>CM066731.1:141820750-143197000 GCA_033961575.1 Aselliscus stoliczkanus
TGGGCCCCACATACGAGAGCCAGTGACTCCGCCCTCAAAAAAAAACAAAGAAGAGGTGTAACTTCTCTAGTTTGTAAGCATCTTCCCTTCTACTTCCATTAAAGTGGTGTTAAAAGAAAAAAAAATAAAAAACACTTTATCTCCTTTAGTCAGAAGGAAAACAGCATTTTGCTTGGTCTCAAATAGACAAATTTAATGTTACACTGCATAAAATAAAAACCTTTCTTGAATTATACAAAAATGATAATAAATGTTTATTGGGCTTTCTAACTGATATGCGTTACACTACAGTACTAATTGCTTTCACATCCAGAAGCTAGAATTTTAAAACTCCAAAGACTTCGTCTCATGCCCTTTTTCATAAAAGGACTAGGCTGAAAGCTGAGTTTCCTCACTCCCAGTCCTGTGTTCTTTCCACTGTAAGGATGCCCTTCTTTAACTCTGCTGGTTTTAATTCCCTGCCCAAAGGAAAAGAAGCCTGTCCTTCTTTCTTCCTCTCTGCCAAATTTCTATTGATTGGTTGGTGATGAGCTAGTACAAGCTTGATGAGAATGCCATCTAGGCCTTCAGTGTCAAGATCAAGGGAAGCTTATAAAAAGATGCCTTTCATCATTTCCTAAAGTCAGTGCCTTAGGTAATCACTCCTTGTCCGGAGGCAATGAGTCCCCCAGATGAGGTGCCGTGACTCAGGGAACTCTGGCCTCAGCTTTGTCAGCTCATTAAGGATACTGTCTACCACAAAGTGACTTTTGGACACACTAAGTAGGAAGAATCAAATGGTTTCTGCAGTGACTGTGTCAGCTGGATCAGAGCCTGAGCCTTGAAATAAATCAGATATTGAAGCAGTAAACAACAAAAGGAGCTGAAGACAGATTGGAAACAGACATGGTGCTTTTATCTGTCAGCCAGCAAGCTGCCAACTTTCTCTTTTGCAAACAGACATGGTATTTCTGTGGTGCCATCTTATCACATTGTGTGCTGCTGCCCACGTCGCTTGATGGTTTGTGAGCTCGTAGAGAGCAAGGATTCTGCCATGCATATTTTTATTCCATAGTTTACAGTATGCTGCCTTTTATATAGTGGATGTTTGATGTATGAAGAAATAAAGGAAGGAACAAAACTCTATGTCCTATATCCTGAATAAATGTATAATGAAATCTTATGCTATTCTCTATTAAAACTTTGACCAAAAAAAAAAAAATGAACACTTTTTTTTAAATAGAAGAGATGAGGAGAATGAGGAATAAGAAAGGTAAAGGGCTGGCCGAGTGGCACATTGGTTAAGAGCTGGTTTGGGGATGCCAGCAGTCCCAGTTCAGATCCCACATATGAGGGCCAGTGACACTGCCCTCTACAGCTAACAACAGCTCCACCTGGAGCTGGGCTGTGTGAGCCCCTGCTGCAGTGGGATGCCATAGGCTACAGTGAGTGGCCGGCAGCCAGTGTGAGCAGCTAGCAGCCAGCATAAGGTGCCAATAGCCGCGGTGAGCGATCATCCAGAGGCCGGCGACCATTCTGCCTCATCCGGGAAGAGCGCAATGATGATACCAACATGGGCCAGTGAAGCAACATCCTCCACAACTAGACTGAAGAACAAAAGGACAGCAACTTGTCTGTTCCCCTTCCCTGATTCCCCAACACTGTTCCCCTCCCCCAACTCCCCAATAAAATCTTTAAAAAAAAAAGAAAGAAAGAAAGAAAGGTGAATAAGGAAAGAAATAAACATCTGTTTAGGGGCTACCTTGTGCCAAACACTGTAGCAGCAAATTTGCGTATCATATTATCGCATCTAACCCTTATAACACCATGAAACTGATAGTCATAGTCTTCCTTCTTTTTTTTTTTTTTTTTTTAATTGGGAAACAGTGTGTATTTTTCCAGGACCCAGCAGCTCCAAGTCAAGTAGTTGTTTCAATCTAGCTGTGGAGGGCGCAACTCAGTGGCCCATGTGGGGATCGAACCGGCAACCTTGGTGTTATGAGCACTGTGTTCTAACCAACTGAGCTTACCAGCTGCCCCAAAGTCTTCCTTTTTTTTTTTTTTTTTTTTTTTGAGGACAGTGTCACTGGCCCTCATATGTGGGACCTGAACCGGGACCGCTGCTTCCCAAACCAGTGCTTAACCACCACACCACTCGGCCGGCCCGAAGTCTTCCTTTATTTAATAGATAAAGAAACCAGGGCTCAGAAAGACTAAGTAACTTTTCAAAGTCATGCAGCTGGTAAGTGACAGAGCTGGAATTCAAACCACTAATTGCAAAGCCCATTTTTTTTAAAAAACTTTATCAGGCTGGTTACCATATGCAAAAGCAACATTCCACAGCCATAATTAACTGTATTCTAGCAACAAGCATTTTTACCATTCTAGCACCACCAGCACTATCAACTCTTTTTCTCCCATTGACATACCTTTTGTTAAGCCATTAATTTGGAAAAGATGGAGTAACAGGGAATAAATTTAGCCTCCAAGCTAAAACAACCAAATATATATATATGAAACAGCAGTTTTTAAGACATGGAACATCAGGCAATGAAGTATAGTGATTTCTGAGAGATGGGAAACAAATGATGTAAACCTTACAAGTACCCCGACTTACTAGTTGGAGAGAATTTCCAAGCCATGGCAGAAAGTGGAGGTATTCAAGCACAGCCCAGGGGATGACCTGCATTGAGGAGATAGAGCTGACAGTCCAAGAAAACCCAAGGCAAGTAGAACATGCAAGGCAGCATGCCAGATAGGATAGAGCTGCACAAAGAGAGAACTCCAAAGATTTGCGGAGGGTCCCCCTGCGGTATTTTGTGTACTAATCAGTGCAAGCATGTGAGGAAATTATTCCTGGCAGGGAAAGAACTACTAGATGATTAAAGAGAAGAGTGTCCAGCACTCCCACAAGACTAGAACCAGCCTATCCAGTGACCCTTGAAAAATGTGGAGATTAGGGGCACCGATCTCCTACATGGCTGAAAATCCACATAACTTTTGACTCCCCCAAAACGTAACTACAATCTTCCCTCAGTATCTGCAGGGGATTGGTTCCAGGATATGCCACAGATCCCAAAACCCAGGGATGCTGAAATTCCTTATATAGAATGACATAAAACAATGCATTCAGTCAGCCCTCTGCAACCCCAGATCTCCAACCACAACTCAAAACTGCTTTTGATCTTTAGTTGAACCCATGGATGCAAAACCCACAGTTACAGAGAGCCAATTACATATTTATTGAAAAAAATCCGCATATAATTGGAACTGCGCAGTCAAACCCACATTGTTCAAAGGTCAACTGCACTTCCAACCAGACTGGATAAACTTTGTTATTTGTAGATTACTCATTGAATATTCTTACCTTAGTAGTGGGGAATAATTAGACCTACACTAAACACTACTAATCCCACCAAACATATCTTAAAAGCAAGACCCAAAGGGATCAAGTTGTTTTCAAGTAATTGGTATTCCAGGACAAAGCTCAAAAGTAACTAGGAATAGGGCCGGCCGAGTGGCGCATTGGTTAAGCACTGGTTTTGGGATGCCAGCGGCCCCGGTTCGGATCCCACATGAGGGCCAGTGACACTGCCCTTTACAGCTAACAACAGCTCCACCTGGAGCTGGGCTGTGCGAGCCCCGGTGATGGTGCGGGCTGCAGCCCCTGCTGCAGTGGGCTGCCATAGGCTACAGTGAGGGGCCCACAGCCAGCGTGAGCTGCTGGCAGCCAGCGCGAGCTGCCAATAGCCGTGGTGAGCGACATCCAGAGGCCAGCGACTGATCTGCCTCATCCGGGAAGAGGGCAATGACGATACCAACAGTGAAGCAACATCCTCCGCAACTAAACTGAAGAACAAAAAGATAGCAACTTGTCTGTTCCCCTTCCCAGATTCCCCAACGCTGTTCCCCTCCGCCAATTCCCCAATAAAATCTTTAAAAAAAATAAATAAATAAAAAATAAATGTTTAAAAAAAAAAAAAGTAACTAGGAATACAACGATATTCATTATCAACAGGGTAAAAATCACAAGATCCACCATCTAGTCATCCAAAGAGGCAGGCAAGTGAAACAGTAGGAAAGCACAACCTTTAATAAGTAGAAAATTAACCCGATGACACCAACCCAAAACTGACTCAGATATTAGAACGAGTAGACAAAGACATTGAAACAATTGTTATTACTATGTTCCCAGTGTTGCCATCTCTGGAATCATCCATAAATACCTAAAAATTAAAGATGTGGTGTGTATGTGTGTGGGGGGAGGAGCTGTGGGCGGAGAGAGATTTGGAAAGCAAATTTGTTGTTTGTAATTCATTTTGGCCAAACTTCTAAAAGAGAAATGGATCACACAGGAAAATAGTTCTCCCAGAAAATTAGAACAAGTTTTCCTTTTGTTATGTAACAATTCATCCCCATTAATTTTGTTGATCTTTCCAAATTAGCACCCTGCAAAATTAAATTTGTTTTAGAGATGTCTAATTTCTAAGATTCAATCCTAGTTATTTTCTGTGCAGATTTTTCAAAAAAAAAAAAATCAATGAAATTTGTGAGTATGGATCAATTGCATAACCAGACCTTCCTAAAGGACTAATAATTTTTCAACTGAACAGACTTAATTTATGTTTAGAAAAATATATTGAGCAATGTGACCCCTAAATGTGTCTTTTTCTCTCATACATATAAATCGTATGTAGAATAAAAACAGTGCCCGTGTGGGTTTTATTTAGTTGGTGTTTGGGACTTTTTGGTTTGGTCTGAGATGTATTTGCACACTGTAGTTCTGGGGCTGTAGTCATCAGAAAACTCAATGCAAACCTCCTCAAGTCATGATTTATATGCAATTTTAACCCACTGACGCTCTTAAACTTACTTGTTTTTTTAGTAAAGTGTTAGGATGAGGTACAAAAGAATTTGAGAAAAACCTCATCTTCTGTAAGAATTAGAGAAACATTCAGGATCTTTGTTTTGTTTCTTTTTCATCTATCACTATAAATGGCATCGACACTTAAATACAGGTGAGTGCTTAACTACATTTAGATGATAATAGTGATGATGATGATTATATAGTAAATACACAACTAGACTCTCTCTTTCATAATTAGGTAAAGGGAGTATTTTCCTATAAAATATAGTAAATAATATCTTGTCCTATACACCTAACTCCCAAATTCTGGGACTTTATCAAGTGTCAGAAAATAACCACCAGGTATTCCGTATCACCCAGAAAAGCTACTCACAGTCCACTTTTGCTAGCAGGCCTAGGAGAAGAGTAAATTAAAAAGAAATTTTCAATTATTTTTTTTTCCTATACCCTACCATGCAAATGGCTGCATAAGTTTGGGAATGTAAGTGTTTTTTAACCTAAAACTCATCCATCACCCTGAGACATATTTTTTAACATCTTTAGAATAAAATAATCATTCATTAGATCTTGCTGGATAAACTCCAACACTATTAATACTATATTCATATTGATGTTAAGATAGATAGATGATAGATAGATAGATAGATAGATAGATAGATAGATAGATAGATAATTTCTAGAAATAGGCTATTATTTATACACAGGGTTTTATTTATAAATTTAGGTTGTTATATATAGCTAAATATGAGAAAAGCGATTTGATTTTAAATTAGGAATCAAAGTTTTTAGTTTCAATTTTGACCCTGTCACATACTGTGACCTTGAGCAAATTAGTTAACCTCCTGGTGGCCTAATTTATACATCTACAGAAGAGTAAATTACCACCTACATTATTTACAGAGAGGATGAGTATTTATTTAATGTAGTAATTAGTAGGACTCTATCATTTTGGTGAAATTCTATCCCAGCTGGAAGTCTACACAATTTAATTTATGGAAAATCTTAATGCTCAAATAACTACCAATGCATTTTTTTAAAGGAACTATCCAACTGTAAAATTGGCAAAATGTGTCTCTTGGGCTAGACAAATGAGTTTACTTTGTTGAAGCAAATTAACTCACTAGATGAGACTCTGGGACTAGATTGTTCAAGGTCATAGAAATAGCTCTTACATTGCTCAGATACTTTCACAAAAACAAACAAACAAAAAACTGTCTGAGCTATGACTGCAATTGTATACTGGATCACATCGTAATCTACTGCTTTATAGTATATGGCATAGGTCACCAAGGAATCTGTCCAGAGAACGGTGATGCCTCAGTCGTACCTCTATCACCATTACCGAAATAAGCAATACAAAACCCAAATATTGATAACTGTATATAAGTCTGTAAAATCACCTTTGCTTTATTTCTAGAATGTAGACCTCAAGAACATAGAGGTTTTTGTGTGTTTTTTTCATTATCACATCCCTGGCTCCTAGAACAATACTTAATAAACAAATATCTGTTGAATGAGTTAAATAATCAGAAACTAATCTCTCAATCAGAAATTTGGAGCTCTCTCTCCTGCCATTCTCAAAAGAACTATAGGATTATCCAGAGGATAATTATTTTTTTTAAACTCTTTTCTGGATTATAATGTTATGTGTTACGGTAAAATTGATATATACATTGAAAATATTTAGAAATAAACAATGTAAGAACAACCCAGAAACATCTCTATACATCATGACTCCTACTAATAGGTTGTCACTTATAACAGTTTATCCAAAGACTTCCCAGTTTACATGTGCTGGCCTAACATATTTATTAATACCCTCTTTTATTCTTAAAAGTCTTGCTTGTGATAACAAAATATATGCTGAATTCTACTTACTGATATAACTACACACTAGGAAACAGAAAACCTATCCCTTTGTAAGTTGACTTTCTCTAAGTAAAACTAAAACAAAATTTTGAAGTAATCTATTAAAATGTATAATGAGAGATCCAGTCAAGATGGTGGAAGAGGTAAATGCTGTGCTTACCTCTTCTCACAACCTCATCAAAAATACAACTAAACTACAGAACAAACATCAGTGAGAATCGCTTGAAGTCTAGCTCAGGGGTTGACAAACTGTGGCTCATAAGCCACATGTGACTCTTTCAGGAAATGCATACTCATTGCTCACACTGATTAAAACCAATGAGAGCAATTTTTTTTGTATGAATTTTTCTTATTTTAATAAAGATATAATTAATACTATTACTTGATATAATATCGCTTTAAATTTTCCTTACTTGTAAAAATATATTTGTGGCTCTTGAATAATTTTTAAATTGTGGTGAGGGACAGGATTTGCTCTTCCATCTAAAAAGTTTGCTGACATCTGGTCTAGCTGAACTAAACCTTACAACTAAGGACATATAGAAGAAGCCACCTCAAAACTGGTAGGAGGGCCAGAGACCTGGGACAGGCTGGCCCTACACTTGCGTGTTACCATTAAAAATCAGGAGGAACATTGTGTTACCATTAAAAATCAGGAGAAATATTGCCCCCTGGAGGAGCAAGGGGTCCCAGGACAATGCCAAACTCCCTAGTCCAGTGTTCCAGTGCTGAGGATAGAAGTCCCCATAGCTTGAGGCTGTGAAAACCAGCGGAGATTGTGGCTGAGTGAGATGGTGGGCAGCTGAAGTTTCAAATGTTCCTCCTAAAGAGCCAACGCATGGACTTGCTATTTGACTCACTCGCTTTGGGGCAGTGACTCGAGGGGCACCAGGGCTGTGCAGGGAACTGAGTTGCTGGCTTCAGGTCAAAGGCTGGGTGAGACAGCTTTCTCTCAGACAGGGGAGCTGACAAAAGCTATTGTTTCTTTGTTGAACCCCCTACACACACACACACACACACACACACACACACACACACACACACAGCATACAGACACAGGTGGCCACCATACCTCAGTTCTCCATCAACCTAGCTAACACTGTCCATTGGCCCTGATTTCCTGAAACCCTGCCTCACCCAACTTTCAGGCCCACCCAAGCTGCTTCCAGTGGCTTTTCCATATAAAAGGCTTATCTTGGCTCATGCTGCAGACTGTCCTAAAATCTATCAAAGGTTCACAAAATCCAAACAAGCAGCATCTGGCTTCTGTGTGTCCCATACCTCTGGCTGAGCAGCCATTATCCTGGCACTAGAGACAGCTGATTTTGGTTTGCAGCTTGGCCTCTCAAGGCACCTCCAGGCAGAGTGAGTAGTGGCCATCTGTGGATTGCTTTGTGGCTCATGCCAGTTGGCCCCAGGCAGGGCACTGGCTGCAGCTGAACGTAGCCTATTGTGGGTCATCTTGCAGGAGGCCCCGGGATGGAATGCCCAGTGGCCATCTTCAGACCCAGCCTGAGCATAACCCAAAGGGCATACCCAAAGGGTGCACTGGTCAAGCACTAGAGCCCTGCTAAATTGAATCCTGCTCTGTAAGGTCAGCCCCTGCTCCACAGCTCCTCCACTGTAGTCACAACCAGTCTTCACAACAAATCAGCCAGAAGATCAATCCTTCCCATTGATGTGAAAACAGCAACCAAGGCTCAACTACAACAGAAGGGCACACACAACCCACAAAAGGGACACACCTGGAGTACCCAGTTCAGATGACCAGGAAGACCATGCCACTGGCACCCAGCACACCTACTACATAAGGCCACTCTACTAAGACTGGGAGACATAGCAGCCCTACCTAACACAGACAAACAAACACAGGGAGGCAGCCAAAATGAGGAGACAAAGAAATGTGTCCCAAATGGAAGCACAGAACAAAGCTTCAGAAAAAGAACAAAACAAAATGGAGACAAGCAATCTACCAGACATAGAGCCAAAAACACTGGTTATACAGATGCTCAATGATCTCAGGGAAAACTTCAACAAAGAGATAGAAAAAACATAAAAATGGGGATAGAAAACATTTAAAAAGAGTCAGTCAGAGAAATAAAGAATACAATAATGAAAATGAAGAATACATTACAGGGAATCAACAGATTAGGCGAAGCAGGGGAATGAATCAGTGATTTAGAAGATAAGGTAGCAAAAAACACCCAACAGAACAGCAAAAAGAATCCAAAAAACATTAGGAGAGTTTAAGGGGCCTCTGGCACAACATCAAGCATACTAACTTTCATATTATAGGGGTACCAGAAAGAGAGGAGAGAGCAAAGAATTGAAAACCTGTTTGAAGAAATAATGATGGAAAACTTCCCTAACTTGGCAAAGGAAATAGATATACAAGCCCAGAAAGAGCAGAGAGTCCCAAATAAGATGAACCCAAACAGGCCCACACTAAGACACATTATAATTAAAATGCCAAAAGTAAAGACAATGACAAAATCCTAAAAGCAGCAAGAGAAAGGCAACTAGTAATGTATAAAGGGGCTCCCATAAGACTGTCAGCTGATGTTTCAAAAGAAATTTTGCAGGCCAGAAGGGATTGGCAGAAAATATTCAAACTGATGAAAATCAAGGACCGACAACCAAGATTGCTCTACCCTGCAAAGCTATCATTTAGAATCAAAGGACAGATAAAAAGCTTCCCAGACAAGAAAAAGCTAAAGGAGTTCATCACCTCCAAACCAGAACTACAAGGAATCTTAGAGGGACTTCTTTACGAAAAATAAAAAGATAGAAAATATGAATAATGAAATAATAACTATGTATCTATCAATAATTACTTTCAATTTAATTGAATTAAAGGTTCCAATCAAAAGATAGGGTGGCTGAATGGATAAGAAAACAAGACTATATGTATGCTACCTATAAGAGACTTGTTTCAGATCAAAAGACACAGGCTGACCCGGTGATGGCGTAGGCTGCAGCCCCTGCTGCAGTGGGCTGCCATAGGCTACAGTGAGTGGCCGGCAGCCAGCGTGAGTTGCCAATAGCTGCGGTGAGTGACCATCCAGAAGCCAGTGACTGATCTGCCTCATCTGGGAAAATCCCAATGACAATACCAACATGGGCCAGTGAAGCAACGTCCTCCGCAACTAGACTGAAGAACAAAAGGACAAGACCGCCAAGTGGCGCGGTGGTTAAGAGTTGGCCTGGGATGCCAGCGGCCCCAGTTCGGATCCCACATATGAGGGCCAGTGACACTGCCCTCTAAAAAAATAAAAAAAGAACAAAAGGACAGCAACTTGTCTGTTCCCCTTCCCCAATTCCCCAACGCTGTTCCCCTCCCCCAATTCCCCAATAAAATTAAAAAAAAAAAAAAGACACAGGCTGAAAGTAAAGGGATGGAAAAAGATATTTCATAAACATGGAAATAAATAAAACAAAAAGCTAAATTAGCAATACTTATACCAGACAAAACAGACTTTAAAACAAAGGTTACTGGGCCTGCCAAGGGGCGCGGAGGTTAAGTGCTGGCTTGGGAAGCCAGCGGCCCCGGTTCGGGTCCCATATATGAGGGCCAGTAACACTGCCCTCAAAAAAACCAAAAAAAACAAAACAAAACAAGGCTATAACAAGAGACAAAGAAGGATCCAGTAATCCTACTTCTGGGTATTTATCTAAAGAACAAAATAAATAAACAAAACAGAAACAAATTCATAGATAGATACAGAGAACATTTTGATGATTGCGGGACAGGAGGGAAATGGGGTGGGTGAAAAAAGGCAAGGAATTAAGAAATAAAAATTGGTTTCTACAAATTAATCATGGGGATATATGGTGTAGTATAAGCATTATAATCAATAATATTGTAATAACAATTATATGGTGTTAGATGGGTACTAGAACTATTGGGGTGATAGATGGGAGGGGGGTTGAGGGGCAGAGTGAAAAGGTGAAGGCATTAAGAAGTACAAATTGGTAGTTACAAAATAATCTTTTGGATGTAAAGTAAAGCATAGGGAATACAGTCAATAATATGGTAATAACTATGTATAGTGCCAGGTGGGCAAGACTAATCAGGGAAATCACTTCTTAAATTATATAAATGTCTACTACACTATATACCTGTAATTAATATAAAATAGTATTGAATGTCAACTGTCATTGAAAAATCAAAAGAGGAGGGGAAAATGTGAAGAGCAATAAGAGGTTAAAATTTCAAGTCATAAAACAAATAAGTCATGGGGATATAATGTACAGCATAGGGAATATAGTCAATAATATTGTGATAGCATAGTACGGTGTCAGTTGGTTGCTGGACTTATCATGGTGATCACTTCTTTAGATGTATGAATGTTGAATAACTGTCATGTACACCTGAAACGAATATAATATTGTATGTTAGCTATATTTTAATAATTTTTAATTGACAAAAATGTCTAATAAGGAACTGTCATGTGTAAAAAAATATTAAAGCAAAAGTTAACAAACTGAAAAATAGTCTAAATTTTTCCCACTCACTAGCTGAGGACTTTAGAACAAAATGTTTAAATGGGGTTCACTTTACCCACCAAAGAGAGCCACTGACTTAAATTAGAAAATCTTTAAGAGCACATACAGGTCTGCTATTTTATAATTTGTTCATTTATCTACTGTCTTTTCTCCTTTATTTTTATTAATTGATGAAATATGAATTTTGGCCCATTGATTTAATTTTCTAATGGTTAAATGATTCCTGAGATCCCTTCCCTCCAACTCTAAAAACGTAATTGAATTTTGAAAGTCTAGGTCCAATATGATCTGTACTAAGGAGAAAAAAATTATTACTAAATTTAATGGAAAGGAGATTACTACAAAGTAATTTACAAGTATAGAGGACTCTACTCTTGAGGAGGAAGACAAGTCTGCGTAGGACACTGCAGTGTTAGCACAGGTAGAAAAAGGTTTAGGTTCTCTAGGGTGCAGTAGCAGACAGAAGAGAGGGAGCCAGAAGTTAAGAAAAGCAGTATAGGGCTGGCCTTGTGGCTCAGTTGGTTAACAGCTCACTCAAGAGTGCAAGCTGAGCTCTGAGCAACAGCAGTTTGATTCCCAGCCTGAGCTGAGCTGCTGCTGAGCTGCCAATAGTGGCAGGATGACTCAGCTAAAAAAAAAAAAAAGAAAAAGAAAAGCAGTATAAAGGGCAATTTCCAGAATTTGTTCAGATGAAGCTTACCCCATCTTTTTCACTTACAGGCCAAAGCAGCTGTTAACTAATAACATATACTAAAGTTTAGCTCCTTTCCATTTTTGCATGATATCCTGACCATTCATGATTGTGGTGATTTCAAAATATGTCCACAAATTCTTTGATACTTCTTCCTTTAAGATATGAGATTTGGGGGCTGGCCGAGTGGTGCAGTGGTTAAGAGCTGGCTTGGGAGGCCAGTGGCCCTGGTTCGGGTCCCACATGTGAGGGCCAGTGACACTGCCCTCAAAAACAAAAACAAAAACAAAAACAAAACAAAACAAACAAAAAGATATGAGACTTGGGATGGCATATTGCCTAAGGTGGTTAGAGAGCAAGGTGCAGTGCTCATAAAACCAAGGTTGCCACTTCGATTCCCACATGGACCGCTGAGATGCACCCTCCACAACTAGATTGAAACAACTACTTGACTTGGAGCTGATGGGTCCCGGAGAAACATACTGTTCCCCAATAATCCCCAATAAAAATATACATATATATAAAAAAAAGATGTGAGACTTAATTCTTCTTTTGCATGTAGGCTGGACTTAGTGACCTCCTTCTAATGAATAGATTGTGGTAGAAGCAAGAGTGTATGACTACCAAGACTAGGTCATAAAGGATACTGTCTTTTCCTCTCTCATCTCTCTGGAATAACTCACGCTGGGGGAAGCCAGATGCCATCTTGTGAGGATACTCAAGCAACCCCCTGAAGAGTTACTTGTGGCCTCCTGCCAACAGTCAATAAGAACTGAGGCCTTCTGTCATGTGATGAGCAGCCCAAGTTAAGCTTTCTGAAGATGCAACTCCACTAACTCTTCACCTCATCCTCATGAGAGACTTTTAGCCAGAAACACTCAACTAAAACACTCGTGAATTCCTGACTCACAGAAACCTGAGAAGATAAATCTTTGTTGTTTGGAGCTGCTAAGTTTTGGGGATAATTTATTACAAAGCAATATAAAATTAAAACAGTGATCCATTTAAGTAAAAAAAAATAAACAGCCTCAGGAGAAGTGGGGTGGAGTGGGGCAAATAGTTCATTATTGGATGCTGAATGTGAGAAAATAGTCTAATCTACATGGGAGAAGAATCTCTACTCTAGGATTGAGAGTCTCTTGGACACTGAAGGGCTTTCTTTTACATAATCCCACCAACCCTCACTATTGGAAAATACTTCCTGAAGTCTTTACAAGTGAAATGACATGGTGTGTAGATTTGGCTTTAAAATATTCTTAAAAAGGAAAAAACTTAGAGTAGGGGATAGATGATGCAAGATACCAAATGCTGATATCTGGCTGGAGCTGGACAATGGATACATGGGCTTTATTACTCAATTTTCTCAACTTTTGTGTATATTCAAAAATGTTCATAATAAAATGCTTTAAAAATCTAAAAAGATATATATATATATATATCTTTTATATATATTTATAATTAAACACTTGACTCTGATGCTTTCTAGCAAATATATGCTTTAGAATTATTTTAATTAAACTCAAAACATGCATTTATTTCAAATAACGATTTCAGAACCTAAATGAATTATGCTTCTTAGCCTCATCCACCTGCATGGGTGAAGTTGTGGGGGATTTGTGACACAGATCTCCAGTAATTCTAGCCCATGTGTACTTCTTCACTGCCCTTACCACCACCACCTACAAAACAGTGGAAAGACCTTTCTGCTGAGCGTACAGTCATAGGGAATTTGAGGAGGTGCTATGGATTGAATTATGTCCCTCAAAAAGATATATTTAAATCCTAACCTGGAACCTGTGAATGTGAATTTATGGAAATAAGGTTTTGTGATGTAATCAAACTAAGATAAGGTCATTTTAGATTAGGGTATCCTCATAAAAAGAGAGAAATCTAGACACATACAAAGAAAGCCATGTGGTGATGGAGGCAGAGATTGGAGTGATGTAGCTATAAGCCAAGGAATGCCAAGGATTGCAAGCAACCACCAGAAGACAGGAGAGAGGCAGCTTCTCCCTCAGAGCCTCCAGAAGAAACCAACCCTGCCAACACCTTGATTTCAGACTTTTTGTAGTCTCCAGAACTTAAAGAGAATAAAATTGTGTTGTTTAAGCCATTGAGTTTGTTGTACATTGTAACAGCAGTCCTGAGAAACTAAAACTGAGGGCATCAATGCAATTTCCTGCTCTCTTATGTCCCCTTCCCACAAATAAGCCTAGACATGCCTGATTTGGCTGTGTGAAAATACAGAAAATTTGTCATTTTTATGAGCTGCTGATAAACCCTCACAGGGCCAAGTCAAGATCATCACTTACCCTCTGTTACCTTTAACCTTTTTTAAGCCATTACTCACTGTCTTCACAGTTCTTCTGAAAGTAGGATGTGGTTTACCCCAATTTCCCACCTTCTTGGAACCAATGTATAACACTACTTCTTTTTAAGTGTTTTATTATTATGACTGCAGAGAAACAGGGCTTAAAAAAATGATTTAAAAGTATTGCAAAGTTATAGAAATCTCCAAAATATAGAAGTGGCATATGTAGTTCTCATTTAGATGTTGTTGAAGTTTGGCCTGTCATTGTCACATAGTAATTGCTCAGTAAGGATGACTATTGTTATTTCTAGAATTACTTCATGAGCCAGTTACAAATGTGGAGTCTATATTAGGCCATTAAAAATAAAAGGATAAGAAAATACAGTCTTCTTCAGAGATTACATTTCAGAAGAGACAAAAATAAGTAAATAATGGTAAATAAATGTTAAAATTTAAAAAAGCTTAAATGTCATATTGATATGGCCTAAGATAGGTGTCATAAGCAGTTTTCATAATAATACAATCCTACATTGAGCTTTGAAAAACACAAAGTGGGAAAAGGTATTCCAGAATAAGTCTAGATAGATGGAGGGATGAAAAGATAGATAGATAGATAAATAGATAGATAGATAGATAGATAGATAGATAGATAGATAGATAGATAATAGATAGATAGATAGATAGATAGATAGATAGATAGATAGATAGATGATAGAGATAGATGCAAATTTGGAGGAACTGCAAGTACTTCATTATGAATACAGTAACATAAAATAAAACTGAAAATCATTAAGAAAACAAGTCAGGAAAAATATGTGCAGGGGAATATGATAATAGTAAAAGAGAGTTCAGAAAAGCATTCCATACATTTCTGTGGATTTGTTTTACTAATAGCCTTCATGTATGGCTCCATGCTTCATAATAGATAATTCAAAGACAGGAAGACTTAACTGGTTAGTCTCTTACCAGTTAAGAGACTAACAATTTCATAAAATAAAATGAATCCTTTGCTCAAGAAAATGAGAATATTACTGTAATTCTAAAGTGTAGATGTGCTCACAGTGGAGAAGAGGCCAAAAAAGAAAAAGAAAAGAAAAGACAGAAATAAAAATGGTAAGGAGGTAGAAGAAACTAGACTTGGTCACCACTTAGACATGGAGGATCAGGGAAAGAACCATAGGACAGCTCCTCGGTTTCTTGCAATGGTGACAAGGACAATAGAGACATCATCATCATTGTGGGAATGTTAACAATTTAATGGAGAAGTTGTCCAGTGAGCAACTGAGACCAGTTAGAGATGTCAAATAAATGAGATTATAAGTAAAAATTGAAGCCAAAGACATAGATTAGCTCACTCAAATGGGTTTGTAGACTAAGAAGGTATGTGATGGACTGGTCAAGAGCATAAGCTCTGAAGCCGCAATGCCAGGGTTCACATCGTAGTTCCATCACTAACTAGGTAGGTGACGCATCAGACAAATTAGCCTAGCTTCTCTATTTCAGTTTCCGCATACGTGAAATGTTATAAAAAATGATAATTTTTTATAACATTTAGTCTATGTAAAGTACTTAGAAGAATGCCTGACCCATAGTAAATACTTAATAACATTAAAAGAGAAGAAAGGGGGCATGAGAAAGTGAGGGACAGGAAAGGAAGGAAAGGGAAGGGGAAAGAGAAGGGGAAGGGCAGAGAAGAGGAAGATATTGAGATGGGTGATAGAGAGAGCCAAGGGAAGAAACTAAGGAAAAGCAGCATATAAGCCATGGACAAAGAGAAAAAGCTTCCAAGAAAGGCTAGAAAGGAGCCAGCAGAAATGATGTAAACAACATCACTGTAAGAATCTCAAGATGAAGGGTATGTTCAAAAGTTGAATCATCTGGGAATTAAAAAAAAAAAAAATGGATGCTGAGTCCACTGGTTCAGCACTTGGATCATAGGAAGCTCTGCAACAATACAGCAAAGTCCGCAAGCAGGGAGGGCAAGAAGGGGGCTGCTGTGTAGCCCTCCTCACTAGCCTTCTGCTGTTTTTGACTAACTTGTGTATGAATAACTGTCCTCAACATGAAGATGTAACATGAAAATTTAGCATTTTCTTCCAATTCAGTCAACTTCCAGTTGTTCACACATAAGGTTGGGGGGAAACATTTCAAGAAGATGATACAATTTTTGAAAAACTTAATATTTGTGTCACCTTCTCCGATTCTACCCATCACTCAACATCACCCACCCTTTTCCAAAGGTAAAAGGAGTGATGATGCTAGAGAAGTAGGTAGCAGAAGTAATAAAATAATGCCCAAATTAAAATGTAAGAAAGTAGTACAATAAGAACTAAATAAGAATCTCTCTCAAGAAACACTACAGAAGTAGAGCTGGAAGTTCAATTCAATTTTTACGTTTTGGTTGGGATGTGTGCTGTGCCTAAAATGCAGATTCTCAGGGCCTGCTTTCAGTGAGGTCCTGGGATCTGCATTTTAACACATCCTCCATGTGATTCTGACGCAAGCAGTCCAAGTATCTGACTTTTCAAAATATTCGTTTGTCAGGGGCCAGCCCAGTGGCACATTGGTTAAGAGTTGTCTTGGGGGCTGGCCAAGTAGCACGGTGGTTAAGCGCTGGCTTGGGAAGCCAGCGGCCCCGGTTCAGGTCCCACATATGAGGGCCAGTGATACTGCCCTCAAAAAAAACCAAAAAGAGTTGTCTTGGGACACCAGCTCTGAGCAGCAGAGGCCCGGTTCGGATCCCACATGAGGGCAAGTGACTCTGCGCCCTTTACAGCTAAAATAGTGAATCAACAGCTCAACCTGGAGCTGGGCTGCTGTGAAGCGCCAGCAATGGAATAGGCTGCAGTGGGGCTGGCCAGCAGCTGGCGTGCACTTTCATGAGCCACCGTAAGCAGCCGTCCAGAGGCCGGCAACTGATCTGCCTCAGCCAGGAAGAGTGCAATGATGATACCAACATGGGCCAGTGAAATGACATCCTCCACAACTAGACTGAAGAACAAAAGAACAGCAACTTGTCTGTTCCTCTTCCCCAGTTCCTCAACGCTGTTCCCCTCCCCCAACTCCCCAATTTAAAAAAATATATATAAGGGCCGGCCAAGTGGCGCGGTGGTTAAGCGCTGTCCTGGGAAGCCAGCGGCCCCGGTTCGGTCCCACATATGAGGGCCAGTGACACTGCCCTCAAAAATAAATAAATAAATAAATAAATAAATAAATAAATAAATAAAATAAAAAAATAAAATATATATATATTGGGTTGTTGGAAAAGTCATGATGTATTTTTCTATGTTTTTCGTCTCAAAAATGTGTCATGACTTTTCCAACAACCCAATAATTGCTCTGGAATGTGTAGATGAATTGAGAGTAGACTTTCATTACTGAGTCAGAGATATTTGAGCAGGGCAAAGCATTTTGTAGTACTTGGTCCCACACTATAAGGATTCCTATACCAAAGTGATTCTCAAACTGTAGGGATTGGTAAATATAGATCATTAGGCTCCACACCCAGATTTTCTGACTCAGTAGGCCTGGGGCAAGATCCAAGAATTCATTATAACTAGCTCCCAGGTGATTTAATTCCACTTATACAGAGACCACATACTGAGAAGTACTGCTCCTCAGCTTCAAAAAATGATAATACTTTGTTCCTCTGTCAGGGACATGAAGAAAATCAAGCTCATTATATTAAGAGAGAGAGAGAGAGAGAGAGAGAGAGAGAGAGAGAGAGAGAGAGAGAAAGAAGAAGAAGAAGAAGAAGAAGAAGAAGAAGAAGAAGAAGAAGAAGAAGAAAAAGAAAGAAAGAAAGAAAGAAAGAAAGAAACAAAGAAAGAAAGAAAGAAAGAAAGAAAGAAAGAAAGAAAGAAAGAAAGAAAGAAAAAGAAAGAAAGACATAAAAAATGAGGCCAGTTTTTAACCATGGTGGCAAGTGTCACACAGCCTCATATAGTAAAGAAGAAGAATCAATTTCACCTCAGGGCCTCAAGGCCAGCCCAAGTGGATCAAGGTAGAGACCAGCAATATTTTGTTCTTTCAATTACATCACAGTGGTTTTACACATGCATCCTAAAATGTCCCTGGGAAGTTGTAAATGACACATGCAAGAGTATTGGGTTCAGCCTTATCAAAGGACCTGTTTCAATTTCAGCATACTGCAGGTGAGAAAGAGTTTGAAGATAATTTCCCCTCCCTAATTCTGGGATGTTGTGTAAGAACCCAGAATGAAGAGTAGGTAAATGGTAAAGACTCATTTACTCTGCTCGTAAATGACTTATTTCCTAACAATGATTCATACTTATATACTTGCAGAGTATGTCCAACATGACTGTCCTGTGATTCTTTTTAGTAATTAAATTCCTTTGAAATGAGAAACCTGAAATCGTTTTTGTATGATGCATTAATTGTAAGGAGCTGAAGTGTAAGATTCCTCCATAATTGTATATTTTCTGTAATTGTATATTTGTACATAATTGTATATTTGTAAGTATATTTTTGCAAATATATGTGACTGTCATATAAGAAAGATTATCATAGAAAAATAATACCTGTTAGGTTTTCATATATTTGTTGGAACAGTATTCCTTTAAAAGTGCATGCTCAAGCTAAACTGGTTAGTTATGAAAAGAACAGGTGTTTTATGAGAAGAAGGAGAAAAAGACATTTGTAGTCTTTAATACATTTTAAAAACAATTTTAAATGAAGATCTGTGACCATCAATTACATAGTCACAGGTGTATTTTAGATGAATTGGAGGCAAATAGATTTTTTTAAAGAAAATTGCAGGTGGTGAGACTAGAAAACAAATACCGTTTGTCCCTACTCCCTAACTCTGGCTTAGAGAATGAAAGGTTTGGCCTCATAGGTGTTTTAGATGCAAACCAGGTGGCTCTATCAAATCATTCTGGATAAGAATGAGATTTCTAGAGTACTATGGATGTCCAAAGGGTTTCTATCTACAAAATAATGGTCAAAATTTGAGCTGCCTCATAGCAATAGCTTTTCAAGTCACCTTCTGAGCTGTAGTAGAAGGAAAAGAGGATTCATCTTTCTTTAAAAAGAATCTATTTTTAAAGTTAAGGTAATATGCATACATGGTTTTAAAAAGGAAAATGTTTTCTTAATACTCCAAGTTTTTCTCCCCTGAATTAACTACAGTTAATAGTTGTTTTAGGTATAGACACAGTAAAATGTCATATATATATATTATGTCTATACCAGCTTATACACATTTCCTTCTTATTTACACAAGCACAGGCATACCACACATATTGCTTTACATCTTGTTGAAAAACATATCTTGGAGATCTTTCCATATCTGCAGATACAAATCTTTCTCATTTTTTTAAATTGCATAATATACCATTAAATGTGTGTACAACAAGTTATGTAATCATCCTCTTATTAACAAAAAAGTAGGTGGTTTCAAATTTTTGCCATTGTAAACAATGCTGCAAGGCAAGTATAACCACAGGGTAAATTTCTAGTTGTAGAATTTCTGGGTCAAAGGGGATATGAATTTGCAATTTGGATAGATATTACCAAATTACTTTCTTAAAGGGTTGTGCCAACTTTTACTTCCACGAACAGTGTATAAAAGAGCAGCACTGGTTCTTTGCTTAATCATTGTTTCCAGCTACAGTACAGGAAAGGGGTCTACTTCAAACACTGGCAGGAATGCCCTGTAGAAATCTCCATTAGTGCACCAGGGAACTCACTGAACTCTGGTGAGAGCACTCAAAGGCATCTCTCTAATTTCACTAGTCAGTTTATCATATAAATATGTATTTAAAATATTTATCAAAGGATACCCACCATATGCTAGTTGCCCTAGAGCTTTCTAATAATCTGGAGTTTTTGCATCTTCCTGCATTTTATTTTATCCTTGGGAAATATACAGTCCCAGCATCTGGATGGTAATAATGAATAATAATAGCTTCCTTATATGGGACTTTTGCTCCAGGAACTCAGAACACATTATGCACATCTTCTCATTAATCATAAAAACATCCCTTTAAGGAAGGCATTTTCATCTGTATTTCAAAATTACATAGAATTTGAGCCATGGAGTATTAAGGATTTCCCTTATGGGTCTCCATAAACTACTACATTTTATGTATTGTGGCCTCCTGATTTGAGTTCAGCGAAGTTCAATACAGAACCTTTCTGAATCTTCTTCATTAAGTAAAGTCTCATTGCTTTTATAAAATGAAAACAAGCCAAATGGAACAGAAGTCTCCAGATGAGACAGAGAAGGTTGTGGGCTAGTTTTCTCAAAGGATTTTACTTTCTTCCATTAAACAGCTGCAAAGGGAATAGAAGTGAAGGCACAGGTAGAGAAGAAACCACATTATAAAGTTTACAGGGGATTTTCATGGTGGTGATCTAAATGAGACAACAGAATCTATGAAGCTTTATGAGACAACTTCAAGCAAGGGTCAAATTGGAATGGAGCGAGAGGAGCTAAATACTATGCTTAGAGTTGACAGATAAGAATAAAAGCTTGGGGGGAAATCTGTCAGACTGGCCAGTTTACATTGCCGTGTGTGGCCTGATATCAACATTGGTGGATCCATGACTGACAGATAACACCGAGTGGTTCATGTAGTGCATTCTACTCAGCACCACCATTGTGAAATCAAGTGCTGGTCTCCGGGAATTCCTGGTCTGACTTGGGAAGGTTATCTACGGAGCCCCTCGTGGGTGAAGAGGAACAAAACCATGAACGGCATTTCCTTCAGGCTTATTGGAATGCCAGCTACAAGCATACAGTGGATTTTTCCATTGGTGCGTTTCTATTCTTCTCTCGTAAAAGTTAAGATTCTGGGGATAAAGTCTTACGCAAAAGGGCAGAAATACCTACTCAGGGACTCTCTACCTATAGTGCTGAGGTCTTAGGAAAGGCTATCATTGCCTCTTCCTGTTGCAATTGGCAGCAGAATCCTATGTCCTCAGAGGAGGAAATGCAGCATGGTGAATAGAAAAATAATACAACATTCCATGAGCAAAATCCCCTCTCTTGCTTTATAACTCAGCCAAATGTGACTTGTAAACCAGTAGCAGAGATCAAAAGACAGCACACAGACTTTTCCAAAAAGAGTGCTGTGGCAGAATTGTTTAGCATTTCAAATACTAAAATAGACAGAAGGAATTCAGAAAAATAATGTGCAAAGTGCTGTGGGTTTTAGTTAGCAGAACCGATTTGCTTTCTACAGCAGCAAAATTAGATGTGACTATCTTCAGTGCTAAAAAGAGTGGAGCTTAATTGTATGGCTCATTTTTATGTTAACTTCAGTGCATTGAAAGGTTTTCATTGTTTTTAGTATTTTCAGGCAAATCAAAAAAAAATGAACAAACCAGTAGGTACACTGAAAAATTGTGCCACGTTTGACAGACTAGCTTCTTATGCTATCCTTCAATTGGGATATCTGACACTTGAAAGATTTCATAAATTTGAAGCCTTTAAACACCCAGGTGCACATACTAAACTGTCTTTGGTAAAAAGAGACAAGGTCAGCTCCAAAGGGTTCCTGCCTCCCATGGGTTTGCCATTAGAGAATGAAGGCATATTGTCAGTGCCTATGTGCATGAATTTTCTTTAACCCCCTTTGTTTTGCTTGTGGGGCCTATCTTAGTGATTTTACAAGATGCCTGCTGTGTTCCTGAGAAAATAAAATGTGCATAGCATACTTGCCTTTAGCTTGTCCTCACCCACGGGAGGTTTCTGCAGTGATTAATTGCTGGACTCTTAACTGCTGCTCTCTGCACTCTTCAGGAATTTTGGTGTTAATCACAGCAAAGTTATCCTTCCCAATGAAAATACTAGCAGGTCCCCTGGGTTTTATTGGACCCTAGAGACATTTGGCTTAATCTGAATCTCAAGGTTAACTTCCAAAATTTAGTTTCTCTGATTTTTTTAGAAAAGCTATTGATACTGCCAAAAATATAGATAACCTTTTATAAGACCCTTTCAGGCAGTTTCAGTGTTCTGTGAGAATATTCAGTGCAGGAGTCTTTGTATTCTCTAAAACTGGAGACTTTTCACAGAACTACACAATAAAACAATTTTAGGGCTAGAAGGGACATCTAACTCCTCTGATACAAGCCTATTATTTTATCAAAGATTTTCATGGTGTGATGTTTTTTCAAAATATAGTATGTTTTTGGATAAAGTAATATAAGCATATAATTCAAATAACACGAGGTACAACACATTGAGCAGTGGAAAATACTTATTCCCTATTACCAGTCACCCAGATAGTATCTGTGGAGGGAAGCACTGTTACCATCATCTTATGATTTTTCCAGAGATAGTCTATGCATGCTATTATATATTTTCATTAAGACCTCCAGAGCTGGCAAGGCCAGAGAGGTCATAGATTAATCACAATTTGATAATTATCATAAAGTGATAGTGGGCTCTTTAATTCTGACCTCGGTGTTGTCACTTACTGTCTTGGGCAAGTTATTTAATCTCTCTTCCTTATTTCACCCTTTATATGATGAAACTAATAATCCCCACCAGGCAGGATTGTCAGGATTAAGTGAAGTAATATATCAAAGTTCCAGATACACTCCTTGATTTTGACTATGGGAAAATACAATATATATTTTTTAATCTACTTGCATTTCAGATGCAGAATGAATTCTTATCAAGAATTCTTATCAAAGTAGGAATGTAGGTGTCCATATAATATATATAAAAAGGGAATATGTGTCGTGTAATCTGTTTTCATAGCACTATCACTCTACTTTTCCCAGCCTTGATGAAGTTGACCAATTCTTCCTTAATCACCTTCATTTCATTATTAGTTTAGTTGTCTTTAACCTTCTCCAATACCACTTCACACAACCTGAAGGTCAGATGCCTTCTCAAAATACACTGCTTTCAAAGATTGTATACAGAAAATATTATTGAGAGAATAAGAGAAGAGGGGATTTGTCATTTAATAAACTCTGATGATGCAAGTAAAATGTGCCAGGCCCTTTGTTAGAAGACACAGACCAGGCAAACACAATAAAGAAAATGGTGCTAAGGACTGCCCACTCAGAGACTGATGAAATTCGAGGGACTGCTTGGTCTTCTGAGACCTAAAAAATCATTAGTCTCACTCAAATTTAAGATCTGTTATAAGTTTAAAAAAAAATCCAGCCAAACAATTTACGCAGTGAAAGAGGTTTATTGGCACATATGACTGAGAAGTCCAAAAATTGGGCAGGCTTTAGAAAACCATTGGCTCCATGTTGTCAACAAAGACTTTTCTTTCCATTGCTGTGCTTTGTCTTCTGTGATGTGGTTTCCATCTAAGACTGTCTCCTCTAAGCGTTTAAAACAGGTAATTGGAAACAACCAGAGCTACGTGCTTCCTAGTTGAGAGTTCCTATAAAAGCAGAGAGTTCTTTTGAGGCAACTCCCGTGGATTACAGAAAAAACAATAATTTCCAAACTCCTGCAACTAATTCCTTAACCTCAATGTCCCTAATAGGTTCACATGCCTACCCTAAACCAACGACATGGACAAGGAGATGTGATATTGTTAATTACCTTAAGACAGTCAAGAATTACTCCTTAAGCTGGACAATCCAACCCAGACTATGCTAAAAATACATAATGATTATTTAGAAAGTAAAAAGGGGCCTGGGTAGTAAGGAGGGATCTCACAATTGTCAGCTAGAGCTCTTGTCACTGCTTCTCTCTGCTTATCTATTTTATCTCTTTGGCTGGCTCCATATGCAAAGTGTTTACTTTGGGTTCCCTCATAAATTTGATTGACACATGGCTGAGGCTTGTCATGAGACAACTCTCAAACCAAATACCTGTGACTCTGAAAATCCAAAACCCATCACTCATCTATGATTCTTGTGCCCTAGTTCAAAATTCTCAAATGATATCATCTAATTGGTTTGGCCTAACCTATGGGTTGACTCTGACAGTGAGTTTCCACACACTAGTCCTCCTCACCTATAGCCAGAGGAGTGTGGTCATCTGATGGAATCATGGATGTTTAGGCCCATCTGTTCAGCAGGGTGTGTGGGTGGGAACAGATTCTTTTAGAAGGGCATGTGGGCAGAAAGGCAACTATATACATCCTTAACCATAAAAACCCCATGGGTGAAAATGATAGGAAGAGTATGGCACTAAATTTAAAGATAAAAGGAAAGCTGCCACCATGATTTAAAATTAAACTGGGTCATAGACTTTTGCTTTAATTGCTATTTGGGCCTTATAATCTCTGAAATTTACTTAAGGAACATTGAAATGCTTCTCCAAGCAGAAACATTACAGAAGAAATCTTTGACTATAAATCTAGAACCTGAAAAGATATTTATGCTCATTACATCCAAGGCTCTGAAAAGTGTCGGGTTTTTTTTGTTTTTTTTTTGTTTTGCAAATGGTTACTTCCTCAAAATGCGTTAAAATATTGCGAGGGCTAACAGAATACCCCAGTAGAATTTCTCCCAACCAAACTGCATTTCACTACCCCTTTTCACCTCTTGATTTCCAAGAGGGTGTTAAAGATCCCCATCCCACCCCATCCCCAGCCTAATGCAAAAAGTTACACTGGAAAAGGAGTTTTTAAGTCCTCAGCAGTACCTGTGGTTCTAAGGAAAGAAGTGTTTTGGTGTCAGAGTAGCCCAACCAGAACTCTGCTGGAGCAAAAGGGAAACCCTGAAAACCCAAATGAGAAGTATTTTTCTTCCCTCTCTTGTAATGCATTCAGACTCACTGACCCAAATAATCATCTGACTGGTTACTATTTTAAATGTGAAAGAAGCACAGACAGGACTGTCTGTAGTCCCCGTAGAACTGTAATGGACTGGACTGAAGGCACCAAAACTTCCCCTTAAGGCATGAAAATTGCACTAAGTGCTTTCCTGATCATTCTAATACTTGAATGAAGAGTCCTCTGCCTAGAATAGTCCAAGACACCTAAATAAATACATAAATACATAAATAAATCCGAACTAAGGGAAAATATAAGAAACAGAAAATACGTTTCAAAAAATGTTATTTGGCCTGTTGCTAATTCTGATTTTCGTTAAAAAAACAAAACAAAGCTCAATGATGGTTAAAGCTGAACAATAGTTTTTAAAAAAGAAGGAAAACTTTAGACATACAGGCAAAATTTTTTAAATCAACAATTCATGCAGCAGCTCCTGCCTGGCTTACCCATTTCTCAATAGCTTTGATTTGTGGAAATAATGGTTATGCAATTTCCACACATTGTGCTCCAGTCACAGCATGTAAGCAACAGTAAAAAGAAAATAACTAAACACACTTGAAGCTGGAAAATTTGATAAGCTTCTCTTTTTCATTTCACAAAGGTTTTTAACTTGATATTCTAAGGCAACTGAAATATTCCTACTGAGCTTTAATCAGATGTAAGTGAACACAGCAAAGTGTCTCATTTTCTTAAGTGTATCTATGGCAGCAGTGCTGGTTAAATCTAGTTGTGAAAAATCAACCAAAAGGAAACTATTGGACTATCAGAATTCCACCGTTGACAGATTGTTGGTCTTTCTCTTAAAAAAAAAAAAAAAATCTCCACCATCTGTTTACAAAAGATGAGAAAACTTGGGGAAAAAAAAATGATTTCCCTTAGGGCATAATGCTAGAGCCATTCAAAGAGAGGTCGCCGGTATGTTCAGTGAGGATTTGGTACCAGGAACAAGACAGCATCAGCTCTGCACAGTCCTCGGCCAAGAAAAACAAAGATGATTTCCTCTAGTTCTTATTTTAGTTTTATTCTTTGAACTTCCAACAGTTTGTTTATTAATGCTGTTGTTATTTTCTATTGGGCATAGATTATTTCAGGAATCATCTTGGTTCCGTTTTTTGAAGTTCTTTTCTTTTTGTGCTAATTTGTTGAGACCGGTTTCTGAAGTGCTCCACCTTCACCACCTGGCACTCTACAGGGGGCTGTGACTTGGAGAACATTCTTCAGTTCTGTTCTCAGCGGCGGACTGGATGGTGAAAGGCAGCGGCAGAAGGAAGTAGAGGTGCAGATTTGGAGGTAGGTGGTAATACAGTATTTCAAAATAAAAACCCCCAAGCTGCAGATCAATGATAAATTTTCATACACTCTGTGTACCTGGAGAAGTAAAACTAACTTATCAAATCCAGTTCTCTCAGAAGGACTTTTCCCCTTTACATACAAAATCCTGGGAATTTCACCTCCTCACCCTGTCATTTCTATGTGATTTGATTAATTGTATGTTGGTCACTTGTCACTAGATGGCATCATGTAGTGTTTCTTGACAGCAGTAACTCAGTTGGTTCAAGTCACAGCTTGGGCCATTTTTCATATTTTCTTTTGTAGTAGGGTCTAGAGAATCTAAATCAGATCCTGGATATTTCATCTTTGTTTCATGGGTTTGGTTCCATAAAATATATATATTCTTGGAGATTTATTTTCCTCAGTGCATCTTGCTAGTATGTGAACCCAACAATTATTAGTCTTAAATAAATAATCAATTAATTTTTCCTCTAAATTTTTTTCCATGTCACATATATAAATATTTACTTATAGAGACTTTCCAAAACATGAAATAAAGCTCAACACATCCAGGATCTTTACCTAGACATACAGGTAGAAATGCATGTATGAAAACTTATTTTTATCTAAGCCTGGCCAGTTAGAATCTAGACATGGATAAGCCATACTGACGGAATAATGTAAAAATTATCAGCTGATGACTTTATAAACCTTTGAAATTTATAAAGGATATATAATAGTGAAAAATAATGAAAACTGATGTAAATATGACTTAATGATTACAGTCTTGTAGTCTCCCAGATGTGACAGGTAATTATAACCATTTTTATTTGTTATATTTCAATAAAGCTTATGTTACTGAAAATGAATTCTAATTCTATGCTGTCAACAAAACAGAGTCTTTCTAAATAATAATTATGATTTACTGACCTGAACATTTGTAAATAATAATAGATAACAAAATGTATTATATGGACACATAGACAGATTAGATGACAGATAAATGGATAGCACCTAATACTCAATATGCTAAATAGTTATCTAAAATCTGCAATATTAATTTTCCATTTTTTGTTTACTTATTTACTACCTAGAACTTTCTCTTTCATTTTATGTTTTTATTTCATGTATTCATCTATGCATTGATTCACAGCTGAACACCTACGCTGAATTAGACACTAGAGATGCAAAAATAAATAAAATACTAAATTTGCCCTCAGGAAGCTTTTAGTTGTTTATGTTGTTAAGCAACCATAAAATAAGTTTCAGGCTCAATCATGGATTTGAGGGTAGGGAGGAAGGAGACAGAGACAGAGGGAGGGAAAGATGGAGAGAGAAAGAAAGAGAGAATTCTGCTAGTAACTCATGCTGTGACCCTGACCTCCCACATTGTTCACATGAAATAGTTTTATATGAAAGTGCTTTAAAAACCATAAAATACTTTTTAAATGTAAAGTTTTTTAAAAGCTTTTTAATCTCTTTCTGTAAGAATACCAGTTTTTAAATAGAAATTTGATCCTGCAATCAAGTGCTTACTATTTTTTCATTTCCACACAGTTTCAAAATTCTAATTGCTTAAATTACACCCACTAAATTTCCAACTCAACCTGTAAAAAAAAAAAAAAAAAAAAGTGAACAGACATACCATGACCTTGAGGAGTGAAAAGGTAGGAAGCTAAACTCATGGCTTTGTGATCACATCAGACTCTCAAACTAAGACTGGAGTTTGCCCTTTCCCCTCTTATACTTTGCTAACTCTTGTCGCTCCTCTTGATTTCTGCAGGTGACAAATGGAAATTTCAAGCATACTCTGTTACAATAACACATGTAGCATACAGACACCTCTTGTGGGGTTCATTCTGGTCCTATAACATTACCTTTTCTACACTTTGATGGTAGGAAAAAACTAAAAAAAAGTTCTAGTTGATTACTGGATTAGGAGATTCAGTACATTGCCTATTTTTAGATTAGTTCAATAGTATTGAAAAATGCTTCTTATTTTTCATTAAGGCCAGTCATATCATCTTCTACAATAGATAAGTCAGAAAACGTTTTTTTCCAACCAATTGTATGCACAAATCAGTATGTAAGGAACTCCAACTCAAGTGTATTTAAGACCACAATGAAAGACACATAAAATGATGTCTTTGGTCTAGTCCTTGACTGAATTTGGGTGTGCAGAAAGATGTTTTATCTTAATTTTCTGGTCCATTATCTGGAGATTTGTCTTGTTTTGTTACTGTATTAAGTGATCTTTTTAGTATAACAGCTTTCCAGTAAAGATAAACTTATAATTAAGCATTTAGGCCGAAAATGTCCCCTCAATATATTAGTATATCCTTGTTTGAAACAGTCTTATTTCTTTAGGAATAGAGAAAAAATGAGCTTGGTTTCATTCTATCTGTGGAAAATGTATGTCTATCCTTAATGTGTTCTAGAATATTTGTTTGCCATCAGACATGGGCCGGGACAAAACTCGAAAGGTTGGAAATGAAGCTTGAGACTGAGATGAAACAAAAATGAGACTGAGATACCTTTTTACCAAATTATTTCTTTCCTGGCTTTTTCTTCATTTTTTTATGCTTATGAGATTTTTACTTATTTAAGAAGTATTAAAAGAATTACTTTATTAGTATTTGTGCACAAGAAACCTAGAAAATGGAATTCCACTTCAGTTCCAGAAACCATAGCACTTAAGCCTTTTATCATCAGTATATTTGAGTAAAAAGGTGGTCTTTATCATAAAAGTATATGCACCCACATTTAGGTATGGACAGAGCTCTCTGGAAGGAAGCAGAGATTTTGTTTGTTTGTTTGTTTTTTAATTTGGGAAAGTGTGTTGAAGCCCTTCTTTAAAAATAAAATGATATTTCATCAGTACTGTCATTTTTTAGCCACATATGAAAAATAATCACAGATGCTCATAAAAATCTAAAAGGCACTTCATGTTGTTCTTTTATGAAATGGCAAATATCTTCCCTTTAATTGCATTTTAAAACAAAAACAAGGGCTTTCTTGTATTCATTTGAATATACAATGCAAGCAATGAAGCTATGTGCCCCTTGACCCTCCAATAAAAAACCCAAACTTTATCACTTTGATTGAAGAGAATTCAGGAAGCCATATGGTTCCACCCAAAGTTCTTGCATTCAAAATGTCCTCATGGGGAAGAAGGTTCAAGGTGTTTTTAAGAACAGAACTTTCATGTTTCTGCCTGTTAACAATGGCACTTCCTGTTTTGACCCTCTAACTATACCAGACTAACAAGAAAGTAAGACAATGGACTTCTTTTTGCACAGTGAAGAGCACTTTTACTCTCTCTCACCAAGTATGTAGTGTTCAAAGTGAAGATTATCACAACTCAATGCTCCTGAGGTCCTATACATTGATCTGTGGTGTCCCAACAAAGTTTGGTATTTTCAATAATTTACTATTACCTGCCCATGAGCCTGGTATTGGATCCAAAAGAATGTGTAATAATCCACCTTCCAAATATAAAGAACACTACATGTTGCCTCTAAATGGCCCAGGTGTTCCACTAAAAGGCATTAACAGCCCTTAACAGATTCAAGATTCAGTGACTGCCTCCTTTTAAGCCACCTTCTTTCAAAAAAGGAAGGAAGAAAGTAGGGAGAGAAAATAGGCAAGTAAAAAAAGAAAGGGAAGGAGGGGGAAAGGGAGGGAGGGGGAAAGGAAGAACAACTAGAGTAGACTGAGAAGAACATTTCAAAGTGAGAACCTACTTGTAAGATTCAACAATCTGAGTACCTGTTGGTTCCGAAAACCAGGAAAAAAAAATTTAAGCAAATTCATTCCACTTAGTATAAAAAATAAGCCATGTTAATTTTTAAAAGTAGATACAGAGTAATGGAATGTTAAAGATGTAGGTATGACATCAAAATAACAAAAGCGTTTTAGAAGGTGATGTTCTTAGTACATATTGAAAGAGGACAATCAAGTAAAAGAATGTCTCAGATACTATTCTGTTTTCTGTAATGACAGTTTACTAGAAATGCGAATGTATTTTCTTAACAAAAAAGACAAACTTTTCTTGGAATTTGTCCTTCAATTCTTGAGGGAAGATATTTATTTCTATGCCATAGAAAAGCAATTTATTGACTTTCCCAGATTCCCCCCCAAAAAGTCTTCTTTAAATACAAATGCATATACTATTAAACATGTATATACACAATCTAAACTGTACATGCATATATATATATATATATATATATATATATATATATATATATATGTGTTTTAGGAAACCTTAAATGACTGCATTCTTTAAAATATTTTCATCATTGGGATAAATACAGTAAAAATAAATTCCTTCAGGCATTTATTATCATTAAGGATTTCTGTATAGCTTTTTAAAAAATAAATTCATGTTTTAGATGCCAATTCCAGATTGTTACCCATACCAAATGATACTAAAATAGTAAAACATTTGCTAATGCAGAAGAGAAGCAAAACACCCTCAAAGCGTTCTATTGGTATAGCTAATAGCAAAGTTGTTAAGACTGCTAGTCCTATTTGGAAATTTGTGCAATTTGATGAGCAGATGTATGAAAGACATTAGTGGGAGATCTGAGATAATGAAAGATAATTAGAAAAGTCAATGTTTAACAGAATGCATTCTAGGGTAAAAATAAGTTTTAGAAACAGGAGATTTTTCTGTCAAAATAACTAAAGTGATTAGGCTTTCCTGACTAATACTACCATAAACTTACAAAATTCAAATAAAAAATGGGTAACTGCCAAACAATAATGTTTTCTCCTTCTTCCATAAAACACTTTGTAAAATAATTTTGCTGTAAAAAGAATTACCAGCACATGCTTTTCCTAATTCCTGATTTAGGTTTTCCTCTATTTCCCACAAGTAAACAATTGATACTCTTCATTATCAAAGTCATTCAGGTCAGGGAATTAGATAATGATAATAGATAAATCATTTTTTAAAAATCTTTATAAATAAAATATATAATGTGGCCATGATAATCCATCAAGTTCAAGGAGACACTCAACATTTAAAATCATGTTTATCTCTAAAAATCAATTGCTAAGCAGTCCTGGTTTTAGATTGTGATTGCTTAAGAGGAGGAACAAGGGAGTCAGATAAGTCTGTATTCTAATTATACTATAGTACCACTCATTAGTATCTCTAGTAAATTAGACCAATTCACCCCAGTAAACTGTAGTTTTCCCCTTTTTAAATGGAGACCGTAACAGCCCATCTTTACAAGGTTGTTCAGGGGATTAAATGAGATGATTCATGCTTAGTACAATGCCTGAGACACAGTAAGCATGCTGTAAAATTACCAGTTGCAATAATGTTGTTATTGATGATGGCGATAATGATGATGCCTATTCTATAAGGTTTCTAAACTTCCACCTGAGATTTCTAGTTTTACCTGGGGATAAAAGGTAAGCCCCCCCCCACATTCTCTTTGAGAACCCCGTGTATCTACACAGAAGTAAAATGTTGGAATTCCACGCTCCTGTTCCTGACACCTTGACGCCTGCATAGTTCTTTAAGTAAGGAAGGAGACCTGTAAACTTGAAGAACGAAGAGGCTATTCGTGTGTATGTAGGCGCTGCATCTTTAGGAAGAGAGCCCACAGAGCTAGCATTGTTTTCCCTGAGGCTTGTTTGAAAACCCTATGGCAAAGGCCTGAGACTGAGCACTTGAAGGGTGTAAATCTTCAGGTTGGTTATACCTCAAATGTAAAATAAGAGTTCTAAGAATTTGATAAAATTATAAAGTGAAGTTTGGAAGTTCAGGAACATAAGATCTGTTTTAAGGAAAACAAAGAGAATTAACAGCCTATAAAAATCACAAAAGGTAGAATATGCAGTGGATTAGGATTTGTTGGGGAGTTTATTCTGATGCTAAATAGAAACAGCAAACCCCTCCCAAAAGACCATCACAGGAATATAGTACTTTTGACTTCAACTCAGACCACTTTGACTTCTCATCCTGTCTCACACACCAATAATAAAAGAAAATGTATTTAAAGAAGAGCACAATTGCATCCTTTTTCTTTGGACCTAAGGCACCTTAAAAAGTTGTTGCCAGGGTAAGTCTTCTTATGTTCAACCCACTTAGGCTTAAGGCATTATTATCAAGGCTGTGGGAAGGATATTGAATGCTTCTCTGACAGGCCTGTGTATTCCCTTATTATTTAAACTTTTGAACGAATGTCGTCGGGTGATGGTGCTTGACCAAGATTTAAGGATAATAGAGTGCTTTTGGGGTATTAGTGGTATATTTTGTTAAAGACATAAACTTCAATTTCTGCATAATAGACTATCCAAGGATAAATTTCTCAAGAACTTTGATCTTAAGATTTCTTACCTTGTTCCTTTCCCTTTCTCTTGATCTAAGCAAAGCAACAGATCTAGGAACAAACTACTATCTATAGAGAAGAATATACATGTTTGGCACATAGAAAATTAAATTATTGATGTTTGTGGTATACACAGGGAATCATTCATTTGAAGCTATAAATTGTTAGATCTGTGTTTTTAAAAGGAAGTCATTATAAGAACAAACAAAACTCAGGTGACTGGTTCTTTGCCATCTCACTAAGTAATGTGAAATGTTCTTCCAAGATCTTATGAGTCAATAGCGTGGTCTGCATAATTATAATTGTGAAGGACCAAATAAGACATAGATTATAGGTTTGATTTAATCCTCTCAGGAATTCTTTCAGTTATGAGCATCTGGATTCTAGTATGATGTAGAATGTCAGATATATGGCACAATTATCAGGCAACATTATATGATGTAATGTGCAGAAGTGTGTGTGTGTGTGTGTGTGTGTGTGTGTGTGTGTGTGAACTTTACTGTGTTGGGAAAGAAGACTTTTACCTTCTTATGTTCTGTGGCTGGCCTAAGAATTAAACTGATATAAAACAGATTAACAGGAGAAAAACATGTAAATTTATTGAATTATTATTTTTTTTAATGTATTGGGTTGTTGAAAAGTCCTGATGCATTTTTTCAATGAAAAACAGAAAAAATACGTCATGACTTGTCCAACAACCCAATATATGGGAGCCTTCAGATGGAAAATGAAGACCTGAAGAAGTTGTCAGGTCCAAAAGCTTATATAACTTCTTACACAAAGCATGATAAATTGTGGGATGTGACAAAACAAAGGGTCTTGGGCTAAGGGAGGTAAATTGTGGGACAGTGACTAATAATTACAGGAGGGGGGAAACTAATAAAGATAAGGGTTATTTTAGTAAGTTTGTACAGATCCTTTCTGTGAAGGACTCCCAGTCTTGTGATAAGAATGTTGTCTTCTAAGTACAAGGGGGCCACCTTCCTCATTGAAAATTTTGTGACCTGCTTTTAGGTAGAAAGGAGGAGGTCCAACAGCTTTTCATGCATCTGCTGTTTCTCAATTGCCTGCAGCTCAAACTATCATGCCAAAGTGGCATATTTTCCGGTGGCATGTTCTGAATCCCTTCACCTGATAAACTTTTCAAGAAGGAAACAACAAAATAACCTTTTCAGTTCCTAGTGTGAAATAAACAATTTTGTATCTACCGATAGTGTGCATGTGTATGCTGATTGTTCATAACATCACTAATTTGCCCAGTAAACACACCACAGCCTTTTGGTTTACATCCTGATACATAGTCCGAGGCTTGTGTATAAATTTAGTCAGAAAATAAGCAATTTGATCTGCAAAGATTTTCAGGCTGATTAGAAAATTGAACTAGTAGGGCTGGCTGAGTGGCGTGGTGGTTAAGCGCTGGCTTGGGACGCCAGCGGCCTCGGTTTGGGTCCCACATATGAGGGCCAGTGACACTGCCCTCGAAAAGAAAAAAAAAGAAAAAAAAATTGAACTAGTAAATTTTTAAATAAGTGAGATATATAAATTTTAATGAAAAAAATATATACTGCTAGCATGACCTTATCTCTTTGAATTGATCATTAATCCCCAAATACTTGAATGACATGATGAGGGAACATACATAGAAAAATCAATGGACAAACTGAACGCTAAAAAAATTACCCATTCAAAACCACTCAATTAGAAAAACTGATCTGAATTGCAAAACATTTATGCAAGGATAAAATGGATTGTTAATTGGTAATCAGGAGTTAGGAAGGATAATAGACAATGAAAGTAAATGCAAATAAATGTCCATATAGTGTAAACTATGCACATTAAGACATTTAAAAAGCAGGTGCAGTTTTCATAAGGCTGGCCTTAAAAGTGAAAGAAGCAAAGATAATACTCTGTGGAGTGTAGCATAAGGAAGATAAGTCAATGGTAACAGATGTAACAGATTGTAACAATGGTATTGTATAAGATGTCAGAGGGGTAGTAGCTTGAGGTTATCACTTTGTGAAGGGAGTAAATATCTACCTAGTATGTTGCTTTGTGCACCTGAAACTAATTAAAAAAAAAAAAAAGATAATACAAAGACTAAGATAGATCATTAAGTATTTGTGTTTCCTGGGGAACTAATATTGAACTTGGATCTGTAACAAATTTTCAAATACTGTCTTATGTTATATAGCCTCTGCTGGAATTGCTTTGTGCTCTTAAAGTTGTTTTTTTTTTAAATATACGTTGCACCTTCAGATTAGCTGAGCCAAGGGTACAATTTTAAAGATGCAAGAAAATTACTTACAGGCCCAGACAGATCGGTAGGCATTTCAAGTCAATGCCAACTGTAAAGAGTATGGGGGGCGGGGGTGTCCACTCCATGGCATAGAAGCTCAGACTCCAGACTCCAGGCTATTGGAAGGCCTGAAGTGTGAATTAACTCTGTTGATGCAAATCCTCTTCTAACTTGAAACACTCCCAGCTCCCAAGTGTAGGAGGCCCATCCCAAGTTTGTTCTCTCTTGGAAAGTATGTGATTTAGAAGGCTAAAACCTTAAGGAAAAATAGTGTTCAGGAAATGGAGGTCAGGAGTAGCCTTATAGATGCCCTGATGATTAGGTTGCCATTTAGTGAAACAAAGCGCTGACATGAGCACACTACTGTCTGTGATATATTAGTAAAAATGGATATTTACAGGATATTTCTTTTTACTGTACTTTACTGTGTATTAAAAAATATTCAGGGTCTCAGTTCTGCAGCTTCAATGAGATAGTCTTGTCCCAGATAATGTGAACATTGAGGAGTTCTGTTTTTCTTCTTTTGACATGAGTGATGGTGCTTTGTTTTTGCATCTTTGGTACCTGATCCCAGCATGTGGTCCCTGATTCCAATCCCCTGTCTTATAATAATTTTAATAATTTAACAAAATTAAATTCTGGATTATCATTATTTAACCTAATCCATATAGCCAAGTAGATATTTTTCAATTCCCTCTAAAACCTATGATGCTCTAATTGTAAACCCTCTTCTTGATAACCTCACGCTGAAGCTCATGCCATCAGATTGTTTCACTCAAGTCTCAATTGTTTCTTTACTCAGGACACCATCCAAATACACCTCAGAGGCCTGGAGTTTCTTGTTCCTCTTAAGCTTCCTTTCTTTTTGATAACATGCCATCCTCTTCAGCTTGGGTTTCTATTCCCAACCCCATTTCCCTCTTTTTTTTAATGACCACAAACAGGAGTACTTTTCAATTCTCCATGGCCAACATGGAAATGCTCATAGTTGAGGAAGTAGTATCCAGAAATAAAGCTGTGTGTCATAGAATTTCTTACAAGTGTACCTCGGGTAGGAGAAGCATTACCCCACGTAAGTAAATAGCCCACTGTTTGCAGTGAAACTCAAAAGATTGAGGTTTCCTGGCCTGAAGGGCAGGCGTGTGAGAGGCAACCCACAGACATAGCCCTTGCTGTATGCAGGGCCTGACAGAAAACAGTGGATGGAAATGTGAAAGCCACTTGTCAGCATGTCCCCAGTGACAACTGCAGTTCGAAGGCGGACAAAGATACAGTTTGTACCGTTTGAATCCCTACATTTTAAGCACTTTTACAGAGCTCTAAAAGGAAATAATCTACAGGCTGTCCAGACCTTCTAGTAAATGTACTTGATTCCAAAAACCTTCCAAAAGAGCCATTGTTGGCATTTCATTCCTTTTTTTTCCCAGAGCAACAAATGAAGGGTGATCTCTGGCCCAGCGATGAACTGTTTCTGGTTCACCCTATTTTCGTCCACATGTCTGGACAGCTTAGTTACCAGACATTTCTAGATGTGTGTGCTACCTGAAAATCTGGAACATGGAGGGAAGGGAGAAGGGCACTGTTTTGCTTCCGATTATAGATCTGGTTTGTGTACAGATGGAAGCAAAGCACTGAACTGCGGCTGCACCCAGTCAGATTCGAAACGCTTCTCAAGGCAAAAACAGCAGCCTTCCAAAGTGAGTCAGCTGCATTTGTAAAACTGTGAAGGTGAGGCACCCCATATTATAAAATATCACTCTAGATTTGTAACCATACCCATCATGTTAAAAAGAAAAAAAGGTACAAACAATTGGAAAGCCAAATCAAAACTACCTTCCAAAGCAAAACGCTGACTCCAGGATTTTGGCAAGGTTTCTTTCCTTGATGACAATCATTTCAAGGGCAAGGTAGCCTCTTTCTCCAGTGTTATCTCTTCAAAGAAGCAAATCGAAGGAAAAGAATTAGCACTGATCTTCCTCTTGATAGGACCCAAAGGGCAGGATGGGGCTGTGTAACAGCCATGGAAATAGGATGAAACTCTCATTACTGTTTTCTAGAACCAAATCTGAGGGTTGTCATGGTAACTCACTAGGGTATAAAACTATATTGTTAGCTTCAGGGTGCAATTTTGGGTTACATTCTTAAAAGAAGGTATCAAGTGCTTGCATTAAAGGAGAAAGAGAAGAATCTTTTGGAAGTACACCAAAACTGATTTCAGATTTTGGTTTGGATTCTTGAAGAGTAGGTGTAGGGAGAAAACAACAGAAATATCTCAATTGGTAAATTTTGCTATCTTGCTAAATAGTGGGGGGCTGGGGGGAAAGGGAGGCCAGCAAAGAAAAGAGCAAACTGCATAGTAGGACTAAAAGAAAGAACATGAAAGTCAAAAACAACTGGAGCTTTTGGTAATTAAAATATGCACATTCTCATAAGAATTAACACAAGAGAAGTTTCTCTCAGCTAGCTTCTCTGTTGTCATTTTAGTATTACTATGGAGTACTCCATTTCAGTGGATCTGATCATGGGGCTGTTTTCTTAATTCTTTTCAATTTGAAGTCATTGTTTTTATGTATTAATAACTTTATACAGTTTTCCCCTTTTTTACAGAAGATATGAATTAAACAAGGTCTCATTGTAGCAGTTTACTTTCAGAACAAGTTTTTCTGGTAGAAGTCATTGAACACTATGAAATTCTGAAACTAAATTTTTTCCTGAATTTCTTATTCAAGTATGGTAGTATCCAGGCCAGCTTCCTTGGTTTTTCAGATTCGAGTACCATCTCCTTGGAGAAACAGGGCTCTGTACAAGCAGGCATGGCTTTCTGGCGCTTTAGCTTTACTAGAAAATTTGTGGGGAAAGCAATTATGAATGAGAGTGCCAAATTCACAACCATGTTTAAAACAAAACACAGAACTAGAAAGAAGTTTCCTGTTCAGGGCAGGACAATTTTGCACTACCTCCCAGAGCTCCCTATGATTCTCACTAGTAGAACTTTCTGGAAAACTTTGAGAAGCCATGATTCAAGCAGTCAGCCTATTGATTCCTGAAGATGAATCCAAATAATGCAGTATGTAAGTAGGCCTAAACTACTATTTACAGTTAACCCTTGAACAACTTGAGGGGGTTAGGGTCTCAACCCCTCGTGCAGTTGAAAATCCATGTATTACTCTTGACTCCCCAAAACTTTACTAATAGCCTACTGTTACTGATAACATAAACAGTCAATTAACACATATTTTGTATGTTATATGTATATATATACAGAATTCTTATAATATAGTAAGTTAGAAAAAAGAAAATGTTATTAAGAAAATAATAAGGAAGAGAAAATGAATTTACAGTATTTATTGAAAAAAGTCTGCATATAAGTGGACCTGTGCAGTTCAAATCCACGTTGTTCAAGGGTCAAGTGTAATTCTTTGCACTTCGTTTGGGGCCTGGTGATTTGCCTTTTTACAACAATTACAAGGTAGAAGAGGGTGGTTTGGTGTCATTTTAAGACAGAGGTTAAGTCTACTCGCTGAATGTGAATCGGGTTCACCACCTGTTTTTTCCACAGCCTGCCAGCTAAAAATGGTTTTGACATTTTCAATGGTTAAAAAAAAAAAAAAAAAAAAAAAAATCAAAAGAAAGACTATTTTACAACATGTGAAAATTATATGAAATTCAAATTTCCAACGTAAAGTTTTACTGGAACCTAGCCCAATGCAGTTGCTTATGCATTGTCTGGGGCTGCTTTCGTGTCATAAAGACAGAGAGTAGAATAGGTGCCACAGAGACCAGGTGGCCTGCAAAACCCCCAAATATTTACTATCTGGCCCTTTATAGAAAATCTTAGCCAACCTCTGACCTAAGTCATGATTCCCACTATTCCCAAGTTGCAGCCTGGGTTATCTAAACACAGAAGTTCTATCAAATTATATTAATTATTCACTAGTGAGAGCTGTTCTCATAAGAGTTCAGGCTTCTATAGAAGCCTAAAAATGCTCTGATACCAGATTTTTCAATGGTAGGAGTGCCAAGAAGATACATAAAGAGAAAATAAGGGATACTGTAACACTTCTAAGTCATCTCCTCTAAAGAAAATGGAAAACTTTTCAATGATCTTTTCTGTTAGGTTTCCTTTTTAATATAAGAAACCAAAATGCCCTACTTTTAACACCATGGAAACTGTGGAGACACTCCCACCTGATCAGTGATTTTCTTTCAGTGGAATTAATGATCAGTGTGTGCAACTTCAAATTCTGACCTTATTTGTCAAGCTGCCTGGGACTGAATGTGCTGGGAAAGTGATAAAAGGAAGAAGCATTTAGATTGAGTCTTCTGAGACTTCATTTCATCTTTGATTAACTGAAGTTCTTTTCTGGGCAAATGATAACCAGCTTTCTTTAAGCAGAGGAAAAGTATTCTTTTAAATTAAAAATCTAGTGATTCTAGTAAAAAGAACAGTTGGATTTACAATTGTACCGTTGCCTTGTGGGAGCACTTCTCCATCTTTCTCCTGGTGCACAAATTGGGTAATGTTCACATGGGCTCTGGCCAAGGTTACACATAATTCCCACTATCCACTGACTCGTTTCACACTCAGGCTTATAGAATGCAATTGAATACAAGGAAACTATGAATCCACTCTTATGTATATTTTAAGTAGACTTAAGTACATTTATGCCAGGTTTAGGACTTGTGAATAACAACTTAGTTGAGACACATCTCATGCAAACCAGTCACAATACCTCAGTTGAATGAGAACCATGGCCTTAGCTGAGAACACATTTAGTTTGGGTTACATAGCCGAAATATTGAACACCCTGGCCCTTTAGCCTCTGGAGAGCATTGTCTGGGCAGCAACCTGAGAGGCAACAGAGGAACTGGCTTCAGCATCATCATGGTACTTCTGTGAGGAGAAGCTCTAGGATGCTGAGCTTTAACACCTTCTTACAGCCCCACTTTTGGCTTCCCTTCTGCATACTTTGCCCTTTTCAAACCCACTGCCCATCAGTGCAGTGGGCTGCTCAGTTCCACTGGACTCAGGTAAGGGATCAGCCCTCATCTTTATGCCATTCCCCACAGGTTGCCAAGAGCACTCAGAAACCTCACAAACTGCTGGGGGAAAGGTTTCATTGCACCAGGATTATTTATCCCTGTGCATGCTCTGCAGTGTTTTCAAGAATGTGCTCTTTTTCACTTGACGTGAAGGCACTCTTCCAAAGTCATACCTTCTCAGAGTCTTTTGCCCTTAAGTATTTAGGACATAGGTGCTTCTAGAGTAAGTATCCATCAAAATCACTCTGTATTTAAAAATATCATTTGATGCATAGTGCCTCCTTTTTTAAAAAAGATTTTATTGGAGAATTGGGGGAGAGGAACAGCATTGGGGAACCGGGAAGGGAAGGGGAACAGACAAGTTGTTGTCCTTTTGTTCTTTAGTCTATTTGTGGAGGACATTGCTTCACTGGCCCATATTGGTAGCATCATTGCGCTCTTCTCAGGTGAGGCAGGTTGGTTGCCGGCCTTTGGACAGCCTCTCTCAGCGGCTCTTGGCAACTCACTCCGGCTGCCGGCCACTCACTGTAGCCTATGGCAGCCCACTGACCCAGGGACTCACAGCAGCCCAGCTCCAGGTGGAGCTGTTGCTCACCATCTTAGCTGTAGAGGGCAGTGTCACTGGCCCTCATATGTGGGATCCGAACCGGGGCCTCTGGCATCCCAAGCCAGCTCTTAACCAACGTGCCATTCCGCTGGCCCTGTAGTGCCTCCTTTTAACAAGTAAGAAATAGAGGGAAAAGTTTTGGTATTGTGGATCAAGGTTAAAAGGATACCTACATTTAAGGAGAAAATGAAATTTCCTAAATCAACCCACTGGCTTTTAGATTTCGTCTGTCTTCTGTTATAACAGTCTGTGGCTTCTTCAGACATGCCTAGCAGAACAGATCCAGCAGGTCAGTAATGTGGCAGTAGACAACTTAGGATAATTGTGTGAATTTGCTGGGAGGCTTCAAGTGACAGAGTTGCAGGTCTAACTGATAAAAAAGAGGAACACAAGCTTAGTCCTGGGATGGTAGACAAAAGGCCCTTCAATACAAATATGGTGGTGGGTCATGTGTTTTGCAAAAACAAAAAGTCTGTCCTGAATATAAGCTTTTTTGTGAAAACAGATTTTAATTAATATCAGGTCTCTGTAACACATTCATATGATATAGAATTTAATTTCTGGAAATGGCCTATACTATATGATCGCCACAACCCCGACACTAAAGCTGCCCACAGAGGCCTGTTCATCCACTTGGACTTTTCTATTTCTGCCTCCTGATCAACAGATAAGCTTTTTCTCTCTTGATGTAAACAAGTCTTCCTTTTTTGACTTTTCAACAACATTCTTTTGGTTTATTTTTTCTTACGGTGTTAAATGGTTTGTACCAAAGTCATTTTTTTTTTTTTTTTTTTGAGGGCAGTGTCACTGGCCCTCATATGTGGGACCCGAACCAGGGCCGCTGGCTTCCCAAACCAGCGCCTAACCACCTGTGCCACTCGGCCGGCCCCAAAGTCATTTTTTTTTTCCATTTTTCATTTTTTTGTTTGCTTTTCCCATGTGATTTTTTTTTTTTTTAGCAGTTGTGTTATTTCAATTCTACATATGAGTATGCTGATGTTTTACTCTTTTTTAAAAGAGTGATAGGATTTGCTCGATTTCCTTAGCATGACAGAAGTTAACATAGCAACATGTTGAAAAAAAAAGAAATCTACCTTTGATTAGGCTGGGCTTTTCATGTCATTCATATAGCTTCTATTTTTTAGTTTCATTGAAGTATATTTCTATATAAATAAAATTTAATAATTTTCAGTGTACATTTGGAAGAGTTTTGACAAATGTATAAAGCCCTGTAAGCACTACCCAAATCAACACATTTCCATAACCGTTAAAGACTTCTTTCCTGTCCTTCTGCAGTTAATCTTTCCCCCACCCCACCCCAGCACCTGAAGGGCCACTCAATTTCCTGTCACTACAGAATTTCACAAAAACGGAGTCATGTTGTATGTAGTCTTTTGTCTCTGGCTTCTTTCACTCAGCATAATGTTTTGAGACTTTTGTCTATGTTCAGTAGCTTCTTCTTTTTTATTGTCACATGTATCAGTAGTTTATTCCTTTTATTGTGAGTCTATCACAGTTTATTGGTTTACCAATTGATGGATATTTCGGCTGTTTTCAATTTTTGGCTGTTACAAATAAGTTTCTATGAACATTCTCATACAAGCCTTTGCATGAATATAAGCTTTTATTTCCCTTGGGTAGATACCTAGGAAAGGGACTGCTGGGTTGTATGGTAAATATATGCTTAGCTTTTTAAGGAATTGCAGTTTTCCACAGTGCCTCTGCCATTTTGCGTTTCCACTAGCACTTTATAAGAGTTTTGGTTGTTCTACATAATTACTCAAACTTGGTATTAACAGTATTTTTGTAGTAGTAATTAATGTAATTTTAATTCGCATTTCCTTAATGAACAATGATGTTTACATTATTTGAAAAGACTTGGTTTCACTGATTTTTCTCTTTCTGTAGTCTATTTTCTGATTCATTGATTTCTGTTCTTTATCTTTTTTCTGCCTCCTATTTACCTTGGGTTTAATTTGGTCTTTCTCTTTCTTTCTTTCTTTCTTTCTTTCTTTCTTTCTTTCTTTCTTTCTTTCTTTCTTTCTTTCTTTCATGGAGCATATAGGCAACCACCATTAACTCTTAATTTGGTTGCTTAATGTGAAAGATTATATCATTTATTTTAGACCTTTCTTCTGTTCCAATATAAGCACTTAGTATTATAAATTTCTCACCAATACTGCTTTAGCTGCATCACATACATTTTGTTATGTTATTTTATTTTATTTTATTTTTTTTGAGGGCAGTGTCACTGGCCCTCATATGTGGGACCCGAACCAGGGCCGCTGGCTTCCCAAGACCAGAGATTAACCACTGCACCACTCGGCCGGCCCATATGTTGTGTTATTTTTATTCACTTCAAAGTTTTTTCTTCTTTTTATAGTGCGTTATTTAGAAGTATGTTGCTTAATCCAAATATTTGAAGACTTTTCCATGTACAAAGAAAATTTCTTTTTTTCTTGCATTGTGGTCAGAGGCATAGTTTTTGTTTTTAATTCTTTTCAATTTATTGAGATTTATTTTAAGCCCAAAATCTGATGTATCTTCTTGAATGTTCCAAGTAGTATGAAAAATTTCTGGACAGAGTGCTCTGTATTTGCTAATTAGGTTAAGCAGGCTGATAGTACTGATAGTTTTTGCTTACTACTGCATCCTAAGTATCTTTTGGTTCCCTATCAATATTCATTATTTGAATGAATGAATGAATGAATGAGTACATCTATGCCATGACTATAATTATGATTATTTTTATCTCAGAATTCTAAGTAGTAGGCTGTCTGAAGAGTAATCTCAAATCTATCTAGTGCATCTATCTCACTAGCACCTAAAAAATCGTATATGACCAGTAAGTTTAAAGGCCATTTTAGGTTGCATGTCTTCCCTATTACATCATTTCTAAATTGATCACTGCAGGGTTTAATGCATATTTCTAGCTATTTAAACTTCAAGACACTGCTGATTATTTCTTTCTAGATGTAAACTGTCTTTCAATAATGTTTTGAAAGAAAACATCTAGAGAAAAAGAACTTAAATATATTTAAGGAGAGTCAGTACAAATTTAATCACGGTGGACAACAGAGGATGGAGATGGAGAGAGCCAGAAAGAAGAGAGACTGTGGCACTGAATTATTTTATATATATATAAAATATTTATTATTATTTTTTAAAGAAATCTGTTTTATTCCTCTTTGCACAGAGCAGTATATGAAGGTGGCTATCTCTTGTCCGTATATCTCTTACACAAAAATGCCCCCTCAAATATGCCGAGTTATGTGCCCCACTTCAGTCCTGTGAATTTTTTATATCTTAAGTACATTCTTTAGTGATTGAAAAAATGTTAATGGACTCTACCTTTTCAAAACGTTTGTTGTTTTGCATGGCTCTTTTAAAAGAGTGACCAATCATGTTTGTGGCTCAAAAATAAAAATGGTAGTACTTGCCATCAAGATTATCAACCTGTTTAGAGTAGCTTCACCATTCCCCACAACCTTTGTATTTCATACTGATTTCTTTTCAAAATCCAAACAAATCAACACCGGTTTTTTTTTTTGTTTTTGTTTTTGTTTTTCTTTAGGCTTTTAGGCTTTTACAACACTCCTTGGGATTCTGTAGACACACTCGCATGCCAGAAAACCAGGATTTCTGGATGGGGATTGTAACTGCTTTGTAATTGTGAAATTTAGTAACTAAAGTTATAAATCGAGAAGTTTCCAAAAGTAATGGGAGAGTTATATTTTTCTTCATTAATGCATCTAAATCCATATAAAATTTGTGCACTATTAATGTCTAGCTCTGCTTTGTCACTTCAGTTGTCTAAGAGAACTTTTTCTCCTGTTTCTTTTTAAACTGCCTCTAAAGAAACATTGAAAGAAATCAAGTCTAGCCAGTTTTGTTAGTTCTCGCCTTTAGTATAAATGCTATCTTTAAAATCACAGACTCCTGCTTGCTAGTCTAAGGGGTTGCTAATTAGGCCAAAACATGTCTTAGCCTGAGAATTTATTTTCATAATATTAACTTTTAATATGTAAGAAGGCTAGCCAAGAGAACATTATGTGTGGATTTGGGGGGGGGGGGTTAAACCTATTGAAACTAATCTAATGCAATTCTCTTATAAAAACTTTCCTTCCCTCCCCGCCCCCCAAACTATTTTAATTAGATACTGCTGAGTATGCACACATTAACTTGACATACTCTTGTCTTTAGGTCATGGTCTCCTACATTTTCCTTCTGACTATTCTTTCTTTTATTACTTCCACAAAGGAATTCTTTGTGGCTTGTTTTTAGATAATCAGGAAGAATGATTCTGCTCTGGTATGAAGGAGCAAATCCAACAAGAACTGCTCAGTTTTGAGAGCTTGAGAAGAAGGCCATTGGTCACAGCTTTGGGGACTAGTATTGCTGGACAGAGGTCCCTTCTGGGAGCAGTGATTGGAGGAAGTGGCTTGTGTGAGGACTTGGGCAATGAGGCCCAAGCTACTGCTCCCCTGGCCTCTAGAGCCCTCAATACTTAACTCAGCTATTAATAGAAAGCCAGCACAATCCCTGATCCCGCTGATGCCAATAAGAGGAAATACAAGCTTCTTCTGAAAAGTGGGTTATGAACCATGGTGCAGGCCTACAGCAATACTGGTCCCCTATGTCACCTATTCTTAGGAATTAACTTGGGCTGTTCTAGGATGGTACTTGGAGTCCCTAGTACCAGTCTGCTTTTGAAAAGCCTTCCACTGGCTTTTGAATGTGCTTTCATTTTTGAGGCTTCGCACAGCCACTGGCTAGTTTTAGTTATGTGGAGTGAAAACAACACTCCTTCTGCAGAAGCAGGCAGACGCAGCGCTATGCCAGGGCACTTGGCTAGCCTAGTGGCCTTATGTGACAACAGCCTGCACAAATGTGTATGTGTCAGCTTTGTGGCTACAACTATGACCACGACCCTAGGATCACTCTTGGCATAAAACAGTCCTAAATATCTCTTGTGATCATCAGCGCTGGATTGTGATAGCCAGCAACTGCAGGGGAGTTACAGGACAGATAAGGCTGGCAATTGTCAACGTGTTGCAGAGAGAGGCCATAAGATGTGGAGAGAAACCATTTTTGCCCTTTCTTAACTTTGGCCTCTTAGCTTAAGTTGCCCATCCTTAGAGAGATCTTCCCTTATCAATCCATCAAGAGTGGAGTCCCATTCTTTTTCTTTTATCCAAGTGACAATTACAGTATTTGAGTGTTTATCTTATTTATCACTTATCTTTTCAACTATCTCCATAAGATGTTCGCCAATACACCCCCAACATATAGCTACTGCTTGACACAGAGTTGGCATTTACTAAACATTTGTTGAATGAAGGAAGGTTTTTAGCAACCTCTGACAGCGGCAAGGATGGAGGAAGTATGAAGATGATCTAAAATAATAATAAGACAAGGTGAACAGCAGCCCTTGATCAGAGAGACACAAACTATTTAATTTCTCATACTACATGAGCTTTCCTTGACTCTCACATTTTTATAGAAAAGACAGGCTGAGCAGTTGATGTTTCATTTTTAGTTGACATTCACTGAGAATGCCAGGCACTGTGCTAAGGGATTTATTTACATAAATTATGCCATCCAGCCTGTACAACAAGTACTCTATGAAGCAGGTATAATTAATTATTATTCCACTTTGCAAATAAGAAAACTAAAACTTGGGTACGGCAATGGTGGTTATGCAACTAACATAATAAATGACAAAGCAGGATTCAAACCCAGGTCTGTCCAACCCCCAATATCACACTGTCAAACATTATCAAACACATCTTTCTCTAGAACACAGACAGAGCAAGGGATGCAAAGTGCAAATGTCTATTAGAAACTCCCTTAGCCTGGGTCTAATAGCCCAATCTACATTTGGTATTTCCAGACAACAGAGGATTTCCAGTTCTGCCTGTCCTAATCTAGTACATCCACAGCTTCCATGTCCATTGCCTTATTTTGCTTGCTTGTTAGTGCTTATTCTCCACACAGAGAGCTACCCATCGTGTCGTTTCTCTGGCCAGATGCAGGCTGTTTCTCACCCTCAACAAAGCATGAGGAGTCTGGTAATACAGCTCAACAGCAAATAATGCTCAGTTTCTGTTGGGATCTACCCCCCCCCAACCAAAGTTTTAATGATCCCCTAAAATGTCAACCTTCTTAGCCTTTCGGTTTTGAAACAACTGTCATGATGACCCAAAGCCCTAGCAGTTTGGGAATGTCAGCCACTCCCCCCAAAAAGCATAGGGAATTGCTCCTTGACCCTAATATCAGAAATATTTATCACATTTTTCTTACCCCAAGAGACAAAAAAAAAAAATTTTCTAACCAATTTCATATATATTTATGCTAGATATTTACTTGCTAGGTACAACATTATGATAATTATTTAAGATAATTTTTATATATATATATATATATATATATATATATATATATAGCAATTCGACACATGCAAATGCATTATAACTTAAAATTCTCCATTCAAACATATGTGTTTAAGGCCTAAGTGACAGGAAGAAGTAAAAATAAATAAGTAACTTGACTCCACAAAAGATTAAAAAATCTAATTGTAATTATTTATAACAAGACCCATATTTATATAATGGGATATTTTTATTTTTGGTTTAAAATCCTAATATCCCTCCATAAACCAATCTGACACATCACCCTCATGCTTTCTTCCTTTGTTCATAGTTTGGTAGCTGACCTTGTGTATTTGAGAACAGATGCACAAAGCAGGGTACAGAGGAGCACTGCACTGTTTGTTATTAGTACTTCTCTGTCTCTTCCTCCCCTGTCCTAAACAAATTCTGCAGATGAAAAAACTGAGGTAACTTAGCCTGTAGCTCTTCCAGATCCAAATGTGGGTAACATGGAGACAAACAGTCCAATCAGTGATTCACCAAATTTTTTGTGATCCTGTGCACTCACTATGTAGGTACTGCCAAAGATAAGCTCAAGTTTAAGCTTTATTTTGTAAACTTGTGAAAGTTGCATTTAATGTATTTTAATTACCCTTGAGTATCACCCTTGAGTATCAGCCAGAAAGGTATTAAAATCAGAAAAACATTTCTGTCTGCATCTTTCTGTCTGAGGCCTATACCACCACACATTAAGAATGTTTCATGTTGAGCTCTTTCAGAAAAAAAAAAATTACAATATTTTATGCTGTAGTTTCAACCATGTCACTTTATGTTGTGTTTGGTCACTATACCTTAATAGTGTGCAGTAAAGATAAAGGTATCAACTGAAATCAGCTTTTTCTATGTACTAGAAAAAGCGATTCTGAGCAAGGCCAAGTAATTTATTTCAATTCAGCAAACATTTATTGAAAGCCTGGGACCAGGCTGTGTTATATAGGCAGAGAGTACAAAGAGCAGCATCCCTCTTAATGGGGAGGTGAGACAATACAGAAATTACTATATTATGGAGTAAGACAATTATTTAAATGAGGAAGGAGACTGCAGCTAGGGGAGGAAGGGTGTGGAATATTTGAGAAGGGGGTGAAAGGAGGTGGTACATATATCATTTCAATTAAGAATTCTTTCAGATCATGACCTCCTGGAAGGTGGCACATGCAGTTGGATCAAGCTTCACTGGTTTTTGTTTGGGGCATTACCTCTCCTACGTCTCCCCCTTTCCCACTTCATTCTCCAAAAGAAGAAAGTAATGAAAGGGAAAATACTTTTCTTTCTCTTCAAATGCAAAATGTCTTGTTTTGCTTAGGTCCAATATGATAGACAAACTATTTACAAAATATTCTCATATACTCTGTTAGGATAGGGGCATAATGCAGGCTATGAGCAAGTGATACAACCCTTTCCAGATTTTAAAGCCATTACTCACTGGAATAAAAATGTTGGAGGGGGAGCATGTAAATAAAAAAGGAAAAGCCATGAGGTTGCCAGTTTACTCTAGTCATGGTGTTATAAAAAGATCAGTCCAAAAGTCCTGGTTTTATTTATTTAATCAAGTAATCTCACTCTCAGAAACTTTTGGATGCAAGCACAGAAATAAAGGTATTCATGAAGTCAGGTTTGCATTTGCCAGGAAGTGGTAAAGAATGCCAGTTTAATTTCTGCTACCTGTGTAAGTCCCAAGGGGAAGATGAGCTCATGAATGTATATATAGATCATCACAGGCAGAATTAAAACACATTAAATATGGAAGTCAGATATAACCCCCTGAGGGTTATACAACATAAAAAGATTAATTGAAGAACAACCTGAAGCTTTAAAAAGGGGAAATCTAAGATCCTCGCTGGCTGGGGAAAACAGTTACTGCTCACTCTTCAAGCAAAACACCATCTGTAAAGCTTGGGGTTTGGAAACCCCTAGCACTCCAACTAATCTAAATGATTGTAAACTTAGAAGGAAAGACTTGCTTTAACAACTTCCATGTGTGGTCTCCACAGCCTCTGGACCTGACAGGTTTCGATAACTGCTACCTGAATTGGATTAAGCTGAAATAAATTGGTAACGGTCCTAAATCATCTACTGAAATCTTCTTTAAAGGGTAAGTTTTGTTTTGTTGCTTTCTTTTGTTTTGACCGTTTAAAACAAATGTATAGAACTTAGCAAAGTACATATATGCTATTGGCTAAACTGTTGAACATTTTCATTTTGGGGACATTGTCTTCAGCTGTACAAAGATCAGTACGATGAGTGACAGATATGACCACTCCCCCCCACAGACACAACAGGGAGCGTCACATTTGGGGAATGTGCCATGTAATAAAGCTTTGGTGTATTAATGGATTGGCATCACTACAGGGTTCACTGGGGACCAAAAGTAAAAAACTTTCAAGCGTTTAAAATGAAGTGGCTACCAATCAAAAGGAAGGAATATGTAAATTAATACAAAAGAATAGGGAAAAAATGTGAGGTAAAATCAAGAAAACGTTGAGACTAAGAAAGCATTAAAAATGGAGAAACAGGAATAGGAAGGAGATTTATGTGCAAAGACAGACTGGTTTAAGAACCAGAATGTGGATAAAGGATTTTAGGTAGCAGTTGGTTGAAGATTGTTATAAAAAATTTCCCAAAATGGCTGAAAAGAGGTATTTAGCCAAAAACAAAAACAAAAACAAAAAAGGAGCCAATGTAGACATTCCTTTTGACAGGCAAAGACTACTCTAAAATTTTTGGAGAATCATAAAAGTTAACAATAAGAGAAAACATTGAAATAATGAAGAAAACATTTACAGTGTATAGACATACATTATTTAAATTTCAGGACTGTTCATTTACTGTAATCACTTAACTTGAACAAAATAAGAGACAAAATCTAGAAAGGAAGAAATACTAGTTTCCTTCTTGTAATCTCACAAATGCACCTAACCAGACATGTTGATAGGTAATGGAGATTAACTGATCACTTACAAGTGGGGTTAGGATTGCAAACAAACTCATTTCTAGAGAATTCTGGAGCAGAAACACAGCAATCACAAACCTGAAAACCTAGGTCATTCTACCTGAAAGCCTAATGAGCCTCCCTAAGAAGTTCTTATATTCTGTGATATAATTTTAAATTCTGAATTACTCAACATCCAGCAAACTGCAGGTCTTAGTAGTTAAAAGTAAATAACAAAGCACATCACCTTGGAATTCTGCATGTTTTTAACTGCATAGACTCATTAACAATACAGCAGCTAAAGACAGATACAGTTCTTTTAGTAACACACTGACTTAATTTAAAAGTAAATCAACCAATTTCAGCATTAAGAATTTAAATCGTTTTCAATGCTTTTCTTCCCCACGGAGAAACTAAAATGAAATGAGGGAGAAAAGTCCTGTAAAGAAAAAGTATTCAGTCAGCTTTTGGATTGTTTGGTGTAAAGAACTGGTCGTCAGCATGTAATTTTACTAATAGTTGGATTTTACTCTGACATTTAGGTTCTGTCCTGTATAAGCAGAACCCCTTGTGTTTGTGTGTTCTTTTCTTTGAAGTTATTCCACAGTTAGGGTCAGTTAAACCATGCAGGGCTCTCTCCTTGCTTGTTATTCCTGGTATAACAGAAATGTTAGTCAATGTGCCTTTAAAGCTTGAAAGATCAGCGAATGTAATTAAGTACACAAGTTCTTTACTGTTTTGGTTATGTTATCATTTGGCATTTTAACCATCCTTTTTCTCACTTCACTTTTTACTTAAATGAGTACATTTTATTTTTCCTGCAGGAATTTGAATCTATAATGACAATGATGTAGATGCTTATGCATTCTTTGAGAAAGTGTGTTGTGTGTGTAACTTTTGAAAAAATCAACATCTATCTTATGCGTACCTATTTGGAAATAGGCACCTAACACATTGAGGCATTATTCCAGGCCCTTCAAAAGATGAGTAATTAGCCTTTGCCCTCAAGGAAATTACCACCTATTTTAGCTGATTTAATTTACCATATATGTTCTTTTCATAGGATGAAAGAATAATTAAGCTCTGCGAGTGTTGAGTAAGCACCTTGCCTAAGCAGTAATGAGATAAAATGATTTGGGAGTCAGATGGACCTGGGCTTGAACCCTGGCTGTGCATATTTAGTACTTTTGTTCCTTGATGCTGGACACTTCCACTTATAAAATAGGGGTACTAATTTTTAGCTTATAGAGGTGTCAAGAGGATTAAATGTGATAATGTATGTAAAATACCCACCACATAGATAGGTTCTAAATTTTTACCCCTCCCCCTTATATATTATTTTAATGAAATGTTCAGGATTAGCATTGTCTGTAATTTTCTCCGGTATTTTAGTCCAGGATTTTAAAATAACTTTATAAATACAGCCAGGTTGTAATTGGCAGTACTGTGGATGATGAAAGAGGCAGCAATCTAGTTGTTACAATTTCAGGGACAGTGTCAGAATGCCAGAGCATAAAGCTGAAGAGCCATGCTACAGTCCTACACATTCATCACCGGTCACAACCTCTGCCATTAGAAACGACCTGCCAAACCTGGGAAGCGTGCAGAGGGAGGAGAATGGGACAAAAGAATTAATGGTGTTTCTAAAAGGCCTGGAGAAATTAAAAAAAAACATGGGTAAGGAAATAGGGATTTACTTTGCCATGGTTTTATGAAAAAGAACAGCACATAAATTATATCAAGAGAGTTTGACTAGAAATAAATATTGGGGTTTCTTTTTCATCTGCTTCTAATCTACCAGATCCACCATGTAGTTTTTCACAGAGAACACAGAGGCAAGTCCAACCATGTGCACATCTTTCATTCCTGGACAGCACTTCTGCCCACAGTCCTCCCTCCTTTCCCATTCTGTTGAACCATAAAGTAAACTTGAGGCCCCACTTTAATTCTCTACCTGAAACTCAAATAGTTGGTTTTCTCTGTTTTCCTGGTTATTATTTGCAACAATCTCCCTCAAAAGAGAATCAGGGACCAGCCGAGTGGCTCAGTTGGTTAAGAGTTGGCTTGAAGTATGAGCTCTGAGCAACATGGCCGCTGGTTCGATTCCCACATGACCCAGTGAATGCTGCCCGAGCTGAGCTGTCACTGAGCTGCCAACAGGTGGCAGGATTGCTCAGCTGGTGTAACAACAAGATTGCCTCTTCCATGGTGGGCTACTCCCACCCACAACTAAGACCGAACTCGGCACCTTGAGCTAAGCTGCTGCCCAGATGGCTCAGTGGATAGAGCGTGTGCTCTTAACAAGGCTGCCAGGTTCGACTCCTGCATGGGATGGTGGCTATGCCCACCCACAACTAATACTGAACTCAGCACCTTGAGCTGCGCTGCTGCCCAAATGGCTCAGTGGATAGAGTGTGCGCTCTTCCTAAGGCTGCTGGTTTGACTCCCACATGGGGTGGTGGCTACACCCACCCACAACTAAGATTAAACACAGCACCTTGAGCTTAAAGGCCACGAGCTGCCTATGGGAAGCGAGATGGCGACTGGCACGCTCCACAACGAAGACTGAAGAACAACAACTTGGCGATCCCCTCATCCAATTCCCCAACACTATTCCCCTTCCTCAATTCCTCAATAAAATCTTTAAAAAAAAGAGAGAATCAGGGTGCTCCCTTATATGGATTAAGGAGATAGAAGGGACTCCCTCACTAAGAAATTCTGAAACTTGGGCCGGCCGAGTGGCGCGGTGGTTAAGAGCTGGCTTGGGACGCCAGCATCCCCAGTTCGGATCCCACGTGTGAGGGCCAGTGACACTGTCCTCTTTAATAAAAAAAAAAAGAAAAGAAAAGAAATTCTGAAACTTAACTGAAGTCCCCAAACTCTCCTAGCTTTTTGGAGAGCTGTAATCATTCTTTAATTCCTCTCCTCTTTCCGCCTTCTATGCCTAATGAGTTAGGGAATGTTAAAAGGAAAACAGATTGGTAATTTTTCTATCACCTTGGTAAAGGGTTATTTATCTGTATTTTTAAAAATGGGACTCTCACTTTTGTTGAACCCGTTGGCATTTTGGTGGAAGCTTTCTAGCTTTTTTCTTTCTCTGCTGTGAATATTCTTTTAATTCAATTTTTTAAAAGTTTAATTGCAGATAACATACATATAACAAAGTGCACAAATCTTAAAGTGTATAACTCAATTAATTTTTTTTTGTTTTATTTTATTGGGGAACAGCCATGGTCATTGGTTACACATTGATTTCATTCTACGATGGCATAGGTAACTCTTTTAAGGAGGAGCGCAACTCACAGTGGCCCATAACGGGGATCGAACCGGCAACCTTCATGTTATTAGCATGATGCTCTAACCAACTGAGCTAACCGGTCACCCCTCAATTAATTTTTATATATTGTTAAACCTGCATATTTCAACCAGATTGAGATCTAGAACATTTTTGGCACATAAAAGGCTTTCTGGTATCCCGTCCTAATCAATAACCCCTGTCTTGTAAATACTCTGCTCGCTTTAAACTTTATATAAATGGAGCCATAAACTGTGTACTTTTTGGTGTATAGTTTGTTTTGATTAGAATTAAGTGAATGAGATTCAGTTGTATTGTCCCATGTATCAATAATTTGTTTTATATAGTATTCCATTGTGTGGATATACCACAATTTTACCCTTCCCTGTTGATGAACAGTTAGCTCATTTCCATTATTTGGCTATTTTAAGTAACGCTGCTATGGTTATCTACTGGGGATTCTTCTTTTCCCCCAGGCTCTCTCTCTGTGAAATCGGGATAAGCGGAATTGTAGAGAGGTTTTGCAGTCTCCAGTTAATCTTGCTCCATGTTAGTTCTTCAGGTTGTTTTGACACTATAATTAAAGGACAATAAATATTCTCTTTTCAAATTAAAAGAAAAAGGGGGGGGAAAGGAGGAAGGAAGGAAGGAAGGAAAGAAGGAATGTATGTATAGGCATGTTAGTATAAAAGCTTAAACTCATAATTCATATTTTATAGAGGTACATGATCGTCTTAATTTGCAATGGTTAAATAAGTAATACTTACAAGATTACAGACTTTTTAACATCACTTTTGGAAATACTCCATGCCCTTCAGAAATTAAAGACCTTTGTCATATCCCTTTAAGAAGTGATACAATCAGTGTCAAGTGCAAGTCTAGGGGCAGCTTCACTAAGCAGTCTGTTTGACTTTGAATATTGTTCTTACAAGGGTATTTCTTGTTCATTTGTATGTCTGTTTTTATTTTCATAAAGGGTCCAAGCTCTTAAACAAATCCTAGGGAGACTGAGGAAAACAGTGAATGTATCTTTAAATGTTCACCATTTTGTGCACTGTTAACTAGTAATTTCAATTGCTGAATCTTATCTTTTGATTCCTTATTCCATTTCCCCTAAATTCTTCCTCTTTTGTTGCTACTTAATTTGCTTCCTCAAATGTCAAAAGTCATCACACATTCAAGTTTGTTCCATAAAGCCCTAAAATCTACATTAATAAATTATCTAGACAATTAGCTAGACACTATCCCTTTCTAATTTTTATATGTAAATCATCTAAGAAGCTGGTTAAATAGTCAGTAAAGGTAATTAGCAAGTTATTTGCTCAGTAGTTTATTTTTTTATTATAGAGATTTTCATTTCTATCATTAAAGATTTTTTTATTGTGTGCTCATTTTGGGAATGTTGGCTTATTTTAAATTGTGTTCATATTTGTTTAGTTATGGGGAAATATACATACTCTTTGTAACATAATCATTCAGTGTTTGAAATCATACTACAATTGTTTTCAATTAAGTTCATGCCACATGATAAATCAAATTCTATCAAGCCACAGAACCTCATGAGTATAGCCACCTAGTACTGTAAATTGCAAATGCTATGACAATAGTGATAAATGGCTGTGCAAATATGGCAAGCCAAGTTCTGAACATCAATGCTGCTTCAACCCAAAAGAATTAATCTAAGAAAATAAAATACTTGTCATTTTCCAGTTTTTAACAATCATAGCTAAAGGTTTCAAACATGGTTAGAATTTGCGTATGACTTCCCCCTAGGATTTAGGGCTGGATGAGTTGAAACATCTATGAAGAGTAGACCACTGGAACTGGAAGTAGTTATATTTAAAGACAGAATGGAAAATATATAGGCCAAAGAGAAACTAGATAAGTATTTGTGTTGAAGGGCAGTGGCCATAGAAATGTGTTAGGTATACCAAAGGCTTGGCATTTATTACATTGCTTGGAACGACAGTTTTGAGTCTCCTGTTTTCTTAAAAACCACATTTAGCTCCATTTGCAGAAAAGTTCTCTGTCCTAATGAACATTCCAAGGCCAACTCTCAGGCTTTCCTTAAAATGTGCTTTGTATTAAGCTGAGGAAATAGTGCTTTTGTTAGCTCTGTAGTTCTGGGCTTTAAAGGCTGAAGAGATAAAAACATAAATTGTGATTCTATTTAGACAAAAAAAAAAAAATCTATCTAGAGCTGGTTTTGAATTCCTATGATAGTACTGAACTTGTTCAAGTTTTGCATTCAGCGTTTACAATTGGCTCTGTGTTAGGGAGCTGGAGAAACCTGTTAATACAGCTCCTTTAAGTGCTGTGGGTTTCAAAATAACTCTGTAGATTGATAGCACACATTCCTGTGGTGGGAGGCAGCTGGTGAGCTGATAGCTTTCCCCATTCATTCAAAGGAGAAAGGACTGAACCTACCTCCCAACAGGTGAGGTTAAGCACGACCTGTAAGTGGATTGATTTGTTACATAGATGGAAGTTCTGTTCCAAGGGGTCATAGCAATACTTTCTGACTTGGTATCCTTCTATTCCTTACCTCCCAAAGCCCCCCATGCTCACTGATGGGAAAATATTTCTTGTTCAGAAATAAATGTCTTTCTTCCTCATTGGTGACAGAAAAAAATTTTACTTTCTTTTTAGCTAAAAAGGCAATTTTTTGCCCTCTTTTTGTCCTGTATACCTTGCATAATACATTACATTGTTTCTCTCTCTCTCTCTCTCTGTCTCTCTGTTGCTATGCTTGTGCACATCCTAAAAACAAAATAAATGCATGGTCTATAAACTTATAAAGGAATAGAACCACTGTTCTAAATGATTAAATGAGCATTTAAAGTTTTGAAAGTGCTTAGAAATTTCTTGCTAAAAATCTTACAGAAACCCATTTTGTGAAGTTTTTGATTTTTGCTCATAGGGATTGTGTACAAAAATACCTAATGTGTTTCAGAAATAATTATGCATATTTTAGTGCAGTGGAAGTGCAGCAGATTATGGCTTTAGACTGATTTTTCACTTGCAATTTATCTGTATATTTATCCATAGAAGAGATTTACATAACATTTCAGCAGAGGTAGGTAAAAACATTACTCAGTGCAACAACATAACTTAAGGAAAACGATTGCTGGTATTTATTATTCTTTGAAAGCCACCTCCTAGTATTGCCATTTTAAATTTTGTAACTGTTGTCAAACTCTTAAGCAATGGAGAGAGAGGGAGACCTACTGAGGTGTATCTTCAACTGTTCTGAACTCCCCTCCTTCACTTTGTTGGGTTCAGTCTCATTATCCTTGATGATCAAGGACAATGCTATGGAGTGGCTGACAGCCTCTAGTTGGAGCCATTTGACTGCTCTGACTCAGCACATTTTTTTATCTTATGAGATCATTCATTCTAGGAACAATGACCTCAACTTTCTAGGGAGCTGGCTCACTAGGAATACCACCCAAGGGATGAAGTTAAAGGACTTAGAATACCACCTGATGCATACATAGTAGGAGCTGGTATTTGTTGGAACAGTCTTCAACTGTCTCCTTCTGTCAGTTATGTTTCCAACCAGACCATGAGGGAGCAAGGTTTCGTTTTTGTTTGTCTTGCAGTTACAATCCTGGCTTTAAAAATATTGAGGGACTTGACGTACCAAAATTAAGTAAATAAGCTTCACTCTAGCATGCCAAGCCCTCCAAACCTTTACAGCTTTATTTCCAAAATACTCTTTAAATTTTGCCTAAGGGAGCTTGGAAGGAGAGTGAGTAGCTGAGCAGGTGGTGCTCCAAATCCCCTACCAGCCTAGATGAGAACAGTGTTATACACTGAACTTTGCTCTATGATAAAGTTGGCAGGAGTGCTTTAGCCGCTCAAAAAAAATTTTTTTTATATAGTCATGGGATATGGAGTATAGTGTGGGAATGGAGTCAATGGAATTGTAATAGATATGTATGTATCGGGGATGAAGGGGCAGTGGATGGGGGAGAGGGGTTGTCACTTTATAAGGGGTGAAAAGAATCTATTGCATTGTTTTGTACACCTGAAACTAATAATAATAATAAATAAAAATTTTAAGTAAATACCAAAAAAACACATTAAAAAAACTTCTGCCTTAAAACAACCTAAGCTTTACGCAACTCCACTAATCACACTTTCCGTCTAACTGGGAGGCCCCAGTCATCTTTTGATGGCTTCCATCTGATTTCAATTTGAGTTGTTGCCAGCAGTATAGGTGGAAAAATTAGAATATCTACAACTAGAGGTCCATGTTTCCTCAGGGAAGCACTGATACTGCATAATGAATGGTCACTACCTTGGAAGAGGATAAAGTTCCCTCTAGAGCAGGACTTCTCAAACTTTACTGTGTTTATGAGATATTGTCACAGTGCAGATTCTGATTTTGTAAGTCCAGGGTAGGACCTGGGATTCTGCATTTTAAACAAGTCACAGGTGATGAGAATACTGCTGCTCCACATTGTCATCACCTTGGCAGTGTTTTAAAACTACAGATGTGTGGGTTCCACCTCCATTCTATTTTCCTACCTCCCTCCCCCATCCCATCTTGGGTTTCTAATTGAATTGAATTCAATTAGTTATGGCTTGAGCTTGGGGAATGTTTAAATCCCCCAGGTGATATTAATATGCAACCAAGTTTCAGAACCTCTAGATTCTGTTATTAATCAGTTTCCACTTGGTAACCCATTCACTTACACGGTAGTTCCCCCTTGGGTTGCAGTTACCCATAGTCAAGCAGAGTCTGAAAATATTAAATGGAAAATTCCAGAAATAAACAGTTCATAAGTTTTAAATTGCAAACTGTTGTGGGTAACATGATAAAATCTCATTTTGTCTTGCCCCATCATGCCCAGATGAGAATTATTCTTCTGTTCAGCTTGTCCATGCTGTATACGGGACCTGCCCGTTAGTCACTTAGCAGCCATCTTGGTTATCACACGAGTTGTGAGAGGAGAGAGAAGAGGAAAGAGGGGAGGGGAAGAGAGGAGAAGGAGCACATTTATATAACTTTTATTATAGTATATAGTTATAATTGTTCTATTTTATTAGTTAGTGTTGTTAATCTCTTACTGTGTCTAATTTATAAATTAAACTTTACCATAGGTATGTATGTATAGGGAAAAACATAGAATATATAAGGTTCAGTACTCTGTGGTTTTGGGCATGTGCTAGGGGTCTTGAAAGATATCCTCTTCAGATAAGGGGGACCACAGTATGCACCATCTGCTTGGCCCCTGTAGGCATTTGATTTTCTGAATTAAATACCTTGCCCTTCCTTTGGGAAGTCACATCAGTGTTTCAAAACCCCTTTTCAAATAATACTGCATTTTTTACATATATAATACACTTTAAAAATTCTAGCAGTCCCGTTGCTCTAAATCCCACACAACTTTGTTGCTCCTAAGACAATGACCACATTCTGCCTTATAATTAATTATATGTGCATGTATCTTAATCTCCCTAGTTGATAAACTACCTAAAGGCAGGCATTGTCTCACCTCCTTTATCTTTTTTTTTTTTTTTTTTTTTTGAGGATAGTGTCACTGGCCCTCATATGTGGGACCCGAACCAGGACTGCTGGCTTCCGAAGCCAGTGCTTAACCACCGTGCCACTCGGTCAGCCCCTCACCTCCTTTATCTTTTCCTGTGGTTTCCAAACCGGTGCCCCACACACTGCCCTGAGTGTGCATTTCTTCATCCAACAAACATCCACATGAAGCTGGTGTGCCAAGCGAACCATGCAAAAATAGCTGTGTTTCCTCCTTGCCTCTAAGAGCTTCACAGTTAAATGAGAGAGACATATATCCACAAATGATTTCCAAAAACAAATGTCAGAGTTCAACTGAGATGTGAGGGGATCTGAACCCGTCCAGATTAGAAAGTCTTTTTGAAGAAATGATTGAGTTCTAAAGAATATATATAATAAGGTTGAGGTGGGAAATGAGGATGAAAAACATTCCAGATAGAGAAAACTATAACCTGTGCATGATTTTTAAAATAAATGAATTTGTTTTTCAGTCAGAAGTCTTCCTAGGCCTATCCTCCATTACTCAGGTCCACAGAGAGATGCCAATTATTACTAGTTTCTTGGATATCCTCTCAGAGCCTCTTTAAACATGTTCAAGCAAATGCATAATGTATTTACATCTCTGAACCATGCTTTTTCCCCTTTAATTTAGTCTGTATTTCTTTTCATTTCACAATAGAGGTTCCTTATTTTTTCATTAAAAAAAATTGTTTTAAAGCTGAACATTATTCCATTATATGGATGTATTAACTAGTATTTCCCAATAGTTGGGTTGCTTACACTATTTTGCTATTGCAAACAGTACCCCAATGAATAATCTTGTACTTTAGACATTTTTCACATATGAAACTTATCTGTAAGATCATTTTCCAGAAGAGAAATTATGATTCATAAGCATATGCATTTGTAATTTTAAAACATGCAGTTACATTACCTTCCATAAATATTATATCATTTTATATTCTCACCAGAAATACATGAAAGTGCCTTTTTCCCTACTGCCTCCCGCATCATGTGTTATTAACTTTTTGGATGTTTTTCAGATTTAATAGGTACAAATAATGATATCTAAATAGTTCCAATTTGGATTTATCTTACTGTGAGTGAAGTTGAGCATCTTTTGGTATATTTGAGAGCTGTTTATATTTTCTCTGTAAATTTTCTGTTTTTATATTTGCCCATTTTTATACTGGGTTATTAATAATTTTCTTACTGATTTCTAAAAATTTTATGTATTAAAACTATTGCATTGTTTTGATATGAGTTGCTAATAATTCTCCCAGTCTAGGGCATTTGCTTATAGTGTTGTGAAATTTTGTATTTGTTTGCTTATTTGTTTTTACTTTACTGTTGATTTTAGTTTTGAGAGAGTTAAACTATCAGTTTTTCTATTATAATTTCAGGATTTTAAGTCATAGTTACAATGATCTTCCTCATTCCAAGACTATAAATGAATTCTTCTCATGTTACATTCTAGAGTATTTATAACTCTGCCTTTTATGAGACTGACGTGCTACCTACTGCGCTAACGAGGCACCTGTATAACTCTGCCTTTTAACATTTAATACTTTATCTTTCACATTTGGTATATGATGTAAGGCATGAATCTGCTTGTTTTTGTATGTCCATCGTCTGTCAAAATACCCTTTATTAGATTTTTTTAAAAAAAGATAACTGAGAGTATTGAGAAAGGGAAGCAAAACTTGCATCTAGGAGACCAGTTCTAGGGCTATAAAACGTCATGAGATACCAAAGCAAATGAAGGGTTAGGAAAATTTTAAATATTCAATTTGTATAGCAAGATAGACTGGACATATGTGACACAGATGCCGCGATTACCACCACCTCTTCGTGGTAGACATGGCCAATCTGCCATGGCACTTCTCCTTAAAACATATTGTTCAAGGCAGCCACTTCCAATTAATTAAAGTGCACATATTTGTCATCCCTGGTGTAGGATTTCATTTGGGAGGAATGGAAAGAGAGGTGGATGAAAAGGCAGGTTATGCCAGGGCCCTGAATGGATATTAAGCAATGGAGGTAATGTGATTTTTTTTTTTTTTAAGGCACAAAAATGACATGATAAGTGTTTCAAGAAAGGAGGGGGCCGGCTGAGTGGCGCACTGGTTAAGAGCTGGCTTGGGGCACCAGCGGCCCCGGTTCGGATCCCACATATGAGGGCCAGTGACACTGCCTTCTACAGCTAAGATGGTGAACAACAGCTCCACCTGGAGCTGGGCTGCTGTGAGTCCCCCAGTCGGCATAGCTGCAGCCCCTGCTGCAGTGGGCTGCCATAGGCTATAGTGAGTGGCCAGCAGCCAGAGTGAGCTGCCAAGAGCCGCTGTGAGCTGCCGTCTGGAGGCAGGCAACCCATATGCCTCACCTGAGAAGAGCGCAATGATCACAGTACCAACATGGGCCAGTGAAGGGACGTCCTCCACAACTAGACTGAAGAACAAAAGGGCAGCAACATGTCTGTTCCCCTTCCCCGATTCCCCAACACTGTTCCCCTCCCTTAATTCCCCAATAAAATCTTTAAAAAACAAAAAAAAAAGAAAGGAGGGAATGATAGATTGAAGGAAAGAAACCAAATGCTATTGTATTGTAGCAGTTCAACCTAGAGATGCTGAGTACCTGAACTCAGGTGGTAGAGTAAAATAGAGAGGAAGGGTCATATTCAAGAGGTAAACTCAACAGGACGTGAAGAGTTAAACTAATCAGGACCTGGAAACCATTTCGCGGTAGTTAGTGAGAGAGAAGACAGAATAAAAATTGTTGATCCCTCAAATTTGGTCATGCAGTGGTGCTGAGACCCAGAGAACTTAGGAGAAACAGATTTGGGGATGGAGAGATAATAAAGAGAATGAGATTAGTTTTGGATTTTAGATATCAATACTAAATTTGGACTGTTTGCAGTTTGCCTTGGATTAAAACTATGTGTTAGGAATAAAGATTTAGTGTGGATTCATATAAGATAATTACTTGAAAGAAATTACATATAGAGAAGCTGGAGTATGCAGTAAGGTCTTTGAATCCCAGTATAACAGATGACTGCCTCAGAAACTGGGAAAAGATGAACTTGCAAATGGAGCATGCAATAATAAAAACAACAACAAAAGCTGATACAAGTCTACATAAGCTGGAATAGGAATCACGAAGTGATCTTATGATAGTAATTCAATTTTAGCCTCCACTAACGAGTCCCAGCATATTATATATCCATACTTGGGCTCTGGGACTTTAGACTTTAAAATCCTGAAGCACATTCCAACAGCAACAAAGATAACTAAAGGGTTAGAAATAATAGCTAATAATAGCATGAAAGTATATTTGAGTTAGCCTGGAGAAAAGAAGAACAAATGGTGACACCATTCAAAATAAATAAAAACACTAGAGAAATAACTATTTCCCCAGAGTTCACAGCAAGAGAAGGGATTAAACTGTAAACTGATATGCATAAGATATGGGGCAAAATTTCCTGAGGTGAAGGTTAAATATTAGCATTAAATTTGGCAGTTCAAGTTGTCTGGCAGTTATAAAATCGGTCTGTGCATTTCTTAAGCATGGAAAGCTACATAGGAAATTCCCTATTGAGCAAGCGCTTTGTACTTAAGGACTGATTTCTGCTGACAAAAATCCAACACAGATTTTTGTGCCAGTTGTTGTCATAGATCCCTATTTTAGAAGGTCATCCCCACTACCAATGCCCCTTCAAGATCCTTGTATTCATTCAATAACTTTTTTTTTTTTAAAGATTTTATTGGGGAATTGGGGGAGGGGAACAGTGTTGGGGAATTGGGGAAGGGGAACAGACAAGTTGCTGAGTTTTTTGTTCTAGTTGCGGAAGATGTTGCTTCACTGGCCCATGTTGGTATCCTCATTGCGCTCTTCCCGGATGAGGCAGATCAGTCGCTGGCCTCTAGATGTCACTCACCACGGCTATTGGCCGCTCACGCTGGCTGCCCGCCCCTCACTGTAGCCTATGGCAGCCCACTGCAGCAGGGGCTGCAGCCTACACCATCGCCGGGGCTCCCAGCCCAGCTCCAGGTGGAGCTGTTGTTAGCTGTGGAGGGCAGTGTCACTGGCCCTCATATGTGGGATCTGAACCAGGGCCGCTGGCATCCCAAAACCAGTTCTTAACCAATGTGCCACTCGGCCGGCCCTCAATAAGTATTTTTGAACAATATATGTCAGACATTATTTTAGGTGCCAAGAATACAGGGTAAGCAAAACAGAAGAAAGGAATGTATCCAGTTTATTGAGTGTTGCTCTGTAGCAGGTGCTAAGTAATTAGCTGCTCAACTCTAAAGCCCACCTTCTTGAAATCCTGTCTCTTGCCATACTCCCCACTTCCTGGATCCCTTATTTATTTTCCCTCAAATCCCTGCTTGAGTCTGGTATGTCAGAGATCAGTGCAGGGGACTGGACAGTCCCTGCTCCAAAGATAAGTAGACAGTTCAATAGTCTGGGTGTAATATTTTTTCAAATAGAACACGGATTGTCTGTAGTTTTAATTTGATTCAAAATCTTTCCGGATGTAATTGATTCATTGGATTTACTCATTTCCTTTTAACTATCAGCTGTCTGACCGCCACTAGCAAATGTGACAGTATGATGCTCAATGATGGTGCTCACTGGAGACTTATTAACAAGAGAGTGACTTATTTTAATTGCTCAAACAGGCAAAATTAGAATATATATCATTTAGGAGGTAATCAGTTTTTGTAATTCATGTAGATATACCATGTATTGTTAGATGCTTTGTAATACAAGATACTTGGAAAGAAGGCACCTGCAAGAAAACATGTTTAAAAATTAGCTGTTAGCTAATCATTTTTAAAGGCATTTTTAGAATTGGAAATTGATTGCTATATGGATTGTAAGTTCTTTGATTTCTTTGAAGATGGTGTTTGATTGAAATCCGCTTTCTTGGTGTTAAACTCCGCATGGAGGCAAAAGGCTGTTTCTGTTTTTGTGGAAGTCAAGCATGCTGATTTAGAAACTACCTATAGGACAGGAAGTCCCATTCCTTCTGTTATTACTATTTCCAAATGCTTTGTTTGAAGCGTCCCCATATCATTTAATCTGATTCTTCAGACAGAGGATCTGGTGTTGGCAGAGGTAGGATTAAGAAGAAAGGGTGAAGGGCCAGCATAACTGAAAGGGATAAAATTTTCGCCAAGTCAGAGATGTGCAAACTAGCCAGAATAAATTTGTAGCAGTTTAAGTATGAAGTGACCCAGCATTGAAACAGAGTTCGGCTTGGAAAGATGGGTGTTACCAGGCAGATTTTGTAACAGCATGAATAGGCAGACCTTGGTGACTGATGACTCTGAGAACAAAAGTTGTAAGGGAGGGATCCAGAACAGGCACAAATTCATTATTTTTTTAGAATAGTTACCAACTATAATAAATTCATTGACCAATTTACCACACGAAAATATGCTAGGTGCTTTATAAAGTTCATAGATACTATGTAAGGTAAGGAATATTTTGCAGAAGAAAAAAACTGAGGCCTGAATTGTTAAATAATTTCTCCAACTTAGAAAATGGTTGGGGGTTCAACCTAAAGTCTAGTTCAAATCTGGTTCAAATCTGTGCTCCTTCATTAAATCACACTATTCTTATTGTTCCTATTATTACACATTTTTAGAAAATGAGTGATTTAGAATTTCCCCATTAAGTGGAAGCATTCCAATATCTCCAGAAATGTTTTGGGTTAGGTAGACCCACTAAAATGAACATTTTTAGTTTGAGGTAGTCACATAACAACATGAAAACTGTTACCTAATCAGCCATACCCAACCAGGCACAGGTCAAAGTAATTTTTAAGCATGAGGTTTAAAGAGAATTCAGGTGTTTGAAAGACACATTGTGGTGAATGTCACAAAGTGACTTGTAAATAAAAACCAAAAGACAGTTTGGACATCATTGCTATCTGGGCTTCAGGAATAAGCAAAAGTGACAATAGCTGGAGATCCCACTGAGAGAATGTCACCAAGCAGTGATACATAAGCTAAATCAGCTAAGTCTAGAAAACATAATTGAAAGAGATATGAGGGAATTCCGGTCAAGATGGCAGAGTAGGTAAACGCTGTGCCTACCTTCTCTCATGACCACATCAAAATTACAACTAAACTACAAAAAACAATTATTGATAATCACTTGAAATTTTGCTGAAGTGAAGTCCTGCAACTAAAGCCGCACAGAAGAAGCCACCTTAAGACTAGTAGGAGGGGCAGAGACGTGGAACCTTATAACCATTAAAAATAGGAAGGGATGGGCTGGCTGAGTGGCGCATTGGTTAAGAGCTGGCTTGGGACGCCAGGGGCCCCGGTTCGGATCCCACATATGAGAGCCAATAACACTGCCCTCTACAGCTAACAACAGCTCCACCTGGAGCTGGGCTGCGAGCCCCGGCATCGGTGTAGGCTGCTGCCCCTGCTGCAGTGGGCTGCCATAGGCTACAGTGAGTGGCCCGCAGCCAGCGTGAGCTGCCAATAGCCGCAGTGAGCGACCATGCAGAGGCCGATGACCGATCTGCCTCATCAGGGAAGAGCACAGTGACGATGCCAACATGGGCCAGTGAAGCAACGTCCTCCACAACTAGACTGAAGAACAAAAAGACAGCAACTTGTCTGTTCCCCTTCCCTGATTCCTCCAATGCTGTTCCCCTCCCCCGATTCCCCACAAAAATCTTTAAAAAAAAAAAATTAGAAAGGGATATCTCACTGCAGAGGTGTCCCATGAGGAACGAGGGGTCCAAGTGCCAGGGAGAGAAGTCCCCATAATTTCTGGCTGTGAAAACCAGCAGAGATTGTGGCTGAGTGAGATGCAGGTCGGTTGGAGTCCCAGCCACTCCTCCTAAAGGGACCGCGCAAGGACTTACCGATGGAATCATGGCTCTGAGCTCTAGCACTGGGGCAGCAACTACACAGGCGTTGGGACATATGGGAGGGAACTGAGTTGTCTGGCATTAGAACAAGGGCTGGAGGGGCAGCTTTCTCCTAGACGGAGGAGCCGGCAGAAACTCCTATTTATTTGATGAACACTTCCTCTTTCTGGTGTGCAGGCGCAGGTGGGAGCCATATCTGAATCTCTGTCAAGCTGGCTATCTGGCTCATTACCATGCCCTGTTTTTTTGAGACCTCGCCCCCACCCAACTTTTGGGCACACACAAGCTGCTTCCAGTGGCTTTTTCGTACAAACTGCCTTTCTTGGCTCAAGCTGTAGACTTTCCTAGGCCTTCTCAAAGGTTCCCAGAACACAGACTAGCAGCATCTGGCTTCAGAGTATCCTGTACCTCTGGCTGAGCAGCCCTAAGCCTGGAACTAGCAGCAGCCAGCCTTGTTTCTAGGCTCTGCCTCCTAAGGCACTTCCAAGCATGGCACAGGTGAAGACCATCTACGGGTTGCTTTATGACTTCTGCCAGGTAACCCTGGGTGGGGCATGGGCTGTGGCTGAACTTGACCTGCAGTCGGTTTCCCCCAAGGTGGCCCTGGGGCTGGTGACCCCAGCAGCCAGCTTCAGAACAGGCTGGCACATCACCCAGCTACATCCAAAGAAATCACACCCAAGGGGAGAATTGGGCAGGCACCAGAGCCCTGCTAAGGCAAATCCTGCTCTGTAGGGTCAGCCCAAGGGTCATTCCCTTCCATTGACATGTAAATAGCAACCAAGGATCAACTACAACAGGAGGGACAACCCACACAAGGGACAAACCTGGAGCGTGTGGCTCAGGTGACCAGGAAGACTGTTCCACTGCACCCCACAGCACACCTACTGAAAAAGGCCACTCTACTAAGACCAGTATATTTAACAGCCCTACCTAATACATACAAACAAACACAGGGAGACAGCCAAAATTGGGAGACAATTAAACATGTTGCAAATAAAAGAACAGAACAAAGCTCTAGGAAGAGAAGTAAACAAAATGGAGAACAGTAATCTACCAGAGGCAGAGTTCCAAACACTGGATATAAGTGTGCTTAGTGATCTCAGGGAGAACTTCAACAGATAGAAAGGAAACATAAAAATGGAAATGGGAAACATAAAAAAGAACCAGTCAGAAATAAAGAATACAATAATGGAAATGAAGAATACATTACAGGGAATCAACATTGGATTAGATTAAGCAGAGGATCAGATCAATGGTTTAGAAGATAAGGTAGCAGAAAACATTCAAACAGAACAGCAAACAGAAAAAAGAATCCAAAACAAATGAGGAGAGTTTAAGGGGCCTCTAGGACAATATCAAATGTATCAACATTTGCATCATAGGAGTACCAGGGGGTGGGTGAGGAAGGGGAAGGGATTAAGAAGTACAAATTGGGGGCTGGTCGAGTGACGTGGTGGTTAAGCACTGGGCTTGGGAAGCTGGCAGCCCCAGTTTGGGTCCCATATATGAGGGTCAGTGACACTGCCCTCAAAAAAAAAAAAAAGTACAAATTGGTTGCTACACAGTAGTCATGGGGGTGTAGTGTAGAGCATAAGGAATATAGTCAATAATATTGTAATAACTATGTATGGTGTCAGATGGGTACTAAATCTATCCGGGTGATAGATGGGAGGGGTTTGGTTGCAGGTTGAAAGAGGTGAAGGGATTAAGAAATACAGATTGGTAATTATAAAACAGTCATGGGGATGTAAAGTAAAGCATAGGAAATATAATCAATGATATGGTAATATCTATGTATAGTGCCAGGTGGGTACTAGTCAGGGGGATCATTTCGTAATTCTGGAGATGTCTAACCTCTATGCTGTACACCTGAAATTAATATAAAATAATAATGAATTTCAACTCTAATTGAAAAATTAAAAAAGGGGGGAAAGAAAAAGGGGAATAAGAGGTTCAAAGTTCCAAGTATAAAACAAGTCTTGGGGATGTAATGTACAGCATAGGGAATATAGTCAATAATATTGTGATAGCATAGTATACTATCAGTTGGGTGCTAAACTTATCAGGGTTGTCACTTCTTTAGCATAGGGAATATAGTGAATAATATGATAACTATGTAGAGTGCCAGGTGGGTACTGTTGAATAACTGAGATACACCAGAAACTAATACAATATTTTATGTGAGCTATGTTTTAAGAAAAATCTTCTTAAAAAAAGAGATGTGAGGAAAGTAAAGGTGAAAATATGTATGTAAATGAATGATGTCACTTTAAAGTAGAATTTGCGATCCATTTAATAAAAAGACCCAGTGTATTCAGGGCTGTTCTGCCAAATTATACAAAGGCATGTAGTTTTATGACATGATTGGTTTTGAGTGTACTGTTTATCAATAATATGATTTTTCCCCTAAGTGTAAGTTGTAATATTTAAATATTAATGCTTTGGTTTAAGGTTCATTTAGAATTGCCTCAGTGACCTTATAAATTTTTATAAGAACATAGAGTCTCCTGTTCCTCCAACTTTGCCTGGTATTACATAATTTATTGTAAATAGAATGTTAATGATACATCATTGTACTAGAAGTAAATGTATTCTTTTGGGCTCAGTGTACATTTCTTTAAATAAGAGAGACCTTATTAAACCTAATATTTACTGTGAAGTAAAAAACTAGTACTTATGCATACAGAGTCTTAAGAAGAATAAATTTCTTTTTGGCTCTACATAACCAAAGTTTAAGGCCATCCATTAATGGTATGCTTTAGCTCTCAAACAGAAATTTGGCCCAGAAAATAAAACATTTTTGGCTTTATAAAATTACTTATTTTCAAATTTTAAATGGGGCAAAATGGATACACTATATTATCTATATTTTTATTTATATTGTCTTTTTTTCTCAGCAACTTGCTTTTTTTACCCTTTGACTGAGCCTGAAAATATTGTGAATATGCTTGTGATATTGCAAAAGTATTTCATCAAAGGAACGATGTTTTAGTTATTCATTAAAAAGAGCACAACTAGGGCCGGCCGAGTGGCGCGGTGGTTAAGCGCTGGCTTGGGAAGCCAGTGGCCCTGGTTCAGTCCCACAGATGAGGGCCAGTGACACTGCCCTCAAAAAAAAAAAAAAAGAGCAAAACTATTTCTCTCTCTCTCTCTCTCTCTCTCTCTCTCTCTCTCCCCCTCCCTCCCCCCATCCCCTCATACATAGATTGGGAAAAATTAGACCAAGCATCATCAAAATTTCAAATAAAGGCTTTGTCATTTCCTGAAAAATGTATAGTCAGGAAGAAATAAAGGAGGGAGATGATTCACCAGTCAAAATCTGGTGACTCCTTCAGTTGTATCTATACATAAAATAAGTCCTGTTGATTCCATGTATTAAAGATACAAGATGTGGTGATTACCTACCAAGGAGAAGGGAAAAGGTGATTGTTCTACTCATAAGCTAGCAAACTTCAAAAAAGGCAATTTCAAAAGGTGTGGATAATGTACTTTTGAGAAGAGTTACAATCTTTGTCCAGTAAGGCATTAAAGATTAAAATTTAGTTGACAACTTCCCCTGATCAGCCAGTTGTCTAAGGATTGCTTCTTCACCCTATGCAGCCCCATCTCCAAACCATTCATAAAATAAGTACCTATTATTATGTGCAAGGCATTGGGTTGAGAGATGGATGAGCGAGGACAATGCATGTCTAAAACAAGGTCTTTGTCCATCCTGAATTGCTCAACAGGCACAAGCAAAGCAGGGATACCAAAAATTGAAAAAAGCTCAGCAATGACAAATTTATCCAAATTTTTATGAGCAAAAAAATGCTGGAGAGAAGCTCTTCATTTAAGTATGCACGTAAGTTTTGCATTTTGAAACTTATAGCTCTGTGCTGACTTTATTTGAACAATATATAAGGAATCATAATCTTGTCAGAGCTCTAGGCCTCTAAATGTTCTAAATGAGGCTCTGTCCTCCCCTTCCTTCTGTTAAGGAGATTTTTTTTAAAAAGCTATTATTTTTTCTTGTTCGAAGTCTTTATTTTCTCCCTGGAGATAGCAGTCATGATCAGAAACCTAAAATCTGTCAAACTCCCCTCGGGAGAAGAATGCTTGATTCAGATTCAGATAGTGAGACCCTGATGCAATGAATCTAATTCTGTCTTGATGATCTGACTGTATAGTAGGGCTAATTCCTAATTTGACTTTTTTCTTAATGGTTTTGTTCTTGAAGTTTTGAAATGAGGGAGTAACAAACAAAATTTTCATTTGACATATAAAGGAGACTATAATGCAAGTACTATTTTTCCTGGCCACCAAATATGGATTACTAATCTATATTTCTGAAACCAGCTCTTCTATATGTCTGTGGAAATGGAAGTAGAAAAACTTCCTTTTAAAAACCAAGCCACTTCTAGATCCTAGGGATTCTTGTTGAAGAGCATAGACAGTAATTAGAAAGGGACAATTGGAGAGTGACTGTGCAAAGGGCAGATAAGGATGAAGAGGATGTCAGGGAAAATATCATCAATGGGTAATAATTTCACTGAGTACATTTTCCCAAAAGAGATTATTTTTCTATGTAGAGTTACTCATCTGTATCTCAGACTCACAAACTGCCTGGCAAGTTTTAGTGGCAGGAAAATTGATAAATAGTTATAGCCTGGAGATACAATTTCTCTCCTTGCACATAAATGTCTTCCCATGTCCCTTGGCTGTTTTTATTTCAAAGCATTAATCTATGTTTCTTGGAGAAAATAAATTCATGATGATGCATCTGTAAATTCTCAACAGCTCAAAGATTGCCTTAAATTGTATTTTAAAATATTACTTTTCTGTATTAAATTGAAGTTTCACTATTATCTAAGAAGTGATCTCAATTCAGAGATTTTAATCAGTGATATGTATAAATTCCAAATTGCTATAATGACACTGGATAATTTATTCCTGATCCATCTCTCAAAACATTTTGAAACAGTAGGGCTAGAAGTCTGCTTTAAAAGAACACAAAACAGAAACCTCCTTCAATGACTCATAACTATCTCAATGTTTTATTTAAACAAAAGACCTACAACTTCAATAATTGTCCATTTTTTCATTTTAACATAGAGTAAACGATGAAGATACTCATTTAAATAAGCGCCCAGTTTATATCATTCTGTGTAGCAGAGGCTGGTGATGTGACCTGAGTAGTCCCAACTTCTTCCCATTAGCAACACACCCTAAGGGCAGTTGTTACCCAAATTCACAAAACTCAGAAGATAACATAATTATCTGAGTACCTGAAATATGAGGAAGAGAAACTTCTAGGAACCTACCAAATTTTAACATTCTACAATTCTTAATTAAAATAATGTTTTAAATAATCCACAGCCAGACATTTTCTTTTACAATTAGAAATACGACTAGGAAGGAATTGGAAACAAGAGAGGTAAAGCTGAGAGAAGGAAAATGTACATAGAAGATTGAATGACCAGGTGTTGCATTGAGAATCTTTAGATATCAAGGGGCAGTAAAAAAACCACTGGTAATCTTAGAGAGGAATAATAATGCCAAAGATGGAAGCAGATCATTGTCAATATCAAATTTTGCAGACCTCACACTTCTGACAGTGTCTGTTCTGTGTACAATGTATTGAGTCCCTTGTGGAAGAAATCGCTTTGTGAGTTAGAACTATTCAACTTTAGAAATAAACTGACATAAGGAACATTTACAAAGATGGGCACTTTGAGTAAGATCAGCAAAATGTCAGCAAAATCAATGTCATGTCCACCTTGTTTACTAAAATTATAATTGAAACATAAGAAAGTGTTTTAATGCAACAATTAAAGCATACACTGAAACAGTAATATTTATGAAATATTCATCATACATAAGAGAACCTTGGGGGAGATATAGATGAATAACACAGGCTCTAAACTCTGGGAGTTTATGATAGAACATTGTACAGTTGATAAATTGTTTGTACTTTGAACATATAAAGTTCTCCATAAACATTCCTATATCACAGATCCTTCATAGAAAGTAAAATAAACTAAAATGCTTGAATCCTTTGCTATTTATTTTTGTTTAGACAGTTCAAGATAATGATAATTGACTAATGTCTTAAAAATTGTTATTCCTTAACAATTGCTAAATTGTTATTATCTTAACAGGCTCATCTTACATTCAATCGATACCCACTCCACATCCACTTTACCTCAATACTCAGTTGAGTATATGTGCCCAACACTGTGTTAGGCACTGGGGATACAATTTGAAGCAAATGGTCTCTGTTCATGAAATATATACATTCTAATGGAGAGACAAATACAAAATAAATAATCATGAGTAATTCATTGCAAATTGAGACAATCACTTTGAACAAAAAAAGATGAGGACATATTAGAGCAAGGGTTGCCTAATTTAGACTGAGGGGTCAGGAAAAGTATTTTGAAAAAAGTAAAAATTAAACAGAAATCTAAATATGAGAAGTTAGTCTAGTAAAAATAGGGTGGGACAATTCCTCAAGTTTTCCAGGCAGAGGTACCAGGCCTTCTTTACATTCTACTTAATTATTTTTGAGCAATTTTATCCAGTCCCATGGTTTCAAATATCATCTAATCACTGACCACTCCAAAATGTATTATCTGACTCACACTTCTCTTTAGAGCTTGACCTCGATATTGCATTACCTATGTGGCATCGCCACTGAGATGTCTCTTAGGTTATCTCAGACTTAAAATAGCTCAAACTATTATATTGAGTTTTCAACCCCCACTTTCACCTCCAAACCTGCTCTTTCTTCAGTCTTCCCCTCTTGGTAAAAGGTACCTCTATTTATATAGTTATTCATACGAGAAACCCAAAAGTTATCCTTGACCCTTCACCCCCACCCCCACCCCACACAGTCTTACCAGACTATAGCCAAGTCTCATCAATTCTCCCTCCAAAATATATCTCAAATCTGTTACTACTCTTGACACTGATTCTACACCAGCATCTTTGGCTTGAATTACAGCAAAAGCACTCGTAAGTTCATACTTAGCATCTATGTCTGAATACAACCACAGCTGTGGATCCACAGACTGAGTATGTCAGTCTCAGATTGGTGAGGAGACTCTTTCACCTCATATATTCCAGAGTATGTCATGGCAAGTGCTTTACACTTACATTATGCAAATGATTCAGACAAATTCCTTTTCTAATGGCTAACAAGACCACTGATAACTTGAAATTAATTTTCCCCTGTGACACCTGACTGAAAGGGACAATTTGTTATTTATTTATTTTATTTTTTGAGGGCAGTGTCACTGGCCCTCATGTGGGACCGAACCGGGGCCGCTGGCTTCTCAAGCCAGCGCTTAACCACCGCGCCACTTGGCCGGCCCTGAAAGGGACAATTTGGATAAGAAATAGTTCCACACTATTGCTGGAAGAATGGAACTAGTTATTTCACTTGTTATCTATATTTAAAATGTCAAATTGAATATCTGATTAAAAAATTCAATCTCTAATTAAAACACCAAACATATCTTAGCCCCAAGCTGTACTCCTGCTTTCAAAAATTAAAAAAATTTGACAGTGTCCTCAAAACACTTCAAACTTTTTTTTCTTTTTTAAAATATGAGACCAAATTGTTTAATGAAATTGTAATTTAATTCATTTAATCATAATTTACTTAAAAGTTGCTGATACCTTGTTTTCTGTTACTGTTTCAGGATGGTTCAGAAAACCATGTTATTGAATGGAAATAGGTTAATCCTTGCTGGGTCTTGTTTTGGAGTTATTTCTGGAAAATAGCCTCTGAAAACAGTCTCAGTTTGTGATTATTTACCAGTGTATATATGACACCTATGCCCATTTGCAACAAGTATTGATATCACAAGATGAATTTTACTACATTCTAAGATAGAAAGCAATGTAAAAATTTATGGGTATAGGGATCAATGTTTATAAATTATAAAGGACAAAGCAACTATTTATGACATGGGATGGAAAACTTCAGTATATGCATGATTACTACTGTATAGTAAACCAATAATTATCTTTGTAAAGCACAATTACTGAAGCTGCTCCATCATACAGCGGCTGTGACTCTTAACTTCGGTACCATAATCTTAATTATGTAGGCTCTCTGCTCAAGGATTTTAGAGACCTGCATTTTCCATATTTGTTTTGATATTAGGCAAGAGGAAATTTTTTCATGCTTTTGATTTAAGATGAGCTATGCCCAAAGTACTTCAATGGTTTGTTGTTCTTATCAAAGTATTTTCAGTGAAGTTGAATTTGAGTAGTAGTGTCAAGTACAAAGAAAGGTCCTCATCTGTCATTCTGCTTCCTTTTAAATAATTGTACTACTTGATCTACTAGTGTAAATTAATAATCATGGTTTCATTCAGTCCTATTAGGAATCTAGACCCATTTCTACTCTTCATCTGGTACTTCTCTATTCTGAAACCACTAAAATAATGGATCTTGATGTGGTAACATCTATTCATTCCAGACCTAGTCTAAATTAAAATATTAAAATAACTCTGGTATTTAATGTTTGAGCTTACAACATATCTTTATGTCATTTGGTTATAGAATTATTGTACGTTAGAGATGTTGAATGTTGATTTTTACAGAGTGAGGTTGTTGTGTTCCTGAAACCATTCTTGATATACAGTGAACTAGATTCTCCTTGTAGAAGCAGGAACTCTGATCTTGCAAGGCACAAATAGCTGTGAACCATTTCTGTTTTTCCACACAGAGGGGAAGTGATAGGCAAAATTAAAATATATATATATATTTTAAAGGATCAGTTTGTTTCTCTTTTATTTATTTGATTTAAGTATTTTCCCTTATTTTTTTTTTTTTTTTTTTTGAGGGCAGTCACTGACCCTCATATGTGGGACCCGACCCGGGGCCGCTGGCTTCCGAAGCCAGCGCTCAACCACTGCGCCACTCGGCCGGCCAGTATTTTCCCTTATGAATGTCACAATGTCAGAGTTTTAAAAAATTGAGTTGGAAATCCTCACATCCACATATTCAGGTATCAAAAGATAGGCCTACAGGGAGTTCTCACTTAATGTATATTGATAGGTTCTGCAACCTTAAGCGGAAGCATGTATAATGAAACCAATTTTACCATAGACTAATTGACATAAACAAGAATTACGTTCCTGAAGCAACTCATATACTTTATAATGAAAGGATGTTGAACAAAATTATGTTATTTGAGGATGTGTTGTATTTTATTTTGAAAAGAACTCTTTATTGCCTCCATATAAGTCACTTGTTTTAGTTGTCCAATTTGGTATGCTTCCTTCCAGCTACTGTTAAATGGCTTATAATAATTTCATTTGGCTTGCTCATTTTGGGGAGTTTAGAATGGTGATCAGACTCTTGAGGTCTTTTGAATAGTGATGGATTGACAGGAAGTCTGAGACTATGAGTAAATAGGCTTTCAACTTTAAGAGAGGAAAAATCTGTCTAAAAGTCACTTAAACGATAAGTAAAATTATTATCTCACATAACAAGAATTTTAGAGATAAGGTAGTTTTGAAGTTCAATAATTCAATGATTCAACAGTTACCTCACTTTGTCCAGATGTTTTTCATTTTCCACTTTCCCAAATTCAGTGTGTTGTTTGTCCTCTTGGGCAGGTTTTTTCTAGCTTTCCCAGGCGGATGACAAAGTCCAGAGGCAGAAAAGGGAAATTTTTGCTTCCATATCTTGTTAGAAGAAAGAAACTTTTCCCAGAGGCCACTTTGCCTTATTGGCCAGAATTATGTCTCATACCTACTCTAGAACTAATTTGTAAATGAAATAGAGTATCACATTGGCTTAACTCAGCAGTGGTTTATGGAATCTGGAGGCCCTGAGATCCTTTCAGGGAGTTCACAAGGTTAAAATCATTTCCTCTAATTATCCTAAGATGTTATTTGCCTTTTTTTGCTCCATTCATTAATGCAGGAATGCAAATGCAGGAGTGGTGGGTAACACTTCCCATTGTTTACCACAAATCTAGGCTGTAGCACCAAAATGTCTTAGTAGTCTTTGTATTCTTCACTGTCAGGCACTCATATAAGGCTTATTGTCATTATTATTGTTGTTTTCTGGTCTGTACGGCTGAAGTTATTTCAGTCTTATATGGTGTGATTGAATTGTGAGCTGAAATGGCTGCTTTTTTCATGGAACATTTGTTTTGTTTTTAACCTGAAAGACTGACCAAGTGTGGTTATTCAGCCTGGGGTCGTTGGTAGATGTTTTGTTGAAAATGAACAAAGTGATTGTAACTTCAAGTAAAACAACTGACAATATTTGTTGTAAATGATAAAATTCAAGCTTTCAGGTGAAAATTAAATTAGAATGCTGGATAACTTGTATGCACCACTGTGAGCTTGATAGCTTCCTAGTAGTTGAATATTTTTCTGAGAAAATTGGTGGTGATATTAACAAAAGTGAGTTTTTGATACGGTATGGTGAAGTCAGCATTTGAAAGATCTGTGTAACTCAGTGAACCAATATTTTCCCAATGACAAATACATGTTACACAATCACTCATGGGTGATTCATCCATTCAAAGACCAAGAGACTAAGAGATCTAAAGGTAGTAAGTACAAAATTCCACTGATCTGTTTTCTCCTTCTACACAGTAATTAACCTTTGAGGAACCCTTACTACTTTTTTAGTTTTAGTGTAGTATCATGCGGGGGACCAGCCTCCGCTGACCAGGGTTTCCCTCAGGTGGAGACGGCGTCGGAGGGGGAGGAAAATAAAGAAGGGAGACAGTGGAGACACCGGGGGAGTTAGAGAAAAAAGTGTCATACTTTATTTCAATAACATGTACTTTTTATAGGGACTTTTGACCATTATCCAATCACAAGGTTAAGTTCCACATAGTTTTGATGTATTTTTCTCGTAAGACTTTTAGTCCTTGTAATTGTTCTCCCCAGGGCACACTGTGACCTTTTCTACATTTAAGGATAATCTCATCTATGATAATCTCTTTATGACCCAGACTCAGTTTCTACATATCACCTGAAGAATGGTTACCATGATTACCTTGACTATCTAGTCCGGGATTCCAGCAGTAAGATTCACGGGGCATATATCTGAGCTAAAGCTTCAGTGTCTGTTGCTACAACAATGTATAAGGCAAAAAAATCCAATTAAGGCTATAGATTAACAGAGCTCACGGTCAGCAAGTTGTCCCTTATCGGAACTCTCATGGCCTGGAGACTTTTAGTCTCCAAGGAGACTTTTCACTGTGGTTATCTTAGGCAAATGAGCTTAACGGATTGATGTTATTATCAGTTACTCACAGCCAGGCTTTTTGGCTTATGTGGCCAGGGGTCTGGGCCTGTTTCCAAGGGGCTTGAGTCCCCTATTTCTTAGTCCTAGGGTCCCCACGGAACTACCGCCTGGCTTAGGTTGTCTCCCCTCTTTTCTAGGAGATCTTACCCATCATTGGCTGCGTAGTTATCTCATTGGGGTACCACAAGAACTTGCCATAAATACAGTGAAAGTAATGTCTCCTATAGGATCTGATGTAGAGAAAAGGCACATGGGTTCACAGGCATGGAGACTATAACCGACCATGAAACCTTGTCACATATTGGGGTGCTGACAGCTCCCAACAGTATCAAAGAATAATATCTAAAATTATCTAAAAAGTCTAAAAGTACTTGTTTTTTTCAACTACTTATTTGTATGATGCAGGATTTTCTTAATGTACATCAACCAAAACAATGGCTTAAATACAGAAACAGATATGGGAATCTACGTTTTCTATTAAGGCAGACTTCTCACAAAATTTTTTCTTATTTAAAAAATATAGTTATTTTTTTCACAAAAATTATTTATATTAATACATAATGGGTTTATTGTTTTTATTTTTAAATAACGTACGTTTTTTATTTTTAGTTACTAAGATGGCAAATATTGATAGATGACTCACATAAACAAATGTACTTTGTAGTACTACATAGTTTTATGAGTGTAAAAGGATCCTGAAACCCAAAAGATTGAGGACCACCTGCTTTAGACCAATTAAAGAGTTACCATTTGGGGCTTAGCTTTAGCCTTCCCTGTGTACATGATTTTATGTTGTCTCAGAAAAATCTGGATTCTACATTAACAGGATGGATATGGCTTCTTAGACAGCAATGATCTGCAACAGTTAAGCTGCAGAAGAATTTTTCCAGTGGCATGTAGCTATCAGCAAACTGTGACCCATCTTTGGTAATGTTGGCAAGGGGTTCTCAGGTCTCAGGGACAGAGATTTCATACTGCAGTGCTCCTGAGCTGCCAGATTCTAGGGGACAGTTTTCTTTGGAAGCTGCACACAGAAAATGGACAAAGGCAGTTTTATGCCATTGATACCCATTGTGGATCAACCTGAGTCTCTGGTCTGGCCCCTAAAAGCAATGGTGGTGTTTGCTGGGGATAGTTGTTTCTTTCCCAGAGAATACAAAACAATGACATTACATATCACTGCCTCCCTGATACTGGGACTGGAGATCTCAGCTGTATCTAGGCCTACCTCCAGGCTTCACAATTCAGCCAAGGCTGTTTTGATTGATGGATTGGTGATTATTCAGGAAATTAATGTATGGTGGTAAAAGGAATAGGTAAAAATAGAATCAAACAATATTTGTACGAAGTCAGAGAGGATAATGGTGATAAAGAAAATAGTCATGGATATATATGCAAGGATACTATTAGATGACTGGGGAAATAATGCTCCTAGCTGTGATTAAGGACACAATAGGAATCAAAGGATTAGGATTTAAAACAAGGAATACTGAGTTTAATACCCTTGAAAATCTGTAGGTACATATGTGTCCCTAGGTAGTTAGAAATACGTAGGGACTGACCTTTAAAAGAGGGATTTGGGTTAGAATACAGATCTTGAAGTGTTCAAATGATTGAAGCTATAGAAATTGATAACATTTCTTTCCCCCTGAGAGATAAAGTGATAAGACAAGGAATTTATAGGTAGAAACTTGGGAAATGTTACCTAGGGGATGGGAAGAAGAACAATCCAGTACTGGAGACTGGAAAATAGTATTGCACAGGAAGAGATCAAAGAGAAAGTATTATTTAAGATGCTAATGGAAAATAGAGTTTCCAAAAGGAGAGTATTCTACAGTGCAGGATGAAGATTATGAAAAGGGAATAAGATCTGGCAAATAAGGAATCAATGATGACTTTAAAAAATAAACTCTTTTGGGACTGCCGAATGGCAGGATGGTTAAACACCGGCTTGGGAAGCCAGCAGCCCTGGTTCGGGTCCCACATACGAGGGCCAGTGACACCGCCCTCAATAAATAAATAAATAAATAAATAAATAAATAAATAAACTCTTTTTATAACCGTTTTCAATATACAGAAAAATTGTCGATAGTAAGTATATAGTTCTTACATAGGGAACATCAAGTTTCTCTATTAACATCTTACATTGGTATATTTGTTACAATTAATAAACCAACTATTATCAACTAAAGTCCATAGTTTTTTTGATTTCCTTAATTTTTACCTATGTCTTTTTTCTGTTCCAGAATCCCATCAGATTATCACATTACATTTTGTTTTATCTTCTTAGGCTCCTCTTGGTTATGACAGTTTCTCAAGTTTTCCTTGTTTTGATGACCATGACAGTTTGAGGAGTACTAGTCAGGTATTTTGTAGAACGGTCCTCATGTTTTTCTCAGAATTAGACTGGAGTTGTGGATTTTAGGGAGAAAGACCACAAAGGTGTCATTTTATTCTTTTTTCTTTTTTTTTTTGAGGGCAGTGTCACTGACCCTCATATGTGGGACCGAACCAGGGCCTCTGGCTTCCCAAGCCAGCGCTTAACCACCGCACCACTCAGCTGGCCCAAAGGTGCCGTTTTAATCACATTGTATCAAAGACACATACTATCAACATGATTTATCACTGTCAATGTTCACCTTGATCACCTGGCTGAGTGAGTGTCATGTTTCCCCACTATAAAGTTACTCCCCTCCCATTCCTATATTGTGCTTTTTGAAAGAAAGTCACTATGTATAGCCCTCTCTTCATGTGGGGAGTTATGTTCCTTCTCCTTGAGGATAGAGTATCTACATAAATTATTTGGAATTCTTCTGCATGGGATATTTGTCTATTTTCCCAATTTCTAAATTTATTTAATCATTTGTTTACATAATTATGGACTCCTGAATATTTTATACTTTGCGTTGTAATCCAAAACTATTTTAATTTTGTTGCTCAAATTGTTCGAACCTCTGGGAGCTCTTTCAGTGGCTTCTGTGTCTTTTTAATACCCGCATTCAACGATGCCTTTTGAATGAGCCATTTTACCAGAATGGGGAACACAGGCACAAGAGTATGTTGAGAAGTAAATGGTGAAACAGTGGAAGCAGAAAAACAGTTAAGCGGTGCCTCAGGTCAAGGTGAGGCTTATTATTTGTCTTTATAAGTCCTCTAGACATTTTAATCTCATAAAAACACAAATAGATAAAGGTCCTGGCTATGTCATAAAAAGCCTCAAGGCATTAAAAAGTAAAACCATAAAACCCAGAATGATCTTTGGATGAACACTGAGGACGCCACTTAAAATTTATATCTGGTAAGAATGAGAAAATAGTTACAATCTGTTCTTACTGCTTTTATATTTCCCATATACTAATTTTTTTTTCTTTTAACAGTAACGTGGTAAACGTTAATTATGTAAGCCAGAATTTCTGATGTTCTCAAAACTTCTCTGTAAATGCCAGCAGTGTAGGGTTATAGAGAAAATGACGTGATTTTAGGTCTCATTTAAATTCCTGCAAAGACTTGATCTTCAGAAATGCTATAAAAATGTTTTCCAATGAAGAGGTAATTTTTCTCATAGTGAATATCTTCTAGCAGTAAAGCAATTTAAAAATATTTAGAAGACAAAAATGCATGTTTGTTTTGTTCTCTGATCATTTCTTCATTTGAATCAACTGATGGAAGTTTTAGAATTTTACAGGGAGCAAAAGAAGTAAGAGAGCGTTCATTCAGGGTGTTTGATGGGTGTGGGCAGGTTAAGGACGAAGAGGCAATATTAATTCATAACCCCTCCCACACCTACTATTAGAAGCCATGTTTTGTGTTTTGGGTCCACGGAAAGCATTTCCAGCAGCCATTCTGCTAGTATTTTACTCCATATCCACTTTGCACCAAGCAATGTGCTAGATGCTGAGGATACTACATTGAACAAGTCCCAGTAATGTAGGATATTTCTTCTTGTGCCGGGATCATAGTCTCTTGAAGCCGAAGAATGGGGACACGGACCAGAGAGGTGAGGTAAAGTTCGTAGCAAAGGATATTTTATTAGGGTAGAAAGTAACAGCTCTCAAAACGAGAGGGGGTCCTGACTGGGTTGCCTCCTAGTTAGGGCAAAAGCCTAGGTTTTTATACCTTTTGTATATCTGGGTTGAGGGTCCTCTTGACACTATTATCAGTTTTACATTGTTGCCTAGCTGGGGGAGGTGTTTTCTTGAAACTGTCTCCTTGTCTCAGAATTGATGTCTCTTTTGATAGGATTGTTATCTCAAGGCTGGGTCTTTGAATATATCATTGTCTGTTGCTCATTCTATTAGGGAGTTCCTGACTGTCTTATGTAACGTTAACTAACCTGTCTTAATCCCCCCTTTGGAGGTGAAACTTAACTTTTGATTTTTTTGTTATAGGCTCTGAAAAATTATTTCCTCCTTCCCCTCCCAAGTTTGTCCTTCTGTTGGGGTCCTGTGACTTAAACCTGTCAGTCAGCTATTAAAATTATTTCTCCTGGCTTTTGTTATGGGTTTCACCCTGATTACCTCTACTGGCAATTTCCCTGACTGCCTATAATTTTCCTATCTTACCAGGCCTGCTAACAAGCAGTTGGTGAGTACAGGAGACACAGATTGGGGGTAGACAGGTAAAAACTACAAGTGTAGTATACTGTGCTATATGTGCAAGCATATAGGAGATACAGCTAACCCAGAATTGGTTTGGGAAGGAAAGTTCCTCAGAATGATAACTAAACCGCATCCTGAAGGACAAGTAGGAGATAATCAGATGAAGGAAGGGTGCAGAGGAGAGGAGGCACTTTCAATAAGGAAATGCCTAACATTTTGGGGAGTGACAACTCTTTCTTATGGCCAGATCATAGAGTTCTGCATTGCCCAGTAGAAGTATAATGCGAACCATTTATGTAATTAAAACAAATTTTAGTGGTCACATTAAGAAAGTAAAAAGACAATCATGTAGAATTAATTTAAATAATATTTTTATTTAGCCCAATATATTTAAAATCATATCATCTCAGCATGTAACCAATATGAAAAGTTTTGAGACATTTTTACATTTTTTGTACCATGTTTGAGAAATCCAGTGTGTGAATTACACATATAGCAAGTATCAGTTTGGACTAACCACATTTCAAGAGCTAAGAGCCACATGTGGCTAGTGGCTGCTATATTGGGCCGTATAATTGCAGAGTAAACTAATGAGATCAATCTACAGAGATAATATGGGAGCAGATTAGGTAGGATATGGTTTGTTGGCGAAATTATTTAACACAAGGGCAATGGGAGGCTTTGAAAAGATTATGCATGAGAAGAAATCCGTACTTCAACTTCACTGTGGAGAATAGATTAGAGGTGGGCTTAACCAGAAGCCAACTAGTTCTAGGTAAAATATGGTAATACTTTTCACTACAGGGTGACTTGGGTGTGGTGAGAAGTAAGGGTCGAGTAATCAGGACTCAAGAGTAATCAGGTCAAGTAATCAGGAATCAGAGTGAACTGAGAGAGGAGACAAGAATGACTCCCTCACTTCTGCTGTTCCCCCCACCCTCCTCCTGGGACTGCATAGAACCACTCTGAGAACTGAAGGGCAGGATTGGGAGATGATGTATTCAGTTTGGGACATCTTAAATTATGAGTTGCCTGTGAGGCATCAAGTGGTATGTTCATATCTAAATACAGACAAATGTCACAAACCTATAAATAGTAACTGACATGATGGGGTTGGATAAAATTACCTGGGGTGAGTGTGTAGAACAGTAAGTCTCAATCCTAAATTTTTTATAAGAATTACATGGGAGGTGATTTAAAATGCAGATTTTTGGTCTTTATCCACAAGAGGCTGGTTCACTAGGGTGAAAGGCTGAAAATTACACTTTTAATAAAAGACTCTGATGCTGATGCAAGTGGTTCCTTAAAACACTCCTTTACAAACACTGGTATAGAATGATAAATAAGATGACCTAGCAGAAATGGCCTACATATAGAGAAGTTTACAGAACAAAAGCCCTTGAAGAACATAGGAAAGGAGCCACTAGAGATTAATGAAAAATCAGGTGAGTGCTATCTGCTATGAAAGAGGAGGGGGGTGCTGGATTCTTACCCAAAGGGGAGCAAGGCTAGAGGTGGGACAGCTAGGTAGGCACCTTCCTTGATGGGACAGTCTGCATGGGAAAAAGACACAGCCTTTTGGCTGCTTCTCAAGCTGTGTGTCTTGAACATGTCTTCTTAAAAACTTTGAATAAACCTATCAAATTCCTTGAGTATTTGAAGGAGGAAGTGGTTAACTGCTTCCAAAGGAGCAGAGAAATCAAACAATACCAGCTGAAGGTGACCTTTGATGGATTTCGTATCTTAGGCCATCGGTAACAATTTGTGTGGCCTGGGAGGGTTGGAAGCCCAGTTTTAATAGGTGAGTTGAAAAAGTGGGTTGAGTGAGTGTGTAAAAAAGTCTTTTTAAGAATTTTGGCTATACAAGGGGGAAAGAGAAAGCGGCATGCATAAATGGATGTCCACTTAGGAAATATTAAGAGATACGTGCCCTTCTGAGTCTGTCCATCCTTATTTCCATGGTGTGGGTTGATTCAATAATGTATAACCATAATTTCTGTACATGCTTCATAGAATATAGTTATTAAATAGTATTATGCTTGTACAATCAAATGATGTTCACTCATAGTATAATCTTTTCTACTAACTAGTAATAAATAAAAAATTTTGCAGAAAAACTGCAGCTGATTACTATTGATGGTTTGAAAAAAGTGCCAACCTATGGTAGGTCAGGGTTGGATGGGGGTAATAAGAAAGGTGAAGAAACTGGGACCTTGAAATTGAATTTCTCAGTCTTCTTACCTGTCCTCTATTGGCCAATCATGCATAACTTGCAGAGCTTGCCTCTCCAGCCCCAAACAGGCAAGATTCTACCATTACTTAACCGTGGTTAGTCCAAAAGCTAGTTCACCTATCTGTGATAAAGAATTCTTTAAGTAATTTTGTATTAGGTTTTTTACCTCTTTTTAACTCCTTAATACCTCTTTCGTTACCAGGTTAATTTATAACTGATTACCAGTTATCAAACGTATTATTTAACAATGTTGAGTACCAGTTCAGATAGTGCACAAATGCAGTAACTATTTCAAAGATGTGCTTTGCTTCTATATAAATGTGTAGTGCTGTAAAATATAAAAATTTAAATAAAATGAAATACAAATAGGAATGTTAGAGCTTTAGCTCTAAACAAGGCTGAAAGTTCAATAAAAGAACATTTTTGTTGGCAGAAACAATTGAATCCTTAGTTTATTAAAACAGATTTGAGAATTTAGCAAGTACATTTCCTCTCTCTCTCTCTCTCTCTCTCTCTCTCTCTCTCTCTCTCTCTCTCACACACACACACACACACACACACACACACACACGAGTGATAAATATAATAGCTTAGTGGTTTAAAATCAAGGGCTTTGAACTTAGACTGCAGGTTTGAGGTGTCCTTAATTAGGCAGGTTATGTAACTTTTTTGTAGTTGTGTTTTATCAGTAAAACGGGAGAATAAGAATACATAGGGTTGTGTGATAATTAAGTAAGATAATGTATGTAATACACTTAGGAAAGTTCTGACACATACCAAACATTAAATAAATGTTCATTAGTAGTAGTAACAGTTTTATGATAGAAAAATCCAAAATGCTGATAACCTCCACCAAATCCCACCACTATTTATGTAGTTTATAAACTACTTCTGTGTTTATTTCTCCAAACACAGCATCTCATATATTGTATTACACCTGGTGTTCCTTCCATTCATTCAAAACAGAGTAATTGAAGGCACTATGTTGGGCTTTGATGGACCTTGTTGGTGACTACAACTCCAGTGGGCCCTTGTCCTAAGGAGTCTGGTTAGAGACAACCCCCGCGCCCCTTTCTCGCGTGAGCGGAGACACACACACACACACACAGAAAGAGATTTTTAATTGTGATCAAAGCTATAAAGGAAAGAAATAGTCTGCAATGTGAGGGAATCATAGGGAGTTAAAGTAGGGGAAGAAGGTTCTCAAGATAAGTCAGGCCTCCCTGAGAAAGTAAAACCTAAAGGATGAGAGAGTTTTCAGGTAATCTAGATTATCCTTTTTAGCTGCAGGACATTCCACTGTATAAACACACCATGAAAATTACCTGTTTTCAAGAAAAACAAATTTCTGATCAAATGCAATTAATGCTGGGAAATAAGTAGTGTTGTAGGGAGCATTTTACGGAATTCCATGTAGTCCACACTAACAGGTTTTTGCTAGTAAATTATGCTGCTGGTGATAATGGTGATAGCAACCTTATTGTTGCTATGGGTTAGACCTTAATAGATGTTAGGGATTTTGCAAAGCTTTTTTGCCTAAATTATATCATTACCTGTATTAGTTCATTTAATCTTAAAAGCAACCGTGAGTATTTTTGGTTAAACATGGCAGGTGGAACATGTGTGTTTATTTTTGCTCCTTCATGAAAACTCACAAAAATAGTAGTAAAGAAATAACAAAGCTACAGCTATAAAGACAGAAGGTAATAGGCAAGAATAATAAACATTTCTGGAAGATGGAAAGGGATGGTGAACTATTTATTCCTTCAGGAAACTTAGTCCCTGCAGATGAGAAAGGCAGGGAGAAGGCACCCCAGAAACACTTGAGCATTGACGGCACCCGGCCCTTGTGAAAGGAGGTGGAAATGAGGATATCTAAAAATCTAGGTAAAGAGAAGAATCCCCAATCTTTCAGATTGAGAGTGTTTATTTAAGGAGTTAAATCCCCATCTTCCTTATTGAAAGTCAATAGCAGATACCTAAAATCGATGAAATAGCAGGATAAGCATATCATTTTAAAATATGGAGATAAATCCCTGGAGAAAAACTAAAATAATTGAAGGTTTTATTCTGAAGAAGTAGATTCTGGAGTTGGAGACGGACTGATGTTCCTACTCTATTTGATTTTTTTAAAAATTGTGGTTAAATATACATAACAAAATGTACTATTTTAGTCATTTTAAAACATATAATATTCAAGCAAAGAGGTTTTATTGACTTGCATTTATCAGTAGATGAAGCTGAATTCATATAAATTTTTTTACTTTTTTTTCTTGCTGTTACCTAAGATATCATACAATCAAATTGAATATATTTAATCATTGTATTTTTTGCTATGGTAAAATATACATAACAGAAACTTACCATTTTAAATGTTTTAAGGGTATGATTCATTGGCGTTAAGTCGATTCACAATGTTGTGTAGCCATCATCCTTATCCATTTCCAAATTTTTTTCATCATCCCATATAGAAACTCTGTATCCATTAAACATTAACTCCCATTTCCCTCTCCTTCAACCTCTTCCCTGCATTTCCCACCCCCCAGGCCATGATAACCTGTTTTAGTACTTTGTCTCTAAGAATTTGCCTATTCTAGGTGTCTCATATCAGTGGAATCAAAATATTTGTGGTTTTGGTGTTTAACTCAACATGTTTAAGATTCATTCAAGTTGTAGCATGTATTTCTATTTGAATTTTAAAGCGAATGCTAATATATTACCTTGAGAAAAAGAGAAATGAATACAAACAGAACCCTGTGAAGTACTGTTCATTCTATAAATCTTTAAAACAAACCTGAATGATCAGGTTAAGAAGGGTCTTTCCAGTCCACAGCTCGTAAGTTAATACAGTTGAGGTTCCAGTTTCATTCTATCTCCTTGGCACTTCTCAAGTCCAACAATTTCTGTTTAGCTATGATCACTTCACACATGGATTATTGCTATAACAGCTTCTTAATTGTATTAGTTTTCTATTGCTGCTATAACACATTACCTCAAACTTGGCAGCTTAAAATAATACAAATTTATTTTCTTACAGTTCTATAGGTCAGAGGTCTGACACAATGTCATTTGGTTCACACCAAGGTGTTTATAGGGCTGCATTCCTTCTGGAAACTCTAGTGGAGAACCCATTTCCTTGCTTTTTTCAGTTTGTAGAAGTTGCCTGCTTTCATTAGCTTGTGGCTTTTCCAGACCATAGTCCTGTCTCTCTCTGACTCTCAGCTTCTGTCTCCTTCCACTTTTAGGAACTGTTGTGATTGAATTGAGCCTACCAGGCTAATTCAGGATAATCTCCCTATCTCAAAATCAACAAATTAGCAACCTAAATCTATCTCCAATCTCAGTTCCCGTTTGTCATGTAAACTAATACCGCCACAGATTTCAGGGATTAGAATTTTGGGAGGAGGGGAAGGGAAGCATTAGTCTGTCTACCAAAGAATCTTATTACCTACTTCCCTTCTTGCCTTTGGTCATGCTACTTGCCTGCTTAGCAACTCTTACTGCCCTCAGGGTAGCGTTTAGCACTTATATGTTAAAGGCTTTACTTACGGTCCTGTCTCATCTCTTATACACACCCACACAATCTGTGTGTTTCAGTTCCCCAAACTGAGAACCACACTTTCACTCTTCATTCCTCTGTGTAGGTTGCTCTGCTCCTTGCTCTTTAACTGGCTCTTTCCTACTCATCCTTCAAGTCAGCCTTTGGATGTCACTTCCTTTTGGAAGCCATTTTTGGCCTTTTGCTGCCATAGCAACCCATACCTGTCTCTGACATAGCACTTGCCATTCTGTATTGTAATTGTCTCTTTAATTACCTCCCTGACTGGATTGTAAACTACTTAAGTGCAAGAATTATATTTTGTTTGCCCTCATTTCCCAACTACTTAACAGAGTGGTTTGCATATGAAAGGAGCAAACTTTATACTTGAAGATACTTTCATCCCTTACTACTTGTCTCTTTTTTCCAAAGCTTGCAAAGGATATAAATTCATATAAATCTAAGAACTGAAATGAACTTTTAATCTAAATGAATTGCACTTTAAAATCTAGTGGTATATATTTGCCTGCACCTGACCAATTCTTTTTTATTTTATTTTATTTTTAAACGATTAAATGGCATACTATTTACATTTATGGTCCATGAATTTTATTTTATTTTTATTTATTTATTTATTTATTTATTTATTTTTTAGAGGGCAGTGTCACTGGCACTCATACGTGGGATCCGAACCGGGGCCGCTGGCTTCCCAAGCCAGCGCCCAACCACCGCGCCACTCGGCGGCCCCTGACCAATTCTTCATTGATTACCATATTAGTAGCTCATATTTACATGACTGTGATGAAAGTCATTAACATACACACCTGATTTTACCATAAATAGGGGAACACATTCGACTAAATTTATAACCAGATTGACTAATTAACATTCTAACTTAAGTGACTGTGGAATAAACATCTCCCTTGGAATTGATTCAAGCCAGTCAAGCTGAATGATAAAGCAAAAAAGAACAAATGTTCACATTATAAGTATCTTGAAATATTCTTATTCTATTCTTTATCCCATTTAAAAGGTCCGTTGAACTGCAACATTTATAGACTGGGAAGCCACCAGTTAGTTTATGATCCTACTGATTTATTATTTTTTTTAATTACCAAGTTTTACAGAGAAAATAATGTAGCTATTTCACAAAAATTGGGACTTGTACACAACCTTGATATAAGAGGTAAGGTAATGTAAGGGTTAAGAACATCACCTCTAGAGCCAGACTGTCTGGACTTGGGTTCCTGGCTCTGCCACACGCAGTGTAACCAACCATCTCGGTTTGCTTCATCTAAGACACGGGCATAATAATATCTACCTTGCAGGGCTGCCATAGGAATAAAATGGGTTATCATATTTAAACCATTTTAAATGGTACCTGAAACATTTTAAACCATGCACCTTCATGTATGTAGGGTGAGAAAAAAGACTGAAACATAACTGCTTAGAGAAAGCAACTGTCATTGTAACTGGAATGAAACTTGAGTGTAATGAAATCATCAGAGGCTGCAGATGAGATCATCTATGAGAAAGAAAGCCAAGCATAGTACGTTGCTGATTATTGGGCCCTGCCAGAATTGTTCTACAAAAAACATTAGGAAATTTCTAAAACTTCTCTAAAGATGCATACTGGTATGAAGAGGTGGTTTATGGGATTCTATGAAGAAAGTATAAGTGACTTATTCTATTACTAATAAAATATGACTTGAGCTTTACTTAGAAACAGTGTGAGAAAAATTCAGAAATCCCTATAAGCTACTCTTGTTTTGATAATTTGTTTATTGCCTTCCCTAATTAGAATTTTGCTGCATCATTGCTGTCAAATTTTTAATAAAGGTAAACATTATTTGTTAAGATAAACCAAGTGTGTCTTGATTTAAAAGATATACTTGCATGGGGCCGGCCGAGTGGTGCGGTGGTTAAGCGTTGGCTTAGGAAGCCAGCGGTCCCGGTTCGGTCCCACGTATGAGGGCCAGTGACACTGCCCTCAAAAAATAAATAAATAAAGCCACTTTTAAAAGATATACTTGCAATACTCTGGTTTCTGATTTTCAAAGATATACTTGTTTTCATAAATGTCAGTTGTGAAATGGGTCTCAACATTAATTATCTTGGAAATCCTAGCAAGATTTTAAATTTGCTCTCATGTGATGATATTTTAAAATAAAATTCTTTAAATGAGTTAATTTTAACCAGTTAAGCAAATGAAACTGTTTTTAAAAACATTTACAAGGTAACTTATTGCTAATTAGTTTCCATGTTGATAATTTTCCTTAAGTTAAAGTGTAATTATCCACAAATACTCTTCAAATTTGCAATATTCATATGGATGGATATTTATGTTCCTTTTTAAAAAATTCTTTTTGATTAGAAGTTAAGCTTTGGAAAATTGATTTCTGTTGTGCCTCCATACAGAATTCCAAATGACCCAAAATAGCTAACTGTTGGCATCTGGCCCATGACTGGTACCAGTGGCTGCTTACCCTGCTGTTTTTCTTTGTTTTAGTATTTTATTAGTGAACAAGGCTGACTAGCAGCCAGACTGAGAAGATAGCTATTTGTCTAACTTTCCTTATGTCTCTTTGTACTACACTACTATAAATGATCTTGTTTTCTCACTTCTTAAAACTTCCTCTTCAGAAAAGACCAGAAGAAACATACTCTCATAGCAGCTTAAATAAATAATAAAATGATCATAACTTCCCTCGGGTTCAAAATCCGTTTGGTTTCAAGGCCTACGACTGAAGTTCTAAATGTAGAATTCCAGGGATTGGAGAGACGATACAGTAGATGTGGGGTAAGAAGTGTTCCTGGCACCGACATATAGGCAAATGTGTGGTCTGCCTGTTATCCTAACTCTAGTTCTGAACGTCTTGCTTTTTTTTCATTCTTCTGAGTGAGTCTTGTTTTCCCTAGGCTAGATCTCATTCCTGTGTTTGAAAGCCTCTCCATTACTGTCTTTCTTCCAGTAGGGTGGTCTAATGCTAAAGGCCTTCTGTTTGTATTGCGATAAATTGAAACTAAGGAATCTGGGTAGTCTAATGTTAGCACAGGCAAATCATACAGAACCTAATTTTTCTACCGTGCATGGCTGCTTGCCTGAATTGTAGTTTTGTTTTACTTCTCCTATCTATCTTTGGTTTTGCAGATAGTCTGAAACTCATCTTGTAATGTAAGCCTACCAACTCAGAGTGGTCTCACTGACAGGCACATCAAATTTGTCTCACCAGGGCGGGATTGGTTCCCCTCTCCCTGCCATTGTGGTGCCCTCCTCAATGTGGTGGGCTCTATGGAGGAGAATGGCCTTGTCAGTTACATGAATCCTGCTCTTTAGAAAGAACTCCTCTAATGGCCTATACAAGATCTCAAGGCCTCTTTATCACAGTTTTAGAAATGGCAAGTCTTGGTTTTTTTTTGGTTTTTTTTTTGAGGGCAGTGTCACTGGCCCTCATATGTGGGACCGAACCGGGGCCGCTGGCTTCCCAAGCCAGCGCTTAACCACCGCGCCACTCGGCCGGCCCTTAGAAATGGCAAGTCTTTAAATGAGACGTTGGAGCCATAATTTCTCAAGAGATCAGAAAAAGACTGCCCCACAGGCCCCACTTCCCACCCTGGCCATGGGCTTGACATGTTACATGTCACACAGTACCACAGGCCTCAAAGAACAGGAATGGGATATACCTTTTACATTTCTGTGGCTTCAGGCCTGGAGCTTGAGCCTTAATCTTTGGGTTGAAATACAGAGTCTTTAAAAGTGAATAGGCAGTTGTTAATTTTGAGGCTTATGTTTAGTATATATTCCTAAGGTCTTTTTTTAATCCTTTAACACCAATTTCTGGTAATTAGTATCCTCACCTTAGGGCTATATATATCAATATAATTTAGTCTTCCTTGTACTCTTGCCTCTAAGCATAACCTTGTCTGAACCAAACTTTTTTGGCCATGTAAAAACCAGTTTAAACCAAACATGAATTTAAGGAGGTTTCTTTATCTTTGATTTATGGAAAGTACAATTGACTTTGAAAGATCTGATTTCTTAGAATCAGTCATGTTCTTTATAAATTTAATTAAAGATTCTTAACTTTGTTGTGAAGGATTACAATTTTCTCCTCTACTAGATAGAGGAAAGACCAAGTTATGACATGGACTTCCTTTAGTTACAGTTAAAGATCGAGGTATGAAGTATGGTCCTTATTTCCTTTACTTATTGTAGAAGGTTCTTTTGTAATCCTGAGGGGCAAAAAAGGCCATTGGTTTTATTATATCATGCCTCAAAAAAGTAGATTGGTCATGCTTAAAATTTTAGATATGTGAAATAAAATTGTGACTGAAGCAGTGTGAATAAGACCTAATAAAAGGTAAACCATTTACACATAATTCAATACTCTCTCTTCCCCCTAGAAATTGCAAATCATCTATACTGCTTTTATAGTTCAGATGAGCATCTTTATGAATCATATGAGATGGCTAGAAAAAAAATGTTTGACCCTTTCAGAAAGTTCTATGATGCTAACCCATTAGGAATTCCTTACCCTGACACATTTCTTGTATACAAAACCGGTAAAAATAAAACACAGTATGTGATATTTTTGCTGCACTCTCCATTGGTTAACTCAGTAGGTGAGTCTGAGTAAGCCTGAGTTACTCTGAGATTACTTTTTCTAATAGGAAAAGTCATATTCTAGGTTTGCAGCATTTATCCTACCTAGCAATTTTGTTCTAAGCCCTACCCTAATTACTGTGAATATACTTGATCATCTATGAATGTTTGGGTGAGTGTATAAGTGAAATGGTAGGAGCCATAGTCTATTTTCAAGTAGCTTACCCTATAGTTTTATGTAGGGATAATATTTAAAATATGTAACAATTAATAAAACATAGGCACCAACCAATTAGATTGGAAGCCTTTGATAAGAATTGGGTCCTGCAGGTTTCCTTCTTAGCCAGGTATTAACTTTTTAGTTCTTGAAATATGGGAGGTCTGGGAAATCCTGAGAAAAGGGCTGGTACAGAGGTAGAGATCAGATCATGGGCGATTTCGACTCAGAGCCGTGGCTGTTGACCAACTTGTATGAAAGTATTTCAATATTTGATCAATTGTTTCAGCTCTACCTGTACTAACCGAACAGGCACAGCCTTATAAATACATATCTAAAAAGCAGTGTAGATGCCCTAAAATATGAGGAATGTTAAGTGCTACATCTTATTGATATTTAGAAGAAAGATACTGCATATATTTGAAAAGCGCTGATAATAATGTGCTCAATAAAAAAATTTGTGAGCCTTAAAATACCAGAGTATTTTGGAAGCTTTTTATGCTATGCATCCAAAAGATGTATTATATTGATATATAGTATGTGTACTACATTGATTTTAGGAATCGAATGTATTTAGTTCTGATTTTATTAAATATAAGGACTTTAGAATAACTTGAGACCAATTCCCTTAATTCATCTGTAAATATGAGGACCATGGTAATTGTCTCCTACAATCAGTGACAATGGTTAGACTTAAAACTGGGACTCAAGACTTGATCTCTTTCCTCTACACCTTAGGACTTCTCAGAAGCAGCTGAGGAAACTGGCAGGAATGAAGCTTTTCCAAACAAGAAAAAAAGGGGTATGAGAAGCTCAGTATCCTGGCAGTCCGTAGGCATTTATTAAGCACCTAAAATATGTTCTTTGTAGAGATAACAAAACAACCTTCCTTCATGAAGGTAATATGAAGAATAGCAAGAATATGTAGCCATACTAACTGGGTTGGATCCCAGCTCTCCTCCTTACCTGTTTTGTGATCTTAGGCAAGTTACTTAACTTCCTGTGCCTCAATTTCCTGGGGTAGGATAATAGTACCCACCTCACTGTGCTAGGAATATATATGTAAGGCATCTAGGAAGTACCTGACACATAGTAAATCTTATTACTATTGATCATGGTTTTATGCGCTCTGCAAGGCACTGTCCGTTCTCTATTTAAGCAGATTCCGGCTGGATACAGAAACAGGCACACCGGATAGAATTCAGATAAGCCTCACCATGGAGAATTAAATAAGTGACAGGAAGCAGAGTAATTGGAGCAAAGGGAAGGTGTCCAGAGCCACCCTTTAAGAAAGTATGGGCTGTGAATTGCTTAAGAAGAGGGGAGGAGACAATTCAGGTGGCAGGTATGGTGTGAGCAAAGGAATAGGAGCCAGAATGAGCACGATGCAGGCAGGAGTCTGGAATTGCGTGGCTGGATTAGGCGTTTTTGCTATTGGTTGGGTGTTAGAAAATAGCGAAGTTAATCAGTAGGAGATGGTGGAAAACCTTGGAAAGTTACCAAAAGCCTCAAGAATTTTCCAAGTGAAATGTTCCCTGGATCCTTTTAGGCTTCGTAGGCCCGCAGGAAGTACACTTCAGAATAAATTGGGGGGGGGGGGAACTATGCAAAAGACCTCTGACTTAGCACTCACTAGTAGCTCCTTTTTGCCCTAAGAGACTGAAAAGGCACTTTAACAGAGGATTGGCATTAGAGTAACGTGGATCTTTTCACTGGTGTACAGATAAATATTCTAACAGAGCAACCTGAAGCCTTTTGATTCCAGCATTGTGCTTCGTGCTTCCATTACTCATCTGCCTCCACCAGGCCGCAGCACCCGACGCACAAAAGCCAGGAAAAGGCGAGCGGTTCAGGGCGCTGCACGCATGCGTGAGAAGCCGCCCCCACTCCCCCGCGGCGTTCTTTCTTGGAACAAAACTAAAGCGGAGCCAGGGAGCTCCGCCGTTTGCGTAGACTCGAATTTCCTTTCTCTCCGACGGTCCCAGTGCCATCCGCGAGGGGTGCGGTTCCCTTACGCACGTTACGTTACCCGGCGTGAATGGCTGGATGGTTGCGACTACGCCCAGAGCGTAGCACCCATTAGGCGGCCGGGGTGCGGCTGCGCAGGGACGTGGGTAGACCTTGTACGCCGCCAGCGTAGCGCGGTGTCTGACGCGCGGGCCTCCGCGACGCCGTTGGCGCAGCCAGCTTTGGTGAATCCACGATTTGGTGCAGCCGGGCTTTGGTACCGAGCGGAGAGGAGATGCACACGGCACTCGAGTGTGAGGTAACTATAAAACCCCGATTTGTTTACATTCCCTCCCCCACAACCGGCCCCATGCGCGGCGGATACTGCGAGTCCCGGGACAGCCGGGGGTAGACAGGGAGACTGGAACCTGGGAGTCCCGACTGCGCCCCTCGGGGGTCCGGGCGCTCGGGTGCCCGCAGCTGCTGCAGTCCGCGGCGGCGAGCCCGAGCAAAGCGCGTGGGGCCCCGGGGCTCCGCGTGTGCGCCCTGGGCGGCCGCAGGGCGGGCGGCCGCGCCTCCAGCGCCCCGCGTGCGGCCCCCAGCGCCCGGCTTGAGCTCCTGGTGGAGGCTGGGGAGCCGCGTGGGGATGGAGGGAGTGACCGCTGGGCGGGCGGCGGTTAGGGGGCTGCGCGCGGGCTGCCCGGGGGGCCCTGGGTGGGAGGATGTGCAGGCAGGTCTTGGAGGGGCTTGGCCACGGGGGGTGCCGAGCGCCCCCCCCCCCGGCTTCTCCTCCGGACCTGCCCTCCCTTCTATCATGGGGTCGAGCGAGGGGGTCCCCAGGATGGGGAGCCTGGGCACCGCAGTTCCGGCCCCCTGGAGGCTAACGGACGGCGGTGCGAGGCCTCGTGGGGGCTTGTCTGCTCCCAGACCCACTGCAAAGCCGAGGCGGGGCGCCGGGGAGTTCAACTGACGCCTGCTGGGGTCCCCGGAGCCCAGGGCGCCGTGGGGGCGGGGCCCGGAGGGGGCGCCGCAGCCCGGGCTTTGTTCCTGAAGGCGCTTTGGCGGAGAGCGGCGCGGGGCCCGGCTCGGGGAGGGCGCAGGGCACCCTTCATGGCTCCCCTCCCGAGGGCTCCAGCTTAGCGAGGCAGGGGGCCTTCCGCGGACGTGGGCGACAAGTGACGTTGAAGGTCTTCCTGTGGCTGCTGGAAAGAGCTCTTCACTCGGGGGCCCGTCCCCATCGGCTGCGCACGAGGAAGCGGGATCGCAGGCAGGGTCGCTCCCTCCAGGCCCTGTTTTAAGTCGAGAAGGACATTAAAACACATTTTTTTTTCTCTTAAGATGGTAGGTTTTGCTGTCTTTTTTTCTTTTTTTAACTTGAATGGCTTAAGGCTGTTCAGTCGTCTTAGTTTTTTCTTGGAACTGAGTCATCCTCGATGGAGCAACACTAGCATGTGACGGGTTTACATTTAATATGTGTGTGTGGGGGGTGTGCTTATCTAAATTCTCTTAACAAGCGAGCAAGATACTGGGAAAAGCTGGAGAATTTAGAATGTAGTTCATTTTGGTAAGGAAATTGAAAGCTTGGAAGTCAAGACTCATGTGCTGTTACGTTATTAGGACTTCCTATTGTACACATTTTGAGGATCGTATGCGTCACTTGTTCAAGACTTGGCGGGGGGGACCATACCAGACAATCCGCATCCCTACCTGGCTGACTGTACCCATCGGGAGAGAGAAATACATAGGATCAGTCAGCGATAGTGGTAGGAAGAAAAGAAAACGACGTTCTGGAGGGACTGTTAAACTTTTTTGTGTGATGAACCTCAGAATTATCTTTTTAAATGAATGAAAGATTGGATTACAACAGAAACTAGAAATGCAATTGTCAATATTAAATATTTATGATGAAGTCATCCATGTTTTATTAACCCATTAATCTCAAGAGTAGTGGCAGGTCTGATGACTAGTAAGGACTGTGAGTGATCTTGAAAGGATTTAATTTGATTTCTAGTGATACGTATCACATAACCGCATGCTACTGTGATTTTTGCCTATGTTCATAACGGAAGGAATAACAATTTCAGAGATTAAAAGTAAGAGGTGTCTTCCCTATCAAAATTCACAAACCTGAATTTTATACACAGACCGCTGGATAAGAACCCCTGTGTAAGGATGACCTTGGTGCTACTGTAAAAGTGTTCAGGGAAGACCTCTCTTAGGAGGTGACATCAATCATATATTACATGATAATCTGTACCTGTTCTTCCAGTTAACAATTTATGTTCCACTAGCAGCTTAAAAGCTGCTACAGTTCTTCCCCTTGTTTAAGGACCTGACTTGAAGTATTTTTAAGAGGCCTCAAGTTTTGTATGGAAGTACTACTGTAGGGGGTGGGTTTTTAAAAACTGATTTATGGAAAATATAGAACATAGTTATTATTATAGCAAGGGCAATGCAACAGGAATGATAATTTTCTTTTTTTCTTTTTTTAGCTGAGCCATCCTGCCACCTGTTGGCAGCTCAGCGGCTGCTCAGCTCAGGCCGGGAATCCAACTGGCAACCCTGTTGCTCAGAGCTCACACTCTTGAGCGAGCTCTTAATTAACTGAGCCACCTGGCCGGCCCAATGATCACTTGCTTTTAATTAAAAAGAATTTACCTTGTTGATACTCTCCCTCCTCCCACCTCCTTCCCCAGTATTAAGGCTTTGGAATTCAAAACTGACCTATTATTAACTACTTTGATTACTTTGACCAAGTTGCTTTATCTTTTTATCTGTGAACTTGGAAGTACTAAAAAAACCTACCTCGTGGGTTTACTGTGACCATTAAATGACATAATGAACCAAAGTGTTACAGATACTTAATTCGTTTTACCTTTTTTTTTTTTTTTTAATATATAAACACAAATGTTTCAGCTCTTCAGTGGTTGAAGGACTACTTTTCTTTTCCCCTAATACTTGATTACCCCCAGAATGAGGTTTAATGGTCTCTACTGGGCCCTTACATTTATCCTATTGTTATTGTGTTACTCATATGTAAAAACTAGAATTGTTTCTGCCTCTCTTGTATTTTCTAACTAATAATTACATCTTGTTTTCCCTGCCAGACTAAATTCCTTGAGGGACACATAGTCCACAGCTTTTTGTCACATAATGCTCATGACACAATGAATGTGCAAAGCTTGGTTGTCAAAGCTGTTCAAGTTTAAAATGTTTATTGAGTAAAACACAAGTTTAGCATTAACCCAAAGAAGTGCTTTGGGTAAAATGTGAGCTCTTGTCTGTGTAGTGCCAACCTAACGACTGGAAATATGGATTTCTTTTGTTTTATATCAAAACGACATTAGCACTAGTGCATTTTAAACTTGTAATCATCAGATGGCAAAGTACACAGTAGAAAAAGTAAAAGAAGTGTAGGCAATCAAAACAGAAGGCTAGTTTTGTTCCTTTATAACAAGTTTTATAACTTTATAAAGCCTTCTTTCATTATAAGTGAAATTCTCAAAACTAGACCAACTTGCTTCAAGTTTACAAGTTTTAAGAGTGCCATCCGTCCCAGCAGCTGATGCTGCCCCCTAGTGTTTAGTTCCCCTTGAAGCTTTCTCGAGCTTAGCTTCACCTTCACCTTCTAAAACAATATCTATTTAAATTACAATTAGATTCCTTAGTGCTATATACCTAGTCTACCTTGGGATTTCCTCCAGATTGTTAGTGTTGCTATTATGATGGACATAGCCATTTTGAATTGGTTAACTTGGATTGCTTTTTAGCTCGCAGTTTTCCAAATGGGTGAGTTTTGGGTGGAGATAAAACAGTACAATGCCAAATTTATTTGCAAGAGTGTATATGGGATTTTTCAAAGCAGGAAGAGGGATATATGTTTAAGGTGGATTTTGAAGTTAGCATTGTATATGAATGAATAACAGCAATTTTATTAATCTAGGTTTTGCCTTGAAGAGTGATATAAAAGTTTGCTTCTTGGCTCAGTTTATGAGTCCCATAATAACTTTGTATTGCCTTGACTGCATTGGAAATAAAATTTGAAAATGCTAAAATCACATGGTGAGCTTTTTTTTAAAGTTAACTTTGAACTGTTCTTTTTGAAAAATAGTCCCTGGGACCTTTAATCACAAGATTTCCTGTAGTCATTTAATTAAACTAAGGTCTCAAATTATACCAGCTATCGATATTCCATATTACTTTTTTCTTTTCATTATTTTCTGTTCCTAAGTTCTCTGAGTTGGCCACAAAATGACTTTTAGTTTTTTCCAAAATAAGCAAATGTATTCTCAATAAAAATTTACCACAATCAGTGTTCAAGTATTCAGTAGGTCTGAAGGCAATTTAAAATTATAAAGTTATACATAATAGCATTGAAATTATTTCGAATTGCTTAATAGACCACACTTAATGTTCAGACATGTTAGAAGACAGTTTATTGTTATATTATATCATAAATAAGTGTCAAATTATATTTTTGTTTTTTTGTTTTTTTTTGAGGGCAGCATCACCTGAACCAGGGACGCTGGCTTCCCAAACCAGCACTTAACCACAGTGCCACTCAGCCGGCCCCACAAAGTATATTTTCCTATTCTCTTATCAAAGCAAAGGTTGTTTTTTTTTCGATTGTCAGATAAAAGGATTGGACTTTTTGATACTAGATTTTTCATGTTGAAAAATTGTTAGAATGGGGTGGTAGTCGTGTTATTTATGGGTGTAAGTATAAAACCTAAAATCTTAATCAGTGTTTATATTTACTAAGAGTGGTAGATGATTTTATAATTATCTAATTTTATAATTTTTTTTTAATTTGTTTTATTTATTTTTTTAAAGATTTTATTGGGGAATTGGGAGAGGGGAACAGCATTGGGGAAGGGGAACAGACAAGCTGCTGTCCTTTCGTTCTTCAGTCTAGTTGTGGAGGATGTTGCTTCACTGACCCATGTTGGTATCATCATTGCATTCTTCCCGGGTGAGGCAGATCAGTCCCCGGCCTCTGGACTGCTGCTCACAGAGGCTCTTAGCAGCTCACACTGGCTGCTGGCTGCTCCAGCTGGCTGCTGGCCACTCTAGCCCATGGCAGCCCACTGCGGCAGGGGCTGCAGCTATGCCGTCTGGGCGACTCACAGCCCAGCTCCAAGTGGAGCTGTTGTTCACCATCTTAGCTGTAGAGGGCAGTGTCACTGGCCCTCATGTGGGATCCGAACCGGGGCCTTTAGCTTCCCAAATCAGCTCATAACCAATGCACCACTTGGCCGGCCTGTAAATAAAAATTTATATTCAAGAAAATAATCATTCCAATTAAAAAAAAAAACACTGAAGAAGGAAATCAGAAAGGTATGATAAAATCAAATCATGGAAGCGATTTAAGAAGATGTTCTTTAAATTTACTGTAAATATATATTGGGTTGTTGGAAAAGTCATGACGCATTTTTGCAACTGAATATGTTTTTTGCAGAAAATATGACCAAGTCATGTTATATAACGACGCATTTTTGCAACGAAAAACAAAAATACATCATGACTTTTCCAACAACCCAATAGTACATAATATAATGTATAATGTATAAAACAAATGTTAGAGTTTTCCTATCAAGAGTTTTACCTAAATACAGGTACTTGAAAGTTTTATTGAGGATAAAATTAAACTTTCTTAGTTAATAGATAAGTATGTAAGAGTTGTTTGTTCAATGGATGTTTTTATTTTCCCTAAAAAAAAAAATGGGTGTTAGATGTCCTAGTTCTTTAGGGATCATGTTAATTTTAATTATAGATTTTTAAAGAAGAAAATATGTTAAATATGGGGAGAAGAATCTTCTTAAATTTGGAAAGAGAAGGAATTACAAAAAAGTTCATAGGGCATGTACATGAAAAACATCTATACATGAAAGGGAAAAACATAAAGGCACTGGACAGAACTGAATGTTTTTTGCAGAAAATATGACCAAGTCATGTTATATAAGAGCATACACATGTTGATAAAAATAGACACCAGGGATACTTTTAAAAGTATAAGTAAAAATAAGGCAACATCTTTTACTTATTCCAAAGTTAATACCGAGTATTAATGAGAATGCTGTGATCATACTGGTGGCAGAATAACCAAACTTAATTTTTCTAGAAACCAATTTGGAAGTATGTCATGAGAGCTTTAAATTAAAAATTTTCTTAGTCTTTCTTAAAAATTTTCAGTCTTTCTTAACATCTTGGAATTATTCATGTAACCAAAAGTAATAGCACAAATTGGAATTAAAATGATTGCCTATTGTGATTAAAACTATACATGCTTGTGAAAATCTTGAATTTGTAATTCATTTTCTTCCACATGTGACGTGATTTTGTTAAAAACTTTTTAAAGTTTTGAAACAAACGTTTTAAGATTTGTAATTGCTGATTTTTAATTTTTTTCAATCAAATTTATACATGAATGTAGTTTTAAAAAATTAAATACTTCTGTAAAGTTTTTAGGGAAAAGGAAAAATAATTAGTCTCCTTTTTTCATATTCTTCTGTCTAGAGAGACAGGGAATTCCTTTAGTTGATTAGTTTGCTATTCACTGCCGCATCTCCATGTTCATTATTTTTGTTCATTTTCAATTTTAGCCATTTTCTGTTTAATGAATGAAAGAAGAGGATTTAGCATTCTTCCCATCTCTCCATTTACCTTTCCATTTCCTCTACCCCAGTTTTTCTATACAATTATACAGTAATTTTTGTTTACAACGGTATTTGGTATATTTTTGACTGTACATATTGTTTACAACAGAGCCGTTTAATAAACTGTTTCCTGCACAACTTTGTTTTTCTAGCATTAATATTTTTTAATTTTTTCCCTTTTTATTTTCCTATGTACCTATGTATCACAAAATCTACTCAGCTCTGTGTATCTGAATGTAGCTCTATGAGAATGTGCCCTGAGAGGACTATGTTTGTAGAATTCATGTAGTTTTCTTACATACTGGGCATTGTTTGTAATGAAACAATGAAATAGGTAGTTTGCTAGGAAAAATTAAGTAACTTTGACATTTGAATTATGGTAATGAATAGGTAGTTCATGAAATAGGTAGTTCGCTAGGAAAAATTAAGTAACTTTGACATTTGAATTATACTTTTGTAAGGTTCTGCTAAATGGAAAAACTGATTGTTTCACTTTGTTTAACAATTAAGAGGACTTTGATAGTTTAAAATAATTATAAGGACAGCTAAAATTAATCAGAAAGCTTCCTTTGTGGGGAAGAAGTAGTCTGTGCTGTCAGCATCAAAAAAAAAGTTAATGTTACAAAAAGATTGTCCTGGACATAGTGTGATTTTTTTTTTTTTTTTAAACCTCATACTCCTGGAAAGGAAAGGTAATTTTAGGTAGCAGTACTTACCAATGGCAAGCTGGTGCAAAATCAGAGATGTGTAACAGTGACAGAATGCTGAAAAAGGAAAACAAAGGGAAGAAGGATAACGGATGGAATGATAAAGATTTGATGCTGTGGCAGTACTTAATTGAATGCTAGTGGTGATGAGTTAAAAGAACACAGCTCTGCAAGTTGAAGATAAATGCTCCAGCTTTAGATATGGTTGTGCAAGGATGGAATGGTTGAAGCAATAGCAAGTTTCTTGAGACTGAGGGAACACATCTGAGGATGAGAGAACTTGGGCTTTTGGTCGTGGAATTGTCCTGGAACCACTCATTTCTCCTAACTTCTTTTTATGTGAAAATTTCCTCTTTGTTTTAAAATTTCCTCTTTGTTTGGTGAGTGTTCTACTGTTTGCAACCATAGCACTCTGTTACAAAGGTAGTTAAAATTAAAAATATTTATATTACCGTAAAAATTCTTGAATTTGTGTGTCTCCTGTGCCTATGTGCAAGAGTTTCTGTAAGTACATGGACGTGGAATTTGGGGGCTATAGAGTATGTTCAGTAGATGTCAAATTGCTTCCCAAAATGGTTGTACTGACACATACAGCCACCAGTGTAAGGTAGTTTCTATTTCTTTATATTACATCTTTGCTTAACACCTGGTAGTGTCAGATATTAATTTTTACCTATTAATGTCTTGGTGCATTATATAGATTATTAGCAATCATGTTGCTCACCCAGCTGTCCTGTTGTTATCCTTTGTGTAGTTGTCTATGTAATAGTGAATTTTTTTGTGTATATATTTATATCTATATATATATATATTCTGGGTAATGATTTTTTATATGCATTATTTATATATACACATTAGGGTATAGATTTTTATAAGCTTTGTTTATGGTGTTCTTTATTGTAGAGAAATACTTAAAGAATCTAGCTTAATTAAAATTAATAAAAGATTTCCATTTAGGTTTGGGCTTTCTGTGTCTTATCTAAAAAAATCTTTCCCTATCCCAAAGTCATGATTTCTTCTGTATTTTCCTCTAAAGCTTGTTAAGAATTTTGCTTTTCACATTTAGGTCTGTAATCCTCTTGAAATTGAGTTGTTTATGGTGTGAGGAAGAACTGGTTTTTTTGCAATTAATATTATTGATTCTCTTTTTGAACTCTGCTCTTTTCCTCTGGTCTGGTTGTTCCTGAGCTAGTTCTATGGTATTTTAATTACTGCAACTTTATAAAAAAGAAGTCTTTATCATCATGTTAATCTTCTGAATTGTCTATTTGTCCTTGGATTTTTGCTCTTCCATGTGAATTTTTGGATGAGCTTGTGTAGTTTCACCAAAAACAAACAGCTACCAACCAGGATTTTGTTGATACTGAATTAAATTGGTATATATACTTGGAAAGACTATATATCTTGTGCTATTTATCCTATTCATGTAGGTCTTGTCTCTAGTTATTGCAATTCTTTATTGTCCTTCAATAATGTCTTACAAATTTCTTCTTTTAATGATCTTTTTCTCTTTGTTTCTAAAAACCTTGTAATTTTTGTTCACTGGACAAAATTTGATTTTTAAAAAACTTCGAAGTACAAAATGTGTACAGAAAAGTAGAGTATAAGTGCAGTCCGTTATCACAAAGTCAACATATTTGTGTTATCATTACTCAAGTCAAGAAAGAGAACATTACCATACATTTTAATTCCAGTTATTTCCCCCTACCTTCCTTTCAAAAAGTAATCATTATCTTAGTTTAGTTTTATCAATTTTTAGCTTTATATAAATAGAATTATACAGTATGGTTTCTTTTGTGTTTGTCATCTTTTGCCCAAACACTAAAATTCATCTGTTAATGCTTGAAGCCATAATTTCGTTTTCATTCCTGTGTAGTATTCCATTGTGAGATTATTCTGTTTTATTCACCCATTCTACTGTTGAACATTTGGCTTTTTTCCTGTATTGAGCTATGATGAATAATGATAATATGAACTTTCATGTTCATGTCTTCTGGTGTCCCTGCACATGCATTTCTGTTGAGCATATACCCAGGAGTAGAATAGCTATGTGAGTGGATATGCTTATGTTCAGCTTCTGGCAGATCCTGCCAAATGGTTTTCCAAAAGATACCAATCTATAATCCCACCAGCAGTGTATGCAAGTTCCAGTGGACTCCATAGTCTTCCTTAAATCATGTAAAGGCCTTGATATCTTTTGTTAGGTTTATTCCTAGCTATTTACTATTGTAAATGATACCATTTTCTAGTGTTATTTTCCAACTATCACTGGTATATAGAAATACAGTGATTTTAGGTTATGTCATATTCAGCGACTTGACTAAATTAATTTATTAATTCTTAGCAATTTTTGGAATTTCTACATATTCAATCCTGACATTCGTGGATAATGACAGTTTCATTTCTTTCACACTATTACACATTTTATCATTTTGTTTCATCTTGCCTTATTGTGCTGGTCAGAGCCTTAAGAGCAGGGATCTGCAAACTTTCGTAAAGGACTCGATAGGAAGAAAGCCAACAATTCCTGAACAAATGTATAGATTCTTAAGTGTCTGCTTAAAGGGAGGAGTCAGAGTAGTCTCATATGTGAGTCTTGAGCAGTTGGTGTTAATTTAAAGATCTGTTCACTACTTGGATAAATTTGAAGGGGCCATTTTTTTTTTTTTTTTTCAGAATTAGAGAAGGAAAGAATGATTCATGGAAGAAATAGGGTAAAACATTTGCCCAGTGGGTTGACAACTGCTGGAAAGTTTATGATAATTTTGAATGTGTCTAAGTATGAACTAATGCTTGCCTCTCTTTTTAAATCCCTTTAGGAAAAGTAGAAATGAAGGTACATATGCACACAAAATTTTGCCTCATTTGTTTGCTGACATTTATTTTTCATCATTGCAACCATTGCCATGAAGAACATGACCATGGTCCCGAGGAGCATCACAGACACCATCGTGGAATGACGGAGTCGGAGTCAAGCAAATTTTCAGTGCTGGATGCTGAAAATGAAAAAAAATACTACATTGAAAAACTTTTTGACCGTTATGGTGAAAATGGAAGATTATCCTTTTTTGGTCTGGAGAAACTTTTAACAAACTTAGGCCTTGGAGAGATAAAAGTAGTTGAGATTAATCATGAGGATCTTGGCCACGATCATGTTTCGCACTTAGATATTTTGGCAGTTCAGGAGGGAAAGCATTTTCACTCACATAACCACCAGCATTCCCATAATCATTTAAACTCAGAAAATCAAACTGTGACCAGTATATCAAAAAGAAACCATAAGTGTGATCCAGAGAAAGAGACAATTGAAGTATCTGTCAAATCTGATGATAAACACGTGCATGACCATAATCATCGCGTATGCCATCATCATTGTGTGCATCACCACCTCGATCATAATACTACTCGCCATTTTTCTAATGATTCCATTACTCACAGTGAGCGTGGGGAACCTAGCCATGAACCTGCAACAGAGACCAATAAAACACAGGAACAATCTGAAAGTAAGCTACCGAAAGGAAAGAGGAAGAGAAAAGGGAAGAAGAGTAATGAGAATTCTGAGGTCATCACACCGGGGTTTCCCCCTAACCATGGTCAGGGGGAACAGTATGAGCATAATCGCGTCCATAAACCTGATCGCGCGCATAACCCAGGCCATTCTCATGTGCGTCTTCCAGAACATAACGGTCACGATCCTGGTCATGGACACCAAGATCTTGATCCTGATAATGAAGGGGAACTTCGACATACTAGAAAGCGAGAAGCACCACATGTTAAAAAAAGTGCAATTTATTCAGCTGCTAGTCACAAAGATCATAATGAAGATGACCGTCAACATGAGGTAAGTATAAAAAGATAGTTGCTCCGTCACTGTTAGGGAATTGTGGAGCATTTAAGGTAAAAAGACAAGTAACAGTGGAATAGTCCGTCATATCCAAACTTATTTGTAGGTAATGTTCCCCAAAATAAATACATTAAGGAATTAAAATCAGATTAAAGATTTTTATCTGGGTTTTCACTTACATTATGTGTATTCAAATTTGGGTTCTTCAAATCTAAATGTTTAAAGGTTATTAGAAAATAGATCCCTTATTTTCATTCTTTATTTTACTATCTTGCATATGACTTCTTTGACTCCCCAAGTTAGTTTTCATGTTGTTACCTTTGGCTGGTTTTCAGATGTTTGAAAATTGAAGCCCGTTTTGTTTAGTCTTCTTGGGAAGTGACTAGACTGTTCCTTTTTTTTTTTTTTTTTTTTTTAATTTATTTGTATTAGTTTCAGGTGTACAACACAATGCAATAGTTATACTCTTTACCCCCCGAAATGACAACCCTCCTCCCCAGACTGTTTCTTTTTCATAATTATTAACTTACTGAATTAACTATGAAGTGGCTCCCAGTCATTGATACAGCTCCAAATCAGGTGTTTTGCACATGTGGTATGTTTTCTCTGTGCCACTTTATGATAGGGCCTCTTTGCTCATGATGCAGTCTTTTCTTAAGCCTTTGACAGATTTAGGCTGAATGCAAGAAAGATGCAATAATAGAAAACTCTAATAGTAAGGGGGTGATTGTGTTTTTCTTCTAAATTTTCATGCTTTTTTTTTGAAAGTTTGTAGCAGAGGATAGTTTTATTAGAGCAGAAAGTTACAGCGCTCAAATGAGAAGGGAGTCCCGACTGGGATGCCCTAAATCCTCGTGCTGTTTTTGAACACTTTCACATTTGATTGATGCCTTCTTAATTTTTTATAACTAATCGTAAACATATTTTTGTTTCTTTAACACCTTTGTTTATTCTAATTTTTATCACTCTTATTAAATTTAGAAAAAATTGTTGAATTCATTGTTCATTTGTAGAAGCACCATCTAATGTGGAAAATGACCCCGCCCTTTGTTGTTTATGTCTCTATTATTGAAGTATGTTTTGCATCTAAGTAAATATTTTTGTGTTTCTTCCCTGGATAAATAATCAGATGTTTGGTTTTCAGTAGTTATAAACATTGATTTTAAAATAAACTTGTATTTTAAAATCTTAGTGTACTGTTAAAAGAATATATTCATTTATTGCTATGGATAATATCCTAGAATCTCTTGTTGATAATAGCTGGACGTTATCATTAAAGTTTACTCTTTGTATCAAACTTGTGGGGTCTGCATCATCAGACTTCTTATTTTGTATCCTCGCAAGTCTGATGCAAATTGGGAATTTTCCTAGGATTTTTGGAAATGTTCTATGCATTGGATAGGGTAGTACCTCATGTTAAGACCTAAGAAGAATCATTTTTTTGTTTGTTTGTATGTATGTATGTCCTGATCTTTTAATTTTTTAAATTTTGTTTATTTTTTTGTACATAGATAAAATAATATAATAAGATAGCAAGTCAATAAAAAAAAGCAAAAAAGAAAGCATGCAACCTGAGTGGGTATATGTGAAAAAGAGGCTATACCATCTTTTTTGCTTTAATTTTAGATATTTGTTTTTACTATATGATGGGTTCAAAATCATTTGCTATTTGTTTTCTGCTTTGTTTTGGTTTGTACTTGAAATACCAATGGATGAAGCTGCCTTTTTTTTAATCTTCCAGTTTTAGCATTGGGCTAGAATTCCCCAGTATAATACTATTTTGGGGTACCTTAGGCAATGAAAATGTCTATATTATGTTATATTTTAATATAAAGTTATTAAAGTATTCTAAGTTTATTTAACACTGTTTTACAAGTGAAAAATCTTGAGTAATTGATAAACGCATTTTGACTAAGGAAGTGGTTTTTCTCCTTATCTCTTAAAAATCTTGGGAAAATAGTTATCACTCTTGCTGATGGCAGAAAGTCATTATCTTTCATGTATTCGAATAGAAAATATGGTTAAAATCTTGGGTGATAAGTTGAATGTATCCCTATTATAAAGTCCTATCAAAAAGCTTTATTTGTAATGGGTATCTCTGTGTTGCAGACTATTTTCAAGTAATTAGAATATATTTTATTGCATAGGAATTTCTTTTTCTGTGTAATCTTAAAATACTCTTACTTAATTTGTTTTATCAATTTTCTTGCAGTGTTTGAATGTCACTCAGTTGTTAAAATACTATGGGCATGGTGCCAACTCGCCGATCTCACCTGATCTATTTACCTACCTTTGCCCTGCTTTGTTATATCAGATCGACAGCAGACTTTGTATTGAGCATTTTGACAAACTTATAGTTGAAGATTTAAGTAAAGATAAAAATATGGTTCCTGAAGATAAGGCACATATAGGGGCATCAGGTAAGAAAGATTTACGCTTTTTGTTTTCTTCCTTTTTTTAAATAAAATTATTTGTTTTTATTAGTTTCAGGTATACAAAGCAACGTAATAGTTAAACATTTAAACCCCTCATAAAGAATAACCCACCTCCCCAAGCTGCTACCCCCTCTGACATCTTATATAACTGTTACAGTACCATTGACTACATTCCCTATGTTGTACTCCACATCCCGTAACTATATATACCTAAATATTTAGTTATAGTTGACATTCAGTATTATTCTACTTCAGCTGTAAGTGTGTAGTACATTGGACAGGCATCTACATAGCTTATGATGTGATAAGCTTTTTCTTAGAATAATGTCTGTACTTTTTTGTGTGTGTAGTTGAATTCGAAAGTTACTCCAATTATCACCTCCTTTTGGTGTCTTCCAATATGTTTTAATCAAGTTTAAATATGTGTGTTTTAAAAAGATTTTGAAGGGCCGGTGGTTAAGCGCTGGCTTGGGAAGCCAGCGGCCTCGGTTCAGGTCCCACATATGAGGACCAGTGACACTCCCCTCAAAAAATAAAAAATAAAAATAAGACCTTTGAAAAAAAGAAGATTCGGAGAATACAGGAGGCACAATACAGTTTACTTATTTCTTCTGGCATTATGGAGGAATATTTTGACAGAGAACTAGATTAAAAAGGAAATACTGGTTTATGATAATGGATCCTTCTTGATGGGTACATGTATTATAAATAATGGAACCCCTGATTAGAGTTTATTTGGTGTTCTGACTGCCTAACATTTAGCAGGGTTGAGGGTCTCTGGTGAAAAGCTAAGATTATTAAGTTTTTAAGGAAGTAAAAAGAAAAGCCAGTGTGGCTAAACTCTAGAAATGTCTCAGGAATGCCAGCATTTTGGCATATGAACTTTATTGTGGGCGCTTCTAGAGAGCTTCAACCAAGTAATATAACCGAAACTATTTTAAAACTTCTTTCTAGGCTTTTTTTTTTTCATATCTAGTTGGCTAAATAGCTCCACTTTGATATTCACAGGTATCTCACACTTAGTACTTCCAAACTTTACTCTATACACAATTTGTACCTCTTCAGTTGTCAAGTCCAATTGAGTCTTCTCTTAAATATCTTCTAACCTTATTCACACCATCGTAACTTTAGTTCAGGTCCTTCTTGGTTCTTTATTGAACTGGTGAAATAAGTTCCTAACCTTTCCTGCCTGAGTTCTTGTCCCCCTCTTCTAGGTTATCCTTAGCATTTTCGCTAGATTTATCTTTCTAAAATGCAAATGAGATTTCCTGGCATAGAGTTTTTTTCTTTTTAGTGACAGCTAACATTATATTTTTATTTTATATATTAACAACCACAAATTGCAGGTACTGTTCTACCCTCAATTCATTTACTCCTCACAACAGTCCTATGAGATGGAGAATGGCATCCTAATAACTTTGCCAAGGTCTCAGTGCTAGTAAGTGATAGTGGTAGGATTCAGGCCTAGGAAGTTTAACTATTGCTATCCATTTGCTAAGTGCTTTACATGGTTTTTTCTTTTTACTAAATTTTAACAATATATTAAATTATTACATGAGGGAGCTATATAGTAACTTGCCCCAAATTCCCTGGCCTGACAAATGATAGAGCTCATCAACCCTAAGGTTTGTCTGATAAATCTGGGCAATTAATCACTAAGCTATTATCTTCCAAGTTTTTAGTTAATTCTTTGCAATTGTTGCCATATGTCTTTACACTAATAATTTTCATTAAATCTCTAATATTTTTCTTTATGTCTTTTATATTGTATGCGGTAGTATCTGAGAATAAGGATTTGATGTGATGTACTAATTATATTTTTTCTGTGTGTATTTTAGGAAACTGCATTATGCTATATTGATCAAACTTCAGAGTTCTTTACTTGGCCAATCAGGCTTTCCAGAATATAATCCCTGCCTACCTATCTTTCCATTCTTATCCCACACCCTTCATTTCTTTTTAGCTCTAACATAACAAACGCCTGATAATAGATTATGCTGTATCTCCCTCATTCCTCTTCTACCTTTTCACATTCTAAACCTCTCTACTAGATTGACTACTATGATTCCTCAAAGATGCACCTCAGGGATTAGCCCTCTGGGATGATTTACTGATAATCCTAGGATTAATTAAGTCCCCTTTCTTGATACCATCATAGTACAAAGCTTGGGGGATCTTAATAATTGGATTAACTATCTGTTTTTGTTGGATTTTAGTTGCTTAAAGGAAGAGACTGGGTCTTTCATCTCAGCCCTGGTGCCTGAGATAAAGGATACTTTGAACAAAAAGTGAGCACTCATATTGATTGAATGATAAGTGCTTAATATTAGCCTGTAAGCTTTCAGTTATAACCTAGGAAAGACACTTGTTGAAAATGAGTCTATGGAGATCATCTTATGCATGTATCAATCAGCCCAATGTACTTAGATAATGCAATATCCTCAGAATGAGTGAGATTTTCATAAACTTCATCATGTGCAAAATCACATTTAATGCAGTATTGGTTGAAATGTCCAAGATATAGTGGCACTATTACATAGTCATTAAAATGACTAAATTGATATATATGAATATGGGCTAAAAACAACTCTGATAAAAGATTGAAAGGGCAGAATTTCAATGTTTTTCCTAGGATAGTAATAAGGTAGATGTGTTTAAGACTATCACATTTCAGTATATAAGAGTTTTATTTGGGACTGAGATAATCCTTAAAGCTTGGAAGACTGCAAATAAAAGGAAAGCTCTCAGTACTTAAAGTCTCTTAGGTACTTACCCAGTCTTGGTTAATTTCTTTGCAATAGGAAAATAACTTTAGAATAGATAATCAAAGAAATATAACTATTGGAACCTTACTGTGTACTGTTCTAAATACTTTTATAAGAATATTAAATCTGTTAAATCTGTGAGATAGACACTTCTATTTGCTGTGGAAAGGCTCTTGAGAAGTAACTTTCCCAAGGTCACATAGCTGCCAGGTAGCAGCGCTTCAGAGGAACTAGATAGAGTATTCTCCACCTGCAGTTTATAATCCTAACCACTATGCTTTTAACCTTTGCTATGCTCGACTGCATTGCTAGAATGCAAGTGACAAGGAGAGGAAGAGAATTATATTTAGTTATACTTAGTAGTGTTTTAACAGATAATGCAGACATAGACAGGAAAGTGGCATAGGGGTACAAGTAGCACTGTAAGTATAGATTAGTATGTAAAAAACAAAAAATCCAAGAACAGTCTCCTAGGTAGACAGTCTGGGCTCAGTCTGGTATGATTAGTATAGGCAGAGAAAGTGTCTATCCCCTAAATTGGAATTCTGATCTTTGAATAGATAAAATATGTCCCCTTTCCTGGCTTCCTGTTCACTGACCATTGTAGATGAGTAAACACCTCAGAAGCCACAGTATCTCTCAGCGGCTTGTAAATTCTCACTGTGATAGGAGAGAAGGGGAAGCCAGGTCTGAGTTTATTGAACTTAATTAAAAATATATTTGTTTTTTTACAAGGAAAAATGAAGACTAATAATACTTTCACATCCAGAGTTAAAATTGATAGCCTTTTTTTATTTTTTAGGCTTCTAAAAAATTGTACTTTTTCCAAATCAAGTGTGGATTATGACTTAGAGATGTCTGTGTTGTAATATTGACATAATCTATATATTATAATGAAGCTGTTGAAGGATGCTTGAGTATAGTAATATTGAAAATTATAGTTTATTCGATCTGAAAAGCCTTAAAGGAAATTGTAGCTGCTTTGAAGACAAATGCATTACTAATAGTGAATATTGATTAGTTGTTTGCAGGTGGTTATCAGCATTGTCAGAAATGAAGATTGAATTAATTACGTCCTAATAGATGTAATAATTGTCTGAATGCCCTGTTAGAAATTATTTTTAATGACTGCTGCTCCATTAAGAAAGGTTAACTTGTTCTATATAAATCGCCCATAGTAACACAGCTACTACCTCATTAACAGTTCGAAAACTGGTGTAAACCAAATATGCTATAATACTGTGTATGGTAGAAATCGTTTGTTTCACAAGATTGGCTCATTTAGTCATAGAGTTGACCCTAGCTTAATTTCCAGGGGGCGTTGTGAATAGGCTGCTAAGCATTTTCTGCCAATTAAAATGCTGAAACAGTGTAGAAAACTGCCATCTTGCACATGCTTTGAACCAAGTTAATTAGAAAGTTTCCACAGATGAGCGCTTCTTTTTAAAAGAATGCATTTTCACTCTAGATAATAAGGAAGGGAGTTGGTGAATAACTAAGCTTGAAGACCTTGAACTTTTTAAGCGACCTAATTTACAGAATAAGTGAAGCTTGTTTCAGACATTTAGCGTTTGTTTTTTCTTTTTTTTCTATTGCATTTGGTACCTTGGGTACAAATAAAAAAATTGCTAGTTGTATTTAATAGTTTGCATATTGTTAGTTTGGTAAAAGTTTTATAAAAGGTGTCTATTATTTTGTTGATGGGTTTTGGGGTTCTTTTTTGGGGGATTTATACCAAATAAATTGAGATCAAAAAAGCACAATAGTTTGGTTAGAAATCAGAAGAATTTCTAAACATAAAGTTGTGTTCTCTTTCAAGCATTTCTTTTCATAGTTCACAGATTTGCTTTCTGAGATATAATTATCAGAGCAAAAATAAGAAATAAAACATAAGAAATTGTACCTGAAAGTGTGTAGTATGTGACATTCACCCATCTGTACAAACCTGAATTTAGACACTGTTTCACACACAGACCCTCCCCCATCTGTCTACACGTGTAAGCACTTTGCTAATTTAAATCTGCAGTGATTAATCTTCAGTTATGATGTTATATAGCTCACCTGTTAGCATATTGGCAAGTTGATTTTCACTGAACTCAATATTGGTTGATTTGTTATTTGGTAAGTTGGTTTTTGGCTAATTGACCAAAAATCATTTGAGACTAAGTAATATCAGAATATTGCAAAATGTTTATGGGTTCATAGTCTCTTTCTTTGACTTCACATTCAAGATACCTTTAGTTAATATGTTGAGAATTTTAGAAAGGAAATATTTGCTTAGAATAATGTCCATTTTCAGAAGTAATTTTTAAAAATTTATTTATTTATTTTTTAATTAGTTGCAGGTGTACAATACAGTGCAATAGTTATACTTTTTATCCCTCAAAGTGACAACCCCCCTCCCCCAATCCACCGCCCCACTCCCCCCCATATCATACATATCTATTACAATTCCATTGACTTCACTCCCACTCCATACTCCACATCCTGTGACTATATATATATATGTATATGTATATATATATATATATATATATATATTCAATTATAGTAGACATCCAATATTATACAACATCAGCTTCATGTGTACAGGGCAGTGATCAAGCCTCTACCCATCCATGAAGTGGTCTCCCTAACAAGACATGTGACCATCTGACACCCCACAAAATATTTACAACATTGTTAATTATACTTTTTACCCTTCCAAGTGACAACCCCTTCCCCCAGTCTGCTCCCCCCAATATCATATATATCTATTACAATTCCATTGACCAGAAGTAATTTTTTTTTATGATTAGGGAGTAGAAACATGTCCTTTCAACTCTTTAATGATTAGATTTTTATAAATATGCTTTTAAGGTTTAATAGGGTCTTAAATTCCATAATCTAATAAGCTCCAATTTTAAAATGTTTCTAATGCTAAAAAATCGTTTCTTATGCTAATATTTTCTTAGCTTGTTAAATTATGTTGAATAAGTTGTTAATCATCTTAGATGTCTACTGTATCAAATTAATGGTATTTTCGCTCTTAAGATAGAAATATATATATATTTATATATATATATTTGCCTATTAAGACATTTCTAAATATATATATATATGAATATATATCCCTCAATGTGGAATATAATGGAACCCTAGAAAAAAAAGAATTGGTTAACAACATTTTACCAACCAGACTTAGACTTTGGCAAATATGGATTTTTCTTTTTTTAAAGCTTATAAGAGTTTTATTTGAGCCAAACTGACCACAATTGCCGGGGAGCAAAGTCGCATTGGAGTAAGAAAGTGCTCCCTGTATTTTAATTTAGCATCTTAATCTGGTTAAATGAATTTTCTTGGACTAGGAGAGAATAAGAGTAAATACTTCCATTCATCAATTTTGTTGACTAATTCCAGTTTATTTTTGGCCAAAATAATTCTGATTAATACATTTCTAATCATTATGAAGAGTTATCAGATTTGTTTCCCCTCTGTAGTGTAGTTTGGGTCTTGTCTGTAGTTTTTGCAATCCCCATTTATATATATTTACATTAGTGAGTATATACAGCCCTTTTTTCTCTACTATAGAGTATCTTAGAATATGAATTATTGGTTTTTCCAAGTAACTTTAAGTGCTGTATTTTTTCAAGTTCTTGATAGAAGCTGCTTTTAGATTGATTGTTTTGAGATAAATTGCTTCTAAATTGGATTATTGCCAAACTAAGAAAAAATGTTTGTTACCAGCCTCAATTTGTCCCAGTTGGTTTTTGTAAGTATTGTGCCTTTTGACTTTTTCCCCCCCATTAATATGATTGCAGTTAGAGAGCTGCGATGGTTTAGACCAGCTTTGCTGTTTTAGTTTACCAGTAACTTTATTGGCTCCCTGCCTTCATGTATAGCCCTACTCCTGTGCTACTTTTCTCCAACCTATTTCCTCAGGCTCTCCCACTGATTTTATTGTTCCTGCCTGTGCGTGGGGGACAAGCGATAAAGGAACTTGGTCATCATTATTGTCAACCTTTAAACCTTATTTGACCTTACTTTTTTTTTTTTTTCCCTAGAATTGGTTTTTGATCTCAGTTCACTGTGCATTGTAGTTCCATTCATAGTTGGGGAATCTCCCTCTTATCCTTTGGTTCCACTAACCAGGATGTTGTTGACTTTTATAATGAATCTTTCCTTGACCCTGTTCCTCAGGAATTGTGTTTCTGTCCCTTCTTTGCCCCGAAATCCTTTTAAGAATTAAATCCACTGAAGCCAAACTCATTTCGATCCTTTTTTGGCCTTTTGAATTCCTTGTGTTTATGTTATAGCAATTATCTGTTAGCTATAGGATAAACCAGAGTTTCTATTAGTGATAATAGATTACCTGTTGTTTTAATCCTGTGAGCTAATTTAGCTAATGAGAATTAGCCTAAGTGTTAATGTTACTGGATACTGTGACTAAAATGTCCAAAGGATAAACACAAATTTATTGATAAAGTTCAGTAGTTAGTGAGCCAATTAAAGTTTCATTTCCTTATCCAGCTGTGCTTCTCTTTGTCTTTGAAAATTTTAAGTCATCTTAATAAAGAAATGCATTTTTTCTTAGTTCTCTATTACAAGACAACATAAAATCTTTTAGCAGATTTATAATCCTGTTAGATTTGATTCAAAAAATAACATTTTAAATTAAAACCTTTGCAAAATTAATCATTCTTCAGTAAAATTTTCTATAGATTAATATTAAAATAAGCAGAATTTTAAAACTTACGACATTTCTATTTCATTTTAGGCCATTAATAGAAAGTACTCTCACATTTTAAACAAAAATACCTCACCCCTTGAACAACTGGCATTTATTTCTAGTATCTTATTTGCTTATGAATAAACTAGATTAAGAAATGTGCACAAAATTCTCCTTTTCCACCACACCTGTGTTCCTCACAAGTCATATTGTGAAAACATTGCTCTTGTGTTTGATCCAGTTAAATTATACAGTGAAAAAAATTTTAAAGTAGTAAATTGTACAGAAAGCCAAATTGGTGGAAAGAGAGTTTGGAACTGGGTGTGGAGGAGAGATGATATCAAGGGAACTAGAACTGAATTATCCTTTGTAAAAATAAGAAATGAAATACAATAAAGTTACCAGTAATAAGACTTTTTTGTATCTTATATGAATGTATTTCCATTTTGGGTTGACTATGTTAATATTTAAACTTTGTATTACAAAGATGTACAAAGATTATAGTGCATTAGATATTTGGCTTCCTTTAATGCTCACAGGAGAGTTGTATAATTATATTCTCTAAATAAACAGTTTTATTGCTGTGGTTCTGCTTTTAGACCTTGGTAAAATTTTATTTCCAGTCTAGATATTTAAAGTGAATCAGAGCCTTGAGTCATTTTTAAGTCCCTGTTTCTGTTAAGGTGGCCACTAAAGATACTATATGTATATAACTTGGTCTGAGTTTCTTAATTTTTTTTTAAGTATTCAAGTTATATAGTTTTGTTTGGTTTTGAAACACAGCAGTGCCAAAATAAAGTTTCTTAAAAAGCATAGCCTAGGGAAGATAATCTATCTTCCATGACTCATTTATCTTATGTTCATTCTTCTTTGGAGCCTTTTCAGTTTATATTGTCATGCTAATGTTGACTATTTCTTTCCTACAGCATGGATCTGTGGTATCATTTCCATCACTGTCATTAGCCTGCTTTCCTTGCTTGGCGTGATCTTGGTTCCCATCATTAACCAAGGATGCTTCAAATTCCTTCTCACATTCCTTGTTGCGCTAGCTGTAGGAACAATGAGTGGAGATGCTCTTCTTCATCTACTGCCCCATGTAAGAAACCCTTTTACACTTTTAAACTTCTCTAAAGGCTAAGTTCTCTTAAGATTAATATTGTGAAGTGTGTACATTTCACAATTATAGAAATAACTTTATTTCTATGTATACTTTTTTTTTTAGCTAAAATTTTAAAATGTTGAAAATGAAGCACATGTTTCAGTATACACTTTTGCACTTGTTCTACAGTTTATGCAGAGGTAGCATCTCATTACTATGAAATAATTTATAAGAGAAAATTATCAAAATATCATCAGTTTAATAAAATGGTAGATTACAGGAAATCACAAGTAATCACCTGCTGGTGAATTTGTTTAATTTTTACTATTAGGCATTTATCTGGATTATGTTTACTTCAATTTACAAAAGACTTATCACTCCCTAGTATCTTACTGCTAGCTGGATTGTCTCACTATAGTATGTATAGTGCCCTTATAGGCATTTGAGTTTGTCTCTGTTTTTATGAGAGTTACCATGATGTAAAACTTTCCAGCCTACTGAGCATAGCAAAATTACATGGAAGACTGCTTATATTTAAGTGAGATAATATTTAGGGAAGCACTTTAAAAATTGGAAAGTATTTTTTCTGTGTCCTTTAGGAAATTATAATCTCAAAATTTTAAATCACATTTTAATTACTTGTTCAGAAGTTTTCGTTTTTCTTGTTATCAGTCTCAGGGCGGCCATGATCACAGTCACCAGCATGCACATGGGCATGGACATTCTCATGGACACGAAGCAAAGAAGTTTTTGGAAGAATATGATGCTGTGTTGAAAGGACTTGTTGCTCTAGGAGGCATTTACCTATTATTTATCATTGAACACTGCATTCGAATGTTTAAGCACTACAAACAGCAAAGAGTAAGTACTTTTTATTAATTTCATTTTTGGAGATCTAAAACTCAACAAAAACCATCATTTTTCTGGATATCTGCTCTTAATTGTGGTATTGGTGTATATTAAATCTCTATCTTTTAATAGTTTATCCTCACAGGAAAAAATACCTTTGATCTTTGCCATTTCTTATCATTACATTTGTTTTGGCGTTTATAATCAAGATATAGTTAATTTGTATTGCATCTGGTCTAATTGACTTAAATAGGATGGAAAAAGCTATTGGCCAATTTATGCTTATTATAAAAATGTAAAAGTCTATAAAAGCAAGCCTCATCAGTCTTCTTAGATAATACTTTCAAATATAAGTGGCTTTTATTGTCATATTTTAATGAAAATATTTTCACACAACATATTTTTCAGAAATGCCTTGCCAATGGTAGAAGTACCACTAGAAGTAAGAATTTAGATTCAGGGGGCTTTGTAGGAAGAAAATATCATGAGATTAAGGAAATGGTGATTTATCTCAAGAATGACAGACCACTTGGGAGGTGATGCTTGGACTGCTGATACCCATCGTGTCATGAACTGTCTTGTGTTTCATGTCACATTTATGAGATTAAGACAAATATCTAAAAAAAATTTTCCCCAAGAAAGTAAGTTCAGGGCCACTACCATTCACTATGATTACACCTCTCCCTGTTGACATGGGTTTCTAAAGCTCTATCTTGACTGCATCTCACTAACATGTTTGTGTTACTAATGCTAATTATCTTCAGTATATTCTATTTAAGTAAGTAAATCTGGAGAACATTTTTTAGGAAAGTTTCCGTAAAAAATAGTTAGAAAGTTCTTACATTTTGTTAACTACAAATAGTCAAAAATTTTAGAAAAAAATCTTTTCTTTTTCCTCAAGAATATTGGGTAATCATGATCATAATATATATAGTCCATCCTATGATACAACTTTTATACTATTTTTATGTATATATTTTGTTTGTATCTGTATATGTTTTGTATGTATCTCTTTAAAACACAGTAATGGTTTATAACAAGAGTTCTGAACTGGAATTCAGGGGGAGTGATTCTAATTCTTACCCACCCACAAACTAGCTGTGAAACTGACTCATTCCTTGTGATTTCTAGTTGCTATCTAAATATATGGAAAATAAATCCTACTTCTCATTTTTATTTTTATATCATATTCCAAGTAGTGCATTTAATTTTAATTGCCATAGTTTCATCAGGACACTGTCATTTAATTGTCTTCAAAGGAGGGGTGATCAAGATGGTGTGCCCAGTGAAGAATTATCTGAGGAATGGGAACTAGGAAGATCAACTTAGAGAAATGTGGAAGAAATTTAAAAGCATTTAGTTTTTGAAAGGTTGTGTGGAAGGTCATGTGGATGAGTGAAGAATAGAATATGATGGGAGGGATGCCAAGGCAAGAGTGGTTGGAGGGAAATGAGTCAACAAAGGAGATTACTGCAGATTAATTTAGAGGAGAAGAGGGCTTGAACTAGAGTCATGACATAATGAAAGGGGAACAGGAGGTGATTAAGAGAATTATTAAAGTGAAAGAATAAGACTTGATATTCGATGAGATGTAAGAAATATAAGACTTTAGCTCCATCTCTGTGAGTATCTAATTTAGAATAAAATTACACATCGCAAAGTGTGTAAAGAAGTTTTGAAATTACTATGATGCTCTAATTTTTTTTTTTTTTTTTTTTTTTGAGGGCAGTGTTACTGGCCCTCATATGTGGGACCCGAACCTGGGCTGCAGGCTTCCCAAGCCAGCGCTTAACCACTGCGCCACTCGGTCAGCCCTAATTTTCTTTAATTGTGTATATCTACTAACATTGAAGCAGCAAATATTAAGTATTTAATATGTACCAAATATTAGGGACTGCATTATTTACAGATAAATATAAAATATAGTCCTTCAAGAGACAGTGCAAAATAAATGTTTTCTGTTCTTATAATTTAGCTTGATCTCATTTTAAACCTAAATTTACTGGCAAAATTATTTTTTTTTTTTTTTAAGATTTTTTTTTGGGAATTGGGGATGGGGAACGGACAAGTTGCTGTCCTTTTCTTTTTCAGTCTAGTTGTGGAGGACATCTCTTCGCTGGCCCATGTTGGTATTGTCATCATTGCAAACATTTATTTTTGTAAACTAAACTAATGGAGGAGAACCAAGTCCCTAAAACATGCAGCTTTTTCGTAGATTTGAAATTGTGGGAAGTAAAAAACTGACGCAATACCTTTGGCAGAGGGTTATTCTAAATCTAATAGTAAGAAATTCTTCAAATATATCAAAGACAAGAATCTGGGCAGATAAAAATCAGTGCATCTTCTTGATAAATAGCACAGTAAGTAACCTAACGTGAAAAAATATAGGCAGTTTTTTAAGAAAGGGGATGAGTGATGCTTGAATAGAACATACATTTGACCACTGATAGGAGAATCAACTATTGGAAGGAAGCTTTCAAAGCATAAGTCAAATACATAGATGCTGACTGGTCTCTCAGCAAGACTGAGTTGTGTTTTGTTTTGTTTTGTTTTAAAGCAGTTTATTAGAAGAGATAGTACACTTTAAAGGAATAGAAGTGGGCCCAAGCATTAGAGAGTGGTTCAAGGGCCAACACTGAGGTTTTGAGTAATTATTTGGTAAGTTTTTAGGAAAGTGGACAATCAGAACCAAAGCTATTAAACAGAATTCCAGCTGGTATTCACAATTTCTTCTGTCCTTCCTATATCCCTCCTACTGACAGTTATATTTTTGTTGGCTCCACCCCCCCACCCCCTTTTTTTCCTTCTTCGTTAACTCATGACGTCTTTCTTTTCTTCTCTTTAGGATGTCACCATATAATTTTCTTTAGAACATTTTCTATATCCCCAGTTTCTGTTACCTATTGCTATGAGGCAGAACTACCCAGAACTTAGTGGTTTATATCAATTTTTTATTTCTCTTAATTTGTCAGAAATTTAGGTAGGATTCAACAGGGCAGTTCTTTTGCTTCACTTGGCATCAGCAAGAGTCACTTACTCTACTGCATTCAAACTCAGCTGGCCTGGGTTGGCCTGGGCAGGCAAGTCTGGACGGTCCAAGAATGTTTCTATCTGTGTCTACATCTTGATACTCCTATACATGGACTGTCTTCAAAGTCTAGACTGAACTTCTTCATAGCGTAGTGGCTAGATTCCTTGAGCAAAAGCAAAAGGTGCCAGGCCTATTTCAGACGAGCCCCAGAATTGGCACAGCATCACTTCTATTGCTTTCTGTTGGTGAAAGCAAGTCAAGAGGCCAGTCAAAATTCAGGGGCCGGGGAATACACTTGACCTCCTATGGGTGGCAGAGAGTGCTCATACAGGGAGGGAAGAAACTGATAGTGAACACCTCTGGAGACTCTACCACACACTCAACTAGCCATAACAGGCTTACATATGCATCAGTTAGACTTAAATATCTGAAAAATAATTCATAGCCTGTAAGCAAAACTAGCAACACCAAAATGCTGTCAGTCAGTAAGCATGTCCGAGAGAACGCCCCCTTTTACATTCACACTGTTCTAACACACCTAGTATTTGCTCTCTTAAATGAACATAGGTTAGAAGTAGAAATTTAAACTGGAAGAGTTGTTAGTGGTAGTTACATTGACGATAAGAAAGCAGTAAAGATAGGAAAACCGTAAAACAGGAAAATTCAAACCTAAGCAATGAAATACAATAATTAGAATTTATTAGTAATCGAGGACAGATTAGATGAGAAAGAAAACTTTATTGCAAAACTAAGAGTCAGTTACTTATGGGTCATTTTCATACATCACCTCATTTAATTCTTTATAAGAATCTTTCATTTTCATTTTACAGATGAGTATCCTTATGTTTAAAAAATATAACAGAATTGCCAAGTCTTATAGAAGTAAACCACAAATTTGGGAGTTATACTCAAGTTTGATTCTGTCCGTTATGTCACAAGTAAAGAAATGTGAGTTTGTATTAATCACAGAATAAAATTCAAAGGAATAAGTATTAGTGTTTTTGAGCTTCCTGTTCGGTAAGAGAGATACATATATTTCACACATTTTATTTGGGTTGCATATAAAAATATAGTACTGTGTACCCTATTCTTAACTTTGAAAGGAGATGAATTGAAAAAAACAAATATAAATTTAGTTGGATTTTTCATCTGGTTAACTTCTAAAATGTTTCTCTCTTTTACTAAATAATTTATGTATAAAGTTACCACCATTTACGTGTTATACATTTTAATAAGTGAATATTGTTGCTAATTGTGGCTGCATATTTGATACTCATACCAGATCTTTTTTTTTCCTCAGGGAAAACAGAAATGGTTTATGAAGCAGAGCACAGAAGAATCAGCTATTGGAAGGAAGCTTTCAGATCATAAGCTAAATAATACACCAGACGCTGACTGGCTTCAGCTCAAGCCTCTTGCCGGTAGACCACAGTTCTGACTAAAAACATAAAAATTGAAACATTGTTTCTCAACTGTGTCTGTGTTGTTGGAAATTTCTTATCTTTGTGGCTTCCTTCATTTTAATTTCTATCATGTTCTTAAACGTTAACTAATAACATTTAAGTTATGTGATTTTGTTGGGTTTTTTTTTTTATTAATTTCAGCCTTACTTACACTGGCATATGGGACCAATAGATTATATTACAGGGCAAAGAACATTATAAAGAGTGAAACAAGCACAGAAATGCTTTGTAAGTGATAGATTACTGTTAATTTTATTTCTTGACAATGCAAAATCTTTGTGGCCTCCACATGTAATTGGTTTCTTATGGAAAAGCTTTTGTACTTGGAGGAGAATGGTCTCTGTACTTAAAATCTCTGCTCAGCCATCCATCTGTTCTGTTGCCTGATACATGTAATAAGACAGCTTACAATTTTTAGGGAAACATGAAAACATTTTAAACTTAATATGCCCTCTTTCTGTTTGAGCTTGTGTTTTCCCTGAGTGCAAAGTAGCTGCCAGGACCCTACCTGTAGACTCTGCCCCAAATACAATTTGGGAAGTACTCAGATCTTTGTCATATAATACATAACTTTTGAAAACTATGTAAGAGGCCAACTTCAATTAAAAAAAAACGTAGTTCTCAGATGTTGTCACTGACATGAGTTTCTGAACTTCATTCTAATAATTATCTGAGTAGCATTATCAGATAGGTGGGACACTGAAGGATGCAAGTTATTTAAATTTCATCTTTGTTTTCTGAAATGGTTAAAGTGGGTAAACTTTAAAGGACGCTCTTTCTCTGAAAAATTAGGGGTTCATTTTGTTATCCTATAAATGCTACAGTAACTTTTCACCATTTGATTTTCATCAGCTGTTCATGGTGCACTCCTTAAGTTTCACAGAACTATCTTCACGCTTGCCAGCTTTTCTCCTTCCTTTGCCTGCTATTGCTTTCAGTTCATTCCCTCATCTGCTGCGTCTTCTGGACCCTGAAAACCCCAGTTTGTTTTTTGTGTATGCTCACTCATATTTTTTTTATTTGTTTTTATATACTTATTTATTTAGTGAATTCTAAAAGACATTCACTTAAGAAATACTGATTACACTGCTATTCTTGTGTTTAAATTAGCAAATGTGCATTCATTTACTTACTGATAAAGCATATCCTTTGCTAATATAAATATAGGAACTGATGACTCCGTTGTTTCTGAAGATCGACTTAATGAAACTGAACTGACAGATTTAGAAGGCCAACCAGAATCCCCTCCTAAAAATTATCTTTGTGTAGAAGAGGAGAAAATCATGGACCATTCTCACAGTGATGGATTACATACCATTCATGAGCATGATCTCCATGCTGCTACACATAACCACCATGATGAGAGCAAAACTGTGCTGAGGAAACATAACCATCAGTGGCACCACAAACATTCTCATCATTCACATGGCCCCTGCCACTCTGGATCAGATGTGAAAGAAACAGGAATCGCTAATATAGCTTGGATGGTAATCATGGGAGATGGCATCCACAACTTCAGTGATGGGTTAGCCATTGGTAAGTGGACTGGAACCCTGGGTTATAATTTGTTGTTTAAGATCGCTTTCTTTATTCGAGTATTTCGGTGCTGATCTTATGAACTAGAATATATAAGAGTAAAATGTGGAACTTAAGAGATCTGCTACTATATTACTCCTGTCACTTGGTTTTTCCAAAGGCTATGTTAATGTTTTTGATAAGTGTATTTGGGGACATACAGGTATAATTTCAATGGGTTTTTCTTTGAACATGTACACAGATGTCTATAATATACTTCTTTAATAACTTAATTTCTTATTCAAGATGATTCACCCTATTGAAAAAGCTATCTTAATATTATATTTTCAAAGATATTTACACATCCCCAAATGAGAACAACTTAATTTCAATATTGGATTTAATAATTTTTTTACATCTTTAAAAAGGTGAAGAAACATTTTATAATGTTAAAAAATCCTTTGTACCAGATTCAAATGTTTTATATTAGAATCTGATACTGCCAGTTTAGAACAATAAATGTGATCAGTGCATGATTTTCTTTTAGATCCAGATTCTATTAAATAATCACTCAAAAGTAGGCATTGGTTTCTTTCAATGTTAAAGAATTTTACTTGTCAAATTAGATGCATTTATACGTTTGATTTCAGTCCTCAAGACCATCAGACAAATAATACTTTCTACCATTTATGCTCTAGATCCAGAAAGGTTTGGATAACGATACTACTAGCCATTTAAATATCTATAAATATTAATATGAGAGAGCAAGTGCAATTATACATAGACTTATATGCCTTAAAATTGAACATCAAACTATCACTTAGAGATTGAAACACTGAAAACTATTACTACTCCCAAGCTATTAGTGGGTTAGAAGGCTACACAAATACAGAATTTAATTTAATAGGTAACATTTCTTTCACTTAGTAAGGCTTTCTCTGGTTATCGACACCTGTGGTACCTCACTATAGTGTGTAAGATAAGTGAGTCACTCATATATTATGGAATTAATTTAAATAGGCAAAAGAGACTGTACCTGTCATTAACGAAAATGGAAAAAAACAGATCGGTAAAAAAATTTTTTTTTTTTTTCCTTCCCCACCCCGCTCACCTCAGGAGCAGCTTTCAGTGCTGGATTGACGGGAGGAATCAGTACTTCCATAGCTGTCTTCTGTCATGAGCTGCCACATGAATTAGGTAATATAAGCTTTAAAATTTTACCAAGTTTTATCAAATCTTAGACTTATTCAATTATAAATGCATCCAAATTTTAGAGATGTTAAAACATAAATCGCTGGTGACCAATATAAAGAGTTACTATTCTCTCAGTTATTGTACAATTTTTGATATATGCTCCTAAAAATGTGTATTTTTAATTACATAAACAATATTATGTTATATCCCATTCATTTTCTTAACCTTATATTACTAATCATTATTTTTAAACTCTATTTCTGTTACCATGAGTGAATGTAATACGCTGCTTGTGCTCAGTACTCAAAGGTGTGCATTTACCACATCTTACATATCTGGCACCCAGTATTGGACACACCACATGGCCTTCAATTTCCCGCCACCACATATGATGGTGTGTTGAACATCTGTAGACTTCCTGCTTATGGACCCTTGTGAGAACATCTTTTGGGTACATACCCAGGAAGGAACAGAACTGATGAGTCCTAGGATATACACGCTCAAAAATACCATATCATTATCCAAAATGGCCACACTAGTGTAGTTGGTACCCAGCAACACCTGACAGTTTGTTTCCACATCCCTGCCCACATGTGACATTAACTAACTTTCTAATTTTTGTCAATTTAATAGGTACAAAATGATATATTTCTTTGTTGTTTTAGTTGGCAATTATTGACCTACCAGTGACTTTTTAGTTTCTCTCCAAGTGTTTTGGTTTTTTCTATAAATTGAAAAAACAGAAATAAAAGATGTGAATATGCACTCACAGAAAATACCTGCGGGATGTGGAGATGACATTGATTTGAAAGAAAAAAACTAACTCCATTGTTTGAGTACCCAAGGAATTTGTTCATTTGCTCTTTCTAATTTAATATTTTTCTTAAATTTATTTGGTTATGAAATATCTATCATTTGAGATGTTATGCTAGGAAAACCTCCAACTTTCCTTCCTACCCACTCACTACCTCTTGAATGGAGTATGTCAAGCTACTTCATGATTGAGTGTAGTTTTACTGAATTGTCCTAACACCCAAGAATCCACACAGGCACAGAAGTGACAGCAGGGAGTTTGGAGATTAGGGATGATTACCTTCCTACTCCTTTTTCTGTCTGTAGTTTCTCATTGAAGGAGTGACACACAGGGAATGACAGCCACATGTAAAACAAATGCAGCACATGTCTTAATGGCTAGGGAAGCCCTTAACACTCAATGTAGAACTCGAGCAAAAAGCTGAAACTGCTTGGTCCTGGATTCCTCAGTGAGACCTCCAGACCCCAACTCTCTACTTCTTTACCCCACAGACCACAGGTTGAGATATTACTATCGCTGTGAGAGGAAGCGTCAATCCACAATATACTGAACTTTGTCAGTAGGAAAAGAGTGAGCCTTTATGAAAATGTGCCTTTTCCTCCAATGCCCAGTGCTAAATGGATATAAATTGCCCCATATTTTAGCTGCCTAGGCTCCTAGGGAAGAAAGCATAAGGAAGTGACCTAACTTTCTCCTCTGGAGGTGATGGAAAAGGCTTTTTGGCCCTTGTTATCCATCTACAAGGTAGTAACTGGTCTACTGACTACAACTAGAGAAAGTAAAAAAAAAAGCCCAGCATGACTGATTGTAGAGCCTAATTTTTGCTTTAGAGGCCCAGTAATGGGGCTCTTTGGTAAAAGAGGGACAGATGGATATCTCTACTGTGATTAGATAATCCATCCTTACTTGGAGAGAAACGATATAGAGACAAGCATAGAAGTTTCTTCCTGAGAACTTCAAACAAGGGGAAAATCAGTCTCCCAGAGGCTGAGGTAGACGTGGCAGGTGGATAGGGGAGATGTCCTGTCCCGGCTTAATAGGTTAAGATGTTGGCAAAGCAGCATAGTACATCACATCCAGGACAATTTATTTGATCTAAAACCCATTTTGCCCTAACTGTTATGAGATGTGTATACTAAAGCCATACCCTAACGGGGGAAAAATACACTGCAGCACATTGGACATTGACCCTCCCTCAGTCAGAATTCCAAGTTTTAGTGTTCCTCTTCTGAGCAGATTGCTGGTTCTCCGATGGTGTACCAGATGGGGGTGTATTTAGGAATGTGATATAAAAAAAAAGTGTGTACTTTTTAAATCTTAGAACAATATACAGCTCAGGAGATTCACTCAAAGAGGTGTGCAGAAATTGAAACCATCTGAGGAAATAGAAAATTTATATATCTCATTTCATGTTTGCTCTGGGGTGTGGTAGTGGATGAGATTGCCCAAATTATTGCTATTCTCTCTCCTGTTTTTGCCAAATTTGTATAGCCAAATGTAAGTAAGTTACAATATTACTCGGATGTGTTCTGTCTACTTTTTCCCATCCTTTCAATAGGACCTGTACAAACATTTGAAAAATAATTTATAAGAAAACCTACAAAATACATATAAAGGGGAAATGAAGTTGGGAGTAATCCAGAATGGAAGATAATCCAAACTCTTCTTGACATTAAGTAATATGTTTCAACTATAAGGAAGTAATATTTTGATAAATGAATGTAGTCTTAGACTCAGCTCAGACAGGCTTTAATGCTGCCCTTTTTTTTCCTTTCCTCTCGTGTATTAAGGGTTAAATAAAAATTCAAAATAATATTTCTATAATGGGTTAAATTGTCCAGAGAAAGTTGAACATTCACTATATGAATTTATACATATGTTGCATATATGCATTATTTAAGGCAAAAATAAAGAACCTTAAAATATGTATTTGTTGTAAACAATCTCAATTATTTGTTGTTAGCAAATGTTACATAATGATGGCATTGTATCACATTGATTTAATACCTTTGGCAGGCACACCTCGTTTGTTGTGCTAATGATATCCTTTGTCAAAGGAAAGGAAATAATATTGATTTATCAAAAGACGAATAGATTGCTTATTGAATGTATTCCTTCGATTTATTTTTCAAATGTTTTTACAGGTTCTTATTGAGAAAAGGGAGGTAGAGAAAAAGGGAATGAAATATGCAGATACCTTTAAGATTCTATAACCTGAGGGAAGACTAGGGCAAAGATAGATTTTAAATGAACTAATTCATCTTGATATAAGACCATTATATAAAAATTATACTGCTGTATACTTGGCAATGAACAACTGGAAATTGAAATTTAAAACAAAAAAATACTATTTACAGTTACACCAAAAAACATGAAATACTTTGGTTAAATCTAACAAAACATACCTAGAATTTGTATGCTAAAAACTACAAACACCAACAAAAGAAATCAAAGGAGACTTAAATGAAGAGATGAACTCCGATTATGGACCAGAAGACTCAGTAGTTATAAGATGCTAATTCTTCCCTGTTGATTCAGTGCATTCCTAACTAAAATCCAGCAGGCTTTTTTGGAGGTCAGTGAGCTTTTTCAAGATCTTATCTGGAAAGGCAAAGAAACTGGAATAGCCAGAAGAATTTTGAAAAGAGACAACAAAGTTTATTTTAAGATTTATTGTAAAGCCACAGTAATCAAAACAATTTATATTAGTGAAAGAATAGACACATAATCAGTGGAAGAGCATAGAGTCTTCACATATGAGAACTTATTTTCAACAATAGTGCAAAGGAAATTCCATGTAGAAAGGATAGTTTTTTTCAACATATGTTGCTATAATAATTGGATATCTACTTGGAAAAAAAAAGCTCACACCATAGACAAAAATTAATTCACAATCATTGATCTAAATGAAAAATTTTTTAAATATAAGACTTTCAGAAGGAAGTCTGTGTTTTTGAATTAGGCAAATTGTTCTTAAATACTACACCAAAAGAATGATCTATTAAGGGAAAAAAGTAATAAAATGGACTTTATAAAAATTAAAAAAAACTATACAAAAGACACTTAAAAGGAAAAGACAAGCCACATACTGGGAAAAAATATTTGGAAAATATATATCTGATAATAGACTTTTTGGATATTTAAAGACCTCTCAGCTAAATAAGAAAACCAAGAACTCAACAAAAAATTGGGCAAAAGACTTGAACAGGCATTTCATTAAAGAAGTTATACAGATAACAGATAAACACATGAGATTTCAGATGCAGGATTTGTCATGGGCTGGAAAGGATGTGGAACAACCAGAACGCGCATAAATTGCAGGTGGGAATGTAGTTTTTTATAAGCTTCGAAATACACTTAACATATGACTCAGAAATCCCACTCATACGAACCTACACAAGAAAAATGAACTTATGTTTACACAAAAACCTGTTTATGAATGTGTACAGTAGCTTTAATTCATAATGGTCAAAAACTTGAAACAACTCGAATGTCCTTTAGTTGATGAATAGGTCAATAAACTATGGTTCATCTGTGAAATATTAGTAAAAAGCAGTGACTTTCTTGTATAAACTAACATGGATGAATCATGTGCACATAAGTGAAAAACTCAGACTCAAAACACTACATATATGATTCCATTTATAGGATATTCTGGAAAAGGCAAACTCTAAGGACAGAAGCAGATTACTGGTTGTCTAGGAGTGAGGGGCCTGAGGAAATTTTAAGGGAGCTGTGATGCAATAGTTCTATAGTATCTATCATAATTTTGTTTATTGAGCATTAAATGCCCCCTTTAAAAACCCATTTTGAAACTTATGAAAGGAAAGACTTTTATAATCTAAAATACTTCTGTAGTCTTATTTTTTTTTTTTAAAGATTTTATTGGGGAATTGGTGGAGGGGAACAGCGTTGGGGAATCGGGGAAGGGGAACAGACAAGTTGCCGTCTTCTTGTTCTTCAGTTTAGTTGCGGAGGATGTTGCTTCACTGTTGGTATCGTCATTGCGCTCTTCCTGGATGAGGCAGATTGGTAACTGGCCTCTGGATGTCGCTCATCGCAGCTATTGGCAGCTCACGCTTGGCTGCCAGCTGCTCACGCTGGCTGGGGGCCACTCACTGCAGCCTATGGCAGCCCACTGCAGCAGGGGCTGCAGCCCACACCATCACCGGGGCTCGCACAGCCCAGCTCCAGGTGGAGCTGTTGTTAGCTGTAGAGGGCAGTGTCACTGGCCCTTATGTGGGATCCGAACCGGGGCCGCTGGCATCCCAAAACCAGCGCTTAACCAATGCACCACTCGGCCGGCCCTGTAGTCTCATTTTATATTACCTACCTCCCTGCTAAGTGAAATTATCCCTTTAGTGGTGGGTAAATTATTGAAAATACAGCCTGGAAATTTGTAGAGGAAGAAGTTAGGGAGCTCTTTCCTTAGAGGAAGCTGAGAAAGAAAGGTCAGAGGAAATAAAACCTGTAGGGACAGAAGAGATAAAAGCTGATATTGAGTCCAATCCTACTAGGAGAATTAAGTATTTAGGGTCAGAGGAGAAAAGATGTAAAGAGATAGTATTAGATGGAAACTGAAGTTTGGCAACTTAGAAGCCAATGGTAGATGAACACCTTAGGTGTATTGTCTTAACTTTTCCAAAAAACTTGGCAGTATGTAGATTGTAGCATGTGATTTGCAGTATGTAATTTCTTAGAACATGGAAAAATAACACCTTGCACTAACTTCTTTTTGGTTGTTAACTATCAACATGTTATAAATTAAAACCTTGTGACAATAAGTTAAAAAATAATACATCATGTATTTTTAGTCATGTGTGATCCCTTCTTAAGAGAAAGAAACAAGCTCCGGTGTTCTACACAGTACCTTGCATATACTAACTGTCCAATAATTGCTTGGATGTTTGTATATTTAATAACTAAAACAAAAGAGTTTGTTAAAATTAGTAAAACTTACTTTTTGACCCTTTACCTTCAAGGCTATTCTTTCTAGCAGCATTTTGCCTTTCTAGTCACATCTCTCTAAGCAGTATGTAATCCTTTTTTCCCCTGGAGTTCTAACTTTAGGAAGATGACTGAGAAAAGTCTCTTTATTCTTTTTTACATATTCAGCATTTTCAGAATTAAGATTTAATGTTTTTCTAGGAAAAACATAAACATAGACAGCATACAGTGTACTCAGAGCATTAACTCTTTTTTTACTTAGGCCATTTTTGTTTGGAAAAAGGGCAGAGATCAGAGTTTTAATTGTTGCTCACAAAAAGAGAGTAACCTAGTTCTTTTTTCTGACTTATTTTTCTTGATTTTTTTTCTTTTTAAAAAAATTTTACATTTCACATTATACAGTAAAATTGACCTTGCTTTTTGATGTAGTTTTTTGACATTTACATGTACATAGATTTGTGTAACCATCACCACCCTCAGGATCCAGAGCAATTCTCTCATCCCAACAACCCCGCAAGCCGCCCCGTTATAGTCACACCCCGTTCCCGCCCTGCTCCCTGAGGACCACTGAATGTTCTCTGTCACTAGTTTTCTTTCTGAGAACATCGTATAAATGGAATCATATATAACCCTTCATACTGTCCAGCATCATGTCTTTGAGATTCACCCACTTTGCATGTATTAAGATTTAACTTAATAAGTAAAAAATACATTTTCATAATAAAATTCCAGTCATTAAAGGTTATCTTTTTTATATCATTCGTAATTTTGTTTTATATTGGTGTTTTCCTAAATTTGTGTGTAAAATCTTGTGCTTCCTTATTTTTTAATCTTGTGGTTTAAAAACTTGGACTTTATGTCTTAACTGCAGGTGATTTTGCAGTTCTTCTTAAAGCAGGCATGACTGTGAAGCAAGCGATTGTGTACAACCTCCTCTCCGCCATGATGGCTTACATAGGTGTGCTCATAGGCACTGCCGTGGGTCAGTATGCCAATAACATCACTCTCTGGATCTTCGCAGTCACTGCTGGCATGTTCCTCTATGTAGCTCTGGTGGATATGGTAAGATATTTTATATTTTTGTTGTTGTTATACTAAATCTGTAAATAGAACGCAGCTTCTGAAAGTGGAAGAAATCTTTGGATGTGGTTTGAAAGACCAATTATTTAAAAAAAAATAGATCCCATTTTAAAGACATGTGATATCCTAAATAATCTATTACAGAAAGATTTAGGAGGATTCCTCCTTTGGAAACGAGTTCAGATGCTGAAGAGTTTTGACCAAATGATGTTACTATTTAAAGTAATCATCAATGGTATTTAGTGATATAATTACACAATTATTATTCTTCTTTGAATATTGTGTAATATTGGGGTAGAAGTGCTTTGTTGTTTTTAACAAAATTATTCTTTGAGCTTGCTTTATGGCAAACAAGAAAGAAATACTGTACAAGAAAGAAATACTGTACCTTTTAGGTAAGCCAGTCTTCCAAAGATAACGATATTCTAAGGAATTTATGTAATTTCCCTTATTTCTAACATTACTTTAAAGTTAATCTACTGTATGGTCTCATATGTGGAATCTAAAAAATCAACAAACAAAACAAAAACAGATTCCTAGAAACAGACCAAAGGAATGGTTACCAAAAGGGAGGGGGTAGGGGGATGGGTGAAAAGGGGAAGAGGAATATAGTCAATAATATTGTGATAAGTTTTACACGGTGACAGATGATTACTAAAATTAGTGAGGTGATCACATTGTAAGGTATAAAAATGTCAAATCTATAATATACACTTGAAACTAATATAACTAATATAATATTGTACACCCTCTATACTTAAAAAAATGTTTAAAAAGTCAATAAATCTAAGCACCAACAATTCGTTTTATTTTTATTTTACTTTAATATCCTAAATATGTTAGGCAGTGTATTTGCAGAACTAGCAATTTGGTTCGTTTTTGGTTTTAACTGAATTCTGTGTTTACCTTTCTTCCTGGTAGGATCTATTAGATAATCTCATTTCAAAAGTATATATCCTAAATTTTGTTTTTTGTTTTTTGTTTTGTTTTTTTGAGGGCAATGTCACCGGCCCTCACATGTGGGACCCGAACCGGGGCCGCTGGCTTCCCACGCCAATGCTTAACCACTGCGCCACCCGGCCGGCCCAAAAGGAGATTTTTTTTTTTGAGGGCAATGTCACTGGCCCTCATAAGTGGGACCTGAACCGGGGCCACTGGCTTCCCAAGCCAGCGCTTAACCGCCGCGCCACTCAGCCGGCCCTATATCCTAAATTTTTAATCACAGAATTAATACCTATTTTTTACAGAAAGTTTATAAACAAAAATAAAAATGATTTATATTCTGTTCCTATAGGTAGCCATTTCCCCCCTCTTTTCTGAGACCTTTAATCCTTCATTTCCTATCCCAATGCTCAGCTGACAACATTGCTTCCTATTTCATGGAGAACACTGAAGCCTTCAAGACAACCTTCTCCAAGTTCACCTCACCATTTCTGCTCATCTCCCAGTGTCTGTGCCTGTTTACTTTCTCTCCTGTTACTGTGAAGAAATGCCTGTGCTCCTAGTTAAGGCGTGCTCCTTCAAACCGTTCGCTAGAACATAAAGTCGCTCTCTAACTCCCTTAAATTCTCCCCTCTTTCCTGTGTCATTCATTTTTTCCTTCTCTGCTGGATCATTCCTATCGGCATGTAAACCTCATGTTACTTCTCGCTTCTTAAAAAGTCAGGGGAGGAAATGGACCTTTTTTAACACCAGTTTCTGTTGTATCTGTCAAATGCCTATTGCTCCCTCACAGCGAATCACCCTAGTCTCTTAATTCTCTTCTCTCTCGACTCTGGCCTCATCAGGTTTTCCCCCGACTGCTCTGCCAGATTGCTTTTGTCAAATTCACCGTTGACCACTACATTGCCAAGTCCACTGGTCATTTCCCCTGCCCGTCTCCATTTTACTCGCATCTGGCAGTTGATCCTTCTCTTCTCTTGGAAACACTCATCACTTGGCTTCTGGACTACCACCGTTTCTTGGCTGCCCACCTTTCTAGCCTTTCTTTTCAGTTGCTTTTACTGGATCCTCTGTTTCTCTCCTACCTCTAAATGTTGGTGAAAGCCCCCTAATCTCATCTAATCTCATGGCACATTTATTGGCTGATGATTCCTAAATTTATGTCTTTTGCCCAGACTGTTTCCTTAATTGCAGAGTAGTCTATGCACCTGATTAGCTGCATGTCTAAAAGGCATTGTAGACTTAGTGTGTTCAGAACCCAGCTCTTGCTATTTGCTAACCCCACTCCTTGCACCAGCACCGCTATAGAATTCTCCATCTCATAAATGATAATTCTGTTCTTCTAGTTGCTCAGCCAAACCCTGAGTATCATTGACTCCATCCTCTGTCCTCCCCACATCTGGTTTATCCCTAAGTCCTTGGGTCCATCTTCTGACCACCTCGACTCCATCACTCTCACTCAATCCACGATCCTCTCTCTTTACAGCGGCTCTTCCTGCGTTTGCCCTTGCCCCGTCCACCACACTCCATATCAACACAACAGCTTAGAGTGGTCATTTTTAGGGATTAGACCATGTCGCTTGTGTGCTTCACACCCTTCAGTGGTTTTCCATCTCATTCAGAGGAAAAAGCACCAGAGTTGTGTTTTGTGCTTCAAGGTTCTTCGTTGAGCGTTTCCCCTCCCCTGGCCCACCCCAGCTTTCCTGACCATACCTCATCTCCCTCTCAGGAAGCACACTCGGCCTCTTGCTGATCACTCCATGGGGAATATTTTGCCTATATTCTCCTGGCCAGCTCCCTCATTTCTTGTGAGGCATCCTATCTAAAATTTCAATCACTACCCCAACATTTCACATACTCTAACCCTATTTTACTTTTGCACTTGTATCTCCATCTGTTAATAATACCCTAAACATTTTACTTATTTACTGAATTCATTTTGTGCCCCAATAGTATGTCAGTTCCAGGAGTCATGTTTCCCTTACTAAGCTGGAGATGTACTTCACAATTAGATGAATGAAGAACGTATCAACTCATTTTTGTACTGGGAAGGTAAAAGTGTAAAAAGAACGAGAAAGTCTTTACAATAAGGATTTATAGTCTAATGAAGAAGAAAAGTAGCCATTAATTACAATTCTTTTGATACATATAATAGAGTGGTGCACCATATTTGTGGAACTACAGAGAGAGGCTGACCAAAAAATTGGCAAATAGGGAAATTTTCCTGGAATAGGAAATCTGAGCTGAGTCTTAAAGAACGTAGAAGAGTGTGTTAGAAGCAAGAGGAAAGAGACATGACCATTCTTTGACCAGTGAGTCTACTCCTGGGACTATATTCTGAGGAAATAACCTAAAATGACTACTGCTAATAAAACAGGCAAGCAAACAAACATAAAATCTTATTAAAGTGTTCTTTCTAGTAGTATTTATAATGTCACGATTATATTGGAAACACTCTAAATGTGTCCAAGAAAGGGGGTCAAATTATCCACATAAATTTTAGGATTTTAATAAAACTGAAATTATGTATTTTCTAATGGTAAGTGGAAAAATGGATTAAAAAATTATATCCATAGCATCATCAGGTTGAGCAGATCACTACAGTCCTACAACATACCATGCTGAAAAGATTAGAGTTTATCATGTCAATTTTGGTGAGCCATTAAAAGGTTTAAGCAGCAATGGCATGCTCACAGTTTTGTTTTAGAAAGACTGCTTTGACTTTAGAGAGGAAGTTTTTACTGATTTATAATCATTTAATAAGGTAGCAACAGTACTAGAAGTTTTACTTTAAGGTACCTTTAGGCCATGCAGGTGGAAGTATCTGCTTTTGTTTGTTTTTTTGTTTTGTTTTGAGGGCAGTGTCACTGGCCCTCATATGTGAGACCCGAACCCGGGCCTCTGGCTTCCCAAGCCAGCGCTTAACCACCGTGCCACTCGGCCGGCCCTTGGAAGTATCTGCTTTTGGGTGGCTGTGGGAAACAGCTATTTATTGACCAGGAAGGAAATACAAGTAAAGATGGCTCTGAGCTGTGGTTATGACAAACAGTACGGTGATGGTATTCAGGAGAGCAGTGAATGAGGGGACGGCATAGTTTGTGTTCTAGCTGGTATGTACACATATCTAGAGGGGATATTTTTATGAAACATCCTATTAAGGAATAGTCAGAATTAAAAGTTTTTGTTACAATAAAAACTTGGGAATTAAGGAGAAAAGTTATACTAAATTAGTCTTCTTACTAGAATCATAGGTAGGAAGTTGTCAGTTTTAGTCTTAATCTGGGGTTGATAAACTTTCTGCAAATAATGAGACAGTAAATATTTAGGTACTGTGGATGATGTAGTCTCTGTCGTAATTATTCAGTTCTCATTTAGAGTGGCTTCTGTCACAACTACTAAACACTGCTAGATAAAAACAGGAGCCTCCTTAGCTATTACGCACGATTGCTATAGACTTTTACACAGAACAGATGACCAGTGTGAAGGAGTTCTTAAATAGGACCCTCAGAGACTGTTAATATGCTGAGCACTGTCTGAGCATGGCAGTTAGATTAACTGTACTCATTATTTAATAATAAATAATGATTTTTTTGGTCTCAGGCAGGTAGTCTGTGCATTTCTCCTTCCTAAATCCCCAAATACCAAAATATTGTTTGGAGTAAAGCTTAGTGTCTAAGAGAGTAGCATATCAATGTCATCTTTCTATAGATATTCATTGCAAACTTGAAAAAGATACAATAAACAAAGCAGAAAGGCGAAAGTAAAAATTGGAAGTAGCAATCCATTTAGTACTTTGATTAGGTTTGGACAGAAAGAATTTATGCTTTAATAATGCATGCATTTCATTAATGAATCTTGTCACTTAGATAAGTTAAAGATTTAAGTTTTATACTTTGAACTATGGATTATTCTTAAATGTAATAGCATGTACATGTGCTTTAGAAATTGAACTATAAACTTTTCAATGCACTATGCCTTTAGAGATATTGGAAACTTGCAGATATTTAAAATTGTACCACTAATAAGAGACTAGAATATACTGTGGAGGCAGTGTGCATGCCTTGGATACTGGAGAGCTTTGGTATACTTTTCTGTGTCTGTCATTGGGAGGATAATGGAGCTTAAGGGCATAGAAATGCCAGTTTGGAATTATCTGTAAATGTCTACCCTTGCTGTCATGTGCAGTTGGAAGTGACAATTTTAAATGGAGAAGTGTAGAGATGATAGAGTTTTGAATTAGATATCCCCAAAGGAATCTTACTTTCTCAGTGAGCTTAAGTAGATCAGTAAAGTTGGGAATTGTGGTGGTCTTTTCTGAAAGTTTTATTGGCAATAAGTTGTCTTATACTTTAGCATAAAGTAAATGTCAGAATTGATAAGGTCAGGGGAAAGTATGACTTATGCATATATTATGTATATTTGTTGGGATGAGGAGGGAATAGAGTTAGTATGCAGCCAGAGCATACGGTTTCTTCTCAGTCAGTGTTTGACTAAAATATGTGTTATGGTAATGCTTCAGTCATTAGTGTTCTTAAGTAGGAAAATGTAACAAAAAATTTGAGCAGAATATTACATCAAATTGCTTTTAAATATTTTCTTTATTTCAGCTTCCAGAAATGTTGCATGGTGATGGTGACAATGAAGAACATGGCTTTTGTCCTGTGGGGCAATTCATTCTTCAGAATTTAGGATTGCTGTTTGGATTTGTCATCATGCTGGTGATTGCCCTTTATGAAGACAAAATTGTGTTTGACCTCCAGTTTTGACCATTCCAGTAATCACTGTTGATTATAAGAATGTTACCATGCAGCTTTGCATCTGTTTCTTGTACTGTATGCACACTGCTCAAAGAAAAGTCAGAGGCTTGAACTACTTACAAGTTCCATAGATTTGAGCTTAACCCCAAGACTGGTGCTCAGTACTGTTTGTCCTGCATAAAGAGGTCTTTTAAAAAAAATACAAAGCTTGTGATAAAGGAGAAAATGGGACTCCGTGAACCAGTGTTCATATAGCTTTGATTAAGACTTTTTAAAACATAATCATATAAAACACTAAAATAGTCTCTTTATTAGTAGAAACTTGTGTGGCTATGCAGAAATAGAAATTGAACCAAAAAAAAATCACTTAAACTTTAAGAATATTTTAAATGGACTTTGGGCAGACTTTTCTTTGTGCTGAAAGTGAATTGTAGTGTCCTTTAATTCAGCTTCATACTCGTATATACATATGGTAATAGGGATCAACTCCACACTTTGAAATTGCATAAAGTAGATTATAGGACCTATAGGAGAGCTCAGGCTGCATTAGAGTATGAATTTAGCATTGGGAAAAGCCCTTATTCTTGAATCTAGAGTTACTATTTTTGTATATATTTGCATAGTGTTTAAACTTGCAGCCTAAACTACTGAAATTTGTGACTGTATGTTTGTGTGAGCTTCAGTTTAATGAAAGATTCATAATAGTACTTTGTATTAATATTATACTTGGTGTTTGGGGTTTTTTTTTTTTTAACTTTTGTTTTTTTTTAGGGTTTTTGGTGGGGGGATAAGGGGTTGGAGCATGTGGTAAAATGTTTGGGTTCTTTTATTAAAATTGTAACCCACTAGAAAATTATCAGAAACTTAAGAACCCAAACATGGTCTAAATATTCAATTCTCCTACTGTAACAGTACTAACTAGTTATTTGGGAAATGTAAGTTCTAAATGTATGCATCACTTTACCAGCTTGTCATTAGAACTGTGCTGTGGCTGGCAGTAAACCCAAATTTCCCATGTCCATCACCTGTACTTGGAGTGTCAAAGAAAAACCCAAACAGTTATAACTCCATTTATACTGTGGCTATCGTAGTACCAAGTGACTTGGAAGATATATTTAAATAACTCAACTGAAATCACTTGATCATTTTGTGCCAAGATATGCTGTTGGTGCCTGATAGGGATTCGTCTCTTTTTTAGGTGCCCTGTTCTCCCACCATAATTGTGATTGATTTGTGAGAATTGCAAGCCATGTTTATTCTGAATTTGACCTAATGATTTGTAGTACTAGTCATATGCATGTAGCTTTCTGTTTACACCTTGTGCCACCTGGTCTTCATTTAGCCAGGTAAATTGTATTTGAACTATGTGCAGGTAGCTTTTTAAAATTTGTCTGGCTACCAGTGTAGCTGCTTTAAAAATCTCTTGTTCAAATATTTAAGAGCCAAACTGCTTCTGTTCCTTTAAAATATTTTCATTTGGTCCTCCTTTCCCCAGTTGCTTTCCTCTTACTCCATAACTTTAAAACAAAAAAAAAACACAAAACTTGGAGAGCAGCATATGCATCCAGGTATTAATAGAGTATTGCCAGTGTTTCTTCTTGATGCTGTAAAGGAGCTTCGGTATTATTTCCTTAATTTATGCCTGAATTTGAAAATTTACTTCTGGCTTTGTCCATGGTCTCCTGTAACAAGTAGGAGTTTTATACATAGATGATTTTCAGCATTGAGCACTGACTTTGAACAGTTCTCATCTCATTGCTTGGCCCTTCAAGCAACCTTTAAGGTGCTGATATTTTATTTAGTACTGCCAACTTCAAGTGATTTAAGTATCTTGCTTTCTGGACCAAGATATATTTATAGTTCATTTTTGGGTTTTTATACCCAAGGAAGATTCTGCATTCCAGAATTATTAAATCTGCTTAATTTAAAAACTTTTATGAAAAGCAACAGCTGGAATATTCTCCCAGACTTAAAATAAATGACCGATTTAAAGCAAATAGGTTATGTTGAAGCATATAAAGTTTTATATTTTCTCAAAAATGGTATCTTTATTTGCTAGACTTTTTAACCTTTTAAGAGGGCTGTAACAGTTGCTGCTAGTATTTGGTTAGGGTTCCACCAGTATTTAGTTTTCACATCATTCTATAATTTCAAGTCTTACAGACAATCTGAATTCCACTACATTTCTGTTTGGCTCCAACATTCCATTTAGCTTGACCAATCTAATTTAACGTGTTTGTTGGAGGTCATTAATGTTACTTGTACAATGCTGTCACTGTGTGACATCCATATGGATTTTGGTGTATATCACATTGCATTCAATCAGCTGTGATTATGCTTAGAAATACTGTAGTAACTAGATGCAGTGTGCATTACTTCCATTAACAAGTCAGTGGCTTAAATGTGATTATGATCTTGCAAGGTGATACTTGCTAAAATATCTAAACTTTTTTTTGTAACTGAATCATTTTTTTTTTAAACTTACGAAGATAGAAATGATCAAATACTGTTTTTTTTCATTGTCAACAGTGGTGTGTCATTTTATGTATGTTCCTAATGATTATGGAACTCTCCCAAAATAAAGTTATTCAAAAAGAATAAATACACCAGTGTGCTTTCTTCAGTCTAATCTTTATTTCAGAACATTTCTTTAACCTATAGTGTGAATAATTTTAAACAGAGGCTGCACTTGCACATTAATACATTTATAATTAAGTATAACTTTAGTCAAATTGATTTAAACCAAATAGTTTAAAAAGTAAAATGTGTTTGATACTCAACCATCTGACAGAAGTGGGAACAGGGACATGGCATCCTCTAATTATGAATTAAGTTGACATAACAGTGCCACACCTCGTCCAATCCAGTGCTCCTTGGGTTGGTCAGAGGGAAGAGTCATGGCAATCACAAAATTCGTAGAATGGCCAGTGGTGGATAATGTTCCTTTTCGCTCACTTGTCTTATACAATGGAGCAACGTAACTTGGTCGTTTTGGTATATCTACCCTCTTACAGGGCTTTAACCACATCTGGAAGAAAGTGCATTAAAAAAAAGTGCATAAGACAAGGCTGTTACATTTGACATACAGTATAACAGTATTGTTGAGTAAGTTTGACATGTCTTCAAATTTCTGTGGCCCAAATAGATTTTATGAGCAGTACTGCCATTGTTCAAAACATTTTCTTAAAGCTCTAAGAACTATCTTCAGAGCCAGTTCAGAAATTAAATGAGAAAAAAATAGTCATTGTCACCTACTCTGTCAAAAAGCATATTACCCTTCTAGTCAACACCTCTCCATCATACTTATCTGGGTATGACTTGTTGCTTAAAATAACAAAAGTGAGATATACTTTTAAAGGAGAGAAGTGCCACCATTGAGTCTCAAAATCATGTTGCCTTAAAGGCCAATCCCAAAAAATTCTGGAAGGATTTTTACCAATGATTGTAGAAAGATCACCTCCCCATTCTAGGTGAGTTATTTTAAAAGGGCTAGTATGTTTAGTGTGCCATTTAAAACATAGTTGCATTCCTTTAAACCTATATAATACATCCACATTATTTTTAGAAAGTCATTAGCTAAGTTCCTAGAATGTTAAGCACTGTTGAACCTCACCAATCTCAAAAGTAGGATTTGGGGGCAAGTTGATCTCCGAATATGAGTAAAGAACAAACTACGATCATAAAGGTGAAGTAATATTTTAGAAATAAATTGAATTCCTTTTTCTGTTGCAAGAATAGCAATCCCTGAGGTGATATGACTTGAGAGCCCTACTATCCAGAGTCCTTAGGTTTCTCAGGTCAAAATACAAATTGTATGAAGGAGATAATAGAGATGCTACTCTATTTCTCCCACATAATTGTGGAATTGCATTATTAGGTGATTTATAAAGCAGTTTTTCAGATGTAGTTAAATATGACCACTCAACTTGGATGTATTATGTATCAACCAAGCATGATTTTCTTTTTGTTTCATTTCCCATAACTGTAAACAAGTATCCTTGTGATGATTTATTTAATGCCAAGTTTTAAACTTTTTTGTGTTTTCTGGTTGTTGGTGGTAGTAATTTTGCTGTTTAAAGTGGCCCCCAAGTGCTCAGGTGCTGTCTGATGTATAGGTGATGTCAGATTCAAGAAGCTTGTGTTCCTTATGGAGAAAACACTACAAGCCTTGTTCAGACACGAGTTACAGTGCTGTTGTCCATAAGTTCAAGGTTATTGAATCAACAGTATATATATATATTAAATAAGGTATCATGACACAGAAACAGATAAAATAAGATTATATATTGATCAGCTAACAAAAATGTGACCAGAGGATCATAAACACAACCTTGTATTTCTTCTAGGAGCAATGGTTCAGGATCCACTAATTCAATGTTGGCAGCAACTTTATAAAACATAATTATCCTGAATAACAAGAATTGACTATACATGACTGTGTGTAAAATCCCTCCCCCCCCCCCATATATACGAACCACAGGCACTGGATCATAAAGAATTTTGGGAAGTGATTCTGCAAGTTTCTTTGTCTTTCTATTCCAGGAAGCTCCATCCAGAAATAACCCATGAATGAAAACACCTAAATACAAAAGAAGTCAGGTTAATACAACACTTTAAATATGCATGTTGATTTAGTTCTAAATCTGAAACTCCTACTATGAATACTAGGCAGGTCTGCAGCCTAAGGCCTGTTCTATAATAAAAGCAGTGTTAGGAGTGCTTAGCCTTAACCTCCATCCATATGTCAAGAATATCAATGCTTTGCCTAGTCAATTAATAGTAAAATTAAACATGGAAGATAAAAGAGGAAAGGAATTTTAAATTCGTCTATGGGAAGTTATGTTTGTGTGAATACTATCAGATTTATATTTTTTATTGCCTTTTTTTTTTTTTAAGCTGAGCCACCCTGCCACCTGGTGGCAGCTCAGTGGCGGCTCAGCTTGGGCTGAGCATTGAACTGCTGTGGCTCAGAGCTCAGTTCGCACTCTTAAGCGAGCTCTTAACCAACTGAGCCACTCAACCGGCCCTCAGATTTATATTTTTAATTGGCCAATGATGACAATGTCAGATCCCATGAAATGTACAAGGAAAGTTCTTAATGTAATGGCAGGGATCCAGTGGCTTCTAGGCAGCATGTGAACTAAATACTGCCGATCTCTAATACTGCCGATCTCTAATGTGAGAGCTCAGTCTCTCTTTCCTTTTAGAATTTATTCTCCAAGGACACATGGATGAACTGCTCCTAGTATATGTCATACACTAACCACTGAAGAACACAAATTAGGAAATCAGTGAAACCCGATAACTTGCTCAGGATATCCATTTGTGTAAAGCCTCATGAATTTGAAATAGGGACCTGCACAGGAAAACACTGTGTGAAGTGAAGCAAAGTGGGATTTAAACCTAGGTTTTAGTTCCTAATTCTCTGTGTGACCTTGAGCAATTCACTTGTTAGACCTGCTTTGTCATCTGAAGAGCAGCTGAAAAATATCTGTAAAACAGTGAAATGACAGGTAGATGTTAACTGGGTCCTGGTTCACAGTGTCAAATGTTTGCCATCCCTGAGATACGGTCAGCACTGTCAGCTACGGCTTTGCCAGACCCACCTTGTTCACTATTTCCTGCCTCCCTTCCTGCTATGTAGTGCTCTCCATTGATCAGAGTCATCCCGTTGTACCCACTGATTCAGATAAGAGGAATTTTAGGCAAACACATCTAGGATGTATGATACCAAACCTAGGTAGATATAGAGTAGCATTAGGGCCACTTTAAGAGTCATTTTAAAATGATTTTTTTATTATGTTTAATTCAATCTTAGGTAAGTAAGGATGACTCCTTTAAGAGCCCCAAAACCCAGAAACAGTTGCATACTAAAGTGTGTTAAAGGAGATGGACTGGTGGGGGGCAGAGACGATAAGGACAGAAACTGCCTGTGGCCCAAGCTGTTCTTAAGGGGAATCTGTTCCTCCCATTAGGGACCCATGAGAAAGCCTCTCCTTGGGAAAAGGCCATTGCTCCGAGTCAGTCCATGGACTCTTGTTTTCTTTCTGATACTTAGCTAAGTAGGGAGGAAAACTGGAATGACAAAAAGGTTAAGTTGTGGATGTCTGTTTATCGGTGAATATTGTGTGTGTGTGTGTATGTGTGTGTGTGTAAAATAATAAGATTCATGATTTAGCGAATATCAGCTATTATAGGGTCTGCCGAGTGGCGCATTGGTTAAGAGTTGGTTTGGGACACTGCCTCTGAGCAGCAGGGCCCTGGTTGGGATCCCACATTAGGGCCAATGACACTGCGCCCTCTACAGCTAAAATGGTGAACAACAATTCGACCTGGAGCTGGGCTGCTGTGAGCTACCATGTGTGGCTGGAAGCCAGCATGAGCTGCCAAGAGCTGCCGTGAGCGGCCATCCAATGGCCTGCGACCAAGCTGTCTCACCCGGGAAGAGCAGGAAGAGCGCAGTGATAACAAAAAGGACAGCAACTTGGCTGTTCCCCTTCCCCGATTCTCCAACGCTGTTTCCCTCCCCAATTCCCCAATAAAATATTTAAAAGAAAATAAAAATCAGCTATTACAGATCAAACATGGGCTGATACTTTGGTATTTGGTGAAATGATTTATTTAACTGATAGCTACTCTTCATTGTGCAATCTTGTAACACTAAATGGTCTTTATTGATCTTTAAATAAGTTGTGCTTTATATATGCTCCATTATTTTCAAGATAATTTTGCATTTTAATAAATTTGAATTTTTTTTTTTAAGATTTTGATTGGGGAATTGGGGAAGGGGAACAGACAAGTTGCTGTCCTTTTGTTCTTCAGTCTAGTTGTGGAGGACGTTGCTTCACTGGCCCATGTTGATATTATCATTGAGTTCTTCCCAGGTGAGGCAGATCATTCGCTGGCCTCTGGACAGCCACTCACTGTACCCTATGGAAGCCCACTGCAGCAGAGGCGGCAGCTATACTGTCCCAGGGACTCACAGCAGCCTATCTCCAGGTGGAGCTGTTGTTCATTATCTTAGCTGTAGAGGGCAGTGTCACTGGCCCTCATATATGGGATCCAAACCGGGACTGCTGGTGTCCTAAGCCAGCTCTTAAGCAACATGCCACTCGGCCGGCTCGGGACTCAAACTTTTATTGGTGTCTTTTACAGCATGAAATATAGTGAGCTGAACAGAGAAGGTATTTTTTTAAGGCCTATATGTTTAAAGAAATGATAAACAATCAGGCATGAAGCAATATGCCCATTCTGAGTGTGTTGGAATAAAGGTATTTTGAACAAATGGCCAGATAATGATGGGTTTCGCATCTAGGGCTAGGGAAAATGATTAGTTTTACAATGTCATTCGTCCTAATGATCTCTTTCCCTTTGCATATATTGTTCTTAAATATGTTTCTGCAATAAAACTGTTTAAGTATTAAAGAAAACTGCAATATACATTAGCTTAAAAGATTCAGTTAGATTCCATGAATTTTTAGTGGATTCAAGCAGCATGAGTTTTGGAATTCCTGTAACAGTTTTTGAGGGCCTGTTATGTGCCGGACACTCTGGTAGGCACTAAGAAAAAAAAGGTGAAGACAAACAAGGTCACCATCTTCTAGGTGTTTGTACTATAACCAGGGACAGACAATAAAGAAGGAACCAAATTGGAGAGCCAAGATGGCGCAGTAGGTAAACGCTGTGTTTACCTTCTCTCATAACCACATCAAAATTACAACTACAACAAATCTACAAAACAACCATTATTGAGAATCACCTAAAATGAACCTGAACTGAAATGTTTCAACTAAGAATGTGCAGAAGAAAACCATTTCCAGTTTGGTAGGAAGGTCAGAGACTCGGAAAGGGCTGGTCCCATACCCATGGGACCATTAAAGATCAGGAGAGCTATTTCGGCTGTGGGGGCCCCTCCATATCCCCTAGAGGAGTGAGGGATTCCAGCCCCATTCTAGTCCAGTGTTCCAGTGTCGGGGAGAGAGGTACCCATAATTTTTGGTTGTGAAAACCAGGGGAGACTGTGACTGAGTTAGACAAAGAGTGGCTGCATTCACAGGTACTTCTCTTAAAGGGACTGCACATGGATTTACCCACCAACGGAATCACTCGCTCTGAGCTCCAGTGCTGGGCAACAGCTGAAGAGGAGGGAGGGACATATGGTGGGGAACTGAGTTGTCTGGATGAGGGCTGGAGAGGTGGCTTTCTCCTGAACCAGGGAGCTGGCGGAGGCCATTGTTTCTTTGCTCAGCCCTCCCTCTTCCCAGCATGTGAACACAGGCGGCACCATATTAGCATGTCCTGGCGATTTGAGACCTGGCCCTGCCCAACTTTCGGGCACACCCAGGCTGCTTTCAGTGGCTGTTTCATGCAGACCGCCTGTTTTGGCTCAAGCTGCAGACTTTTGTAGGGTCTCTCAAAGGTTCGCAGAACCCAGACAAACAATATTTAGCTTGAGCGTGTCCTGTGCCTCTGGCTGAGCAACCCTAAGCCGGCATTAACGGCAGCAGGCCTTGGTTCGTGGCTTGGCTTCTCAAGGCGCTTCCAAGCACAGCACAGGTGGCAGCCATCTGTGGATTTCTTTCTGGCTCCCTCTAGGTGGCCCTGAGTGGGGCATGGGCTGTGGCTGAAGTAGACCTACAGCAGATCTCCTCCAAGGTTCTAGGGCACCAGCCAGTAGCCCACTTCAAAACAAGCTGGAGCATCACCCAGTCATCTCCAAGTATGACACCAGAGGGGCAGACTGGGCAGGCCTCAGAACCCTGCTGAGGCAGATCCTGCTCCGGGGGTGGGTCAACCCCTGCACAACAACTCTTCCACTGTAGTCAAGGCCAGTCCTCACAACCAGTGAGCCCATGGGTCAGTCCCTCCCATTGATGTGTAATTATCAACCAAAGCTCAACTACAAGAGGAGGACACATACAACCTACACAAGAGACACACTTGGAGCACGTGGCTCAGGTGACCAGAAAACTGTGCCACTAAACCCTACAGCACGCCTACTACATAAGGCCACTCTACTAAGACCGGAAGGCGTAGCAGCTCTACCTAATACATAGAAACAAACACAGGGAGGCAGCCAAAATGGGGAGACAAAGAAAGGTGTCTCAAATAAAATAACAGAACAAAGCTCCAGAAAAAGAACTAAGTGAAACAGAGAGAAGCATTCTATCAGAACCAGAGTTCCAAACACTGCTTATAAGAATTCTCGATGATCTCAGGGAGAACTTCAACAGAGAGATGAAAACCATAAAAAAGAATGAGTCAGGACTTCCGGTAAAATGGCGCAATAGACAGACACTGTGCTAACTGCCTCCCAGGATCACACCAAAATTACAAACAGATTGTACAGCATTCAACCCTGGAGGTCCCCGGAACACTGGAGGAACAGAACCACTAAATGAAGAACTTAAAGAGGAAGCCACGTCAGGTCTGGTAGGACGGGCGGAGATGAGAGAGGGCGAGCCCCGTGAGGGAAGCCCCAGCCGTGGGAAGCTTGTCTGGTTGGGGGAGAGACCCTCCAGCCACACACCAAGCTCACCAGCCCAGAGCTCCTTTGCTGGGAAGAGGAGTTCTAAGACAGCTGGCAGTAAATTAGTGAGGACTCTCTTTGCTCAGCTCGGTGAGGCTAAGAGCGGCTGGAGAATCAGTGGGGCCGGCGCCCGGGCTTGCTCGCCGGTGAGCACTTACCTGGTTCCTGGTGGAGGGAGTGGCTGTGTGAGCCGGGAGCCTGCGGGGACGGACTGGGCTGAGCACCTTTGGTGCAAAGGCTGGAGGTTTTTGGACTGCCGTTCCCGTGGTGTGGAGCCTGCACGCGGGTGGTGTAGGGAGGGCGCCATTTTGTCGGGCTGGGGCCCTCCCACAGAGGACCAGGTCCGAAACCTCATTGGTCTGGTGGAATTGGCGCAGAAGTGCGTGTGTGCGCGCGCGCGCATACAGCCTTGGATCCCCACCCTCCACCCGGCTTATACTGCGTTGCCAGGGAAATGCTGGGCAGATGCCCTCCGGCTCCAACAGGCTGCTCATTGAGACCTGGGAGTGCGCGAGCGGCCTTGGATCCCCACCCTCCACACGGCTTGTGCTGCGTTGCCAGGGAAACGCCTGGTGGGTGTCCTCCAGCTCCAACAGGCTGCTCACTGAGACGCGGGAGTACGCAAGCCTCCTCAGGTCCCTGCTCTCCGCACTACGTTTGCAGAGTTGCCAGGCTGGTGATTGGTTGTCGGGCTGCTCAGCCTGATCTGCGAGCGGCTGATTGGGACAGGCTGAGACTGGGAGTTCTCCTGGGAGTGTTGGGCCGTGAGCTGTGTGCCTGCGTGATCCAGCCAGGGCTCTCCTGGTGATCTATCTAATACATCAAAGCAATCCCAGAGCAACAGCCAGAATGGGGAAACAAAGAAACATGTCACAAGTAAAAGATCAGAAGAAACCTCTAGAAATGGAACTAAATAAAACAGAGGGATCCAACCTTTCAGAGACAGAGTTTAGAACACTGATGATAAGAATGTTTAAGGAACTTAGCGAGGACATAAAGGATAGTGAAACCATTAAAAAAAACAACCTGTTAGAACTGAAGAATACAATAACTGAAATAAAGAACACACTCGAAGGAATCACCAGTAGAGTAGATGAAGCAGAGGAGCGGATCAGCGATTTGGAAAATAAAATAGCAGAAATCACCCAGTTGGCACAGCAAAAAGACCAAAAAATAAAAAACAATGAGTGCTCGCTTCGGCAGCACATATACTAAAATTGGAACGATACAGAGAAGATTAGCATGGCCCCTGCGCAAGGATGACACGCAAATTCGTGAAACGTTCCATATTTTTAGACTTAAATGTAAGACCTGAAACCATAAAAATCCTAAAAGAAAATATAGGGAGTACATTTGCAGACATTACCCGGAGCAATATTTTTACTGATACATCCCTACGGGCAAGGGAAGTAAAAGAAAAAATGAACATATGGGATTATATCAGACTTAAAAGTTTTTTCACAACAAAGGAAACCATTAATAAAACAAAAAGGAAGCCTACTGAATGGGAGAATATATTTGCCAACGATATATCTGATAAGGGGTTAATATCCAAAATTTATAAAACACTCATGAAACTCAACACCAAAAAAACAAACAACCCAATTAAAAAATGGGCAGAAGATATAAAGAGACATTTCTCTAAAGAGGACATACAGATGGCCAACAGGCATATGAAAAAAAGTTCAACCTCACTGGTCATTAGGGAAATGCAAATAAAAACCACCATGAGATACCACCTCACTCCAGTCAGAATGGCTATCATCAACAAATCAACAAACAACAAGTGCTGGCGGGGCTGTGGGGAAAAGGGGACCCTGCTGCACTGTTGGTGGGATTGCAGATTGGTGCAGCCACTATGGAAGTCAGTATGGAGGTATCTCAAAGAACTGGAAATAGAGCTACCATTTGACCCAGCAATTCCACTCCTAGGTATTTATCCTGAAAAAACCAAGACACTTATTCAAAAAAAGTTATGCACCCCTATGTTCATAGCAGCACAATTTACAATAGCTAAGACTTGGAAACAACCAAAATGCCCATCAGTAGATGACTGGATTAAGAAACTGTGGTATATTTATACAATGGAGTATTACTCCGCTATAAAGAAGAATGAAATCGTACCATTTGCAATGATATGGATGGACCTAGAGACTATAATGTTGAGTGAAATAAGTCAGTTAGAGAAGGACAAATACCATATGATCTCACTCATTTGTGGAATCTGAAAAACTATGAATGAGCAAAGTAAACAGAAACTGTCTCATAGATATAGAGGAAAAATCAGGGTTGCTAATTGGGAGAGGAATGGGGATGAGGGAGAAGGGGAAGGGATTAGACAGCAAAAATAGGCAACTACAATATTGCTACTGGGATAGGAAAAACAGTTTGGGGAATATAATTAATAATGTTGTAAATATTCTGTGGAATGTCAGATGATCATAGGTCTTGTTAGGGAGACCACTTCATGGATGGAGTAGAGGTTTGATCACTGCACTGTATTACTAAAGCGGAGGGAGTATACCTACTGTAATGGAATATATATAGATAGTCACGGGATGTGGATTATACTGTGGAAGAGAGTCAGAGGAAGAGTAATAGATATATATGATATGGGGGGGGGAGTGGGGTGGTGTATTGTGGGTGGGGGGTTGTCACTTTGAGGGGTAAAATGTATAACTATTGCACTGTGTTGTACACCTGAAACTAATTAAAAAAATAAATAAGTAAATTAAAAAAAAAATGAAAATAGTTTAAGAGCCCTATGGGACAAGGTGAAATGCAACCACCATCGAATCATAGGGATACCAGAAGGAGAAGAGAAGAAGCAAGGGGTCGAGAATGTATTTGAAAAAATAATGACTGAAAACTTCCCTACCCTGGTGAAGGAAATCAACATACATGCCCAGGAAGTGCAGAGGGTTCCAAACAAGCTGAACCCAAACAGGTCCACACCAAGACACATCATAGTTAAAATGGCAAAGGTTAAAGACAGAGACAGAATCCTAGAGGCTGCAAGAGAAAGACAGCAGGTTATATACAAAGGAACTTCTGTTAGACTAACAGCTGACTTGTCTACAGAAACTGTGCAGGCCAGAAGGGAGTGGCAGGAGCTATTCAAAGTGACACAAAATAAAGGCCTACAACCAAGATTGCTCTACCCAGCAAGGCTATCACTTAAAATTGAAGGAGAAATAAAGAGCTTCTCAGAAAAGAATAAGCTTAAGGAATTCATTACCACCAAGCCAGCATTGCAAGAAATGTTAAAAGGGCTTTTTTAAATAAAAGAAAGGGGTAAACAAGCTAACCCAGGGAGACCAGGAATACAAATAACAAAATGGCAATACATATGCACCTATCAATAATCATTTTAAATGTGAATGGGCTAAATGCTGCAATCAAAAGACAGAGAGTGGCTAAGTGGATAAGAAAATAGGACACATGCATATGCTGTTTACAGTTGGAATAAGATATTTCATGCAAATGGAAATGCGAAAAAAAAGCTGGAGTACCAATACTTACTTTGGACAAAATAGACTTTAAAATGACTACAAAAAAAGTCAAAGAAGGACACTAGAACCCTAATAAACATCTATGCACCCAACATAGGAACACCTAATTACATATAACAGATTTTGACAGACATAAAGACAGAGATCAACACTAACACTATCATAGTAGGGGACTTCAACACCATTGTCACCAATGGACAGACCCATTAGACAGAAAATCAACACAGAAAGAGGGGCCTAAATGATACTTTAGACCAGCTGGACTTCGTTGATATTTTTAGAGCATTTCACCCTGAAAAAACAGAATATACATTCCTCTCAAGTACACATGGGACATTTTCCAAGATAGACCATGTTATGCCACAAAACAAGTCTCAGTAAATGTAAGAAGATTGAAGTCACATCAAGCAGATATAAAGGAAAAACTGATGGTTGATGGCTGGGAGGGAGTGGGGAAGAGGGAGAGGGGGAAGGTTTTGTACAGTGTAGATGGGACTACAATGTTGCTGCAGGGATATGGGGGCAGTTCTGGGAATGTAATTGATAATATTGTGAAGAGACTATTATGTTGTGTGAAATAAGTCAGTCGGAGAAGGACAGGTACCATGTGATCTCACTTGTGTGTGGAGTCTGAAGAGCTGAATGAACAATCAAAGTAAACAGACTCGTAGATGTAGAGGGAAAACTGAGGGTTGCTAGTTGGGAGGGGGTGGGGTTGGGGGGAAGGGGAAGGGATTAGACAGCATAAATAGGCAACTACAATATTGCCACAGGGATATGAAACACAGTTCAGGGAATATAATAATGTTGTAAAACATTCATGGATGGAGTAGAGTCTTGATCACTGCACTGTACACCTGAAGCTGATGTTGTATAGTATGGTATGCCAACTGTAACTAAATATGTGGATGGTCACGGGATGTGGAGTATACTGTGGAGGGGAGTCGGGAGTTGTGATAGATATGTATGATATAAGGGGGGAGTGGGGTGGTGAACTGGGGGAGGGGGGTTGTCACTTTGGGGGGTAAAGAGTATAACTATTGCATTGTGTTGTACATCTGAAACTAACAAAAAAAAAAGAAGAGAAAAAAAGAATGAGTCAGAAATAAAGGATACAATAATGGAAATGAAGAATATATTATAGGGAATCAACAGTAGATTAGGTGAAGCAGAGGATCCAACCAGCAGTGTAGAAGATAAGGTAGCAGAAAACATCCAACCAGAACAGCAAAAAGCAAAAAGAATCCAACAAATTGAGGACAGTTTAAGGGGCCTCTGGAACAATATCAAGCATACCAACATTCACATTATAGGGGTACCAGAAGGAGAAGAGAGAGAGAGAGAGAGAGCAAAGAATTGAAAACCTATTTGAAGAAATAATGACAGAATACCTCCCTAACCTGGAGAAGGAAAAGGATATATAAGCCCAGGAAGTACAGAGAGTCCCAAACAAGATAAACCCAAAGAAGCCAACACCAAGACACATCATAATTAAAATGCTAAAAGTTAAATACAAAGAAAGAATCTTAAAAGCAGCAAGAGAAAAGCAGTTAGTTACCTACAAGACTGTCAGCTAATTTCTCAACAGAAACTTTGCAGGCAAGAAGAGAGTCGCAGAAAATATTCCAAGTGATGAAAAGCAATGACATACAACCAAGATTGCTCTACCCAGCAAGTCTGTCATTTCAAATTGAAGGACAGATAAGGAGCTTCCCAGACAAGAAAAAGCTGACGGAGTTCATCACCACTAAACCAGTACTACAAGGAGTTTTAGAGGAATTTCTTTAAAATGGGAGGGGAGTAAAAGATGGGTGAAAGAGGAAGGGATTGAGAAGTACAAATCGGTTTTTATACAGTAGTCATGGTAATATAGGGTATAGCATAAGGAATATAGTCAATAATATTGTTATAGCTAGGTATGGTGCCAGATAGGTACTGTTAGGTTGGTGCAAGTGTAATTCGTTTTTTGTATTGTTGAAATTTGCCTTTGATACTAGAATGCATTCTTAAATAAATGTGGTTGTTATACATCATTTTAATGCACATTTCTTGCTTTATGTTTTTTTTTGCTAATGACTTACTACTTTGTTTATTGCATCTGTATTTTAGACTATGGAAATTATGTTAGACAAAAAGCAAAATCGAGCAATTTTCTTAATCAAGTTCAAAATGGGTCGTAAAGCAGTGGAGACAACTTGCAACATCAACAACACATTTGGCCCAGGAACTGCTAACGAACGTATAGTGCAATGGTGGTTCAAGAAGTTTTGCGAAGGAGACAAGAGCCTTGGAGATGAGGAACATAGTGGCCAGCCATCAGAAGATGACAATGACCAATTGAGAGCAATCATCGAAGCTGATCCTCTTACAACTACAGGAGAAGTTGCCGAAGAGGACTCAACATCAACCATTCTACAGTCGTTTGGCATTTGAAGCAAATTGGAAAGGTGAAAAGGCTCGATAAGTGGTTGCCTCATGAGCTGGCCCCAAATCAAAAAAAATCATTGTTTTGCAGTGTCATCTTCTCTTATTCTATGCAACAACAATGAACCATTTCTTGATTGGATTGTTACATGCGATGAAAAGTGGATTGTATACAACTGGCGACAAATAGCTCAGTGGTTGGACCTAGAAGAAGCTCCAAAGCACTTCCCAAAGCCAAACTTGCACCAAAAAAAAGATCATGATCACAGTTTGGTGGTCTGCTGCTGGACTGATCCAGTACAGCTTTCTGAATCCCAGTGAAACCATTACATATGAGAAGTTTGCTCTGCAAATTGATGAGATGCACCAAAAACTGCAATGCCTGCAGCCGACATTGGTCAACAGAAAGGGTCCAATTCTTCTCCACGGCAATGCCCGATCACACTTCCACAACCAGCTGGGATACAGAAAATACTTTCCAAGAGCTCGTTGAATCCCGAATCACAGGTTTTTATGCTACAGGAATAAACAAACTTTCATTGGCAAAAATGTGTTGATTGTAATGGTTCCTACTTTGATGAATAAAGATGTGTTCGAGCCTAGTTATAATTCAGGGTCTGAAACCAAAATTAATTGTGCAGCAACCTAATAGATCTATTAGGGAAATGGGTGGTAATGGGGTTGAGGGCAGGGGGAAAAAGGTGAAGGCATTAAGAAATACAAATTGGTAGTTAATACAGGATGGGGAATATAATCAACAATGTTGTAAAGATCATGTCAGGTGCCAGATGGGCACTGGACTTATCCGGGGGATCATGTCATAGACTGTGTAGATGCCTGACCAATGCACTACACACCTGAAGCTGAAGTAGAACAATACTGAATGTCAACTATAACTAAATATTTAGGTATATACAGTCACGGGATGTGGAGTACAACATAGGGAAGATAGTCGATGGTATTGTAACAGCTATATAAGTTGTCAGAGGGGTAGTAGCTTGGGGGGGTTATCACTTTATGAGGGATTTAAATCATCTAACTATTATGTTGTTTTGTACACCTGAAGCTAATAAATAAATAAATAAATAAATAAATAAACAAACGAACCAAATGAATTACAGAGTGTGACTAATGCTTTTGAAGTTAATAACCAGAGTGGTAAGAGAGGATAAGAAAGTAGAGTGGGGAGTTCAATAGATAAACTGTTCAAGGAGGTACTTTCTGATGAGCTATGATTTAAGCAGAGTCCTGAAGGCTGAAAAGTGCTCACCATGCTGAGTGTGGGCTTAAGGGTAGCATGCACAGAGATCCCAAGGAGAAAAGAGCTGGAAGTGTTCTAAGAACTATCAGAAGGTCAGTGTCGCTGGAGAGCAGTGGCACATAATGAGCTTACAGGCAGGCAGTGACTACAAAATGCTTGTTCTCATAGTCATGATAAGGGATCTAGATTTTATTCTAACGACAAAGGGAAACTGTCATTATTAACTTATTTACTGATGAGTAAGGAAGTAGGAGAGTCTTTTTTTGTTTTGTTTTGTTTTTTTGAGGGCAGTGTCACTGACCCTCATATGTGGGACCCAAACCGGGGCCGCTGGCTTCCCAAGCCAGCGCTTAACCACCGTGCCACTCGGCCGGCCCAGGAGTGTCTTTGACACAACAATTAAAGCAGCACACATTAATGGTCATTTAGAGATTAATGTCATTTCTTTAAAGACAGCGTCACTTTGGTAAAATTAGGAATCTGTAGCATTTTAAAAGTAATACTTGTTTAAAATTTACTGGCCACGTCCAGTAAATTTGAAATAAAACATTAAGGTACCCTCTGAAAATAAAACGTTAACATATCCTATGAGTATTGAAAAGACAATCAATTAATAAAATAAAGACAAATTTTCTCACAATCTTACAATCACAAAACAAATGTTTCTACTAGATTTTAGCTTTATTAAGTTTTATTATTATTTTTTAAGATTTTATTGGGGAATTGGGGGAGGGGACCAGCCAAGTTGTTGTTCTTCAGTCTTCGTTGTGGAGGGCACCAGTCGCCATCTGGCTTCCTGTTGGCAGCTTGTAGCCTCTAAACTCAAGGTGCTGTGTTCAATCTTAGTTGCGGATGGGCGCAGCCCACCATCCCATGCGGGAGTTGAACCAGCAACCTTGTTAAAAGCGCACACCCTATCCACTGAGCCATCCAGGTGGTAGCCCAGCTCAAGGTGCCAAGTTCAATATTAGTTGTGGGTGGGCATAACCCACCATCAAACAGGCAGTATTGTTATTACACCAGCTGAGCCATCCTGCCACCTGTTGGCAGCTCAGTGACAGCTCCACTAGGGCGCAGCATTCACTGGCCTATGTGGGAATCAAACTGGCAGCCCTGTTGCTCAGAGCTGGTGCTCCAAGCCAAATCTCAACCAACTGAGCCACTCGGCCGGCCCTTATTAAGTTTTGCAATGATGTATGTAATAGGAAAAAATACATGATTTCGGAATCTGAAAAGGTATCCTCTTTGAGGGACTAGGAAAATCTTCTTTTCAATATTGTGCCACTTGATTCTCCAAGGTAACCATAAGATTATGGTTGATTATCCCATGTATTGTTAATTTGATGATTAGTTTTTTCCTAATTTTTTTTATTGAAAATAATTTAAAACTTACAAAATTTTGCAAGAATAAAACAGTACAAGCAACATATACTCTTTATTCAGATTCATTTTATCCCCATTTGCTTTATCATATGCTTGCGTGCTCCTCTCTCTCTCCCCCCTCCGCCCTTCCACCCACTCCCCGCCCACCCGCCCTCTCTCTCTCCTTCATTTTCTCTTCCTCACTCTATCTCTCCATAAATTTTTTCTCAGCCATTTGAAGGTAAGTTACATGCATAATGATTAAATTTTTTAATAGCTAACCAAAGTAAGCAAGAATGTTATGGTTTTGTTCAGTGCCTAGACATAAGCCAACTCATTCTGTCACTGCACTTACCATCTTCTGGAGCAGTCTTATATTCTTTGTCTTCCATCACTTCATAGTCAAACCCCAGGAGATCAATAGGGATGGTGTATTTCCTGGCATAGTTCTGCTGAGCACCGGTCAGGAAGGCTTGTGTGAAGAAGAACCCAGACAGCCAGAAGACTGGAGGAGGACTGACCTCGTACCATTGCTATGGTGTCAAAGCACAAGTGTCCTTTCAACAGAGCCTTTCCACTTTGATTGTAACACCACCGAATAAAATCTGCCCCCAAACACTCCCTCTATTACCTTTTTGGTAAACTAATAACTGAGCTAATGCTTTGAAGAATATAAAGCCATACTCTGAAGGTTTTAAAAATAAGTAGCATATTCAGTGTTTTGTTCGGACTTCAATTTCATATCCATAGCACCAGCTTGGGTATCACAATGTGCATGATGAAAATGCCTGTTTTATACATACATTATGATTCCAGAAAAGCTCCATGCAATACTGAATATCTAATATATATTGTTGCATAATGTATCATGTTATACAGTTGAATAGAAAACAGGATCTCGCAAGATAGTGGGTAATGTCTTTTCACTTTTTTTCTCTCTAGTTATTAGTACCCAGTACAATATTCTTTTGGAAGTTTTCCATGCTACTTCACCAAAACACAATGAAATCCAATATATGGGAACATAATATTGTCTAAGGAACTCCCAGAAGAAACAGAGTAGTGACAGCTTAAGATTTTTATAAATATCAAGATGCCTGGATATTCTGTTCATATCACCTAATAAGCTAGTTGAATGCTGACTTAACTAGATAGTAAATTACAGATGTCAGTCTGAAGAAATAAATTGGAAGAATGTTCCCCTATTTAGAGTCCAAGGTAGAGCATTCTTCATCTTTCAAGAATGATCTTCATTCTTTAGTATCAACTCTAGTACAGCAACAGGCCTACATTATGGCAGGGGAGGAGTTTGATCATTTTATCCCTGCAGAAATTTTTTCACAGGCAGTTTTTGATGCATTATGTACAGTATCTAGGGCATTAATTAATACTTCTAATGACTATAATTGTAATAAGAATATAGGCAAGCACCAGCATTGACAGATAATTAGGAGGGAGACTTCTGCCCACTCAACATTTTGAGGACAATTAGCTGCTGAGGTTATTACTGCCTTGGACTGAACCAGCAATCTAGTGATATAAGGACCTGGGAGAGGGCTGGACACGGAAGAATCATGCTCCTCGCCTGTAGCTTGGCTGGCTTTCTAAGATGTTCTCCTGTAGGGATCTATTTTGACTCTAAATATTTAATGCAAAATCAACATAGCCAGTTGTTTTCTCTCTTCAAATGTCATTAACTTTAATGTCTAACTTCACTGAACATGAACAGTGGCTCTTAAAGAAGCTTGCCAAGATTCTACTTCCAATACTAGTATTTTGACAGTTGAGTGTAACATTTATATAAATTATATGCAGTATTGAGTAGTGGTTATTTGTACCTGGGACCCACAGAAAAACTACAATAAGACTCATCACAGTAGGTATCCTGGTGAAGAAAATGAGATTAGAGGAAACTTAACGTGTGTGCATTTAGATGAACTCACCCTCAAGAAGCTTAGTCTTGCAAGAAAGTCATTCACATAGCTCCCAAGGGGTTTAAGGCTTGGATATGATTTACTCATCCACATTCCTGGAATTTTGACATTCAAAATGCTGCTAACCACTTCTTCAAGATCTGTAGACATCACTACAAGCCCCTGAAACACATTTAACCTTTGGTTAACAGGGCAGCATAGATTTTGGACGAGCTTCTCTTAAATACCTTCTTCATAATTATCCTTTGTTTATAATTGTGATTAGTTAAGTTGGAGTCAAAAAAAGCAAAAAAAGACAAAGATTATTTTCTTTTGCTCACAAGTGGGTCATGGAGTCTTTGAATTATTCCTTAGAAAAATATTTTAAAATTCAATCTAACCAAATTTTATGGGAAAATTTTTAATTGAGGTATAATTGACATATTATATTAGTTTCAAGTGTACCACATAATGACTCAATATTTCTATATATTGTGAAATGATCACCACGATAAGTCTAGTCAACATCTGTTGCCATATAAAATTTTTTTCTTGTGATGAGGACTTTTAAGATCTACTTTCTGAGCAACTTTCAAATGTGCAATAGTATGTTTTTTTTTTTTTTTTTTTAAAAGATTTTATTGGGGAATTGGCGGAGGGGAACAGCGTTGGGAAATCGGGGAAGGGGAACAGACAAGTTGCTGTCTTTTTGTTCTTCAGTTTAGTTGCAGAGGATGTTGCTTCACTGTTGGTATCGTCATTGCGCTCTTCCCGGATGAGGCAGATCGGTCGCTGGCCTCTGGATGTCGCTCACCGCGGCTATTGGCAGCTCACTCTTGGCTGCCAGCCGCTCACGCTGGCTGCGGGCCACTCACTATAGCCTATGGCAGCCCACACCATCACCGGGGCTCGCACAGCCCAGCTCCAGGTGGAGCTGTTGTTAGCTGTAGAGGGCAGTGTCACTGGCCCTCATGTGGGATCCGAACGGGGGCCGCTGGCATCCCAAAACCAGCGCTTAACCAATGCGCCACTCGGCCGGCCCCAATAGTATTGTTAACTATAGCCACCGTGCTGTACATTACCTCCCCAGGACTTATTTAAAGTTGACCATTGGACATCCTGGGGGGTAGGAGTGCCGACCCCCCTCGCAGTCAAAAATCCACATATAACTTAAGTCAGCCATTCGCATCCATGGATTCCCAACCCCAATGGAAAACACAGTTGTCTCCCGAACAACTTGTTATTTAAAAAAATCTGCATTTAAGTGGAGCCGCACAGTTCATACCCACCTTGTTCACTTGTATTTTGTAACTGGAAGTTTGTATCTTTTGATCTCCTTCACTCATTTTTCCTAGCTCGGAAAATCTTCTTAATCAATACTTGGCTACTCACTAGCTATTAAACCACAGCCTAACGATGACTTAGTTTACTTTTCTATTAACTGTCCTGCCTTCCTAAAACAAGTATGATGAATATAAATTTAGGAAAATGATACAAAATGCTTTGAAACGTTAAAATACCCTGGATTCTAATTGTGGAGTCTAACAGATTGTATTCTATTTTGAATTACTGATGGACAGATGTCCAAACACTGAGGCCCTTGAAAATCCCTGTCTATTTGATCTTGCAACTAGGCGAGTTGCTGAACTCATTTTTGTTTTTTCTATAGTTCACAATATGATTCCAATTATCATATGGAGAAGATTTTACAGTAAATTTCATGGATCACACACCCATATTTCACTTGCCTCTTTCCCTAAACCTACTAAAACAACAGTAAAGGAACTTACTTTTTAAAGGCTTAAGCCCATAAATTTAGAAAGAATAAGAACAGGTACAATTACAACACAATTTTGGGTATGAGAAAGCATATGGACCATTGGTAGTTGACTTAGTAGTCAAGAGAACCTTGATCCTAAACTGGCAGAGGGCAAAGCCAACAAAAAACTAGACAGACATTGCAGATACTTCCCCAATACCTGTAAACCAATGGCCCTAGGTGACAGGAAGGAGAGGAGGGGGGATGCTAAATGAAAGAGATTGCTGAAACCTGGTTTAAAATGCAGACACCTAGGTCTTCTCTCAAAACTGCATATTACCTACCTTGATTGAGACATGGTGGGGGGGCGGGGAGAAATCCCTAGAGTGGAGGATGCCAGACTCAGCTGGGGTCAGAACTGCCATACTGAAATTGGGAATTAAGTGAATGCATGTCTGTTGGTTGCTGAGTTCCCTGAAGACTCTTTTCCCTGTGAGCTCCCAGAAAGCTGACAGCCAGGCCTTTATCTTCCAGGAAGGATATAAGAACCAGGTCAAGGAGAAGCACGTTATACTGAATGCTTCTTAGCCAAACAGCCCAGCCGGGTTATACCACACCTTGTCTAGTAACTTCCTCTTTCAATAGTAGCTCACATCCAACCATTTTTCTCCAATGCTACTGTAAGAAACCAACTCAGCTGCACTGGCTCAATCATGTAATTGGTCTTTGCCTACCCTCCTGCTCCCCTATAATCCTTTCTGCAGTGGTCAGAGTGAACTTTTAAAGATGTAAAACAAATCATTTCACTCCATTGCTTACAGTCCTCTGAAGGCTTCCCTTTAGCTTTATACCTTGGAATAAAATTCAAAATCCTAACTAAGGCTGACAAGGCCATCATGAAGCCATGGCTTCCTGTCTGTTTACTATTGCCCTCAAACTCACTCCACTCTGGCCACACCAGCCCTCCTGGACCATGCCAAGCCACCTTCTCTCATGGATTTGCATTTACTATACCCTCTGCTATACCCTAAACATCCCATGGCTTGCCCCTCACATCAGCCTCTGCTCAAATGTAAGTTCCTCGGAAGAGCCTAACCCAGAATGACTGAGTTTCCCACTCGTCATTTTCTACCCCATATCCCATTTTATTTTTTCCTAAGAATGTACCATTTACCACCCACTTAACACCAGATAGATAGACTGATTAATTTATTTATTTTTAGAAATTTGATTTTTTTCAAAAATTGGGGAAGTGTGTTTTTCCAGGACCCATCAGCTCCAAGTCAAGTAGTTGTTTTTAATCTAGTTGTGGAGGGCACAGCTCAGTGGCCCATGAGGGGATCGAATCGGCAACCTTGTTATTATGAGCACTGCATTCTAATCAACTGAGCTAACCGGCTGCCCCTGTAACTTATTTTTTAAATTGATTGTCTCCCTTACTAAAACATAAGGTCTATGAGGGCAGAGGCGTTGTCTTTCTTACTCTTTAACACTCCATGTCTTCTTAGCATGTGTCCTATCTGGCAAACCATTGTTATCTAACATACTATATATTTATTCACCTGTTCATTACCTGCCACCCCTAGAAATCCATATGCTCTTCAAGGGCAGGGCTTTTTTTTTCTTTTCTATCCTCATAACTAAGAAACAGTGCTTGCACAGAATCTGGGCCCAATAAACATTTGCTGAGTACATGAATGATATGTTTCCTTTGATTCTTTTCCTTTGGTGTATGTCCCCTTACCTTGATTGCTTTTTGAATGTTAATGCATGAGTCTCTTATGGTCTGCAACAACTTATTGAACCGTCCCATCTCTTGGACAAGCACAGTGTTCATGCTCTGGGTGTACGTCGTCGGGTATCTCCTCATTGCAGATTCAATGTCAAAGTTGTTTGGAAGTTTACCCAAGATGTCACCCATGACCTCATTAACTACGTCCTCTGATGATTTTGCACCAGCATCTGCTGAACGAGACTGTAAAGAATCCACACTGTGAATCAGAAATCTTCAAAAAGGTCTAGGAATTGCTGGATAGGAAAACTTTGGAGGTGAATTTATGAGTACTACACTGCTCTTTTTTCTCTGATTCTTCTCTCCACACAAGATTTATTGAAGTGATGATAATAGGCACAGGGATGGGGTTTCAGAAGAAAACAATTGTTAGAGAGGAGGGAGAAGGGAATATACAGTATTCACAAGCAAAAGAGAGTCTGGAGAAAGCAAGCTGCACACTGAGCACCTGGGTGGTGTGGGGGAGGGAGGAGATGTTGTGAACAGAGGGAGAAAAAGCATTTACATTGGTGGGTAGCGAAGGGAAGATGGGCATTAAAACCCAGGAGGAGGAAATCTGATCTTGCTTAGAGAAAGCGCACCACAGAATAACTCTGGTGCCTACTAGTTGCCAAAAGCAGAGACATACTTTCCTCCTTGAACCAGGAGGGCAAAGAAAATAAGCTCATCTCCTCTAAGCAATTGGAAGAGTTATGGAGAAAAGACAGACTCTAATGTAATGATTCACAATGAAAGCAAGAAAGGGGAGTTTCATTTCAGTGCTTACTTTTTATGTCTGTAGTGGCACTGTGTAAATTAATCTGTGTTTTCTGGAAAAATGCTTTAAATACTCAGAATAAATATGTGTATGTGTGTGTTGAGTGAGAACAAGCACTATTAGAATATAAATGAATACATCTCATACTTTGCCAGTCCTAGGAAACTGTGTTTAGTCTTATTTCAAATTTTATATTACCTGTTTTTTATATTGATTCTATTCTATAAATACTGACTTTTATTTAAGCTTCTAGTGAGATTTTAATGTACTTACAACATACCACCATAAAATTCCATGAAGTCACACAATAAAAAAAAATCAAAGCTTGGTGTTAATTAATGTTAGTAAGAAAAGGGATATGGCAATATAGTCATCCTTATTATGATCCCAAGTGCTGGGTCAATAACTAAATATATAGAACAAATTAGAGAACAAAGAAGATAATGAATATTTGGACAAAACTAGTGAAGTATCTAGTTCCATTGCATATAAAGACTCATGCTGATTTCTATTTGTATTTTGGTATGCATACAAGGTATTATAAACTCATTAAAAACATTCCTATTTTCTAACAAGAGCTGTGCAAACAAGCAAACAAAAAAAACAAAAACAAAAACAAATACCAGGCCTATTGCCCTTCAAAAATGTAAGAAAAATATTTTAGTAACACAAACATTCTCTTTACCTGTGTCTCACAAAACAAAATCACATAATTGGGGCGATGTGTTGACAGTAATACCCTACTGATATTGAGAATTAAGAGCAGGAGGGTGTTATCTGTTTGTAATTGTTTCATTTAGCTTTTTTCTTTTTACCACCTTAGTTTTCACAAATGTCATTTGAAATCTTATAAGGTTTATTTTCCTTTTACTAAACAAATAAAGATAAGTAGGAGTCATTTTCAAGGAGACATCAGAGTTTAACCTTTTCATTTCTAGTTATAATGTTTTAAGTCGCAATAGTTTTCCTATTCAAAAGAGAGTCAAGTGTGGCAGTTAAGCATAAGCAAAAGAGCTCCGCAAAAGTAACATTCTGACTCCAATATTTCTTCCTCTAATTTTATGTTTTTAAACCTTATTTCTTTTTTTTTTAAATTTTTTTTTTTACTGGGGAATTGGGAAAGGGGAACACTATTGGGGAATTGGGGGAGGGAAACAGCCAAGTTGTTGTCCTTCAGTCTTAGTTGTGGAGGGCGCAGCTAGCTCAGCTCCAAGTCCAGGTGCCATCCACCACCTGTCGGCAGCTCACGGCCACTACAGGTCAAGCTTAAAGTGCCGTGATCAATCTTAGTTGTGGGGGGATGGGAAAGGGGAAAGGGTGGCGGGGCCACAGCCCACCATCCCATGTGGGAGTCAAACAGGCAACCTTGTTGTCAGGAGCATGTGCTCTCACCAGCTGAGTCATCCTGCCACCTGTTGGCAGCTCAGCTCACTGGCCCATGTGGGAATCCATCGGCTGACGCTGTTGCTCAGAGCTCACGCTCTTAACCAACTGAGCCACTCGGCCGGCCCCTCCCTCTAATTTTACAAGATGTTTTAGTTAAATACCTAATGTAAAAGTCTTGTCATCGTTAACTGATGCTCCAAACTCTGTAGTTCTGGTCTGTTTGCCTCAGAATTGTGGTAAACCCGACATGGAGTCACGGTACTACTGCCTACCCATTACTATAACTGTACTTGCCAATATGAGTTTGAGGATACAAAAGAGATACCCCATGTGTATTTAAACTTGTTTGGTTCTGAGTTATTTTACGTGGGAATGAGCCCACTGTTTTTTTTGGGTTTTTTTTTTTTTGAGCCCACTGTTTTATGTATTCTGTAATGTAGCACATCCCATTAAGTTTAAATAGAGCTAAGAGATGCTATAAATGTCCTGTTGTCAGAATATTGTATATTACATGCATTTAATGTTCTGAAAGATCTATGTCCAGACAATACTTGATATTTAGTGCTAACAAGTAAAATGGAATAAAAAATAGTCTTTGTCCTTTCTGCCTTATTAGAAAATGTCATCTCACAGTAGATCAGAGCTGAGCTCTATGAACTCTTCCTCAGTGATAGCACACCCTTTTATCCTCCTAACTTGGTTCTTCTAGCCTTTTCTTTTTTCTTTTTCAGTATTCTCCGGTTATCTGTCATCTAGGTCCTATCCCAATTTTAGAATCTAGAAAGAGAGTATAGCACAGTGGTTCAGAATACAGGTTCTGGAGCCAAACTAGTGGAAGTCACACTGCTTGACTTTGAGTTCTGGCTTAAAATTGCACCAGCTGACCTTGAAGAAGCTGCTTAATCTTTCAGTGTCTCAGTTTTCTAGCTGTAAAATGAAAATAATTAGCCCCTACCTGATAGGATTCCATAAGCATTACAGAGTTACGCATCAGGCACTGAGAACAATGTTAGTATACAGTAAGTACTACACAATATTAACTACTATCATTAATAATTATGCCAAGGTTCCATAAAAATATAAAAGGTCAGACAGAATTCAGTTCATGGGATAATTTGCGTAATTGAAGAATCATCCCTAACCTAATTAAAGTTTCAATCAGTAAGGTAACTCTTGCCATTTGGACTAGTTTGATTTCAAAAATGAAACAAACAAACAAACAAACAGCCAATCACATCTTCTAAACAGAGAACAATACAAGCTCTTAATAGACAATCAAGATTGAATATTTTTCGCTCATAGGTACAGACTCATGCCCATGGCATGCTGAACTCCAAGGCCTTGGAGGTTAACTCTCAGACATGCTCTTACCTTTATGCTCTCACCAGCTTAGCTGCATGTCTACTAAGAGTCAACTGTCCTTTTCTCTTAAAACTTTATTCATTTTCTACTTACTTTTGCAATGTATACTTTAAATATTATGCAAGCTGATAAAATACTGACGTGAAAGAAACTGTTTTTATGTAAACTAGGTGAAATGTTCTGGAGTATTTGATAAAGATAGGTCATTTTAAAAGTTGCTATTGCATTAGTAAGAGACTAGAAAATAGGCAAAATTCTAGATGGATTCTGGCATCAAACTGCTTCCCAAATACTCTGAAATTCTTCTTCCATTTTAAAGGAATTAAAAAGGGACATAATATGTCATGTATTTGGGCATGGTTTGTGCAAGAAAGGCAAAATGGAACTCCTAGCAGAATGATACCCAGAGATTCTTTCCAAATCAACAGATTAACAACTACAACAACAAAAAAATCCCATACATATATGTACTTTGTTTAAATCCATAATTTTTTCTTTTCCTTAAAATGGTTCTCCACCTTAACAGGCAGAATTGTGTACATGACCTCTATTGTGATAGCACATGCTGCTTGGGGAACAGCTTTTCTAGCCTCAGGAGCCAGCTCCTGCACAGATCACACACCTGTGTGAGAAGAATGTTATCGAATAACAGCTGAGTTTCTGACTGATCTTTAGTGATATCTGCATTGGCATTCATCCCAAAGATTTCCGGTGCTGGGGTCAACGGCAGAGTCTTTGTGTATTCAATGTAGCTTTTGTGCTGCAAAGATGAAAAACAGGAAGTCAAGAGGTTAGAAATCAATTATCTGTAGAACTTTTGCACTGAACAGAGATGATTTTCAATACTCAATATTGAGTGGATGAGTTGTGAGAGTAGACATTGAATGCTGTCAATTTCTTTCAACCTGAGCGAAGGTTAAAAAAAAAAAAGGATATGAACACATTTAGAGAGAAAAAGAAATTGTTCCATTCGATAGAAATGGATTTTAAAAAGCAGAGAGGGGTATCCTGGCCACTTCATTTAGAAATATCTTCCAGAGAAAACTTTCTGTGCTGCATTTTGCTGATGTCTATTCCTTTTTTTAAAAGATTTTATTGGGGAATTGGGGGAGAAGAACAGTGTTGGGGAATTGGGGAAAAGGACCAGTCAAGTTGTTCTATCTTCGTTGTGGAGGGTGATAGTTGCCATCTGGCTTCCCGTCAGTAGCTCATGGCCTCTAAGCTCAAGGTGCTGTGTTCAATCTTAGTTGCGGGTGGGCATAGCCACCATCCCATGACAGAGTCGAACCAGCAGCCTTGTTGTTAAGAGCGCATGCCCTATCCACTGAACCATTTGGGTGGCAGCTCAGCTCAAGGTGCTAAGTTCAGTCTTAGTTGTGGGTGGGTGTAGCCCACCATCGAACAGGCAATCTTGTTGTTACACCAGCTGAGCCATCCTGCCACCTGTTGGCAGCTCAGCAACAGCTCAGCATCACTGGGCCATGTGGAAATTGAACCCTGTTGCTCAGAGCTTGCAAATCTTAACCAAATGAGCCACTGAGCCGGCCCGCTGATGTTTATTCTTAATTTATCACAACAATATTTTTTTTCCCTGCTGTATTCTGAGTTTTCTGTTTACTCTTATTGTGAGAAATCCTTGTAATTCAGAAAAGTAAAAATTGCCTACAGTTTTATTAGCCTGAGAAAACCACCATTAACACTGTACAGTAATACCTTGGTTTGCGAGCATAATTCATTCTGGAAACAAACTACTTGGTAACACATCGCTTCTTTACCAACTTAAACTGTATTAGAAATGTTTGCTCATCTTGTGGAACACTTACAAACCAAGTTACTCGCAATCCAAGGTTTTACTGCATATCTTTTTATGCACACGCACACATATTTTACATTTTATACACATGGAACATTTCTGATACTTCTTGCATTATAACCAGTAAGAAACCGCTAACTACATCTATGCATGGGGTTTGCTCTGTCCCTTTAAGGCTGAAGAAAGCACCCACAATGGTTCACAAAAAACAAGGCCTCATGAAAAATCATCGTTTTCTGTATCAAAGAATTTCATATTTTACTGCTTTTAGGTTTCTAAAAGGTCATACTTACATCACCAGAAGGAGGGACAAAATAGATGCCACTTGAGTCGAATTTATAGTTTGGATTTTCAATTAATTCTGGGTTGAAGAATTTGTTTAGAATGCTGCGCAGTGTACGCCGGTCCCAGTCGTCTGTCACCCTGCCTCCATAATTACATTCGCCTGTCATGTATCGCAGAGCATCATAAGGCAGATCCTAAAATTGAGAGCTCAAGTCACTCAACCAGTTAACCAGATAACAGTAATCATTGACACAGTACACAGAATTGTGTGTCTTGTTTGCTTGAATGATTAAATTAAACATCTTACAAGGTTTGCATTAACACAATTTGTATACTTTCCTGCTAATTGTTGCAATTTTTCACCAGGTCTTTTTCACATTTTGTGGTTTGTCATTTCCATCCAGTTCAATGCAGAGAATAGAATTCCTCTACAGCTTATGAACTCACTACTCAACCAACATTAATGGACCACCTACTATGTGTCAGACACAAAATGAAATAGAAGCCATCCTTGAAAACCTTACACTACTGAGCGATATTATGTTAATGTTAATGTTATTTTGTTAATTTCCTTTACCACCTTTTTATATCCAAATATATCCATATATATTTTGACAATTGAAATTACACTACATATACTATTTTGCATATAACTTTCCACCAATTCTCATGAGATATCTTCTACCATTTCATAAAATACTTTGAAAATAATATTTTAATAACTCTTTAATATTGAACACTTCAGTTGCTCTTAATTTTCTACTGGTTTCAATTACTTTTCATTAAATATACATTTCTCAAAGGAAAGGAGCTTATAAATAGCAATTGATTAATGTCACCAAAATGCTTTTCTGACAGACTACAGCAATTGCAGTAATCAGTTTGAAAATCTTTGCTAATTTGAGACCCAAAGATAATTAATACTGTGCTAATTTGCATATCTAGAATACCGGTGAGGTTCATAATTTTTTCATATGTTTAATAGCATTTGTTCTTCTATGAACTAGCGTCCTACTCATTTTTTAATTAACGTTTTACTTCATTTGTATAAGCTATTTTATAAATTGACCTTTATTTATCAAATTTGTGGAAATAATTTTCCTGTTAATTTGCTTTTTTATTATATTCTCTTGTATACAGAATTTTTAAACGTTTCTGAATGCACAAGTATTGATTTTTCACATTGCAATTTCTTTTCTCCTAAGCGTTCTTACACATCTGCCAGCAGTATAGAGAATTCTATTTCTTACTGCTCTCAACAGAACTGAGCAATATCAGTCAAGGAAAAAATATTGATAATTAATAAAATTGTTTTTAGTTTTTATTTCATTTATTTTATTTTTTATTTTTTTTTGAGGGCAGTGTCACTGGCCCTCATATGTGGGACCCGAACCGAAGCCACTGGCTTCCCAAGCCAGTGCTTAACAACTGCGCCACTCGGCCGGCCCAGTTTTTATTTTTTTATATTGACATTTTAAAGATGTTTATCATTCATGTTTCTTATTTTGTTAAATTATCTACTCTGTTCTTTTATGTGTTTTTCTAATTTGAATCCTACCTTTTTATCCTATTATGAAAAGTTCTTTATAAAGATACTGAATCAGTTTGTCAGATACATTTTAGATATTTTCTCTAATTTCCCTGTTTTTATTTTTATGATGTTTAGTTGTTTATTGTATTTTAACATGGCAATGTTTAAAATATTTTCTACTAAAATATAAGAACCTTTTACTTTATTTCATCATTTTATCATCATTTTTGTGCTTTACATGCCCTCTTGCGGTTGGTTATTTGTTAAAAGTTGAAGTGTATGAACCCTACATTCCAGTGTTCTCGCTTTGAGAAATCTTTTCAATAGAAATAATAGCAGTAGGGAACAGTAGGCAATAGTGATTAGAGAAGGAAAATTCATTGAATTAGGAGTTGGAAATTATGAGACTTGTTATTTGGTAGAACTGGAAATGAAGGCAGTGGATTTAGAACATGTATCAATGACTAAGACCTTGTGGAGAAACAAAGCGAGCCAGGGAGAACTCCAGCATGTTTATGGTCTTCAACTGCAAATGTAATGGCAGTTTGATCAGATGCACGCCCTGCTTGCACTTGCCTTGTTGACAGGCCCCCACTGCATAAAAATGAGATACAGTAAGAAAACTCATATGCAAGTTAAATGGCCAGTATATGAGGCAGGGCACACGCAGTAGTTGGGCACTGGAGGGCTTTCTGAGGCAGAAATAAGGGGAGCTCAGGACGGGGAGAGGTTATGTAGAAAAAGGATAAATCTGCCATCATGGCTGTGTGAGAGTTGATGGGTAAAATGTTTCTCTCAGCTGCTTGATCTTAACCAGGTCCAATCAAATGGGGAGTGTGCTCTCCCAGAGGTCCAGGTACATTGACGGGGGTCACAGATCTAGCAGCAGCATACTGCTGGGATTGTTTCCCTGCTGGGTTATTATAAGAGGGCCGAGACCATGGGCAGGGGGAGAGTGTAGATGGAAGCTGAACTCAAAGTTTACAACAAGCATGTATGGTTATATACAGTTATTCACTTTAACATTTCTTATTAGCAAAGAATAACGAAGAAATCAAGTCTGAATAGTCAACAAAAGGGAAATACTGAGTAAGCAGCCATTAAAACAAAGATCTGTATCTACTTTTTTTTAAGTTTTTTTTTTTTTTTTTAATTGGGTACAGTGTGCTTTTTCCAGGACCCACCAGCTCCTAGTCAAGTTGGTGTCCTTCAATCTAGTTGTGGAGGGCGCAGCCCAGCTCCAAGTCCAGTAGGGAATCGAACAGGCAACCTTGTTAAAAGCACATGCTCTAACCAGCTGAGCCATCCAGCCGCCCATCAGCAGCTCAGCCCAAGGTGCAGTGTTCAGTGTTAATTGTGTGTGTGTGGGGGGCGCAGCTAACTGGCTCATATGGGAATCGAACCGGCAACCTTGTTGTTAAGAGTGCGAGCTCTAACTGGGCCAGCCGAGTGGCGCGGTGGTTGAGTGCTAGTTTGGGAAACCAGCGGCCCCAGTTCGGGTCCCACATATGAGGGCCAGTGACACTGTCCTCAAAAAAAAAAGAGTATGAGCTCTAACCAACGGAGCCACCTGGCTGCCCCAGATCTGCATCTATTTTGAAAGTTGTTTACAACATACGTAAAGTGAAAAAAGGCAAACTGAAAATGAGTATGCAAATATAGTTGTTTGTGATGAAAAATTTGTGTGTATATTGTCATAGGTACATGTGTACCTACATGTGCATAGGAAAACCTCTGTACAGATATGCTCTAAGCTGTGAAATTGGTTGTCTTGGGGTAAATTTTAGGGCGAGAGTAAAGGGTGGCCTTCTCTCTCTCATACACACACACATACACACACACACACACACACACACCAAAATATGAGGAGCAAAGCAATTGCCCATCTGCCATGCCAAGTATATTATACATATCTACTTGTACTTATTTTCTTTTGTTTTCTATTTACTTTTTTTAATCCAATAGGAATTGTGTAGTATGAAGAATCTAACTTAATTTTTCCTGATAGCAAATAGCCAATTATTCTATACTTTATTGAATACATCTTCCATTTCCTATTCATTTAAAACGTTGCAATTACATTGCCTAATTTGTACAAGAAGTTGTGCTGCCATTCTTGTTTATAAGAGCTTGAAAATCTTTTCACTCATCATGATTTATTCATTAAACAGACACTAACTGAGCCATCCACTATATACCCTGTTTTAGGTACTGGGGATATATACAAGAGTAAACAAAACCACCATGTAGTCTAGAGGCGCGTGATTTGACAAAATTGCTCTCCTTCTGAGCAGAAGCTTACAGTTTGAATGGATGATGGCTCCGTTACTTTGATGCAGGCACACAATGGAAAAAAGGGAGCAGAAACAGGGCTCCATAAGATTATTATTCCTCATTCTGCTTCTTTTCCAAATATTTTTTCTATCCCTTGGTCTGTTATTTTTACAAAGCACATCACTTTACATCAGCCCCATGGACTGCCAGCACCTTACTAGAAATTGGGGCTCATGGTGTTTTCAGCCCCAATACTTGTATACCATGGACCACTTTTGTGAAATTGTTATTTTTTTCAAGTTCCTATTAGTTTTTGATTCCTCTAGAATGCTAGAGTTTTGCCTATAAATATCACCTCCCTAACAGCTTATTTTTCCTCTTTATACATTCTTGGAGGTACCTACCAAGGCCACATTTCCAAGGTTACTCACAGGAAATCAGAATTAGGCCATATATTTGGTTCCATAGTCACCGCTGACCCACTCAGGACCTACTCAGGAGCTAGAAGTGCTATTCTGACACAAGTTAGGAGGTCCCGGGATTCTAAATCTGTTGCAACCATAAACCTATTCTAGTGTTCTAGTGGTGGCTAGTGCACCCCTCTTTTATTTGACTTCCTCATCCTATTTATTTATTCAGTTTTTTTTTAAAGATTTTTTTATTGGGGAATTCAGGGAGGGGAACAACTTTGGGGAACCGGGGAAGGGGAACAGATAAGTTGGGTTCCTTTTGTTCTTCAGTCTAGTTGTGGAGGATGTTGCTTCACTGGCTCATGTTGGTATCATCATTGTGCCCTTCCCGGGTGAGGCATATCGGGTGCCGGCCTCTGGACGGCCGCTCACAGTGGCTCTTGGCAGCTCAAACCAGTTGCCAGCCGCTCATGCTGACTGCCGGTCACTCACTGTAGCCTATGGCAGCCACTGCAGCAGGGGCTGTAGTTATGCCGTTGCCAGAAACTCACAGCAGCCCAGCTCCAGGTGGAGCTGTTGTTCACCATCTTAGCTGTAGAGGGTAGTGTCACTGGACCTCATATGTGGGATCCAAACTGTGGCCCCTGGCGTTCCAAGCCAGCTCTTAACCAATGTGCCACTCGGCCAGCCCCCTCATCCCATTTATTATTCTCTTGATGACAATAGCTGTTGTTGGTCTAGGTTCATTTAGTGTGAGTGTGCGCATGTGAGAGTTTAATTCTGATTGTTTTCTTTGTCAAGATCCTGGATTATTTAGTTTTAAGAAAAAAAAATGTTGATTGCTGAAGAAGCATTACTTTAGACTTAATAAGATCAGAGGGAACTGTGAATTCACATTCCTCAAAGCATCTCTCTTTAACTCCAGTGTTGTCAAAGTTTGCTGTATAATTACTATGCTGTGGGAAAGAGAAGCACTGCTGAACTGTCATTTAATACAAGAAATCACTTCAGTCAGTCTTATATGTCATTAAAAGATTCTCTCCATAGCATTTAACAGGATGGATGATTCCCGACATTCCCTATTTACTCGGCATGGTCTCTCCTGCTTTTTTTCCTGGCGCTTAGTCTGTACTTCCCATGCCTTCTGTCTTTTCTCTTCACATTGATACTGGGTGTTCACCAACAGTCATTCTTTAGTTCTCTCCTTTTCTTATGCTACAAGGCCTGCTTTTTAAATCTCAGGTGCTCTCAGTCTTCTCGTAACATTAAAAAATCTCTGTTTTTGTCACTCTCCTCTCTTGGGCATTATAACTATATGCCCACAGCTTATTAGATATATTCAGCTGGACATCCCAGATGTATAAGATGTAGGAGGTTGAGGTAATTTTCCACTCACCCACTCCCATTTCACCAACACACCTATTGTATACCTATTAATTCCCGGTACTATTTCGTGCCTGGATTAATGAATGGTACTGCTACCAATCCATAACAGAAAACTAACATCATCTGACAGTTCCTTCTCTTCCTTTACCACTAAATATCTAAGTCTTTGCAATCCTTGTCCCTGCATATTTATTGTTTCTCTACCATGTTCTCCATCCTAGCTCAAATGCTTTAGCTTAAACTAAACTCTTATCATCTCTTGCCTGGGTTATCATCATGGTCTGTATTAGTTTCCTAGGGCTGCCAATAGGTGGCTTAAAACAACAGAAATGAATTGTGTGATAGTTCTAGAGGCTGGAATTTTGAAATCAAGCTGTTGACAGGGCCACGCTCCCTCCAAAGCTTTTAGGAGGGCCCTTCCTTGCCTCTACAAGTCTTTGGTAGCCCCAGTATTCTTTGCCTTGTGGCAACAAATTCTTCATATGGCTATCTTATCTCCATGTGTCCAAATCTCCCTCTCCTTATAATGACATGAATCATATTCTATTAAGGACCCACTCCACTCCAGTATGACTTCATCTTAGCCTAACTCATTACATCTGCAACAACCCACTCTCAAATAAGGTTATATTCTGAGGTACCATGGATTGGAACTTCAACGTACCTTTTGAGAGGGACCCAATTCAGCTCATATCATCTAAAACTGGTCTGTAATCTGTCACATTATATATAGCCTGCCTGTCTGACCCCATGCACCTCTTCATAAAGACGATCATAATTTCAATATTATGCTTACTGTATATGTCCATGTTTGGCACCAAAGGATGGCTGATTAGTCAATGATGGGTGAGATCCCACGAGAGGGACAACCTAAGCCAGACATGGTTGCGTGGGTGCCCGTGGATGCCAGTGGGTACCAATGGGTACTAACAGGAGAAATCACGGTTGATAGAAATAGGACATGAACCCTTTGCTTCAGGGTCTGACAGCCTGCCTGTGAAATGACTTATTGATATGATAACATCTGTCCTCTGTGTAATCCTATCAATGAGTTTCAGCATTAGAGGTTTCTGTCTTTTAGGGAGGTGCATGTAAGCAGATCATGGGACTTTTGGTAATGGCAGTTTGCATGCATGGGTGATTTGGCCCGGAGATGAATTCTTGGGTGTGAGACACACAGACCACAGAAGATACATTGATCCTTTCATGTGTAAGATAATAAAAGGAACAGTCAGGCCCGATTCGGGGCTCCAGTCCACAAGGCTGGGATCCCCTAGCCCCGAAGTTTTCTCTCCTATTTTGTGTCTCTCTCTCTCGTTTCCTTAACCTTTTGCCATCCCTTCTCCACACCCACCTAGCCCAGTCGTGCGGGATGTGACATGTCATCTAAGACCCTCTAATCTATTCTCCTCTTGATTGCTGGAGTGATTTTTCTAAAATGCAAATATTATCCTAAAAACACATCAATGGCAATGAATAACCCTCAAATCAGTTAGCATGGCATACAAGAATGTTCCGAATCACCTACAGTTAACCAAACCTTTTCACCTATTTGCATTTTTTAAAAAATTGAGGTGTAATTAAGATGGAACATTATTTTAGTTTCACATGTACAACATAATTATTTGGTATTTGTACACATTATTTGCACTTTTAGAAAACCTTTTTATTGTTGCTTCTCTGCACTATCTACCTGAAAACTTCCTATTCATTCTTTTTTTTTTTTTTTTAGCTGAGCCATCCTGACACCTGTTGGCAGCTCAACGGCAACTCAGTTGAGGCTGGCATTGAACAGCTATTGCTCAGAGCTCAGCTCATACTCTTGAACGAGCTCTTAATCAACTGAGTCATTGGGCCAGCCCTTATTCATTCTTTTTTTGTTGTTGTTGAGGGCAGTGTCATTGGCCCTCACATGTGGGACCCGAACCGGGGCTGCTGGTCTCCCAAGCCAGCGCTTAACCACCGCGCCACTCGGCTGGCCCCCTTATTCATTCTTTAAGTCCCAAGCGTCTTGTCCTCTGTGGAACAATGACTTATCTCTAAAAAAAAAGTCATTCTCTAGAACAGAAGGAAATCAGCCTGTTTTTTTTGTTTTTTCATTTTGGAGCCTGGTTAAATTATAATCTTCTCCAAAATAAGTACAATACAATCACTTTTCAGATTCCCATAGATGTTTATGTGTCAAAATGATACAAATATATGTTCCTAACAGACAAACTGGCATCTTAATTACCTGATATAGCAGTTACAGTGTCCTGTTATAATAAAGCACTACTTAATAAGCTGTTGGGAAGCATCGTGCTATTCAGTTCATAAGAGTAGGAATTAATCAGAAGTCCCTGCTTACCACACACAAACACAACAAGATAAAGAGCCAAATAGGAAACACCCTTGCTGTGATTTTTTACATACCTCATACTGGTTCAGGAACATGTGGAGTTGCTGCACACTGATTCTCAGGTCAGTCTCATTGAACTCATAAAGAATATTCCACCCCAATGGTCCAAATTTCCGTCTCTCTTGTACCAAAGCATGAAAGAAACAGAGACCATAGAGTAATTTCTTGAATTCCTCCTGTAATGAGAAGAAATGGTGCCACCTCATTATTTCCCTCTACCATTGCATTATACTGACCATATTTTAGAATGAAAGTGATTAACGACTTTTGCTTATGAATATATCCACCCCAACGTACAACAAAAATAGAATTAAGTATGTTTCTACATACTTAACATGAAACATGTTTTGATTTAATTAAAAGTTAAAGGAGTCCAAAGTTAGAGTCAAAATAAAATAATTAAATTAAGGATACTGTTCTGGGTAATTAATGTACACATGGATTTTTGTTCTTTTTGTTTGTTTGTTTTAATTTTAGAATACTTTTGACTTTCTAGTGAGACTTATAATATAGTAAATATTCAATGTTGAGAACATATTTCTTTGAAAGCAGGATGCCACAGAAATCTTTCCTAACAGGCTTAAGACTTGATTCTACTAGTGAAGAAATAAATTTTCAGTTTTGGGGAAAAGGATAATGGGGTTACAGTCGGAGGAGTCCAGCACGACAGCCAAAAGAGAAACCATAAATGAACTCATGAGAGAAAAAGTCAGCTTTAAACCCCAAGTACAAGTGCCAAAGTTCAGAGATCGCCATTCAATGGCAGCCCAGAGCAGGAACGTCTGCCCTTCCTTGCCTTGCCCCTGCACACACTCTGAACTGAGTGGTTAGCTTCAGCAGCTATCACCAGCAGGAGGAGGCTCAAAAAGAAGGATGCCAACTCCATCATCTTCCCCCAACAGCATGAAGCTCACTAGCTATAGATCTGAGGTGAGATACTGGGGAGACACATTTTGAATAAAAGTTGAAGTAGTGATTAATATTTTGTATTGTACTTTCTGATTTCTGAATCAAGGTTGGCTTTGCAAGTTAAAAATGACTATAGGTCATTTTATTATCTGACAATAACCAGAGAAGCCCTGAGGCTGTCCAAAGTATTATCCAAGGGCAGGGGAAATTTTCCTCTGTGGGATAAAATTGAAAGGGAGAATAGAAGACAAAAGTAAAGTGGTATAAATTTAACCAGAGAGGTGGAGGGAAATAAGGGTAAGCATGCTTTGTTAACTCTGGAACTATTTCAGATATATTATTGAGCAAATCAGTAAATGAGTTGTTGTGGAAGCCAGGTTTCTCACTGTAGAGAAAGGAAATATAAGTACAGAATGAAGAAAAGTAAGAATAATCCCTGGATAGATGGGCTGAAATTGGAGGTATTGCTATGAACTCATTACATATGGTCATACAGCAGTCTAGCTGTCTGTCCCCGTGCACCTTCCCATAACAACAGATCCTCATAGAGACAGTACTTTAACATTATGCCTACTCTATCTTCCTGTGTGACCCCAGGAGATGGCTCGTTAGTCAAAGATGGATACGACCCTAGCTGCATATAGGGCAACCCAAGCCAGACACAGTCACAGGGGTCATAGGAGAGATCATGGAGTTGAAGAAAATCGGCAAAGACCCCTTGTCTCAGGTGCTGACAGCTTGCCTGTGAAATGACCTTAAAAAGGTGATAACATCTGTCCTCCGTGTAATTCTATTAGGAAGTCTAGGCATGGGAAGTTTCTGTTCCTTAGGAGGTTTACATGGACATATCATGAGACTTTTCAGTAAAGGCAGCCTGCAGGCCATGGGGTGATTTGACTCTGAGCTAAGTTCTGTGGTATGATGTATGAGACTCACAGACCAGGGCTACTCCCTTGTGTGTATCCCAATAAAAGCTGCAGTCAAGCCCGATTTGGGGCACTTAGTCAAAGAGGCTTTGAGTCCCCTGGCTAGCACTGCTTTTGAACTATTCCTTGTCTCTTGTCTATATTTTTCTGTTTCTCAACCTCCACTGTCCCTTCCGAACTCCTACAGCCCTGTCATGCGGGATGCAACAATTACGTATTTCTAAAATATGTATATGAGTGTATACATGCTGACACATTTGTTTGTATGCAAGCATATATGTATATATACATATATATTTGTATATATGAACGTGTGTAAGTACATGTATATATTTCTACACTCTCTCCATGGAAAGGGGCAAGAACCGAAGACACAGCAGTAGCAATGAGCTCATCTAGCACCTAGATCTTGGTCTCTAATACCACTCCCTATTAAAAAAGGAACCAGGACGATTTAGAAAAATGTCTGGTTCCAGGCCTGGGATATAGATAAGCCTGGGGCATCTTATGCCAGAAAGTAAGAGGGACAATAATAATAAATTATTATTATATCTTTTTTTTTTTTTTCTAAATGATGGTACCTATAACAAGTACATAGGGACCATCTTGAAGGAGCACTGATCAAATCTGGGAAAATTTGAGCAAAAGACTTAAATAATAACAATGAACTGTTAACCATTGGAAAAAACCCCCAAGAGATTCATGAGTTTATAATAATTATAGTTAAATGAACGGGGGAGGAGGAGGGCTGTTACTGACAGGAGAGAGCCAAGTGTCAAATGTGGAGGGAATGCTTGAGTTGGAATTGTCATAGGAAATAACTGGTTCAGGCAAGAATCAGCAGTGGCTCCTAGGCTGGGGGAGGGGTTTTGATGAGAAACAGGCTATTTGCATGGTCCTAAAATGTTTCCCTACAGATTGATTTTTAGTTGCAATGGGCAAAATAGTTATTATACAGTGAAGAAATAAGACAACACTTTGTCCAGATGATCAAAAGTAGTATCATCAATGAGGGATAAATGGGCATCATGTGCCCCCCCAATGTGATAACCTGAGGACACGACATCACCTTCATAGTATTCTGGCTAAGAGTGCATAACCTGAATCTAATCATGAGGAAATATCAAACAAGTCCAAAATAATAAATGTTCTACTAAAAAAAAGGTAGGGGAATACATTCTTCAGAAATGTCAATGTCCTCAAAGACAAAGAAAGGCCGAAGAAATATTTCAGATTAAAGGAGGCAAAGAGATATGGCAACTAAACATACGCTAACCCTAGACCAATCCTGTAGTAGATAGGGACATGCTCTAACGGACATTAGTGAACCAATCAACAAATTTGGAACATAAATGGTAGATTAGATACAATAGTGTATGCTAAACTATTAATAATAACTGCAGCAGGATAAGATAATATCTCTATTCTTAATAAATATCCATTGAAATATTTATTTAGGAATAAAGGGCTGCGACATATCTAACTTACCTGCAAGTGGTATATAGTAACAGAAGGTGAATATGGGCACAGGGCATAGGGGTGTTCTTTGTGCAACTGTTATATTGGCAACTTTCCTGTAAGGTTAAAATTATTGCCAAATAAAAAGTTGAAACAGAAAAATTATGATGTGCTGCTTTGGCATTTGAGGAGATCTGGGTTTTGGTTTGGACCATGGTTCATAAAAGGCTGGACTTCCAAAGTTTGTGAATATCACTGGAAAGCCCACTGGATCTAGAAGAAAGGGAGCAAATTTTTGCAAAAAGCTTCTGCCCAGCTATTACACATAGAAATGCCCATCACTGGTCTGGCAGTAATCTGTTCTTTCTGGGCTTAACCAGTGGAAAAACTAGTCATACAGCAGGTCTTAGAAGCTTAGGAGAAGGTTTGACTTAGTTTTAAATATAGGTGTTTTTTTTTAGTACCCAAGACTTGTTTAATAAAAACACTTCTTTATCTTTAATGTTTTCTTTTGATGTGTACTTAAAACATATTCTGACATCAAGAGTGTGAGCTTTTTAATGGCAAAAACTTACCAAGGTTCATAACCCCTCTTAAAAAGAAATGCTTCCATTTTTAATTATGGTAAAATGCTGTGAAACAATTTTAGGTCACAGACATTCACACACAGAATTCTAATCATGAAAGCAGTGGGTGGTTTCCCAGCTTGCCTGATGATGCTAAAAAAGACCCTTATGAGTCCCATCAATCAAGGAGTAAAATCATTTCGGCTCTCTATGGAGAAAATATTTTTATATTTTAATTTAAAGATATGGCCCCAAATAGCAAAGAGCTTGGTTAATATCCTGAGACAAGATTCTCCAACCTTGCAGATCTGTACCGGGAATGGCTTACAGCTGACTTTCTAAATAGAAAGCTACATTATTAACGACACCCCACAAGATCTCAGCTGAGCAGGAATGAGGCTGGTAGTAAAATGAAAATAAAATATTAATAAAATTGACTTCAGCACAGTCAATAATCAGTAATCAAAACCAAGTGCACTGTAGTGCAGGAGACCTATTTAATTTGCAGTTTTCCTCAGCACACACATCCATGATCACCAGAGGCCACTCGAATTGCTTTAGAGGGCTAAGGTAACAAGACGTAGCCATTACTAACAGGCTTTTTGCAGCTGCCAAAGAACTCGGGGTCAGAGATCGGATCCATGAGGTATGATCGAATGATATTAGCTCGTAAACCTTTCGGTGCTTCATTGGTCATTTTCACTCCATTCTGCAGTACAGACACGGGGAAATTTGGAGATGGGTAACTTGTCAGCCAAATTCGGAAATCTGGGTGTGTTGATTCTGGGCTTAACTCCTGCAGGAAAAGAAATCAGATACAAAAGCAAACATAAAATCAGTGAGAAGTCTCCAGCTCATATATGCCTGTGATGGGCTGGAAGTGGGAGGACGCATTTTTACAAAATAATGCTTATAGCTGCAATGTAAGGCAAAAGGTTTTAAATCTGATTCTGTCCCAGGAACAACATACTTAACTGAGAAGGCCCAGAGTGTTGTCTTTCTCCTTGATACAATTAAATCATATGATTGTAAAGTTTACGAAGGTGTTACAGAATTCAGAGTTGGCTAAAATAAAGAAGATAGTCCAAAAAAATCTTGTATCTTCACTGATGTTGCTGAAATATTTACAGAAATAATTTTCTGCCCTAGAGCTAATTAAGAATAATCCCGTTGTTTTGCTATAGCCATGTTGTGAGAATAAGCAACACACTCGAATATGTTAATATTAAACCAATCAGGGATGAAAAAAAGAGTATTTTGAAAGTCGAGAAGAACTGGCATATCCTGAAGCATAGAAACATATCCCTAGCAGCTATATTTGTTTAAGGGGAATGTCAGGCCTGCATTACAGAGGATAACAGAACACTCGGCACTGTAGTTTTGCTGAAGGCTGGCTGTGTAGATGAGCAATAACTATCAGGGGCCCTTCCCTCTCTTCCTATTCAGTCTCACTCCCTACTGTCACCTTCCCCAATCATCCATGTCAGTGGTATCTCTTTTTAAAATTGCAAATCTCTATTAGTAAAAAAAAAAAAAATTGAGCATTCATGTAGTGAAGGGGTGAGGGTGGCTGAATTAGGAAGGATGCAGAGGTGCCTAAAGTTCTTTAACAAATGGTGAGGGCATCATTTTTTCTCCTTCCAGCTGCCCTATATGCCCACTGACTGAAGGAACATGACTGGGCTTTGAGTCAAGTTCACCATCCATTAGAGGGGTATCACAAGCCACAATGAGGGTTTGAACTTTGTCTCGAATGCTTTTAGTAAGTCACTGAAAGGATTTAAATGATGAAACAATAGTCATTCATGACTACAGTAAATATTTATGGATTGTCTAGCCAAGTCCTATTCAAGGTGCTGGAAATAAAGCACAGAACAAAACAAAGTCACTGTCCTCATGGTGCTTACATTCTGTTGGGACATACAGAGAGAACAGAAGGAAGTGGCATAAAGAAAAATACAGCCTGCTCCTTAAACTTTCAATGGAGTATCTGGATATCACGAGTTATATGATGATATTGGTTCTTTAGTAGCCTGGGGGACTGTGAGTTAGGAGGGGGCCAGAGTCACAGGTAATTACAGAGGACACATTTTATCTATGTTTGGTGAAATCAAGTACCACGTTTTCTGTTTACTCAGTGGAACTGAATGGACTTTCTTCCTGGAATTTCTGCCTACAAAAGTTGAGAAGTGCTGCGACCCAGTGCAAACAGGGTGGATGGAGTACCCTTTCGGTTTCAGACTGATCCTCTGTGGCAGGATCACGGGCTAAGTGAGTGAGAAGGGAATTAAAGAACAATGCCCTGACGCCTTTTGGTTTAGGGTGGCCACATGAAGGTGACCTTGGAAAGCCTCTTTTGTTGTTTTTGGTCCACTACTGTAAAAAAGTAAACGGGAGAGAAACGCTTGCCACATTCACTCCACTCCATACACTATATGAGTCCTTGAACAAATGAAACTATCATAGTGTTAAAAAATAAAAGGGGAAAAAAAAAAGGAAATTGGTTCCTGTTGATCCCGACTCACTGGATGAGCCCCTGTCCCTATTAGGAGGGATTCGACAAGGTCTGATGTGTGTCTTCTCTAGTCGGTCCTCTAGTTCCCAACGCCAGGCCATTCCTCCTGTAACCCAGCCATGTTACTCACCGGCAACCCTCCAAATTAGAGGACAGGAATGGAGTTACTTAGATGATATGTATATCACTAATTATATTGAGGGACTACAGGCTAATAAAAAATAAACTTGCATTTTCACCTCACAAACTTTCTCGAGGGTTGGCATCCAGGAAGTGGCAAGGTGACAATTCTGAAGAACAACCCATGTGCCTTCCTTGACAGCTTTTTCCAACATCTTCATAGCTATGGGCCCTTGGCCTTGACCAAGAGATAAAGAGCTAAGTTTTGATCCCCCATATCCCTATGTACAAAAAAAATAAGGATGTGAAAGAAGAATCAATATTATTATTACAGGCAATGTTAACACTGGATACATTAACATTTAATTATGTAGCAACCTTCAAAGGTCTGAACATATACAGTCCTAAAAAAACTCTTACTGGTTAAGAATCCTACAACCACTTAGATAAAAAGGAAGTCAATTAATGTAGGAAACCGTCATGGTAACAAATGGAAAGTCTTTGATTATTGAGATAAGGGATAGAAAAATAAATTAAGAAGACTTTTAACATGAGGAGTTACACAACTCCTAAAATCCAAAGCTGAAAAGAAAACTATGACTAGACACATGGACTTGCCCTGTTTCTTCCAGATCTTTGTGTAATTATGTTGTAACTAATTTGGCTACTGCATAAAATTCAGAGAAAAAAATTTAACCCTTAATTCCCATTTGAAAATTTCTTTAAAGAATTCTGCAGGACTGTTTGCCCGGGGTTCATTTCTACTACATCCGGGTTCATCTGCAGCTTCTGGACATGGCATCTGTGACTCCCTGAGCTAAATCTCTCTAGGGCACTTACCACCTGAATGTCTCTTGGTAAAAGGCTTTCAGTTATGGTAGCAGCTGAAGAGTAGGGTCTTGAGTCCTATCTGACTGTCCACGGCTTATCAACACTAGTGGTAGGAGATGCAGAACACAAAACAGAACTAGATACTACTGTTTCTGGGAAAAGGGGAGATAGCAAATGAAGGCAATGCATTGAGCAGTCCCACACAGGGGCCAGAGAATAATCACGATGTGTAATGTGGGAAGAGAATTGGAGGGGAGCTGGGAGGTCTCGAGGGTCAGAAAGGTCGTGGTGATTTGGGCAGGGTGAGTCCACATAAATGGATACTTCTAGCCATCTCTATCCTTTCCACGCTAGCCTACCCACCATTCTTCTTCTTGGCCTTTCCATACCCTCCTTAACTAGTGTCCTGCTTCCATTTTGTATCACTCAAACCAATTCTCCTCACTCCGGCTAGAATGACCTTTATAAATTATAGATCAGATCATGTCACTTTGTTGCTTAACACCCTACCATATTGTTTTCCTTAAAGTCCTTAATATAGCTACAAAGGCCCTATGTGAGCTGGTTCCTCAAGACAACTCAGACCTCGTCTCCTGTGCTTCTTTAACAACAGTAAGTGCTATGTTACACAGCCAATCCTCTAGTATCTAAGAATTACATTTGATGCAAGAAAAATAGGGTATTAAATATAAAGTGGCCTAGTAAAAAGTATTTTAACCAATGAGCTATACGACCTTTGAGAAGCTACTTCATCTCTCCATGCTTAATATCCTTATCTGTAAACTGAGGATTTGCTCATAAGGTTGCTGTATAAATTAAAATAGAAAGTGTGTATAACAGTTATAGCAACATTAACAGTATATATAAAGCACTCAATACAAGTGGTAGTGGTAGTTTTATAAATATCAGTACTAGTACCATACAATGTCATTTTGATTAGACCAAAGGGAAAATGTATCTACTCAAAAATGCCAATCACCGGCTTATTATTTTTCTTGTTCTAAGCTATATGACACAAGAAAATTTACAGTAAATTTATTTGAATCATTTTTAAAGCCTAGAAATGTAAATAGTAGACTATAACCTGGTAAAATGACTGTAATATATCATTATTCTGGAAAGTCAAGGAAGGTTCTCCCTTTAGATACTGGGATAAGAATCAGGATCAGAGAGACACAGGGTCATTGTCCAGACTGGAGTTTAGTAAATCAACCCAAGCTCATACACTGGTGCAAATTATGTCACAGAGTTCCCCACTCCACTCCCCACCCAAATAAAAAGAAAAGCTAATGCCTCCCCCTACCCCCAAGCCCAAATTCTGGCTTTATGATTTAGATAAAGACCTATTTTTAATATCAGTGTGGCCATTTAAGTATCAGTTTCTTGGGACTCTGTCAATCTCTGGACTCCCAAGTCTTTCAAGGACTAAGAAATAAACTTTTACCTTTTCCTCACCCCTTACCATTTTAAGTATAATTAAATATTAATAATAATGTACACACACACACAAACACATGCACGCACACACACACACACACAGATAATCTGATCTGTTTTCAGGTACCTGGTCATCAGCAAATTTTAGAAGGGCAGCCATGGGGTCCGCTCCAGGAGAGAGCACAAAAATCAGTGGTGCACAGCAGTTACTATCTGCAAATGCCTTGGATAAGTCAAAAGGGGGTGGTTCAATGAATACACGCCCCAGCTTGTCGATTATAAATTCTTGCACCATTGGAATAACCTAGAAAGGAGAAAGAATGTTTGAAAGGATATTGAAAATCTGCCTAACACCGTTAAAAGTTCAGCATCAAGGGTGTTTTATTAATTAGTTAATTAATTAATTTATTTATTTATAGCTGAGCCATCCTGCCACCTGTTGGCAGCTCAGCGGTAGCTCAGCTTGGGCTGGGCATCGAACTGCTGTTGCTCAGAGCTCAGCTCGCACTCCTTAGTGAGCTCTTAACCAACTGAGTCAAGGGTGTTTTAAAACAAAGGACTCTAGTGGCATTTGCTTGGGCGTTGGGGAGTCAAAGGCTCCACTTTATATAAATGCCTTTTAGATAGAAAAGAACAAAACAAAACTATAAATATTTAAATAATGAAAGGTGGGTGGTTAGTGACACCAGAATTCAAAGGCATTTTTATTCCTTTTAATGAGTATTCAACACATAATGGATGAAGAATATAAGAAACCTGAAGGGTTAATATCCAAAATTTACAAAAAACTCACTCAACTCAACACCAAAAAAACAACCCAATTAAAAAATGGGCAGAGGATATGAAAAGACATTTATCTAAAGAGGACATAGAGATGGCCAACAGACATATGAAAACATGTTCAACCTCACTAACCATCAGAGAAATGCAAATAAAAACCACAATGAGATACCACCTCACTCCCGTCAGAATGGCTATCATCAATAAATCAACAAACAACAAGTGCTGGCGGGGCTGTGGGGAAAATGGAATCCTGGTGCACTGTTGGTGGGATTGCAGATTGGTGCAGCCACTATGGCAATCAGTATGGCGGTATCTCAAAAAACTGGAAATGGAACTACCTTATGACCCAGCAATTCCACTCTTAGGTATTTATCCAGAGAAACCCAAGATGCTAATTTAAAAAAATATATGCACCCCTATGTTCATTGCAGCACTAGTTACAATAGCCAAAACTTGGAAACAATCGAAATGCCCATTGTTAGATGACTAGATTAAGAAACTGTGGTACATTTATACAATGGAGTATTACTCCGCTATAAAGAAGAATGAAATCGTACCATTTGCAATGATATGGATGGACCTAGAGAACATTATGCTAAGTGAAATAAGTCAGTCAGAGAAAGACAAATACCATATGATCTCATTTGAATGTGGAACAAGCAATGTAAACAGAAATAGTCTCAGAGACACAAAGGAAAAACTGATGATTGCTAGATGGAAGGGGGCAGGGGTGATGGAAGAGGGGAAGGGAAGAAACAATATAAATTGGTAATTTCAATATTGCCACCAGGAAAAATAGTTTGGGGAATATAATCAATAATGCTGTAAACGTTTTTTAGGGGGCCAGACGGACTCATTTCTTCTTAGGGAGACCACTTCATGGATGGTGTAGAGGCCTGACCTCTGCACTGTACATCTGAAGGTGCCGCTGAATAATATTATATCATAATTATAATTTAATATATAACATATACATATATATAGTCATGGGATGTGGAGTACAGTGTGGGGAGTGGAGTCAATGGAATTGTAATACATATGTATAATATCAGGGGTGGGGGGGCGGTAGATTGGGAGAGGGGAGTTGTCACTTTGTAGGGGGGGTGAAAAGGTGAGAGGCATAACTATTGCATTGTTTTGTATATCTGAAACTAATAATAAAAAATTAAAAAAAAAAGAATATAAGAAACCTTAACTTTTTACTTAAGTTTAAAAATACTATGTTCCAAAGTCTAAAACTTAAAAGTAGATATTTTAATGTGATTTATACAATACTATACCATCAAGAAAGAACAGATATAGCTAGAAAAAATTTAAAAAAAAATCACTGTGAAAAAAGAAAAAGCCATACTCCTGTGAAACAGGCAAAATTCTATTGCACAAAATTTCTGATAACATGCCTGCACATTTTCTGGAATCATGTTTGAGAAAGAACAGAACTCCCTGGCTAGGGGGTTTCTACAATGTGAGATAGAATTGTATTCATCAGTACAGCTGAGGTACAGCCTCATACACATCTCCTTCTTTCTGATGAAGGGTCTATACTTAATCATTTCTGGGTAATCGCACCAGCAAATCATGACTCAGGTGTGACCCAAGCAAGTGATAAAAGTAGATTTAACAAACAAGTATCCCTGTATCTATCTTAACAAATTATGTAAACATAACCTAGGAAGAGGAGGAATGGAGTGACAAAAACATAAAGGATTTTTGAAGGCCTCAGAACCACTCCAACCTGCTACCTGCTCATATCCAAGGATGGAATTGTGTGCATGCACAACATTTCAAATTAGGTTGGAAATTCTACCAGCCTGCAATTTTTTTTTTTTTTAATTTTATTGGGGAACAGCCATGGTCATTGGTTTCATGGTCATGTAGCTTTCATGCTACAATGGCATAGTTGACTCTTTAAGGAGGGCATAACTCCCAGTGGTCCATGCTGGGATCAAACCAGCAACCTTGGTGCTATCAGCACAACACTAGCCAACTGAGCCAACTGGTCACCCAGAGCCAACTGGTCACCCCACGCCTGCAGTTTTTCTGAACTTGGAGCAAATGGCAGGAGCAATTTGCAGATGTCAATTATCTCAGCAAGATGGTCCCCTCTGGAAAAAGTTACAAGTATTTCCAAACTAATTGTGTATTCTCTGGAACATCTATTCACACAAAGTTTGTAAGTAAAGGTCATTTACATGTCACAATGCCTTAGAACAGTGTTGATCCTGGTGTAGATGTGTGTGTGTGTGTGTGTGTGTGTGTGTGTGTGTGTGTGTGTATGTGTGTGTGTGTGTGTGAGACTGAGGGTGTGAGGGTGGGGAGGTGACAGTGAAAAAATATCTGGGTTTAAATTAGATTTTTTAATCCCTTTCCAATATTTCTCTAATTTCATTCATATATGGAAAGGGTATGAAAGAGAAATGATAAATTTATAAGTGATATGACATCAAGAACTTACCTAATAAGATAACACATATATTGCTGGTGCACAATAAATATCTACTGAACAAATGAATGAGTAGATAACTCAGGGTGCATCCTTTTGTAAGGATGGGATTTTAATGACAGAAATTGTAAGGAAAAAGTTACTGAATAACAAGTTCACTTATACATAAATTTTGTTTCTAGATGTTTCATGTTTCAGATATTTCGAATTGCATGCATGTCAAGCTTATTGCAAGAAACTAAAACTATCTTAACTGTCTGTCCCAGAATTTGCATTTGCCTTTCTTACTATTCTTCTCCTATAGCTGGTCTTTTCTCACTAGATTAACAACAACTAACAAAAGGGGAAAAAAACCCAAAAAACCTCTACCTCTTTCCTCCCAAGGCTGACTCTTCACTAAGTTATACTTTTACAAAGAAAACGAAATCACCTCCTTTCAAGTGCATGGCTTTACTTTTAGTAGCTTTGACTTGTAGCTGGACCCTGTTTTGTGAGTGTGGTTCAGGCTTGTACTAGCCACTGCTCATGTGTAAACCTGGCAGGTGTGAAGTGACTCTTCTGTTAACACGGCAAGAACAAACTAGGGGTGTTCACATGAGGGTGAACAGAGGCAAATTTCATTTTTTTGTTTTTAATGTTAAAGCTGAACAAGACTTGCTTGTTTCCAAGACTGAATTGTAACTCCCAAGGTAAATGAGGCTATGTTAGCTATTCAGTTTGCAAGATGATAGATTGGTTTTGCTTCGGTGATCGGATTATGCCAGCATTAGGTTTATAAAATGAAATCTGTCAGTAACAAAAATTACAGACTAATCCAAACAACCATCTTCCAAAAGGTAGGAGAGAAGTTTGTGGTCTTCCGTTTATGTTTTTCTATATTACAAATTCATAAAGGATTTATCTGAGGTCAGAGAAACATTAATTTATATTTGAGAAGTTTCTTATTGAAAGATGATTAATTTGCTTTTTGTTTAAAATTCAAAAGGAGAGAACTGTAGCCAGAAACTCTTCATTTTGTAAATGGAATCAAAATATTCCATACTTCAGTGCATTAGAGAACCTGGCATTTGTGGCTTCTTAACACAGAATGGAATTGGTTTTGAGGAGAAAGAGGTGGAAAAAAGGCCAAAAAAATTGTGCTGACAAATAAAGTATATTATAAGTAGATCAAGAAACTGCTGAGTTTCCTGGTGGATAAATGTATATATGTATATATATTACATACATGTGTGTGTATATATGTATACAATATATATGTATGTATGTGTGTGTATGTATGTATAAATATATATAGTCTCATGACTTAGAAATTGCAAAGAAATAAAATCTATATAGTACTAGCCCAAATATTAATTCCATATAGCACTATTATTACTTTCTCTGGTTATACTAATACCATTTTACTTTGGAAAACCACTCTTTAAAAGCATAATTGCCATATACATTTAAAAACATGTACATTCCAAAATCAACAATTCACCACAGAAACTGGAGTACCTGGTAACAGCAACATTGAAGATTTTGAGGTTGCTGTATAATGTAAGGGCATATTAATAAGTATTTTTATATATAGGATTATGATGTGATATAATGATAACTAGCCAATTGTATCACTTAGGACAAAACTGAGTTATGCTGTAGTAGCAAACAATTTCTAGTTCTCAATGGCTTAACACCACAAAAGCTTATTTTTTGCCCCTGCAAAGTTGTCTGGGTGTGCTGGCAACTATCTCTTCCTGTGCTGGCTCAGAGAGCCAGGCTACGTAGCACTTAAGATCAACATGATTCCACAGTTGTGATGGCAGGAGAGTGCCCTGGAAAAATCTCACTACTAACAGTTAAATGCTCACATTTTATTGGCCAAAGCAAGGTGTATGGTCACAATACCCCCACCTCGAATGTGCGCAGAAGTGGGGGAATACCAAAAATATTGGTGAGAAGCATTAATGTCTACACACTCGTTCACCTCTCCAAGGAAAACTCTACAGGAGATACAAAAACATGTAGGAAAAAGTTACAAGACAGGGTACTAAAGTATTGGACAGAGCATCTAAGAGAAGTATAAAACCATAGTTTAACCTCAACTGATTTAAAAACAAACAAATCATACAAACAAACTCCCCTCAGCTTAACTATCTAACTTCCCACCTCCCTCAAAAACACTTTAAAAAGAGAATGAATATGGAAAGTAATATATGATCTGTTTGGTAGCTCAATGTACTTTCAGATTAAAAAGACAAATTTTTTAAAACATAAAGCTAGGGAAAAGAAATTTATAGATGAAACTGTGTAATAAGGAAATGGCTCATTAATCACTTTCAATTAAATGTAATATAAAACATGAACAGTGTCACACGATAGCCTGTCTGCCCCCATGTGCCTTTCTATAAATACAGATTGTTACTTCAATATTATGCTTACTGTATATATCCCTATTTGGCCTCAAAAGATGGCTGGTTAGTCAATGACACGTAAGATTCCCCAAGGGGAAACAACCTAAGCCAGACACAGTTGCATGGGTGCTAGTGGTGCTATAGGAGGAATCATGAATTGACAGAAATAGGTGTAGACCCTTGGCTTCAGGTTCTGGCAGCCTGCCTGTGAAATGACCTATTGATGTGATAATATCTGTCCTCCATGCATCCTTATCAGTAAGCCTTGGCAGAGGAAGTTCTGGCTTTTAAGAGGCGCATGACAATAACCTCATGGGACCTCCGGTAATGGCAGCTTGCAGGCATGGATGATTTGGCCCTGAGCTATGTTTTCGGGTTTGAGACTCACAGACCACAGAAGCTACACTGACCCTTGCTTATGTGTAAGATAATAAAAGGAGCAGTCAGGCCCGATTCGGGACTCTCAGTCCATGAGGCTGAAAGTCCCCTGGTCCCATACTGCATTTTTCTCTTATTTATGCCTCTCTCTCTTTCTTAACCTTTCGCAGTCCCTTCTCCACTCCCACTGCTCAGTGGTGCAGGACATGACAGAACAGAAGCTTCTTTGTTTTTCAAATATTGAGGCAAGATGGTCAATGGTTCATGCAGAGTCATTTTGGTATAAGTCTTTAGCTTAGAAAACAAAGTAAAAACCTTTGAAAATTTTAATGAAAGATTTTAAAGGAGGAAGCCATGTTAGGCAGGAATTTGAAGTATTACATATTCTTCTGTATTTGATACTTGAACTGAAAACTTCAGAGGCTTAACCCTAAAGTTTCAGTGGAGATTCACTTTTTTTAAAAGGTCTACCAAGGGGATATAGTTCATCCTCCATCATCAGTTTAATAACGATTCTGAAACAACTGTAATTACTTCCAGGACCTAAGAGCAGGGAAGCATTATAGCTTTAATGGGCCCTAGGCACTTTGTGGGCACCTTTGTTCATAAAAGAATTAAAAATGATATTTTACAATTCTTTTGGTATAATACAGATTGGATTATACTTTCTGATCTTAAAAGAAATTAAGACATCTTTATGGACCCCTAAAAGTATTGTGAGCCCTAGGCATTGTGCCTAATAGATACTTGGACCGTGGCTAAGAACAGACTGCCAAGTCAAGCAAGAATTACATGTGTTCATTGACTAGACTATGGCTTACAGAGGAAGGAATGCCTCCATCCCACTTCATCAATGATGTGTATAAAAACATTTAAAAAATATATTTTCTTCACTATCTAAGTTCTTTTTTGTTGTTAGTATATAAGTATTGTCTTATATTCCTTAGCAACTTAAATTGTGAATACAGTGTTTTAAAATAATTATGCATTACTTTTATTTGAGTAGTAACTACAGACAAGTAGGATATTTTCTCATTTTTTTTCCAACATACCTAATGTCTACATTTTTTCAGCGTATATGGGTATCTCTGTGAATGTGGATCATTATTCTTAAGTGAATAGTTTTTTTTTAAATTGAGTATAATAATACAAATAAGGATGTCAATGAGTACTGAAATTTGCTGACATAACAGTCAGCTGTTACATTGGTTATATAATTTATTAAAGAAGGTAAAATCTAAAAGTATTGTTAATTTTCCTTTGCAGTTAGTAATGATGAATAGCTTAAAATAGTATTCTGTAATAAACTTTCTAAAGGCCAACAAAGAACGGTAAGGTTAGCATTTGAAGAACCAGAAATTCTAGTATATCAGTTTGATATTAACATCACTGACTAATTTTACTGAAATAATTGGAATATAAATGAGATTATAGCACACAAAGGAAGCAGATTGTGAGAAATTAGGGAAACATACACAAAAAGGAAGAATCATAAAATAAATAAACTATAAAATATAACCTGAATTTAGTGTGGTTTTAATAAATATACAAACTTTTTGAAAAATGGCTCCATTAGAAGGAAGTGGGGTTATTTCCCCCAGGCTGTGTCATCTCATCTACGACAAACAAGGAAATACCTGTACATATTTGGCTGACTATGGGGAGAGGATGAGCTGGAATCATAGAACTGCTTTTAAAGCCCACATTTACCTTGTCCGGCCTCAAGCAACGAATAATAAGCATCCTTTGAAACTTATTTGCTTTAACTTCCCAAGCATCAGGAAAAACTTCATGATGTGGTTCCTAAAATTATAGTGTATATAATTCAATGTTATTTTGGAGATTATTTGTAAAATGAACAGTACTTTAACTTAAAAACCAAGTTTTAGAGAAAACATAATGACTAACTGAAATCAAGAACATTAATGTAAAATTTATTAGGTTGGGGCAAAGTTCGAAATAAAAAAATGAAAAGAAAATTTAAAACCCCATGAAGAAATCAAAACTAGGACAAAATGATCCCTATTATGAAAACAAAAAGTACATATGGAGTTTTATTCCCATTAATTCTTCAAAGGCAGGTAAAAGAAGCTACCAACGACTCTCATCATCTATTTATAAAAATAAACATCTATTGCAAAAGGAAAAGGGTATTGTACTAAAATTTATTATGTTATTTCTTGCTTTGAACAGTTTTGGTGGTCTTTTTATAAAGGGATATTTGTGAATGTGTACACTAAAGAAGCCCAAAGAGGGAGAGAGCTATTAAAAATATACAAAAAGAGGGCCGGCCAAGTGGCACGGTGGTTAAGAGCTGGCTTGGGATGCCAGCGGCCCCGGTTTGGATCCCACATATGAGGGCCAGTGACACTACCCTCTAAAAAGAATACAAACAAACAAACAAAAATATACAAAAAGAGAGGCATCAAGATTCCAGGAGGGGAGGTAACCTTGAAAAAACAAAAACAAAAAAGGGAGAACATTTGTACCTTTGAAAGTTTGGGGAAGGCTATGCAGTAATCAGATCAGAAATCTCCATGTTTCACTATAGTGAATAAATATCTATTTCAAATTAGAATGAAGTACTCACAAAAAATTTGTCTCTAGAAAATAATTTTTTTTTTTTACTAACAAGGAGAGATCCAAAAGATATTCTGTCCAAAATATTTGAATTCATGTGTAGACACAATCTCACTATTGTGTATAAAACAACAAATAGGTAACCAAATAAAAAATGTTCTCCACATATCTGTTTGTTTCTGTCCTCCTCCTCCTTACTCCCCCAAACTGAGCTTTTGTGTATCAAACCCAAGTGAAGCAGAATGTTGAGAGAGTAGAAACAAAGGAATAGAAAAAAATAACTGGGAATTTGCACCAGCTTAGCTCTTACGCTAAAAAGTTAGGGAAGGCAACAATTTCTATGTATTCCAGAATGAAACTGTGTATCATGGTATGTGTTAACTACAATAGATTCCAATGAGCAAGACAGAGTCTTGTGAGAAATATTTGAGAACAATTAGCTTTTCCCTCTCCTCAAATGACAAAAATACTGAGGGTGCCAAAAAATGTGTACAAATGGACACTATGGTCAACGCTGCTCATGCAGTATCTCGCTGTAATCTGAAGTGTCTGGATGCTGATGGTAACCATTCTGAGCACCTCTTGCAATTGCAGAAGTCAAACAAGAGTCTCATTCATCTTTTGTTATTGGTATATATTGAGTATTACAATGTTAAGACAGTTTTCCTTTTTTAAAATGTGTATACATTTGTTTTGGCACCCTTTGTACTTCTTAGCTTGTATCCTACATTCAGAAAATCTAAACAATAGTTGTTTTGTAAAATGTTAACTTTTCTGCTGTCATATTGCCAAAGTCTAAGTTAATAATAAATAAAAACTTAGCATGGAAATTTAAAAAGAACATTTTTAAAGGAGCATGTAGCTTCACATTTCAAGGAATTTCAATAGATGTTCAAACAGAACCACTTAGAAGGTGGAAATAATATAAACCTAAACTTTGATTTTAACATCTGACCAGCTATTTAAAGCTTACTTGGATCTTGTTTTTATTCAAACATAAGAATATATTATTTAACATTATTTTCTACATTTACTAATTTTAGAATAAGCAAGAGGATTAAAAACATACCAAACTATCATATACTTTTTTCCATCCATCCTTTAAGCGTACAAACTCCTTACGAATGGTTCTGAAGGAAGGCAAATCATCTAGTCGACATATTTCATCCCAGGATTTTTGGGGAAGCCATGTACAAGGGTTGGTATGAGGATTATCCAGTCCAATACCACCAGTTAGCAAAAATCTCCACTCAGCTTTATTAATCTTTTGAAAACAAGGTAGCATGAAGTGTCAGAAAAAAGTTCATCACATATATAGTAAATTTACAATCATTTAAAAGGAATTGCCTATTGATTTTGAAATTTCAGCTATGGTTCCCATGAAATTCTGATATAGCTCAGTATTTATTAGTAAGAAACCAATATATCCATTATAATCAGTTTTCAAAATAGTTTCATTTTAGAAAGCTACTTTTTGATAATTCTCTTCTGGAATTACTAATCTAAACATGAAAATCTTAACGTATTCTATTGGTTATGTGTTTTCCAAATAACTGCTTAAGAATTCTGCAGACTCTAAAAATTGTGGGAAGATAGAAAGCCATCAATTTGCCATGTTTTGAATTATTTTCCATTAAGTATAATTTGGTACTGCTACAACACTTGTGCAAAAAATGCAAGAATAAAGCCTTTTCTCTTTCAGAATTCAGCCAATACATTATCATGTGAAATCAATAAATCTTAAACAATAAAATAATGAATTTACACAACAGGTATTGTTCAATGCAAGTGGTTTGATTTGAGTAACTTGTACAAGTTCTGAAAAACATTACCATTTATACTATTGGTGGAATTATGTCAATCTATTTGGTAAATTTATATGCATACTTATGTGAGATTCTAATAAGAACTAATTTATTTTAAATTAAAGCATACAAAAGTTTAAGTAACACCTACATAATGAACTTTGTGCTTAATTTATATTTCAGTCTAGTTGTGATGTCTTGCCATAATTATAATTATCATTATTGTTTATTTACAATGTTTAAAATATCTATCCCCATACAAATTAGTAAATTAATGAATCAATGTCAATATTATGGATTTTTTTCCCCTACAAATGAAAACAGTACTGACCGCACCCTCATGTATCAGCAGATTGACAGTTAGACAAAAGGAAAAGAGTAGCTTGTCCTTTTCAAAGAGTGACCGGCAGATATTAACATAGAGGGAATATGTAAAGTGATCCTTGAGAATTTGAAGCCTAAGGGTCAACAGAAAGAAAGTAAATAAATAAAAATTCATTATACTTTAAAGAAAATGCTCTTAAGGACACCTATTATAAACCATTTAGATGTATGTTATTCCAAGAAGCTTTCTGGTCAATTACCCCGCAAAGAATTAAGGGCCATCATTAACTGGATGCACCAATTTGAGAGCTACACAATGTAGAAACACCAGTAGAATTGCTTCTTATTGTTGGCTGATTTCTTTTTTTTTAACTGAATCTTTCTTTTGGTAAAAAGTCAATGCATTGTATATTAATCTATTATGTTTAAAATTCTGTGGACTATTTTTAATGATAAAACATTTCTTGGGGTAAAATTTGACTTTCTTATTTCATAAGTACTTCTAAATATTCTATATGATATTTAAACAAACAGACAAAAATCAATAGTTACTTTATTAAATTGTTTAGTAATGTGCTACTTTGCTTATAAATTATTAAAAGCTGGAGAAATCACAAACTTAATAAAACTACACTTTTTTTTTTTATCACATAGACAAAACGTGCAAATAACAATATTTGTAATAACATTTTAGTAAATGCCAATGTGCAATCCATACTCATAATAATTCTTAACATGAATATAATACTTCAAGCATTTTCACTTAATTATCTCATAAGGGAAATAAACTATCATTGAAAACAAACTTAAAATATTTTATTACATAGGTTATAATAGTTATAATAGAAATAAACACTTGGCTGAAAACATTTGTAGAGAGCTCATGATTGAAATGAGTTAATGGCCCAAACTATCTAAGCAGATCAATTTATCTGAAGGAAAAATGAGCATAGTTTGATTTTGATGAAGCAAAATTATATCTGTGTCCCATAAGGTGTTTAGAAAAAAAAAAAACACCTACCAGTGCAATCATATCTTGGCTGTTTCTAGACTGATATCCTAAACCACTGATCATCCCAGATCTACTTTTTTCCTTACCTGCCTATTTCTTTAACTATTTTTATCCCCGCCAGCATTCCCATAAAGAAAATTACAACAAGCTAATATATTTTATTTCTAGTTGAAAACTCTGAAAAGAGTCTTGGTAAGAGAGGGCCTTGAAACTAGCTGCTGTACTATGGTTGAATTCCTTGAAGATTTAAAATAATCATTTATTTTAAATGTCCCCATTTTATGCTAATAAATCTTGTCACACATGGTATTTAATTTGTCTTATCTGTAATAGTACAATTAATACAGGGTGACTCAGGTTTGGTCTTTCTAGAATAAAATAAAAAGTTCTGCACTTTAAAACAAACTTCTTCTTGGGCCGGCCAAGTGGCGCATTGGTTAAGCGCTGGTTTTGGGATGCCAGCGGCCCCGGTTCGGATCCCACACGAGGGCCAGTGACACTGCCCTCTACAGCTAACAACAGCTCCACCTGGAGCTGGGCTGTGCGAGCCCCGGCGATGGTGTGGGCTGCAGCCCCTGCTGCAGTGGGCTGCCATAGGCTACAGTGAGTGGCCCGCAGCCAGCGTGAGTGGCTGGCAGCCAAGCATGAGCTGCCAATAGCCGCGGTGAGCGACATCCAGAGGCCAGCGACCGATCTGCCTCATCCAGGAAGGGCGCAATGACGATACCAACAGTGAAGCAACATCCTCTGCAACTAAACCGAACAACAAAAAGACAGCAACTTGTTTGTTCCCCTTCCCCGATTCCCCAACGCTGTTCCCCTCCACCAATTCCCCAATAAAATCTTTAAAAAAAACAAACAAACAAACAACAAACTTCCTCTTATAGATAGGAAGGTCGAAGAAAAGATTATAAGGGTCAATCATATTAGAAATCCAAGTTTAGTCTCATTAGTGCTAAAATGCAGATTAAAATATGATATTTTAATAATCTTCTACAGTGAAAAAGAGGATAAAATTATCATTCTCAATGCTAATGCATGACACAATCATATGAAATAATTCCTGTTCCTCTGATGGAGTTATACATTTGAAGGAAAGCAATTTATATCTGGAAAGATATAAACACTTTAGCGCTAATTTTGGATTCTAACCTAAGGAAATAATCATGTAGACATTTACATTTATTGCAGCATTATTTACAATACAAAAGCTGAAGACTACTTACAAGTTTTACAATAAGAAAATTATGGTACATTCATAAAATACTATATTGTGTAGCTACTAGAAATGATTTTTCAGGAAAGTATTTTATAACATGGGGAAAATAATCTTGTAAAAGTGGAAGAAAAAGAAATAAATATGTGTAGGTGTTTGTGTGTGTGTGTGTGTGTGTGTGCGCATACCTACATGTATTTCAGAGAGAGAGAGAGAGAGAAACATAGGTATTTCAGTTTGATTCCTGTAACAAAGCTATATCCTCGTTAGATTTTGGTTTCTGTACTTATGTATTTTTTTTTGGCTATGGTTATTTATTTATTTTGTTATAATAAATTTTGATGCATTAAAATTTTTATAAAAAAGATAATCCAAATTATTATATACTATTTCATAGTATATACCATAGTAATCATAATATATGTTCGGTTGCATGGTTAAGTAATTATTGGGTTGTCAGAAAAGTCATGACGTATTTTTTCTATGTTTCTCGTTGCAAAAACGTGTCATGACTTTTTCGACAACCCAATATTATGAATAATAACTATCAGAAGACAAAAATAAAATATTTTTATCTGAGTAAAAAAAAAAAAATGAGAGAGAATTTTAGGCCATTAAGGTTCTAAAACAAATGTTTCGTCGGGTGTTAATAGTCCCATGCTTTCTTACATCTTTAGTGTAGCCATACTATAGTCTAATAGTTGACTGAGGCCCACAGCTTATCTGATGTTTATCAATGATACACAGATAAACAAATGATCCCTATGAAAACTCATCCTATCTTTACTTTATGAATGGGAACTAGCTTCTTAATTGAAAACCCTTATTTTACTAAAAAAAAAAAATAAGAAAAAGAAGATTAAATAAGACTGGCTAAAAGATTCTGTTTTGGTGTACCACTTTGGAGCTCTGGCAGTATTCCCTAAAATGGAACGTATGCATACCCTGTGATCATCAATTTCATTCTTGGATGTATGCCTATCAGAAATAGGAACACAAAAGCCATATATGAGAATGTTGAAGGCAGAAAAAATTTATAATACTCCCAAACTGGAAGCTACCCAAATGTTCTTAACAGAAAATGAATAATTTGTGGTATAGTGTCAGGACAGATAAAAGTTAAAAATAAGAGTTTTAATTCTCCCTATTGAACATAAAAAAAGAGATTTCCCTCCCCTCCTTTTTCTTAGAGCATTTACTTTTGAAAATCTAAAGTTAGCAGTACTTTCTTCCCTCTTTGAAAGGCATATAAATCCTTTAGAAAATTTAGGCCTCCTGTGGGAGCGTAGGAGCCTATTTGTCAGCTCCTGGCTCCAAGTTGCAAAACTCCCTCCTGTCATAAAGGTTCCAGACATTTGTTTTACCCCTGGATAAAGCTAACACCCACAGTCCCCTCACCTCCATTAACAGGTAAAGTTAGGATGAGATTTCTGTCTTTGCAATCTCTCAGTGGGCTGCCTGAGATGCACATCACAATCTGTTTTAATGCTTACTCAATAACAAAACTAGTTCTTTCTTTACTAGTTCGTGGTGAGAATCTGGATTGGGAGAAGATTTTGTTTTTATACTTCCCCAACAATATACTCACACAATGGAATACTATTTAACAATGAGAGTGAATAAACCACTGCACTGTACAAAACAATATGTATCTCAGTAACACAGAGTTGTGTGATTCCATTTGTATATTGTTCTAAAACAGGCCAAACTAATCCATGGTGTCGGAAGTCAGGACAGTGATTACCTTTGGGGCAGAGGATTAGTGACTAGAAGGGAACACAAAGTGGAGTTTATGGGCGATTAATAATGTTCTATGTCTTGATCTGGGTGCTAATTACACAGGTGTGCTCACTTAGGAAAATTCATTGAGCAAATACTTCTGATTTTAGCATGTTTCTGTTTATATATTGATAACTTCAACAAATATTTTCAAACACATTTTTTTCTATTTACTCTTTGGTTCCAGGTTACACATTTAGGACAAGAATAAATATGATTTTTGTTGTTTTTAAATTAAAGGATTTTAACTAAAAAGAAAAAGGCACATTTTGTTTTCTACATTTCATCCAAATCTGACATCTGGGTAAAACAATGTCATTTTCTATAAATCGCAAGGGGCTATCCCACAGTTACAAAGAAACAGATGTCACATCTGTGGATGAGTTTTAATTTGCTATAAAAAGAGATAATAAAAAATGATGATTTTTAAAGCATAAAAATTATTGTAATTTTTTTTTTTTTTTTTTTTTTGCAAAGCAAACCTTTGTTCTTTATTTCCCTAATGATCTGGCAGCTGCTGTCAAACCTTTTTCTTTTTTTTAATCTTGTACACAAAATATATCTTTAAGTGACAGAGCAAAGAAATTCTTTTCTCTAGACTCCAGCAAATACATTGATTTAAAACTAGTTAAGACGATAACATTCTGGTGGTTATTTTAACCAAGGCAGAAATTAAGAACTGCAGTGAAAAGCAGAACATCATTTACTGTGTGTGACTCCATATGACTGGCACTGTGATAAATTCTGGGAATACTTAAAAAAAAAAATCCTTGCCTCAGGGAACTCAGATTTTAGTGTGAAAACCAGACTTGTTTGTTCAATTAACCAACACAATGCAAATGACTGGGAACTTCTCTAAGAAAGGTCACTTAAATTTTATTTCCTGTATTTCAGCAATCCTTGTTAATCTTAAAAATTTCAGATAATGGAAGATATAGAGAAACAAACTAAACATTTTCAAATATCAAAATATAAAAACAAAGTTTAAACTTTACCATCATGCATTTCTTTCCTAAAGATACCCCCTCCTCTCTCCATCTCTTTTTCTCATGGGTAGACATCTGAAAAATTGTTTGCTAAGCCAAGTGTCAGTCTTACATTTTTATTAGTCTCATATTCAAACTTGTAAAATAATGAATGCTTCTACAAAAAATTGTTCAGTCTAAGGATATTAAAATTTAGAAAATTTCTACCACGATAAATGAAAGGAATTCAATTCACATTTCAAGAGATTAGCATTGTGGATTTCTAAAAACTAACTCTTAACTTTAAGTGTAAGTATTAATTCCTTTGAATATAAACAATCAAGAAACTGAAGTACCTAGCTTCATACTGATCAATGAAGTTATAAAGGGCAAAGTTACAATGAGTTATTTTCTTTATTCAAGAAATAATTTCATGTTATACTCCATTAAAAACATGTTTTAATACCAAACTAAAATCTATCTCACTGATAACAAAATGAATTTTATTCTATGTACTATTAAGTAAGGTCTTAATTCCATTATGGATTGTAATAGCCAAGAGTGAAAATAAGGTATCTTCCATAAATAAGAATAGCACAAATAATCACAACAGGGAATTTTCTAATTGACAAATTTTATATATGTGTATATCAGAATCTGAATTAGTAACTTTGGGGATGCAAGCTTACAGAGGGTAAGAGTAATCTTTTAGGGGTATTAACTGCTCTTTCCATACCTCCAATCATAAAAGCATTTTGCAAATGATAAAATGAGGTAACTGTTTTGTCTTTTTAGAATTACATTATAATTCTATAGCTCTGTAAACAATTTCTTGGCAGACTGAATTTGGTCACATCTGTTCAATTTCTAACCCTCACACTTATTTCTGGTACAATGGTTAATCAAGTTCATTTTAGCTATGTGGCTGTAATGCTCACACCATTTTGAAATAATGAAAGCCACCAAGTACTACTTAATTCTCCTGCGTTAATTAGTTAGTATTAATATTCATTAGTCTTTCTTTTGCATACCTTTTTGACAAAATTTCTGATTTCTCTGAATTTTCAATAGACAGGATGAAAAGGTTAATAAACCAGGTCAGCGAGTACTGATACATGGGCTCAATGTTAGCTAAATCAGCAATAGAAAAAAACAGGATAGCAGAATAAATGGCAATAGGACGATAGCCCAAGCGAGTGGTATCAATCTTTCTCTCTGTCTCTTCGGCTACTTCCTGCTTTTGAGAAATCTCATTAGCCAAAGCCTTGGAGGAAGATAATATCTTAATGGCAGTTTCATCTTCTAATATATTGCCTTCCGAAGATGAAAGAACTTCTAAAATCTTGTCTTCTATTTCTTTTAACTGCCTAGAATAAAACACAATTTTCTCAGAAGAAAAAGAAATCATTTAAAATCACTTCACGTATACATTCTTTTATAAGAAACAAAGAGCTTGTAACCTAAAGAGATGCATCATTTTGTGACAAATATCCATAATGGTGGTGTTGTATAATTTCTTATCTTGCAAAATGTCAAAAAGACAGGCTTTTCTGCTCCACTTCTCTTTCTAATGATCATTTATGTGGTAACTAGAGAAAGAGATGGTAGCCAATCTACTCTGCCATCAAGCATCTCAGCCCCAAGAGAACGGGAAGTATCACTCCATTTATTTCCTGATATTTTTCATGATTTATCGAGCTTTACCCTTTTTACCTATGAAACAGATATTATGAGCCAAAAGTGTGATGTAACATATTCATTCAGATTGAGCTCCAGTGAAAACAGGTAACCTCAGTTACAAAATAAATACTAAAACTTTTGTGTTAAACTTTGTTGAATACTTGCAAACATACTGTCTCTAGTTCTTCTAGTACCTAAGAACACGTATGTAAAAATATACTCTGTAATGCAATTTTTCAAACTATCATAGAAACACTGTAATACCTTATATTTTCCTCTTAAATCTTCCCATTCAATGCACCTATTAAGTCTAACAAAATAGATCTTTAAAATATACTTTAATTTATTCTACATGATCTGAAAACAACCAAGAATAATTCTGTGTTTATAATGTTTAAAACCTTTTGTTTTCAGCTCCTTGTAATATCAAAGCTTGTTTTTCTTCTTCAAGGTCTGGTCTTTCTCGTGCCACCACAATTCCCAAAAGCTGATCTTGCATTCCCTCGGAAGTTATCATGAAGTTTAATAATGTTACCTATAAATGAAAGAATATATAAAAATTGCACCATTATTTCTACTGAGAAAGCCTCTGCTTGTATGCTTCAAGTTCTAACCTTAAAATAGACTATTTACTACAGTAGTACATGCAAAAAGTGGAATTTGTAGAGACTATAACTATAGATAAAGGGAAGCCTGGTTGATGGATTAAAAACACAGTAAAGTTTCTCATAGTCACAAATGTAATAATTTAAAGGGTTTTTTTTTTTTTTTGTATGTGAGCAATTTATTTTTATTTCAAACTGGTCCAATTTCTGACAAGTCTTTAACCTCAAAATCAATTACAATCAGGTTGGAAGCTATGTCTTATATTGGCCAGACTAGCTGATTTATATTTTAAGGATTTATATTTATATATTAAGGTAGAAAAAGGAAATCTTACAAAGTGAGATAAGAGAAAAAAGAACACTGATTATTTGTCTTGAGTAAAGTATATATATTTACAATCTGATAATCATATTACAATATGATAATCAGCTACTATTGTGAACTAGGGAATGTATATTTCAATGGTGTCCATCAAGAGGCAGTCTGCTAACACCTGCTTCATACCTAATGGTTCTTACAGGCAGGTCTTTTCCTGTTGACTACATCTTAAAATTCTCCATCTTCTGGTTCTTTCCCATAGGAAAGAAAGTAATCATGGCTTAGATCTCTCTTTTTAAAAAGCAAACAGCAGTACTATGTTGAATAACAGAGGTAAGAGTGGGCATCCTTGTCTCGTTCCTGATCTTGAAAGAAAATGTTCCGTTTTTCACGATTGAGTATGATATTAACTGAGGGTTTGTCATACATGGCCTTCATTATACTGAGGTACTTTCATTCCATACTCATTTCAGGGAGTGTTTTTTTGTTTTTAAAGTGGTAAAAAAGCAGTTTATTAGAAGAAAAAGTACACTGCAAAGAAATAGAAACTCAAAGGCCCAAGGGGCCAAGAGCAAGGGCCAAGGCCAAGGACATCATTATTAGGAGACAAAGTACACCCCAAAGGGTTTGGGGCGGGCTGAGCAAAGGTTCAAAATGCTCAAAGGGCTCAGAGAGTGTTTTAATCATAAATGTATGTTGTATCTTGTCAAATGCTTATTATGCATCTATTGATATATGATTTTTATCCTTTATTTTGTTAATGTGGTGTATCACATTGATCTATTTGCATATATTGAACCATCCTTGCACCTCTGGAATGAACCTCACTTGATATGTTATGTATTGTTGTACTCGATTTGCTAGAATTTTGTTTAGGATTTTTCCATCTGTATTTATCAGAGATATTGGTCTGTAGTTTTCTTTTTTTGTGTGTGTTATTCTTGCCAGGTTTTGGTACCAAGGTAATATTGGCCTCATAAAATGTATTAGGAAGTATTGTTTCTTCCTCAATTTTTTGAAAGAGTTTGAGAAAGATAGGTTTTAATCTTCTTTGGATGTTTGGTAGAATTCACTAGTGAAACCACCTGGTCCTGGACTTTTACTTTTGGGAGGTTTTTGATGATTGTTTCAATTTCCTTACTGTTAGAATCAGTCTACTTAGATTTACCAGTTCTTTGTGACTCAGTCTAGCGAGGTTATATATTTGTAAGAACTTGTCCATTTCACCTAGGCTATTAAATTAGGTGGCAAATAGTCTTTCTTAGTATTATTGTATGATCCTTTGTGTTTCTGTGGTGTCTGTCATGACTTCTCTTTCATTTCTGATTTTGTTTGAGTCTTTTCCCTTTTGTCCTTAGTGAGTCTAGCCAGAGGTTTATCGATTTTATTAATCTTTTCAAAGAACCAGCTCTTTGTGGCATTAATTTTTTCTATTGTCTCTTTGTTTTCCGTTTTATTTAATTCAGCTCTAATTTTTCTTATTTCCTTCCTTCTGCTGACACTGGGCTTCATTTGTTGTTCTTTGTTTAGCTATTTAAGATGTAATGTTAGGCTGTTTATTTGGGATTTTTCTTGCTTCTTGAGATAGGCCTGGAGTGATATAAATTTCCCTCTTATTACAGCTTTTGCTGCATCTCAAAAGTTTTGATATGTTGTGTTGTCATTCACATTTGTCTGCATGTATCATTTGAGATATCCTTTTGTTTCTTCTTTGACCTAGTTGTTCTTTAATAAAAGGCATCCAAATTTGGAATGAGGAAGTAAAATAGTCACTTTTTGCAGACAACATGATTCTTTGTGTAGAAAATCCAAAAGGCTCCACCAAAGAAAGTATTAGAAACAATAAACAAATACAGTAAAGTTGCAGGATATAAAACAAATGTACAAAGATCCACTGTGTTCCTATGTACTAACAATGAAATTTCAGAAAAATAATTTAAAAACATTCCTTTTGCAATTGCAACAAAAAGAATAAAATACCTAGGAATAAACTTAACAAAGGTTGCGAGGAAGCTATACACTGAAAATTATAAGACATTGTTAAAAGAAATTGAAGAAGACACAAAGATATGAAAAGATATTCTGTGTTCATGGATTAGAAGAATCTACACAGATTAAATGGCCATAGTACCCAAAATGATACACAGATTTAATGCAATCCCCATCAAAATCCAAATGGTATTTTTTTAAAAAATAGAACAAAATGTCATAATTTGTATAGAACCACAAAAGACCTCAAATAGCCAAAGCAACAAAGAGAAAAAAAGAACAAGGCTAGAGGTATCACACTCCAATTTCAAATTATACTGCAAAGTGACAATAATCGAAATTGCATAGTATTGGCAGAAAACACACAGACCAATGGAATAGAATTCAGAATCCAGAAATAAACCCACATTTATAATGGCAAATAATTTGCAACAAAGGAGTAAAAAATATACAATGGGGAAAAGAAAACCTCTTCAGTAAATAGTTCTGGGAAAATTGGAAAGCCATGTGCAAAAGAATGAAACTAGAACTGCTATTTGTCACCATACACAAAAATTAACTCAAAATGGATCAAACACCTAAATGTAATTCCTGAAACAAGTATGTAGAAGAAAACATAGAAACTAAACTTATGTACCTTGGTCTTAGAGAGGGTTTTATAAATTTAACCTCAAAGGCAAAGGATGTAAAAGCAAAGATAAATGAAAAGCAAAGATAAAAGATAAATGACTATATCAAACCAAAAAGCTTCTACACAGCAAAAAACCCATCAACCAAACAAAGAGGCAACCAACCGAATGGGAGAAGATATTTGCAAACAACACCTCCGATAAGGGGCCAATATACAAAATATATAAAGAACTCATACAATGCAACAACAACAACAACAAAAAACAAAGCAATCCAATTAAAAAATGGGCAGAGGACCAGAACAGATATTTCTCCCAAGAAGACATACAAACAGCCACAGATACATGAAAAAACGCTCAACTTCACTAGCTATTAGGGAAATGTAAATCAAATCCACATTCAGACACCACCTCACACCTGTTAGAATGGCTATCATCAACATGACAAGTAATAAGTGTTGGAAAGGCTGTGGAGAAAAAGGAACCCTCATACACTGCTGTTAGGAATGTAAACTGTATAGCCGCTATGGAAAACAGTATGGAAGTTCCTCAAAAAATAAGAATAGAATTACCATATGACCCAGCAATCCCTCTTCTGGATATCTATCCAAAAAATTTGAAACAAACATTTATCCGTAAAGATATATGTGCCCCTATGTTCATTGCAGCATTATTCCTGGTGGCCAAGACATGGAAACAAACAACCAGTGTCCTTCAATAGATGATTGGATAAAGAAGGTGTGGTATATATACACAATGGAATACTATTCAGCCATAAGAAAAGATGAAATACTGCCATTGTGACAACATGGATGGATCTTGAGATTATCAGGCAAAGCAAAATAAGTCAGAGAGAAAAAGTCGAGAATCATATGATTTCACTCAAGTGGGATATAAAACTGAAAGCAACAAGTGAACAAACAAGAGAAATAAAGGAACAAACACTCATAGACACAGACAACAGTACAGTGGTTATCAGAGGGAAAATGGGCTTAGGGGTAAGTAGAAAGGGTTAAAGGGGGTCAAATACGTGGTGAGGAAGGGAGATTTCACTTTGGGTGGTGAACACACAATACCATATTCATAGGATGTATTATAAACTTGTACACTTGAAATCTATATAGTTTTACTAACCACTGTCACCCCAATAAACTTTATAAAATTTAAGAACAATGAAAAGCAAATAAAAAGCAAATAAATCTTTCTCTTACTCCCACAATCCCTTCCAGCTATGTAACAATCTCTCTTGTGCCTTTATAACTATATTTATTGAGATGCTATTTATATATGCTTTCTGTCTCCACCTTATTTCATTCTTCAGTCCTCTACAATCTGCTCTCATCCCTGCCTCCACACACCGATCAATACACACAGCAATAGACTATAGAAATTTTCTGGCTCTGGTCACCAATAAACCCATAAGCCAATAAACATTGAGCTGATCTTGGCTTGAACACTGTCCCCTTTTAACATCTATTTTGCAGTCTTCCCGCCCTCATGTCTTCAGTTGACGTGTCTACCTATGTCTCGGGCATCACCTCCCACTCTTTCCTTTTATTTTTTTTTTCATTTTTTTTTTTTTTTTTTAAGCTGAGCTCAACGGCAACTCAGCTCGGGCTGGCATCGAACCGCCGTTGCTCAGAGCTCAGCTCGCACTCTTGAGTGAGCTCTTAACCAACTGAGCCACTTGGCCGGCCCCCCCACTCTTTCCTTTTATGTGCCTTTCATTTTAGCTACCCTGAACTGATTGTGGAATCGCATTCATACCGACTGTATGAAACATCTGCATGTGCTTCATTCAGCTCTGGCTGCTGAGTGGGAGCCCTGTGTGGTTCCTCCCTTCTTAGTAGCAGGATGTTTCTTCTGCAGGAACAAAGTAATTTTGTTTTGTAAAAAAATTCCTACCTATCAGGAATTGTGAAACAGCTTCTTGTAGTACCCCTAGGAAGGTAACTCCCTCCTGCACCCAGACCCAGGAACCTTCTCCAAGGTGGTGTCCTCTCGGCCAATCTTCTCCACTTTTCCCCCATGACAGGCCTTGGATGCCACTAAGTATAGATTAACATGGGCATAACCATAGCTTTAGATGGGATAATAAGCAATTCTTAAAATTGAGCAATTCAAAAAACTCATTAAATGTTGTTATATAATTCTCTACTGCTTTGGCATCCATTCATGGAAAAATTATAATTAAGGCTTTCGAGAGATTTTTCCCTGTTGGTATGAGAAATCAGATGCACAGGTGACATTTGCTTTAATCATCCAGGTCATAGTCACAGTGTTTAGTGATATACATGTTTACAACCTTCACTTCGTTGTGTTCAGACACAATGAGGTATTCACTCATATTCCATTAATGTTGGATCTTTTGAGGTCAAGATTTTGCAAATCTAGCTGCTAGCTCACAAATAACATTTAAAATCATACAAGCCTGGCTTCGCAATATTGTTTTCATTTAGATTCAAAAGAATTATAGGAGCATAGTGTCATCCGTTGGGTACTTTTGAAAGCAAAAGGTACATAAAAGATCATAAAAATAGGATTAAGAGGAAGTAGTTTAATTTGTAATGAAAGCAAGTAACTGCTTCAGTATGTTTTCTAATCTCTGTTTAATCAATCCCAGCAATTAAAAATAATGAAGCAGTAAGACACTCTAGGGATCTTAGGGATCTCGATAGTGAATCATAGATCAGCTTCCTCCCGACAGGGTTTTAAGACTTCTATTACAGCGAGTTATTAGTGAACTAAAATTGTTAATGTTACTTGTGTGTGATATTTTCATAGATTTTACTGAAAAGTACAAAAGGTTTCCTACATCATTTATTTACAAATTTTTTTTGCACCACAGCTTTGCGATTGTTATTTTTTTAAATGCTTCATTCTTTCTTACTTACATTTAAAAGTTAATAATGCTAATAATTAATACTCATATAAGGCTATGTGCTGGGCCTTATTCTAAGCATTTTACATAGATTAATTTATTTAGTCTTTACATCACTCATGAAATAGACATTTATTATTTTCATTTCATAGACAAGGGAATTGCAGCACAGAGAGGTTGTAAACAACATGGCCAAAGGCATCAAATTGGTGAATGACAGAGCTGGAATTTGAACTGCGGTGGTCTGCCTCCAGATACCATGCTGTTAACTACCTCTAGATACTGCCTCTCCTAATAGGTAAATTAATAAAAATTTTCAGGTGTTTAGGTAATATATTTATTTTAATTAATTAGAAACAGTGGCCAAGAGTTTCCATATTTAACATTGTGTTTTTTAAAAATAAGCTCAAGGGTCACCCCACCTTCCCTAAGTCTTCCTGGTTTCCCTGAATGTCCAGTCTAAAGTGTATCCCCAACTCTGAGCTCTGTCTTCCTAGTCCTACATACACATTATTTACAATTGTAAATAAGGTTCTTGAAAGCAATAACCATGTTTATTCATCTTGGAAAGAATGAATTATGTCTTCTTAGTGCTTCTTTTGCCTTCGCAGGTAGATGTCTAAGTGAATTTAAATATTTCCGATAAAGAACAGTGTTTGAACTTCCTGGATAAATCTTGTCTCTTTATATAACTTTCGAAATCTGAATCAATATTTTTTAATGTCCTCTCCTGCTAGCTTCCATAAACAAAAGCTATCTCTTCCCTCCTTTCCTCATTCCACAAACATTTATCAAGTGCCAACCAGGGCTAAGAATTGGGAATAAAAAATGGAATAGCTTCCAGCAGCTCAGTTACAGTTCAATGTCTCAAATCATTTTAAGTCGTTGACTAAAACTTTAAACTAACTTTATTTACTCTTTGAAGGAATATTTTAGTATTTTAAAAGAACCAGTGATCGAAAACAGTTCTTTTAAGTAATTATATAAAATCAGACAGCAACAATCTTATTCTGAGAAAGAAGAATGATGAAATTCTGTTCCTGAATTCCAAATCCAAGAATTAGCATATTATCATTTATTGCAAAGGAAGAATGGGCATATATGCCACCTATTTTTAACAAGGAAGATCTAAGAATAATATCAGTTGTAGAAATTAGATTCTCATGGTCTTTTTTCACTGCATACTGAAGGCTCCTTTATTACTGTATGCACACACACAAAAGCAACATTTGGAAATTATTATAGCAATTTTGGGAATTGCCAAACAAGAACAAAATCCATTTTTCTTAGGAAGACCTGTTCTTCTTATGGCTCAGGAGGAAAACATAGTCATTAATTGTAAAATGTGATGAAGAAATGTTCATTTTAGATACTGGCCTTTACTGAAGTTTCAGGAAGATAATGAGGATTTCTTAGCTTGGTGGTAATGTAGAAGCGGAAGTCTGGTGCGTATTCAATGATAGCATCCCCAAGTCGGATACATGTACTCCCACTCTGCTTAAAGGTCTGTTTGAGCAGAAGTGGTTCCAGGATGGGGTCTAGTTCTTCTCCAACATTTTCTAGCAACACTGTAGTGAAATCAGAAAAACATTCCATGTTATCTTAAATATTGACTGTAAATCTGTAACCCTCCAAATTCATTCAGCTTTTCAGATTGCTGCTGTTCCTAGTCACCTATAAAATTATTTTTGTCTCTTAAATAAAATGAAATGATGTCATAATGATGTCTCTGGGAATGGCTTACCTGGTCATCCTTCTGATTCCGTACTGCTTAACCACAGTGCTAGTTGGTCTGGGATTTACTATGTGCATGTTTGCATATATATACATACGTGCATATATATGATGGCAGTGAGGTATATCCTTCTGAGACACCAGAGAAAAAACATTTTCAGGTGTAGTTATTTAAATCGTTACTATATTTTTAATTATAAAAGCAATTCATGCTAGACATGTGGAAAATTCTGGAAAGAATAAAACAATGTTAATTAAACAAGGGGCCCATTAGACTGAAATGGCTCTAATATCATGGCAGTTTACCATAAGCAAACCAAAATTTAAGCCTAGAAATGCTTCAAGGTTACAAAATAAAAGAACTAAGGACAACCAATCACAGCCAACTCAGTTTAAGCTATAGCCAATCAAATAATTTCTTGTCTTTGCTTCCACACTTTCTCTATTTAATATTGACTTTCCTCTGGTTTGTGTTGGTGGAGTGCTCCTAACCACTTCTGGCTTGGTGCTGCCTGATTCTAACTGAGTTTTGCTCAAATAAACTGTTACATTTTTAAATATGCCTCACTTTATCTTTTAACAGAAGAAATTAGAAAACTCTTTCTTGTCAGATTTTCTTAACCTGTCTCCCTCTCCCTAAAATATTTTACATAATTGATTCATACGGTGTATAATTTGATAGAAAAGTGGCACAAAACTGTATCTGTATGATTATCTGTATGATAATTATTTGCTAAATTGTATTTTTCTCTTTCGCATTTTTATTCATCTTTTTCTATACACTATTGGTTTTAAACAATATATCTAATTTTGCATCTTAAGTGTTTTGTTTGACATTATAGCATAAATATTTCGCCATGTTATTAAAAACTAATAAACATTCTTTAAATTATTGCATTAATAGTCTATCATATTAGTATTCTCATATTTTTAAACCAACGTACTATTATTAAATATTTGGATTGTTTCCTGTTCTTAATATTATGAATAGCATTGTATACAAAAATTGCATTTCAGAATATTTTATTATGATAGCAGTCCAGAAGGGGAATCCTTGATGTAAGATCAGTGCCATTGTTAAGGTTCTTGATACATTTGCCAAATTAAAATCTTGGTGTTTGTTCTATCACAACCAAACTTGAATCATGGGGTTTTGTAGGAGTTTCTCGAGGGACCAGACGTGCAGTTTTGATAGGAAAGAAGGAGCTCCGGGTATTGGGATGATAGGCATTTGAATTTCTATTGCAGTGAAAGTACAAATTCTGTTCCTTTCCACAGGTTACTCCTGGCTAAATGAATTCCTAAAATTGTCTTGTCAATTTCCTTTACTGCTGAGATCTTATTTATCCAGATCAGGTATGTCAGGTGATTTTTAAACTCTTTTTCATTTTCTACTTGAATAAAAATGACTGCGGTGCTTCGATTTTTTCCACTGTTAATGATGCTGCAATGAACATCTTTTTGAATAAACCCTTGTGTTTATCTCTGACTACTTAATCATGCTTGAGTCTTAGAAGTGCAATTAATTGTCAACAATTATGAACATTTTAAGGGCTATTTATATTGCCAAATTATAATCCTAAATGGCTGTAGCGATTTCAGAGTTGCCATGAGCACTCACTCACTTTGTTGTTTTTAAACCTGTGTTTATATAACATCACCGTACTTACAAATGTTAGGCATCATGCTGGCATTACATGATCAACCGCACAGCTTTAAAAAGCATGGACTGTCATTACCCCAGTTTTATGGATGAGAAAACTGAGGCAAGGCAATAGAAGTAAATTTTTGAGGTAAGTTTCCTAATAAATGGAAAATCAGGGACTTGAACTAAGTAGTCTGGCTCCTTACATGGTTCTCTTAACTACGATGTGATACTGTCAGCAATGAATACTACATTCATTACTTTCACAATTTGATAGGTAAAACATACTGTTAAAATTTATATTTTGGACTTGATGTTTTAGGTGCTCTTTGGCTAATTATATTTTTTCTTCTGGAAAATTGTATGTTAATATATTTTCCTATTTTCCTATTGTGGGGTATGTTATTTACAATTAGGTTCAGCTGCAAGTGATTAAAAAAAATAATAGGGACATGAACAAGAAGGAATTTATATCTCATGGAAAGGGGAGTCTGAGGTAATCAGTACAGGACTGGAAAGACAGACAGTGTGACTAAACTGTTAAAAACATCCAAGTTCCTACCATCTCGCTGCTTCACAGTTTTTGGCATATGGCCAAAATGGCCTTTCAAACTACATCCATGTTCCAGCCATCAGAGAGAAACAGAAAATAGAAAAGGAAGAAATAGCTTTTAATTATATTTTCTGGGAATTACAAATGGCAACTCCATTTATATCTTAATGGCCAGACCTACTCACATTGACCATATACAAACAGAGCAGATGTTAGGAAATTAATTTCTTTACTCTGAATGCAGTGTGCCCAGGTAAACATAGGGTGCTAATAGTAAGGAAGCAGGTGAGAAGGAATATCAGGAAACAAATAGCACTTGCTGTCACAATGTACTAGGTTTTAAAACTTTATTTGTATTTTTTAACATTCTTGTAGCAAATGCCTGCCTCTCCCCATTTCTGCTTGTTTTAAAATTTGTTTATATCTCTTTTTGTAACATAACTTTTTGTTGTAGAAATTTAAAAACGTTTTCTTTCTTTTTTATTTTTTTTTTAAAGATTTTATTGGGGGAATTGGGAGAGGAGGATAATGTTGGGGAATTGGGGAAGGGGAATAGCTAAGTTGTTGTCCTTCAGTCCTAGTTGTGGAGGGCACAGCTAGCTCAGCTCCAAGTCTAGTCACCATCTGGCTGCCTGTTGGCAGCTCGCTGCTACTCAGCTCAAGATGCTGTGTTTAATCTTAGTTGTGGGTGGGTGTAGCCACCATCCCATGTGGGAGTCAAACCAGCAGACTTGTTGTTAAGAGCCTACGCTCTATCCACTGAACCATCCAGGTTGCAGCTCAGCTCAAGGCACTGAGTTCAGTCTTAGTTCCAGGTGGGCATAGCCACCACCCCATGTGGGAGTCGAACCTGGCAGCCTTGTTAAGAGTGCATGCTCGGACCAGCCGAGTGGCGCATTGGTTAAGAGCTGGTTTGGGGAAGCCAGCGGCCCCGGTTCAGATCCCACATATGAGGGCCAGTGACACTGCCCTCTACAGCTAACAACAGCTCCACCTGGAGCTGGGCTGTGCGAGCCCCGGTAGGGAGTAGGCTGCAGCCTTTGCTGCAGTGGGCTGCCATAGGCTACAGTGGCCCACAGCCAGCGTGAGCGGCTGGCAGCCAGTGTGACCTGCCAATAGCCACGGTGAGCTACATCCAGAGGCCGGCGACCGATCTGCCTCATCCGGGAAGAGCGCAATGACGATACCAACAGTGAAGCAACATCTTCCGCAACTAGACTGAAGAACAAAAAAGACAGCAACTTGTCTGTTCCCCTTCCCCAATTCCCCAACGCTGTTCCCCTCCCCCAATTCCCCAATAAAATCTTAAAAAAAAAAAAAAAAGAGTGCATGCTCTATCCACAAAGCCATCTGGGTGGCAGCTCAGCTCAAGGTGCCGAATTCAGTCTTTAGTTACAGGTGGGCATAGCCCACCATCCCATGAACAGGCAACCTTGTTAGGAGCACATTCTCTCACCAGCTGAGCCATCCTGCCACCTGTTGTCAGCTCAGCAGCAGCTCAGCTCGGGTGGGGCTCACTGTCCAATGTGGGAATCGAACTGGCAACCCTGTTGCTCAGAGCTCGTGCTCTTACGCAAGCTTTTAACCAACTAGGCCACTTGGCCGGTCCTAAAAACTTATTCAAAACTAAAAAGAATAGTATACTTTTGTAAATTCAGCCAATCTTGTTTCATCTATACCTCATCTCACGCTCGATTATTTACAAACAAATCCCAGATATCCCAAAATTTCATCTGCAAATATCGGAGTAAATATCTCTGAAAAGTAAAGACTCTTCTTTAAAAGTTGATACACCTTTAAAAAAAATTTATAATTTCTTTAAATATCAAGGCAGGAAATATGTTTTCCCTTTGTCTTAAAATATTTTGATTGCCGTTTGACTGCTTAAATCAAGATACAAATAAATTCCATAAATTGTGATTGATTGATAGTCTAAGTTTCTTTTATCTAATGTTTCTTGGCTTAAATTATAAACTTTTAAAGTCAAATCTATTAATCTTTTTTATTTTTTTCATCATGTATTTTCTTAGAAAATCCTTTCCCATGAAAGATAACTTTCCCTATGTTTTCTTTTAGCATTTATGTCTTCCCTTTTTTTATTTCATATTTAAATCTTTGACTCATCTGGAACATATTTTGGTGTGAGGTGAGACTCTGACTTGATATATTTTTCCACAAAACCAATTTTCCCAACACCATTTGGTGAATGACCTATAGTTTTTCCTTTTGTTTTTCTGTTAAGTTTTGTCATTTTTGCTCAATACATTATTAGAGTCATTTTAAGTTTTTGTTTTATTTTGTTTTGTTCTGTTTCCTATTCACTGGTTGACTGGAATCACTACCCACTTGTTTTGTTCTCAGCTGTTATTGATTTTTTAAAATATTCTTTTTGGAATACATTTACTTCATTAAATTCTTTTACTAATAGCTTTTCAGTTAATTCTTTTTGATTTTCTAGATGAAATATATTGTTTATGAATATAACAATGTTGCTTCCTCTTTCCAAATGTTATGTATCTTCATTGTTTCTTGTTTTATTGCATTGAAAAGAACTTCCTTAATGATGGCAAACAGTAATAGTGACAATGAATATCCATTTCTCGTTTTTATTTTTACATGATCAGATTTTTAAATCTATTAATTTGTTAGAGTTCTAAACTCAAATTCAGTTTGTGAAATATTATAGCATTTATGTTTTGTCTAATTGCCTCAACTTTTGCATAAAGTTTAATTTTTTAATTATTTTTCACTAAAAAAAAAAATATAATTTCATTCCTTTACTCCTCCTAAATTATTTCCTAGTTTGAAATGGAATTTAAAGTGTTGATATTAATATGTGTCTTTCTTAAAGCTAAAATATACATTTTAAAACTTAAATATTACAGGCTTGATTCTTTCCCCAAAAAGTAGAAAAATCATTTCCTCACTAATAGAATCAAATCTTAAGCCTGTTAGAAAGATTTCTGTGGCATCCTGATTTCAAAGAAATATGTTCTTACCATTGAATATTACCATATTATGAGTCTCACTGTAAAATCAAAAGTATTCTAAACTTAAAAAACAGAAAAAAAGAACAAAGATCCATATGTACATGAATTATCCAGAACACTAGCCTTAATTTAACTATTTTATTTTGACTCTAATTTTGGACTCCTTTTGCGTTTAATTCAATCAAAATATGTTTCATGTTAAAATATAGAAGCAAATTCATGTGATAGGCTTCTTTTCATATCTCTATCATCAAAGCTAACAATATGCTAATTTGCATAAAAATCTCCTTTCTCATTCCCAAATGCCAGCCCATCACAATATTTGCAAAGCTTGTGAGAAATCAAGATTGGCAATCCAAACACATGACGGCTACTATCTCTGAATAAGGCAGATCATCTCACTCAAAACAGTTATTCTTAGCAACAGAAACAGAACCAAGTATTCTTTTCATATTATTTTTGGACTTGGGACATTAACTATATTATCTTTTTTTAAATTACAAATTATCTACATTATCCTATGTGAGGCTTCAAATTAATGGGGGACAAAAATCTTCTGCATATTATGTTCAACTATGGAACATACTGTAGTTAAAGTATATTCAACAAACAATTACTGAGTACCTACTACTAAGTATCCTCAAAGAGCTTGGAGGTGAGAAACAAGCAGTTATGTATATAATAATAAGGGCAATAGCAGAAATGTGTAAAAGCTTCAGTATGAGCACTGCATTGGAGAGCTCGAGAGAGGTTATAGAAAAAGAGGTGTTTGAGCTGTATTTTTATTCTTTTTACTTTTTTTAAATTTTTTTTTTATTTTTGAGGGCAGTGTCACTGGCCCTCACATGTGGGACCGGACCGTGCCACTTGGCCGGCCCCATGAGCTGTATTTTAAAGGATGAAATTTGAAGGAATTCACCCAATGGAGGGAAGAGCACAGAAAGCTAAGAGATGAGAAATGACCCCATGTTGTTATACAGTGCCTGCCCTCAAATACCCCAAACTCTCATCTTCTAATCCTCATTACTCATGCAACCTCTATCTCCCTGTTCAAACCAATAAGCTGTAAGAAAACAAAGACTAAGTCTGTCTGGTTCATGCTGTGAATTCAGTGGCACGTGGTAATTGCAAAATAAATATTAGGTGAACGAATGAGGAAACAAATGCACAAATTAAAAAAAACACACATTAAATCAGAAGTAGTTTTGCATCCTTGATATGTTGTATGCAAGGGGGAAAGAAAGTGCTATGAGATGAGATAAAAGTAAGGAAATCTCAGATATGATAGATTTTGCTCTTCATGCAAAGATATTTTTCATAAAGTTAATGGTAAGCCATTAAAAGATCTATACAAGTTAATTTCTTTTCAAAATTAAAAAAGTTTTATCTTATTTTACTTCTCCAGCTTTATTAAGGTATGGACAAATTATTTATCAGTAATGTTTATATGATAATATCTTGTGCACTGCCTTTCCATTGGTGTAGCTAATATAGATAATAGCTACATAATATAATAACATTAATACTTTTATTTTGTTAATAATATACTTTTATTTTCTAGAACCTTAACTCTCAACTTTTCTTTTTAAGCAGAAAGATACTTTTTATCAGAGGATCTTATGTTAAAATTCAATATAAACAATATAAACAAATAAAACGGAGGCCTGCTCTGGTTGAAACAGAGGCAGGTGGGCAAAGAAGGTGAAAGAAATCCCAGGCTGCCTGGGAGGGATGAGAGATCAAAGTCACTGTCCTTGAACAGACCAATATCTAAAGACAACTTCTTAAAAGGAGGAGTCTTTAACCACTTATATTTTAAAACTGTAACAGTAATTGATTTTTTAACTTAAAGGTTAAACATAAAAACGGTTTTAAATCTGCCATCTGTTTCTCTTTCCATAATAGATTCAAATCTTTTCACTTCTTTCTGATGACTAATGTTATCAGGCATCGTAAATAATCATTATCCATTTTAAAAGTGTTTCATTTCGAAAAGGGGGTTAAAGTAGCCACGAGTGACACAGACAGTATTGGACAAACGAGAAGATGTGGGGCTAGTTCAGCTCCCGCCTTGACTAGGGGTACAACCTTGGTTAATCCATGTAACAAACATTCTCTGGCACTTCACTTACCTTGTTAATAAAATCAAGTGGTTGGAATTACTATTGGATTTCAAATTTCTATGGCCACAACTCCAAGTAAGAACTACATTTTTTTTTTTTAAGATTTTTATTGGGGAATTGGGGGAGGGGAACAGCATTGGGGAACCGGGGAAGGGAAACAGACAAGTTGCTGTCCTTTTGTTCTTCAGTCTAGTTGTGGAGGACATTGCTTTACTGGCCCATGTTGGTATCGTCATTGCGCTTTTCCTGGATGAGGCAGATCGGTTACCGGCCTCTGGATGGCCGCTCACCGTGGCTCTTGGCAGCTCACACAAGCTGCTGGCCGCTCACACTGGCTTCTGGCCACTCACTGTAGCCTATGGCAGCCCACTGCAGCAGGGGCTGCAGCTATGCCATCCCGGGGACTCACAGCCCCCTAGCTCCAAGTGGAGCTGTTGTTCACCATCCTAGCTGCAGAGGGTAGCATCACTGGCTCTCATATGTGGGATCCGAACTGGGGCCACTGGCATCCCAAGCCAGCTCTTAACCAATGTGCCACTCAGCCGGCCCAAGAACTACATTTTAAATCTTAATCCAGTACACATACATATGCATCTAAAGCTTTCAAAATTTCATGAAATAATGCTTACCTTTACTCCATGCTATGCAGCCAAATACATTCTATTTCTTATTGCCTTTCATTTAAAAATGCTGGTCAAGTCCTGCTATGTTGGTTTTCTCTCTCACAGTTGTGACCCATAGTTGGAAAGACACTAGACAGATGATCTCTATGGCCCTTTCCTCTCTAAAATGACGCAATACTATCATCAAATATACGACTGAGATCATAGAAATCTCTAGGATGCCAAGAATGTGGTAGATGCTCAATTATCATTTAATTGCTTTTTACTCTGTCATGGAGATTATTTAAATATTTAAGTTAAATTAGGTAATTATAATTACTTAAAGTATTTAAGGTGCCTATTTCTTCAAGAAATTTGATTCCTCTGAATTCTCATAGCTCATCCTGTGTGCCTTTCTTATTATACTAATATAATTAAATATAATACTAATATAATTAAAAGATTAATACACATAAATCACATAGTAAATCCCCAACCAAAAAGCAACATAGGTTGAGCTTATCAGAAACTGTAGTAAGTGCCCAAAGTACAGAAACTCATCTTTTTCTTCACCCTCCATGGTCAAAGACCTGATGGGGAAACTGATTCTCACCAAGGTCACTGAACCAAGCACTGAGTAACAGAGGGAGGTCCTCTCATTCCAGAGCCAATGCACCTACTCATAATAGTATAGTAGTTTTAATAAGGGTTAGTGAAGTATGTCCACCTTTATTTTTATTACAGTTAGCTACATATATTGTCTGATCCTATCTATTAAACAAGCAAGGTATTTGATAGTAGTGATCATATTCCCCCTTTTTTTGTAATTTCTGTATCACTGTACTATACTCTAAGAATACTAGTAGGATGGATGAAATACAATTTGTGTGTGCGTCTGTGTGTTACACAGATTTTGCATTTAGATTTTTTTCATTTCATGCTTACCCTAACAGAGCCTAAAATTGCAATTAATATTTTAAAGACTAACTCATTATTAGTATACAAAAATAAAATGCCCACAAGACCACCTGGTATATTTATCATGATTCTTCCATGCAGTACTAGCACAAATAGTACCTGGGATTTGCTAAATTTGTCCAGAGGCTAAATATGCTGTAGTTTTATGTTTCCATTTATTTGGTCAAGTAAACAGTCAAATTTGAAAGGTAACATGGATTCAAAATGTGACTAATAATCCTAATTGACTCCACTCATAAGTATTTTTTCTTGTTTTGACAAATGTGACATGTGCATACAGCTTTCTTAAAAAAATTCTTGTCATGTTTCTAATCTCTCCATTGTCAATGGCAGATAATAGTCAACCTTGTAATACTTACTACTCTGCCACTTTTGTAGGGTAAGCAGAGAGAAGAATAAACAGATAATTGGACTAATGTTGCATTAAAATATTTTTGGCATATCAAGTGGCTCTTTTAATTGCAGAAGTGGAATTATAATGAGAACTAAAGAATGGCAAAGAACAGGCAAAAATTGAAACAGCTCAATTAGAGGCAGCATCACAAATGAATCTTAAGGAAATGTCAACCTTTGGGAACTACAAGCTCTAAAGTTCTCAATTAATTATCAATGAAAAATGAATATTATCAACATAATGATATAAATGACATTGACAAAGTCATTAATTAAGGTGAGGCTGATACAAATATTTTTTAAACAAAGAAACAACCTACATTATTTTGGATTAATTGTGCCTCTTCAGGCATTTCCGTAATGTATGAGCATTATTGTTACTCAACTACGTACCGGGAGTACCAAACTGGATGCAATTTTCCAGAGTCCTGACATAATCAGGATCACTTAATTTAATTAAGTGAAGGCTATTAGCTTTTTCCATGTTCTTGATCCATTTATTAGCCTGACCTTGAGGATCTATCATCAGAGGCCACCTTCTTGCATTCCTGAAAAAGAGAAGAAAGAAGATGCTGGTCAAGCTATGATTCGTCTCTATGCTATTTAATCACTTTCTTAAAGCTTATGCTTTCTAGTAATATTTTACTTTTTAACTTATTCTGAGAAACTATGTTTTTGAAGCATAGACATTTAAATCGAGCAGGCTACTAGAATGGCAACTATAAAAGCCATATGGCAAACTTAACACAAGTTCTTTTACTTCTTTTGAAAATGAAAATATTGCTGCTCTTGTTAATAAGTCACAACGACAACCATTGAGAATAATGGCAATCAGGAAACTTGAGTTCTTCACTAGGCCCTGTCATTAATTTCTCATGTGACCTTGGCAAATCGCTTCACTTCCTGATCTGCTCTCTTCTATCATGTGTACAACAATGAAAGAAAAAGAATTAAGACATCATATTTTTCTTTGAAGTCTAGACCGTTAAAGACGTAATGGTCTAAAAAAGGTGAAAAGCATAATTTTATACCATTTAAGCTTTGTAACAGCCACGCATCCTTAAGTGCTAACAGAATTGTTGACTCAGTATATGTTCAAACACTTGTATATTTAATGTCACATATGTAGTTTATTACATATTTGCTTAGTGGTTATGAGCTTCTTGTGGACAGAATTATATTCTCTGAAAGTCAGGGTTCATGCACTATGGGAGAGAGCATACTTACTGCTTTATTCTCACTCACATCCCCTCTTTTATGATAAGGGCACGACCATTGACCATGAGGCATCCAGTTTATTTTCCAGTGTCTTATGGGGTCACAGAGTTAAGCAGTGCCTGCTATCACCAAATGGTATGAAGCGTATAGCTTTCTGCCTTGTGTGAAATGTAATCAGCATTAAGTTTACTGTTCTTTTTCTTTTTCTTAGAAGTTTCAGTAAACACAAGCCATAACAGTGGTCACTTTCTTAAAAATACTTTCAAACTCTTGAAATTGAACACAGCAAATTCACACAGAACATCAGAAAGGCAGGAGGAGAAGATAAAAGGTGACTGGGGCAAAAATAGTGGGGATGGAACAGAATAATATATTTAATTCAATTTCATTATAACATGAATTTAGAATTTCATTGGATAATTATCCCCCCAAGGGGAAGTAATCATAAGTTTTAGCATATCAGTTATAGCCTGATAAAAAACATGTAGCTTATATGGTAAAGGTAGTCTTGTCCACCAATATCATGATTATATAATGTACTGGTCAGCTTGGTCTGCCATAACAAAGGGCCACAGTCTCTCTTAAACAATGGAAGTTTATTTCTCACAGCTCTGAAGGCTGGAAGTGCTGGCAGGTTTGGTTACTCCAGAAGCCTCTCTTTTTGGCTTGGAGACCACACAGCCCTCTTGCTGTGTCCTCATATGGCTGTTCTTCTGTGAGCAAATCCCTGGTGTCTTCCTCTCCTTATAATGACATCAATCCTAATGGGTTAGGGCTCTACCCTTATGACCTCAGTGAACCTAATTACCTCCTTACAGACCCTATCTCCAAGCTCAGTCATGTTGGGGGTTAGGCCTTCAACATATGCATTTTGGCGGTGATACAGAGGAACAACTCAGTCCATTCTATTTAGGAAGAAATGAGACCAAAAGTGTAGTGTCATATCTTGGATGCAATCAAATAATAAAAAGAGAAGCACAGCCACAAGAACCTACAGGGAGTGAGAAGGGAAATAAGAAAGAAATAAAACTTAGAAATATGTGAAAGTTTCATTCTGTCACGCTTTAGATATATTTTTAAGTTTGGAGGATTATGCGTGAGTGTTAGACTGCATTTATGCTTCCCTAAAGAAATTGAATGACTCACTCTTCCTTCTGTTGCTTCCATTTTGTTAGCCACAATACCCATGTTCATGCTGGGGTTTTTGTTTTTGTTTTGTTTTTCTTGTCCAAATTGTACTTCCTCCCCATACTTTCATTTATAACTCCTACTCATGTTTTAGGGTCAGCTCAAATGCTATGCAGTCCACAAAGCCTATCTTGATCATTTTTCTCTGTAAACTTCAGCAATTCATCCATATTACATTTGTGGTACTTTCAAATAATGATAGCATTCTATTATGATAATTCTATAATTTCTTAACTGCATCACCCAATTAAACTATGTATTTCTAGATCAAATAAAGTGAAATGGAAATAGAAAAAAAATACAGCAAACAATATACAAGTCAATTCATTCTAAAAATTAACATTTTTCTAAGAGAATACTCATCCACAAAACAACATCTCAAAATCAGAGGATAGGACTTCTGGTGCTGACCAAGCTGGGCTAAACATATTATAGTCTATCTCTTCCACTGATTATAATGAATAATTCTGGGTAAAATACAAAAAGCAACTACTTGCAGGTTCTGAAAAGTAAATAATAACAAGTGAATGAGAGGAAAGTTAAAACTTGAGGAATGACCAATAAGGAGGTGGTGAATTTCTTGTGTATGTGTTTTTTATTTTTCTCATTATTTTCTGGCTTTGATCTGAGAACAGACCCAGTAGGGGAAGTGTACAGCAGCCGCAGGCAGTAAAAACTCTCAGTAGAGGACTGAGAAAACGATCATGTGTGAGCCAGGCACTGGGGGAAAATCCGTGTTTTATATTTTACTCTCTTGGTTCTCTTCTGTCCCAATCCAACGTCAATGCCAGCCACAGGCTACATTATCATGGCAGAAGCAGTGATGGTATAGTTACCTAAAGCACTGAGGGAAAACCCATCTCTGTGGACAGCAGAACTGGGAAAAGGGTCCTCTTGTGTACAGAGTGGAAGAGCATCTTAGTCCTTTCAGGCTGCTATAACAAATGACCACAGACAGAGTGGCTTAAACAACTAACACTTATTTCTCACAGTTCTGGAAGCCCAAGATCAAGGTGTCAGCAGAAAGAGTGTCTTGTGAGGGCCTGCTTACTAGTTTGCAAATGGCCATCTTGTCTTTGTATTTGGTGAATAGCAGAGAGAAATCATCTCTGTGTCTCTTTCCATAAGGACACTAACGCCATTCAGGAGGACTCCACCCTCATGGCCTAATTATCTCCCAAGGTCCCACCTCTAAATGCTGTCACACTGGGGATTTAGGCTTCAATATATGAATTTTGGGGAAAAACATTTAGTCCAAAGCAAGGAAATTGCAGTATTTTTTCTTTCTCTTGCCACTTTGCCACTTTGCACGTGGGATTGTGTAACAGTGTGGAAAGTTAAATCCTGAGAGAACGCCATCATTTTGGTCAGAAAAGTACAAGAAAAGAGGTTCCTGAGATATGGAAAGTGTGGGGGAGATCCTGGAGGGGAGAGTCCTGAGAAAAGGACTCTCTAATTCTGTGAATGAACGGACACATTACTGAGCTCATTACCTAGCTGTGCATGCATGGGACACATTCACAGAAGCATGTCAAAGGTTGAACTATGATATAAATTCAAGCCCCAGACTAACCCCTGAGTAATACATGTTAAGGAGCAGATCTGAACAGCATAGCAAAGGCTTTCAAGTCTGACCTGACATTGGAAACGTCACCCAGAGATAAAGAGAGAAATTGTGATCTGAACCTAACCAAGTAGTCTAACTGCTAAAACAAATATCAGTCTTATCCAATGAACATAGGGGTGCATATATTTTTTTGAATTACTGTTCTGGATTTCTTTGGATGATACCCAGGAGTGGAATTGCCAAGATATGGAAACAACCAAAATGCCCATTGATAGACAAGATAGATGACTGGATAAAAGAACTTGTGGTACATTTATTCAATGGAGTATTACTCGGCCATAATGAAATCTTACCAGTTGCAACAACATGGATGGACCTCGAGGACATTACACTAAGTGAAATAAATCAGACTGAGAAAGACAAATACCATATGATCTCATTTATATGTGGAATCTAAAGAACAGAATAAATGAACAAACAAAATAGAAATAGACTCAGATATAGAGAAAAAAGGTGGTTGCTAGATTGGAGGGAGGTAGAGGTGGGGAGAAGGCGAAGGGATTAGAAAGTACAAATTAGTAGTAACAATATATGAAATACAGGATGGGGAATATAATCAATAATGTTGTAAAGATTATGTCAGGTGCCAGATGGGCACTGGACTTATCCGGGGGACTGTGTAGATGCCTGACCACTGTACTATACACCTGAAGCTGAAGTAGAATAATACTGAATGTCAACTATAATTAAATATTATATATATATATATATAGTCACATATATATTATATATATATATATTCACACACACACGCATATATTTATTCACATGATGCAAAATGTAAAGTACAGCATAGGGAATATAGTCAATGGTATTGTAACAGTATTATATCAAATCAGAGGGGTAGTAGATTGCAGGGGAAGGGGGTTATCACTTTGTGGGGGGGTTTAAACGTCTAACTATTATGTTGCTTTGTACACCTGAAACTAATTTTTAAAAAATCAATCTTATCCAGAGGATTTTAATAGGACCTAGAGTCTCATATTCAAAATGTCAAGGACATTCAATATTATTTTATATAAGTTTTAAGTATTATAGCATAGTGGTTAGGTATTTATATAATTTAGGAAGTGATCCCCCTGACTAGTATTACCTGGCACTATACAAAGTTATTGCCATATTACTGATTATATTCCCTGTACTTTAAAGCCTATGACTACTTTGTAACTACCAATTTGTACTTTTTTTTTTTTTTAAGCTGAGCCATCCTGCCACCTGTTGGCAGCTCAACGGCAACTCAGCTCAGGCTAGCCTCGAACCACTGTTGCTCAGAGCTCAGCTTGCACTCTTGAGCGAGCTCTTAACCAACTGAGCCATTTGGCCGGCTTTGTACTTTTTTTTTGAGGGCAGTGTCACTGGCCCTCATATATGGGACCCAACCCAGGGCTGCTGGCTTCACAAGACAGCGCTTAACCACTGCGCCACTTGGCCGGCCCAATTTGTATTTCTTAATCCCTTCACTTTCTCCACCCTACCCCCAAACCTCCTCCCATTTATAACCCTGACAGATCTAATACCCATCTGACGCCATAGTTATTAAAATATTATTGACTATATTCCTTATGCTATACCCTACATCCTCATGACTACTTTGTAATAACCAATTTGTACTTCTTAATCCCTTCCTCTTTTCAACCACCCCCAACAATAGTCTACATGGAAAGACACAGATTTGAATATATAACAGTGATGCATTTCATAGAGTTTTGCTATTTCCCTCTTTACACACATGCACATAAAAATAGATAGGAAAAACAACAAGAAAGAAATGTAGGTTCTCCTCTTAGTTATAATTCCTGAAGACATAACCGAATTTATCTGCTCTTATAGAAATGAAAATGACATTTTTAAAAAGCAGAGTTATATTAGATATATGTCTGATCTACTTAGCAAGCTTGTAAACAATTCTAATACATTCCCTGTGAAATGTTCAGAAACAATCCAATTCCATTTAGTGTTATCACTATAAATTCTGATTAGCAAAGGACCTTCAAGAGTCAATAGCTCCAAAAGTTAATTACAGTCTAACATCTAATTTTCATAGATTTTTCTTGTTTCCCTAAATAATTGACTCCTCACTCAGCTGAGGTAGTACATGAAAAGTGCTTAGCACAGGATTAGTTCATTAGTAAGTGCTCAGTGTTAGATATTGTCATTATCAAGTAAGTGTCTCTGGAAGAATGCACTATGCAATTAAATAAGATACTTGCAGCTATTTCAAAACAATCACCTTAAACCTATTTATTCAGTATAAGCTTACCAAAATACACTGACAAAATAAGTCAAGAATGGAAAATGTTAATGTTTCTTTCTTAGAATAACTGCCACCATAACTTTTTGCTAAAATTTCAACATTTTTATCAATAGTAAAAATGTAAGGATTATGGCTCATTAATACCATTTTCTACCTCTACCTCTCTTAAATGTGAGTTTGCTGTCCTGCAAACCAATCACTGACAGGTTTGGGATCTTAGAAGCAGAAATATTCATCAACAGTTCTATGGTTAGTGAAATATGACTGGGCCCAAAAGAAAGGGTACATTTGCTAGCAAATAAGAAGCAGTTTAACTTCCAACAGACATAATGGTTATAGATGTCCTGCTAGGTGGAACAAGGGTATATAAACTGCAAATCAAAACAATAAAGACATAATTACTGCTGTGTGGGACCTGACCAACTATATTCACAAGTACTTGGGAAGAGCAAAGTATTTTTCTCTGAGGAGGAAACAAGAGCAAAAACAATAACAAAAGCAGCAAAAATCTGACTGTTCTTTAGGGCAAAGTGAATTGGTCCAGTTATGCAAAAGTAAAAAGTAAAAGATAGACTTCTAAACTTTCAGAAACCTCCCCTATATGTCAACATCTAATGTGTATTCTCACATGAAACATCATCACAACAGTCTGTATGCCACACCACTGTTAAGTAATAACGAACTAGCTGCCATCCTGTACATGTTAAACGGACTTGAAACTCTGTTTTAGCGGCAAACCAATGCATATATTGATCAATTATCTAGATTTTATAACTTCTCTTCTGGATTAATTTAGATTACCAGAGCAGAGTACCCGATACATAATTTTAGGTCCCCAAAGAAAAGCTTTGTAATCTTTCCTCCCAATCAACAAAATAATTAAATTTCAGTCCCTGAAAAAGCTTGTTTCTCTAAGTACAATTTACTTGGTTTAAAAATGAGAACTATGTGACACAGGTTTTTTGTGGCGTTTTTTTTGCCTTAGTTACCAGAATGCTTTAAACTTAATTCACAGCCCAACTGTAAAGATTAGTTTGTCTCAGGTACCTAGTAGTAACTGCTTTTTAAAACTTTTCCTAGGTGGTCTTATCAGATTTTATCTTATTTTAAATTATTTTCAAATTGAACATACCTGAATCTTTATAGAACAATTTAGTAAATAAATGCTAAAAAAATTCCATAAGTTGGGCTCATTTGTAGAGCAGTAAAGGAATGTGTTCACCAGAGTTTTTAATTTGTGAAATAATTTTCATAAATACTACATACAAAAAAATTTAAGAATAACTAGACTTCGCATGTAGTGGTTAATTCTATTTTTTTTTGAGTTTAAGTTGAACACCCACATTTATTAAATCCAGACTGTATTAAAGGGTGGCAACCTGGGAGTTAATTCTCTTTTTTTTTTTTTTTTTTTTTTTGAGGGCAGTGTCACTGGCCCTTATATGTGGGACCCGAACCGGGGCTGCTGGCTTTCCAAGCCAGCGCTTAAACACTGTGTCACTCGGCCGGCCCAGAGTTAATTCCCTTTTTAAAATTCACATGCCTCAAACATTTTTATTTTAAATTGAGTACTATCATATCAATTACTGTTTCAGTAGTAAACTAACAACGAATCAGAATAGTCATGTAACACAGAACTGAATATTTTCCACTGATGGTTTACCTGAGCTATTCCTAACATGCTAAAACCTCCATGAAGGCTGGTCCAGTGCTAAAAGGCCCATGGTAATGTGAACTTGGAAATGACACAATTGATGATCATACTTACACAGGAGTAGGCTGAAGGCCTTAGGTTCTGGAAGGTAAGACCTGGAGTAAAAGCGAGGCTGAATGAGCCTACAGTATTCTCCCAGCCCAGCATTCATGGGATTTATCTACAATACTAACAAGGAGACTCTAGGAACAACAGCCATTGTCATAAAAGCTCCCATCCCCAGGACCCAGAACTGTATTCCTATCATTTACACTAGGCCCACACCCAGCAGGCACTAGGCCCACACCCAGCAGGCACTAGTACAGAATATGGAGCACCCAAACCCATCACCACCACCAACCCACTGCTGCACCTTTCACTAATCTGCAATAACAAAACCCTGTATTTTATGGGAATAAAAACTTTGAACTTCACTTATTTACAGTATTATTTCACTCTATTTGCTAAAAGTTGGTTCAAGTTTAATCAAAAGTCATTTGGATTTTTGTTTTTATTACTACAGTCTCCAATACTCACCTATTCCAATATTAATAGAAGGAAGTGATTATTATATTTAATTTAACTAATTAGATAAGCAAATTTTTTCTTCAGTACTATCAAAGTTTACTAGCTATAATTGTTTTAAAAAAAGGTACACAGAAGGGCCAGCCGAGTGGCTCAGCTGGTTAAGAGCTCGCTTAAGAGTGTGAGCTCTGAGCAACAGAGTCACCAGTTCGATGCCCTGCCCAAGCTGAGCTGCTGATGAGCTGCCAACAGGTGGCAGGATGGCTCAGCTTAAAAAAAAAAAGAAAAAAAAAGGTATGCAGATAAATAAATCCACTGAGTAATAGAGATCAATTGTGAGAAAAATATTTTCCTTACGTTATGATGATCCCATTGTCGATGGAAAATGAGTCCGAAGGTAATCCAGCAATATTCCAGGCTTGAATTGTCACTGCTTCTCCCAGGATATCCATAAGGGAATAATCATCGGAGCAGGGGATATCTCTTCCTTTACACAAATTTATCCACTCCTTAGTTTGGCTCTTTAAGACATACAGAGAAATATATAAAAATAAGGCTGGGGGCTACCAAATGAATACTTTGTAAATTCCCTGATTACACTTTATTCACTGAGTCAACAAACCATTGTTGAAACTCTACCTAAAAGATGATTTGTGTTTTCAGATTTCTTCAAATAAAATTATAACTTAGAAGGTCTACTATATATTCAAATGAAAATTAATTATATTAAATGTTAAGATAAAGTTTGGATAGATCACTAAATTGTGAAGTGAAAATTAGGTATCTGGAAAAAATATTTGCCAATTATTATTCTAAAGCTTCACTTGACAAAGTATTTGGAGACCACCATGTTTTTCTACATATTTTCTTTAAATTAAAAACACCCAGCAAACTTAATACAATATTACAGTATAAAAGTAAATCCAAATTGAACTGGTAAGGGACACAGAAACCATTTGTTTCTGGATCTCACATGCCCTGGGGGAGGAACCATGGCAGAGCTATTGGGCACCAACAGGGATCAGGACACATACTGGAGTTTGGGATACCCGACCCAGGGCACAGTTTGCAAGGATGCTCAGGGACCAGAAGAGTACTCCAAGTCCAAGTTCACGCTCAGAAAGTCAGAAGTCAAGGTCCAATTTGAGGTTACAGATCAAAGAGTTCAGAAATAATAAAAAATATGACGGAGAGAAACTGGGTTAGGAAGAGGTATGGGAAGGTGGATATATGTGTGTTGGTACCCGCCCAGGAGCAGATGAGGATGCTGTGTGTGCAAAGTGGTGCTGCCAAAGAGGGCACGGGGGGCAGTACCACCTTTCTCGGGCTCCGGATGAGTAGGTCCGAGCAACATTCCCTTAGGTTTGCACATGAAAGGCCAGGACAGTTTGAGGGGAGTTGGTGACTTTCATGACCTTGATTAGCCAGTTATTTTGTAGCATGCCCCACAACTGGGTCTGTATGATTTTTCCTCACGATTCAATTCAGGCTATGCACCTTTGGCAGGAATCTCATAGGAATTATGCTGTGCTCTCCTTGCATTGCATTAATGGTACAGGATTTCAAATTGTTCATTTATTGATGACATTGATTCTTTTTTTTTAATTGGGGAACAGTGTGTTTTTCCAGGACCCATCAGCTCCAAGTCAAGTAGTTTTTTCAATCTAGTTGTGGAGGACACATCTCAGTGTTTCATGTGGGGATCAAACCAACAACCCTGGTGTTATGAGCACTGCACTCTAACCAGGTGCACTAACCAGCCACCTTGGATGACATTGATTTTTATCACTTGATTAATTTTTATCACTTGTTGTCTGCCAGGAACTGTCTCATAATTATATCATCTTTGGTATAACACTAGAGGGTGGACAGTGGAGGCAAAATTTTACCTCTCATGAATAGTTAGTAACTATTATATGGCTTTTTTGTTTTGGTTTGTTTTGGTTTGGTTGTTGATACCAGGAACAGGTGGTGTGGCCATGTAGGGAGGAGAGGCTGATAGCATTCCCAGTATGGATTCTGCCTCCAAGTACACAGTTCCTACTGGCATGTTTTGATCTCTTTGCTGTCAGGCTATAGGTTGGCCTGAAGACTTTTGGAGAAGGTTTGTAGGTTTTCTCAGGTATAGCTTGATGATGGAGTAGGCATGACAGACTATGATATGGTGAAGAAGTAGAGAAAATGAAAGTAATAGTTGTGGAATGCTATTTATAGTTGACAGGTATAGTATGTTACCACAGATGAACTCTGGATTAAAAATTTAAGTGGCCTAATTATATATCTGTAAGGGGGGTGCAGCAGAGGATCACTGAAACAAACACGAGGGACTCTGAAAAAGCCTCTCAAAATACAACCCAATGGCCTGGACTATCATCAGGTGGTAAGAGAGATGGTGGAAATGGAAAACTGACCATTAAGGGTGCCACCTTGGTGAAAATATTCATCATCACCAAAACAGCTTTGACTTGGCAGGGAAAAGACTACTTAGAAAATTCAAATTAATTCAACCCCAGAGCTTGTCTGTATGTTCTCACAGCACTGCAGGATTCTGTTTTGGAGTTGGCATAGGCATTTCAGTTGAAGTACATCAGGCCCAGTTATCCTAGGAGAACTGGAGTTTTCTATGTTTATCTCTGAAGAGTACCAGAAACTCTACAAAGGGGTTGATGAATAATTGACAACTACTCAGATTCAAATTTGGAGGGAGGGGATCCAGCTATTTATTGAGGCATCTTCATATCCTGAGACTTTGATGTTAGAAAAGAACCAAGATTGTTGTACGGTGTTTTTTTGTCTTAGTAGAATTTCCCAGAAGCAGACTCTGAGGTGAAGATTTATGTGAAGTGATTTATTAAGGAAGGGATGCTGGGAGAAGCAGGACAAGGAAGGGGAAGAAGCCAATGAAACGTGAGCAGTCAGCCAATTCTGCAGCAGGTGGCTTCAGCTTCATCCTTCAGGGAGTGTAAGTTATTCCTGAGAATTGTCCCAACCAGAGTGGGGAAACAGAGTCTCATGCTCCCACCTCAGTCAGTCATTCATTATGGCCTGAGCCAGAGAGAAGTAAATTCCCAGGCAATTCTAGCTTCCAAGCAGTGGAAAAGTGGGTTCTAAGAACCCAAGGGAAGTCTGCCAAAAAAGAGACACAGGTGCTGACTGCTGGATGTAAAAGCACAGGAAGCCAGGAGGGGACGTGGGCAGAACACTGAAGCTGCCACTGTAACACTTACACTTAGAATTGAATAGGGAGCTCTTGGTGGGATGTAGATTGCCAGCTGCCCTGACCAGAGAGAAATGAGAGAAGATTATGGAGTAGGACCCACAGAGTGAATTCACAGGAAGGAATAGTGACATTAGAGATAATTAGGAAATGGAAAAGCTAGGTTGCTCTAATGAAGTTAAGAAAGGGCTAAAACTACCTTTAAGCTTTCATGTTGTTAAGATGGGATGGCATCACGTGGCTATGTGAATCAGGGATGGGGACAGTGGATATAAGTTCACAGAAGGAGCTATGAGCTTTGGTTGTATCTTGAGTGTCGTTTTGCTTCTGTCAGTAAATTCTCAGGTCTCAGTTCTGGACCTCAGCACTCCCTTGATGCATTTGTGTGGTGGTTTGACTGGAAGCCCCATTCTAGTAGAAGCAGATTACTGCAGAGTCAGCAAGATATAGTGCCTCAGAGAGTCTGCCAGAGAGGGTTGGGTTGGCAGGAATGGTGCTGGCTGGTATACTGTCAGCATGACATTAGAAGGATACCCAGGAGACAGTGCAGACACCCAGGGCTATATTAGGAACAAACAGAAAAGGGTAAGAGTGGCTGCAACTACTTCTATTGTTCCAAGTTGACGTAGGAGGGGAGAAAGAGTGCTAAACTAAGAATTTGGGTGATGACAAGTCTCACTCTTGCTCTGTCATTAGCCAATTGAGTGGCTCTGAGCAATTCTTTTAATCTTTATAAGCCTCAGTCTCTGAAATTGTCAAGCAAACAAATCTATTACTAGGTAAATAGTGATATGTTAAATTTTAACCATTTGAACTACAAGATGTTAATGCCATAACCATAGACAGTCATTCAAAGATACAAATGAACAGACAAAGCTAAGAGGAATATAAAGGTTGTGTACCCAAACCAAGGTGATGAGAACCTGAAAGACTAAAGACAGAATCACCATCTAGGTGAGGATTTTAAACCAGTTTGGTTAAAAACAAAGAAACAATGACATAAACCAGAACAAAGGCCACCAAGAATCAACCCTGCTTACGAGAAAGCCCTGAAATTAAGTGGGGCTCAGCTGAAATCATGTGGAAGCAAATGCTTTACAAAATGATAAAGGTGTTATCATTTACTCTCTTCTTGTTTGACACCAGAAGCTATTGCCAAATGTTTTCAACTTCTCTCTTCTGTTTATTCTCATTACCCTCTATTCCTTTTTCTTTCAGTTCTTTTAAAATTTCTGAATCTCTCCTCCTGTGTACAGGGCCATGTTCTGGGTGAAATTCTGGTTCAATTTTCCTACAGAGAGCTGAAGAATATGCCCATGAAGGGACTGAAAAATGGAAGAAAAAGGAAGGGAGAAGAAATAGCGGTTGGGTCAAGGAAAAGACTGAGGCAGGATCTGACAAAGGGGTGGGAGTTCAAAGCAGGAACTTGACATTTGTTTTCTGAGGAAAAAAGCTGCTTATCAATTGGGTTTTAGGCAAGTTCACTTTTTCTTTCCCTGAAGTTTCAGTCTCTGAAGTGATATGGAAATTGTCTATTAGTGAAACTCATAGGGATTAGTTGATAAAACACACACACACACACACACACACACACAAACAACACACACAACACACACACACACTCACACACACACACATCCTGATATCTTTATATTTGTTTAGAAACTAAAATTTTATCATTAGGGTCTACCATTTCACATTATATTTTAAAGTATATCTTTTTGTTTCTAAAATAACTAAAAATTAGGAGAATATACAGAGGGTACCAAAAATATGTATACGCATTTTAGGATAACATCTCTTAAAATGTGTATACATTTTTTGGCACCATTTTTTTTTGGCACTCCCCGGTATATACTCATGTATCACCTTTTGGCTAATTTAGAGAATAACTAAAACACATAACAAGAAATCACTTTAAAACATTTTGTTCCTCATACTTACTAAAACAAACAAATATCTCTAAGAGGAATGTTGGCTGTCATGGATGGGAGGGTCAGGAAGAGACCTTAGAAATTGACTAGTATCCCTTACCTGTCGATAGTGAGATGTAAAGGCTCCCAGGTAAGCGATGACTCCTGAGGAAATGAGGATATCACCAGTCAAGTTGATGTACAACATCCCCAGCTCCAGGGCTGTTTGGCTCCATCGTGTTTTCTCACCCCCAAGGCCTCCAATCAACTGTTCAGCTCGTTCTAGCTTTTTGCTGCACAAGTCAACCTCAAAAATAAAAGTAAACTTTTACTTACATGTACATGTATAAATTTTAAAATTCTGCAAGATTTTACCCTCAGAGAAAAATTATTTTAATTACATACTTTTGCTTGGAATTTTTTAAACTGTCGAATTATGAGTATTGGAAATTTCATGATGTTTTAGAATTTTTTTCATAATGAAGTATATATTTTAACACAGTTTATGACTTTCATAATGGGTATTTACCTTATAATGTAAAGAATAGCTCTGTTTAAGGAAATGACCTACAATATGAGATACTAAAAGTTAAGTGAGTAATAAAGGACATTCTCTTGCAAATGTAGTTTTCACCATTTTAATAATCTAAGTGCATTTTATTTTAAATATCTTAAAAACATTTTTCATTCATTCAACTTATGGTTGATTTAATGATAATTTTAAAGGTTAAATCTTTAAAAGTATTAACAATTTATTCTTATTACAAAGCACAATATTAAAGTTGTTAAATTGTGTCAATATATTCAGATACTTGCAATTAACCTTAAATTAGGACATCAATCAACAGCTGAGAGCCTACTTTGTGCATAAGACTGTCAACCAAATTTGATTACATGTAATTAAGAAATGTGATTAAAAAAATTAAAAAGGGTAATTATGAAGGTGGGAAAAAGCCATTTAAACCCATTCCATAGCAATACTCCAGTAAAATACCTGAATTATTTTAATTTAATTTTAAATGATTTAATATCATTATTCTTGGAAGAAGACAAGATTAAATAAAAGTTATCTTAAGGTTCAGAATGAAATTATTTACATGAAAAGAGGAAGTAAATAACTGAAGACAACAGAGGTATTTGGTTTGTAATAAGAATTTGGCTTATACTTTTTCCTAATATTATTAATATTTATATTACATAAATGCTTTTAGATTAAAAGATATACAATGCTGTATCAACTATCTAAAAATAGGTTTAAAAAAGCAAAAGGTATCTAATTGGTAATATTTTTCAAATTTTACTAAATTTATTGGGGTGACATTGGTTAATAAAATTATATAGGTTTCAAGTGTACAATTCTATAATAATACATCATCTGTATATTGCATTGTGTGTTCACCACCCAAAGTCATATTTTTGGTACTTCCTAAACTTAAACTTTTTCTCTTTTAATTTTCCCTCTTTTATTAGCGTCTGTCTTCCTAGTTTCTTTCTTTATCCATTATTCTTTCAATGATGTTGAAATGTTGAATCAGGTCTTGGACTATAAGAAAGTTGTCATCAGAAACTACTAAGCAAAACTGTTTTGTTAAAATATTTCTTCCAAAAGCACATTTTTAGTACACATATATGCATATATTCATTATCCATTACCATAATTTTCCAACATTTGATTATGAAAAATAAATTAATATGTCAAACATCTGACAGAGCAGAAACATGTTTACAGTGAGCAACCACATACTGTTATATTATTTAAACTAAAACTGATCACTTGGAAATGATGCTCAATAACAGGTCAAATTCCTGACGATTAGCACAATGTCACATATTTGTACAAATACAGAATGTGTGTACATATCCTATGGAAAAAAGCAGCCTGGAGCCACGGGAAAGAGCATGGTTATTGGGCTCAGACCTTAGCCTTAATGGTGAGAAGCTGGGTTGACCACAGACAAAGTGCTTGACTTTTCTGTGCTTCAGTTTCTACAAAATGGTACAAAAAGATTACCTCCCTTAGAAGGCTGTTATGAGAATACCTGAGATAATAATACAGCTCTCAGAAAAAGTGTCTCGCACATAAGCTCCCAATAAATATTGACTGTTATAAAATAGTTTGACTCTTTTCCTGGAACATAATTATACTTCAGCATTTAGTTTTTGCAAATAGTACCACTACATAAGCTAGAGCATTGTTTTTTATCTTAAAACCATTTTCAGAGGACACAACATGGTTCTAGGTATTGAATTCTAATCTCAGCTTAGCCATTAACTCGTATATATATATATATATATATATATATATATATATATATTTACTTTTCCTTTTTAGAAAATTTTTTTTCAGTTACATTTGACATTTAATATTATTCTATATTAATTTCAGGTGTGTCATTAACTCTTATACAACCTAAGTTAATGAACATTTTGGTCTCCATTTCCTTGTCCATATATGAAGAATGATTTAAATAATCTGGCTCAACAATCTAGTAATATAAGGTAGAGATGGTTGGCAGTTTTTTTTTTCTTTTGAGAGAAAAATGGCCAGATGATAAGTATTTTAGGCTCTGTGGGCCAAAAGGTAAAATTGAGGATATGATATAGGTACTTCTATCACCATTTAATATGTAATCATTTAAAAATCTTAAAACCGTTACTAGCTTGTGGGACATAAAAACAGGCCATGGTGCATTTGGCCTGTGGCCACAGTTTGCCAACCTGTGACTAGGAAGAAAAGAGAATTGCTGTGTTGTGTACTGGTGTGAACATCAATCATATTTGCAACAATTAGGGATTTGCCCGTATTTGTCTACATTATCCCATACCTGGTTTTCCAAGTCAGCCTTCTTTTGTTTATTTAGTTCGAGTGTCTCCTGAAGCTTGGCCAGCTTGGCCTGAACTTCCTGCAGAGCAGCCTGCTTTTTCCTAAGACCATCCATGGCAATTTTAAGCTCCCCTTCAGCTGCAGCCAGTTTTATCTTTTTGGGAGCTACTATTTTTGCCACTCTGTGAAAAGCAAAATTGGAAAAGTGTACTTTCTAGCACTGAATTTGCTTTTCAAATAGCTTTACTACAATGCAAAAGACATCTTTATGTACAACCTATACTGATTTCTATATTCTCTATTTCATCTAAGAATCAGCCAAGCCTGACCCTAGCATAAGAAATCTATTAAAGTAGATGCCAAATAGGCATAATATTTTCAAATAAATAATCGTATTTTTACCCCAAATAAAATATTCGATTATTGCCATTGTGAATTTTGGTAATTTTGCAAACGGAGAATAGCACATTCATGTAAAATATTAGTATTTGTGGAAACTAGCCTCATTCATTAAGGCTTACATCTGATGAGGTGTTTTATCTATGTCATTTTATTTCTGTTTTAAATTTCAGAATATACCCTTAACTAAAACACAGTTATCTTATAAATATGTATGATGGTAATGAAAGTGACAATGTAGGAAAACAGATGGGTCTAAATTATCTTCTATCTGGAAAATGGAGTCAATAATGTTCTTTCTAAACAAATGATAAAATATTAAATTAAAAACATATCTTTAACATAGTATATCATGGTCCAAAAAATATAGAGCATGTAATATATATGTACAATGATTCAAACTGAGTATGAATTTGAAAGACATCCTGTAATACTTGCTTTTTGAAGAAATAACCAATAATTTTTACTCTTTGTACCTGCTGTAAATGGTTCTCATACAATTATCAAAAAAAGGCTTCTTGTCTCATAAACAATATATATGATACCAGTAGATTTCCAAATGTGTCCCAAGGCATGCCCCTTCCCCTTCAGGGAGTCCATAAGGTCCTCCCTTGCCCACCTAAACACATGTGTGAGGCTGTACTTTCTTCATATGCTTCATCAAAACAATACATTACAACGGATTGAAATAAGAAGCAGATTTGAGAGTCCAGGTATCATCTCTTTAAACACACATTAAAGATATTTACTACAATATAAAACACCATCACTCTTTTTCTTAAATAAATTTTTTGAAAATGTGGATTTTTTAAGAATACGTTAAATAAGTTATTTATGTTAGTATGTAATGTTTTCATTGCTAATTTAAAATTAACTAATAATTATGTTTTTAATTTCTAAGTTTTAATTTCTAATATGGTAGATAAACATAAGTGTGGGGGTCATCAATTATTTTTAAGAACGTATAGGGCTCCTGAGTCCAAAACGTTTAAGTACCACTGTATTATACAATTTAATTTGTACAATCTTAATGCCAGTAAATACGTAAACGCAGAGCAGGTATTACACATGATTTTCTGAGGTGACTGTCATCTATGTAGCTAACAAGTTTTAAATCCTCTAACTGAACAAACTTGAAAATAAAACACATCAATTTGCTTTCTTTTTGTCAATACTTACTTATCATATGAATCCATTGCAATGACCCATTTGCACAGACCTTCAGCTGCTGTGGAAGCATTTCTAATCTTTTCTGGAACAAAATCTGGATTTGGAATATATTGCTTTCTTATGATGTTCATATAAGCTGGAGGAATATTGTCTTTGTCATATTCATGAAGTGACTGTAGAAATCGAATGTCACCAAGAAGCCTCTTAGCTGGACCCCAGAAATCCTCTATTTTTTTTCCTGAACCTGTGGGGTCAGGGATTTTGTCAGCTTTGATGCCTTTCAAGATGCATATGGCTTCCATAACAAGCTTGACGCCAGCTGGGGGACTCTTCATGGATTTTACCACTGTAATGTCCTTGAAATAACAACATGCTAATTATTAAAAAAAGAACCGTTTCTTTATGCATTACTTGTAATTGCTTCCTGTTTTCAAACTAAGCCATAAGATACAGAAACTCACTGTTCATTGGTTAGAAATGGTAATTGATGGAATTGTGTCAAGAAGCACTGAGAAGTTCGTTCTCCCAAAATGTCAAAAACAACAAAATGTAATGGGAAGATGCCCTAGTGAGATTACTTATGACATGAAGTCTACTTCAAAAACACATAAAAGTGAGATTTGGCTGTCACTACACAACAGTGTTATAGCTTCTTAAAAACTATAAAAGATGCAAACATTAGAAAAATACAGAGAATTTATACATCTGAAGGTGTCCTATCATCCCATTCTATAGTTTACTACTGTAAACATTTTTATTTGCATCTTCTATGTCTTTTTCAATGTGTATGTATATGCTACAAACCAGTGTATATGCCATATTTTAACCAATGGAATCACAGTACACATAACGTACATGCTGTTTTAAAACCTGTTCTATTTCAGTAACAATATACAGTGAACATCTTTTCATGCAAGCAAACATTTGCATCATCATTTTCAATGGCAGCACAGCCTTTCGACATATAGATATGAACCAAAATTCTAATACCATATTTATGCTTTTTTCCATTTTTTACTGTTACAATTGCCATGTTGAAGTAATGACTTTATGTCCTTTATTTTTAAAGTGCTAGACATAAAGTGACAAACTACTCTCCAAAATGAATGAGTGCGTTTTACCACATGAACCCACAACAACATTGGTTGGCATTCGGATAAGCAAAAGAAACCTTATTTTAATTTGTTTCTTTAAATACAAGTCAGATAGGATACATTTAGATATATTTATTGACTATTTGTATTTCTTCTTTTGTGAATCACTTCTTTATATCACTTAGCATCTTATCTTAGAGCTGATATTTTCTTCTTGATTTGTAAGAGCTTTTACATATTGTGCACATTAATCTTTTGTTTGCCATGTGATCCAAATACTTTTCCCCAGTGTTTCTAAACTTCTGTTCATAGAGTTTATATCAAACAAAGTGTGTTGATTTTTAGGTACTAAAATTTATAACTTTTAGAAAAACTTTACTAATTAGGAATAAAAGAGTATCCAGATTATATATATTACAAACAATATTGTGTAGATTTCTGATTTCCTTCATAGCTAAGAAATACTAGGTTCTGGCCCATTCTAAGGTTATAAACATGATGTACATTTTCTATTTTAATAGTAATATGACTATGTATATTTAAGTGTCAATCAGTCTGAAATTTATTTTGGAATAAGATATGAAGAAAGGATCTAATAGTCTCTACCCTACCTCACCTTAGAGTTTAGCCAAGATTCTATTCTACCACACTATTTATTTTTTAAAATTATCTCCATCTTTCTTTCTTGCTTGCTTGCTTTTTTTTTTTTTTTTAAGAGGGCAGTGTCACTGGCCCTCACATGTGGGACCTGAACCAGGGCCGTTGGCGCCCCAAGCCAGCTCCCAACCACTGTGCCACTCGGCCGGTCCTATCTTCATCTTTCTTAATTGAAATGTTCGCCTTTCACATCTTAATTTTTGATACCACATTTCATCAAATCTAAGACATTATTATAAAATATAATGTAAATGATATTATTACTTTATGTATCACAAAAAAACTAAACAACAACAACAAAAAAACACTGACAAACACTAACACATTGCAGTTGGCCCTCTATATCCATGGGTTCCACAACCACAGATTCAACCAACTGCAGATAGAATATATTTAGAAAAAAAATGTTGCTGACCTGTACTTTGTAGTTAGGCCTACGACAGTTATCTCTGTACTGAACATGAACAGACTTCTTTCCTGTCATTATTCCCTAAACAATACAGTATTAACTATTTACATGGCCTTGTACTAGATATTATAAGTAATCTAGAGATGACAAAGTATATAGGAAGACATGTATAGCTTGTATGAAAATACTATACTCTTTTATAGAAGGGATCGAGAATCATAGATTTTGGCATGTGAGTGGGGTCCTGGAACCAATCCCCTGCACACACCAAGGCACAACTGCACATTATCACATCTACTGTGAGAAGAATCTTAATTACAAAAGGGCTTAAATGTGAAAAAGGTGCACCTTAGAATAAAAAAAAATACTAGGTTCTTATGCCCCTGTCAATTATTGCAGTGCAGTTGTTGAAATAAAGGTCATTCTACGGTGGGTTATAACATTTGGGAGCTTTATTCTTTTTCAAATTGTCTTAGTCATGCACATGCATTTCCTGTTTTCAGATGAACTGGGAATCCTTTTGCCAATTTGAAAATTATGTTAATTGCATTAAATGCGAAGACTAATTTGGGGACACAGAATAGATTGTAGCACACAATGGTAAGTATTTTCTTGAGCTCTGATGACATGTTCCCTAGCAGGTGTGTGGCTGTGCTCTTACCTGTGCAGTGAGGGTATCAAGGGCAGAGAGTGCTGACTCTAATATCGGCAAGGCCCCTGCCAAGTCAGCGTCACACTCGTCTTTAATGGCTTTAGAAGCCATTGCTTGTTCATTTGCTATGGTCTCATCAGCTTTCACTATTTTTTCAGTTTTAGCAACTTCTATAGATTCCCTTTCAATGATTACCATCATTTCATCAACTTCTTTGCTGGCAACTTTTAATTGAGGATGGAGAGCCTCCAACTCAGATTGCATTGAGGCTACTTGAGATGCAGCAGAATCCAGTTTATCCAAACCCACTTCGTACCTCCTTTTCATTTTCATTACTTCACTGAAAGCAAATGAATAAAACAAGATTAGTTGTCAGGCTCTGGAGCCTGCTTCAAGGAAAAATAGTAAGTGTTCTTGAGCTTTTCGAGCTTTTTCAAGACATAACTAAAGGAATGATCTGGAAGATTTCTACATATATTACCAACTTGTTAAAAAATATGAACTCTAGAAAATTGGATTGTGTGCAATTAAGAGGAGATAGTATGTCTTGTTCATTTATTTATCTCTGCTACCTAGCACAATATCAATGCATATATCAGAAATTCAAAAAAAATAAACATACTAGGTATAAGACATGGAGCCTCCTATATCAAAATTAATGATGTGGTTCTAAAATTAGTCAACTTGGGAAGTTTATTTCAACAACATTATTGTTCCTTAAAATCTTATAATCACTTCTTTCAAATAGACTTCAGTGCCCAAAACATATTATTATGGATGTTGCCAAAGGTGGCAAACCATTTTAAGGTGTATTCAATATCTTCAAATAGGATTTTTGTTTTATTAAGGCAAAAGTGACGAATAGGATAGAAAATAAAGTTCAATACGTTCTTTTGGGTGCAAAAAAACCCAAAAACAACCCTTTTAAAAGTGAGGGCACACCACATTTTTGTCACATGTTGATTCCTTCTGAGTTAACAAATATTTGACAGTGACGGCAACTGAGGAGACTGGATACATGTTTAACCTGGAGACAGGTTAAAATGTATCCATATTAACCATATTATCGAGTTCTGTTTCAGTTGAAACCTTGTGGAAGTAGCACAGGAAAAATCTCACTCCTGCCAGCATAAAGCTGTTTCAGCATTTTGGTTCATCCCATGTGATACTTGGCTAGTTAAACCATTGATTCCCTGACACATGACCAAACTTGCTTCTAGGTTACAGCACAACCTGGCTATAAAGAGATCTGAAGGCTTTAGCTATTAAGGGAAGAGTAACTACAGGGTGGAAATTGTAGTGGAGGTAAAGAAGAATTAAAAACAATGAGAAACATTTGAACATTAAATAAGAATATATATATATATAAAAACGCTTAGAAAACTATTTTGACCTTTCTATAAGTTTTTATCTCATTTTTATAATCTTTCTTTCAGATAGGATGAACTTAACATTGTGAGTATATAATCAAACAGAGCCATAAGTGACATCCAAAATTTAATCAGAATCTCTTAGAGTTTTTGACCTCCCTGGATGGGAAAATATGAAGAAAACAAAAGCAAGATTTCATTAATGATCATAAAATCAACATGCAAATACAACTATCTTGAGAGATAAAGAAAGAATAAAATTCAGCCAGGTCATGTAGCAGCAGCCTTGGGTGAGAGTTGCAGATTCTACTTAGGTGTGCAGGAAAAATACTGATGGTATAATTCCATCATGAGGGTGTGAACCAATGTGAACAGGAAAGTTATCACACCCCAGTTGTGGAAGGCATTGCAATAGTCACCATAAACAGAGATGGAAAGTCTCCTGCTGGTAACCAGTTAGCATCCTGGCCAATATGAGGAAAGGGGCTTTAAAATGCCTGAGATCATGAGTTAGCCACAGAAAAATTTAGAATTAACTAGAAATATATGCAGAAATCAAACTCATAGCATTTTTTGTGTCAAGAATATTTTTGTGTCAAGACATATATGCAACTTGGTGTTTTAAGTATTTTTTATTATTTAAAAGAATTTGGTCTGTTAGCTCAACAGATCAGCCTTGTAGTTGCAACACAAATCATGTAATGGAATATTATTCATCCACAGGAAAGGAAGATATCCTGCTATTTGGAACAATATAGATGGAACTTGAGTATGAGTATATTATGCTAAATGAAATAAGTCTGACAGGGAAATCTTAAAAACTCAAACCTATAAAAACAGAGAGTAGGGCCGGCCGAGTGGCGCATTGGTTAAGCGCTGGTTTTGGGATGCCAGCAGCCCCGGTTCGGATCCCACATGAGGGCCAGTGACACTGCCCTCTACAGCTAACAACAGCTCCACCTGGAGCTGGGCTGTGCGAGCCCCGGTGATGGTGTGGGCTGCAGCCCCTGCTGCAGTGGGCTGCCATAGGCTACAGTGAGTGGCCCGCAGCCAGCGTGAGCGGCTGGCAGCCAAGCGTGAGCTGCCAATAACTGCGATGAGCGACATCCAGAGGCCAGCGACCGATCTGCCTCATCCGGGAAGAGCGCAATGACGATACCAACAGTGAAGCAACATCCTCCGCAACTAAACTGAAGAACAAAAAGACAGCAACTTGTCTGTTCCCCTTCCCCGATTCCCCAACGCTGTTCCCCTCTGCCAATTCCCCAATAAAATCTTTAAAAACAAAAAAAACAAAAAAAAAACAAAAAAAAAACAAAAAAAAAAAACAGAGAGTATAAGGGTGGTTACCAGGGGATTCGATGGGAGGGATAAGAGTGACGGTGGTTAAGGATACAAAATTATAACGTGCAGTAAATAAACCATAGAGATCTAATGCACAGTATAATAAATATAGACAATATTGCACTATAATTATGTAATATGATAAATATCACTATAATGGCAATCATATTTCAATATATAAACGCATCAAAGTAACAAGTTGTACACCTTAAAGTTATACAATGTTACATGTCAAATGTATTCAATAAAAAGGTATCCCAATATACATTGTGTAATTGAGCAAGAGTTAGATTTGTGTTTTTAAATAAAAATCTCATTAATTTATAGGTAACATTCCACCACTTAAAAGAACTGAAGGCTCGCTATATGTATAAGTCTAACTTCTATATTTATAAGTTATTTAAGTACCTAGGAAAGTTTGATTGGTTCAATTTTTCTTAAAAGATTTCTGATCTTAAAAGAGAAATAAAAGTAATAAATGCAATATAAAATTTTGTTTAAGTAAGTTTTGGAATGTGACCAAATGTTAGTTGAAGAACCCCTTAAAGGTGATCACTAAAATTTCTAAACTACTAACTTTCTAGCTTAATTTAAGGTTTTTACATTTTTAATATACATATTGAGTGTTAATTTTTAGAACCAAAGAAACTTCTGAAAACACCTTTCACCCTCAATGACATGAAAAAGCTCACATTAGTGTATTGATGTTTATATTGATCTTTTCAAATGAGTTTTATTTGAAGAAGAAAGTTGACTAGGTGTATTGAATGGATGTCTCTGGTTTTCAGCTTTTTAGTATCTAAAGAGAAGGTTTATCTATTATCTAATCACTTATCAAAGAAAAATTACTCTCTAGTGTTTTACTCAATATTATTTGTCAAAGTATCTTGCAGCCTTACCACAGCTTTGAGTGGCACACCTTCATTCCTTCAAGAAATATGATTATGTATTGATAATGTGTTAGGCAATGCTTCTACACATATATACTCGGATATATATGAAATAAATCTCTATTACATCATTATGTCATTGATGTACACACAAATATTTCTAAACCTCTGTAGCTTACTTAAAAATATAAAATTTCATTTTTACCTTCTCTTCTTTTCCAATAACAGTTTGAAGGTAGAGATTAATTCAAGATAAGAGGTGGGGGTCACATAATTGTATCTTTGAAGTTCAACATAGAAGGATGTTGATAAATCTATAGTAGAAGTGTGGAAGCGTTTACACATGTCGATACAGCCATCTCGCGTTTCCTCTGTCATTTCAATTTCTTCCAAAAAACGTGAGGCAACTGCCTGTAGTGCATCTTCGGGCCATGACTAAATTTAATATAAATGGTTTAGCACTTGATCAAAGTTACTAATATAAGTCTGTTACTACTGTAATCCTTTACAATTTATGGATATTAGAAATGGAGGGGAAAGCATGAGGGATGGGTTGGGAGGGACACTTTCATGAGAAATTTCCTCCCGTGCATGCTGAGGGCAGGGAGCCAGTAACTAGTGCATATTACTCTATGGTTTGTCCACAGGTTAGGGAAATTGTTCATGAGTATTGCAGGAACTAAAGGAAGAGGAAAGGAACAAAACTTATGGAATGTCTGTTTCTGTGTGCATTCTACTGTAATTATCTCATTTACTTCTCCCAGTAATTATCTGAGGTAAATGTTGTTATCCTTTCCCCTACACTCAAGAATCACATGAATGACTAGCTCCTTGATTTCTCTTATAGGCATCACAAATTCAACAATTCCAAAACGTGGTTCCTATCTCCCCACAAATAGTTGCAGTCTTCCCCAACTGAGTAAACATCACCACCCACCCAGTTGCTCAAGCCAAAATGCAGGAATCATTCTTGATCCCTCCCTTTCCTCTTCCTCAACCCTACATCTATCTTATAAGTAAGTTCTACAGGCACCACCCCTACAATAGCTCCCAAATCCTTTCCCTTCTTTCTGTATCCACAATGAACACCCCAGTTCAACTCTCTGTTATCATCTGCCTGTAATATTCCAATAGTGTCCTTATTGGTCTCCCTGCTTGTATGCTCTGCACAGTTGCCAGAGTGATCTTTTCAAAATATAAATTAGCTCATGTCACATTCCCCAACTTTCAGTGCTTTGAAAACCTTCCAGCAAATTTAAGACAAAATCCACAACCAACTGGTAAATGCCTACCTGCTCGGGCCATTCCCACGTTTCTGACCTCAACTCTACTAACTCCCCCTCACTTAGTTACTCTTGTTTCATTGCCCTGATTTTCTCTCACCCAATCATTCCTTCTACATAGCCTCTTCACTAGTTTATTCTCTCTGCCCAGATCCTCTCAGCACTGGCACTTTTTGTCTTTCATATTTCCTCTTAAAAGTCACCTATTTAGAAAGCCTTTTATTCCCTATAGGTTACCCTGTATGATGGAATTCTTCTTTGCTAATTTGTCTGCCTGTAGAAAGTAAGCTCAAGAACAGAAGCCTGTCTATTTCATTTTCCTCTTTATCTCTAGCATTTAGAATAATGCCTCCTACAAAGCAAGGGTTCAACACATATGTTTTGCATAGAATCATTAATCTTGGCAGGAAATGGAGGAACAGAGGGGTTATGCAGATGCCCCAAGGTCAAAATGCTTACTACGTGTTAGACCTCACTCACAGGATGTCTGCCACAGCCCATAAATTTCCTACCCCACACCCTTGTCTGCTCTGTGCTTCCTGATACTGAAGTTTACTACAAAAAGTGTCACTCTGGCTTTCTTTCTTTTGACTTCCTGTTGGGTTTGGCTCATGGAAAAAGATTAAGAGGGTGGAAGGAGAGAGAGGTAAGGGTGCTTATACCCTCTCTTCTTGATAACAGGAGCTGAGCTCTAGGTTTCAGGTTCTTGTTCCCGTCAGGCAGTCCTACTTCCACAGCACCAAGCTCTAGTAACACTCTTTCCTCCCCATACTCTTTTATATCCAGCTGTAGTAACAACTTTGCCTTGCTCCACCACCACTTGATCACTCCACCATCCCCTCTCAGTTCCCCTAACTTGGCCTACCCTCCATAAACAGTCTTTTCACTCATCTTTCCTCAGTGAAGCCTTCCGGTGTGCTCTCTCTTTCCTGTCAGGATCCTGACTGATACACAAATTTATCATAAAACTTTCAATATATTGAAGTTAATGACTGCATACACTGGTAATAAAATGTTTTTCTATTAGATGATTTCTTGATTTGTAATTTCATGAAATACATTATTATAGACCAGAAAATTCTGCTAAAACTACATTGGGAGGGGGAGGGGAAGAGTCTATAAAATAAGTCATGATGATAATGGAGATTCAATATTTCTAAAAGTCTATCTATCTAAAATTAACATGGCAATACCTGAAACCAGTCAATGGTACAGCAGTTAACAAGAGCAGGGAATTTTCTAAGACGAATCCGAAATGCATCTCCAACGGGACTCATGGCGAGGACAACATGCAGTTGGTTGCGGCAGCGATCAATAAACATGTTGAAAAGGGCTATAGGGCTTCCATCTGTTTGTTTGGTTTTATCCCGTTGGCGATCTAACTGACGCATCTTATCACATATCTCCTGCTTCTCATCTAACGCAAAGAGGTTTGGAATCTCCCCAGCATTTAGCAGATTGTTGACATCTTCTAGAAATGACTCCTTCTTAATCTGAGTATCTGTAAACAGGAACACCCCATTCAATTCACCTTCAGCACATTTCCTTAAGATCACTCTTAAATCTTCATGCCACTCAGTGTTACCATAGCCCTTGGAGATTTCAACCTGGAAAACTGAATAATCAGCCATGTGGGCAGCTAATCGAGTAACAGACTGCCTTCCACTCCCTCCAACACCAACCAGAAGAGCATGGCTGCGAGGCTGCTTCAGGATCCTGGAAATCCTGCTGATGTGTTCTATGGCAAATCGGAATAAGACAAGGTTCATGGTTTTTTTGCTCATATTGTTATATTCTTCAAGGTGAGCTTCTACTATCGCCCTAAGATTATCCACATCTGCAACTTCTCTGTAGTTGGTGTCCTCCCTCTTGAGATCATGGAAGTCACAAAACATTAAACTGTGTAGGTCATCTTCCTCAACCACTCCATCATTATTAAAATCCAAACTTTGAAAAAGTTTATGAAAATCTTCATTCATATAATTTATCAAAATTTCTTGAATGTGGTTGATAAGCCATCTTCTGTCTACATTATCCAGAAGGCGATCATAATATACTCTAAGGACCTGAATAATAATTAAAAACCAGCTTTAGAAAGTGATTCTTCTATTTTTTTTAAAGTTTTATTTCCTTGCTAATTTCAAGTAATATAAAAAAATACATTCAGGAAATTTTTATGGGTTTTATTAAAAGCATATCCAACAGTTAGGACTAACTCATAATCATGTTTATTGTAAATATTCATTTTGATCATATATATTTGAAGTAATGTCCAGCTGCATTCAGTTATCAATAAACAAAGGTAATTTGGTGGGACTAAAGCAGACTGTGGAGATGCAAAGAATATTAAGGACTAGACGAAGTGGGTGACTGCCTTTCCTGGTCACTCAGATACATATAGATCTGACCACTGGTATTTAGGGTTTTCAATAGTTTTGCAGTCATCTTTCCTTTTTCCAACCCAGATAACATTTTGAAAATTATTGGCAAATCCATATGTTATTTTTCTTAAAGCACATTTTCTAGAAAAAGAGGGAATGTCTTAGACAGAGAAATAAATAACATAGAAATTTACCTCATGAACCCAAAGTCGTTTAATCACTTCTTTGGTATCTGCTGTTTCTGGTCTTGACAAACACACACCCTGAATAACACGGGAGAAATCACGGAGGTTGAACAAGTAGTGAGATTTCGCTGGAGTAGGCAAGAGGTTCTTCATTGCTTCTTTATACAGATTCATTGTACCATATACAATTTGTGTGTTCAAATCTAGAAATTCATCTGGAAATTTATAACTTAAAAATTTTTAAATAGAAAGAAAGAAAAACGTTAGCAAATATAGAATTAGGATACATAAATATTTGGTATGACGCATAAAATTTTTAACCTGATTAAATCAACTGATTTAGTTGACAGAATTACCATTTCTTGTTATAATAATAGAAGTTTTACTTCTTTTAAAGTTACTTCCCATTCATTAATTTATTTTACATTCAAAGGAACTCCAGGAATAAGCAGAGCCAATTTAATGGACTTTAAACTACTTAAGTAAGTGAACAGGATAGTCAATCAAGGAGCACAGATTATACGACTCGAACCCAGCATCAATTAGACAAATGAGTCCTAACCTTTTTCACTCCCTGGTATACCATTTTTCATATAGACAGAATGCCTGAAATGGGTATTTTCAGAGAAAGGGAAGGAAGAAAATAAAAATATAGAAAAAATAAAGAAAAGAAAAAGGAGAATTAAAAACAAAGTAAATAGTGAGCCAGAATTTTTAAAAAGTGGAGGGTGCAAAGGGCATGATTGGGGTAGAAAGAATTTGGGGGAAAGAATAACCATTTGGGGGCCGGCCGAGTGGCGCATTGGTTAAGCGCTGGTTTTGGGATGCCAGCGGCCCTGGTTCGGATCCCACATGAGGGCCAGTGACACTGCCCTCTACAGCTAACAACAGCTCCACCTGGAGCTGGGCTGTGCGAGCCCCGGTGATGGTGTGGGCTGCAGTCCCTGCTGCAGTGGGCTGCCATAGGCTACAGTGAGTGGCCCGCAGCCAGCGTGAGCGGCTGGCAGCCAGCGCGAGCTGCCAATAGCCGCGGTGAGTGACATCCAGAGGCCAGCGACTGATCTGCCTCATCCGGGAAGAGCGCAATGACGATACCAACAGTGAAGCAACATCCTCCGCAACTAAACTGAGGAACAAAAAGACAGCAACTTGTCTGTTCCCCTTCCCCGATTCCCCAACGCTGTTCCCCTCCGCCAATTCCCCAATAAAAAAAAAAAAAATAACCATTTGGAAAGATTGTCTATCTTTAACCTCTGCTTTGACCTAGCCAGCTATCCTCCTCCATCATCACTGGATAGGGCATGGAATGACAATTGTCTGAGAACGGACATCAGGAGCGGAGATGTGCACTGCATAGATCCACGTGGCTTCCTGACCTCCACACATCTTGTGGAGACGCACTGAGTGTCCAAAGCTAGGGAGCTTTTTCCCAGGGGACAGGCTCCAAGGCTGGGAACTTGTACACTCAAATGTGTACATGGACATCCCTGAGAACCCAAGAATTCTCTTAGAGGGTATCAAAGTCACAGGACAAACCTAGCATATCTGTCCAGCATTAATTATACCACATGGTGAAAATTCAAAATGCTGATAATTCCAACATGAATATATTATACAGCAGAACACAAAATTTGTATGGATTTTTAGGCTAACATCAAGACTTGAGACAAAAAAGGAAAAAGAGAAAGAACCACTGGCAGCTTTGTGCTATGCTCCCATACCTGCATATGGGAGCAGCGGAGGGGAGTAATGTTACCTGTTATCTTTTTACTTGTCTAGGGATGCTTTCATGAAAAACTTTAAGAAATACTATGTAAATTGATATGTTTCCCAAAGATTTTATTCCCCTTAATGTAAAAACAAACACACCTTAAATTACTTACCAGGTTTTTAAATGCCAGGTTAAGATTCTAGAGAAGATTGTAAACATGGATTTATCACTAAACTCATTGATGGTTATAGCATTGAAATGTCGCATGTATCGAGGAGTTACCGGATTTCGACCACCACCTATATATTAAAAAGGATAACTCTTAGCAATGTTACTACTCTATACTAGAGTATTTTCTCTAATATTTTACAGTATAAAATAACTTGAAAAATGGACACATTCACAGCACATCGAGAAGTTAAAAATAATCAGTTGTTTGGATAACCCTGACCTCAAAAAAGTTTTCCCCTTAAATTCTAGGTTTTGTTTTTCTAGTTGAATTATCTAAATGAGCTCAACTACTGTATTTTGCCACATATAATGTGCACTTTTTTTGCCCAAAATTGTGAGGGAAAAATAAGGATGCACATTATACATGGGTAGTACTAATTCCGTATGTATATAAATGTTTTTAACTTTTTTATTTGTGCTTATGAGTTAAAAGTGCAACTCCAGAAATCAATAATTATATCTGTATTCAAAATAATACAACAAATGTTTTTATTTATTTTTTTTAGCTGAGCCATTCTGCCACCTGTTGGCAGCTCAACAGCAACTCAGCTCAGGATGGCATCAAACCTCCATTGTTCAGGGCTCAGCTCTCACTCTTGAGCAAGCTCTTAACCAACTGAGCCAATTGGCCAGCCCTTGGTTTTGTTGAACTTACGACGAACTTGCAATGACGAAGAGATCTTAGCCTTCTATGATGTGTAAATATTGTAAATTTGTTACTGGTACATAAAATTTCTTGTACCTTGCATCTGTTCTTGTGTTTTGTAATTATTTGTTACATAAAATATCTTGTACCATAATATGTTAAAAATAAATGCAAAAATTCCTTTATAATACAAAAAAACAAGTACCTATATGTAAACAAATAAAAATTTGAATTAAAAAATTAAAACCAAAGATCTTTTTTTCCCCTGAAAGTTTGGGCCAAAACCGTGGGAGAGTATTATACATGGGAGTGCATTACACAAGGCAAAATCCAGTAATTAGACATAATCTTGGGTCAGGTCTATGTTACCAAAGGAAATTCTACCGGATAGAAAGAGCCATTAGCCACCTTTTCCATGACTCACAGCCCCAAACAGTAAATGTGAACATCCTCATTACAATAAAATATTAATATACAATGTTATACAGCAGTAATATAAGGTAAACCTGACTGACCAAACTTTAGGGTCCTTCCCACATGTCTGAAAATTAGCACCACCTTGGCAGACAGCCTAATTATTTTCCTACATTTTAAAACGAATTTCCCTAAGATTAGTTTATGTAGTTGATGTGGCCACTTCACTGCCTGCTTGCATTTTTATTTTTATTTTATTTTTTAGGGCAGTGTCACTGGCCCTCATACATGGGACACAAGTCAGGGCCGCTGGCTTTCTAAGCCAGCGCTTAACCACCGCACCACTCGGCCGGCCCTGCTTGGATTTTTTAAAATTTGGAAATAATCTCATTTTCATGAAATAATGATTACATTTTCAAAGATCTGAGTCTTTAATAACTGACTTAAAATATAACACACCATTTCACAAAATTCTGTAAAAATTTTGTTTTATAAAATATGATTGACATCATCTTTAAATATATAAACACATTGCAATTGTTATCATGAAGTCTTTGATAAATAATTGATTTTCTAAGTGGATAATATCCCTAATCTATATTTTGCATAAAAATATATAGGTTCATATTTTATGTTTGTTTAAAACCAGGAAAATCTGAATTTTATTTTATCACTGAATCACATGGTACTGATTCTGAAAACATGAATAATGTGCAAAAGCATGTAACTTGTAGTCTGTGGATGGAAACAGTTATTCATGTCTGTATTGAGAAGCTCATATTGAACATTGATTTATCTGGCAAGTTTAAGGAGAGGGTGAAAGGGCTGCAGAAAGAAAGGTGAGAGATCACATCCCCAGCTCTGTCTTCAACCCTTCCTCCCAGAAAACATTCAGAAATGGTGGTATTTTTAGAAAACAGGGCCCAAGAGGAAAAGATACCTCATGGATTCAGCCTATTCTTCTGTCTAGTCCCTGAAAAGACAGGGAAAGTAGACACACAGCACAAATGACTGCCTTGTGGTGGTGGGGAGAGGCAAGGTAGAACTGAAGTCTAAGACCAGGATATATATATATATATATATATATATATATATATATATATATATATATATATATGGAGAGAGAGAGAGAGAAAGAGAGAGAGAGAGAGAGAGAGAGAGAGAGAGAGAGAGAGAGAGAGAGAGAGAGAAAACGCAAGCATTGAAAGTGGCCCAGGGAGTGTGCTGAGAACAATTATTGATTCAGCAAACTGTCTACATTCCAAGTCAGATAAAGGTGAGGGGTTCACAGGCAAATATGAGAGATTCCTAAAAGAAACAGTGCGAGAGATATACATACAAGGGCCGGCCGAGTGGCTCAGTTGGTTAACAACTCACTCAAGAGTGTGAGCTGAGCTCTGAGCAACACCTCATGCATACAGAATACCAGCCTGAGTTTAGGAAAAAAAACAAAGATGTCCAGTTGGTTGACTCTAGCCATTTTATATATTCCAGCATAAAACATTTCCCTACATACAGATTCATTTGATTTTATAAATTTTTCTTGGAAAATACAAGGGGTTTTAGAGAATTAATTCTTTTGGCCATTTCCCACTTAAATTCCTCTCAACAGCTTTTCTACATCCAAAGACTCACTAGAATAGGACTAGATTGGAGTAGAGAAGAGGTGATCTCTGAAACAGGGATGTTTCATACAGTTGAAACTTTAAGGAATGAAATGGAAATAAGCTGCCTAGAGGGATCTGAGATCTCAGAACGGAGGGACAAAAATTAGGAAGCGAAGTCCCAAGAAGGTGGGAGAGAAGGGATTTGGAAGGATGGTAGAAGAATGGCTCCAACGAAGGCAACCCACTTTGCAGTGTTGGCTGCTGCGGTACCCTCACTTCCTTACGTCACAATATATACACATAGAAGTACATACAGAAAACACTGTGACTCAAATCATTCAACTGGGTTTCTCTTTCTCCAGCTATCTCTTTAGATACAACTAGAGTGACTTTCAATCTTAATAATCACAAACTCAGAAAATGTACCTGGAGGTCCCATAGCACACATGATTTGAATGTCCACTAGTTTAATCACAGAACAATCTTTTAGGTCATACCAATTCCAGTGATCTAACCACTGCCTCAGTAACTCGATGGGAGGTTGAGCCCCATATACCTCCCGAGCAGGCATATTGACATCATCTACAAAGACAACCTGAGAATGACAGGAGAGGAGGTATTAGAAAATACTAACATCTTAACATAGTGTGTCTTATTGTGTAAACAAAATGTTGAGGGAAAGAATTGGATCATCATCTTGCAGACCTATGTGGGAAGTGATATTTTCTTTTCAAATCAAGAATAATATCCCTTAACATCCATGCTTCTAAGGAATAGGGAGACAATTTTATTACTAACCTTTATAGGTTAATAATTTAGGACTTACTAATTTAGGACTCTCATACAATTTGTTTGAGAGTCCTAAATATTGAAGTCTCAATATGCCTTCTTTTTTCCTTGGACAAATTCAATACATTAAAATAAACGAGAAAGGTGTGATTTTAAAATGATTATAACCTCTGAGTGGTTAGAGTGAAAGTGAGAAGGGTGTGTTCTTGGTAGAGGAACAAAGGTAAGTCAATTGACAGCTGGGATGTTTATGGGCCTAGAAGAGCAAGCAGCAAAGACTATGCTGAGTAAAAATGTTAATGCGAGAATTAGCAAGAGAATATTCATCTGGGAAATTAGGTAATTTCCCAGATGAATATTCTACTTTTAACTCAAAGGGCAATGAGCTGTTTTTAATGTCAAGTTGTCTAATGCACATACAAATATGAACATACTTTTAGGGAAATTTCTTAATCAAAACTTGTGACAAAATACATATGTACAAAAAGATGTCCAGCCCAGGGATATCTGGTTTCCTTTTCTGACTGTAGCAATGTGCTTGAATAGGAGTAATGCTGTACCGTGTGTATAGAAACAGAGCGATTACCATTCTCTTGCCCAAAGGAGGACCAAAAACTCCCTTTCGTCTCTTTTCCAATTTTGACATGATAATATTCTGAGTTTGAGCTGCTGTCGTTTGTGCTGAGAAGTTAATTATCAGAGGCTTGTAGATTTCTTTATTGAGTTGATTTAAAAGGAAGTTCTATATAATAGGAAATAATAAAATGAGCCATAGATGAAATTATATTTTGACATCTCAAAATAAACACTGAACATCATTGCTGACAGACTGGAATTTAATCTTAGAGTGTCTGAATAATGTAAAGAGAGATGGAAACAATAGAAATAGGAGTCTGTGGTGTGTCTCTATGTGTCCAGGCCCCATGCTTGTAGCTTCTCTGATTTCCAAAACCACCACCTAGACTACATATTCCTTCTTAACATGAAGTCACTTAGTCATGTGAGGACTTAGAGGTTAAGATACTTGCTTAAGGTCTCAGGGTCTCAGGGTTGGGGCAAGAATTGAGACTGCCATTTGTCTCTCTACAAATCAATTGCTCTTTTTAATATAGCTTATTATCTTTCCACTTCAATATCAAGTTATCTGATTGTAATTTGGTAAGCTTAAGTAATATAATTGTATTTTCAAAATGGAATTCACTGGAGAGTAGGTGTAATTACAGTGATTCTTCCTCAAGATGTTGTGTTCTACAAACCATCTTGTAGAGGAATAATGAGAAAGGAAAACATTTACAATATCTTAAGTAGAAAAAAGCAGATCACAAAATGAAATGCAAAATATGTTCCCCATTTTGTGAAAAGTAATATTTTTCTGCCTGGGTAGTTTACTGCCTGAGCTGAATTTGATGGGGGTACAAATAACAAAAGGCTTTATTTTTCTCCATCCGCTGCCTTTAACCATGTCAACTCTCTATTCCCTGCCTCTTGGTATTGTGGGTAAATCCCTTAGTTTTCTGTACACTTTTGGTTACTTTTTAAAAAAAACCCTGGTCAAATCAACATATAGATTTAAAAAGAGTCTAAACTTCTCTCCTCCCTGCTCTTGGATGTTCCCTGATACATACGGCATTTAGGTTATAATGAAGGTGTCATTTCAATTTGTTGTGAGATTATTTAATAAATGATATCAGGACAATTATTTAACTATTTACACAAATATATTCCACAAGGATTAAAAGATTAAATTAAAACATAAAATCAATGAAGAACGAGAAACAGGTACAGTCACAAATTGGGGGAATGTAAATACACTGGGAACCTGCAATGGAGGAGGGACCACTGGTGGCTCCCTCATACTCCTTCACCTGCCTCCCCATCTTTCCCCTGTCCCATGGTTGGATGAGGGGCAGAGCAAAAGGATGAAAAGCAAAACTCCTTTCCTGGCATCACTGTGGTTCTCCCTTGGCTAATGCTGCCCTGCCTGCTGTTGTGGCAAGCTTCCAAATGCTGCAGCAGGTGTGCCGGCTCTTTAGGGGCTCCAGAGGAATGGTGTGGACTGCACAGTTCCCTGACATAAGGGAACTAATGGGGTTCCCTCGCTGTTGTGGGCAGTCATCCAGAATGGAGTCCCAGGAAGATTCAAATCCACTTATCTTCCACATTGTCCAATGGACCCTGGGGAAACTTGGACTTACTTGCCATGCGAAAGTCTGGAGGTGCTATTTACTATTAATTCCAGCCACTTTTCTGCCTCAGAAATCTGAAACTAGAGATAAGAGCTACACTCGGGGGAACAGGCTGAGTAAAGCTACTGAGATTCGGGGCTTTATCTGTTACAGCAGCTTGTATTTTCTTAACTGATACACAATGGGTATGATTCCAGAAATCATTAAGTAAAATTAGTCATATGTACTACATACTAACCATTCAGATAGTAAATAATTTAGAAAACTAAATATCAAGTGTAATTAATTAAAACACCTTTTTCAAGGGATATGAAATTCTTCATCTTGGGCAAGCTATTTTTATTAAAATACTTAAAAAAGGGACAATGATTTAGTGATATAAACTGGCATCATATCTTTAATCAATTTTCTAAAATAAATAGGCAATTACACAAGAATTCTTTGTGGCTCCAATACCAAAACACCTGAGTATTCAGAAATATTAAATTTACTATTTCAATTAGTTTTAAAAATAACATTCTTAGGAATATTATGTACATTTTCATATGTAGATTTCTACAATACTTACAATAATATAAACACTCTTTCCAGTTCCTGTTGGTCCTATAAATATTGAAGGCTTCTGATGGGTGGTTAACAATTCCATTAATGTAGAATATCGAATTGTGTCCAGAGTTGGTACAATGATTTCATTAAACATCACATCCTTCGGAATTGGAGGAGCATCTGCCAATTTCTTTATCCATGGTTCCCATTTTCCTATCCCCTGTTTATAGTAAATAGTCAAATAGTGAATGTTATGTTATGTAATAGTTTTGAAAGTTCTGTACTATCATAGAAAAAAATGACAGATCAAGACCAATAAACATTAATATTTACACATTTGTTTTTATCCTTTAAAACATTCACCCTGATTTTTTTTAAAGTTAAATTTTGAGTGAAATTAAGAAAAAAACTAGGTTTTAATATGAATAAAAATGAAACTGCAATGTTGTGATATTTTTGATGTCCTAAAACCACTTATGTTATCCCAAAGACCACTTATTTTGGCAAAATGTTAGATTCTTTAATAGCATTGAGAAAAATTGGACTAATCAATGCATTAAATAGCAAAGAAATTTATTTAATACATATTAATCAATATAGAAAATTTATATGTAGAACATCAACTGCATATAGCTGGGCTTTTACAATGGTATTTATAACATCAGTTTATTTCAAGTGAGATTTCTTTTTGTTTTTAATTGTGGTAAAAAAAACACCTAAAATTTACCTTCAACCATTTTTAAGTGTATAGTTAGTAGTGTTAATTATATTCACATTGTTGAGCAACAGATATCTAGAACAGATAAGATTTCTTAAATGGGATTATTATTATGAATTAACATTATGTTATATCTTTGCATCCAATTAGCTTGTGAACTAAAATTTTAATTTGTTACAATATTTATAACAAAAAACTTTCAAAAATATCATGTTAACTCTCTCCTTAGAAAAATACCAATGTGCTCTCCATTCTTACAGAATCAAGTTCAAGTTTCCTGTCCTTCAAAACACATCAGAATTCAGCCCATCCTTCCTTCTTCATGTGTCCCAAAACTCAGCTTCATTGATGGATCTATTAGTTTCAAACATGCCCCAGGTCCCTGGGCCTTGACATGGCACTCTTTTGGCCTAGGGTGTTACATGACTATCTCCTGAAGAGGTTAGGAACTCATTGAGGGTAGCACTGTGCTTTTTATTCACTTTTGTGTCTTCTGTCACAGTACTATGCATACAGGAGAGATTTTCTTGAGGGGGTTGAATTCATATCAGTTTGAAAACTGTATTGCAAAGAAATTTCTAGAACTTTCTAGACCTGATGAAGAAATAATCCCCTTTCCATATTTTTAAGGATCTTTTATAACATGAATCTTTGCCACCATATAGGGAAAGAAAAATTAAGAATCAGAAAACCTGGAATGGACAGTCATTAGGAGATTGTGTGACCCTAGTAAAGTCACATAATATCTCTGAGCCCCAATTTCCTCAATGGTAAAATTTGAAATATAACCCTATCCTTCCTATTTAACTGAGATGCTGGGAAACAAAATGAGTGTGAAAAAGCTTAATAAACTGCAAAGTGCTCTGAAAATGTAGGGCATTATTTGTAATTTGCAATAAAATTTGCAAAGATAAAAAAGATAGTATTTTGCAGTCAGCAGGGTGAAGAATCTCTTCTGAGGTGAGCTTGGCAATACATCTCCAGACTCATAAAACTTTAAAAACTGATACAGTAATTCCTTTTCTAGGAACTTCTCTTAAAGAAATAATCGTATGTGTACACAACGACTTGTGTACAGAATAGTCACTAACGCTGAAAACTAAGAAACAACAAAACAGTTCAATGTCTAAGAGAAGACAATTGTTTGAATAGATCATGGTCCAAACTGCTGAAAGAAAAAAGGGAGGCTTTAGAAAAATAAGTTTATTAAAAAAACATTAGTGGGAAAGTGTTCCCTTTATTAGGGGAAAAAGAGGATATAAAACTACTCATTGGGGAATATGGTATGATCCCAATTTCACTTGAATCTATACATATTTAAATAATATATTGCTATATTTTGTCTTCAATACAGAATTTATGGGAGCTCTTACACAAAAACCAATAAGTAAACAAATGTCACCCATGTTTTATTGTTCAATCCATGTGGAAAATGCTGGATTAACAGTAACCCATGTGCATTCCTGCAGGACTTCTTAGCATCTGTGACATGCCATGAACCTCCAAGAAGTGTCCTTAACCAGTAAGCACCTAGTGCTGGATTTGATGTCATAATGTGTAATTTTATTTAATGATACAATTGGTCCATTAGGCATTATTATTTATTTCATTTTATCAATGAGAAAAACAAAATTCAGGGAGATTAAATAACTAGTCCAAGGCTGTATAGAAAGAAAGTGTTTTTCCTAAGACTCAGACCTAGGTATGTCTGACTTCAAAGCCAGGGCACCTCCCTCTACTCCATGCTGTCTCTTGAAGATAAACAGAGGTGACAAGGTGGCCACAGAGTTATTATGTGATATATATCTTGGAGTGGATTCTGCCAGGTTGGTAGTTGCAAATCTTGTTTCAGAAATCTTACCTCAGTGACAAATTGATAATCATAAATTGTTCCTTTTTCAGGAAAAGGGACAGTTAGTGCTTTTGAAGACATCTGTTCAGCACCACTCACTAATTTATACCTATTTCGAGTTAGTTCTGAAATTGGACCTTCCATTAGTTCTCGAAGAATCTTATTAAATTTCAACCGATCATCATCTTTACAAGAAGCACCGATGGACCATATCAATGAAAACAGAAAAATGCCCTGCATTGGAGAGAGGAAAAGATAGAGCGCATTAAAGAATAACTTTAATCTATTCTTGAAGCTTAAATTAGGTTTGCCAGATTAATATCTGTGAAAGGAAATGAATAAACTGATATATAATAGCAGGTTATCTCAGGATTTTGTAATAATTAGATTTTTTTTTAATTGCATGTTTTATAAAATCTTACTATCAGAGAAGATAATACAATGCAAAGTATAAATTCTAGCCAGAGTGAAACCTTAGAATGATTAGTCTGGAAAATCACATAATAGTTTAAGTATATGGCAAGGCCTTGGTATTAAAAAGAACATTGAGATAACTTTTTATTAAGGTATAATGGCATGTTTTAATAAGAAATAATCAACCCACAATATACATCTGTTTTAAATTTAAATTTGGATACAGTGTTTTTTAAAAGTAGAACAAATTCATATTCTTTTATTCACCTGTTATAATAATTATCAGGGCACTGAGTGCATAACTAGAACTGCCATCTGCAGCTTACTTCTTACTAGACTCAGGCGCAGGGAACAGGGTAGATCACAAGACCAGCTACTAAATGAGAAAACCTGTTTGCTTTAAAATCAAATCCCCTTTTCATGCCAATGCTAACACAGTCCTGACAATGCTCATAAAAGTTGTGGCCTCTACTTTGACACTGCTCACCAACTCCTAGATTGCAGACTGTTTCCATCTGGAAACTATTTAAAACTAAATTAAAAATTAATTTATTTCATAAAATATAAGCAACATGAGTAACATATTGACTACATTAGAAGTGTTACCATTAGCAATACATATCTTTTATTAAAGAATATTCAAGATCTGTTGATAATTTTATTTCTATTTTAAAAATATGTTTATAGATTATAGATTTTCTTGCTTTCTTCAACCCAAATATATATTTATACATACACATGCACTCACATATATTTTTAAACATTTATATCTCATGAAAAAGAGAAGAAAATCAAGGGAAAAAAATCAATGAATTTTTATGATTTGTCAGTTGAAGGGGAGGTGAATCTCCTTGTTAAATGGTCATTGATGTTTTGGGAATTGGTAATTTCTGAGGCTGATCAAATGACCCAAGATTTCAGTAGCAGATCTAAGATCACTGGGCTCCACTCAAATCTCATGATTCAAAGAAACTGCCAAGCCAGGCACTTCCCTATCAGCAGCTGGTATTTGGGGCCTGATTTTTCCTCACTGTTCAGCTACCACCTATTGTCTAGCCCTCATTTCCAGGGGAAAATTGAGCTTCATGAACTAGGACACATTGGGGAAAGCAATACATGTCTTTCTATTGTAATTTTCAAAGGCCATGGACCCTACCTCAATTAAAGAGTAAGCTTCTCCATCATTTCTCTCTTTCACTTTGACTTCATCCGCAAAGTCATCCATAAAACAATCTATTAGATTCATTAAGGATCGGACTAAGTTTGTATCTGAAGTAGGAGATAATTCCTAAACAAACAAACAAACAAACAAAAACAGAGAAAAAAGTCTATAAAACAAATTAATTTAAACAAGGCACTAATTAAAATAGCATCAATTAATATTTATTGGACTCATTTAGTTCTAGCAGCTATAGTATCTATGAAAAGGGACTAATTGTTATAATTCTACATATATAGGTGGGAAGATTGAGGCACATGAAGGTAGTGTGTGCTCTTTAACCACTCTTATACTGAATCTCAAAGTTTTAAAATTTACTGTTACATGATTAGCTGATTTCATCAAAGACATAGATTCTATGTTATACCAATTTTATAAACAAAAGCACTAAAACTTCTTTCAGAGAAGACAATTATTTTGCATATGTAAAATGCTTAATAAAGCCTATTTTAAGACATCCTTATAAGCTACAGCAATAGTCGTAGCAAACTCATTCCTATGAAATATATTTTCAAGTCTTGAAGAACACAAACATTGCTAGAGCGCTGTAGGTATTGTGCACTTTACTGTCTTGAGTCTATGACAGTTTATAAAATAAATGAAGTAACGTGTACAGTTCTTAGAACCATGCTGCACACAGAAAGTTCTCAATAAACATTTGCCTTCTTTTCTCCACTCTCTCTTCAACCTTTACAATTGTATTGCTTCATGGCAACAAGTAAAAATTAACTCTCTGAGATGGACCCTCTGAAGATGAGAAGCAGCTGGTTTCATATTTTGCTACAGTTCCAGTAGAAGCGGGCAGAAATGACAACTGAATTGGAGACTGAGGATGGGACTAAGTGTCACTGACGCAACACTAAACTACAAATGGTTATGACTACAAATAAGACAGATACTTATTACTACATAGTAAATAACAGGCATTCATAATTTCTTCAAGATATGACAAAAATGAATAGTACATTTCAGAAAGCTTGCACTAAAGGTCTTTTTTCTGTTTTGCTACAGAAAGGGTAAGTTTCAGTTATATAGAAAATTCCTTTACTTGAAATACCTACGTTCTCTGACAATGTCAAAAGAAAAACAAACAAACCGTATACCTTATTTTATTTTGTGCCTCAATTGATACTTGTTTGTTTTTGAAATATGATTACTTCATATCTACAACACATTTCAGGGTTTTTCATTTATTTTTATTTTTACAGCCAAGCTTCTTGAAAGAACAGCCTATACTCACTGTCATGCCAGTACCTACACATTCCTCAACCAACTGCCCTGACATGGCCTTGTCTCTCCCCTAAACATACCTGGGCTAGGGTTCCCCCATGACCTATCTTCTCAGATGCCAGATCCAAAGACCATGAGCCAATCCCTTCCTGCCCTGACCTCTTAGTAGTTTTTCCTAACACTAACTACCTGCTTCTTACAATGCTCTCCATCCTCCCTCTTTGCTCCCCAAATTGCGGTGCACCCTGGATTCTATCCTTTGCTCTCTTCTCTTTTTTCCTCTGGATTTCCCCTTTAGGTAATCTCTATTACCATGGTTTTAAACTTGACTCTCCAAATCTGTACCTGGAGTCAAATTTCTAACTCAAGCTTTTCTGTTATATTTCCAAAGGCTGAAGAAATACCAGCCCTGTGTCCGTCTATTTGTTCCAGAGCCAAAGTCCTCCTAAAAGACCTTTGATCTGCATCTCCCAAAGCAGAAGTTAAGCATAGGTTCCCGATGATTTCCAGCTGGAGAGTGTTTCAGAGCCTTGCTGGAATTCCATCAAGTCTCTGCGGCAGATTTCTATTTATGCTGTTGCTTCTCTACTTTCTATCTTTCTCCCTACCCCAACCCCCCCCCCCCCCCCCAGGGTGTACGGAAAGAAACAAAAACAGATTTGCCTACTTTAGGACTTCTTTCAATCCTTCTACCAGGGACTGACTTCCCTCCCTGTTTCAGCTTTTCTAGCTCTTGACAGTAATCCCTAGACAACTAGATGTGCCATGCTACAGATAGTGAGTTCCTCAATTAGTATGCCTAAGCAGTAATGTGTGTTCTCCATTATTACCCACTATCCAGTTCTTTAGATGTCACAAATGAGATTACTTTTAAAATTGTCTGTTCTCTGATTATAAATTAATATATATTTATTCTAGGAACTTTGGAAAATAAAGAATATTATAAAAGTAGAAACTATTTAAAATATAATAATCCATCAGAAACGAAAGATAACATTTTAGGGCATTTTCACCCAGATGTAGCTAAGTGGGACTTCGGGGTGTTTTTTTTTTTTTTTTAGGGAAAGAAAAGATGAACCTCCATACATTTTTCTCAAACTCAAAGGCACTTCACTTAAAATATTTTTTGGAGAAGTAATCATATGAATGATATTGCTTTACTTTAATTATAAAAAAAAGTTTTTACTCAAGCCAGTTACAAAATCACTTTAATATCTGGTGGTTGACAACAAAAACAGACATTAAAATTGATACGGCTAATTTGGCTTTTCCATTTATTTTTTTAAATCTTAACATTCCCATCCCTCTTACCGTTGCATGCTTTCTAATAAATTCGACTGAAACAGGGACCATTCTGTCAAATAAGCTTACTATAAATTCCTTCTGAGTAGCACTGACCAAGTCAGGTAATAGGTTTAGCCAAGATATCATCAGTGGCCTCCAGCCTAACATGTGAGGCTCCATGTAAATCATACCACACCTGGAAACCTGGAAAAACAATAAGTGTTTACCATTGAGGCGATGCTTAGGAAAGAAACATGACTTGATACATCTGTTTCTTACAACCTTCAGAAAACTCTTGAAAAAATAAAAAGGTTTAAATTTATATAATTTCATGATCTAAATTTTGGCATGTGACTTTACCAAATGGTCCCAGACAAGGAGGAAAAAAAATCCCTGGCTCTTAAATTTGTCAAGGTATGTCAACAGATATGTCTGCTCTTGCAGAGTCACAGATTGCTGTTAAAATGAATTTTACCAATACTTTTCATTTAAAGTCAAAGTTGTTCAGTAATACATGCATTTATAACATGTTAAACTTATCATTTAAAGTGTCGAAATTGAGAACTTACAGTGGCAGGAGAAGCAACTTCCAAATCCATTGGTTCAAAAATAAGATTCATTTGTGGTGACATTTGAATGATCTCCCCGCTCATCAGACATAGCTTTTTGTTGTCATCCAGCACAGTATTCATATTCTCAATCCATACTGCATCCACTGGTCCATCAAAAACTAACCATTTCCTATCTGGTGTCTAATTTAGGAATATGGTGAATACAGGGCAAAAATGTAACAATGATAATGTAAGGAAACAGTTCAATAATATCTCAAAATTTTAAATGTAACTCTCTTAAAACTAATTTCACCATGAAAATGTAAAGGTACCTTTTGAATGAAGGATATAGATAGATATATAGATAGATATAGATAGATATATAGTCAGTAAAAAAAACCTGTATATGCCATGGATAAGACACACTATAACATCTTTTATTAGATTTCATCTTTTCCAATGTTTCTGAACACATATACACGTATAATATGTTTTAGAAAGTATTATAAGTTAAAAACATATAACTGACAGGAAAAACAGAATTTTCATGGGATTGTCTGACTCTACATAGTATTGTGTTCATAGAGACTCATTACTCTTGTGTACAAAGTCAACATTTTTGTTCCCTCCACAGAATGAATTCACACACACACACAAACACACAGCCCTCATGGACTGAACTGCCTCATGGTTGTATAGGACACTAATATGAATAAAACATTCACAGGTTCACAATGATAAATATAAAAATATTTACACATTGTCTGGAATACAGTAAATGCTCAACCAATATTGAGTAGCCAGGTATTAGCGGGTAAGTACAAAAATGGCTTCTCCTTTCCAGATCCTTATGAATCAGCCTTTTTATGTATAGAGGTGATACCTTGGTTCACCTTCAGCAAATGTGAATCAGAGTTGAAGTGCTGAACATTTTGAATCCATCTTAACACATTGTCAGTCCCTATGGCCAACTGCATTAATCTATGAGACAGTGGGCCTGTCATGGGCTCAGGCCACCACACACACTCACACTCAGAGGCCAGCGCTGGCCATATTCAGGGAGCAAGGAAGAGCCCATACCTCAGAGATCAACTTCCCCTTGCCCAGCTGGCGTCCCATTCCTGTTAATCCTCATTTTGGGAAACACTGCCACATAATGGGAAGATGATGGGCTTTGCAGTCTAAGAACCTCCCTTTTAATTTGGATCTGCTACCTACCAGCTGTGTGACTTTGGGTCAACTACTTAACCTCCCTGAGACTTAGTAATTACGGGATACAGCTTCTTGGAAAATGTAATGTAAGCTACGTAACTGAATATAACATGGAAGATATCTCATGATTATTTCTGTATAAATAATGCAACTGCATACATTCTCTGGAGACTTCATATGTTAATACGGGCATCCACTGAGGACTTGTGAAGTTACAGCAATAGTCCCGGACCTCTGCCTGCCTCACCTGTGCCCTAGGTTACTTGTATCCTTGAAATCACCAGTAAAGCCTGATACTGGGCAAGGTTTCTGCCCCATGAGAGCCTATCCTTATGTTTACTTATTGCCAAAGGTCCTTCAGCCAATAAGAGCAGAGCTGAGATTTGGTGGTTTTCTATTGTCACACTTACTTATGAGTCATGATTAGCTGGGTCCTTAAGTGGATAAAGAGCACCAAATTTAGGATGTATGGCAGTCAGAATAAAGGAAACATTCAGTCTGTTTATTATTGTTTTTTAAATAAATGTCTCTCGCCTAGGCCTCTTTTCCCTGAAGACCAGCCTTAGCAAGCTGTCTCCCATATGATCACACTATGGAGAGCTTGCTAACATACGGCAACCAAGTAACCATTTATTGGTGTGTGAACTCTTTTTGTAAGAGTGGGCACGAACCGCTCATTGGAATAAGCAAAATAAGTCAGGAGGCGGTACCCCGGCCCATTCACAATGGTCAGCAGCGGGCACTACCCTGACCTCTTCCGCTTTCTACAGGCAGCCCATTCTCTTCCTAACACACTAGAGGGAAAGGGATGGAACTTTATAACATCTTTTTGTAGAGGCCTGCAATTTCCTCTCTAAACACTGGAGTATATCTAACGGTTAGTGGGGTGACAGCGACAGCAGCCCTGCATCAGGGCGGAGGAACATCGCGGAAGGACCAAGGGGATCACACCATTTGCAGGCTCTCCTTCCTGGATCCTTTAGTTTGAAAACAGAGAATCAGAAATATGTTCCTCTGCGCTTTCTTCTCCTGCCCTCCCTCTGTGCCCACCAGGGCAACGGTGCCGGTCCCGTGGTCTCTGGCACTTTTGTAGGTTCTTCACAGAAACACTGCCAGACTATCCAGTAATGCGTAATTAAATATTTAAATTATCTTGAGCTAAAAATATAAATGTTTGTTTGAAATAACTGAAAAAAAAATCAGAAATTGGTGAGAAGGAAATATCACAGTTTTCCTAAAACGCATTTAACAGTGTTAGTACTTACCACTGAAGAAGCAAATGCTCGAAAACTGACAGCAAGGATCCCATCGGACCACTCGTGGGAGACCAAATCAAACTGGCCGTACAGCTGGCCCATGGTGACAGACTTAGGATTCAACACAGTGATTTGAACCTTGTTTTCTTCCATTAACCCCTTAATGGGAAAAGAAAATCAATTGCTCGATCAACCTTTTATTTATTTAGAAGAATGCTGTCTTTATTCATAGAAAACATGTTGTGTATATAGAAAATCCTAAAGATTCTACAAAGAAACTACCAGAAGCAAGTAGTCCATTTAACAAGACTCCAGCATATAAGATCAACATGTAAACACTGATTGTATTTTATATATAATGCCAATGAACAACTGAAAAATGATTTTTTTAAAATACCATTTATCATATTACTTAGAAACTCATAAAATAACTTAGGAATAAATGAGCAAATGTTGTGCAAGATTAATAAATCTAAAACTACAAAATGGGAGTTGGCAATTTTTTTTGGTAAAGGGTCAGATAGTAAATAATCATAGACTTTGCAGGTTACATGTGATCTGTGACATATATTTTTGCTTTTCTTTTTTATTTTTAAACCTTAAAGAATGTTAATACCATTATGAAAACAGACTTTGGGCTGATCTTGGCCCATGGGCTATAATTGGCTGACTTTTGCTACAAAACATTCTATGAGAGAAAATAAAAATATGTAAATATAGGGAAATATGTACCACGCTCACAGTGGAAACGTTGATACTGGTAAGTAGATCATTTCAACCAGAACCCTGAAAGCTAGTGTATGGAATTATTAAAAGAGATGTTAATACCTTTGGGGCATAGGCTGTTTTTGTTTGTAATTAATAAATTTTATTTTTTTAAGAGTAGTTGTAGAGAAAAATTGAGCAGAAAGTATAGAGATTCACATATATTTCCTTCCTTCCTCATTCGTAGATTGCCCCACCAAGGACTTGCATTGGTGTGGTATATTGTTATAACTAATGAACTGATATTGATACACTACTATGAGTAACTAAAGTCCATGGTTTACATTAGGGTTCATTCTTTGCATTGCACAGTTCTCTGGGTTTTGCCAAATGCATAATGCCATCTATCCACCATTTCAGTATCATACAGAATAGTTTCACTGCCTAAAATCCCCTGTGCTCTACCTATTGATAATCATTATTTTTTATATATATAACAACATAACAAGCTCAACTCTTCCCAACCTGGCCTGCTGTCTGCCACCCCCAGAGCTTGGGACACAAACTACCAAACTGAAGAAAAGATGTAGAAATAATTCTTTTAAGCAGTAAAACAAACTCAAGGTCTTTGCTTATTGCCTGTGCCCAGGAGGGGGATGACAATGTGTCTTCCTAATTCAGAAAGCTCTGTCATCTTCTAAGTCAGAATAAAGTTGCTGCCACCAAAGCAAGGTTTTTGTCTCAAATACAGCTAGGCTAGTGTCACACTATAGCTTGCAAGCAGTACCAATGGAGGCTTGTCCCTGTTAAATCACCATAATGTCCCACTTAGATTTTCCTGGTAATGAACCATTTTAAGCTTCACAATTGGACCAGAATACATGCTCATACCTTCAGTTTCTTTAATCTTTGAGTGGCACTACATTTGGCTCTTTTAGAGACATGTATATGTATACATATTTTTTACATAGCCAAAGCAATTAGTCAGTTTAACAATAAAATAACAACAAAAAATACAAACAAGCAAAAACCAGGAAAAGGAAGATTGGAAAAGTAAGGGGAAAGGGAGGAAAGGGAATAACAGAGATAGCATGAAAGTATAAAAATAGAGGAAACAGACAACAGAAATAAGTAGCATATCAACATTCTGATAATAAATATAAACAATGTTAAATTCCCCTATAAAGACCATCAAATTGAAGAAAATAAAAGTTAAACTATTTACTCTCTACAAAAAGTAAATCACAGGGGCCGGCCAAGTGGCTCAGTTGGTTAAGAGTAAGAGCTCTGATCAACAGGATTGCTGGTTAGATGGGCCAGTGAGCTGCGCCCGAGCTGAGCTACGGCTGAGCTGCCAACAGATGGCAGGATGGCTCGGATGTGAGAGCATATGCTCCTAACAACAAGGTTGCCAGTTGCACTCCCACATGGGGTGTTGGGCTGCCCCTCCTGCCCCGCAACTAAGATTGAACAGCACCTTGAGCTGAGTGGCCACCAGCTGTCGATGGGCGGCCGGATGGTGACTGGACTTGGAGCTGAGCTAGCTGCGCCCTCCATAACTAAGATTGAAGGACCACAACTTGGCTGTTCCCCTTCCCCAATTCCCCAACACTGTTCCCCTTCCCCAATTCCGCTGTAAAATCTTAAAAAAAAAGGAAATCACAGTGCCGCCAGTTACAACTAAAGATATGGGTAAATACATATGCAAGGAGAAAATAGGGGTTGCAATATTGAAATTAGATAAAGGGGCTTCAAGGCAAATAACAGGTACATAATTTTATATTGGTTGAGGGAGAAACTCCACAAGGAATATATAATGATCATAAACCCCATATAGGCTACGAACACCAAAATATATGAAGCAAAAACTTTTCAAAACACAAGAAGTAGATAGAAATGCAATATTAGTTGGAGAATTTAAAACAGTCCCATTTCTTTAGTATATCAAAGTAGTATAAACTGTGATGTGTAACACAGGAATTTTGAATAGTGTCATACTCATTTTTTATTATATATGCACATATACATATATAACACACACACATAAACACACACACACATTTTATTTCAACATCACTAGCAGCCAGTAGCAGAAGTTTGCATTACAAATCTAACTACAAATCTAAATACTCTCCTAAAAGTATGAAAACAAAACTGTCAGGTTTTTTCATCTTTCTAGACATTTTTCTACACTGAACATGTGTTACCTTTGTAATTAAACATTTTTAAAAATCGAAATAAAAGGTTGAGACACAAATATGTGGCATACCCTTATGTGCTGATCTTCCTACTTGCTTCATATTACTTTTCTACTTCTATTTTCTATTTGAATCATTCTTTTCATGATTTCATGTTGCTGCATTAAAGTACCTTTTAAAATGACCATACCTCTATCTTCCAAAAAGCTGATTATAAATAAATTACTGCATTAATGACTTACCTTTTCACATATATCATTTAGTGCTCCAGCTAAGACACGGTATGCACTGGTTTTTCCTCCAAACGGTTCTCCAACAATCATAAAACCATGACGCACAATCATCATTTCATATATTTGGAGAATCTTCTCAGAAAATAATTTGGTCATTTGCAAATTCATGCTGTCACAGCTGTCTTTGATAGACATCAGCAAATCATTGTAATCTGGTTTTGGCAACTTCACCCCAGGAAACAAATCTGAAGTAATTCCCTGATGATAGATGATTTGAGGATTTATATTATATATTATACATTCTCTCTCTCTCTCTCTCTCTCTCTCTCTCTCTCTCTCTATATATATATATATATATATATATATATATATATATATATGTACACACATACATACACATATACAAATACATGTATATACACATATACATACATACACATATATAAATATACACACATATACATCTATGCATAAATACACACACATAAACATGGTAAAATATCTCCCATCCTCATATTTAACATTGATGGAAATGTTAAAGTACCTTAAATAATTACATAATCATTCAACAGCATTTTAACAGCTTTATAGAAGTATGACTGACATACAATAAACTGTACATATTTAAAGTATACAATTTGGTAAATGAAACTATCAACTCAGTCAAGATAATCAATATATCTATCACTCCCAAAAGTTTCCTTTTGACCTTTTGTAATCCTCCTTCCCTCCTCTCCTTACTGCCTCCTCTCTCCACCCCCACATGATAACTGATTTACTTTCTGTTACTATTTTTATTTACATTGTCTAGAATTCAACATAGATAAAATTATACACTATGTGTATTACTTTTTTTGGGTCTGACTTCTTTCACTCCACATAAAGGTTTGCAGACTCACACATCTCAGCATGTATCACCAGTTCACTGTACTGAAGTATTCCATTGTATTGAAGTGCTGCAGTTTTTAAATCCATTCCCCTATTGATGGACATTTTCACTATTTCCAGTTTGGGGTACTACAAATGAAGCTGCTATGAACATTTGTGTAGAAGTCTTTTTATGGACAAATGTTTACATTTTTCTTGGGTGAATAGCAAGGAGTGGAATACCTGGATAATATGGTGGGCATGTATTTAACATTTTAAGAAATTGACTGCTTTCCAAAGCAGTTATATTATTTTACATTTCACAGGGAGTGTTTGAGAGTTCCAATATTTGGTACGAACAGTATTTTTCATTTGGGCCATACAAATAGGTGTGTAACAGTATCTTATTGTAGCTTCGATTTGCATTTCCCAAAGATTAACATTTTTGCATGTGCTTATTTGCCATATGCATATCTTCTTTAGTGAAGTGCCTGTTCAAATCTTTTGCCTATTTTTAATTGGTTTATTTTCTTTTTTTACAGATTTTATTGGGGAATTAGGGGAGGGGAAAAGTGTTGGGGAATCGGGGGAGGGGAACAGAAAAGTTGCTGTCTTTTTGTTCTTCAGTCTAGTTGCAGAAGATGTTGCTTCACTGGCCCATGTTGGTATCATCATTGCGCTCTTCCCGGATGAGGCAGATCGGTCGCCGGCCTCTGGATGGTTGCTCACCACTACTATTGGCAGCTCACGCTAGCTGCCAGCCGCTTATGCTGGCTGCCGGCCACTCACGGTAGCCTATGGCAGCCCACTACAGCAGGGGCTGCAGTCTAAACCATCGCCGGGGCTTGCACAGCCCAGCTCCAGGTGGAGCTGTTGTTAGCTGTAGAGGGCAGTGTCACTGGCCCTCATATATGGGATCTGAACCGGGGCTGCTGGTGTCCCAAGCCAGCTCTTAACCAATGTGCCACTCGGTCGGCCCAATTGGTTTATTTTCTTAATGGTGTGTTTTGACCATTCTTTAAATATTATGCATACAAGTCCTCTATCATATGTCTAATTTACAAATATTGCAAACTTTTTAAATTTTGATGAGTCCATTTTATCAATTTGTTGTTTTATGCCTTGTGCTTTTGGTGTTGTATTTAAGAAATTTTTGCCTGATGCAAAGTCACAGGAATTCCTTCTGTTTTCTTCTGGAAATTTTACAGTTTTACAATATGTTTAAGTTAAAAAGGTAGAGGATGAACTGAACACTGTGATTTTAAAGCTAATTATAAAGACAGTGTCATATTGGTATAAAAATAGGCAAATATATCAAAGGAACAGAATAGGGAGTCCAGAAATAGACCCACACTCATGTGAACAACTCATTCTCAACAAAGGCACAAAGGCAATTCAGTAGATAAAAGATAATAACGTAGTCTTCAACCAGTGATGCTGTGATACCTGGATTTGCCAACACAATGAACTTCAATCCATACGTCATACCATATACAAATATTAGTTTGATGGTATTTTAATCATTGCAGTGGGTAGTATTTTAATCAGCTAGTGTCCCTTAAAACTTCATGTTCACTTGAAACTGTAGAATGTGACCTTGTTTGGGAAGAAGATCTTTGCAGATGTAATTAGATAAGCTAAGATGAGGTCACACTGGGCCCTAAATCCAATAACTGGCATCCTTACACAAAAAGGGGATGAAGATTCGGACACAAAAACACCCAGGGCAGAAAGCCATGTAATGACGGAGGCAGAGACTGGAGTGACGCCAAGCCCAGCCCAGGAACGGCAAGGGTGGCCGGTAGCCACCGGAAGCTAAGAAGAGGCAAGGAAGGACTGTCCTAGAGCCTTCGGAGGAAACCAACACCTTCATTTCAGACTTCTAGCTCCTAGATTTATGAGAGAATAAACTCATGTTGTCTTAAGGCACCAAGTTTGTGGTACTTTGTTATGGAGGCTTTAAGAAACTAATACAATCATATAAAGGATGATTGGAAAGAATTATAATTCCATATTTAGTGTACATGAACATATAAAGTTCATTGCAAGCTCTAAGAAACATTCCTTTACAAACTGCTAAGCAATTTTATAAGCATCACACCGCCCTATGTGAGAAATAGGACTATTGTTTTTACTCTGAAGGTAAAAGTGAAAATTTAGATAAGCTTAATGTGCAAGCATAGAGTTGAGCTATACTTTAGAATTTATGAATTTCAAGTTTAATTACTCCTAAATTTAATTCTTTAAATGCTATTATGGAGAAACTGCTTCCAGTTCATCAAAGCAGTAAGTTTCCTTCAGGCGAAGGAGAGAAAAAGGCAATGCACTAGAATAGTTAAGAGTGCCCTGCAGCCTGACTGTGTGGTTGGAACCCCTACTCCCTCATGTACCAGCACGAATACAAGTCTTTATCATCTCTGTGCCTGAGTGACACCATCTGTAACACTGGGTAATGATAGCACCTGCCCTCCTGGGTTGTCATGGACATTAATGAGTTACTATCTGTAAAGTTTTTAGTGTCCAGTCCATAGTAAGTGCATGGTGTTTTCTAAATTTAAAAACATCTTCTAAAAGACAAATACCATATGATTTCACTTACATGTGGAATCTAAAGAACTGAATAAATGAGCAATGTAAACAGAAACAGTCTGAGACACAGAGGAAAAACTGATGGTTGCTTGATGGGAGGAGGGTGGGGATGAGAGAGAAAAAGAAGCGACGAGACAACAGAAATTGGTAACTACAATATTGCCCCAGGAATAGGAAAGACAGTTTGGGGAATATAATCAATAATGTTGTAAATATTTTTGGGGGACCAGATGCACTCAGTCTTGGTAGGGAGACTACTTCATGGACAGTGCAGAGGCCTGACCTGAAGCTGATGTTGAATAATATTGTATGTCAACTATAATTTAATATATATATAGTCACGGGATGTGGAGAGTGGAGTCAATGGAATTGTAATAGATATGTATGATATCGGGTGGGGGGGAGTGGGGCAGCGGATTGGGGGAAGGGGTTGTCACTTTGTGAGAGGTGAAAAGCATAACTAGTGCATTGTTTTGTACACCTGAAACTAATAATAAAAAAACAAAACAAAAAAAGTCTTCTCAAATTGCTTACAGTTAACTTTGAAAGGAGCAGCTATCCCCAGACCTTATTTGATATTCAGTGGTTCTCAGCCAAGACTAGTTCCCCGCACTCTCCTGCCAGGTAGAGTTGGAAATATACAGGGTTGCCCTTCTGGTTGTCACAATGGAAGAGATCTAGGGACACTGGGGGATGGGTGGGAGCAGGGACGCCAAATGTTCTGCAGTATAAAGGATAGTCTCTCACAACAAGGAACTGTCCTAATTGAAAATGCCAATCATGCCTCCATTTGGGAAACACTGCTCAATAAGTGCTCACTGAAAGAAAGCTCAACTGCATGAGAATGTTTCTAGTGAGGTATATTTCCACTTTAGAAAAACAGAACTTTTACTCTGGGAAAATCGGTACAGCGTACTAACTAGTACCCAAGAAACTGAAGGAAAACTTTACGAGAAAAATGTGTGCCTACTCCTTGTAGCTTTGCTCTATGAAATATTTGTACTGCCAGCTCTAAATATAAAGGAAAGCTCCTTTCAGAATGATGCAACATGGTTGCTACGGATGGCTAACAACATAGGACCACACCACAGTGGTAGGGCCACTCTCCCCTCCCTGTGACAACTTAACGACTTCAGTCTTTACACACTGGAAGCTAACTGTACTTCAAGGCTGCACAAGCCAGTGCAACACAAGATATTTGTCGGGAGCCCACGGCCCTCCTGATTTCTTCTACCTGAGAGAGGAGGAAAAGGAAAAGAATGACATCAAATGATAAGATGGAAACTTCAACTGTCATCCAAATACTCCTCTTCAATTACTCATAATTCAATTTTAAAAACATAACAAGATTATAAAGCTTAGTTCTTATTTTAAATTATCCTGAAAAAACAATTTCATAAAAGTCATTGCACTGCTTTAAAGAAATTAAGCTTATTTATTTTTTTTATTTCTTCAGTCATTAATTTAACATTTACCAAGTACCTACTCTGTGCAATGGATTCAGGGCTGTGTTAGACTGATAACTTGCTTCAAGGAGCTTACATTCTAGTGTAATTTATAAGCAAACATATTTTGTAACTTTTCTGTGCTCATATTCGTCAGTAAAAGAAAAAAAAGAAGTACTATTTTAAAACCCCAAGTTGTTGAAAGTCATCTGGAGCAACAAAGCTAGCTAAACACACTTCAAATAAAACATGGCATGATCTATGTTTCTCTATGTCATATCAATGTTTTCTACAGTGTAAGTTTTTTCCTAGGGAGTTGCAAACTTAGACATTTGATAAATACAGTATTATAAGAGTTTTGATACATTGGAATAATAAATGTTCTTACCTCAAAGAGTGGTAAATCATGGGACAAAAATTTTGGCAGATTTACATCAATAATAGATCTGAGCAGCAAAATTTCTTCATTTTCATTTGGATATTTCAGCTAAAAGAAAATATACTCATGATTATACCTGCACACATTAACTGCCCCCTCTCCATGTTCACACACACACACAAGCACACAGGCCCCAGAGGCAATTTAATCCCATGCAAAATTGCTGTCGTTATTTATTTTCATTTAATTGGATTTTTAGTAATTTTAGAAACAGACACTTATAATTGTTGAATTCTATATGAGTTTACCATGAAAACCTAGGCTAAACTCACTACCTTTTCACAGATACTTCTGGTAAAAAGTTATCAGCTATGAATTCAGTATAGTTCGGGAGCTGCCACTATTTCTGTTTTGGGTAAGGGCTTGCTTGCCCTATGCATTCAAGACCAGCAGTGGGTTGGTTAAGTGGAAATAATCACTAAAAGTGGGCAATCATTTCTAAAAGATGCATTTAAGTTTAAAACATATAAACATTCACTCATTTGCGTATATTTGATGTCAAGATGTTTTCTTTGAGTGTAGAGTTCTGAACCATTTTTCTTACCAAAAATACATCAATAATACATCATCTGCTCCATCCAATTTTGTGCTGTTCTGGTTTGTTTTGTTTTTTAAAGGGGATCATGCTCTTCAAAGATACTTGTGAGACAATCTAAGTGTAGCACCCTTATCAATTTTTAAGGTTTTTTTTTTTCAGTCCTGTATATCCTTCTACCCACACTTAATTCAAATTCAACGTTTTAGCATTTCATGTTCCCGAATCTTTCTTAAATAATGAACTTTAGTTTTCTTAAAAACAAAACTCTTCTTTTCAGGCTAATATATCACCAGTTTCCTCAACACTTAATTACATAACATAATAACTATAACAGTTCTGACTGGCTTCAGGAAGTTTCAGGAAACTGACTAAGAAACACAGCTCATGTAATACAGGTGGGAGGGAAGGGCAGCTTGCTGCCCATCAGCTGTGTGCTCAGTCTGGGCGTGTGGTAGCATGTTCCACAGACAGAGTGGAGATGGCTGGTTGATGCACTAAGTCACTCAAGTAGAATGTTTCAGAAAACTTACATTAAATTCCAAAATACATGTGGTAAACCCAAAGTTTACGAAAAATCTGCTTGAACTCTGAACTTGATGCTCATGCCCATAATAAAGTTTATATAATTCACAAAAAAATCTGAACTTGGAATTATTTTTCCCAACTTCAATACTTTACTCAACATCTCCCTCCAAACTTTCTCCTATCACCATACATTGGATTTTCCAGAACCCTCCTCCTTTTCTGTAGAACCTTTCTGCCTAATAAACTCCATGTTCCTACTTAACTGGCTCTAACCTTACAAAGTCAGTGATGCCTGGCAGCCAAGTTTAGCTGTCTCTGAATCACCAGAGCCCCCAATGACAAAGCTAGTCCTGCTCACGTGAACTTTGCATTTGGATCAGTCTAACCACACATAAATTAGAAGGTGTTGAAAGTTTATTTTGTTATTTAAGAGGCTATCATTTTAAAGCAAATGTTTTCATTGTTTCTTGATATAATAGAAACAAGCTTCAAAATATTCAAGGCAACACATTTAACAAAATTATAATATCTTTTGACAAAGAGTGATAGGATTCATTTGCAGGATTCATTTGCTGTGTAACTTTAATAGCTCAATTCCATAGTCAAGATGGTACTGATGACATAAACTAGGACATGCATTATCTTTCCCATTATCGGACCACAATGTACTCATGATATGCCGGGCTAATAAAAATTATTGCTTCTAGTTGCAATTATTTATTGCAAAAACCAATAACATGTTAGGCTAACTGAAATAGAATATCACCACTACATATTAGAATTCTGGGTAACACTATTATAGAAGATAAAAATGCATACCATTGTTCTTAATTATGTAGGATATATTTTAAATCTTTATCTTCTACAAACCATAAACATGAAAATTTTATAAACTCCAAGGTCATATTTTGCATTTTGCTATTAAGTATAGCCTATCTTGCTTGCTTTCATAAAGAACTAATGTAAAGCTATATTTCATGGCTCCATAAAATACTTCCAATGAAAAGTTACCCAAGTCTTAAAATATTCGGGGTTTTCATCTATATAGTTACCACTTACACCATTTTAAAATGCAAACATTATATTGCAAATCTATTACTGCTAGTCTACAGTTAGCTGCAATTGTGACAGTGTTTAGGGACTTGTACATGTATTGATTAATTATACATTATTTCCTTTGAAACTATATATGTCTATGTAGACTGAAAGGCTCCAAAATATTTCTCAGCAACAAGGAATGTTATTCCTTGGTAGTAACTACTTTGGTATATTTATAATTATGGAATAGAACTTAAGTCACTAAGAATTACATATCTAAGGTTTTTTTTTTAAATTAAAGTTTATTGGGGTGACAATTGTTAGTAAAGTTACGGGGGTTTCAGATGTACAATTCTGTAATACATCATCTATATATCACATTGTGCGTTCACCACCCAGAGTCAGTTCTCTTTCCATCACCATATACTTGATCTGTTTTACCCTCATTTAAGGGTTTACAAACTATAAAATATCCTTTTTCATGTGCAAATAATGAGTTTTTTAGTATAATAATTGATTTTTTTTTTCAGTTGATGAAACCAACTAGTTATTGAAACTCTGTGAAGACTCACAGTCCTGAGACTTACACATAGGAAATGTATAAGGAAAAACCAAGTCGAGTCTCTACCTTTAGATTCCCAGCAGCAGTAAGCACTGACTTCACAGCTCTCATTCCATAGTCATAGTGATGTTGCGATGACAACTGCTCTGAACACAAGCGATAAGTAGCCACAATTTTCACTGACAGTGGCCGAGCTGTGACAAACCCACAGGAGTACAGGACTATTTCCGCAATCATGGCATAGTCAGGCACCATCATTGCTACTGTGCGAAAGAGAGCCTGCGGCAGTGGAAAAAAATGTGCTTTTAAAAAGGCTATTGTCCAAGTAACCCTACTTTGAATTTCATAACATCTTACAATTGTATAGCTTTTCAGCAATGATATTATAAGGTCCACATTATATAGGCAAAAACAATTTTAAAAATTGGCTCCTTGTGATTGCTATATTATAAATTTATCATTAATTTTTCATATAAGCATTTTTCCTTAAATTATGTTTTAGGAACATCTTCAAATTTTTATCATACTTAGATCTTTGGTGTTTTATTAGTTCACGTAAGTGTTAAAGTACAATTATGCTCTATTCTTCTGGGGTATTGACATGTTATAGGGAAAAAGTATCAGACTCTGCAGGGATGTCCAAAAGCCGACTTCTCATCAGGACTGGTGAAAAATCACCTAGTACTGGGAGACTGTGCTTCAAGTGAGGCTCTCTAGGTATTTACTTAATTGAATAATTTGGGCTTAATCGGGTATCCCCTAATAACAAGGCGGCATGAGATGGAAGATATATTTTGAGATATTAACGTTTCTGAGTCTGCAATCACCATGAATGTCTTTCACCACGCAAAATAAAAGGGGGAAAAAAACTTGGAAATAAGACATAGATAATAATTATTAGAGATAAATCAATTTTTGAAATTGTAAAGATATTTTTTCTTATGATATTTTAAATATTGTTGGACAAGTAAATGTCATGTGTGGTAAATAAATAGAAAACTGAATCGATTTTAAAAGAATAAAAAAGAAAATATAAGTTTAGAATGGTGATATGTGTCAGGATTTACTTCAATATGTCAGGCATGAAAATATGACATTCTTGTATTATAAAGGGAAACAAAACAATATTCTAGAAAAATGACAATAGTATTCCGAGGCTGAATAACAATTATAATGAATGACAGTGGTAAACAGATAGTTTGTAAATACCTTTTGGGAATTCGTTGAATTACCAAAAACACAAGGCAGATAGAAAACAAGAACATCTTGCTTATGTGATCTGATATGACTCTTCCAAATTAAGAACAAATAAGAGAATGCATCAAGCAAGATCCTTCCAATGTGTGATTTGAATTAATAGCTAGAGGCTTTAGCACTGTTATGTTATCATTAAGGTTACCATTAAAGAAAGAAGGAATACAATGTTAAAAAAATATAGCTTGAATAAATAGCTTGGAACAGGGAAGTTTAAGCAAGTGTTCTAACCACTACGTACTTGAGGGAAAAATAATACATGAGAATTACTATACAGATGGTGCCTCTTTTAACGGATAGGTTCTCAACAACTTTTTTTTTAATGAATAAGAGAAAATGAATGAATGAACAAATCAGTCAGTGCGTCCATGGCTAGGTGAGGGTAAAACAGTCTTTCCACAATGGTACAAATTGTTACTAGTTTGGGGTCAATATTCAGGTCTGCATGTTGTAGGTTTCACTCTGACTATCCTCAGGTCCATCAAAAATTCCTACTCACATTCTCTCAGCACAATTAGCAATATGGTTGTGGAACAGCATGAAGCAGACATATTGCTGGCTGGGAGAAGGAAAAATGGAGTAAGGTAAAGAAGTGTCATTCAATAGGTTATCATGATGTTCCATTTAATAGAATTCCTCCACCAAAGATTTAATGCTGGTTCTTATTTAGCATGGAGAAAAACATCTGATCAAAATATTTTTTTAGGCCTCAACTGTTATGGTGGTGGATGTTCTAATTCAACGGTTCTCAACCAAAATGCGTGACATACTAATACGACACGGTTTAATTTGAAATGTCAGAAATGATTTGTTAATAATTGCAGTAAGTTTAAGGATAATTTGTGCAGTTTAGAAAAATTAAATTGGATTCTAGTTTAACTAATGATCCATTTTTTTTCTTTTTTTTTTGAGGGCAGTATCACTGGCCCTCCTACGCAGGACCCAAACTGAGGCCGCTGGCTTCGGAAGCCAGCGCTTAACCACCGCACCACTCGGCCAGCCCAATGATCCACTTTCTTGAATGTAAAACTAACTAAACAAACAAACAAATAAGAGGGGATGATAGACCCAGGGACATGCCAGGGCTTGAATACATTCCAGTACATGTAATCAACGTGAGCCTCCATGTGTACCTCAGCAGAAATGAATGTTCAACTATAGTTATTTCACGAAGTGGTTGAGCGCTGGCTTGGGAGGCCAGCGGCCCCGGTTCGGGTCCCACATCTGAGGGCCAGTAACACTGCCCTCAAAAAAAACCCCAAAAAACAAACAAACAAACAAAGAATAGTTATTTCATTGCTTCGGCCCTATTTGGTGGAAGCAAAAGGGTAGTACATAAGGAAGTATGTATAATTCCTAGAGTACGCTTTCAAAGGATTGCATATTGGGTATAATAAAAAAAGAAAAGAAAAGAAAAAACCTCAAGCAATACTTCTTACCATTTCTTTCTTAAGGATTGGAAATAGGTTTCATAAATACTGTTCAGGAATAAGCTAGGTTTCAGCTGAGCAAAATGGAGGATTCAGGACCTGTTTCACTTTTTTCCTCTGTGCTACTATAGTGTTTCACCCTACCTGCTCTCTGGAAAGCTATGTATCAGGTTATTGGCTTTGTGACATTGGAAGAGCTAGAATATGCCTATTTTACCAGGGTTTCTAACACTTAACTATTCTGAAACGATTATTGAATATTGATTGATTCTTCAGAATAGTTTCAATATAAAATACAGCTTCTCTAAAGTGGAGATGTGTTTAAGAAATTGCTCTACTATGCAGGTTTTATCTAGATGAACAAGATGTCAAAATGGGACTCTCTCTGCATATGATACATATTGGTTACCAAAATACATGTGATTTGCACAATAAGCAACATTTACAAAGGAAATGTGTACAATTCTTGAACCTTCTCATTTATTTGTAGATTATAACATATTTGAGAAAGTAAATGAGGAAGGAGGATTTTGGAAAAGAGGTCCACTGAAGGGAGCTTCTGTAATGCTGTGAGTCCCCACAATACACCCCTGTGTCCCCAGGTTCAGTGAGAGCTTGATGGGTATCCCCATATTTGGGGGGATATGGATGGGTGCCTGGCTCATGGCAGCAGAATCAATGTGGCCTTCACTGCTGGAGTTTGTTTGGACAAAGCATGCATGAGATGTACACACTATGAACAAGAGAGTCAAGCTGGAGCCATCTTACATCCTGCCCAAGATACTCCCTGGCAGTGAGAGCTCTCCAACAGTGAAGTTTGTGTGGAATCACCCACAAGAGTTCCAGGCAGAGAGTAGGGATGGTAACAGGAGAAACAGAATCCATCAGCCATGTCTCGGGAGTTACAAAGGGAGAAACCTAACAAAGGAGTCCTGGAAGAACCCTTGGGCATGTGCAGAAAGGAAAGATTAGGCTCGACACCTCCGCCAGGTCAAGGGGCTTCACCCAGGAGGTCGTATGTGAACTGCATGTATGAACAGTGGTTCACTGCTAGCTTAAGTGATGAGTGTGAATTTGTCAGGCAGGAAAGTGTCACTTAGAACATGCAGGAGGGCAAACAATATGTGTGCAAGGGCAGGGGGACCCGGTGGCTAGTGAGACCCAGTGTGACAGACAGATGCAGGGAGATGGCAGTACGAATGCAGTTGGTCCTAATGCCAAGTCTCTTGTGGTCAGGCTAAGACATTTGAACTTTATTCTGTAGGCAAAAAGCAGCTTTTTTTTTTTTAAGTCTGGAAATTATACGGTTAGATTTCTTCTGACAGATAACAGTGTGGCATTGTAATGGGAAATTCATTACAGTGAATTTCAGTGGAGAAGAGACTGGTGACAAGTGAACTGTTGCAATAAGACATGCGAGAGAAGAATGAAGAGGGGTAGAAGCAAGGTGTGACTGGATAGGAGCAGTAAGAATTGTAAGACTTTTGTGAAACCGGATCCTTAGGTTTTACAACCGGCTGAATCACCCTGTGAACTGGGAGGAGGCTTCAAGGATGACTCTGGATAGTGGGAACAACACTCCCTGGGCCTCAACAGCCTTTCTTTTTTTTCAAGCAATACATAACTTAAATTTCAGACTAAGACTTTTTTTTTTTCAAAATTGTTAGGTTTTTTCATACATACTTCAAAAACAGATGTCCTGAGCAGCTCTAACAAAGAAGTCTCTGCACAAAAGGAAAAATTTTTAAAAAACTACCAGAATTTGAGAGACACTTTGGCCTAAAGTGAAAGGAAAATATATTCCTCCAAGAACCACAAGGTGAATATTTTAACACCGTTTCAACCTGCAGAGTAAATAAAACTATGGGAAACTCTGCATAGGGCATTAATAGATTCAATCAATAATGGTCCCAGTTTTTTATGATTAGCTACTCACAGATTGTTGCTTTACAAACATTTATGTATTCAGATTGATCCTACTGAATACAAGAAGTGAGTGGATAAAAGAACGGCTACAAAAAAAGAGCTTTCCAAATGTAAATCACTCTGAAAAGTTGCAAAATGCTTCTTGGATAAAGAAGATTTACCAGTTTTTATTTTATTTTATTTTTTTTGAGGGCAGTGTCACTGGCCCTCACATATGGGACTGAACCGGGGGCGCTGGCTTCCCAAGCCAGCACTTAACCAACACGCCACTCGGCCGGCCACCAGTTTTTATTTTTTAATCATACCTTCCTTTACTGAGGCAAAGAAGTAAACCAACTCGTCCAATCTATAAAACCTAATGGAATGGAAATACAAAAACACTTGGCAGCAATAAATTGTATCAAAAGTCCTTTGGGCAGAAAAGAAAAACTCCTCATCTAGTCTGAGAAGCTGTCAGTCTAAGCATGTGAATAGTGAAAGGACAGTAGGATTTAGAGTCAGAAGACACAATTATAACTGCAGTATTCTTCCACATTGTTCTCCATGCATGAGCCATAAACATACAATTTACCCCAAAAGGATTCAAAATGATTAACAAAGATTTGGAGAAAATGTCATATTTCACAAATAATCAGTTTTATTTTTAAAGTGAAGGTTCTAGTCTATTCAATTAGCAAAGTATTTTGTTATTTTTACAAAAAATAAATTGGTGCTGAGTATTTTTGAGAACTGAGAATTGATATGGGATGTATTAATAAATTGTTTCAATCTGTGTTAGAAGACAATTTAGCAACTTAGCTCTTGATCCTATAACTCTGCCTAAGGAAATATTTAAAATGAGACGATCCTTAAGAAAAATTGCTCATTGTAATATTATTTAAAATGCAGGAAAACTAGAAGCAACTTAAATGTCCAACAGAAAGACATAGTTCAGTAAATTTATTTACAGAACTATGTTTATAAAGATACGACAATGCTCATGTCATAAACTTGAAAAAAATCACCCCGTACACACAATTGTCTAATTTCAGCATTTAAAATTGGCATTTTAAAAGGCATTTAAAATTGGAAGATACAAATAAGCAGTTGAATGGGTACTTTTCATTATTGCCTTTATTTTCTATAATTACTACAATTTTTTAAACATAACTTTTGGACATAGCGTCTGGTACTCAAATGCAATTTTTTAAAAACAACTTTCTGAAGGTATTCAAAATCTTTAAAAATTACTTTCTAAAATATAACACCTAAAAACAAATATTTTGGATAAAATTCAAGGACAGAATGTTCTTTCTTTTTAATATTAACTTTGTAAATTACAGAAAAAGATATGGATGATATAATTGCCCCTTTCATACCTTCAGATTATCTGGCAGTTCTGATCGCCCCGCATACCCAGGGTTCATTGTTATAAAGACAGCACATGTGGGGTCAAGTTTTAGTTCAGTTCCTTCAAAGACTAGTATATCAGCACCTGCATTAATACCTGTGGATAATCAAGAACGAAATGTCTCAGCAATTCCACATATAAATGTGACTTGTGCCACCCACTCATCACCTCTCATATTTCTACTTTTTTCACTTACTAGTGAAAGACAAACTAGTCCATTACCTCTTTGGATAGTAAGAATTTGTTGAGCGACCACAGAAAGCACTTCCAAATCAATTCTATTAAACTCATCAAAGCAAGCCCAGGCTCCACAAGATAACAGTCCCTGGGAGAAAACAGTAATGAAATTTTTCAACTTTTATCTGATTGAATATTGCATTGAAATGTTGCATTTTCACCTGATCTTTTAAAGAATTTAATATCTTATTAAGGAAATTGCTATTCACCTTTATCTTTAAAGATGGCTTTTCTTTTTTATTACCAATTCATTATTCTTCATGAATAAAGTGTTTGATCAACTGGAAAATTTTCTAATTGATTTTTTAAAAAACTTTCTGTATATTTTTGGCATTTAGATATACACCGGTAATTTCAAAGCCTTTCTAACTTTTTATTTACATGTTGATTTTATTTGCTTTTTCCATATGGATTCCATAGAATTGGTTGTAATAATCCTCTAAATAAGATGACTCCTGCTGCCAATGAGACTGGTTTGTGGTCTGAGGACCTTAAAAGCCAACTAACATAGTTTGAGGCCCTAGCTCATAGCTACTTTACAAGTATGTGCCATTCAGTCATAAGGGAAAACTGGAAAATCAAGCTTGAGTAGCTCAGTCCAAATTTAAATTCATTTAAAGAAATCAATTCAACAAATATTTGTTGAATGTACATTCCTATAGATTGTATATGTACATATGTATGTTTCACTGAATACCTGGTATATGCCAGGCATGATGCATGATATTTTGCCTATATCTTTTATGTAAGGAAACTAAGGCTATAAGACATTAAATAATTAGTACAAATCCACACAGCTAATAGTGGCTGAACTTGGATTTGTACACAGTTCAATCTACTGAACCACACTGGATTGAATATGAACTCTACACATGTCAAAGAATGTACATTTTTATTAAGAGAAGAGTCTATCTGTGACTTTGATCTCTAACACATGATATAATAAAAGACTTAGAAATCAAAGAGAACAGAACGCTTATGGAGTCATATATTCAAAGAGTGTACACCTATTGTGAGGTTCTTACTAGTAAGACCCATGTCTTTTTTATTCTGTGCCCTCATTATTCAGCATGATCTTCATATAAGTGTCCATATAATCAATACTTATTGATGGGCAATTTAATACCATTTAGTGTATGAATCTAAATCAAAGAATTAAGAATATCATATATATTCAAAAGTTGAGTAATACATAATCTTTTAGATTTGCTATTTCATTCTTAAATAATCATTATAACAAAATTGTATGTCATTACAGAAGATGATTACAAAGGTAATTCGGCATTCAAATGTTTTCTTGATATTTTATTCATTATAATTTTGACTTTTTTAAAACTCTTACTCTAAGTGTTTCAACATTATAAATGTAGAGATTTTTTTAATATTCCAAGACTGTTATAAAATGACCAGGCCATATTTCAGCCAGGACCAAATTCAGCCAGTTTAATGTATGGGGTAGAATTGGTATATTATTTTTCATTAGTTTGGTCATTTTTTTAAAATGTTAACTTTTTCTGGAGAAATTTTAGAAAAGTTAAGGATTACAGAATTTTTAAAGTGTACTTTGAAAATTACAGAAAAATAGAAATAAAACAAACAAACAAATAGAACTCATAATCCCAAATGGAGAATTTTATGTTCAATTGTACCACCTAACATTTTAAGGAATAACAGGCTGTAGCAACAAAGTGCTAAATGATCAGCTGTTCATAGGCTCATAGACAGGGACTTTACATCTTAATTCCCTCATCTGCAATCATACAGACTTCATAAGAATGGGATTCTAACTCAGAATAAGAAGAAAAAAGCACAACATGAATTTCATGTTCAACAGATAAAAACTAAAATGTGCCTATAAAAATAAATTACTGAATCATAATCTTGTTAATAACAACATCTGTAAAGAGTCTTCAGATTCCCACAACCTTCATTTTCTTCAATAATGTGTTAGTTCTCAAACTTTCACCTGCCCCAGTGTCTTAAAGGGACACTATCCATTCCAATCAGTAATACTGACCCGTTAGAGCAGAACTGGAGAGGGAGGTCAAGCTCCTTCCCAAATGTGCTTTTGTACAATCCCACTTCTCTTGGAAATTATTGAGATGGTATTTTGCCTTACTTAAACTATAATGTCTTTTACTGGCATTAAATTATGGTTCATTATAAATAACCTTCCTCCCTGAGCAGTTATCATATTGTAAAATAAATAGGTTTCAATTCCAACCTTAAAGAATTTTCCTAAAGCCAGATAATCCAGTCCATCTGAGCAGTTAAACACGACACACTGTTTGGCTACAGCTTTTGCCAAGTCTTTGGTAGTTTCAGTCTTTCCAGTGCCAGCTGGGCCTTCAGGTGCGCCCCCAAGGTGCAAGTGAAGGGCTCCAAATAAGGTTCTGAAATATAAGAAATAAACAATCTTTGTAGAATAATGTGATATTTCTATATACAGTCTAAAAAAGGAAAAGTTTAAACCGAGAACCAAATTTCCCATTTCCTCTTCAATAATTTCTTTCTTTCCACTAACCTCTGAAAATCTTTGTGCATTACTCTATCTGTTAATTATATTTTACTTCTTGATAGCTGTATAGATGACAAAAACTAAATAAATTCACTTTTGAAATTCAGTGCTGACTTCTGGAGAATTCGGATGACCCTGAACCACCCAATCCTCCTAACTGCAAGCATATGGAGATGCAACATAAAAGAAAACAAATAGCAACTTTTAAAATATATGGCCATTTTTGAAAGAGTGAGAAGAAAATCACCAATAAAGAAGGAATGAAAATCTGGAAAAGCAATTAGGTGCTAAAGCTATAGAGGTACATATTGCTTTGGTATTTGCATCTCACAAATGTATACACATCCATACAGAAACAGGAAAAAAACCCTCAGAACTGAGCAAGGTGAGGAGATGAAATAGATATAATACCTAGAAGGCAACATTTTCTCTAAATGGGAACTAAAATTACTCCAGAGAGAGAGAAAAAAAAAAAGAGTCAACCACAGGAGAGACAGGAAGCTTACACTTCATGCAGGGCCTGATGAAAAGCCTACATTATTCATGGAGGTGGGGCCCAAATTTCTACTACCCATGGGAACATGAACCCAAACTGAAAAATTAACATTAAAATTTTATTCTGGATCAGAGAAATCCCTAGAGCCTTCCTCAGAGAAAAACATGAAACTGCTCCATATGGATAACTCCACAGCTGAGAATATACAAAACTAAATGTGGAAAAAAAAACTCCTACAGAAATGAGCTCACAGTTAAAACTGGAGAGAGAGAGATCCAAGTGAAGAGTCAGGCTTGCAGTGGCGAAAGTGGATGGACAAAGGTCTGAGAGTGTTCCTACATACATGGAGCTCTGCCCTCTTCAGCATCCTAGCGCTTCGTTCAATAAGATTTAAAATGAATAGCAATAGACATCAGAAAAATTTAAGAAGAAAAAGAAGTCATAAAAGAGACAACTTGAAATATGTGCAATGAAAAATATAATTATTGAACTCTAAAACTTCAGCCAGCAGATTAAATAGAATAACCATAGTGAAACAGAGAATAATGTACTAGAAGGTAAGTATGGAAGATACCGAAATCTAAGATAAGAAAAGTTAAGAGACATAGAAGAATGAGAATGAGGATGAGGAAACATTTTAAAGGCCATGGCTGAGAATTTTCCAGAATTAAAGAAAAACATGAATTGAAAATGTTCCAAGTATGATAAATAAAAACTAATCTACATCTAGAAACATTACAGTGAATGTCAACAACAAAGAGAAAATCTCTAAACTACAATAGAGAAAAAAATTATCTACAAAGGAATAATAATTAAAATAACAGGCTTCACAGCAGTAGCAATAGATGCCAGGAGAGTAATATCTTTGGAGAGCTGAGGGAAAATTACTGTTCATCTACAATCCTATATCTTGCTAATCTATCATTTAGTAATTGAGTGAAGGTGCCCCCCCGCAAAAAAAGAGGCAATTTCATACAAAAACAGAGCTCACTACTTGCAGAGCATCACTGAAACCATTACTAAAAGAAGTTTTTTAGTAAGGAGAAAAATTAAGCAAAAAAATAGAAGGCAAAGCAGGGAGCAGGTAAGTAAAGACAATGATATTTTACCTTAATGGACTTTAAATATCTGGCAAAAAAACACACCACTATTCATTAATAGCTAAGAATAACCAGCAAAATTAAGGAATCTACCCTAGATTTAATCCAGGAAGAATGAGAAAAAACATTTGATAGAGGAAGTTAAAAAGAACAGTGATAAGAAAGAATAAAGTTGCTTTTTGTTTGCATCTTGAGACTGGTTTAGTCAATAAACTAGTTAAAATAACTAATTTCTGTAAGAAAATGAAAAAAACAACAACAACCGAAGTTTAACTTAGTATTTAACAATAATTTAGAATATGGGAGATGGGAACTTAGAATTAAAGTAGTTAAAGCCCTTTCTTTATTCAGAAAGATGATAGAAAAAAATATAACTAAATGCTTATGAGATACAATATCTAATGGAGATATCCAGCAGGCATGTGTGTGGCAAAAGCTACAGGAGAGGTCTTGGCTGGAGGTACAGATTTGGGGATCTGTTAAAGCCTGAGAGTGAATGAGAACACCCAGGAAACCATGAAGCATGAGACAAAATACCACATGAAAACAGAATTCCAGAAAATTCCATATTTCCGGGGAAACAGGAGACCTCAAATGGTACAAAAGGAAAAGTCAGAAAGTTTCGAGATGACAGAATATATGAAGAATGTTAAAAACGACAGCAATACCTGACAATTCTTAGAGCTCCAGAGCTGGGAGGAAGAAGCCAGCAGAGGAAGAAAGACTAAAGATCAAGTTTAGAGAATTACAGGTCTAGGAAAAGATAATATAGAACACACTGAGCGGAAGATAATTTGATACTCTATAAAAGAAATAAGTGATCCGGGGATGAGTGGAAGTTATTTTCAATAGATCCTTAAATTAATAGTTTACCTGTAACATCTATCAGTGAGTGGAGTAATAACCAACCTCGGGGAATTACCCAGGTATTCATATCCATACCGTAAGCCAGCATTAATCATCTTTGTTTCTAAATGATTTTCCTAGAATACATCAGGAAAAATAAAGTTAGCTTAAATAACAGAATTTTAAATAATATGAAATCTCAAGCTCTTTTGTAAATAATAGACATATGGTACACAGCATCTTTAAAATTCACTTTTCAGACATCATTTAATTCAATAGAAGAATTCAATATCTATTTTCCCTGGCTAAAGTAATTGAACTAACTGGCTTCAATTTTTCCTATAGAATATCTTTGGAAAATATATTTGTTTCTTTTTTTAAAAATATATTTGTTTCTTATCTCTCCTGTATTTTCATTTTTTTACTTGCTAACACCTTTTTTAAATTTTATTTTTATTAAGGTATAATTGAGATACAGCTTATAGTAGTTTCACATGTACAATATGATGATTCAATATTTGTGTATAATTTAAGCTGCAAACTATTTTATTAATTAAATCAACTAATCATATCATGACATTTAAGTAAAAATATTATTTGTATATATTGTGAAATGATCACAACAATAAGTCTAGTTAACATCCATCACTATACATAGTTACACAATTTTTTATTGTGATGAGAACTTTTAAGATCTACTCTCTTAGCAACTTTCAAATATGCAATACAGTATTATTAACTATAGTGGTCATACTGTCCTTTATATACCCATGACTTATTTTATACCTGGAAGTTTACACCTTTTGACTCCCTTCACCCTTTTTCTCCCTACTCCCACCCACAGTCTCTGGTAACCACCCACCTGTTCTCTGAATCTATGAACTTTTTTTTTTTTTTAGATTCTGCATATAAATGAGATCATATGGTCTTTGTCTTTCTCTGTTTGATTATTTCACTTATTTTATTGTAAGGGCACAATGCCCTCAACATCCATCCATGTTGTCACAAATGGCAAGATTTCATTGATTTTTATGGTTGAATTATATGGAATATATATCACACACTCTTTATCCATTCATCTATTGATGGACATTTAGTTTTTTTCTATAATATATCTTGGCTATTGTAAATAATGCTGCAATATAATGGGGGTGCTTACATTTTTTTGGGTAGTGGTTTTATTTTCTTCAGATAAATACCCAGAAGTAAAACTGCTGAATCATATGGTAGTTCTATTTCTTATTTTTTGAGGAACCTCCATACTGTTTTCCACAGTGGCTACACCGATCTACATTTCCACCAACAGTACACAAGGGTTCTGTTTTCTCCACGTCCTTGCTAGCATTTGTTATCTCTTGTCTTCTTGATAATAGTCATTTTAACAGGTGTGAAGTGGTTATCTCATTGTGGTTTGGTTTTGCATTTGACTAATAATTAGTGATGTTGAACATGTTTTCTGTACCTGTTGGTCATCTGTATGTCTTCTTCGGTAAAATGTCTATTCAAATCCTCTGCCCATTTTTAATCAGATTGTTTCGCTATTGAGTTGTATGAATTCTTTACATTAATACATTTTAAATATTAACTCCTTATCAGATATGTGATTTACAAATATTTTCTCCCATTCAGCAGGTTGCTTTTTAATTTTATTGACAGTTTTCCTTGTTGTGCAGAAGCTTTTTAGTTTGGGGCCAGTACTTTTATTGGCCAGCTTCAGCTTCTAGAGGAGCACTGCCAGGCCCCCTCCACAGATGACACACCCAAAGGGCAGACTGGGCAGGCACCAGAACCCTGCTAAAATGAATTCTGCTCTGTATGGTCAGGCTCTGCACCACAACTCCTCCACTCTAGTCACTGCCAGTCCTCATAATCGATCAGTCTGAGGGTCAGTCCTCCTATTGACATGCAAATAGCATGTCAAAATAAAACCCTTACATGAGCTGCCTACAAGAGACGCACTTCAGATTGAAAGACACAGACTGAAAGTAAAGGGATAGAAGACATTTCTTGGAAGTGAAAAAAAAAAAAAGCTGGAGTAGCAATACTTACACCAGACAAAATAGACTTTAAAATAAAGGCTATAACAAAAGACAAAGTAGGAGCCAGTAATCCCACTTCTGGGTATTTATCCAAAGAAACCCAAAACACTACTTTGAAGGGACATGTGTCCATATGTTCACTGCAGCATTTTTTACAATAGCCAAGATGTAGAGGCAGCCTGGGTGCCTATCAATGGATGAATGGATAAAGAAAAGGTGGTTCACATACACAATGGAATAGTACTCAGTCATAAAAAGAATGAAATCTTGGATCTGCAGCAACATGGATGGACCTAGAGTATATTGTGCTGAGTAGAGTAAGTCAGACAGAGAAAGACAAATGCCATATGATTTCACTTACTTGTGAAATAAAAGAACAAAATAAACGAACAAACAAAACAGAAACAGACTCATAGATACAGAGAACATTTTGATGGTTGCCAGGTGGAAGGTGGGTTGATGGGATGGATGAAAAAGATGACGGGATTAAGAAGTACAATTGATAGTTACAAAATAGTCATGGGGATGTATAGTATAAGCAATATAGTCAACAATATTATAATAACTATGTATAGTGTCACTCCATTCAGCCACTCTACATCTAGTTTTATGGGATGATCACTTCATAAGTTATATAAATGTTTAATTACTGTGTTGTACACCTGAAACTAAATATAATATGGTATGTCACCTGAAATTAAAAAATAAAAATTCATTTAAAAAAAAAAGGTTACCTATTCAGGTCATTTTTAAAAAAATACAAAGTCCACTAACACTTTATAGATCAAAGCAAGTCACATGGCCCAGCACAATGGCACAGGGAAATATACTCCACCTCCTTAAATAGGAGGCAAGTTGCATGGCAAAAGGAGCAGACATATAATTCTGTTACAAGGAAGAATGGCTATTCAGGTATTTTTGTTGCTCCATGCCAATTTTAGGATTGTTTTCCTATTCTGTGAAAAATACAATTGGAATTTTGATAGGATTGCAATGAATCCATGAGCATGAAATTTCTTTTCATTTATTTGTGTCTTCTTCCATTTATTTCATCAATATCTTATAGTTTTCAGTATACAGGTCTTTCACCTGTTTGGTTAAATTTATTCCTAGGTATTATATTCATTTTGATGCAATTGTAAATGGGACTATTTTCTTTATTTCTCTTTCCTATAGAAAAGAGAAATTATTTTATCATTATTCTATAATTATCAATTATTATCATTGTTCTCCTATATTTTCAATCATTTGTTCAATTTGTTTTCACAACAGAGTGGATATTATCATTATCACCATTTTACAGATAAGAAAACTGATGCTTAAAGAGAGTGTGCCCAAGTCATACTTCTGGTAAGGGGAGGATCTAGCATTTGAAACAATGATTCCACAGTCTGAGATCCTAACCACTATACACACTGCTTCTCCTACAGTTTTCTAGGGTTCTGATTCTTGTATCTCCTCTCCTCCTACCCCGTACCTCCCCAGCCTTTCACAAAAGTGAATGACAACTTTAGAGTCCATATCTCCGGACATGAACTCTCTCTTCCCATTCTCAACAGGCCCAAGCTTTCCCACTGTACTAACTGGTCCTTCTCCTCCTCCCTTCTCGGTGGTGACTGCTATCACCATCCCCTTGGATTCCCTGATAAAAACCTTCCTTCCAAATCACATTTCTGGTTCCTTTAATTGATCAACAAGAGAAAATTTTAATGACTAAACCATACTAAAATATAGTCTGATTTGCACATTCTTTAGATGTATCAGGAATCGGTAAATACTACTTTAAACTGACTAGTTTTGATATTTTGCAGATTCAGCAAGCATAATGATTCACTTAAAATGAGTTTTTTAATAATTACTCATAATTTGTGTGTAACTGTATGTGTTTATGTATTTCTATGTGACAATACATTTGGACATGGATTGGGTTATAGATATACAATTTTTGTACAGATGATATACTCGCAGATGTCATTTTTGTCTGCCTTAATCTTCAGTCTGGAGGATGCTTGTTTGGGTATAGTCAACCATCAGCAAAAAATCCTATAATACTGATACTGCTTCCCATGTGAGCCAGCAAGCGCATATGATAAAACTATAATCTAAAATTGCTGTGTAATAACATGCAGTGATATCACTTACTTGCCAATAGTACCTAAGCTGACTTAACCATTCGAAGTCAGAGTCATCACTAACTCTTTTCTTAACCAGTGACGCGAGGACATCTCTCGCATGAACATCCAGCACCACCAGGGCTCCCAGGGTAACACGGTTCTGCTTGGACAGTTTGCCGCGGACCAAGGTGACAATATCGTCAATTTGTTCATTACATGTTTCCAAGTATTGATCAAGAGCCTGAAAGAAAATAAAATATGATTTGTTAATGTGATCAGAACCCTTTTGAACAAAAACACTTTGAACTAGCATGAGACAGAGTATTTTCTACATTTTCATCATAATTTTTCATATGACGTAATTTTAAAATGATTCATTTTCCTAACCACAAAGATACTAGGTGAGCAAGCGCCAGATGGCCATATATCATGGACATATGTGGTTTGTGTATACTTAATAACCTCTCCTTTCCTATTGTCACTCCTCTATGCCCTGTGGTTCTTTTCAGTAGGCTCGGTAGACACTTTGAGTATGCCAATCTAAAGCTATCACAAGCCTACATCCCCACGGAGGAATCAAGCCTGCCAGACTCATAGAGATGAAAGACAGACAATGAAAGAGACTGCAGCAGTGATAAAGCCCTGAGATTTTGATTCCAACTGTCCCTTCTTGGATCCCATGAATCCTTCTGATAATCTTGCGTTGAACTTCTGTGTAGGATTTGTGCCACTTGAACTGTAAAGATCCAATAAACAAAACATCTAACATTTTAGTTTATGGTGAGCAAATGCCAATTCTAAGGACCAGGCTTACTTTGGGGTCTTTTTTCTGGTGGGTAAATCCAATTAGTAAGTCAAAAAAGAGAAGGTTAATGAAAATCAAATTAGAATCAATGAAAACTGGTGTGCTTAAGGGAAGTGTTGATATGCCTCAGCAGGCTTTCTCCACTTTCTCCAGTCTAATAATATTTAACAAATGTTATGCACTAATGAGTTTTTTTCACTCCTTTAGGGCCAGGTAAGTGGTAGCAATGAAACTAAATGTGAGGATGTCCAAGAGTAAGAAAGGATAGAGATTGGGACAGCAAGTTGTTTCTCTAAGGGGTACTTTTCTTATTCCTTGACATATTTTATCATTTTTTTTTTTAAGGTAGTCATTTTTTTAAAGGTTTGGTCCTTGAACACTATTTCATTTATATAATTTATATGATTAATTGCTATTAGTTTGCTTCATAAATAGTGAAAAATAAACTTCTGATCCACCCATGTTTAAATAACCATAAGTGTTTCAATTCTTGGAGCCAATTAGTGAATTTAAGTATATTGAGTACATCCATTAATAAGCACAGTTTTGATCCTAAGAACAGAAACTTTGCCAGTTGGTGCATCTCAGTTTCCTCATCAGGAAAAGTGAGATCTCTGAAAGTCTTAGCAGTTCTCATACTCTGTAGTTCAACACAAGATATTTAAAAATTGTAATGTTTGGACCTGACTATACAAATTATATGTCCATAAGAATTTATTACTATTTATACTAGCAGAATGTATTTTCCTATACTAGAAAAACAGATTTAGAAGTAAAATTTAGCTTCAAACTGTGGTAAACTGAGTTCTTTAGGAACTGTATTATATGAATGACAATTCAGATAAGGTAGATAGAAAAAAAATCATGATGTTTTGTTATATTTTATTCCTTGTAAACCATTCTGTATAGTAAGCTAATGAATCCAAATGTAACTACTATTATATTCAGCCAAAATAAACCCTATCTGAAACCAAATATTTCTATTATACTAGATCCTTCTACATATACAATGATACATTGACTCAAAATTACACCAATATTTGCAATATCCTGAGCTGTGTGTCAGCAGCGATTCTTTCACTCATTTTATCACCCCTGTAATGCCTCAAACAGACTAGTTCTACAATCAACACTCACTGAATAAATAAGTGGAAAAAATATATCCCAAGGGGAACAGGTCCTCTGGGAGTGTGACAGAATAACAAGGTGCTACTATAACATCAAGCTCCAAACAACTTGGGATGTTTGCAGAGATGGGAAGCATCCAGTTGTGCATAAGGCTGCCAAGAGTCTCCAGCTGCTCAACCAAAGTCATCAGTTTCAAAAGCGAGGCACACATTAATTAGGGAAAAAAATTACCAACACGTAGAATACAGAAACATATGCTAGCCTCCCATGATAGAACCACAGGCAGCAGATGAAGGGCATACTTGAATCAGGGTAATCACAAGCAGATGAAAAAGAAAAGGATTAATTTTAAGGGCACATATTAAGCTTAATTTCATACCATAAAACAGCTATGGAAGTACCATAAAACACAGCAGGGCAATCAGGCAAGGAACAATAACAAAGGTGGGACTTGCTAAATCTTGCTAAGCTACTGCTTCAGAGGAACTGAGTCTGCAAAGCTGAGTCACCCTGGAGGCACAGTGCTCATTTTGGCTTTCTCTGTTAATGTCTCCATATCTGCACCATATTATGTGAGTGGGGAAAAAAAATTGAATTGATTAACAAATGAGTAAATAAATAACTCCATCTCAGTGTCAGTGGGTACTGTTGTAAACCAAGACAATTATTTGTGTCTATCCGCAATATGGTAAGAATTACAGTTTTCAGCAGAGGATACATTGAAAAGCAAGTGACCTAAATTGTGTGTCCCTTGAGATTCAAACTATGCTTGGGAGTTAAGTAGAAACATAAATGGATTATAGTTTATTTATACTTTAATGCTCTATCTCAATTCTTACCTGTTCCAGCCTTCTTGCAGTAAGACCAGAAATAAAATATGGTTTTGACAGAGGGGTCAAGGTTTGATACACACTATATTTAAACTGGAAAAAAAAAATTGGATGAGGCCTACAAATTTGGCTGATTTGCTCACATTTACTTCTTTGTTTCCTCTAGACTATTTCCCCCATGGTGGTGAGTGATGAAATTGGTGGTTTGGTGGAGGGGGTGCAGCAAGCGAGGAGGGAGATTTGGGAGGCTACATGTCCCTCCAGTAGCCACGATGGTGATGGAGGAATCCCTCTGTGTGGTAAAGGTGGTTAGTGACAGCTTAAAAGTAAAAAAATAAAACAAATCTTCTAGATCCACTGAGGAAAAAGAACAATCAACACATGGTGGCATGATGGCCAAAAGTTCAGTGGTAACCCCAGGAAACCATCATTCCCCAGTGCTCTAAAAATCCCTGCCTTCCTGCCCTATGCACTATCCCTTTCCACTAAGGAGAAATAAGTGACCTGTTGGTAAATTGGACTGAACTAAGCATGAGTCACTTGACTCCTTCCTCTTTGGGATCTGCCTGCTTATAGGGATATGAGTCTCTCTCAAACTACATCACTCATCAGTATTCGACAGTACTTTAGAGTTAAAAACAACAATGTCAAATGTCATATCAAAAATGTACTTTAGAGTCATGGTTTTACACAAAAGGCCTACAAATTCTAAGTTCCATTTGGTTCATCAGTCAACTGAAAGTTGACCTCCTTAAATCCCATCTCAAAGATAGGAATGTTGGATTGAATGTAGTTTCTGTTTTTAATTAATCACAGTAACCCAATCACAATACTGCTAAATTCATATATCCAAATATTAGAATATTTAAAATAAAGCATCATTCAAAATATTAATGATTATTTAATCAAAAGCAACACATTTAAAAATAAAGATAAAAAGAATTGAAATGAGTCAACAGACACCTTGTCTTCATAGGGTAGTTTACTCAAGACATAAAAAGAATTATATTATGTTATTTCCTCCTACACTTTCTTAGTTTAAGAAGTTTTTCAGTCCTATTATCACTTTATTTTTAAAGACACAGAAATGTATGTAATAACAAGACTGAGACTCAAGTGCCCTTGACTTTTTGAGTGGACTATTTTTATATATAAATAACGATTGAAAAAATGCTGACAAACCTGGGGGTAATAAAAGCTTACCTTCTGCCCCACTGAAATAGCTGCGTGTACTTCTCGTGTCCAAAACGTTTGGGATACACAGAGAACTGTCTGTCCAGGCCAATCCCTTACCCAGTCAATTCGTTCATATTGTGTATAGGCAAAAATTGCTGCTTTAATTACCTAATTGAAACGGAAAATGCTAAACATGAACATTTTCACACTTGAAAGTGCCATACAATGAGGAGCTAACCGCCTAAACATATTAACTCATACTGCTCAACTTTGTATAACATCCTAGCCAATTAGGAAGACTCAAAGCATGTGAAATTAGACTATTTAAATTCAAGTTTATTCATATAACTGTGAGTAAAACAAGTACATAACATTGCATTGCATTTTGCTGATACATGATCCATTTGAGTTGTAGCCAAAAATATCCTAGATATATCTGGATTGAACAGATACAAGCAATTTTATTGAAAAACATAAATTCAAATACTTCCAAAATGAGATCAATCAAATTCATGGATAACAATTTTTTTTGAACTTAATCAAATCCTTACTCAACCATGTGTATATCTGTACATGCACACTCAGGCAAGCCACACAATTTCTCTAAAGTTCTCCTGTGTTTGCAGATGGCACTCCCTCTCAATTCTGGAGTTTGATGCCCAAGGCAATGATGACAGGGATGAATACATAATTCACTCAAGGAGACTTGAAAGCTGTAAAATCAGGAAGTCTAATTCATGTACTTTGCTATCTATGTCTTCAGTGGACTGATATTATCCACTTTTTCTATCAGCTATTAGTGGGAAATATTCTAATTTGTTAAATGTATCAATAAAAAATAGTAACATCACCAGTGACGTTCTGTGACGTTCTACCCACTTTAATGTTTGAATTGCAGAAAAAACACTGTCAAAATTAGATTTTTTTTGAGAAATATATAAGGACAAGTGAATCTTTCTGGATTTCTAGTCTAGCTAGTATGTCTATGGAATTGAACAGAGATGAAGGACACTGTTGCTATTGACAATAAAGAAAATTTAAAACGCCAGGGAAGCCTTCAAGCTATCTATTATAATTGAATTGGTAATTCATGACTCAATTTCTGTCTAAATAACAGTGCATTTATCAATGACACATTAACATTCTACGATCTTTACTCAAAATAATAATAAACACAACTAGCTACCTTGTGGATGGATTTAATCATAACTCTCTCTAACTCAACCAACCACTTCTCCACTTGACCTCTGGCTTTGACTGTTGAAATGGTCTCTGTGAGTTCCACAACCTCTCCTTCACTGCTCTTCATGTGAGTAATGTCTAAAATTTCTGTAAATTGTAACTTTGCAATTCCCTCAAAACATTTCTTCAAGTGAGGTTGCACCCTGTCAGGAAAAAAAATAAATGTTTAAGAGAATTAACCAAATTAAAGCAAATGTCAGTGTTCTTTGTGCACCTATCTTCATTCAAAACTTATAAATGTGCATGATGTATTAGGCCCCTGCTAGATGCTGCTGGAGATAAAGTACTGAGAAAAAAAAAAAGACACAATCCCTGCCTGGATGGATTCTACAGTCCAGTGGGAGGTCATCATTAATTCAATAATCACAAAAAAATCTGTAAAATTACAATTATAATAAGAGCTACAAAGCAGACACCCATGAGGCTTTGTTTCCAACACAATGAACTGAAAGATTTAAAAGTAACATAAAGAACAAATGAATCTTGAATAACAGGTAATACACTAATCTAAAGAGTCTTCAAAAGCACAAAAGTAGCCATTTCAACTGGGGTCTTCAGAGGCTGCTTGCAAATTATGAACTAGGTTTAGTGCTTCAAGTACTTTATAGTTGCTTCAACTCTGAAGCAACCCAACTTTAATCTTTTCATTGTAATATAGTTGGAACTGACTAAACCCCGCATTTTTGGCACATTACCAATAACCAATTGAATGTAACTTTCAAAAAAGAAGCAGAGTATAAAAACTCAGATGAAAATCTGATCCTAAATTGATCTTTTTGTCTGGATTACTTGTCTCCTATTTTGAAGGCACAAGACACAAAATTAATTAATTTGTTTAACAAATATCTATTCACTGTCTGTTATATACTAGATATTCCTCTAAGGAATCAGGACTCAGCACTGGGAAAAAAGAAGTCAAAAATCTCTTCCATAACTAGAGGAAATCAAACAGTAAACAAATAAAATACATTATAGAGTAGACAGATGATAAAAAGTATGCCAAAGAAAAATAAGGCCAAGTACGTAAACCAGGAAAGGTGGCTAGAGAGTGATGGAACGAGCTGCCATTTTATTGTACATTTTTTTTTTCTTGAGGGCAGTGTCACTGGCCCTCATATGTGGGACCGAACCGGGGCCGCTGGCTTCCCAAGCCAGCGCTTAACCACCGTGCCACTCAGCCGGCCCCGAGCTGCCATTTTAAACAGAATGGTCAGAAAAGGCCTCCTGAGTGGCAGATATTTAGCAGGTTTCCACAAACACCTACAGAAAGTAAAAGAAGTCATGGATAGGTAGATAAGGAACATCCTATGCAAAGAGAACAGTATACTGAGGGAGGGGGCTGCTCCTTTTATGGGGGAATTGCAAGGACTGTAGCAGAGTGAGCAAGAAGAAAAACTAATGGGAGATGAATAGGAAGGATAATGCGGGGGCTGCCTCAGTGGGTCACTGCAAGCCACTGAGGGCACTAACTTTTACCCAGAACGTGATGGAGAAGAGTGATGTGTTCTGAAAATATCTGTAAGGAATATGTGATAAAATAAGAAAGAGAGTCATCACATTTGGGAAAATATAATTCAATGATACCACTTATTTTTTTTGATAATTATGTTGATTATTGATAATATTTACAAGTCTTTAAAAAGTTCTCACATAAATATAATTATATATCTAGATATAGATATAGATATAAATATATGTTCTGCTTTATTCTAGAACTTAAATTTAGGCAGACAAATTTAGCTATGTGTTATATATGTAAGTTACTTACCTCGTGGGATCTTTAGTCTCAGATAGTATCTCAAGAAGTTCATCATTAGACAAGAAAAAGAATCTGGGGAAGAACAGACGTTTCTTTTCCAAATATTCATTAAGTCCTTTAAGAATGAGTTCCAAAAGTTCATTAGATTTTTTCAACCTTTCTAGCATTCTCTCAATAGTTACAACTGTCAGAACATGTTTATCCTAAAAATAATAAAAGAGAAAAAACACTGAACTCAAAAATATTAGATACTAACTAACTTTATATTCATATTACATTTGAGATTACATGGTTCAATCAAAGAGAAGTTATGCAAAATTTAAAGTGAATATTTATTTTTTAAAGGTAGCATTGCCTAGTCAATGCCTCTTTATGTAAAAGTCATGTTGACTTGATCCTCAGCGATGTTGTTCACAATTTCTCATTCTACATTGGAAAGTATGAGAAGGATAGGGAGAACCAAAATAGTATGAGATATGTTTGTCTTTTATGCTTTGAGGAAAAGTATTCTAAAATGATGCCATTATTATAATTATCATTTTAAATATTATTGCTATTAATAATAAAATAATTCAGTCCCTGTTTTATAACTGTAGATTAAACAGTAAGGATTTGGGGATAAGGAGGAAAGAGTTTTTGATGAAGATCTTACATTGCAAAGAACTGTGTTTGAAACTACATTCTAACACTCACTCAGCTGAAGGACGTAAGCTCAAGGTGTATTCTTCCTGAACTCTCTAGAGATTAAGACTGTTCTATCTTTAAGGCACAGGTTTTGAATCATCTTATTACATGAAAGTGTCACTATGAGCTGTTTGCTCTAAAGTCATTTAAACACAATCAAGTGGTTTGTTTGGTTTTTTTTAAGCGTTCTATTATGCTGTGGGATTCAAACCAAGAATTATAACCAAAAGCTGCTCTTAAGAACTGATATTTTTTTAAAAAGTAAGTAGTTTATTGATTTCTCAAAATATTCACACAAGGAACCACTGATTTATGAAAATCTTTAGAAATACACATTAAAATACAATGTAGATATATGTGAGATAAAATTCTTTTTACTTTTTTTTTCTTTAACACATGGTTGATGTCATCTGAGTCTAGTCTTGGTCTTATAATTTCAAACTCAGTGTTCACCATTGACACCGATGACAAAGTAAGAAAAGTTCTTCACTAAATAAGCTTAAAGGTGTGAGGTGTTAAAACACATTAGAGATTTAAATCACCAAGCCAAAAAATAAACCTCATGAGAACACACCAGTACATTTATTAATGTAAGTAATTTTAGAAAATTTATATAAAATTAGAACAAGATAATGTTTAATATTAAACACAGAATTTCAAGATTAACCAATTAAACTTATTTTTGGTACTCAATCATGTCTGAGATCAACCAAAACCATCAGCTGTAAATTGTTTCATACAGAAATTTTATTGTGTTGCCGGAGTCTCTAAAATATGTTTTTGTTAATATACTTTGAATGCGGCTGAAAAGGAAAGATATAATTTTTTTCTTTGTTTTGAATTACAACAAACTGGTCCGGGTAGCCATCGATGTCTGTGTCAGGCCCACACATTCCCATTCCCAGCCCAGCCCACGTTACACTGGGGCAACATGAAGGGTGGCGGTTAGCAGGCTAGGCTGGCTCCCCAGCCCAGCCTTTCCCCTACTTCAGGCTCTCTTCTTACCAACCAGTTCCTGGGCCCCGGCCCACCTCCCTCCCTATGAATGCCCCGCCCCAAGCCCCAGACAAGTTCACTTGCCACCCCCTATAATCAAAGAACAAAATAATTATCCTTAATACTTGTTTTCTCAATAAAAGAGGATCATATGAAATATGTAACCTATGATTAGATTCACTTATCTTTAAAGAGATACAATTTTTAAAAGGCATTTTATTATATTTCCTAACAGTTTCAAATAAACATTTATGTTTCAAATAAACATTTACAAAACCGCACACAAAAGAAGCATGACAGGGACTCAGGTGATAGTTGAACTGTGCAATTCTTTCATTAAAGCATGGCATAGTGCTCTTAAATCCAAAACCAAAATGGCGTTCTTAGAGTGCCACCTTCTGGAAAAGCGTGCCTTTCTTTGTTGAGAAACCAATATTTGTTTTATTCTCAGCCAAAGAACTTACTGGAATCTTGTTATTTGGATCTGAGATTTGAAAGCTAAAAAAATTCAGTTATTTAAAACAACAGTTTCTATTTCTTTCCCTGAATATTATAATTATAAAAGAAATACCTCTGGAAACACTTAGCATTCAAGTATAAAATTTTTTTTATTGAATTCCTCAGATCAAAACCATTGAACCATATTAGCTTAATGATTCTGAGCCAAATATGCTAGTTCTAAATGAACACAGGCAATAATCTTTGTACTTTTGTATATGGACTTAAGAAAAAAATATATGAAAGTATAATCTCATGACTGGAAACTAAGCTACCTTTACTCTCCTTCCGTGAGAAGGTGAACATAAAAAAGACTGCATTAGAGTGAGTAAAGCACAGACCTGGTTCCTAACCCACATTGCTTCTTATAGTCTGTGTCAGCTTGGTCATTTACCTAAGGTGAGTCTCTCTTTTCTTATCTTTAAAATAAGGAGAAGAGCTCTCTCAACGCTGTTATGAAGACCAAACTAGATAAACTATTTGAAGCTCCTAATATGGTACCTAAAACACACATATACTTGAAACTACAGTAAAATCTTGGATTGCAAGTAACATGGTTTGCAAGTGTTCTACAAGACGAGCAAACATTTCTAATACATTTTAACATGGTAAACAAGCAATGTTTTGCAACACAAGTAGTTTGTTTCCCGAATGAATTATGCTCGCAAACCAAGGTATTACTGTATTCTTTATTTTCCCTTCCATAGAGAAAAAGGGAGACAGACAGCTACTACTCTAGGGGGAAATGAGGCAACTCCATCATTCAATCAGTTTTATGAAGTTGAAATGACATTTTATAATCTGCCATTCTTCAGGTAAGATATTTATCATAGTAAAATAAAATAGGCTTTAAGTCCCTTGAAGCATTACCACAAAATCCTGGTACAGAGTACGCATTCGGAATGTGTTGAATGCTTAGGTGAATGCAGGATGAGTTAAGCCTGTAGACATACAGAGGAACTCAAGGAACGTACATCCCTGAGTATTGTACTAGGCTGGTACTTATTAGCTATATTCTTAGGACAAAACAATAAGATGTTATAACAGGAAGCTATTAGAAAATTGAAACTACGTATGACTCCCTTAACACTTTAATTACTTTCTATCTCCTGGAGGGGAAGAAAAGGAATTATTAACTGTCTTTTTTTTTTGGTTAAAGGAACAATTATACAAATTTTGTGTCTTCTTTTATTAATACTTCATAAGTAACAACAGTCTCATCAGCTCAAATGACAATCTACTGGTTGATTTACATTTCTAAATCAAATGCCTGTGAGATCATGGGGCTGGAACTCTAATTTGGGTCTATAGAGATAGCATTCTAATCCCTGTTGCCAGGAGGCTTCACAGAAAGTGCAGTTTCATACACTTACTGGAATTAATCTCAAGCCAGTTCAGTAAACTTCCGGAAGTATAAACATTCTAATCAGAAATCCCTGGACAACAGAAAATGGTAAGATCCTCACTAAACCTTTTAAGCATTAAGAAGGGAAATGTGTTGGGCCAGCCAAGTGGAGTGTTGGTTAAGTGCTGGCTTGGGACTCCAGCGGCCGTGGTTTGGATCCCACATATGAGGGCCAGTGACACTACCCTCTACAGCTAAGATGGTGAACAACAGCTCCACCTGGAGCTGGACTGCTGTGAGTCCCCTGGTAGGCATAGCTGCAGCCCCTGCTGCAGTGGACTGCCATAGGCTACAGTGAGTGGCTGGCAGCCTGTGTGAGCTGCCAAGAGCTGCTGTGAGCAGCTGCCCAGAGGCCGGCAACCGATCTGCCTCACCCGAGAAGAGCGCAATGATGATACCAACATGGCCAGTGAAGCAATGTCCTCCACAACTAGACTGAAGAACAAAAGGACAACTTGTCTGTTACCCTTCCCTGGTTCCCCAACGCTGTTCCCAGGCCCCAATTCCCCAATAAAAATCTTTTAAAAAAAAAAAGAAGGAAAATGTGGGTTCAATGAGTAGATATTTAACCTCCTTTAGAACTTTGAGATCCTTTGACTTTCCCAGGAATAAAAATTTTTTCAAGACCCGAGATGTTTCTAGGCTTAACCAAGATCTTAGGGCCCACTTATTAAAACTGAATTTTCAGAAAAAAGCTCAGAATTCTTAGAACTAGCAGTAATTCAAGAATCAATCTCAATTTAATTCATTCACTTACTCAACAAATGTTTATGGAGGCCCTGCTATGTGTCAGGCACTGTTCTTAGTGCTTGGACCACAACAGTGAACAAAACAAAGATCTCAGCCTCACGGGGAGATGGACAATAAATAATAAACATAATAATTCATAAACCATGTAGTAAGTTAGAAGGTGACTGATGCTGCAAATAAGTACAGGGGGACTAGGAATGCCAGGAAAGGCCAAGGCAGGTATCAGTTTTAAATAGGGTGATCAATGTAAGACTCTTTATAAAAGTAATATTTGAGAAAAGACTTCAAGGAAGCAAAGACATTCATTAGCTCTGCAGATGTCTGAAAATACAGTATTTCAGGAGGAGGGCCCAATAGTACAAAGGCTCTGGCGTGGGGTGTGTTTAACACGTGTGATTAAAAATAAATAAATAAGGGCCGGCTGAGTGGTGCAGTGGTTAAGAGCTGGCTTGGGACGCCAGCGACCCCGGTTCGGGTCCCACATATGAGGGCCAGTGACACTGCCCTCAAAAAAAAAAGAAAAAATAAATACATAAATAAATACATAAAAAAGCCAGTGTGGCTAGGATAGAGTAAGGTGGAAAGTTATAAGGACAGAGACACAAAGAGTAGAGTGAGCTGATCAAGAACTTACTGTTTAATGAAACTATTGCTAGGTCCCCATACGGAAGCATTTCTCCCCTGGACACTCAGGTATTTTAACCGGCAAAATGAAAAGTTGGGAAGTGAAATTGTGATTAGTTTATTAGGAGAATTGGCAAGAGGTGTTCTTCTCATTTTCACTCCTTAACTCCTAGACCCTTGTACTCTGTCTATGGGAAAAGCCATATACGTACTTGAATCTGGTTGAGAACATAGGCTATGTATCCTGTCGAACTGTCCCCCAAACTCACAAACTATTTTCTTACGGCTGGTACAACAATGAGGCATCCCACATTTTATAAGGTCAGTGCTCACATTAGGACCTGTAAATCTCATGTGTCAGTCAATTGTCTCATTTCCCTTGTAATGTGAGTTCCCTAGCAGAAACAATATTGTGTGGAAACTGGGTCAATAAGTCATTCAGCAAGTCAGTGAATGACAGTGTTGGTAGAGGCCTGGGATGGGAAAGGAAAAATCCATCTGGGACAGACAAATCACCACCCCTTCAATGTTGAAAGAGGTCCAATGTATTTAATACCCTCTAATTTGGCTACCTGTTCCCTTCAGGTGTGGTGCTGTTATCAGAAGCATTACGTTAGTTTCTGCTGTTGGCAGCTTGGGCACTCAGCAGTGTTGGTAAAAGGTAGTCAATAATGACAAGTCCTTCCATAATTTCCACCTCTGCCATCATAGCTTCTTTGTTGATAGCTACAGTGACCATGTATCCAGGTTGAAGAGGAGAGCTCTGGCTTATGCTTGCTTCGCTGGCATACTTATTAATTGCTTTAACTCTCAAAAGTTCCCCAGGATGGACAATATTATTATTGATTATTCTATTCATATTATTCAATATGATTATTGATAGCTCACTATGCATATACTGGCATATGCTGAGTGACATTTAAAAAATACATCAGCTGGCCAACTATATTACTAAGTGTTTCTTTTTACAGTGTTGTCTCTTATTGAACATTTACATGGAGCACAAATATACTCATATTATAGTCTATTCTGTGACCCCTTATACCTCTTCCCCAGACAGTCTTGTTACCAAACTTGCAATCCTGTTGCTTCTAAGTCCTTGATATGCAGCCAAACTGTTTGCTACTGACCATGAACAATGTAGAGCCATATCTCCATTTCTAAGCAAGGTTAAAAAAACACAATATAGTCACCGAAGGTGCTCCCACTAGAAGGATGACCTTTCTTCTGCCTTTTAGGCCACCCCTATGTGGGGCTGTAATTTCCATTTCTGGGTGATGCAAGTGTATTTTGCAGAAATATCTGTAAACCAATTTCTAATTTATTTAAGTCATATCAAGGATTTTCTGGCATTTCAACTTCAGTTAGGTAAGCCATCGTGGAAGCCAGGTTTTGGTCAAAAAAACAAATAAACAGGACCATTCACATGACCTTGACTAGCACACTGAAACCAATATCTTTGGTAAGTACACTCACAACAATACATTTGATGGCATGTAACTTAGGTTCTTTCCTCCTTAGACGGCACATTATAATACACTGCCTTCCATTTTCCTCAGGTTTCTGACAAGGAGAGGTCTGCGGTGTGGGGATCAAGCTACCCAGAGTCAATCAAATCACCATCCCACTTTTTGCCAATAAATAAACTAACTTTCACATAAATATGGCAAGGCAATGAATTAAATTACATCATAATTGGGCAACCCATTGGATCAGACTCTATCACTGGTTTTTGGCTATGGCAAATTTGTATGAGATATAAGAGGCTCTTGGAGGGCCATCACTGAAGCTCCTTAGTCCTCTGATCATGTCTTGAGAATCTAAGCCCTGAATCATGCCAATGTATTTCTTTAATTTCTCCAGTGTTTTAGAAGAAAGTCAGCCCATCTCACAGCCCTCATATTTCAAATTCCTACTATATTGACCTATTCCAGAAGTCACTTGGTCCACCCAAATATTGCCTACAAAACAGACTCTCATTACAGGAGACCAGAGCATAATTTAGGTAAGTGATTCTTGCACTGCATGCCAGGTACCACCAGTGTTCCATTTTCATATGGTAACTAGATTTTTCACTACCCTAAAAACCCAACTGGGTCATATAAACAATACTAGGTCCCATCTTTGAGGTTCTGGCATCTTTATTCTTAGTTCAGTGCAGAGTCTTTCTAAGTACATTAAGCAAAAACAAGATTTAACATAGGGAATTAAGTGACTACAAAATCATTGGAAGGCCTGGGCTTCCAGAAGAGGCTCCCAAACTGTGGAACTGATCCTCCAGGAGGGTTGGTTACTGCCACTGCCCCAATCAGGACTAAAGGATCCCACCACTGGATGACTGCATGCAAGAACACATCATGGTGGCTGTTATTCTAGGGATCAGAGGGTGGGATCAGGAAGCCATCATCATCACCACCTCTAAATACCCATAAAATTGGTGATCAGACATTAAAGCCCTGTTGGAAAAGAAAAAAAAGACATGTGTCCATAATCTCGCTTGACAGCAGAAATAGCTAAAACGGCAAGATGACAGATGCTGTTTCACTCATCCCTTCCTAATCCCAAATGAGCGCATCTAATCATCAAATCTGATTCACTTTCAAAAACTTAGATGCAGAGGTGTCAAGGAAATGAGGTTTTTAGGTTTCCAGTTCACTAGAAAGAGGTGAGATGCTTGGTGCCTAGTGATCGTATTTACAACAGTAAAAGAAAAAAGAAAAATAATGACTCCTAACTTTTTGGCCTAAGCAACACGGTGAATGGTGTTTATATTTACTGAGATGGTGTTCGACTATAAGAGGAAAAGGCTTGGGGGGAACTTCAAAAGTGCCTTTTCTACCATGTCTGGAATATAAAAGAAGACTACGTAGGTCAAAAGTCAAGTTTGGGTATGTACAGTCTACATGACGGAAGATTATCCAGTTCTTTCACCTCCAAATGGTGGGCAATTAACTGGCCCCATCTTGCCAGGGTCTGGGGTGGGGGAGCACAGGAGAGTCCCTAGAAAAGTTTTCAAGTGCCTGTAAGGAGAGGAGGCTGACATCTTCTTCCCCAACAGGAAGTCTGCTCTGTCACCAGGTGTGCTGACCTGCTCCAACGCTATCAGAGCAAGAAAAGAGCCACAGGTGAAAGATGGTGTGATGGGATGACCAGGTGAAAGCGGGGGAAAGGGCCATGTGCTCAAGGTTACTAAGAGGTACAGAAGATGGATCCCACCTTGCTACAGACGCCAGATGAAATTAAAAGTTACAAATTTGTACAAAAGTGCTGTAGCATAGGGCAAAAGATATGCTCCAGGGCCGGCCAAGTGGCGCGGTGGTTGGGCGCTGGCTTTGGAGGCCAGAGGCCCCGGTTCGGGTCCCATGTGTGAGGACCAGTGACACTGCCCTCAAAAAAAAAAAAAAAAAAAAGATATGCTCCAGAAGAACATGGCAAAAGCTATCATTGGTAGGTCAGCTTGAAGATGCAGCCAAATCTCACAGAGGACGATCAAATGTACAGGAGATACTCAAGATAAAGTCCCTCAGCAGCCAGAACGTATTGGGGCCTTTACTTGACAACACTGAGCCCATCTGTAAACTTCACATGTCCACAATTGTTCAAAAGCTAGACTAGTTGTGATGACAAATAGCAAAGGCACAGTGTATGGACATGGCTGACAGAAGGTTGTCCATCTCGTGACCACTGACAAGAAGAACAGCCATTTTGGCTGGATCAGATACATCAGTAAATGCTCTCTCTCTCTCTCTCTCTCTCTCTCTCTCTCTCTCTCTCTCATTTTTTCTCATCCCTAACTTCCTCCCTCCTTCTCTTCATCTTCCTGCCCCAGCTCCTGGTGATAAGCACAGGAAGGACAGAAGCATTGGGGGAGAGCAGTCCCCTCCCCTCCTCACCCCTGGAACCTCAAGTTTACCTGCACTGTGGGGGAGACGAGCTTTGAGAACATGAGACTGAGGTTTTTGAAACAAGTATAGATAGTCCTCATAGGCAAAAATATCTTAATAAACAAAAATGACAGAAGTTCTGGAATTAGATTGAAAGGTCAATAAGGGAGCTTTTCGAAGTGAGAAAGAGACTTTGGCCAAGTACAGTTGGGAACAGTACCAAAACATAAAATTATTTCATGTGTATACTGCAAGGAACCAAGACACCTCAATCAAGCCAGTTATATTAACAATATCATTTACAATCTGCTTTTAACTGCCGAGCCTTTTCTTTTGGCATAGTTCTAACGGAACCTTTCTTAGAAATCCCTAAGACTGAAAGTAATGGTTTTTTGTACCAAGCATTTAGTCCAGTGGCCTCTACCACTTTGGTCATCTCATTAGCCTTCCTAGGAGAATACGGATTTATATTTATTTTCAAAGCCTGGGAGAGATGGACAAAAGCTGTTCAGGATACTAACATACTGAGAAAAAGAAAATGTAAAGTCAGTTGAGAAAGACAATCAAGTCTTATAGCAAACGTAAATGAGGTGTCACCCAAAGAAAACTGCTTATTCAAGAATGAGGGTAACAAATGTTTTGTTTTGTTTTGTTTTTAATTAAACAGTTTTATAGAATTGAAAATCTGTCTCCTTTATTTACTAGGCCCAGCACAGCTGCTCTTTTCTGGGCATTGAAAAATCTATAAAATTTCCTTAGCAATATGGGATTTTCAAAAGTATTTCAGTTGAATACCAAAAAAAGAAATTATTATTATTTTTTAAAATTATTAAACAGGAGAACACAAACATCTACTGTTTGTTGTTTGGGTGCAACAAAAAAATTCTACATCATCCCCTTCCAAATAAAAAAATATATACATTATGAGGGTTTTACCCTGTTGAAAGGAAACAATATATGAAAGGCTATATTTATAAAGTAAATTAGAAATGATTAAATGTGTTACAAAGTGACTTACCAAAACATCCTTTACATTGGGAATTCCAGTGTGATCTACAAAAGTTTGGTTTATTCAGAGATTTGCTTCATGTATTATTACATAAAATGAAGTAAATTTATTAAATAAACAAACCCATGTCCATCTTTCTGATTATTTCCCTATCAAAACACAGCTGATGTTGATATAGTGTTATCAGTTTAGGATTATAATCACAACTTTCAAAGTTTAAATAAAAAAATATGCTTATTTCTGTTTTAGGGTAGACAAATTTTAAGATAATATTCTTCCTACCTTAAAGTGTTGCATTGGATCAAAACACCAGTGGAGAAGTTCATATTCATTTAATGACATAATTTAATAATTAAAATTTCTTCTATTTTAATCTTAACTTTCAAAAACACATAAACCATGCTTTGCAGACAGTAAATATCTTTTAAATTGAACAAAAATCTTACCTTTTTCAGTGTTACAGGTTTTTATTAAATTCCCTCCTTAACCTAAATTGTAGGTTCTCCTCCAGGGTATTTGTATATTGATTGATTGGCTGATTGCATTTTGTTTGTATTTATTGGGCTCTTTAGATCTACCTATCTTGGCAACTCTTCTCTTTTTTTTAAGTCCCTACAGAGGAAGTTGTTGATGGAGTGGTTGGCATGCAGACAGGTTTCCATCACAGCACATGTCAGCGGTGGCCCATAACCAAGGGCCATACAACAGATGGGGCAGCAAGAGCTGACCATAACATCTTCCTATCAGGGCACATGGCAAGGACTGTGACTACCCCTTAAATGTCACTAAATAATGCAAATTCAATTGGCACCTCAAAGTAATCAGGGCAAAATATCTATTTTGCTTTTGATATTCCTTGCTCCTAGGAGTCTAAAATAATATCTGAAAAGGAAATGTATGTGGGAAAAAGACAATGACTTATTTGGACTGTTTTAAGAACAAAAATCATGCCTTTTCAACTAAATAATCACATTCTTGGAGATTTTTACTTACTTGTATGACACTTTTCATTATATCTCTCCATGTTTTATCCACAGTTGTAAATCGTCTGCCTTCCTCAGGCATTTGAGACATAATGTCTGGAGAGCTGAAGATGGGCTCCAAGTACAGCCACGTGGCTTGGACCTTGAGCCATTCATCCAGAATCTCCTGAAGCAGCAGGAGCTTGCCCTCCCATTCTCTGAGAAGCAAAACACAGTAGCTCTTATCAACAGCTAACCAGGCAATGTTTCAGATGAAAAAACTCAAACCATAACTAGACTATGAACCTTGTATGCAATGTTGTTATTCCAATTTCCATTCATCTGTCTTCATTCAAAGATAAGCCATAGACTTGTTCTATAAAATCTGTTTTGAAATAATACCATCAACATTTATGCTTATATAGATATACATGTTAAGATATACCTATCTGCAAATGGGCTGGTTTCCATATTTCATAACAATAAGCCTTTTTGCAATCCAATTCCATGGCTAAAGGGTGGAAATTGAGAAATAAGATTCTGAAGACAGTAAGAGCATTCTCAATGAAGTGTACTCTGAACTTCCCAGGAAAGGTAGTTATATCCAAGACTTATTTCCTTTAACATTCTTTTTTTTTTTTTTTTTTAAGATTTTTTATTGGGGAATTGGGGGAGGGGAACAACATGGGGAACTGGGGAAGGAGAACAGATAAGTTGCTGTCCTTTTGTTCTTTAGTCTAGTTGTGGAGGACATAGCTTCACTGGCTCATGTTGGTATCATCATTGCACTCTTCCCAGGTGAGGCAGATCAGTCTCCGGCCTCTGGACGGCCACTCACAGTGGCTCCGGGCAGCTCACGCTGGCTGCCGGCCACTCACTGTAGCCTATGGCAGCCCACTGCAGCAGGGGCTGCAGCTATGCCATCCCGGGGACTCACAGCAGCCCAGCTCCAGGTGGAGCTGTTGTTCACCATCTTAGCTGTAGAGGGCAGTGTCACTGGCCCTCATATGTGGGATCCGAACTGGGGCCACTGGTGTCGCAAGCCAGCTCTTAACCAACGCGCGACTCGGCCAGCCCAACATTCTTTTTTTCTTTAAATTGGGCCCATAAAGGCAACATTTCCAGAACAAAATATTTCACTTCATAAGATGTAACTGGCATTTAAAGAAAAATCCACATAATCTTAAATATATTAGTGTGGCATTCATGAGAAGGAAGCATTTTAGACAATATAATAGCTTATCAGTTCATTTCTAAACATATAGAACAAAAACGACTTGATTTCGTCAAGAATAAGTATTATAATTACACCATAAACTAACAATTTTAGAAGCACAGTTCTAAGGTCTCGGTATGTATTTATTCTATCCTCGTATATTTACTAATGAGGAGACTAAGGAAGACACATAGAGGGAAGTACCAGGTTCAAGTTCACACAACTAATTAGCAATAGAGCCAGACTTGAACCCAGACAGCTGTAACCACTAAGCTATAACAAATAACATAGCCATAAAGAAGAATGATTGGCTAATGGCAACAGAACTTAGAGATGGGATAGCTTTATATGTATAATAACACATTACACATCACTGATAAATGGTGATGTCTAATTTTAGATTGTTAAAACCAAGAAATGTAAAGAGTTCTAAAATTCACCAGGCATTTTCAAATGCCTTTCTAAAATACTGCCCTTTCAATGTTTATCAATGAATTTGTTTAATCTCTTTTCACAAGAAGAAATGAACACCTCTGCTTTCCTCTGGTGCTCTTCCTCTTTCTCCATCTAATCCCTTACTGGTGCAGAAATCTCCCACTGGCTAATGATCCTGCATAGTCCTTAAAAATACAATCTAGATATACCAGCAGTCAGAGTGTTTAAAAAATTAGTCTTGAGGAGCACATTGGAGCAAGCTGGACAGGAGGCAGAGCAATCAAACAGAGTCCGAGCCAGACATGCTCAAGTGAGGATAACGTATCGATAATCCGAGGCAGACACTACCATTGCCTGCAAATTCACACTGAAGATGCTAGTCTGATTTGGATTTACTCTCTTTTTAAAGGTAAAATATAAATTGCCTAATACAAATTATAGAAATTAAAAAAAAAACAGATAGCATAAGAGTTTAATTGAATTGGCTGTGTCAAATTCCTAAAACACTAGACTAGAATCACAGCTTCATTCTTTTGCACTTATCTAGCTATCCTTTATGCACATGAGTGGAAATTATAATAGACTTTTAGGGATCATCTACAACAAACTAATTAGTATATATGGGAAATGATGGTATCTTCAATTTTATAGTTTATGCATTCTATAAATTATGTTCATAGACATGAAATCATTTTTGAAAGTCAAATATGTAACATCAGATTGCAGGCAATACAAATAAATATCTGGAGGCTGATTGTTCACTACCTTTTTATGAATCTGGATCATGCAAAGGGATCAGTACTATTTCAAAAGCAATGAAGGTTACCATTCCTTACCATGAACTATTTAAAATATTTGGTATGAAATGCAGAATCAATTAAAAAAAAACACCACTGTATATTACGTACAAGTGATGATTTTGTTAACAAAACTAGTTTTGGTTTTGGCAACATAGTATAAACACTGTCATTTAAATATCACTTTACCTCATTTGTTTTTCATAAGGCTTAATGAAAGGAGATCCTCTCATTGTTTGTGTCTTAATAATGTGGTCATCCAACAACATCTGAATTTCATCAACTGATGACAAAATAAACGTGCCAGATTCTCTATAAGAGAGCATGACAAACTCCATTGTATCCCACTCATTAATCATCTTCTCCAAGGCCTTTTCGAGAGAATATTCTTTGCTAGCTGCTTCACTAATAGTTTCAAATCTATCTAAATACGGTTCCAGGTTCATGTCTATAAAAGAGAAGATAGTGGAGTCATCTCCTGGCTGCAGGGGGTAACCAACAATGTCGGACATGGCCTCCCAGTGCCTGGGGCGCAAACCAGGATTACAGATTACTTGAATGAGAGGAATGTGCTGCTTGAAATCTTCCACCTTTGCTCTTACATTTTTTGTCATTGCCAATGCATTTGGAGAATCATGGAAGGTTTTCTCCAGCTTATATAGTCCTCGCCAGTAATTTCCAACATCTGTTTCTACTTGGTCTGGATTCATCTTGTTGTATGGTCCTTCTGTCCATCCTCTATATTTACTGCTAAATTCAACAGCAGTTTCATAGAGACGAAGATAAGGGTTCAACCCATCTTGGATTTTTTTACGTTGAGGATATACTGATGGTAGCCAACCAAATGCCTCCTCTTCAGCATTAAACTGCTCAATCTGGAAGAACAGATATTAAATTTATTATTCCAAAAGTGAATGATATTCAAAATTAAGTTTTAAAAAATATTTACATCAAATGTGACCCAGAAAACCTTCACTAAGCCCTAAGGTTAAATTTAAATTTGGCCTAATTAAGAAAACTGAGCATTAGTCTCTTTTTCATATTTCTTTTTGATTACAGTTTCCGGAGAGCAATGACTGGATAAGTTATGTAACACAGTAAAATAAAGATACATGTACAAAGAAGCGTTTGCCCATTCAGATATATTGAGGATACACCTTCGTTCATTAAGTAATAAGAACTCAGCAACAAGAACTCAGAAATTTTAGTATACACAGCATTGTGTTAGGTGCTGTGGAAAAAGAATTTTTTAAAATATTATATTGCAAAGTACCAACTCCAAGGAGTCAGTAATCCAGCTGAGAAAAGGACAAGACATAAGTACTAGAAAGTTAAATTGCATTTATTCAATAATAATACAAGGCAAAAGAGGAGGCACCTTAGAGCAGTTGCTGTTTAATATAAAATGAATAGTATATACAAAAAAAAAAAATGCTATCACTCAGAGACAAGAAAGCATGCTGTGAAATAGTTTGGTCAGAGCTGCTTCTATAGAGAAGGTACAACCAGAGCTGGCTCTTGAAGATAATAGGGTAAGAAGAAGCAAAGGAAGCATTAATTTCTTCTTAGATTAGTTGTGAAATATGTAAGGATGTTGGTGGTTTACAGAAGTCTATAGAATTGAAATGTTTGAGCGCCATGTATAAATTACACATTTCTTAAAATTTCAGTGGCATTGGTTAAAAAAAAACTACGAAGTTTATTTCTCTTATCTCAACATGTGTTTGCATGTTTGGGATTATTATAAACTGTTTAATTACCTGATCCAATATGAAAATCTTTCAACGTAAGAAAAACGGCAGAGCAGCATAATATGGTCTGTTTTCACATGTCCCCTTTTTATAAAAAACACAATTAAAAATGTCAAACATCTTACATAGCAAAAGATATGGCTTTTTCCCTTCAGCTTCTTTTAATGGAGAAGTTGATTTCTGAAATGGCAACATCAGGAACCAACTGGCTTGATGGGAGAAAATAATGGGCCTAATTTAAAAACACAGCCACCAAATCTAAGCTGGCTTCTGTGAAGATGAGAAAACTAAATAGTAACCAGGTGCTATCACATGCTGCAAATGTTTAAATGACACAAAATAAAAACTGAGAAGCAGATGGAGATATGACTCTATCTTTCAAATAACAGATGAAGGCCACTAAAATGTCATAGCTACCAACAGGAAATGGCAATGCTGCTCCTCCTTAAAGCACGTCTATAAAATCTATTTGTACCGTTTATATTATTCTCTAATTAAATGTAGTTAAACTTCTTTTATTTGAATCTATTTCTTAAAGGCGAATATGCAATGCAAATGCAATGCTCTTTCTTTTGAAATAATTCATCTCCTTTAGAATTTTTAAAATATACCTTGTCTGCTGCTAAATCCAACTTTCCATTCAGTATTTGAGCCTTTTTCAGGTATCGTTGTATGTCCTGAAGATCTCCAAATGAGTAAAATTCTTCTGACTGCTTAGCATAACTCTCCAATTCCTCCACAAACCGTTCACACCGTAACTAATAAAAATAAAATACATCTGCTGTTACTAATTTTAAAAGTTAAAACCTCTAGGCATCAAGAGAAAATTTAAATATGTGTAAAGATTATCAGAATTATTATTACATATTTTGACACTGGCAAATATAAAGAAAGGGATGATTTGGAGCATAACTGGGATCTAAAATATGCATAATTTTTAACAGTTGGGTTTAAAATTAATGATTAAGATTCTTGTGATTCACAAATTGGAGAAAGTTTAACCTTGTATTATCAATGTAAGAAGTTCTAACTAACAAAAAGAGTAAGAATGTGTTAGACAGTGGTATTCTTTAGTATGCTAAAGAATGTATGCTAACAAATGATTTATAAGCATTTGAAAAATCTCATAACATTCAAGTATTGGGCTAAAAGAAAACTCCGATTTTTTTAAGGGTTGTAAAGATATCTGAGGCATTTTTACAAACAACTGAAAAAAAAAAAACTAATATCTTTGTGTTCTGACATTCAAATATCTCTTCAATTAGCAATGCTAAAATGAAGTATTCCAAGGTTATTTTTCTTGTCCCATGAGCTCTCTTCACAAGAAATGTGTAGGGTAAATATATCCAGATTTAAAAGCCTAAAAACTATATAGCCTTCCAATATAAAACAGGTGTGTGTTTTTTTAATAAGAAAGGCTTATTACAAAATTGTCATTGGTAAGGCATTCCAAATGAAATAGATCTAAAAAACAGTTCTAATAAAATATTCAAAAGTCAAATCTAGGTTATTCAAAAATAGATTTTGTATTTTATAGATTATGTAGGTTTATTTCTGTTCTTTTTTTCTTTATTTTTCTGGCAAACTTATTGCTCTGGCCCCATAGGGGAATGACAATGAGAAGAAATATTCCATCAACATTATGTGTAGTTTGTAGAAAAGTATACTTTACAATACAATATAGATAATTCTGGGCCATCTAGCATTTTCTAAGAATCTATTATATTGTAACTTAAGTGCCTAATATTTCATGGTGTTTTCTACTAGTATTTAAAAATCCTGAAATGATCTAAACTACAGTTTAAAATGAAGGGTTTTTTCTTTGTTTGTTTGTTTGAAGTCTATGAATTATTCTCCACACAACATATTCTGCGAGTTAGCTGTATTTGCTGTAGTGTGGTAGAAAGATGCTACGCTCACTATCAAAGGACAGCTCTACTGGCTGACCCGGAACAAGCCTCTTCACTTTGGGAAACTTTTCTTTTTTTCATTTGTAAAAGGGAGACTGAAAATACTAAGTCATTTATTCAGACAACAGCTATGGAGTGCTCACAGCATTCCTCTGTGTCAGGCACTGTGCTGGCCAGTGGAATATAAATGGAAAACAGGTCAAAAATCAAACAGCTCTGCTGTCAAGGAGTTAATCGTCTAATGGACAGATAGACCTGAAAATAATATCAAAGTGATCAGATAATTAGTCCATGGAAATGTGTGAAAAGTGCAACAGGAGCAGAGGAGAAGCAGCACAGACTGAGGTCTAAGAAGGCTTCTCTGGAAGCCAACCGAGTATGTTAGATAGATGAGCACGTGTTCGTTAGGACAGGAGTGTCCTCCAGAGCAAATGGAAAGAATGTGCAAGAAGTGAGAGGTCTGGGAGAGAGGGGCTTCAAAGTTGCTCAGGGTTACTGAAAAGTGAAGAACAAGGATTGCAGAGAAGTGGATGAGGCAGGACAGGTAGAAAGGGGAAAATTACAAACCATCTTATATGTAGGACCAAAAAAAAAAAAGTTAGAGTAATTAAATGTTAAGAGTGGTGATTCTAGGCCCAGTACTTAGGGGAGTTTGAGCAATCATAAGATATGAAAGGGAGATTTGACATTAAATGATGAAAATAAAATAACTCAAAAGGGCACTATACACTGTATAAAATAAATACTATTTTCATTCATGGCCAAATGTGGGCAATATATTCGAATGTTTTCTCCTTTGAAAAATCAAGAAATGATGCCACATTGAGCTAGTATAGTGTGTACTATCTTCTACTAAGATTTATAGTATGACAAAGCTAAAATCTATGTCCTATGAAATAGAGGAGTTACAATGCTACTTAAGAAGTTAAAACTTACACATGTCCAGAAAATGAAAATAATTTACAATATCTATGATGCCTACCTTAAGACCGTCTTGATATTGTTCTGTTTTCTCTTTCATGATTTTCTTGTGTTCATCGAAAATTTCTTCCATTCTTCCATACCACTGGAAAACATTATTATTGAGCCTGATGTCTGCTGGGGAAAAGCTGCTACACTCAATGAGGAAGGCAAGGCAGTTTTTAGAATCCACCAGTCTCTGTCCCAGTTCAATCATATCAACTGTCTCTACTTTCTGAATATAAGCCTGAGGGAAAACAAAAATTACAGATGGCATTTTAATGAACAGCTCATGTCAAAAACAGCCTGAGGAAATACATTGCAGAAATACACACAGGCTTGTTAGAAGTACTATAGGCTTTTGGTTCTAGATAGAGAACTGCAGAACAGTTTAGTCTCATCAATCCCAAACACCTCTACTAAAATAGCAGGGGGAAAAATAAAATATACTAAAGGGCACATGAAAAGCACTGGAAAACCAGAGAAGAATGCTGAGTTTCTAGGAGATATGAAGCAAGTGCTTTCTGAGTGGTACCATCTATTCTGTGTGTGAGTGGGTGAAAATACAATGTGTGTATTTGTGTGTGTGTATATGTATACATATGCACATGTCCTTGTGTATGTACATACATATATGCATATATCTCCTTCAAAGCTCTTTTGATACATATTAATTTATTTCTATATCTCAATAATATAAATGCCTAAGGAAACCTGCTATTCCACTGAAAAATGAGAAAACTCGCCATTACTTGTAACTGCCTATGCTCGCCTTCCCTATCTTATGCCCGACACTCCCTGTCTATGAAGTAAATTCTTCTTTTTTCTAATGTTTTTAAAACTCTTTTTAATCTCTAATCCCCATCTTTCTAGCTTTCTATCTTCATTCTCTCTAATGTTTTATATATATACAACATCACATATATGTTTGCAAAGAGCAGAATTCACACTAAATTATAAAGAATCACGAATTATAGAAAAAAAGGAACTTTCACCTTTTACTTTGTGCAATCGCACATTGTTTACATTTTTACTTTTGTAATTAAAAAAGGAAAAACAAGCAACATTGCCTAGAACTCTTTCATTGATGTATCATATTAATTAGACTAAATGTTTTTATTTTGCAAATGTAAACAAATAAGATGCAAATGATATGGTTTCCATAAGTAACAAAATGTCTGATGAAAATATATTTTTGTAATTTGGTTAATCAACCTTCCATGTAGTCAGACAACTGAGTTTTTATTTCCTCTTACTGATAATAAATAACTAATTTCTGAACTGAATAAATTAAGAAGCTATTTGCCTTTGTAGCAATAAACATTTTTAAGGTACAGAAATTTTTTTTTTATTAGTTTCAGGTGTACAACACAAGGCAATAGTTATACTCTTTACTCCCCAAAGTAAAAACCCCCCTCCCCCAGTTCGCCACCCCATTCCCCCGCCATATCATACATATCCATCACAACTCCCCTGACTCCCCTCCATAGTATACTCCACATCCCGTGACCATCCACATATTCAGTTGCAGTTGGCATACAATACTATACAACATCAGCTTCAGGTATACAGTGCAGTGATCAAGCCTCTACTCCATCCATGAAGTGGTCTCCCTAACAAGACATGTGACTATCTGACACGCCACAAAATTTTTACAACATTATTATATTCCCCGAACTGTGTTTCATATCCCTGTGGCAATATTGTAGTTGCCTATTTATGCTGTCTAATCCCTTCCCCTTCCCCCCCATCCCCACCCCGCTCCCAACTAGCAACCCTCAGTTTTTCCTCTACATCTACAAGTCTGTTTACTTTGATCATTCACTCAGCTCTTCAGACTCCACACACAAGTGAGATCACATGGTACCTGTCCTTCTCTGACTGACTTATTTCTCGCAACATAATAGTCTCTTCACAATATTGTCAATTACATTCCCAGAACTGCCCCCATATCCCTGCGGCAACATTGTAGTCCCATATACACTGTCCAAAAACTTCCCCCTCTCCCTCTTCCGCACTCCCTCCCAGCCAGCAACCATCAGTTTTTCCTTTATATCTGCTTGATACGACTTCAATCTTCTTAAATTGTCTCTCTGGGTTAGCTTGTTTACCCCTTTCTTTTGTTTAAAAAAGCCCTTTTAACATTTCTTGCAATGCTGGCTTGGTGGTAATGAATTCCTTAAGCTTATTCTTTTCTGAGAAGCTCTTTATTTCTCCTTCAATTTTAAGTGATAGCCGTGCTGAGTAGAGCAATCTTGGTTGTAGGCCTTTATTTTGTGTCACTTTGAATATCTCCTGCCACTCCCTTCTGGCCTGCAGAGTTTCTGTAGACAAGTCAGCTGTTAGTCGAACAGGAGTTCCTTTGTTTGTAACCTGCTGTCTTTCTCTTGCAGCCTCTAGGATTCTGTCTCTGTCTTTAACCTTTGCCATTTTGACTATGATGTGTCTTGGTGTGGACCTGTTTGGGTTCAGCTTGCTTGGAACCCTCTGCACTTCCTGGGCATGTATGTTGATTTCCTTTACCAGGGTAGGGAAGTTTTCAGTCATTATTTTTTCAAATACCTTTTCAATCCCTTGCTTCTTCTCTTCTCCTTCTGGTATCCCTATGATTTGAAGGTGGTTGCGCTTCACCTTGTCCCATAGGGCTCTTAAACTATTTTCATTGTTTTTTATTCTTTGGTCTTTTTGCTGTGCCAACTGGGTGAGTTCTGCTATTTTATCTTCCAAATTGCTGATCCGCTCCTCTGCCTCATCTACTCTACTGGTGATTCCTTCGAGTGTGTTCTTCATTTCAGTTATTGTATTCTTTAGTTCTAACAGGTTGTTTTTTATGGTTTCCCTATCCTTCTTTATGTCCTCGCTAAGTTCCTTAAACATTCTTATCATCAGTGTTCTAAACTCTGTCTCTGAAAGGTTGGATCCCTCTGTTTCATTTGGTTCCATTTCTGGAGGTTTCTTCTGATCTTTTACTTGTGACATGTTTCTTTGTTTTCCCATTCTGGCTGTCGCTCTGGGATTGCTTTGATGTATTAGATAGATCACCAGGAGAGCCCTGGCTGGATCACGCAGGCACGCAGCTCACGGCCCAACACTCCCAGGAAAATTCCCAGTCTCAGCCTGTCCCCAATCAGCCGCTCGCAGATCAGGCCGAGCAGCCCAACAACCAATCACCAGCCTGGCAACTCTGCGTGCGGAGTGCGGAGAGCAGGACCGAGGTGGCTTGCACACTTCCGCGTCTCAGTGAGCAGCCTGTTGGAGCCAGATCACTCCCACTAGGCATTTCCCTGGCAACACAGCACAAGCCCAGCGGAGGGTGGGGATCCGAGGCGGCTCGCGCACTCCCAGGTCTCAGCGAACAGCCTTTTGGAGCTGGAGGGCACACGCCCTGCGTTTCCCTGGCAACGCAGTATAAGCCGGGCAGTGGGTGGGGATCCAAGGCCGCAGGCGCACGCACGCACGCACACACACGTACTTCTGCGCCAATTCCACCAGACCAATGAGCTCTCCGACCTGATCCTACATGGGAGGGCCCAAGCTTGACAAAATGGCGTCCTCCCTACACCACTCGCGTGCAGGCTCCGCACCACGGGAACAACAGTACAAAAACCTCCACCCTTTGCACCAAAGGTCCTCAGTCCAGTCCATCCCCGCAGGCTCTTGGCTCACGCAGCCACTCCCTCCACCAGGAACCAGGTAAGTGCTCACTGGTGAGCAAGCCCGGGCGCTGGCCCCACTGATTCTCCAGCCACTCTTAGCCTCACCGAGCTGGGCAAAGAGAGTCCTCACTAATTTACTGCCGGCTATCTTGGAACTCCTCTTCCCGGCAAAGGAGCTCTGGGCTGGTGAGCTTGGTGTGTGGCCGGAGGGTCTCTCCCCCAACCAGACAAGCTTCCCATGGCTGGGGCTTCCCTCAAGGGGCTCACCCTCTCTTGTCTCCGCCCGTCCCACCAGACCAGACGCGGCTTCCTCTTTAAGTTCTTCGTTTAGTGGTTCTGTTCCTCCAATGTTCTGGGGACCTCCAGGGTTGAATGCTGTATAATTTGATTGTAATTTTGGTGTGATCCTGGGAGGCAGTTAGCACAGCGTCTGTCTATTGCGCCATTTTACCGGAAGTCCAGAAATATTTTTAATACCAGTTAATGAATCCCATTTGCTAATTCTGTTAAAAATTGCTATGAACAATAGAAATTTACACTAAATAACCCCAAATTCCTAATTATTTCCAGTGATGGCTAAAAGAGTAAATAAATGACACTCTTCACACTCAATATTCGTTTTTCCAAAAGAATTTACAATTATGGAAGTCTCCAGCTACGTTTATAATCATCCATAATCATAGCACTTGATATCCTACAATAACTAATATACAAACATTCTAAGAGTATATGTGTGTGTATTTGATACACATACACACACACACACAAATTCACATGCTAAGAACCACAGTCCAGTACAAATACTTTTAAAAAATAGAACTCTTTTAGAGCTGATATATAAAAGTTGGTTCTATAATTTTAACAAATCTTTGTTTAAGTGAAGAATTTAAAGAATGTACAATATCATTTGAATGTCTTTTGCAATTTCCTGCATGAAATAACATGAAAAACTATGAATGTGAGACATCCAATATTTTCTGTACTATAAGTCCTATGCTCAAAACATGTTTCAGCAAACGACAAGAGAAAAATTTAATATATAATAAAGATAGACTATAGGAAACAAAATATTACTTAAGCATTAAATATTTGTTGACAAATTTTGACAAAAAAAAAAAAGATAGGTAATCACTCATCTATGATTGCCCAAGACAGTCCTTGTTTACACCTTTAGCATGGAAATAATTATTAATAGTGCTCCCAATAATATTCTGGCAGATGATTGCATTACTAGCTTCAATACTTCGCTTCTCCTGATTATCTATGCCCTGTAGTGTCCTCTCACTCTGACTCTTTGGCCAGATGACTTGCTTTGGTCACTGGAATGTTAGCTAATGTGACACAAGGAGAAACTTGAAAAGCCTTTGGACAGTTGAGCTTGCTTCTGTGCCTCTACCATGCCACAAGAACATGCCCAGATGGGTCTGCTGGAGTCTAAGAGATGAGAGGAGTAGAGTCTAATTGCTGAACAGTCATGATACTTATCCAGCTGAGAACTAGCTGAGTGAATGAATGACCCAATTGAGACCAGAAGAACCATGCAAGAGTGCCCAGCCTAAATCACCAGACTCATGAGCTAAGTGTATGTGTGTGTGTGTGTGTGTGTGTGTGTGTGTATATATATATGCAAAATTATTTTAAACCTGTTTTAACTTTTTGAGTGATTTGTTGTTATCATGTCAATAATTATAAGAGCTGGGGGGAAATAATTAACTTATACATATAGGAGTATAAAGAGTTTATAAACAGTACCTTCATTTCCATTAGTTCTGTTGTATTTGGAGGCGTACTAAGAGCTTTTTCAGCTATCTTCTCAAATTCATCACATAAACTGAAACAACAGAGAAAAACAATCTCGAGTAATTAATTTTATTCCTAAATATATTACTATATACTATTTAAATGTTTCATTATATGAAAAATAAAGTAACATTATCTTACCTATATGACAGCTAATTAATTAAAAGCAAATTTGTGTTCATTTACTTATTCTTTCAATACACATTTAGTGATCATCTACCATGTTCCCAACTACAGTATTAAGTGATACAGAAATGGATAAAAAGTTATACTGATACTCAAGAAGTTCACAATCTAGTAGGAAAGACAGAACCATAAACGATCATTTCCAATCTCGAGATTTGAGGGCTCTACCAGAGATTTAGTTGAGATGGCACCAAAAAAAATGGTACAAAGGAAGGGAGTGATTAAACTTATTTGGAGGGAATGGTTAAAATGAGTCTATATGCTCAGAAACTTCCAGTAATGTGTAAATATTTCCTACTGATTTGGGTTGTAAGGCTAGGAACAAACAAACAAAAAAACGGTAGTGGATTTTAACGAAGTTCAGATAAAACATAGACATTTCCTCAAGAAGACTGGCTATAAGGGTAAAGGAGAGAGAAATAGCACGAAGTGGGGATTGGAAGATGGAAGAGGGTTTTGAATGTGTTTGTAAATTTCAAAAGTGGAATCAACAGTAAAAGAGACATTTAAAATGAGTTACAGAGGAGATGACTGGTGGAGCCAGCTCTAGAGGGATGGAAAGCAATGGGGCTGAGCTCATAGGTAGAGAGAACTTTGAATGCTTTCTGGGAATGTGGGGAGACAGGTATAAGACTCTTGCTTTCTGACTCTTACTTTCTGAGAATATGGGGAGACAGGTATGAAAGGGCTCATGGAGAGGTGAGTTGAGACATATAGGAGCAAGAAGTTGAGGGCATTCAAATGTGATGGTTCCTATAATAGTCCCGAGGTGTCCTTTGTACATCTAGTGAGTCTGGTGAAAGGCATAATTAGGAGAAAAGGGGGAAAAATGGAACTGGCATGAGCTCAGAGGGTAGTTAAGAGGCAGGGAAAATAGCTGTGAAACTAAAATAAATATTTCACTCAGCATGGAAAGCTACAAGTAAAAGACATTTTCACTATCCTTTCATTATTTTTAAAGGAAAAGGTGCTTTAAGCTGATTACGATTCTGGTTCCTAGATAAGCGACCCAAAGCCAAGTCCTCTTTCACCTGGTGCCTTCCTCTTCAGCCTTAACCCTCAACTCTCTTCCCTCACAGTGTCTGTGAAAAAAACACAAACCATTCCTAGTTCTTGGAATACATTATGCTATTTTCATACCTCACTCCATTCTACATAGTATTTTCTCTACCTGGAATTCTTTTACCCACATTATTCATCTGGCAGACTCCTACTCATCCTTCAAAATGAATTCACATATCACTTCCTCTTTGCAGACTTCCCTGATTTTCCCCTCTCGCCCAACCTCCACCCTGAAAGAAAATTGTTTCTTTCTCTGTTGTAGTTCTGTGGCTCAGTACAGTCCTTAGTGTGCCCTATTGTAATTTACTGGTTTGTATGTCTATGCAATACTGTAACTTTCTGCAGCAGTTTTATTCATATTTAGAGTCCAAGTACCAAGTGTTTTGTCTAATGCATGATCAGTAAATAAAGCTTACTTCAGGCTTCTTTAGAGCCTAAAAGAAATATTCTTTTTAATGATCTTCTTTTTCTCTCTAATACCATAACTATATAAAACAAATTCTGATTATTTGGGGTTTTTTTCCATGTAACTGGTATCAGAAAAGTGGCTCCCAGAGCAACACTAACACCAGTTGTTGGAAGACTGGTTATACCTTCTGTCTTAAATAAGCAGGTATTCTGCTTTACACATTAGCATCCTGTGAGTTTACTTAACAGAGGTCAGTTTTCCTAAAACTCTCCAGGTTAGTCAACAATGAGTTTTTGGTTTACACAAAAAGTTACCATGAACTTGAAGAGTAATTACAGCAAGATTAAGTTCCAAATGTGAGGGTCTCTTAGGACCCATGACAACTACTATTTAAATCCACTTCGAAACCCACTTTGTGTATTGATTATACAAATTTAAAAATCTGAACTTAGATAATGTTTACCTACTTGTGCAAATGAAATGCAAAACATATTAATACCATCTTAATTCAATCAATTGCAAAGGCACATTTGTGATGCAATAATACAATAATAATAATCACAAAATAATACTTAAAGCCAAGTAGAAATAAGTTTGACATTATTTTTTTCTTTTGAGTCTTTTTATTTTTGTTTTAAGGGCAATGTCACTGGCCCTCATATGTGGGATCCAAACCGGGGCTGCTGGCGTCCCAGGCCAGCTCTTAACCACCGCGCCACTCAGCTGGCCCTCTTTTGAGTCTTTTATGACACTGCTCTAATCTATTACTTTAGTTGAATGACAGTTGATTCTATTGCACATCGCCCCCCAAATAAAAATATAATCAATTTCATATAAATACCTTGTATTTAATTCCTGATGATCTCTGAACATTTTAGCTATAAGTTTTCCACAAATAATATCTGCTCGCTTCACCAAAGCTCTGATTAATTCCTCACAGCGTATTTCAAACATTCCTAAACGAATAGTCTGCAACGTTAAGTATTAGAAGTTTAATAAACTCACACAAAAAAGATCCCCACAATTTTTCCTTCTCATAATATTGATTTTGTGTTTGTGTGTGTATAATCTAACAAAACCGAGGGCTTTTGTTTGTTTGTTTGTTTGTTTGAATATGATGCAGACAGGCTTTCTAAATTCTCACCTTTACAACTATCTTCTGGGTAAATCTCCTTGAACACTTTGTTATCTTAGGAGCCAATTTCTATTTCAGGACAATAATGGATATAAAAACTGTAGAAAATTGACTTACTGCTAAATAGTTTGGAATTTAAATGTTATATTTGCTCTGTACACAAAAGTAAGATGTTCATGATAGAAATTTTAGAAAATATGAAAAAGGACAAAAGGAGAAAATTTTAATTTACCAGTCTCCTATAAACAAAAGTAACCACATTCTGGTGTACCTACCATATATTCCAAAGGATTTATAAACACTAAAGAAAAAAAAATTAGTTCTTAGAATTTTTGAGGGGTCAAATTAAAGCACTTAAAAGTTCGGGTTGTAGTAGGCTCTCAGCTCTACAAGTACAAAAACCATGCCTGTTTTGTCTACCTCCATATATCCAGGGCTTACCACAGTGCTTGGCTCAGTAAAGATTTTCCTTTTGATAGTAGTGGTCTAACTCTTTCACTGTGTGGTCTAAAAACACATCCTGATAAACCTGAGGAAAGATTGTTAGATACAGAGAACAGCTGTACAAAATGGGTCATTTACCTTTATAGATGTGTACTGTATTTCCTCTATTAGTTTTTGGTATTTGCAAATTTCTTGTATTATTTTCTCATAATGATGGTTTTCTGCAAGGAAAGCATCAATGTCTTGCTCAGCTTTTCTGGTGATCAAAAAATCATACTTGTCATAGAGTCTGAGGTGCTCAGTAGGTGCCACACTCTCTTTCATTACCATTTCCTTAATCTTTTCTTTATGAGCATCGACAATTTCATTCAGAATTATTGGCTTCAAGGTTGCTGGTTTAGAGTTACTTTCCTTAAAAAAGGGAAAATATGTTAGTTATTTAAATTCCTTAAATTAAGGTAACTGTGTCATTTATCTTTGTAAAAATGCCAATTTTATCATATCGACTTTTTTTTTTTTTTAATTCACAAGGTCTTTTTGATTTTCTTTCTCTTTTTTTTTTTTTTTTAAGATTTTATTGGGGAATTGGGGAAAAAACATTGTGTTTTTCCAGGACCCATCAGCTCCAAGTCAAGTTGTTGTCCTTCAATCTTAGTTGTGGAGGGTGCTGCTCAGCTCCAAGTCCAGTCTCTGCTTTCACTCTAGTTGCGGGGGCAGGGTGGCAGGGAGGGGCGTAGTTCACCATCCCATGAGAGAGTCGAACCAGCAAACTTGTTGCACACTGAGCCATGTGGCTGCCTATCAGCAGCCCGCGGCTGCTCAGCTCAAGGCACTATATTCAATCTTAGTTGCTCAAGGTGCTGTATTAAATCTTAGTTGCGGGAGGGGCACAGCCCACCAACCCATGTGGGAGTCAAACCAGAAACCTTGTTGTTAAGAGCATGTACTCTCACCAGCTCAGCGGCAGCTTAGCTTGGTCGCCGCTCACTGGCCCATGTGGGAATTGAACCAGTGACCCTGCTGCTCAGAGCTTGCTCTCTTAACCAACTGAGCCACTCAGCCAGCCCCTGATTTTCTAATCTCTTTAGAAAGATATACAGTCTAATCACAGCAGTATTTTAAATATCTAGGCTTCATATAACTTTTTGTTTTCCTTTAATGCTACCTACCTAATTGTGTTTTTTTTTTCTGTATAGATGAAAGAACAGTCACTTGAAAAATATACACAAAACAAGGAAATATAAAAACAGCAAAATCCACATTTTATTTGTACAATTGTATATGCTAGCTTAATAAAGTAGTGCTTGCACTGTACACTATTTTTAAAACAAGCCAGCTCAACATCATATCATTATACTCTGATCACAGTAACTTTTCACCTTTAGGTGTAATGTATCAACAAAGGAAAATTGTTTACTCATTCATTGACCTGTGATCTTTGATTCTGTGAACAGCAACTAGAACAGGCTAAAATTCCTAGTTGCAAAATTTGCATTCTGCTATCGGTAGGCATGAATGAATCAGACAATACTTTTAAATAAGCAAAGAAATCTCAACAGCTCGTCTCCTTGTTTCAAATAAGAGGACAAGTAAATGTGTCCAAATGGTTTATCATCTTGAACCAAGTTACACGTAAAAATATATTGCTCTACCTCTCATCTGTTTAGCTTTAACAAACAGAAATCATTGTCTGTTTATTCTAGTGGATATTCTACAACATTCAAATTAATAATATCAGGGGATTCCTTAGAGAACTGGGTAATTTGGTCAGGTATTCAGGGAGCATTTGTCTGCTATGCCCCCTAGTGGGCATTTCAGGAAATGATTTTGATTAGAATTAACTGCTTCATGAGAACACTAGTGAATCCCACCTGGTCTCAGTAGATGTTGGTGTCATCTTTTCTGGAAAAGAACTTTAGGATAAAACAACCTCTATTATGTACTATATGTGCAATGTGCAATTATTGGACCTAATGTGAAACATTAATATTCATTATAGAATGTTTCTTAAATTTATTAACAGCTTATCTAATTTCTAAGGCCTATGGATCTTTCTAAATATAACTGAATATCAGTAATTCAGAATTATATTAGAAAATATACTTTTGATATGAATTCGAATCAGTTCCTATCAAAAGTTAAGAGAAATTATATTTAGTGTGAGGCAGTTCAAGTGTTAAAAAGCATTATCAAATTAGATCATGAGATGGTGATGTGCTTGGACTCACAACACTTTAGCCCCTTGTAGGTTTGCCTTCCATTGGGGAATAAAAGTGTATTTTAATTTCCCTTTCAGTTTCTATCAAAGATTGAAACAGCTATATGAATTCCACCTCTGTAGTTGCAGTCAAAGATCATTAAGACCATGTTCAATTATCTTACTCAAAGCATCCTCTATATCGCTTATTTCTAAACTTGACTGATAGCCAGAATCATCCAGGGATATTTTACCAGTACCTATTTATGAGTACTGACTGTCATTGTGAATCCACATCTTGAGGGGTGAAGGGTGGTGGTAGTCAAGATCTTTGGGTTTAGATTTCCAAAATGTCACCAGAGAGGGCAATCCAAGATGGCGGAGTAAACACTGCCTGCTTCCTTCCATGAACATGAGAAATTACAATTAAATTATAGAACAATCAACCTGGAGAACAATCTGAAGTCTGGCTGAACAGAAGATTTATAACTAAGAATAAAGAGAAGCCATGTTAAGATTGGTACAAGGGACAGGGATGCAAAATGAACTGACTTCAAACCTCTGTGTGGTGGTTGAGAATAAGGAGGGGTATCTCAGCTGCAGAGGTTCCCTCCCAGAAGAGTGAAGGGCTCTCCAATTCAGAGTACCGGTGCTGGGAAGAGGAGCCCCCACAATATCTGGCTATGAAAAACAATGGGACCATCCAGGTAGGATGGAAGGCTATTGGAAACCCAGACATCCTCTTAAAGGGACTGTGCACAGACCCATTCACTTGCAGGCACCCACCATGGGCTCTGGTGGAGGGACAGTGACTTGGGGTGGGGAAGGGGACAGACTGAGGTGTGTGGCTTCAGAGCAAGGGCTGGAGGACAGTCGCCATTTTGTCTGTGTGGGGTCCTCCTCCCTTGTAGCTGGAAGGCGGGTGCCATCTTTCCTGTGTTTAGCACTTCTCCACATGGCCATATCCGAACATGATTGGTCTGGTGAGCTCCACTGCTCCACCCTGCTGACTCAATGGGACCCAATCCTACCCAAACCCACAAATGCTGGAGGTACTTTCTCTGTGAGCAGCCAGCCACATTCTCATTGCACTCTTTCTTGGAAAACTATCAGAGTCCAGGCGAGTGGCAACTGGCCTCCACATGCTGTGAGACTTTTGCTGAGTAAATCCAGCTCAACACTGGCATCAAACCAGAATCTACACTAAACTGGTGACCACAATTCTTCCCACTCTAGTGACTCTCTGAGACCCTGCATCACCAAACTTACATATGCACGAAGCTCTATCAGTGGGTAAACCTTAAGGGAGCTGGCAGGTGGAAGCAGGCCTGAGATGTCCTGGCTGTCATAGGCAGTAGTTGACCTGGGCCTGCACCGGAGCCCCTCCCAAGAGGCCTCAGAACCAACATACTTGGAGGTTGGCTTCAAACTACAGCAGAGCACCACCCAATTAGCTTCACAAGTGACACATGTAAAAGGAACTCTCAACAGGCACCAGAACCTACTGGGGTGAATCCTACTTAGTGGGGTAAGCCCCCCAGACAGCAGCTGTAAGCTGTGGATGTGGCCAAACCCCACAGCCAATCAGCCTGGGGGTGAATCCTGTCCAGTGAAGTACCAATAGGGATCAAAGCTCAACTATAACAGGAGAGGACATACAACCCACACAAAGGACACTCCTGGAGCACCCAGTTCAGGTGATGAGGGAGACTGTGCCAGGGCCCCACAGGGTACCTACTACATAAGGCCACCCAGCAAGACTGGCAGACATTGCAGTCCTACTAATACATAGAAACAAACACAGAGGATCAGCCAAAATTAGAAAACAAAAAATACGTCCCAAATGAAAGAACAGGACAAAACTCCAGAAACAGAACTAAACAAAATGAAGGCAAGTAACTTACCAGAGACAGAGTTCAAAACGATGGTTATAAGGATGCTCAAGGAACTTAGTGAGAACTTCAACAAAGAGATAGCAAGCATAAAAAAAGACATAGAAACCATAGAAAAGAACCAGTCACTAGTGGAGAATACAATAACTAAAGTGAGGAATTCACTAGAAGGAATCACCAGCAGACCAGATGAAGCAGAGGACTGAATCAGCAATTTGGAAGACACGATAGCAGAAAACACCCAATTGGGACAGCAAAAAGAAAAAAGAATCCAAGAAAATGAAGAGTTTAAGACACCTCTGGGACAACACCAAGCATAACAACATTTGCATCATAGAGATACCAGGAGGAGAGAGAAAGCAAGAGATTGAGAACCTACTTGAAGAAATAATGACTGAGAATATTCCTAACCTAGGAAAGGAAACAGACACAATTCCAGGAAATGCAGAGAGTCCCAAACAGGATGAACCCAAACAGACCCACACCAAGACACATCAAAATTAAAATGCCAAAGGTTAAAGACAAAGAAAGAATCTTAAAAGCAGCAACAGAAAACAGTTATTTACCTACGAGGGAGCTCCCATAAGACTATCAGCTGATTTCTCAACAGAAACGTTGAAGGCCAGAAGGGATTGGCAGGAAATATTCAAAGAGATAAAAAGTAAGTATCTACAACCAAGACTAGTCTACCCAGCAAGGCTATCATTTAAAATCCAATGACAGATAAAGAGCTTCCCAGACATGAAAAGCTAAAGGAGTTCATCACCACTAAACCAGTATTACAAGGAATATTAGAGAGACTTAAGATGGGGGAGGGGGTAGATCAAAATTATGAATACAATGGCAATAGCTACATATCTATCAACAATTACTTTCAATGTAAATGAATTAAATGCTCCAATCAAAAGACATAAGGTGGCTGAATGGATAAGAAAACAAAACCCTTACATGTGCTGCCTACAAGAGACTCACTTCAGATTGAAAGACACACAAGACTGAAGGTAAAGGGATGGAAAAAGATATTTCTTGAAAATGGAAACAAAACAAAACAAAACAAAAACCTGATGTAGTAATACTTATACCAGACAAAATAGACTTTAAAACAAAGGCTATAACAAGAGACAAAGAAAAACTCAGTAATCCCACTTCTGGGTATTTATCTGAAGAAATCCAAAACGCTACTTCGAGGGGAAGTATACATCCATAAGTTCATTGCAGCATTGTTTACTGGCCAAGGTGTGGAGGCAGCCTGGGTGTCCATTGATGTAAGAATGGATAAAGAGGAGGTGGTACACATATACAATGGAATATTAGTTGGCCTTGAAAGGGGTTGGGTTCCATCTGTGGCAGCATGGATGGACCTGGAAGGTACTGTGCTGAGTGGAGTGTCAGACAGATGCAATGTGATTTTGTTTATATATGGAATCTAAAGAACAAAATAAACCAACAAAAGAGAAACACACTCACAGATACAGAAAACATTTTGATGGTGGCCAGATGGGAGGGGATTTGGGGGTGTGGGTGAAAAAGAGAAAGGGATTAAGAAGTACAAATTGGTTGTTACAAAGTAGTCATGGGAATACAGGATAGAGCACAAAGAATATAGTCAGTAATATTGTAATAACTATGTATGGTGTCAAATGGATACCAGATTTGTTGGGGTGACAGATGTGTGGGGTTCAGGGCAGGATGAAAAAGGTGAAGGAATAAAAAATACAAATTGGTAGTTACAAAATAGTCATGGGGATGTAAAGTAAAGCACAGGGAATATATTCAATAATATGGTAATAATTATATGTACAGTGCCAGGTAGGCAATAACTAGCCAGGGAGATCACATCTTAAATTACATAAATGTCTAACCACTATGCTGTACACCTGAAATTAATATAAAATAATATTGAATGTCAACTGTGATTGAAAAATTTAAAAAGGGGGAAAAGATGAAGGAGAGTAAGAGATACAAATTTCCAGGTATGAAACAAATGAGTCATGGGGATGTAATGTACAATATGGGGAATATAGTCAATAATATTGTGATAGCATAATACAGTGTCAGATGGGTGCTGGACTTATGGTGATCACTTTGTTAGGAATATAGGTATAGAATAATTATGGTGTACCTCTGAAACGAATATAATATTGTATGTTAGCTATATTTTTAATAAAAATCATTAAAAAAATGTCACCAGGTGATGCTGATACATAGGGTTTCAGAACCATTACTCCCATGTAAGACCTGTCACTAAAAATTGCATACCAGGAAAAACATCAGTCTCTCCTTGAGAAATCTAAATGAATTGTTAATTCCTACTTAAAACTTGTCATCTTTTCCTTTTTACTTTAGAAACTGTGAGTTTAGAACCATATTTGTAACCATAAATGCATAGCAATTATATTCATTCATATGATTATAACGCTTTTCTCCACTTTGAGCTTTGTCTAGTAACTCATTAAGTTGTTATATCTGTTTCATAAACTACCTCAAATCATTCTTGAAAAAAGGCAGGGTATGAAATGATTAGAAAAGGATGCAATAGATAGACTGGAATTAAACAAAGGACAAAGTAAACAGTAAGTTTGTTAAAAGACTTCTATTTATGGCAATATGAGGAATAGCTATCCTGAAAACAACTACCTAGTTCAAAACACATAAATATGCTGGGAAAAAATGCTAAATATAACTTCAATAATGCATAGTTAAGGAAGCAAAATGATAACAAAAGTCTAAGAAGCCCAACATGAGAGAAAGCATGAATTGAGAGGGTCTTGTGTCTGCTCTGGGGACTCTGCTGACCTCTGGCGGTCTAAGCTTTGCTTTCATGAGTCTGCAGCAAGATGCGCGTGCGTGTGTGTGTGTGTGTGTGTGTGTGTGTGTGTGTGTGTGAGAGAGAGAGAGAGAGAGAGAGAGAGAGAGAGTGTGTGTGTGTGTGTGTGTGTGTGTGTGTGTTTATGTGGTGTGTTGGGTAGGGACAGGGAGAATAGATGTCAGGGAACAAAGCCTCAAGTCTGAGCAAGGTACGAAGTCATCGCCAACACAACCTCAAAATGGACGTTCTGAGGACAAACTCTGAGAACGATGAAATGTGACAGAACCTTTGAATGAGGGGGAATATGTAAGGGAAATGTCCTGTTTAGGCCTTGTTTCTAAGTGGAGAAAAAAAGATGGTTGCCTTAAGAATTTGTGGTCACACTGCTGTTTTCACACAGATTAGGGTAAGCATTCACACTCCCAGTGTTATCCACAAAACCGGCAGGCTTCTATTTAAAGTGGTCCTAGGTCTGCAGAGGCCTCCAGAGCACCTGTGAAGAGAATATGCAAATTCCAGAGGAACCAACTTAAAGCAAGGCCTCAAAGACCTCTCCACATAAAGTTCTTAAACATATAAGCCCACAATTATAAAGGAAAAACACCCACAGATATAAACCACCAGGAGCAGGAGTAGGATCGGCAAACGGAAAAGTAAGAGTAATAAATACATGACTAAGTACAAGAGACTACCATAAATGACCAGGCATATTTGAAAAAGAACTTAATGGAATTTCAAAACACTAAAAATAAACCAATTTAAAAAATGAGATGTTCTATTAAATGGATAATTTCACAATCCTAATGTTGAGAGAAAAAAAAAAGAAAACCAAAACAAAAAAAACAAAAACGAAGACACAGGTTATTTATAAAATAACTCCATCTATACAAAGGTATAGAAAAATAAACAGATATTGTTTGGTATATACAGACATGTAGTAAGCTTATCTTTAAAAAATTCAGAATAATAACCACAAAATTCAAGATAGTGATCTTTTTGCTGCAAGGCAGAGGTACAGGATGTGAAGACAGTGGGGCAATACGAGGTGGGAAGGGTTTCAAGGAATCAGTAATAACTTTTGCTTAAGTTGGATTGTAGGTAAACAGGTATTAAGCGTATTACTACTTAAAACTGTACACATTAGTCTCCTGTACTCTTTTGTAGCATGAAATTTTTATAAACTATTTTTAAAATAAAAAAGAAAATAGAAAGCTACTGGTTGGACTTAACAAAACATGAAAACCTTGTAAGTTAAGGAATTTCCAGACATGCTCATTTCATACACCAGAATGCAATAACTACTGTTGAAATGCCACAGTTCAGCATAGTTTTGTGAAATATTTGGCCAAAGAGAGGAGGGGAAGTAGGATCTCTGATTTGAAAGTACGAAGACACTATTGTTTCTGGAAAAGAGTATCTGAGGGTATTCGCTGGGAGGACAGTGTTGCAGAGCTGGGAGAGTACAGTGAGGTCGACAGCATGGTCTGAGTGCTCCAGCTGACTGCTTCAGCTCTGATCACAACTTTAATGCTTTCCCCTCAGAAAGTTTCAGCCAAGTCCAATGGAAGAGTGGATTAACACACTAGGTATATCAGAAGAGAAGCTAATGGGAAAAGATTACATTTTTGAAGCACAACTTCCTTATAAGTCAATGTGACTAGGACATTTAAATTCTCCCGAACAGAGGATACCTGTCTACCTCTTTTAGAAGTTATTTGAAGTGAATATCATCAAGCAAATTCAAGCAATCGAAATATCCTTGTTACTTACCCACTTGGAATACAATTTGATCTCAACCCTTGGCACATAACTGACAGCCTTCATCATGACATCATAAACATTTAGAAGGATGTGTATATAGTCATTGAATTCAGGTTCAAACTTAATGGTGTCATTATCAAGAATCAGCCTGATGATGAAACCTGGATGTTCAAAAGCTCTAATAGAATCCTGAAAAACATTATAAATATACATGTGAATATACATATGAATTGTGATAGACTAAGAAATGCACTGGTCCAATTAGAATACGTGGGAACTCACCCTTCCTCTTATGCCCTAGACAGTTAAGCCAAAGAGGAGCTCTACTAAAAAGGGCAAGAGCGATTCCCAGCTAGACTTGTGCGTGTTTAGTATCCACTGGGCCTACATATCAACTGTAAGGTCAGAAAAAGGAGTATGTGCAAAAGCAGTGGGGTTCTAGAATCAGGCACAAAAGAGCCCAAGAAGAGAACATTCCAATTCTCAGGTGCTGCTCATAATATAACAGTAACTTCTCCCAGAAAGAAAAGAGTTCCTTGTGGAAACTTTCCCCAGCCATCACGACTCAAATTTCCCAATTACAGGAACTTTCACTAATCTTTACCAATGTGATGATACTCATATAGCCAAAGGATGTAGGTTAACACTAACTTTTTTAAACAGATAAGTATAATGGGTCTAAAGAGATCATTTTTGCTCTCCCACTAGTAAAGGTATTTTATTTTCCACCATGAAAAAATTGAAAAATAAATTAGTAAATGAATATTGGTATAACTGAACCATACTTACTGGGGGTTGTGCAATTAAGTCTGTGAAATCTTGCATGGAGACCAAAGTGAGTTCTTGTAGCTGTAAAGTCATAAGTGTAGCAGCGCAGTTGAAAAAAGATTCCAATTTGGCACTGCTGTCACCAGTTGGCAATTGCTTTTTTTTATTGCCTTGGTAATAAATATTCTGCACTTCTGGAAACCACCTTGAAAGAAAAAAGGACTTTTAAAAAGTTAACACTTTTAGGAAATCACTTTTTTTTTACATTTTAAGCATTAACAGTAACTTCTGGACATCTAAGGTCTTCATAGAAAGGTATAGTGCTAAGTGACTATCCACTCTCTGAAATGTAAGTGTTAACATGTTTTATTTCTCCTAGGAAAAGAAATTTTAATCATAGCTAATAGAAAATGACTCAACGATGTGATGCTGTGAGAAAAATGTATATCTAACTCCTAGGACTATGATTTATGTACTTTTTGAATGAACATGACAACTAACTTTATTGAATATTACAAGATACTCCTCTCTGGTCTCCAAGATGTTCTTCAGGGAATGGATTTGTTGTTTTAAAGCTAAAATGTGAACAGCTGATTAAACCAAGGGAAGCCTTATTTGGTTCAACCTACTTGGCATTTTATGCTATTCAATTTGTTTCACAATGACTTTAAAACAAGGTACTAATCAACAAAAACAAGTATGTCATTTTTTTATTCCCCTTAATGTGGAATCCTGAAAGAGTGACTGATTTAAAACAAAATTTCAGGGCCGGCCAAGTGGCGCGGTGGTTAAGCGCTGGCTTGGGAAGCCAACGGCCCCGGTTCAGGTCCTACATATGAGGGCCAGTGACACTGCCCTCAAAAAAACACAAAAAAAACCCCACAAAGTTTCAAATATGTGTATTAATCTTTGTAATAAAAGGATAACAGTGAAGTTAATATATAGATATGTCATAATGATAACAAGTAAAGTTTTCAGTTTACAAAACCATTGATTGACCAACACTACAAAATCAAGGAATATTGGCACCTTTTTCAAAAGAGATAATGGATTTTCTAAAATAAGAGACTCAATATAATTTCAGGAGTTGCCTGAATGCTCAGAGAGAGATCTTAGTTTTAAATATATGTATTCATCCCTTTAACAAATACATGTCTAGTGTCTACTATGTGCTGGGAACATGTGTCATGGGAGATACAAAAATATATGACATCATCCCTTCTCTCTTATAATAATGAAGGCAATGTGTCATAGCAGGAAAACAGCTTTGAAGTCAAAGGACAGAGATATAATTTTCCATTTAAGAAAGGAAGAAAGGTTAAGGGTTTTATAGTGAAGATGGCAATTTCACTGAAGAATAGATAGAAATGAGATGGGCCCCTGAGAAAATGATCTGAAGTAGAGGGAGGATAATAGGTAAAATAGGTGGGCTGATATATCTAATCATTTCACTGTCTATAATAGAGATAATGGACTATAAAATAGGAAGAAATAAGTGGGGAAAACGTCTGTGAGGATTTTTGCAGAACTTGAAAAGGAAACACTTGGACATGGGACAGCCTCTAATATGAAGTCAGGGTGAAAGTATTTTCAGAATTAAGAATAGAAAGAATAGGTTCAGACCAGGTTGCAGAAGACCTTAAAAGGCAGGTTAAGAAATGTGGACTTGAAAATAACAATTAAAATTTTTTTAAAAATGTGGACTTGTTTTGTTAATAAAAGCCAGAAACTGAACTAGAGGATATTTTAAGATTAATTTTGCAGTGGTTTGTAAGCTACAAAGGAGGTTAAAAGGACCTGCCAAGGGATAGTGGCAAAGGGAATTAAGACAAAAGAGTACACATAGGAGATGTTTCTGAGAGAGGATCAAGAATAGTTCATAGTCATAAAGTAAGTCTCAATAAGTATAAAAGGATTGAAATTATACAAAACTAGAAATCTGTAAAAGAAGGATACTCTGGAAATTCACAAATACATGGAAATTAAACAACACAGTCCTAAACAACCAATGAGTCAAAAAAAAAAATCACAAGGAAAATTAGAAAATAATTTGAGATGAATGAAAACGAAAACAATAAATATAAAAACTCGTGGAATGCGAAAAGTAGTTGATTAGGGCAAATTTTATAGCTGTAAACACCTACATTAAAAAATAAAAACAGCCGGCCAAGTGGTGCTGTGGTTAAGCAATGTCTTGGGAAGCCAGTGGCCTCAGTTCGGTTCCACATGTGAGGGCCAGTGACACTGCCCTCAAAAAAAATAAAAATAAAAATAAAAAATAAAAACAATCTTAATAAGCTAAACTTCCACTAGAAACTGGGAACAGAAGAACAAACTAAACTCGAAACAAGACAAGGGAAGAAATAAGGAGTTGAGCAGAAACAAACAAAATAGAGACAAAAAAAACAACAAAGAAAATCAACAAAACCAAAAGTTGGTTTTTGAAAAGATTAGCAAAATTGACAAACCTACTAGCTAGAATGACCAAGAGAAAAGGAAGGCTCAAATGATCAAAATTGGGAATGAAAAAGAAGACATTAATACTGACCTTACAGAAATAAAAAAGATTATGAGACTATAATGAACAATTATATGCAAACAAATTAGATAATCTAGCAAATTCCTAGAAAGACACAAACTGCTAAAATTGACATAAGAAGAAATAGAAAATATGAATAGATCTATAACAAAGAGAGACTGAGTTAATAGTTTTAAAGATTCCAAAACAACAACAAAAAAACCCAGGACCCAGAAACAGATGGCTTCACTGGTGAGTTCTACCAAATATTTAAAGAAGAATTAACACCAATCCTTCACAAACTCTTTCAAAAAAGACACTTCTAACTTATTTATGAGGCTAGTATTATCATACAAAAAAGACAGACAAAAATATCTTTAAAAAATAAAACTATAGACCAATATCCCTTATGAACTCAGATACAAAAATCCTCAACAAAAAAGTAGCAAGCTGAATCCAATAGCACATAGAAAGGATTATGCTCCATGACCAAGTGGGGTATATCTTAGGAATGCAAAGTTGGTTCAATATATTAAAATCAATGTAATACACCATATTGATAGAATAAAGCAGAAAAACCCATTATCTGAATAGATGCAGAAAAAGCTTTTGGTAAAATCCACACTATTTCATGATAAAAACAATCAAGAAACTAAGAATAAAAGAGAAATTCCTTGACACTGACAAAGGACAACTACATAGCTGACTTAATGGTGAAAGACTGACAGCCTCAGAAACAAAACACAGATGTCCACTCTTGACACTTCCATTTAACATTGCCCTGGAGGTTCTAACTAGAGCATTATGCAAGGAAGACTAAACAAAAAACAAGGGGCTGGCCGAGTGTCTCAGTTGGTTAAGAACTTGCTCGAGTGCCAGCTGAGCTCAGAGCAACAGCAGTTTGATGCCCAGCTCAAGCTGAGCAGCCACTGAGCTGCCAACAGGTAGCAGGATAGCTCAGCTAAAAAACAAAAAAACAAAAAACATGCAGATAAAAAGTAAACAAATAGAACTTTATTTGCAGATGATATGATCTTATAAAGAGAAAGCTATAAAAGACACACACACACACATACACACACACATTCAAACTAATAAACAAGTTTGGCAGGGTTGCAGAATACAGGATCAATATAGAAAAAATAGTGAAATTAGACTTAATCAAAGTTAAAAATATTTGTGCTTCAAAGGACAATATCAAGAAAATGAAAGAATAAACCACATAATGGGAGAAATATTTGCAAATCATATGATTGATTAGTGTATATGAATCAATCCAGAATACATGAAGAACTCTTATAACTCAACAATAAAAACAATCACCCAATACGAAGTGAACAATGCTTTGAATAGACATTTACCTAAACAAAATAAATAAATGAGCAATAAGCAGATGAAAATACACTCAACATCATTAGTTATTAGGAAAATGTAAATCAAAACCACAATGAGATGGCACTTCACATCCACTATAATGGCTATAATCAGAAAGATGGACAATAAGTATTACAAGCATGTGGAGAAATTGGAACCCTTATACGTATTGGTAGGAATGGAAAATTTTACAGAACTTTCAGAAAACATTGTTGCAGATCCTCAAAAAGTTAAACAGAATTATCATATAACCTGTCATTCCACTGCTAAGCATATACCCAAGATAACTGAAAACACAGGTTTATACAAAATGAATGTTCATAGCGGCATTATTCATAATTGACAAAAAAACAGAAGCAAACTAAATGTCCATCAACTGATGAATGGATAAACCAAATATTGTATGTCCATACAATAGAATATTATTTGGCCATGAGAAGGGATAAAGTATTGATACATTCTATAACATAAATAAACCTTGAAAACTTTATGTTCAGTGTAAGACGCCAGACATAAATGGCTATATATTGTATCATTCCATTTACATGAAATGCCCAGAATAGGGAAATCCATTGGGACAGAAAGTATATCAGTGGTTTCCAGGGGCTTGTGGAAGTGTGAATGGGGAGTGACTGTAAATATATACAGGGCTCCTTTTGGGAGTGATGCAATTAGTGGTGATTATTGCACAACCTTGTGAATAGATTGTAAACCACTGAGTTATACACATTAAAGTGGTAAATTGTATGGTAAGTGAATTATATCCATAAGAAAATAATAGCAATATACTGGACATGGCTGGGAGCAGGGTGAGGGTGGGGAGGATGTAGGTGATGAGCAAAAGAGATAGAAAAAGTCACAGTTTTCAACCTGGCCTGGGGATGGTCTAGAACAGGGTTTGGAGGAAAGAAAACATTATTATGGAGATACTGAGATTCAGGTGCTGACATGGCATTCAATTGGTGATATACAGTACAACGTTAGTGATAATGGCCTAGACATCAGAACACATGTAAGATCTTCATACAGTTCAGACAGATGAAATCATGACATTTTTGCTAATATAAAGAAGAGAAACAACAGCAAACCCCTGTGCAGACCCTACTCTTGGCAATAGTAAGAATAAGTACAGCCAGAAAATGAGATAGAAACAAAGAAAAATAAAAGAAAAAAACAAAACAAAAACAGAGTCACAGGGACACAGAAAACCAGCTTTTCAGGAGGTAGGGGTGGTAATCCACAGCAACTACTGAGCCGAAGTAGAGAATGAGGATGGAGAGAAGACGTTTGGGTTGGGGGTAGATGTCATAATTAATCATTTGCTCACTGTTTCTCCACTGTGGTGAGCTGATGTTCTGATACACACATTCTGGCTCACTATTTAAATTATGATCGAAGGCTTCTCCCATTAGAATCAATCAGGAAGCATCAAGAGATATAGCTCATCAATCTACATCTCTCAGCAAAATTATTCAGTAAAGGTTTGTAGTCTACTCTGTCCTTTGACACACAATTTACTAAAATTTACAGTGGTAATGTATTTCTGGGATATAACCCTGAAGTTATAGATCAAGATCATTTATTCTTATTCTGTCCTTAAGAGGTCATTTTCTTTTCTGTAGTTAATTATAGGGTTTCATTCTGTACATCTCCTTTCTTTATGTTAACACAATATTAATATTAGACAAAAGTGTAAAGTTCTTTCAAGTACTGTCAGACAAAGAATTTAATTTCTAGAGAAGAAAAATATGATAAAGGAAACATTCAGTCTTAACCTATCTAGATACATTTCTAAGTAACTTTTGGAAAGCATGAAGATAAGTTAGAGTTTCATGTCCTCTGTTATCTTGCATTTGATCTAGTTGTAATATCCTATTTATAATGCTATAACCCATGAGACAGACAATTTTCCTGTATTGTTTCAGAACATTATGTGCCACCTATATCAACAATTACCAAATGTGGCTATTTCATTTATATGGGCAAATCCAATAAGATGTTTAATTATCATTTGATAATGATATTGTAAATTCCTTTAAATATATTTTCCCCACAAGATCTTTTTTTAAACTCTCCTGCATCCTAAAAAAAAATTAAAATAAAAAAAAAAGGAAAAAGGAGCAACTTGCATGTAATAATAGTAGATATCAAATAAATATCTGGCAAGTAACTAGTTTTGATCATTCCCCCACGGTAACTAATCCCACTCTCAGAGCCAAGGTAGATACCAAACATTAAGAAAAAAAACCCAGAGCCAGCCGAGTGGCGCGGTGGTTAAGCGCTGGCTTGGGAAGCCAGCGGCCCTCGTTTGGGTCCCACATATGATACTGCCCTCAAAAAAGAAAAAAAGAAAAAAGAAAAAAAAACCCAAACCATTAATTATAGTCATTTTATTGGGTTGTCGGAAAAATCATGATGTATTTTGTCTATGTTTTTCAAAGGTCATTTATTTATATAAAGAACAAAGATCAATCAATGATATATTGCCAATTTTGTTCAATAACCTTTTGCCATCTTTCAGTGAGCTTCATAATTCCTCATTCATAAAAGGACCTGTCTTTATATGCGAAAAACTGAACAAGGTGCTGATTTGCAGCCTCATCTGAATTGAACAATGGAACACAACTCCTTTACAACTAACGAGCTCTGGACATTTCTGGATGATGGATTCGTTCAAACTGTCCAATTGCCAACAGTACACATTCGAATTGATTGTTTGGTTCCTTGGTAGGAGCTCAAAAAACACAATACCTTTAAAATCCCACCATACTGAGAGCATAACCTTCCTCTGATGAATGTCTGATGAATATGCGCCGTCAAATGAATTTCTTTGAATTCATGTGGAACCCAAATATCGAGCTTGCTTAAGTATCCCAGCTTCTTCAGATGGTCGTGAACACTTGAATGACGGGTGTTCAATGTTTCTGTAATCTCTTGTGTTGTATAACATGGGTTTCTCGATCAATGCCTTTATTTTGTCATCATCAACCTCGGTGGGCCTCCCTGACCGAGGAGCGTCGTTGAGATCAAAATCACCAACACAGAATTTCCTGAACCATCGTTGGCACTGACATTCTTGTAGAGCATTGTCACCGTAAACTTCATGCAACTGTTCACAAGCTTGACGCACATTCTTCCCTTTATGGAAGTACAACAGTAAAATATGGCAAAAATGCACAGTTTGGTCTTCCATCTACAACTTGTTGTAAAATCTCCAAAACTCAACCAAATCACTCATTTTTTTTTTAGAATGAAGCTAGAACTGTCAGCTGTCAAATGACATAGCAATAACATAGATGCAAATGACTCTAGTACTTCCAAAAATGAACTAGTGCCATCTGTTGTAAACATGCGTCATGACTTTTCCGACAACCCAATAGTTGCTATACAATCTATGCTATAAAACATCTAGACAGACATTACAGACCAACGCAGTTAAAGGCAACATATTTAACTCTCACACAGAAATGATTACAAACTTGTTAAAATGGGATTTTCTAAAAGCAGTGCCCACCAATCATTTTTAAATGTATATTTTACTACATGAAATTTAAAACTTTACATTTTCAGTAGAGTCTCTTTGGCAGTTTCCATGTGTCTCATGACAATGGTTTGAAAATTTGACAGTTCTAATGCCTCCTGGCGATTGTGAAATTCTTCTGTATCAATTAAGCGTAATTTTCTGTAAGAGATCAAAATGAACAGTGATTTAAATATGAGTCGTTTTTGTCTTTAGTATTTTGCTATTTAATTCCTTTTCAAAAAATGATATTCCTAGGTCTTATGACTAAAATTTGTGTTTCATAAAGTTAAACATTCAAGTATATGAGGTATAAAATTAAAAATAATTCATATGATTTAATTCAACAGGAACTCAGTATGATATTATGAAACTACACTGTGAATTAGAAGAAAGTTGCAATAATGGATTTGATGGACAGGTTAGACTGACTTTTGCTTTCAAACTGGAACAATTCAAACAGGAAAAGAGGTAGGGCTCAAAGTTTCTAGGGGCCACTGCTCTTGAAACAAAAACTGCACCCTCTTTGAAAAGCAGCCCTGAATATTAGGGAACCATGGGTTGGGCGAATTCTCACACCTAATTAAGACGGGTATATGAAAATATTTTTTTTAGAGGGCAGTGTCACTGGCCCTCATATGTGGGACCCGAACCGGGGCTGCTGGCGTCCCAAGCCAGTTCTTAACCACCACGCCACTTGGCCAGCCCCGAGAATCTTTTGAACCTGCCTGGTTTTGTTTTTTCAGAAAACGTAAGTGTTTACTCCAGTCAACAACTTTCAATACAACCTCATTTCTGACTACAACACTGTGGATCTTTGTAATATCTGTGGTTTACTCATTTATGAAGTTTTTTTTCTGGCAGATTAACTAAACTGAAAGAACAATATTACCTATCAGTATCATTGTACTATTCACCTCAATTTAACTACATTCCTTCTCTATTTCCATGTGATTGATTTCTATGTTATCTGAAAGACAGTATAAACACTGTTAAACATATCACATTTAATTTTTACTTAAAGACCAATGCAAAATCCTGGGTAATAAACAAAACACATTTCGAATCTATTTATTTACATTCCTCTCTGGCTAAAATCCATCTCATAGGTTACAATGCATTCAGTACGTGGCACCGGTAATACATTAGGCACAGAAGAAGTACAACCATTGTTGGAGCGCCCTTGGTAATGTGTTATTCTGGATAACTGAACAAGCGTAAAGCAACGTTTTAAATAAAACACTTTGAAAACTTAGGATAATAGCACATTCTAAAGATAATCCATTCTCTGTACTTCTTGGTCCACGTTTTCAGCATGATTTTCCATTTTAAAGCGGTAGCTGTGTACCAGCGTACAGGTGCATGCCATGTGCAGCACTGCGTGAGTAGCTGTTGAGAAGAAGCCCTGGCATTCCTTTGCCACTGAGCCACCAGACCACTCTGCCCTGCAGTTCCTTAGTGTTTGTGTTGTGACAGAATTCTAGGTACAGGCCACCCACTTTTTTGAGACTGAAACTTTTGCTGATAACATTTCCCATTTGGTCAATAGGCTAAATTGTTAAGAAGATGGGAAAAATACTACCAGGCACCATTCCTACTTTCCCAGGACAATCCCTACGATAATCTGGCAGGAGAACAGTAGTTTAACCCCCACCTTAAGACTATAGAAAGAATCAGGAAAAAGATCCTACACTAGCTAAATATGGTTTAGCAGAATGTTTATAAGTCTCTAAAAGTTTTATGGTGATGAATCTTCTAACCACCCAAATCTCTTCATCTTAATTTCTATCCATAGACAAATAACAGCACACATCACCCAGTGTGTGATCCTCAGGTCTTCTCTGTACTCTTCCTGTCCCTTACCAGCCACATCCAATCAGATATAAATTTCTGTACACTCAGCTGTCAGTCTGGCATCCCTGCTGCCTCACACCTGCCACAGGCTGAGAACCCAGCTCAACCCTTGGGTCCATCAAGCAACAGGGGTTTCAACAATCCTGGCCCAGCACTCGGGACTCGGTACCATGTCAGTCTCTGACTTTGATCTCGGGTTCTCAAAGCCAATCTCACTTCTTTTTTGTTTGTTTTAAGATTTTATTGGGGCATTGGGGGAGGGGAACAGAGTTGGGGAATCAGGGAAGGGGAACAGACAAGTTGCTGTCCTTTTGTTCTTCAGTCTAGTTGTGGGGGACATTGCTTCCCTGGCCCATGTTAGTATCATCATTGTGCTCTTCTCGGGTGAGGCAAATTGGTCGCCGACCTCTGGACGGCCGCTCACAGCGGCTCTTAGCAGCTCACACTGGCTGCCGGCCACTCACTGTAGCCTATGGCAGCCCACTGCAGCAGGGGCTGCAACTATGCCATCCCCGGGGACTCACAGCAGCCCAACTCCAGGTGGAGCTGTTGTTCATCACCTTAGCTGTAGAGGGCAGTGTCACTGGCCCTCAAATGTGGGATCCGAACAGGGGCCGCTGGTATCCCAATCCAGCTGTTAACCAACACGCCACTCGACCGGCCCCAATCTCACTTCTCACTGGGACCAAGATGCCCATCCCCAAAACACCATTCCAACTGCCTACATTTTGTGCTTGTTCCATAAATTTTCTCCCTTTCTTACAATGAGAAACGTGTTGTTCTTGCCAGTCTCTTTCCTTTGCTACATTAAAAAAGCAAATGTTTTGCACTTGCTTTTTTCACTTACTAATAATACATCCTGGAGGGCTTTCCATATTAGCATACTGAGGTTCTTCTCATCTGTACTTTATAGCTGTATAATATTCCATTGTGTGAATGTACTAGAACTATTGAACCACTCCACTCGATGGATGATGCATGGTTGTTTCCTGTCGTTTACTCTTATCAACAAATGCCACAACAAAGAACCTTAAACCTATATCATTTCCTACATTTTCAGGTGTGTCTATAGGTTAATTTCCTGAAGTGAGATAGCTGGATTCGAGTGTAAATCAATTTGTGATTTTGACAGATACAGCTTGATTTCCCTCAGTAGGGTGACTGTTTATCCAAGCCTCACCAACAAAGTATGATGTCAATATTTTGGAACATTGTCAATTTAATAGGAAATAGAATGACTTCTCAGTGTAGTTTTTACTTCAATCACTTTACATTTCTCTTATTATGAGTTACGCTAAGCATCTTTTTATGTGTTTGAGAATGATTTAACTTGTATCCTCTCTGAGTGATGTGCAGCAAATGAATCCATAGTGTTCTAATCTGGCAATATTTTCTTGGGCTCACCTTGGTCAAATCATGCATTTAAAAATATCCATTTAGGGCCGGCCAAGTGGCACATTGGTTAAGAGCTGGCTTGGGACGCCAGCGGCCCTGGTTTGGTTCCCACATATGAGGCCAGTGACACTGCCCTCTACAGCTAACAACAGCTACACCTGGAGCTGGGCTGTGCGAGCCCCGGGGACGGTGTAGGCTGCAGCCCCTGCTGCAGTGGGCTGCCATAGGCTACAGTGAGTGGCTGGCAGCCAAGCGTGAGCTGCCAATAGCCGCGGTGAGCAACATCCAGAGGCCAGCGACCGATCTGCCTCATCCGGGAAGAGCGCAATGACGATACCAACAGTGAAGCAACGTCCTCCACAACTAGACTGAAGAACAAAAGGACAGCAACTTGTTGTTCCCCTTCCCCGATTCCCCAACGCTGTTCCCCTCCCCCAATTTCCCAATTAAATCTTTAAAAAAAAAACCAAAACATCCATTTTATCTTTTAATATAAGCCTCACTTTCATAGATATCTGCCTTTTATATTCAACTATTATAATTCATATCCTATAGTTTCTCACATATGCTCACATAATACTCACATATACACTATATATATACACACATATCCTCATATATACACTACCTTTCAAGCACAAATCCCTAAGTGCTAAGTTTTAACCGCATTACAAATGCTATCTTTGCCATGAAGTGAGTTCAGTAAGTGTAAATACTGAGTGACATGAATTGGCACATGCCCATCCAGAGTGCATCTCTTTGGGTTTCCATACCCATGCACTTTAGAGGCATTCAGACAATTTGTTTTGTATTACCATCCCCTCATCAGCTGCCACACATAGAGATGTCCTATCACTTCAAGACCTGCAGAGATTCAGGGCAATGGCTGTCACCCAGAGGAAGGACGCCCTGTGTGTTCAGAGCTGGCTTCTACTCAGAGGAGCAGCACTCCTGACTGTTGACCCCACTCTTAACACTCCCAGAGAGTAAAAACGCCTTCTGTCTGCAAAGGCGACAGAGGAGTCGATGGGGCTCTCTTTCCACCTACAGACTGCAGAGCTTCCTTCTCATTCGTCTTTCTCCTGGATGCCCTGAGGTTTGCTCCGGTCTCTGGTACCTCTACCACCACAACCATGGACATGTCCATTATTTACTGCTTCCTTATCGCAGCTTTTTTTCTTCTTCCCCTTCCTCCTTTCAATTTCTTGACTCTTGCCTCCTGACACTGTCTAACGAAGTACAGACCTTTATGGACAATAGCAAGCAATGGCGCCCCATCCCCCAGCCCAGTGCGTCCTGGCAGCTCATCTGTGACTGGATATAAAAGAAAATAACTGCGGTGGCGTTCTGAAATGAAGTGTACTACTACTGTATGCAAACATCTTTTGTGAAAGTGACATACTATAGTGTAGGGTTTCATGATTACATACAGAACGAGATCATGGACCTTTGAGCCTCAGTGAGAAAAACATGGGGCAGGGAGATGGCCTCTTCTTATTCATAACAGCCAATTCAAGAAGACAAAAAAACACGCTACACAATGGAAAGTTGGAAAAATGTGCTTCCTAGTAGTATGTAGCCTGACTGACCAAAGCCAGTTTTATGCCATGTATGTATGTACATGTGTGTGGACATACATATATTGGGTTATATGAACACAAAGAAAAATATGAAAAGGCACCCCACTACATGGTTATCATGTCTTTTGCTGGGTCAGTGGACAAAAGGGCAGGTATGAGGGAAAGAAAGGCTGGTATGAGTCAGGCAAAGAAGAGAGAAAAAAGGTTGCACTTAAAAATATATATGATCACCAAAAAAAAAGAAAAAAAAAAAAAGAAACCTAAAAATATATATGATCACATTTATAAACTTATTGAAAATTATGTATGTATCTGTGGAAAGAAATTAAAATTTGTTAAACAAAGTAAGGGAGAGAAATGGAGGGAGGAAACAGGCCTTCGATACCACAAACCCAGTCATTTTACCCGTCGGGACTGGAGAGCTGGGGCATTCCTGGAGCAGGCCCCAGGAACAAGGCTAGAATTAGGGACTCTTGTGCGCTAAGGATCCTAACTTCAGAAGGAGTTAGAGATGTTGGTTGGTACCATCCTCCTCCACCCCGGGGAGTTCCCAGAGTACAGCCAACAGCTCTGCTTCTATAACACTCCTAGCTCTTAGCTTTCCCTGTGCTGATCTGCAGGAGGCGGAAAATGTGCTCAGTTATTGTGCCTTCATGTGATTGTCCTGATCACAGATTGTGTCACATGTAAGCCGCGTTTGCATTTGGGGGGCGTGAGAAAGGGCTCAGACCACCTTGGAGACCAAGGAGCCAACTCCTCTATCACAAGACATGCTTGAACAGGTTTGGAGGGTCCTGCTGGGATGCCTCTACTTAAAATAAATAATATATATCTGTATCATTTTTGCACTATTTTATAAAAACATATGTCCATAGGTGTATATTGCTAGGACACCGCCCAGTGCCTTGGAAGTGGTGGTGTGAGGGAGGGAATATGTTAACTGGAGCTTCTAAAATTCAAGGTAAACTATTCTCAGCCTCGGGCCAAGCTCTTTAGCTTCACAGCCCCCACCAGAGTCCAGCTCCTTAATTGTGATTACTATGGTACTAGGGTGGAGAATGGGGAGGGGAGAATTGGGTTAAAGATAAAGGCGGTGTGTATTTTTTGTTCTATCTATTTCTATATTGTTCATTTAAAATCATGTTTAATATTTGCATTAAATTTGTAATTATTTTTTAAATTTTCAGTTAAAATAGTAAAAGAAATAATTAATATGCAATAAAATAACTTTCACCTCTTGAAAGAAAAAAAACCCTCAAAAACCTCAATAAGGCCAGGAATACTCACTTAAAAGTACTGTGCCACAAATTTAGCACAGCCAACATTGTAGGGTTTATTGCATGCAAGTGATCCCTAATATAATTGTTTGCAGCTAAAAAAGATTTCCTCCAAGGTTTTGGAAGAATTTCCATTCTGCAAAACAAAGAGAAAATATTCAATTATCTTCTTTAAAAATCAAAAGAAAGCATTTTTATAGTCAATGTACTTTTAGAGGAACAATGGATTAATTTTAATTTAACAGTATGTTATCTCTCATAGAAATACCAAAACATGTAACTATGTTTTAAAACATAGAAAAGTCATGCTCTTTATGGATTAGGAGAATTTCAGGATAATAATTAATGCATATGAAGTTAGATTTGAATTTTTATCACATAAGGTAACTAATTTTTTCTCTAAACACTTGATCTTATTGAGTTTAAAAATAAACTCAAATAGAAACAGTAGCCTAGGCAGTTTCATGTACATCTTGAAAGATTTTCTTAAACTGAATACAAAATGCTAAAAATTTTCCTTCATTTTTAAAATATTTTAAAGATATAGTCCAACCTGCCTATATAAATTCCCTTGAACTTCACCTATATTAATGTGTAAAGGTCATTTACAAAATCACAAATACTAACATTCTTATTTAAACACATTTATTCTGTAACTTCTACGACTTGAAGAACCATCTTTTTATATTAAAGATGTGTCATCTTTATCTTTCAGAGTGCATTTGAACATTTACATTGTGTGCTTGTAATGTTTTATTCTACTTGATTTTAAACAGTCCTGTTTTATTACATAGTAAGTTTAATTCACTTTTTCAGTTTTTGGCCATACCACCTTTACAAGTACAAAGGATAACTTTTGTCTATCTCCAGGAGAAAAGCTGTTCTCCAGAGAAGCTATGTTGGGAATGGCTACAAGACTTTTTCTTTTCTTGTCATTATAGAAAACAATTTGGGGCACCTTTATTTATTTATTTATTTATTTATTTATTTATTTATTTATTCATTCATTCATTCATTCATTCATTCATTCATCTATCTTTTGAGGGCAGTGTCACTGGCCCTCATATGTGGGACCCAAACCGGGGCTGCTGGCTTCCCAAGCCAGCGCTTAACCACCGCGCCACTCAGCCGGCCCAGGGCACCTTTAAATGATATAAAAGAAACAAAGTAAAACTGAATTGGTTACTTAATTAATAGAACTTGAATATAAGTTCTATTCTTTAAACTATTTAAGAGATTTATTCCTAAATGTTAATTATTTTAGGGAAATAAAAAACAAGTGGATTTTCCCATTCAATGTGCTATATTTTAATCCATGTAATAAATTGAAATATATTCTTTATATGTATATATTTTACAATGTTCCCAGTGTGTTTGGGGGCATTCAAATTGTCATCAAGCTTTTATGTCCTATTATATTTGTAGCCTGTGCTGGAAGCTGTGGAGATACAAAGATCTATATCGAGTCTTTCACCAGGATACTTATATTTTTACCACCTCGGTATCCATCTGTCCATGTCTATTTGTCTAACCATCTATCCATCAATTCGTAAATGTACCATGTTCGGGCTTAAATATATAAATAAAGATAGTAGGAACAACCAGTTGTATATATGGGATACATAAATTATAAACATGTATGAGAAAATAATACCTGTGTATACACAGGAATGATCACATAATCAATATTCTTAGGGAAACTTGATCACTTACTCAGCACGATGGGGTAGAAGTTCATCTGCCTTTTGGTCAGTTTCTTTTTCTCTAGGATCTTTCAATACAAAATCAACTACAAGAAAATTGAAAAGTTCTGATCAATAACCTTATATAATACGTGTTCAATAAAGTGACCTACTTCCGCTTCTGTCTTCTGTGATCTTTAATTAACAGATAACTCATTCTAATTTTCCTGCCTGTCTGTCAAGATGCACTTTCCAAAATGCAAACGTTTTACCCCTCGGCTTTTTAAAATCTTTTAGTGACTCTCCTTTACCTTCCAATGCTTTAAAAAGGCATATACAGCACTTCACATTCTTTCCCCTTCCCAAAATGCACCCTATGCTTCAGCCATCAGAACTACTCCCAAGCCTGGAACAGCCTTTCATGAAAGTTGGCCATTGTTCCCACTAACTCCTAGGCCAAGCGTGTTCCCTAGCACACTGTTCACCATCCTTCAAGACACAATTCAGGTGCCCCCAGAGTCCTCCCTAACAAGGCAAGTACGACCCCTTCTCCTTTAGAGCGTGTCCTCACTTACTATGCTTTGGAATTTAGTGATTTGTCCATCTCCCTTATTACACTCTGAACATTTGGGGGGCAAAGCTTTGGCTCTTTATTTTTATATTACCAGGACACTCAATAAGAGTCATAAAAGCAATGAATGTCTTCCTCCCTAAGGGTGCCCAGACCATCCCAATGCATTATTATTTCTCCAAATTTGAGCATAGCATCCCTTATACCACAATTACATCACAACCAATTGGAGATCCTTTTTTAAAAGCATAGATTGGAAGGTCCTGCTTCCAGAGATTTTAATTCAAATGGATTCAAAAATCAGTACTTTAAAAGTAATTCTGATGATTAGTCAGTTTTAGAATCTATTTTTCTATATTACAAGTCAGCAAGCTTTTTATGCAAAGGGCCCGATTGTAAATATTTTCAACTTTGTGAGCCACAAGGTCTTTATCACAACTACTCAACTCTGCTCTTACAACTCAAAAGCAGCCATAGATAATATGCAAATGAATGTGTGTAGTTGTGTTCCAATGAAACTTGTTTTTACAAAAACAGGCAGTGGTCCAGGCTGAGCCTGTGAGCTGCAGTTTGCCAGCCCCTAGTCCATAGCATCTTGTAACTAATCACATTCTATGCTGTGATATCAGTAATATGAATGTTAATTAAATATTAATGTTAATTAAGTAGTTAATTAACACTTTATAATCTTCAGTTCTCTATCTTGTTGAGGGGATATATATCTACAAATAGAAACACTTTTGTTTTGTTTTTTGCTGTACTTTATTAATAAAACTTGCCTAAGATCTTAAATAATGTAGCAGCAATACAAGAAAGAGCATAGTCAATATAATAGTTATAAGTACTCATATAGGTATTAACTTTCAATTAAAAAAATATCTTTAATTTGACACATTCAAATTAAAAAGCAAAGAGAGTTACCTATGGATTTTTTTACACTAAGAAGATAATCTTCTCTCATTTCATCAGATAATGCAAGTATGCTGTTACTCAGGACTCTCAGATGTTGGGGGATTAAATTTAATACATGCTCTAGACAAGAATCTTCCATTGGGGCTATGTGGTCCGTATCAATTCCATGGTGAATATAATAGTAATATCGCTATATAAAGGAGACCAAGAAATGTAGATGGGTTTAGCATTATAATAAGAAACGTGTTTATCAAACATAAAACTACTGAGCAACATTAACAGTTTAGGAGAACAAAGTATTTACAAGTCATAAAAAAGTATGTTGTGTAATTCATGTAGGTATTATTTGAGATCTTCTATATTAAAATAATATATACATGATGTTTCATAAAAATTTAAGCTCTTATCTTAGTTCATGATTTCACTGTAAACCATCAAGTTATATTACCAAATATATCATGTACTGAACAAAGCCCATGCAGAAGTAGAGTTCAGTGTTTTTTAGGGTGAAAATTTGGTATGTTAGTTTTTACTCTTTTATTATTGATAATCAGAAGTAGATCTTAAGAGCTGTAGGTGAATTGGTATATCTATACATTAGTCTCAGAAATATTATTCAACAGGGTCTCGGAAATTTCCAATTGACCTCTTAATATTCCATACTATAATTTTGCAGCTGCTAATAAATGTGTGCATAAAAGATTGGTTTTAAGATATGACAGTATTTCTTTAATAATAGATATTTAACTTCAATATATTTTCTCAAGTTTTTATATGTCACTTATTAGAAAAATATTTAAATATCAAAATACTTTCAAATTAGCAATGTAAAAGTCTTTGATGTGTATACTTTTTTAAATTCTGTATTTGAAATACTCAAAGAATTTCAATTTCTAAAGTTAAGTTAATATTCTTTGTAAAGTGCACATTACATAATTAATTTCTCATAGAAGAATAAAGGCATGTAAAAGCTACACAGGACTGAGGCTAGCTTTACCAAAGGGAGCAAGTACACTTAGGATTCTTTGACTGATGTCTTAGGTGGCAAGGGAAAGAATGGCTTCCTCCATTAATCCAATAGAGAAGTCTTATGGAACTCCATATTTACTCCTATGTCCACAAAATTTCACAAGGGAGGAACACCGAATAATCTCAAAAGTATTAAAGTATCTTCAAGTACTTCCTTTACTTCCAATTATACAGATGAAAGAAATAGCCCATTACCAAGATGTCTTTCTCTATTGCAGAAGAGGTCAGTTTTGGAAATGTGCTTTCATCAGGAGTAGTTGAGTCTGAGACAGCATCTTGTTGCCTAAAAAAATGACAAACACACTATTTAAATGTATATAAAAGGCAGTTAGCATTATATCAATAGATATAAAAAGATCAGGACTCTCTTCTATTAAATCATAAGGAAGAAAGGAATTGTTGAACATTTTAAAAATAGAATACATATTTCTTTGGTACCATATTCCTCCCAGAATATTTTCTCCTTATTTATAGAGAGACAGTTATATTGGAAATGTTTTGCAAAACCTCATTCAGAGGCCACATTCTTCTTTACGGGTTTTACTCACTGTTTCTCTTTACTTAAAAATCAAGTTCTCTTCTTTGAAATGTTATAGGAGTGCATTATTCCTAAACTATGTATGGTTATTTATAAATTTGGCATTTAAAAGAGGACTAAAGGAAAAGACTTGAAATGTAGTTTTGCAGAAGACACAGATACATTTTTTTAATTAAAGTTTATTGGGGTGACAATGGTAGTAAAATTATATAGGTTTCAGGTGTACAATTCTGTACTACCTCATCTATATATTACATTGTATGTTCACCACCGGGAGTCAGTTCTCCCTCCATCACCATATATTTGATCCCATTTATCCTCATCTACCACCCTTTTCCCCCTCACCCTCTGGTAACCACTAAACTATTGTCTGTGTCTATTCGTTTTTGTTTCTTTATTTGTTTGTCTTGTTCCTTTGTTTCTTTCAGTTTTATATCCCACATATCAGTGAAGTCATATGGTTCTCGACTTTTTCTGTCTGACTTATTTCGCTTAGCATAATAATCTCAAGGCCCATCCATGTTGTCGCAAATGGCAATATTTCATCTTTCCTTATGGCAGAGTAGTATTCCATTGTGTATATATACCACATCTTCTTTATCCAATAATCTATCGAAGGATACTTTGGTTGTTTCCATGTCTTGGCCACCGTAAATAAAGCTGCGGTGAACATCAGAATAGATACTAGCTTTACAGATAGATGTTTTCAGATTTTTGGGGTAGATACCCAGGAGAGAGATTGCTGGGTCATATGGTAATTTTATTCTTAAAATCTCCACGCTACCTTTCATAGTGGCTGCACCAATCTGCATTCCCACCAACAGTGTATGAGGGTTCCTTTTTCTCCTCAGCCTCTCCAACACTTGTTATTATTTGTCTTCTTGATGATAGCCATTCTAACCAGCGTGAGGTGATATCTCATTGTGGTTTTTATTTGCATTTCTCTGATGATTAGTGATGTTGAGCATCTTTTCATATGTCTATTGGCCATCTGTATGTCCTCTTTGGAGAAATGTCTATTCAGGTGCTCTGCCCATTTCTTAATTGGATTGTTTTGTTGTTGTTGTTGAGTTGTATGAGGGTTTTTTTTTGTTTTGTTTTGTTTTTTTAACTGAGCCATCCTGCCACCTGTTGGCAGCTCAGCTAGGGCTGGCCTCAAACCGCTGTTGCTCAGAGCTCAGCTTGCACTCTTAAGCGAGCTCTTAACCAACTGAGCCATTCGGCCGGCCCTGTATGAGTTTTTTATACATTTTGGATATTAGCCCCTTATCAGAGACATTGTTTATAAAAATCTTCTCCCATTCGGTTGGTTGCCTCTTTATTTTGTCGATGGTTTCTTTTGCTGCGCAGAAGCTTTTTTGTTTGATATAACCCCATTCATTTATTTTAGCTTTTACTTCTCTGGTGTTTGAGGTCAAATTCATAAAATGCTCTTTGAACCCAAGGTCCATAAGTTTAGTACCTATGCATTCTTCTATGCAGATACATTTTTTTAAAGTATCATTTCTTAGATTTAGAGACATAAAATACAAGTTAAAAATGAGTGATATAGAAACTCATGTACTCTTCTATATTTATTACTGGCTGTGTTCATATAATACTATAATGTTTATAGCTACAATTCAATGCAAATTCTATACCAAATATAAGCCACATTTTGTGACTTCTTCTGGGGCCCCATTTGTGTGGAAAGGCATAGTTCACATCTCCAGGGAAAATGAGTTGTACTGAGATAGCTTTAGCCTCTTTATCATTGAATGCATCGTGCTCTGGACCCCAGCTTCATCGGGAATGGACACAAGTCAATGATGCTGTATAATAAAATATTCCTTCCCACTGTCATATATACCTTAACAAAGTTGGGTAAAAATAATACATGCCCCCCAAAATGTTTAATATTTTCAATCTATTGTTTTCCAGATATTCGGGCGGGGGGCGATTACTATTATCTTTTAATTCTGCAGCCAGATTAGTCATTAACTTAAGAGAAAGAACAAAATAGAGATCTTTACAGAGTTAAATTTTTTTTTAGTATATTCTGCATAGATTCTCATTGAAAGAACTACTAAGGGATGAGCTTCAGGGAAAAAAAGAAAATAAATAAAAGAACCCATTAAAGCTGATGTTGTATAATATTGTATGCCAACTATAACTGAATATATATATAGTCACGGGATGTGGAGTATAGTGTGAGAGTGGAGTAAATGGAATTGTAATCGATATGTATGATATGGGCTGGGAATGGGGTGGCAGATTGGGGGAGGGAGGTTGTCACTTTGAGGGGTAAAAAGTATAACTATTGCACTGTGTTGTACACCTGAAACTGATTTTAAATTAATTAATTAAATTAAATAAATAAAAATTTTTAAAAATAATAATAAAAAAAAAAGAACCCAGAGGTGAACAGTGGAATATAAAGGTAATCTCCTAAGAAATCAGAAAACATGCTAGTAAATCTAAGTAAGTGTTAAAAAAAATATGGAGAATTTAAGGATTTGGTAGAAGTAAAATACTATATAAATATTGATAGAAATAAAATAATAGCATGGAAATGCAAAGGAAAATTCAGAGCTAAGTTAAAGCATTTTAAGGTCCATTTGTGCTATTTAGGGGGAAGACAGATAAAATAAATTTTAAACTTTAAAAAGTAAATTACAATATATGGTTTTAAATGTTAGGGTAACCACTAAAAAACTAGAAATATATTTGATAGCTTTTAAGCCAATAGGAATAAAGGAAGAAGAGAGAAAATTCAATTCAATAGAAAGCAGAAAAAAATAAGCAAAGATAACATGTAGTAAATAAAATATACAAAATAATTTGGTAGAAGTTAAGCCCACATATATAAGAAGTAGCAATAACTATACACTATAAAATGGCATTAAATACACTACTGAGATACAGAAACTCTAAGATTAAATTTCAGTAAGTCCATCCTGTTTATAAAAGGTAAAAAAGTGACATAAAATAGTTAAAAAGAGACTTCTATTTCTTACAGCAGCAAAAATAATCTGAAAAATGTCCCAGTACCATACCATAAATACTGGATAATGTGTCACAAAGTTTCTTTTGAATGCATAATGAGCTCAAAAGAAAGAAAGGAAATAGAAGGGGGGAAGAAAATGGAATGGCAAGGCAAAGCAATAGCAAAACCCAGAGGCTATGGCTGCCCTTTGGGGGGTGGGGCCTTGAACTTTAATCACATATGGGTCCGGAGATGACTGTGTAGTTTTGAGTGAAGTGGGGAACTTAAACCAAGACCCCTGTATGAAGCTGAAACCCAAGATGGTCTCTGTCCTCAACCAGAGGAAGACCAGTAATGACAGGCACAGGGAGTTGTATAAAGAAAGATCATCTATCTTGGCCAGGAAAGTAGGTAGATAAAATGTTGTTCAGAAAAATGTATAACCAGAGGCCTACCACCCCATGGTTTCGAGTGTTGATTTTACACTGTTTGAGAGAGCTGAGAGTGCTTAATCAGAGAAAGTGACACAAGTGGGTCAGGCTGGTAATATGCTACAGGCGCCAGCAAAGCAAACTCCAAACCACTCTATAGAGGCACATGATCGTAATCCAGCTGCACGGACTCCCACAAAGCCCGCTTACTTTTGTAAGCACATAGTAATCGCTGTTCTCCCTTCAAGATGGCCATCCAGCCAGTAAAGTGCCACATGGGGAACAGTAAAATGGGGTTGTGTGGGTGAGTTACTTACTGCAATGTGTCATGAAACTCTACTGGTTCGCAAATGGCAGTGTGCACACCTTGAGAGTCATAATGGAAAAAAGAAGGCACTGAGCGACTAGCAGGAAGCTGAGAGGAAGCACAGAGGAACCAGTGACGCACTTCTGCATTGCTCTCCACAGACGGATGTAAAACTCAGACCAGGCCAGCCCACGCCCGGCTCACACTGCTGATCACTTCACACCAATTTCCTCCTGTTCTACACAAGGAGACCCACAACACAGAGAAGTCACCACATCACCTGAGCCAATGAGATGGGGGAATAAAGCTGCCTCACATCTCCCTCCAGCTGTCAGGGCTAACACCAGACTCCTAGAAATTTTGCTGTCTTAGTCAACATCAGGTATTAACTTTGGTCTCTTTCCGCAGACTCCTAGAAATTTTGCTGTCTTAGTCAACATCAGGTATTAACTTTGGTCTCTTTTCAGCTCACAATATTTTAAAAAGGGACATGTTTATAGTGTTAAGCTCAATCTTTCATTCTTTATTTATATACTGACCTTCCAACAAGGCTTTGGGGCATCCTTAGGGATACACAGAATTCTTATATTTTTAGATAAGAAGTTCTCAGGGGTTCTGACTAGGATGACACATACTAGTTAGCTTACAGAACTTACATGATGATGTTCACGAGAGTGCTTCTAAAGTTTTCTCGTTCTTTATGTGGAGATCTGCTCTTTGAGTTGGAAGTAGATGGTCCAGCATGACTATCATCAACTTGGTCTAGTAATTTGCCCTTTTTTTTAAGTTGTTCCATGTATTCAGCTGAATTTTTTAAAAAGCACAAGTTAGTCATCCAAAAAGTAAGCTAAAACATTTAAGTGGTTAGAATAAAATACTAAAGCACTTCTCAAGAAAAAACTGCATGCTTTAAGTTCTCAAGTAACCATAAGTATAATTAACTTTTTTCAATTTCAGGAAATTATTATACTCTTGTTTTATGTTATCATAAGAGAAACTATTGACTATTTCAAGAATATTCAATTAATTTATTTTATATTTTGAATAATATCTAATAAACTCAATTATTCAATTATATTTTCATCAAACCTTCTTAAAATGAACAAGATTAAAATTATGATAAGAAAGCAGAATATAAAAGTATTTCAGAAAATTTAAAGAACCAGGATAAAGAAAATGTTAATATTCAATGTAATCAATCTGATGAGTCAAAATAATAAAATATATTAAAATGACTAATTTGGAAATAATGTTTACAACTTATTAAAATCCCACTTAGAAAAAAATCTTTAGGTGAGGGTAAAGGGGATCAAATATATGGTTATGGAAAGAGAACTGACTGGGTGGTGAACACGCAATGTGATATATAGATGATGTATTATAGAATTGTACACCTGAAATCTATGTAATTTTACTAACAATTGTCACCCCAATAAACTTTAATTAAAAAAAAAAGAAAAAATTCTTAGTCTTTGATACAGAAGCAAAGTCTGACTACAATATATCAAAGTTTTATTATAAACATTCCAACTCATAAACTATCGGCTTTTATGACATTTACAATAGCCCAAAAGTAAGAACTGGAAGCAATTATTTTCTGAGGGAAAACATTTGGGATAAATTTTTCTACTTGATACCCAGGTCATTTCAGTTTTATAATTTCACTACTCTATTAGCTAAATGTCATATGATTTTATTTCTCTAGAAAAATTTCTTAGATCTAAGTTTGAATATTAAAGTTCTTACCATATGATTGTTCATTTTTAACACTAAACTGTTCCGAAATATCATCATCCTGCTTTATACTCAAATGGAATGATGGAGCTGCCTGCTGCCATTGGGGCTTTGTACTCACCTGAAATATGAAATTTAAATAGCATTCATAAAACAAGATCAGAAAAAAACCTTTTTCATAAATGCATGAGTATTTATAAACACAGACATTTCTCCAGCAAACCAGAACATCTGGAAAGAAGGCACCAACACTCAACAGCAAACCTCGTTCAAGCCTGGGAAAGGTCCTGGTGTGTGACATTTGGAAGACATTACCGAAGGCCCTGGGCCTGGTTTGATGTGGAGGCCTGTTAACTAACACTGTGGAGTTCATTCCAGAGAGTGTACTCACACCCAGATATTGGCAAGTGTTTTCTGAGCCTTCCATTTTAATGAGGCACTCTCTGCAGGTCTCCAATGTTAATGAGTCCCACTACATTCCAGCTCCAAAAGGTCTTCCTGTGCTCATGGCTTTAAGCATCTCTGGAGTACTCTGGATATTCACAAATTGTATTCCACCGTTTAAGGCAGGGGTAATACATTCTCATACTTATGTGATTCGGGCAGGTATCCTAAACGAGGGAGAAAGGCTAGTGATGATACCTAATTGGCACTAAACTTCAATGCTGGGAAGCAGGAGAGGGTGGTAGGGACTGTGTCAGATAGGAGAACACCTAGATCTTTAAAAGGTAACAACTAATTAGCTCGAGCCAATTATTAAACATCAGAGCACAGACCCACTGTTACTGGAATCTATGGCCCCTCAATAAACCCAGATGGAAAGATTTTAAAGTAATATGTACTTTTTTTGTCTTTTGTTTGTTTGTTTAGAGGGCAGTGTCACTGGCCCTCACACGTGGGATCCGAACCGTGGCCGCTGGCATCCCAAGCCAGCGCTTAACCACTGCGCCACTCAGCTGGCCCTGTATGTTTTTTTTTATCGCTGACACTTGAGCCTATGTCTTCCTTTCAGATGCAGACTAACTTGACAGCCCATACTTATATTGGCAAGTCCTTCCTAGTTATACTCTCCCCAACCTCTTATTCCTGCTTCCAAATAAACTACCCGTTGCACAAAAGTCCTTGTTTCAGGCTCTTCTTTAACAGGAAAATAGACTAAGACAATTTATAAATCAATGCTTTTCCATCCATCCATCTGCCTTTCCATTCTTTCACTCTCATCTTGTTCCATAAAGGATATAAGATTTGTGGGAGTGCTAAGAGTAAGGTATACACAAAGGGTGAGAATTCAGTCACCAGTTCACAGAGGGTGTCAGCCACCAGTGCTGGGTCACCTTGATTTTAATACGAATCGTCACCTCCAGAAGCATGAAGGTCTGTAATCAAAATCACTCTGCATCTTAACTACTTCCAGAAAATTTTATTCAAGTCCAAACCTCAATATTCAAATGAAAGTGCTTAAAATAAAATTTAAAAATAGATGGATTTTTAAAAAAATCTCTTTAAAGTATTTCCCTTAAAACACATAAAACTCAAAGAATGCTGAAAAATGTAAGATACTGCCAAATAAGAACATAAAACCAGGTTTAAATCAGCCAACAAAAGCATTTTAGACTATTATATGCCACCAACAGGAAACTCACCCACTGAATATTAAATAAGGAAATAAAGTAAGTTTACATTTCTAAACCTATATACTAACAAGACAAAACAAACCAAAAGCAATGTTTATTTTCTTTGGTTTTTAAATGTGTTAAATTTTTAAAGGGAAAATAAAATATCTATTCCATCTCATGTTGGTCTTTTAGACTAGAAAATTTAAGATAGGTTTTGGAGAACTAGGAAAAACATGCTATGATTCAATTCTATAGAACTTGGCATGACAATCAGGTTACAATAAAAGCATTTTAATTTTCAATTAAAATGTGTATTTTACAATTTTCAATATAATTCATCTAAGAATATTAATTCAAGTTTCTAAGTGAAAAATGTTCTTCATTTTAAACTATAAGGAATAGTTTCTATACAAAACAACACAAACTCAATTGTATAGTTTGTTCTCAGCTGTTAAAATACCTTTCAAAAAATAATGTGTTGAATGAACCTTAAAAGCACTATGCTAAAGTAAACAGAAACTGTCTCATAGATATAGAGGAAAAATCAGGGTTGCTAATTGGGAGAGGAATGGGGATGAGGGAGAAGGGGAAGGGATTAGACAGCAAAAATAGGCAACTACAATATTGCTACTGGCATAGGAAAAACAGTTGGGGGAATATAATTAATAATGTTGTAAATATTCTGTGGAATGTCAGATGATCATAGGTCTTGTTAGGGAGACCATTTCATGGATGGAGTAGAGGTTTGATCACTGCACTGTATTACTAAAGCGGAGGTGGTATACCTACTGTAATTGAATATATATAGATAGTCACGGGATGTGGATTATACTGTGGAAGAGAGTCAGAGGAAGAGTAATAGATATATATGATATGGGGGGGGAGTGGGGCGGTGTATTGGGGGTGGGGGGTTGTCACTTTGAGGGGTAAAATGTATAACTATTGCACTGTGTTGTACACCTGAAACTAATTAAAAAAATAAATAAATATTTAAAAAAAAGCACTACGCTAAGTGAAATAAGACAGACATAAAAGGATAAATATTATATGATTCCACTTATATAAGGAATCTAGAGTAGTCAAAAGTAAAATGGTAGTTTCCATGAGCTGGGGGGAGAAGAAATGGGGAGTTAGTGTTTAATGGATAAAGTTTCAGTTTGGAAAAATGAGGAGTTCTGAAGATGGATGGTAGTGATGGCTGCACAACAATGTGAATGTATTTAATGCCAGTGAACTACAGTTAAATTGAAAATGGTTAAAATAGTAAATTTTAGTTATGTATATTTTACTACACTCAAAAATAAAAATGTTTGCATTGAACCTCCACTTAAGCTCAACTTCCATAACTCAATGGCATTGAACGCAACACAATTACTAGATGGCAAAATTTATTACAGTCAAGTATATCTTACCCAGCATTTACCAACTGAAAATGTCTATTAACTGCCTCTTCCATAGGACAATGACAATTTATATTCATAATAATAAAAAAAGAATGGCAAGATCTGACGAATCCACTGTGGCATAGCATTTCACTGTTAGAAGACATTTCTCAATGATCATCTAATCAACTCTGCTCATATTCAAACTCAGAAACTGAGGCTCAGAGAAGTGACCCCTCTCAGATCACAGAGCCATTAGTGACAAAGTTGTAACCTGAGGGCTTCATTTCCTAACTCCAATACTTAGTATATACTTTCTGCTAGTCCATCTTAGAAATTCTTTTAACCAAAATATTCAAACATTCTTAACATAACTAGGAAATTATAACTTCCAGTTACTTTATTAAGATAGTTGTTTTTCTTAATAATGTGCATCTCAGAATTTCTCCAACAGGAAATAATCAAATAGAGCACAAAATTCAAAGTCAGAAATTTAGCTACTTACAAGTTTAGAAACTAATAAACATTTTTAAAAGGGCAAAAATTCAATGACAGTGTCCAGGGCTATTACCGTAGCCAACTGTGGTAAAACTCTTCCTGGTGTCTTGGATTTTTCTTTGCTGGCTGATTTATCCTGCATGAAAAATATGAAAAAAACAAAACAAAATCCTTTACTCTGTTAATGCTAAAATTGATTCTCTGTCTATAGTAGACAGAGGGTCTACTATAAAGTAAAAGCACATACTATCCAAAATATTCAGGCATTCTCTACTATTTAAATTCTCAAAGTTTGCCTTAGACTTGCTTCCTTCATAGCAAGCAAAGAATGCAAAATGGTACCCAACAATACTAATCAGAAAGTTTTAAAGAATGCAAAATGGTACCCAACAATACTAATCAGAAAGTTTTAAAATGTGTGCAAAAATCTTTTATTGATTATATCATCTTCTGGGAATTTATCTGCACCTAGTTTGTGTCCAGGGTGTACTCAGCCCCACCTTCCTTCTCTATCACCAAAATATCATTTTTGTCCTATTGACACCCAGAATGCTCTGCTTCCTAAGCTAACAATGCATTCAGGATAACACACCCTCAAGTTGCCGTAAGTAACATTTGTCCTTTTTAGCAACAACTTTCAGAGAAAAGTGCTGCTATCTCCTTAGAGTACAGGATGACACCATGATAGAAATGTCATCTAGGTAAGAGGAAGCATGCTGATAACATACTTTGATCCATAAAGCAGATAATATGAGTTGTACTTTATGCCAATTGTCAATGTATTACCCCTCAGCTCCAAATCTGCCCTTTCGCCATCCTTTGTGATTCTTGAACAGAACCCTATAACAGTGCTCCTCTGCCAACCAGCATTATTATAAAGAGTGCTAAAAAACACTGTGAGAGGAAGCGACTTTCCTTCCTGGTTTCAGTGCTCTTTCTCCTTGCTCCATGGTGTGGCTGCCAGAAGTGACCATCCTTGCCTATGAGCACCCTCCCAGCCTGTGGTGTGTGGCTGACCCTGTGGCAGACACTCTCTAGTGGTTTTCATTTACATCTCTTACAGCAGCTTTCCAGCAAGTTTCCCTTACATCACACAGGAGATTTCCTTTCATTTTCAGCTTGTAAGCAGGTGGTTTTCTCACCTCCCAGCCCAAGCCTGCAACTTCTCAGCAAACGTCTTTGCCACTCAAGTGGGCCATAGGCCTGTCCCGCCTTCCCCAAGAGGTCTTACTCAGAGCTTTGGGGAAGGGAAGGCTCTTGCACATTCCTTCCCTCTGAGCAGTCTCTCTTAGACCTAGAGAGAGTGGTTGCTCCTACGCCTGCTATTCATGCATTCTTTAAAGCTACATTGTCCAGGGTCAGCTGAGTGGCTCAGTTGGTTAAGAGTTAGCTTAAGAGTGGGAGCTCTGAGCAAGAGGGCCGCCAGTTTGATTCCCACATGGGCCAGTGACGCTGCGCCTGAGCTGAGCTGCAGCTGAGCTGCCACTAGGCTGGTGAGAGCATGTGCTCCTAAAAACAAGACTGGCTGTTTAATGGTGGGCTATGCTGCCCGCAACTGAAGACTGAACTCAGCACCTTGAGATGAGCTGCCACCCGGATGGCTTAGTGCATAGAGCATGCGCTCTTAACAACAAGGCTGCTGGGTTCAACTCCCGCATGGGATGGTGGCTATGACCACCAACAACTAAGACTGAACTCGGCACCTTGAGCTGAGCTGCGCCTGGATGGCTCACGGATAGAACATGCACTCTTAACAACAAGGCTGCCAGGTTCAACTCCCTCATGGGATGGTGGTTGTGTCCACCCACAACTAAGATTGCAACACAGCACATTGAGCTTAGAGGCCACGAGCTTCTGATGGGCAGCCAGATGGCGACTGGCGCCTTCCACAACTAAGATTGAAGGACAGCAACTTGGCTGATCCTCCACTCCAATTCCCCAACACTGTTCCCCTCCTCTAATTCCCCAATTAAAAAGAAAAAAACAAAAAAACCCAAAAACCTACATTGTCCAAAATGGCATACCTGTAGCTACTATATGACCGACCTGAAGTGAAGTGTGTTTAGTGTAAAACATATACAGATTTTAAAGATTTGGTACAAAACATAAAGTACATAAATTACCTTGTCAATAATTCTTAATATTGATTATACTTTAAATTGGTCACTTTATGTGCTGTGTATTGTTTCAAGAAATTTACATAAATTATCTCATTTAATGATCTTTAAAACTCTATGAGGTGAGTAGCGTTGTAGCATTTTTGTGCTTACTGTATAGATGAAGACTTCATATATGATGTGGCTTCTGCCCCCACAAAGTGTACAATCCAGTTAATATTAAAAACTGTATGGACAGTTTTTAGGAGGACAGGAGATGGTGTGCAGCAGAGTATTCCAAGGAAGTATGAAAAAGAGAAAGAAGCTAAGCCTTGAAGCACAGTTGGTCTTACTGAGAGAAGCAACGAGCTTACTAAAGACAAAGGATGCACGAGGGAATGGTGGCCTCATCCCTCCTTCTCTCACCCCCGCCACTGCTAGCAAAAAGGTCAGGTATTCCCCCAGCATAGCTGTAAGATGGAGGGGCGTGACCTGGCTCCCATCAGACTGCATGTAAGCAGGGGTAACCTTTGTTGGGTTAAGTCTCTGAGATTTGAGGGGTCTGCCTATTGTATCACCTAGTATTAATTACCCTGACTAACAGTCACCAATATGCCCCTCAATATCTCCCTGTTAAAATCCGGCACTTTCTTCAAGGCCAATATCAAAAAAGTTCAGATTTTCTTTCTTAACTACAATTGCATGACAACTGAATTGCATAACACTGCTTTGGTGATTTTCTTATGGTTTAAATTCTGTCTGGAACATAATGTGTGCCAATCCTGCTCTCCTAGCCCCTCAACCTGCTCCATCCCAGTCTACTGAATCAGCCTTATAGAGCTAGATAAACTGACTTCAAAATAACTTTAAATTTTCCTTAGAAAAGTTACAAATTGGTTAACCAAGCCCACAAGAGGAAAAAGGAATTGCAATGAGCTTCAGACAGCACCTCCAAAAGCACAAACAGCAGATTTGGTGAACGTTTCATACATATCCAGTGCCGTGCCACAAACAGCCGTTTTCTACAATTCCCAGAGGATGTGAAGGAAAACATGAGCCCGACATTTTTAAGCTAAAAGGTGCAACAGGGATTCTCAGCATGGAAGGCTTCCCTTTGGGGAGAATGGGGGTGTGGCAAAGGCCTGAGAAGAGTGCAGCTATGGATGACAGGTAGTAAAGGTTCCGGGACACGGGGTCTGGAGATCCTGGAATTTTCCTACCAGGATACAGGGGCCATTCAAATGAGGCCTATTGTATTGGAGCCACGACAGATATACAAGACACCATGTCTGACACCAGTCTCCTACACAACCCCACACATACCTGGCTTCTTCAGATCTCTACACCGCCCATTCTGCACTCTAAGCTCTCACCCTCAGTCTCATCGGCACCCTGGGGGAGAAGGGTGGTGAGGGCCTTTATGTTTCCTTCTTATACCTTAGTGTGGAATATCCACCTCATAGAAAACTTTACAAATAATGGTTCTCTGGCCAACCAAGGATAAGCCAGAATGCCATCAAGTAATACTGTTCTTCAATAAAACCAAAGGGGTGGACTTTTAACTATTGGGTTGTCGGAAAAGTCAGGATGCATTTTTGCAATGAAAAACAGAGAAAAAATATGTCATGACTTTTCTGATAACCCAATAATATCTACATATTTTTTATTGCTGACAAGCAATTCTATTTAAGTTTGTATTTTGTTTTCAGATGATAACTTAGGCATAGGCTGTCTTTTCCCTCTGCTTGGGAACTCTTGTGAGGCTGGCCATAAGGGGATCCCACTGACTTTTTTTAATTACACAAATCTTGTGCCTCACATCCTTTCCCACCCTCCTGGCCTCACCTCTGATTCCACACATGGCTGCAGTGAACAGTTCTGCTGGCTTCAATTCAGGTAGGAATGAGTGCTTCACCTCAGGATAATGTCTTTTGCTTTCTGCTGTGGGGCTTCTCCAATGCCCTGGGATGCTCAGGGTAACGCCAGGGGTGCGCACACACACAAACAGCCAGAGTGGGTGGGAGTTAACATCCTCTGGGGCAACTTCCACCCATGGGGGATGAGAGCTGATGGGTAATTGCTACCCCCCAGTCATCCTCAAGTGGATAATTCCAGAAAACTTTTTATGAGCTGTCCAGGTCATGGCAGGATCACCCCAGTTGCCTAGTGTGACAACCAACTTGGTAACACATCTTCATATTGGTTTCTCCTTCTTCCTAGTTTTACTCCCCAATCCCTTACTCCTGATTCCTGGGGCAACCTCCCAAATAAAGTGCATATAAATCCCTTTTTTCAGGCCTGCCTTTCACTTGAAAACAAGCTTAGACAACTTAAAAACCAGTCATCTTCCATCCTTCGGTCTGCTCTTCCATTCTTCCCCTTTCATCTTGATTGATAAAGGATTTGAGATTCAAGAGAGTGTTATGTGCACAAAGGGTGAGAATCAGGTCCTCAGCCCACAGAGGCTGAGAGCCAACAAGGCTGGGTCACCTTCATTTCAACTACAGGGATCATTCTAGAAGCATGAAGGTCTGTAGTGAAAATCACTCTAGGTCTTAACTACCATGGGAAAACTGTATTCAAGTGCTAACCTTCAAGTTCAAATGAAAATGTTTTTATTCAATAGATTATTATTTTTTAATATCTCATAAAATATAATATATCTTAAAAGAAATAAAACCCAACGGGTGCACTTTATGGATGAAAAAATGCAAGATACAGTCGAATATAAACACAGTATAAGGTTTAAATCAGCCAACGAAAGCATTTTACATAATTATATACCTCACTGGCTAGAAAAAATTATTCATCTCAGCCACTGAACATTTATTCAGTTAATAAATTTAAATTTAGTTGCTATTTCTATACCTATATACTAGTAAAATTTTTTAAAAAACCTAACAGCAATTTTTTTTCAGCAATTTTTGTTAAGTTTTTAAGGAGAAAATAAAAATGTCTATTTTATGTCAGGTCTTTGTCTTTTAAACTAGAAAACTTAAAATAGATATTTGCAGAACTAAAAAAAAAGGTGCTTTCATTTTATTGTATAGAACATGGTATGAAAATCTTAGCATTATTACCAGGTTCACAATTAAAACATGTACTTTGAAATGTTGAAGATCATCTAAATTTTTTTTTCAATTTCTTTTAAGCTGAAAGAATCTTTCCTTTCAAATTATTAGGAATCTTTTCTGAATGAAGCAATGCAGATTCCATTTTATAGCTCATTCTAAGCTTTTAAAATATGTTTCAAAACAAATTATGTTTGCATTAAACTTCCACTTAAATTCAACTCTGAGGAATCACAAGTGTGTAACTCAAGGCATTAAACTCAACATAATTATTAGATAGTAAATTTTATTGCAGTAAAATCTAACTTGTCCAATTCTTTATCAACTAAAAGTGTCTACTCACTACCTCTTCTATAGGACAACAATAATTTAAGGTCAAAAATAATGAAGGGCCAGCCAAGTGGCACGGTGGTTAAGCGCTGGCTTGGGAAGCCGGCGGCCCCGGTTCGGGTCCTATATGTGAGGGCCAGTGACACTGCCCTCAAATAAATAAATAAATAAATAATGAAAAAGCTGTAGCACAGCATCTTAGTGCTCGAAGAGGCATCTCCTCAGAGATCAGGAAATCTACACTTCTCATTCTCAAATTCAGAAACTAGGGCTCAGAGAAGCAGCTCCCCAACAGTCACAGAGTAGTGACAGAGCTGCAACCCACGTTGTTTCCTGACTCCAACATTGCTTCTGCTAGACCATCTTCACAATTCATTTATTAAGAATATTCAAATATTCTGTACATACTAGGTAATTACAGCTTATGCTTCTTTATTAAGATAGTTATTTTTCCTAAGATACTTGTATGCATCTCATAGATGTTCTCCATTAGAGAAGAATTAAGTGGAGCACAGAATTTAAAATCAGAAATTCAGTAACTTATTTGCAAGTTTGAAAACCAGTAAACCTTATTATAAAAGCAATAAAGTATGAAGATATATTGATCAATTACCGTAGACAACTGTGGTAAAAATCTCACTGGTAACTTGGATTTTTCTTTGCTGGCCGATTTATCCTGCATGGAAAATATGAAAAACAAAACTGTTCACTCTGTTAATGCTAAAATTGATTCACTCAACCAAATTTTACAGGGTGTCTAATAGAAAGTAAAACACATAGCATCCAAAATATTCTAAAATATGCTTTACAGATGGTATGATATTGTTGTACAGAAAATCATAAGGAATCCACAACAACTATTAGAGCTAATGAATGAGTTCAGAAAGGGTTGCAGGATTCAAGATCAATACACAAAAACAACTTCTAGACACTAGCAAAGGGCAATTCAAAACTGAAATTAAGAAACAAATCCAAGGGCCAGCCGAGTGGCGCAGTGGTTAAGAGCTGGCCTGGGAAGCCATCGGCCCCGGTTCAGTCCCACATATGAGAGCCAGTGACACTGCCCTAAAAAAAAAAAAAAAAGAAAAGAAACAAATCCATTTATAATAGCATCATAAAGGACAAAATACTTCGGAATAATTTTAACAAAAGACATGCAAAACTTGTTTAATGAAAGCTATAAAACATTATTGTGAATTAATTAAAGAAGACCTTAGTAAATGGAAAGACATCCTGTGCTCATGGATCAGAAGACTAATATTCTTAAAATGCAATACTCCCCCCCATAATCTACAGATTCAACACATTTGCTATCAAAATCCCAACTGCTTTTTTTTTTTGTAGAAATTAACAAGTTGATTATAAAATTCACATGAAAATGTAAGGTACCCAGAACAGCCAAACAATCTTGAAAAAAGAGAACAAAGTTGGTAGGCTCACACTTCCAGATTTCACAACTTACTACAAAGCTACAATAATGAGGACCAGGCAAGGATAAACATATAGATCAAAGAAATAGAATGGGCAATGGATTTTTGACAAGGATGCCAAGACAATTCAGTGGGGAATTTGGTCAGATCTTCTGGGGAATTTATTTAATTAGCATCCAAAGTTTACTCAGCCCCACCTCCCTTCTCCATGGCTAAAACACTTTTTTCCCCCAGAGTTCTCCACTTCCTAAGGTGACAGCATATTCAGATTAATGCACCCTGAAGTTATTATAAGTAACATAACAGTAACTTTCAAAGAAGAACGCCTCTACCTTCTTTGTAATAGAGAATAATTCTATGGTAGGAATAGCATCTAGGTAAGAAGAAGCAATATTAAGAATGATCCTTTGATCTATAAAACAGATAATATGAGTTGTGCTTTGGCCACTTATCAATTTCTTACATCTCATCATCAGATCTATGCTTTTTACCCTCTTTTGTGATTCCTGAGCAAGACTCTATAAATATTTCTCCAGCTGGCACAATATTAATAGAGGGTTCAAAAAGAGACACTATAAGAGAAAGGGCATTTGCCTCCTGGTTCCAGTGCTTTTTCTTGTTGCCCCCATGGTATGGCTGTCAGCAGTCAGCATCCTTGCTAATGGGCATCTTCCCAGCCTGTGGTGTGTGACTACCCCAGTGGCAGACACCCTCCGATGTCTTAAGGACCACTTTTCCGTAAGGACCGCTTTGGGGCAAGTTTCCCTTGCATCACACAGGAAAACCTCCTTTCAAACTTTTTAGCATGCAAGCAGTTGTTTTATCACTCCCACATTAATACTTCCCTCACGGATTTTCCTAACTGTATAGTGCTCTATTGTTTGAATATAATGCAATTTATTCATTCCATTCTCTTGTGAATGAACATTATTAAGCTAATTTCCAATCTTTATTACAAAAGATGTTTCAACAGATGTCTTTTGGCATATATTTCAGTATATGCACAATTCTTGTATCTCACGCACACCTATAGTATGTGCGAATATAATATACATATACATATATTACACATGTGTATGTGCATATCTATTTTTGTCTCTTCATTTGATGCCATTGATAAATCTGTCTATCTGTAAACAAATTGTTTCACATTGTCTATATTACTATGACTTCATAATAGGCCTTAAAAATCTGTACAATTCTCTCACTTTACTATTCTTAAAAATTATACACAATCTTGACCTTTTCTCTACCACGTGAATATTAGGATCCACATCGCATGCAAGGGTTTAGAACTGTGATAAAAACTTACTGAATTTCTACAATAATTTGAAAAAAACTGACATTATAATAACATTGACTTATACACGAATACAATATATTTCTTTACTCAGATCCTAGAAGTGTATCTCTCAAAAAATTTTTATAATAGTCTTCAAACATGTCTTATACATCTTTTGTTAGACTGTTTTCAGGAATAAAGATTTTGGATAGACAAATGTATTATAGGATCTAAATAACTGACTTTAAAACTTTTTAATTCCAACGGACTTATAAACAGGGAAATGTTCCTAAACATTGCATCTACTTATAACAATTTCTCTGATGTTTCTTCTTTGTCCCACTCCAATCTCCACGTTCTTCTTCCTGCTCTGTGACTGGAAGGCTGAATTCTGAGTATGGGCAGCCCTCTGGCTTCTACAGGGGATTAAGCCACAAGAGGCACCAGTAGGAGATCAGAGAGCAGGAAGTGAGAGAGTTTAAGATATTTCTTTCCTAGTACTCCCTGTTTCCCATCTGTTTGGTAGTGGCTGAAGTCCTCCAGAGCTCAGCTCCTGCCAGGAAGCTACCATTCCTAGTCCCAAGCTCTCACCAGGTTCTGAGAATGGTGGGTGTTCGGTTTCTTTGACCCGTCAGTCCTAAGAATGGTAATGGCTTCCTATTACTATTAATCCTTACATGAAGAGTCATCCCTGTTAGTTCCTTCCTCAACCTTGCCCACACTTCTGCAAATGGTCTCTTTATAAACTTCCTTCAGTTAAATCCTTTTGAGAATACCATCTGTTTTGTTTGGATCCTGCCTAATATAATTTTACATTACCAAAACTGAAATTGCTAAAGAGTTTAGGTCTTCCTTAAGTAGTCTGGTTTTGCATTTATTCTTTATTTTGCTGATTTTCAACTACTTGTCTATTGGAAGGAATGTTGTAGATCTCATATAATCCAAATTTAACTATTCTGATCAAATTACCAGAATCTATGAAGGTATCTTTAATGAAAACTCAAAATGCCTTATTTTATATTTTAACTAATTTTAAAAATGAAATGAGCAGTTGTAAAAAGGCTTATATTTATCTTAAATGCCTAACTTAAGAACTCAGACTGCTATTTCTGAAAAATGTCATGTCACTCTCGACCTTGCACTAATGAGATGAATATGTTAAAATCTCCTTCAGCAAATATGATTTTCCCACCTGCTTACTTTTTCAAACTAAATGAATACATAAGTAAATGTCACATAAAAATGACATTTCCAAAAGTTTAATTTATTCCATTTGTTTTAGGTCAAAATATAAATACGTTCATCTTTCAAAAGGAAAACTACACTTGAAATTAGCATAAATGAGAGCCTCAAGAGTTGTAAAATTACAGATCAACCAAAGCAGTGAGAGAGGGACCTCTGCTGTTTAAAAATAGGATGCAGAAAACACAAAGATCCTAGATGGGCTCATGCCCATTCTTTCAACATCCCAATGCCTTTTTAATAATATAGGTTATTTTTGGGGAGAGAAAATGGGGGAGTGAGAAGAGGTGATGGGTGTCATTTATAATCATCACTTTTATTAAGATAAAGCATGACTTAAAACTTAACTGCCAGTAGGTTTATAGTGGATGCTTTAGTTGTAAATTGGTCAATTAGGAGCACTGCAAAATAACTACTCACAAACTTGGTAAACATGTAATGTGAATTTCAACAACATACAATATGATTTAAGATCAGAACAAAGATTGAAATGGGCATCAAGCAAGTAAGTTGCTTAATGTACATTGATAGTGACGATGACAAAATTTTTTAAAAGGATTTTGATTACAATACCACATATAAAAAAATCAGCACAGTCTATTACTCTAATTGCCCAGTGCTTTTGTAAACTGTATTTCAATTTTTTGTTGTTTTATTACTAATACTAATGAAATGGTAAGTGAATCTGTTTCTTACTTTTCAATTAATTACACATTTCAATAAAATGCTGAAACCAAATTTTCTTGATTTAGGCATTAACTACTTATCTGATTAATTAATGAATGAGGGATTTGACATTTTCTGTTAGTAACTACAATCCAACAAATAGGGGATAAATCACCTTTAAAAATCATTTTCACAATAAACTCTAACACTACAAAAAATTATGAAGCACTGAAAATAAAATAATTATAGCATGGTATCAAAACAAAGAAATTAAGCAAAATGTGCAGGCTTAAAAGCAACTGTTTTCTATTCAGTACCAGGATGATTAAGGGGACTTTTCCATATTCATCTAGACTTTAGAGCTGTTTTCTAGCTAGCCAGAATAATGCCCACGCTTAATGCCTTCCTATTCTGTCCTGGCAATAAAAAGTTTGACCATTGTACTGCATTTCTTTTGTTTACAGTGCTCTTAAATTCAATTTAAAAGGATTCTGAAAAGTAGCTATTGCAACATGCATCTTTTATTATGTGCCAATGGGATATTTTCTTAAGAAGGAATTCCAGTTACCACTTACCAAACCCTTTCATATATGGCATGACATGGCATGGCATGGCATGGCAGGGATGGGATGGGATGGGATGGGATGGGATGGGATGGGATGGGATGGGATGGGATGGGATGGGATGGGATGGTGGTATGGTAAGTATGGTCTAGTATGGCATGTTATGGCATCTTATTTGAAATTTACAACAACCTTAAAAAGGAAGAAATGTTGTTTTGATTTTTCCCTCTGCATAAAAGGGAGAGAATGCGTAGAAAGACGAAGTGATGTGTCCAAAGTCGAACAGCTAGGAAAGGGCTTGGATTCCAACCCCAGGGCCCAAACCCACTGCAACTCCTCACTGAGCTCCCCCGACCCAAACACACCCACAAGCAGCTCACGGGGGACACTGGAGCAAGCAGTTTAAACTGCAGGCGCACGGCGTGAGTGATGTGTTTGGTTGTTATGACAACATCAAGAACACGAACAGTAAGGAAACACAGGATGTTTTCACCGAAAGCCCTCAGAATCCTAGATCATAACTAGGGTGAAGGCAGCTGTACTCTGCGGGGTCACACCCCGGGAGTCTGGAGGACCCTGGCTTAAATCACTTTTGAAACGCGAGGGAAGCTCGGCGGCGGGACTAGCCTGGCGAGGAGCAGTCCGCTCACCTGCTCGCTGCTCATCACTGCGGGGACGAGGGCGCGCTGGCGGCCCCCAGCGGCGCCTGGGTCACTGCTGCCAGGTGGCCCGTCGATGGCTCGCCCGCTGCCCGGCCTGCAGCCTCTGCTCCCTCGGTGCAGGGACTGAGTAGCGTCTGAGCAGCGCTCGCTGCTAAGCAACAGGGCCACACAGGTTCCGCTTCCGGTCCTCTGTGGCTCCCAGGGCAGCGCCCGGGAACTGGCCGTGCGGCTGGTAGGAGGCGCTTTCCGGGAGGCTCGGTGGTCTCAGCGCTCCTTTGAGCTGGGGAAACGCTAGGGACGTATAGTTGAGACTCATTGACATGTAAATGATATTGATAGCCAGGAGTATAGATAAGATGGCTCAGGGTACGTGTAGAACAAGAACAGGGAAAAAACCTAGTGTTAAAATAATCATATTTAAGGGCCGGCCGAGTGGCGCGGTGGTTAAGAGCTGGCTTGGGAAGCCAACGGCCCCGGTTCGGTCCCACATAGGAGGGCCAGTGACACTGCCCTCAAAAACATAAATAAATAAATTAATTAATTAACTAATTAAATAAAATAATCATATTTAAGAGTTGGACAGAGGGGGAACTCTGCAAAGACAACTGAGAAGTGGCCAGGGATAATGGGAACAAAGAGTACAGATATCTTTACTTACCGTAGTTCTTGGAAAATGCAGCCCTAAGCAAACCTATGTATAAAACAAAATCAGTTTTCCCATAGGGTAACTGAAGTTTCTATGGCATATTTCTGGTCACAAAAATACGGCCTAACTTCTAAATAAAGACCCAAAATATTTCTAATATTAAACATTACAATAAATGTGATATATATATTTAAGAAATATTCATAAAAACAAGTAAGATAATAATTTCCCAGCCTACTTATCCCAGTTCAGAGTCCCAGGTGCCTGGAGCTTCTCTGGGAGCTGAGGGCACAACGCAAGAACACATCCTGGGCAGGACACCCTTCCAGGGCAGGGTCACTCACACCCACACCCACTGGGACTGGGACACTGAGACACGCCAATTCACCTCACGTACACGTTTTTAGGATGTGGGAGGAAACCAGAGTCCCTGGAGAAAACCCACACAAACATGGGGAGAACATGCAAACTCTACACATACAGTGACCCCAGAAGGAATCGCTTTTCTTTTTCTTATCAACATTATAATGAAGCCATGTTTAGCAAAATGAGTCATTCAAGGAACTGCTGTGTGGACTCATAGAAACCAAATAAAACAGTATTTCAAGAACAAGAATATTATCAACAGTGTTAAAAGCTTTAGAAAGTAAGTAATCTAAGGATTTAAAAGTATCCATTGAAGAGAGCAACAAAGAAGTCACTGGTGAGTGTGACAAAGGGATTTCAGAACAATGAGGTAGGAGGATGTGGTACCAGAGGTTGGAGAATGAAAGGAAGGGAGACTACCAGTGTTGACAAATCTTCTAAAAGTTTGGGTTATGAACAGGAGAGATAGAGTGAGGACTGAAGGGTGTTGTGGGGACAAGGACCTTATTTTTCAAATGCAAATGGAAAGAGAGAGGATGAAAGCGAAGGAAAAAGAACAAAGGAGAGAGAATTATTTCCAGGTGGAGAGACATCACATAAAAATACCTAGTAAGGGTCGGCCGAGTGGCGTGGTGCTTAAGCGCTGGCTTGGGAAGCCAGTGACCCCGGTTTGGGTCCCACATATGAGGGTCAGTGACACTGCCCTCAAAAAAAAAAAAAAAAAGAAAGAAAGAAAAATACCTAGTAAAAGGATGAAGGAGGCTAAGATGAGTGGAGATGTGGGTGTTGAGAAATTTGCTGGTGTGTAGTTGGGGGGCATTCCCAAAAAGTGAGCTTCATTTTCTCACTTTTATATAGTAATATAGAAAGCAAAATCATCTGCTGAGAACTGGAGGGAAGGTAAGAGTCAGGGGTTAGTCAAAATTTTGAGCAGAATGAAGTCTTGAAATAACGTGGCAGAAAAGGAGAGAGAACAGAAGTGATCAAGGAAATACAGGAAAAGCCCAGTTGAAGTTAAAGCCTCTGACCAGTAGCAACAGAAATCTATACTCAAAAGATGTTCAACATACCAGGCTCAGGTTCAGAGACCAACACACAGGACATTTTCCAGACTGGTGTGACAGAAAGATAACTGTTAACTCAAAAACTGGTCTGAATACAGAGAGCAGGGAGAGAGAAACCTAAGAAAGGCAGACCGCTCCAGATTGGCAGATGGAAGGTTTAATAAGCAAGAGAACTTACACACAAGGCTTGTCTTGGATTTCTACGAGATGAGTAGATCTCCACATCTGCCCACCAGAATCTTCAAAGTTTATATAGAAGCCTTAAGAGGGTTCAGTCACATGTGCCATCCAGGTGGTCTAAACAAGCCTGTGTCCTTGAGAATGGCTCCAGCTATGGGAACAGTGGGCAGAGGGTACATTCCAAGAGAGGGGAGGGGTGAAGAGTCCAATTGCTCAGGTCCAGCTCCCAGGTCAAATGGCAGTCACAACCTCTCAATGACCTCCTCCAATATTCCATCTCTGTAACTGGTTCTTACAATCTTATACAGCCCCCTCTTCCGCAATGTGCCCTGGGTGACCAGCAAGGGGTGTCATTATTATGGAGGTGGCTCATTTGGTGGCTATCTGGTTGTTATTGGAAACAGCTACCACAGCAACAATGTAGGCACATGCAAGAGAAAACACAGATTAAGATAACAATTCCCAAAATAAGCAACAATTTTTTTCATCAAGAGCTCCATGACCCAGGGCCGGCCGAGTGGCGCGGTGGTTAAGCCCTGGCTTGGGAAGCCAGCAGCCCCGGTTCAGTCCCACATATGAGGGCCAGTGACACTGCCCTCAGATAAAAAAAAAAAAGAGCTCCATGACCCAAACCACTGATTTATTAAATCCCCTAGGCTGGGTGTTGGATCACTCAGGGCATTCATCTGTGTCCTCACATGACTTAATAAAAATGATAAATTAACAGACTTAGCAGGTATGAACACACAATGTTGTGTTTGGATAATGGCACAGGTGAGGAGATAATAATGTCCATCTCATTTTAGAGACCAGCTTTTCTCATTAGAGATACTTTAGTGTTCAGTAAAGACAGGCTTTGCTGGCTATCATTGGAGGATTATTGGGAAAAGTTAGTAAGGGCTTCTATATGTGCTGTAACATCCTCCAGGTCAGTGGGGGGGGGGGGATGAATGTGTGCCAAATGATTATACCAGTGGGAGACAGGACCTACTTACCTGCCCTTGAGGAGAGGGAGGCTGGCAATTTTTGTCACCATGGGAGGATTCTTCCCTGTGTCCAGGGAAAACCCAAAGTACAGTGGCATCTAGGTGGAAACCATGGCCCAAAATCTGTGCCATACAACAATACGGTCCTATTTGGGGAATTGGATTATAGGATAGTTAAGATTAAGTGCTTTCTTGAGGGTGGTTACAGCTTATTTCAAAGCTGTTAACCTAGATGCACAGAAACAATGGATAGGGCTTACAAAAGGCAAAGATAAACCTTTTACTAGAGAAGTTATGCAGTTGAGACACGGCTATTCACCATGACCTGTGCAATTAGGAATTGATGATCAAATTACTCTGTGAGGTTACTTTCCATAGAACCCCTTTTTTCATCCACACTGCATTAACCAGGCCACTGTATTTCAAGGGCAAACCAGCATCCTTGGCAATATGCCATCCCACTCAGGCACTATGGTGGCCTCTCTTTCTGTGTTTCAATCTGCTGTCCTACTGAAGGGTCAGTTGCTAAGGCTTATACCCAATACCATGCTAGGGCATCAGGGGTGTCAGCACCTAATGAGCCAGGACTCAGAAAACACTGAGGACAGCCTAGGGTCTTACAGGTAAACTCAAATATATTTCCATATATCTTAACTCCACAAGGGCTTATTCACCATCATCTCTCCATTGGTTTCCCATTTTCCAAGCCACCAGGTTAATCCCTTTAGAACAGCCCAACTGTCAGCCCAAAGGGTTAATGGCCAGGGCTCCTGAATGATGGATCGCCAGGCAAAACACTCTGAGTTCAGGCTACTGCAGTCCATGTGAATGGGTTGCCCTGACTAGACCCATCAGTATACCAGGCATCAGGGGGAATTTCCCCCACCCACTCTGTAGAGGAATAGGAGAAGAGGCATTTGGAGGATCTATATACATACTCTACTGGGCCTAGTATCACCATTTCTAGAGTCAGTAGGCTGCTGACAGGGTGCTCCTCTGCTGCAAACAGGCTAAGAATTCCCTTAGTCAAAGTTTGAGCCATGGCAGAGGTGGTAGATGGAACATATGTTCAAACCACCCCTTGATAGGAAGGGAGGTTCTAACCATTATCAGCTGCTATTCCCTCATCAGAGGCTCTGCCTGGGGTGGTGCTGTATACACTGTGCGGAACTTTTGCTCCCTGTAAGTATACTGGGTTTCTGTCTAATTCCAGAGCTGGGACCAAAATCCTATGGGTACTCTCTCCTGTTGTACTCTCTCCCATTGTCTCTGCCACAGTGCCCGACCCATAACTTTCCAAGTCATGACACGTCTAACTCAAACAGTAGCCCTACTCGGGAGATGTCCATAGCTTTTATCTGTTTCACTAATATGTTTACCTTCTCAAAGGAGGCTTGCTGCTCTCATCCCCAGTCCTACATGTGCCTTTTCTTTACCAGATGGTGTAAGGCAGGAGGCATTGTGCCAAGTGGGGAATAAAAACCCTCCAAAACCCCATAACCCTACAAGGACTTGAGCCTCTTTCATGTTTTTAGGGATCGAGTAGGCTTCCATCTTATCAATGACAGTATCTGGGACAACATGGTCTTACCCAACCAAATGATGCCCAAAAATGTGCCAGTGGTGCCTGGGCCTTGGATTATCTGTGGGTTCACTGCTCAACCTTTCCCTCGCAGGTGTTCCAGCGAAGTCTGCAGTGTCCTGCAGCAGAGGTTAACTTTTCACATGTTAACATTACATTATCAATTTAATGGACCATTTTACTAATGTGGGGAAGGAGAACAAGGGCAGATCTCAGGTGGCCATCCCAGGAGATATTGTGAGCTGTGTAGGTAGCCTTGGGGATGCACTTGAAAGGTGTTGTCCCTCCCACATAAAGGCAAATTGATCTCACAACTTAGCAGCCCAAGGGTTTTCTGAAGAGAGCATACCAGGACCAAGATATCTACGATGGTCCAAGTATCGGACACATCTGCATGGACAGAGGGCACTACCTTTTTTAATTCTCAGTAATCCAGGGTCATCTGCCATGAGCCATCTGACTTTTTTATTGGCCACACTGGGCTGTTGAAAGCACTATGGGCAGGGCGTACAACACCCACTTGGTGTAGTTCTCGTATACTTTCTCCTATTTCCTTATGCCCCCAGGCAACTTATATTGTTTGACAGTTACCACTCTTCAAAGAGACAATGGGAACTTATTGGTTCCCATTTGGCATTTCCTGTCAGCACTGGTTTGATGACTCTAAGCCAGATGCAGAATTCATTGATAGAGGTTTGCAGAAGTTTGACCTTGTAGGATACGAATGTCTAATATGTTCTCTGGTATTGGAGAGATTAAAAAAAATAAGTCTCATATTCTCATGGGGAAGAAGACCCAATTTGCAATGTCAAAGGGATGTTCCTGACAATGACCGTTTGCCCTTCATCATCATCAATGGTGCTGAGGGGGCCAGAAACCTTTTCCTATATTCAGAGTATGGGAAACACCCACCCCAAATAAGACTGTATTCCTGAGGCCTCTGCTGGAGCAAGTGGGGTATCAGGGATGATAGGGGCAGCTGGGCCAGGTCTGAACTGTGGCTCAGGTATTAAGACTTTTCATAGGCTGACCAACATAGCATTGGATTGCCAGGTCTATCTTTTTAGGTGGGGTCATAGCAGCAATTTGCTTCTGGGCTATTTTTACTGGATCCTTGATAGCCACTAGGATAGACTTTTGGTTTCTTGAGTTTCCTCTCTGTTTGGGGTCTTTTCACAGCCTGTATTCATTCCTGGGATTTGTCAGTTTTCCTCTTATGAGCAGTGGATTGCCCAACATCATAAACGTATTGTCCCATGACTGGGTTCCGCATCGATATCAGTGTCACATACCAGGTGCTGGGGGTGGAATAGACTATCTTGGCTTTCACTTCTACAGTTAAATGTGGACTAATCAGGGCCCTCAAACACAGGAGTATGGATAGTTTATCTCATTTCTAACTCCCTAGGAATTTTTTGTACCTCCTCTAATAGATTTCCAGGGTCACATGTGCCCAGGGAGATCCCCCTCATTGGGCCAAATCTCCCTGCAGACTAAAATAATCCAATCTATAAGAGTACTTTGAATCTCCCAAAAGCCATGCAGGCACTGCCAGAGGGCAGAGTGTGTGGTGACATTGCGCATTTTCTCTGCTTCCTGCCCAGTCAGAGAAATGTCATGGACATTGCCCTGCCCCCACCCCATAGCCACACTGGATACTTTCCCTAGCCTTTTGCTGGAACTTGGCAAGTATATCAATAATTCCAGCAGGAGTATATTCTATCATCATGATCATTTCCTGAATGGGGGGCTGCCTTGCTGGCTGGGGTTGTTGTTGCTGTTGTGTTTTTGCTTTCCTTTATATTAGAGGTTGGAAGGCAGATTTCATCTGTTTCACTGTCAATCACCACAATATCCATATTCTTCTTTTCTCTCTCCTCATGTTCCCAGGGATTCTACCTCTTAGTTTCTCAATCAGGATTTGTCACAAGCACTTGGACCTTAATATGTGGCAGCTTGTACCCTTCCAACTTTACAAAGCGACACACTAAGTTCTCCAACTTATCCTTGCCTGCCAGCCCTGAAGCTAGCAGAGTATGGACAACCCCATATCCTTCTCTTACCCCACCCCTTCCTCCAACTCCCTCTCTTGAGCTTCAGCCTCTAGTTGGGCATCAGTGGACAACTGCTGAGTTGCCCATCTTAGAATGGAGAATTTGATAAGAATGAAGTTAAAAGAAAGAATCTTAGAACCCAAAATCAATAAAAGAATACCTTGGTTCTGGTGTGTAATTAAACGGGGGGAAAGGAGCTAATATATGGGGTGGTAGGGCTGTCAGTAAGAGTCACATGTCAGAGAAACTGTCAAAGCAGAAAGGATAGGAGTGAAGATACTGACTGTGATTTCAAAAGTGGAGCAATTCCAGACATTGACAAGGTCCCCAGAGTGGCCATAGAAGGGGGTAACTGAAGTGAAGGACGATGTCCCTGAAAGTTCAAGGAACCAATTACTAAGGCTATGCTGAAGTAGGAGAGTGGAGAGGAAAACTGTAAGCCAAAGTCTTTACTGAATGAAGCCAGAAACAAAGAGAGAAGATGCTACAAGCCTAAAATTAGTAAGAATTTTTTTTACTAGAAAACAGAGAATAAATGTTGCAGACTCCATCTTCTGAATTTGGAATGTGGAAAAATTGAAAACCCTACATAGAAACAGGGCCTTCAGGGAGACAAATTTCAGTAAGAACCTGGAGGTGGGGGGTAGCATTTAGAGTATGGGTTGAAGATTATAGAGTGCTTTCATAGCCCAGGGCATAGTGCAAAGATCTGAAAGCCAGTAAAGCAGTAGAAGTTTGAGTCAGCCAAGATGCAGCAAAAGACACTTAGAAAGTAAGAGTACGATAAGCAAAAAAATTACTCCAATGGCTTATACCGTAGACAGTATCCAAGAGATGTGAAGGTATGATTGGTTCAGTGGCTGCCAGTGTGTTGCCAAAAGAACTAGTCCCAGCAGTTCCCAGGTGTTTAAAAGGAATTCTGGGTTCTTGGCAGAAATCCAACACCAACTGGATTGCTTCACAGAAGTTATGAGTCCACGTGAGCAGGCCAGCAAGGGACAAAAGGATTCCCAATGGCAGCCTAGAAAGAGATGAGCCTGAAAAAGTCAACCATGGGCACAATGGTTAAGCGCTGGCTTGGGAAGCCGGTGGTCCCGGTTCGGGTCCCACATATGAGGGCCAGTGACACTGCCCTCAAAAAAAAAGGCACATTGCACCCTTTCCCCATCTGCAAACTTTCCTTCTTCAGTCTCCTGCTGTTTCACTGTCCGTTCACCCCAATGTCAAAAGCCATAATCGAAATAAACAAAGATCAAGGTAGTCTGACTTTCTATATTACCTCTGCTAAACCTCCATTTCAAGCTCCTCTGTGGGTCAAGTTCTCATTTTCAGAATCCTGTTTCTAAATTTGTTTTCTGTAGGGCATCTTGCCAGAATTTTGGAATAAAAACAATTTTATAAACATTGGCAAAGACAGTTCTTTTGTATTTGTCAGTTATTGTGGTCTCTGTTAGCGAGAGGAATGTGGCTCCTGGGACTGAATTCTCATAATAGTTTACCCAGTAATCAGTAATGTCACCAACCAGCCTGAGGCTGAGACGTAATCCTGTCCTCACTGCTCAGGTTAAGGTCAGTGAAAATCCTAACAAGAATCGATATATTTCAAAGAAAAAAGTGTTGGGAATGAATTTAGAGTGTTAGACCACTGGATCCCTCAAATTCTAGAAAGGCACTTTGTCACTCTTGCTTGTCTCCTTGAAGACTTTTTTATGCATTCAGTGTTTAATTTGGGTAGAGCTATCTGTGTGCTTTTGACTTACTAATCTACAAATGGAGAAGTCCACTTTAAGAGAAGTTATCTGGGAACAGAAACTGGTTATCTCAGTTAACCAAATATGAAAGATCAAATGGAGAACAGAAATTGACTTGCTGATATTTTGGTTCCCTGGGTGTCAAGTTTGGTTGTATTTATGATCTTGTGTTTTCTCTTGTGGTTTGGATGTTTTTTTGCTAAAATGATCTTATTAGACATGAACCAAATGCTTGTTTAAGGAGTTTATGCCCAAATTTGTACTGATTCTAAGGGAATCTTTTATAAGAAGATATTTTATTTTCCTTTAAAATGTGAAAGGTTATGCAGCTGCTGAGTTCTGACTTATGTTATTTGTTACTACTTAATTTTTACCTCCTGCTTTTGAAACTGTAGCATATGTGTAAGGAAGGGGTACGAATGTGAGTTAAAAGTGCTCATTTTATTGTTGTGCAGCATAGTATGAGGTTGAGAAAATCAAGTGTACAATCTAAAGCAGAGTCCAGAACCTGAAGTCTTTTCTCTGTCCATGTCTTTCTCTCTTCTGGAAAGCTATTCCAAAGATGAGGAAGTTACTTGTCCTCATCTTCTTCAGCTTGCTCAACCGACAAATATTTCTCGAGTATCTGCTATAGGCTGGGCACTGGTCTAGGCATGAGAGATACAGGGGAGAGCCAAGATCCCAGCTCCTGTTCTAGCAAAGAGAAACAAAAAACTAGCAGGAAAACAATAAGTATATTAATAAATTATTTCTTCACTTATGTATTTATTTCACGTGATGAAAAATGTAAGAAGAAAATGAAACAGGGAAATGGAAGAGACCGCAGTCAAGGAAAGCTTCTCTAAGGAGGAGACATCTGAGCTGAGGCTTGAATGACAAACACAAACCAGTCCTTCAAAGACGTTCAGGAATGAGTTTCCCAGGAAGCTGGAAACTTCCTGGGAAACTTCAGCTCTTAGGAAGGACTGAATGAGGGCATGAGCTTGACACATTCAAAGGCCTGAAGAAGGTCAAGAACATGGTGAGGAAGGATCTTATTTTAATAATGGAGAAACGATGAATTGAAATGAGTCAAGAATGGAAGCAGGAAAGTCAATTAGCCTGTTAGAGGAGGTCAGGGAAGTAACAATGGTAGCTTAAATGTGGGGTGGGAGGAAAGTCATGGAGATGGAGAGAAAGGGACAAATCAGGGATATATTTTGGAGAAAAACCCGATAGGATTTAATGATGGACTAAATGTAAGGAATGAAAATAAGGTAAAATGACTGGTAGGTTTTTTTTTGGTCTAAGCTACTTGGTAGATGGTAGTACTTTTAAAATGGGGATGCAGGGAGGAGTGGGAAGGCACGTGTGTGGAAGGTGCAAAAAAATAAAAAAATCTTGGTTTTCAAACATATTAAGTTTGAGATGCCTGTTAGACTTCCAAGTGAGATGTTGAGGAGATAGGAAGCTATGCAACTCGGGGATAGCTCTGGTAAAGGTTGAAATTCGAAGTCCATCCATAGATAGATGCTAACTGAAACCACGAGATTAGATTAAATCATCAAGTGAGGGAAAGAGCAAATAGAAACAAACAAACAAAAAAAGGTGGCCCAAGGAGCAAGCCCCAAGGATCTCATTTTCTCTTTCTGGAAACTTGAAATTTAAAAATTACATATTTTGTCAACCCTTTAACAAAGGAAGAGTTATGCAAGTACAAAGTTGGAGTTACCACAGATACCTTAGATACAAAAGAACCTTACAAAATGTGGTTGACAATTCATGCATGTGGTATTTGTTTGTGAAAATACTGAGCTACACATGGACCAATTCCCATAAAAACAAATAACAGTTCTGCTTTATTACCACACATTGACCTTCAACTAATCACAACCAGATCTGGAAAAACACTGATTGCACTTGGTTTCTTTGAACGCTAGAGGGAGATACGTTCACCTGCAAATCAGAGAGGAAACTTCATTTATTTTCCTATAGAACTGCTGTTGGACCATAGAATCATAAAATATTCTAAATTTTGATAGTCTTGCAATAACCAAGAGATTAGTCATGTGTTAAGGCTTAAATAAATTACACGTTTGGAAAGTAACTCGATTTCTTTGTTAAGCCAGGTTTTACTAAAAAATTATTTCGTAGAAGCTTATGATATGCTGTATTTTCATGTAATACCATAGTCATTTTTCTCTTGCACAAAGTGAAGCAATAATATAAAAATCAGTTAATTTTTATTTGAAGACATAGCTAAATAATGCCGGGAGTTCTGATAATATGCTCACTGTAAGCCAAAGTGTCAAAAGCTTTGACTCTCGACCTCATACCTAAGGATTTCGGGAATGTGCTGTGCTTCATAATGTGCGGTGTCATTCAGGTGGCTTAAAGGTCATTGGCACTGACTTCATTCTGGTCTTTTTATCTGCCCAATAAAATGCTTTTTGACTTTGCTTAGGTAATCACATAGATATGCAATGTTTTTGTTATTGCTTGGGGCAGCTAAACAACTTTCTCTTTATTTGCTTTGGTAATCTTTCCAAAGAACATACTGTAAAGCCGGCCCCTTTTTCTGATCAAAGGTTGAGTGTGAACCTTATCCAGCAGTTCTTAGCCTACCAAATACTTTACTTGACCTTGTAACTAATTTAATAAGTCCTCTTTTCTGTAAATTCAACATTGAAATGCTTCTGGTAATTAAAGGGAGAGGAATGTTTCCTATCTCTAGAGAAGAGCGTAGTGTAGGAAAAAAGGCCGTTTTTTGGAGTCAGAGCTCGTACGAATCCTGACTTTAGATGCATGTTAACCAAACTGATTGTGGTAATCATTTCACAGTATATGCATATATCAAAACATCATGTGGTATGAGTAAAACTAACACAACGCTGTATGCCAATTATATCTCAAAAAAAATTATGACTTTGTCTCTACTGGTTGGTGAAGGTAAACAAGTTACTTTGCATCTCTGAACTAAATTGGAATCACAACCTTTTAGAATTGTTGTGGGGACTGATTCAAATAATGTATGAAAAGTGTGTTGCTTAGCTCCCAGTCCAAAGCAGGCATTCCAAGTTCATTGGGCCTTCCTTTTTCCTTCCATATGAAATTCTTTATAAAATGACCCTCTAAATCATATGCTCATAGATGGTGTGCTCTGAAGTATTTGTTAATGCTGGTGATATGTACAGAATGTGACCTTGGCCACATATGCAAGGTGATCTTGCAGGAGTACAGCATGTGGTCAGTTGTATTGCCCTGTGCTCTACGTGACCAGGCCAGAGACAGGACCTCACCAGGGATCAAACACTCCTAAACATGGGTTTGTGAGCAGGAAGAGAGGAGAGGAGGCACTGAAAGGCTGATGAGGGCTGTTATTCCTGAAAGGAGTGACTTCCCCTTTCCACAAATATAAATTCCAACCCCCCCACCCACATAAAGTTCCAGTTCAAATCCTCCTTTCTCCATGAGACCTTCTCAGCCGAAATAAACTCATCTCTCCAAATACCTATATCATTTATCCAATTCAGTCATCTGGCAATTCATACCTTACTTCCTGCTTAACCATTTCACTTATATGCATCTCGCCAAACAGAGTCTTGTAAGGCATGGTGGCTACTATATCATGTATCTTAGTGCTTTACTTTAACACATGTCACAGTGCTCTACATGAAGCAGACATCAATACATATTTGGATGTAATTCCATGTGAATTTTCCTTCAATTTACTTTGTTGTGTGCAGTTTGACAGAAAAAACTCATCAAGGGTAAATGCGTAGGTAGATTTAAATTATTCTGCCATCAGCCTCTGAAAATTATCTTTTTTCTTTAAACTACAGATTCTTAAAAAGAAAGAAACTAAAAATATAACATATTATGCTTGTGCCATTTCCTCTGGTACCCATGCCATTATTTTTGTGGAATATTCACTCTCAGAATATTGGGTCTTTGGAAAAGTCATGACATATCTTGTCTATGTTTTTCAAAGGTCATTTATTTTTATAAAGAACAAAGATCAATCAATGATATATTGCCCGTTTTGTTCAATAACCTTTTGCCATCTTTCAGTGAGCTTCATAATTCCTCGTTCATAGAAGGACCTGTCTTTATTTGCAAAAAACTGAACAAGATGCTGATTTACAGCCTCATCTGAATTGAACGTTATACCACGCAAGGAGTTTTGAAGAGAGCAAAACAAGTGGAAGTCTGATGGCACAAGGTCAGGCGAGTATGGTGGGTGGGGCAACACATCCCATCCAAGCTCCAATAATTTTTGACGGGTGATCAAAACTTGTGTGTGGTCTCATGTTCTGGTGATGGAACACAACTCCTTTACAATTAACAAACTCTGGACATTTCTGGATGATGGATTCATTCAAACTGTCCAATTGCAGACAGTACACATTCGAATTGATTGTTTGGTTCCTTGGTAAGAGCTTGAAAAACACAACATCTTTAAAATCCCATCACACTGAGAGCATAACCTTCCTCTGATGAATGTCTGCTTTCAATGTCATATGAGGCAAATCATCACGTGGGGACCAAGACCATTTGCACACCACATTGTTGTAAACAATCCACCTCTCATCATCAGTTATCAGGCACTTCCCGAAAGGATTATTTAATGAGCATATTGCAGATGTTGACGCGCCGTCAAATGAACTTCTTTGAGTTCATGTGGAACCCAAATATCGAGTTTGCTTATGTATCCCAGCTTCTTCAAGTGGTCATGAATGCTTGAATGATGAATGTTCAATGTTTCTGCAATTTCTTGGTCGTGTAACGTGGGTTTGACTCGATCAATGCCTTTATTTTGTCATCACCAACTTCGGTTGGCCTTCCTGACAGAGGAGCGTCTTTGAGATCAAAATCACCAGCATGGAATTTCGTGAACCAACTGACATTCTTGTAGAGCGTTGTCACTGTAAACTTTATGCAACTTTTCACAAGCTTGACATGCGTTCTTCCCTTTATGGAAGTAAACCAGTAAAATATGGCAAAAATGCACAGTTTGGTCTTCCATCTTCAACTTGTAAAATCTCCAAAACTCAACCAAATTGCTCAATTTTTAATTTAGAATGAAGCTAGAGCTGTCAGATGTCAAATGACATAGCAATAACATAGATGCAAATGACTCTAGTACTTCCAAAAATGAACTAGCGCCATCCGTTGCAAACTCGCATCATGACTTTTCTGAAGACCCAATAGATTAGTTATCATGGTGTAATGGCCATCACTTCCAAATATAATATAGCAGAGAGAGTGTAAGCATTTTCATCACCAGCAAATGTTTTTTGTCTTTTTAAACACCTTAGTCAAATCTTATTATTGGTCAAAAAAATGTATGAATGAAAGGGGTCGGCCAAATGGCTCGTTGGTTAAGAGTTCACTTGGGAGCGCGAGCTCTGAGCAGTAGGGCCACCTGTTCGGATGCCACTTGAGGGCCAACGACTACAGCTAAGATGATGAACAACAGCTCCACCTGGAGCTCGGCTGCTGTGAGTCCACTGTGACGGCGTAGGCTGCAGCCCCTGCTGCAGTGGGCTGCTGTGAGCTACCATGAGTGGCCGGCAGCCAGTGTGAACTACCAAGACCATCCATGAGCGACCATCCAGAGGCCAGCAACTAATCTGCCTCAGCCAGAAAAAGTGCAATGATAATACCAACATGGGCCAGTGAAGCAATGTCCTCCACAACTAGACAGAAGAACAAAAGGACAGCAACTTGTCTGTTCCCCTTCCCCGGTTCCCCAGTGCTGTTCTCCCCCAATTTCCCAACAAAAATCTTTAAAAAAAGAAAGTATGAATGATAATTTGATACCTGTAAAATTCTAAGATTGGCACAATAACTCTATTTTTACATATGTAGAACTGAAACAGACAATGAAGTTTTATCATTATTTATATTGAAATTGCAGAGAACGGTGCTGAAGCTGGAATTAGAATGCTCTTCAAAGTCATAAAGAATAAAGAATCAGACATGAAATGAATCACCTGTTCCCTACATGTCAAACCATAACACAGAAAAGTTAAAATCCTAATTTTTTGAAAAGGATTTTTTTATTAAAACTATAGCTAACATTATATATATATATCAGTTTGGGGTGTACATCATAGTTGTTCAACATTTATATACTTGAAGAAGTGATCACCATAAGTCCAGCAACAATCTGACACCATCCCACACTATCACAATATTATTGACTATATTCCCTATGCTGTACATTACATCCCCATGACTTATTTGTTTTATACCTGGAAATTGGACCTCTTATTCTTCTTTGAATCTTCCCTCCTGTTTATATTTTTTAATTATAATTAACATTCAATATTATTTTGTATTACTTTCAGGTGTACAGCATAGTGGTTAGACATTTATATTATTGAAGAAGCAATCCCCCAGACTAGTCTAGTACCCACCTGGCACTATACAAAACTATTACCATATTATTGACTATATTCCCTGTGCTTTACTTTACATCCCCATGACTATTTTGTAACTATCAATTTGTACTTCTTAATCCCTTCATCTTTTTCGTCCTGTCTCCCAAATCCCCTCCCATCTATCACCAATAAATCTAATACCTATCTGACACCATACATAGTTATTACAATATTATTGACTATATTCCCGTACTATATCCTACATCCCCATGACTACTTTCTGACAACCAATTTGTACTTCTTAATCCCTTCTTGTTTTTCTCCCACCTTCTCAACACCCCTCCCATTTGGCACCATCAAAATGTCCTTATAATCCTAAATTTTGATTATGTAGCAGTGCTGTGATGTGACCTACTTGCAGTGTGACTCTGTTTTAGGGAGGCCCCCCCCTTTCCTTTAAGGAGCACCTAGGCAAGGTCACATGTTCTTCAAGAGGACAATACAGAAATGTACTTTCAAATATTAATAATTATAACTGAAGCAACATTATTTTCAAAAGAGTTGCATGGTAATGTATTTTGTAAAGAATATGCAGGTAATGGCACCAGTTTTTAAAAAGTAGATGCAGAAAAAAATATGGAAGTGGACCCTTTCCGTTCTGCTTTTAATCATTCACAAATCTTTAGCTGGTAAATTAAATATTTAATTGACATTTTCTTCTAAATTCTACACCATTTCTCCTTCCTTTTGAATCCCAGATCTTCAAATGGGTAGTCTGTACCCCTTTAGTCGGCTTTCCATTTCCTTGCTACTTGATCTCTTTGAAAATCCTCTCTGATCTGGCTGCTATTTCCACAATCCTTTGAAAGAGTCTTACTGTCACTAACGACCTTGACCCACTTCTCATTTTTAACTGCTCTTCAGAATTTGATGCTGTTACTACTTCCTCCTTAAAATTATATCCTTCCTGATCTTGTGTGACTGCCTAGCCTCATTCTTCTGGTTTACTCACACTTTTCTGGCTATTCCTCCTTTCATGTTCATCTATTTGTAGATGTTCCTTAAAAACTCTACTCGTGGGCCGGCCGAGTGGCAGCGCATTGGTTAAGAGATGGTTTTGGGACGCCAGCGGCCCTGGTTTGGATTCCACATATGAGGGCCAGTGACACTGCCCTCTACAGCTAACAACAGCTCAACCTGGAGCTGGGCTGCGAGCCCCGGCGATGGTGTAGGCTGCAGCCCCTACTGCAGTGGGCTGCCATAGGCTACAGTGAGTGGCCGGCAGCTGGCGTGAGCTGCCAATAGCCGCGGTGAGCGACCATCCAGAGGCCGGCAACCGATCTGCCTCATCTGGGAAGACCGTAATGACGATACCAACATGGGCCAAGCGAAGCAACATCCTCCGCAACTAGACTGAAGAACAAAAGGACAGCGACTTGTCTGTTCCCCTCCCCTAATTCCCCAATAAAATCTTTAAAAAACAAAACAAAACAAAACTCTACTCGTACCCTCTCCCCTCAGTCCTCATGCCAGGGCTCACCTACCCTTAAAACTTCATTTGTCACCTTGATGCTTATGGCTCTTGAGTCTGTGTTCCTTGCTATCTTTTGTCTTACTTGAATGCCTATCTCTTGTGCCCAATTATCTACATGATTTTCCCCTGAATTACCTTAATGTCCAAAACTACAAATCCAAAAGTGATCTTCTTCTTCCAGTCTTTCCATTTTAATCTACAGCCTCACCAATCTTCTAAACTCAATTATCTTGAGTTCACGTTGGCTTTCTCCTTGTCCTCCAAATCCAAATTCATTCATTAGTTTCTGTTATTATTTTTTCATAGAAATGTCTTACAGATCATTTCTTCCTTCTAGTTTTTCTGCCACTAGGCTCTAACCACCTAGATAGCTGTATGGGTCGGTCCTTTAAAGGTGTTTTGTTAGTTTGGTTTTGTTTCTTGGATTTTTTTTTTTTTTGGTCTTCGTACTATCCAATATACACACTTAAAGACAGAAAATATTAAAATAATCCAGAATGACACCATCTTGGGTTTGGTGTCATCAAACTCTATTTTATGGATGTGAATCAAACTCTATTTCATCTATTTCAGAAGACTATCCATCAATTCCTTCCTGCTTACAACCCAGTCTTATCTCTCACAACCCTCTTCCCTATGCAGAGTTTCTATATTGTGCAACATAGATTGTTATCCTCCACATTTTGACTGAGTTTACGTTTCCTCTGTATCTTTCTTTATCTAACTTTATCCCAACCCAATTCAAAGGTTCTCTATTAATAAAGGTTTTGCTCAAAAATGCAACAGTGGTCTATTCTTGTCTCAGACAAGAATTAACATAGTATAATTTTCCAATTTATTAACTATTATTATTTTTATGAATGCTAGTCTCTCTTCTTTACCTTTTATATTTATCCCCATTTCTATTTACTTATCCTTTAAGTCCCAGTTCAATGACCACTTCCTCTACAAAATCTTCCCTAACCATCCTAGGCAATTGTGTCTTCCAAATATACCTGACATAGTTTTAGACATGTAATTGAACACATGCAAAAATCTTCCAGTTGTTCTATATTTTGGAAAAGAGTGACCTTAATGAAATTAATTGCTTTCTCAGACCCAAATACATAAATTAACAGGGATAGATATTTTTCTAGGTTAAGCCATTGGTATTATTAATAGAAGCAATAAATAGAAATGAACTCTCAGAGTTATTCTATTTTCAATGATATTAGACAATAGCTTTTCACTATAGTCTATGACATCATTATAGTCTATATAATAACTTTTATTTTTGTTTGTATAACTTTTTCTCTATCACAAAAATAACAAATTGATACTGTAATGGTAGATATATGTCATTCATTATACAATTGTCAAAACCCATAGAATGTACAACACAAAAAGAGAACCTTAATATAAAGTATGAACTTTAGTTAATAATAATGTATCAATATTTGATCATCATTGTAACAAATGTGACAAACTAATACTAATACTAATAGCAATACTAATAATAGGGGAAATTGGGATTAAGGAGATTAAGACAGTATATAAGAGATCTCTGTACTCAATTTTTCTGTAAACCTGAAACTACTCTAAGAAAAGTCATGTCTATTAGTTTTTTTTTATAAATAACATGTTTATTATAGAAAATGGATTAAAAAGCGAAAGGAAGAAAATTAAAAACATCTTTAAACCTACTACTCTATTACTGCCAATATATTGATATTCCTTCACTGTATGTACTGTCACATCCATCTACTATTTATTTATCTATCTATCTATCTATCTATCTATCTATCTATCCATCTATCTAATCTATCACTGGATGATGGTTTACCCATTATTATGTAACTAGTTTTTTAAAATATTTAATCATATAGCATAGAAATTTTCCATTTTCATTAAATACCCTCCTACAATAAAATATTTAATAACCACGTGTTATAAGCCTTTTTATCTTGAAGCAATATTTCTAAGTTTTCTCTCAGCTTTAACTTCTGCAGCCTGAATAAGTAAATTTCCTTTACTACATTCCAAACCTGCATTATTGTTTTCTTCTTGGTATTCATTTCTGAGTTCTTGATATTTCTTTCTTAGGATGCTTTAAGTAATTTATTTATAATTCTTTCTGGTTTCCTATAGAATATCCTCTGTTTTTTTAAGTTTTTTTTTTTACTTTATTATTATTTTCAGGTGTACAAAACATTGTAGTAGTTAGACATTTACACCCCTCACAAAGTGATAACCTCCCTCCCCCAATTTACTACCCCTTTGTTACAATTCCAGTGACTCTATTTCCTATGCTATACTCCACTTCCTTTGAATATATATATATATATATATATTTTAGTTGACATATAGAATATCCTCTTCACACAGAACCATCTATCTGTTTTTCTTGTGCTAACATTTCTTTTCTGAATGCATCAGATCATCAGCTAAGAGTAGCTTTAGATATACAGCAGCTTGCGTACTGTTATATAGAACACTGATGATTAATTAGAACATATTAAATATGCCAACAAATCTAAGATCTTTTTCTATTTGGTGCATAATTTCCATAAGATATAATATGGTGCTGGCTTATTCTTTGGGTTTATTTATGCCAGAAACTTTGGAGATGGAGGCTGGTTAGAATTAGCACCATACAGAGTCTCTCTGTATTAGAGCAAAATAAAGAGACTCTGAATTTAGTGTACACGAATTGAAGCAGTCCAAGTGATGGGCGAAAACTGTTTAATGGTTCTGGCTTGCATTGTTCCAGAGAAGTCAGCAATTATTTTTAGTAATGTCCACCTGTATTGTATGTGCCTTTCCTCTGGCTGCTTTTAACATTTTTTCTTTTGCATAGATTTTTAGCAATTTGATTATGAGGTGTGTTTCAATGTGATTTTTGTATTTTTCCCGTTTCATGTCATCAATTTTCTCAAATATTTTTTATGCAACCTAGAAACTATTTGACCAGTATTTCTTAAAATATCTCTCTGCTCCAATCTATATTTTCCCTCTGATAACTCAATTATATATATTCTGATTGATCTGTTCCACAGGTCTCTGAGGCTCCATACAGCTTTTGTGGGGTTTTTTTGAGTCTTTGTTCTCTGTGCTTACATTTTGATAGTTCCTGTGCCCCGTCTTCAAGTTTGTTTGTTTTTTCCCCTGCAGTGTAAATCTATCTTGTGATAATTTCATTTTATATGTCATTGTATTTTTCAGTTCTAGAATTTCTATTCAATTGTGGGTTTTTTTTGTTTTTTTTTTTTTGTTTTTCTTGAGGGCAGTGTCACTGGCCCTTATATGTGGGACCCGAACCCGGGGCCGCTGGCTTCCCAAGACAGCACTTAACCACCACGCCACTCGGCCCGGCCCCAATTCAATTATTTTTTAAAGATTCCATTTCTCTGTTGAGATTCGCTGTTCTCTCAATGTTTATGCTTTTCTTTTACTCCTTGAATATATTTATAACAACAGGGGTTCTAAAGTCCTATCTATGAATTTCACCATCACAGCTATTTCCTGTTCTATTTATATTGGCTGATTTGTTTTCTCTGACTGTATTTTGGGTCCTTGGTCTGTGGGGTAAGAGTTGTCATATTGGGAAGGCCAAGTGGAAGCCTCTGAACTTCCTTCCACCCCCAGCAAAGAAGGTGTATCAAAACAAGTATCACACCCTGGGCTGGGAGGGGTATGCAGACAAACAGCAGAAATTAGGGCCATTTTTAAGTACCTAATGGAGGAACATTTTGCTAGAGCTCACAGCAAGAATTCCATTGAGTTATAAGCTATGGCTTCTGCCTTGGTGTTTGGGCAAAAATAAAACACATTAAGATTGAAAAGAGGGACATAAGTACAACTGCAGAAATATTAAAATATAAGAAGAAAACATCATGAATAGCATTATGCCCACAAGCATAAAACCTAAATGATATGGACAAATTTGTATAAAATAATAACTTGCCAAAACAGCCTCAAGAAAAAATAGAAAATCTGAATGATCTTACAAGCATTATTGCAATTGAATCAGTAATTAAAAGACCTCTCAAAAGGTAAACACCAGCTTAGAAAGTTCCATATGTGAATTCAATGAAACATTCAAAGAACATATTCTAATCTTAAACTTTTCCTAAGACTAGAAAAAGAGGAAAATATCCCAACTAATTTAATAAGCTCAATTGAGCCTAGCTAATAAAATTAGACAATGATAATATGAACAAGGAAAATTATAAGCCATTCTCACTATGGGAAAACCCTAAACAAAATATCAGTAGGCTAAACTGAATAGTATATAAAATACAAGAATACAAGAATTATTAAATACTAGAAAAATATATTAATATAATCTCCCTCATTGTGGTATAATAAAAATATATTTGGTCTTTGTCCCATATTCTTGGCACAGAGCTCCTAAAATCCTTGGAATTTCCTGAGGGATAGGAGTGTCTTCTATTATTCACAATGAACCCCTTTCTACCATATCTTCAGGATGGGAGTGGTCACCAGAAAGACCAAGCACAGGACTAGAGACTAGAAACTTTCAGTCCCACTCCCTGATCTTTGAGGAGGGGAGGCGGGGGTGGAGGCTGGAGATTGTTCAATCACCAAACGTCAGTGAGTTAATCAATCATGCCTACTTAGTGAGACTTTGATAAAACATTCTTGAACAGTGAGATATAGGAAGCTTCCAGTGGGTGAACTCATCAACATGCTGGGATGGTGGTGTGCCTGGACAGTGCATGGAAACTCTGTACATGCACCCCTCCACCTCTCATTACCTTGCCTCAGGTATTGCTTCCCTTTAGCTATTCCTGAGTTGTATCCTTTATAATAAAACTGTGATCACAACTATAGAGCTTTCCTGAGTTGTATGAGTCATTCTGTGGAATGTGGAACCTGATTGGGGAGGGGCGCAATTGTGACTGATGTCTGATGGAAGGACATACCTGTGGCACCTGTGGCATCTGTGCTAACCCAGGGTAGTGAGGAGCAAAAGTGAATTGAACTGTAGGACACCCAGTTGGTATCAGAAAATCTGAGAGTTGTTGGAAAGATACCACATTAATTAACAAATTAAAGAAAAAAAAATCATAGAATTGTTCCAAAGTAAGTAAGAAAAATCATACAATTGTTCCTAAGTAAGAAAATAGGTGGCAGATCCTTTAGACCTGTTTGCCTAGATCTCATCCAGTGCCCACTGGTGTACCACAATTAGGGGATAGTGAACCAAGGTTTTGAAGGCTTGTGAAAGCCAGGGCTCCTAAGCTCCTAGCTTCCTCAACTTCAAGCAGGCTCACCCATTTCTTTCTACTATTGTGTATGAGTAGTATTTTATACACGTCGTATCATGTGAAAAAAGTACAAATGTTTTTTAATAGATGAGCTTCACTCAAATGGTACCTCTTTTGTCCTTTTTTCCACTCACTACTCATTAGTGGATGAAATCCACTGGTTTCATTTGAGTTGAGCTTCTTTATTTAAAACTTTAAAATCCGTAATTCCTAGGAATTTGCTTTTCTTCTTCCCTCCATACCTGAATTAATATGACACAAGAATCATGAGTAACAGTGAGTTTTGCAAATGCAAACTTCCTTCGGTTGGGCTGAGTCAAGGTGAAGGTAGAGGGGGCAGAGTGTTAGCAATCTTATTTAACCACTTACTCATACTCTCCAATGTAATTGTTTTTAATAATCAAGCTGATATTATTTTTATCTCCATTGGTCTGACTCTGGTTCAAAACTTAAGTGGCAAAGAGCTATTTTTACTGACTTCTTTATATGCCAATGCATATAATATCTAAAATGAAGAGTTATTCTGAATCAAAATTGATAGATTAGCCAAAATTGAAACCAGGTTCCCCAATGACTTGCAAACTTTTCATCTACTGCAAATGTTTTCACTAATGGCCCCTCTCCTGCTCTTATTCTCTCTACATTGTCACTGAAAAATCTCCTTGAAAACTCACTGACCAACTCTACTCTAAGCCAGCTGCCCTCCAATATTCCTGCCCAGTAAGACATCTTGATCAGGGTCAAATGGGCCCCTTCAAGCAAGCAAAGCTTTTTGCTCATCCCTCTCCCCTTGCACTTCCTCCTTGCCCTGTCCGTGGAATCTTCCTTTCATAAAGGATTTCAAGAACTCTGCCCCATGAACTAAAGTCATACTTGGTGAGTTTCCAGCCTCAGTTTTTTCCTGTTTTTTAATCCTTGTTGTCCAGTCATCCCTTTTAGAAATCAACACATCAAGATTGTTCTGGAACATGTACCTTCCAGGTGACCCTCTTGTGGGACAAACTTGGAGCATTGCAGGCTCATTGAGCAAGCTATTCTGTTTCTATCCCCTTTTGGAGGTGTTTATTTAGTGGTTCCCCTCTGTCAAGGGAACATTCCATCTACATTCTGAAGAAGAAAATTTTCACTGGTCATATTTCTGCCAAGCCTTTGTCCCGTCATATCTTTTTCACCCTGCCACCATACACACACACACACACACACACACACACACACTCATTCGCTCACTTTATACCACCATTAACACCCACTGTAATCACTTGTTTCCACACTCACATATACAAAGTGCTTTGATATTAAGAAATGGTAAACATTTTCTTTGGTCACAAAATCATTATCTCTATAGGTTATTATTTTTCATTTTTAGGAATGATCGTACATAGAGTGCACCATAGAGCATGGTACCTAGCCAAAGATATCCAGAAGGTTTGCTCAAAAACAATTCTTGTGGGGTCAGCCTTTATTAAATCCTCCCCAGGAGCAGATATTTTTGAGAACAAAATATTACTGGTAAAGAGAAGCATGTGAAGTTTCCAAAAGCAAAAGAGTGTGTAACCAATGAAAGGATAAAATTTCAAGGCCTGTACAGTAAAGCAGCTGTTAGATGATTTACTGGAAAAGCTCTCCAAAACATAACAGAGGCTTCCTACTACAAAGGAAATATTTTCCTTCCAGTCCATAGTATTAAAGTTCAATATGTTATGTACTCAAAAGACCTCTCTAATAAAATCTGAGATTTTCACAATAACCTCCCCGTTAGGGATCTGACCCTCGTTTCATCCCTCTGAACAGCCGGGGCAGCACTGGTGTGAGATTCATGATGTGTGTTCTAAACTCCAGAGATGCATTCCTTTTGTGCAGTTTCCAGTATCAATATCAGAGGGTGGCTAGGACTTCACTTCTCAGGCATATAAACGGCCCATGCTAAACTAGGCAAATCAGATAACCTCTCACTTTCAATTAGAGAAATTATCTTAAACCTGCCAGCAAGGGGCTGTGTGATTTCCAAGACAGTGAGGATAACTGCAAAGCAATACTTGCAGGGGACAAGGGTGGGGGTGGGTGTCAGAGAGGGAGAAAAAAATAGACTGTTTCCAGTAAGTGCTTCCCTTAGCTTCTTACATGGACTAGCACACAGAGGACTTTCTCAGGTGCTCTAGGGCCTGAGCATCTTGGCCAAGTCCTCCTAGTGGAGGCCAGTGAAAGCCACAAGAGAGTAAAGGAGACTCCAAGGCATGCAGCTCATTGTACTGTCCTTGCTCCACAGCCCAGAGCAGTGACCTGCAACCCAATGGGCCAAAAAGCTCTTACTACTTCCCCACTTACCTCATCCTTCACTGTGCTGACCCACCAGACCATATTAGGAGTTATCAGAAACCTCTTGGACTCTTTGTAATGTTGTATTTCCGTGTATAACACCCTCTGGCTTATACAACAAGGAGGACCCTGCCTTGTACAAAGGGCACTACTGAGTTTATAAGTGGTAATTATCAGGAGACTTTGATCCACACGTTAAACACAGGAGTGGCAGTGGAGAAGAGACACAGTGATGTAAGCTGAAGTTAAAATAAGAGGCGATCCCTCTCTCTTGCCTCCTTTATATGTTGAACATGCGAACTCATTCCAGCCTGCCTGTCCCTCAGTGTGCCAGAGGTGTGGGCTGGGCCACGGGGCAGAAGTCCTCTTCAGCAGACAGCTCTTTATGCAGTTCCTGATTAGTGGTCAGGAGGCTGCTCTTGGCTGTGGAGGTTCAGACAGAAAGGAGCAGTTGGCTTCAATATATGCATCTGTTTGACTCTCCGGATTAGACACCCTACTTTTCTAAAGAAATGAACGTGGAAATGGGAACACTGATACAGAAACGATGTGTTCAGTCACTGGGACATATCAGCCAAATGTCCGGAGTCTGACTGTGAGATGAGTGGGAGCTCTGAGCTATCAGAGTGCAAGCTCTGGCTTGGTCTCCTGAGGCCACTCAGCAGCAAAGGTTTGAGTTCTTGTGTCAGTGACTCAGCCCTGCTCTGCTCGGGAAAGATAAATTAGGTGCCACATGCTTTACTCTTGGTAAAATTGGTGAAATTGGCTATTTGGGGGAAATGTAGAAAGTAACTTCAAAAAAAAAAAAAAATTCCAGTGACTACGAAAGGTCCCTATCTGAAAAGATGCTTATTTGGCTCATGATGAGAACTTTTTCTTTCCTTATGAAAAAATATTATCTTCAAAGTTGTCTAGAACTGTTTACTATGTGGGCCCTCTGAGGTGCACTGATAAGGAGGGAGTCAAACGTCACTTCCAATGATACTCCGCTCAGTCTCAGCGACAGCACTCCCCACCTTGTGCACCGCCACCCTAGTCCCAGCTGCGTTGCAGCTGTGAAGTCTGGATCACAGGGCCTAGTAGTTCCACGTGGCAGGAGCTACCTTGGTATCACTTATAGAGCTATTGTCTCAGATGTGTATTAGACAACCTCCATTCTGTACTCTGTGGGTGGGTGTGTTCCTAGGAGGGCAGGCCCTACTAGTTCCGGCTCTTGTTTTGCCAATAGGCCCTCAACCTCATGCAGGCATCAGGCAGCAATGTGCTTAGAGCAGTTAGGCTCAGACCCAGGGATGAGTCATGACTGGCCACTCCCCTTGGTCGGTGATTGGTATAGGGATCAAACCAAAAAAGAAACACTGTTTAGGGGCTTGGGAAGAAGAGTTTCCTCCCTAATAAAAGGAAACTTGACATGACTAAATGGCTGAATTAATCCACCCTGCAACTCTACCTCTGGTCTTCTTATCTGGGGGAAAGATAAACTCCTTATTGCTTAAATCTCATTGGTGGAAATTGCAATTAAAAGCGTCCTAACTGGTCCTCAGTGGTGAGAGCCTGAATTTACTTTCTATTTCTGGGAGAGTGGTACAATCCACACGCTATCAGCTCCTATATATAGAAGCAGAGAAAATAAGCACTCATGATAAACTGTGTAAATTGAGGCAACTACAGTTGATTTGCTCATCTATAAAATGAGGATAGCAATAGTAACAATTTCAGAAGTCTATGATAATTCATTTAATTAGTGCAGAAAAAACTCAAAATAGAATACAGAATAAAGACTCAATGCAAATGTCAAATGTTATCATTATGGAGATGAGGCAAGAAGGATCGATCATTCTGGGCTAAATCAGCGCTACCAACAGGAACCAAGACAATCTGAGACAATCACTTGCAGTTTAACACTGTCTTCCCCGTACTCATGCCCTCCATGAGAGTATATGGATGATCTGAGCATGACAGCAGCTCTCATTCTTTCTGTCTCTAGGTTGGTTCAGTTTACCTGACATGGTAGGCTGAAAAAGGATCTCCCCTACCACTACCACCAAAAGATGTCCATTCCTAAACCCAGAACCTGTGACTACCTTACCCTATGTGGCAAAAGGGCCTCTGCCGATGTGATTAAGTTAGGGATCTGGAGATGGGGAGATTACCCTGGACTATCCAGGAGGTCCAACTTCCTTATAAGAGGGCAGAAGGAGATCAGAGTCAGTAGTGGAGATGTGCTGATGAAAGTAAGAGAGTGCAGCATGGGAAGAAGGGACCATGAGCTACGACATGCAGGCTGTCTTTAGAAGCTGAAAAGGCCAAGGAAACTGATTCTCACCAAAATCTCCCAAGGAACCCAGCCCCGAGCTAGAATTTAGACTTCTGCCCTCCGGAGCTTTAAGAAAATATATTTGTGTTGTTTTAAGCCAAAGTTTGTAGAAATTTGTTACATCAGCAATAAGAAACTAATATTTATGGCTAATTAGGTGAGACAGGTCACCTACCTCCCTGTGTTTGAATATTTCTGCTTCAAGTCACAGAAGCTTCAACTCAAAATGGCTTAAACAGCTAACAGATTCATTATCTCACACATTAAGAACAGAATAACAGAGTCCAGGTGTTATAAGATGATTATCCAACAGCTCAAAGATATCATCAGAGATCCAAATTTTCCCCAAATTTCTGCTCCTTCGTTCTCAGCATAAAGGTTTATCTCTTCAGATTAGTCTACTCATGGTCAAAAATCGTTGTGTTTCTGATCACTATATCTTTCCACATTAATGTCCAAAAGTTGGAAGATACAATCACTTCTTTCATGTGTCCTTTTTTAAGTTCCAGGAATATTTTCCCTGAAATCCCCAAGGAGACTTGGCCTCTTGTGGCATTAGCAAGAATTGAATGACTCACCTATTTCTAAACCAGTCTCTGGAGAGGGAATGGAATCAAAATTCACCCCGTGAGACAACAGCAGGGCTAGCTAGCCCCTCCTGAAGGACTTGGCAGCCTACTTTCTAGGTTGCATTAGTAAGGAAGAAGACAATGGTGTGTATAGCAAACACATACTTCCTATGTTCCCTCCTCAAGGACTCTTTTGAGCCAGACAATGACATCAGAAAAAAAACCTTCCAAAACAGAAGAGGGCTGTCCTTTGGATGAAGTGCGTAAATGTCTGTAACCCTCATGCTTTTTGCTCAAAATCTTCTGAACTGGAAGTGCATTTATTTATGTAATATGTTTCTTTGCTTAGAATAACCCCTAACTAAATATTTACTGAATCAATGATCAATAATTGTTATTTTGTGCCTCCAATAGTATTATTTTCTTATTGCTTGATTTTCAACAGTTGAGCAGGTATTTAGAATCCATTGAAGATTTCATTAACATAGATATTTGTATTAGGTTTAATAAATATACTCTTATATAACATTTTCTCTGGGCCTGTCATTCTAAGGACTTAACATAATTCATTTACCCTTAGTTATATGAAATGTTACTGTTTTTAATTCCCATCTTATAGATGAAGAAATTCAGGCATAGAGAGGAAAATCATTGCTAATTCATATATTCCCCCTTGGAAAAGTTTAAGCAATGGCAAAGAGTGGCTCTCTAATGGTATTTTAAAAAGGAAGTAAAAACTATTTAGGAAAAATGGCCTAATACATGATATGAACTACAGGAGAATTTTACATTACATGTCAAAATCAAATTCTTTTTGATGTAAAATTTGATGGAAAACAACGTAAGCAGCCTTCAAACCTAACTGAGAGGTGGATGAAAACACAGGACAAAAGAAAAGTGTGTTTTTGGGAAAGACACAAAACGGAAGAAGATAAACTATAAATTGTGGTCTAATACTCATGAACTAGGGAAAAAACTTGAGATTTCAGAGATCTGATTTAGAATCAAGATGTTTTGTCTTTCTCTAGCTAGAAACCAATATTTTAATGGGTTTTATGTTTGTAAAATTATTTTGACCTTTCTCTGAATTAACATCTTTTTAAAATGGGTATGCGGATTGTGCTACAACCATTCTAGACAAAAAAAAAAAAAAAAGTCCTATTTTGTGTTTTGGCTATTAGGCCTTCTAATCACTATTTATCTACTTTGTTGTTGTTGTGTTTAGATATAATGGAACAAAATGATTTTATCAATTCTGGCATACAGATAGAGACAGTAATAAACTTCATGTTAAATTCATTATGGTTCCCTCCAGGAGAAAGAATGGTGCCTGCAAATGCTGGTATCATCATGCTTATGTTGGTTGGCACTGCAATGGTGATTGAGATGCTGTTTACATAACCTACACAAAACAGTAGGAATTTCTACACCACAGGAACAAAATTTCCCTCATCTGAATCCTATGAGACCTGCCAAAGGTTTCAGTGAAATTAGACAGGTATTTAAAAATGGAACATTGTAGATTTTATGATGCAAAGTAAACAGAAGAGTTCCTTCAAGAACACAAAATCTTGAAATACATACAGGGAAGTATGAAGCTAATTTATGGTAAATGCAAAGTGTGAAACACAAAAATTCTCAACACAAAACAGTTTGTTGTTTATTGGCAGTATATTGGTTTCATTCTGACTCTACTTAAACAGATCAAATGTCCAGAAAGAAAAATAGAAAATGTTGGTCATTTTCCTGGATGATTCCAAATAGTCATATATTTAATATGGTAGGATAAAACAGTGATGATATACATTTTCCTTTTTTAGCACTTGGTATCTAAAATTGTTTTTTTTTTTTTAAACTATTTCCAAAAAGGGGTTAATTAAAAGAGTTCATTGATGATTATGAATGTATTTCTCTTTGGTGTTTAGATTTCTCAGATCGATTTATTGTTGTCAAGCATGTCTGGAAAGGCCATTTCCTTGGAATATCCAGATTTTAAATTGACATTTCTATGGTACTTTGAATCATTGCTGGTCGAGTTTTGTCTAATGCATTGGAAACTAATTTGGCAGTATATACAAGAGTCCCACAACATTGGGGTATTTGACCGAGTGGTTCTGCTTCTGGAAATCATTTTTAGGATATAATACAAAATTCAGAATATATAAGTGTTCAATAATGGTTGTTTATATGGTAATTGTGCTAGCCAAGATGAGATACAATCTAAATTTCTAATAATAGCAAGACATTTAAGTAAAATATGATCTATCCACTAAATGCAATGTTATTTTTAAAATGTATAATAAAATGAGAAAATTCTTAAATATTATGAAAACCACAGAGGCGAGCAGAAGGCAGAAGCAAATTGTGTTTGGCATTTGATCTTAACATTAAAAAAATGCATATTTTTTTAAAAGACTGAAAAAATATATCTGAATTCCCATTAATGAGAAAAAGGATAATAAGTTGTGATACAGGCACACAGTAAAACATTTTAAATGCATGAACCTCAGCCATATAAGCCAACATAGATGAATGTTAATAATATATCAATAAATATATCAAAGCAAACTAAATATTATATTATTTAGACACACAAACATATACATATGCATGCATGTTTATGGGTGTATATATGTATACATGATGAAAGTAAGATAAGGAATAGTGATAAACACAAAATTTGGGACAATAGTTCTCTATCAGAAGGGCACAGGATCAAGAGGAATAGGGGAAAAACCAGATTGATACAGGTCAGTCATTGGTACATTCTACTTCTTGAGCAGGGCTGTGGGTCTTTTGCTATTCATTATGTTATATAATGATGAATAAACAAAATAAAAGATGGCCATGCATGAGCCAGTGACAATAATGTACCACAATCAAGAATTATGATTTATTTGATTCTTACCATTCTTAGGAAGCAAGATCATGAGTGAATTTTACCCTTTATAAATCTTCAATGATTTATATTTTATAACTTTTAAATTTTATAAAAAAATAAACTGATCTAGAAAGCCTATAGATATAAAAATTCAAAAGACATGTGCATGAGTCTGGATGATCTAGGATTACCAAATTTAGGTCAGGCAATTGAAACAAAAAAGCTGGGTTTAATTAACACTAAGCTGAAAATAGTTAGTGGTTATATTATCTAAGCCTGATTTTATTAGTCCTGAAAATTCAGATTATTTTCTGAGCATGTGACCACATTGGGAACTAAATGTAAAGGTCTGAAAGTGTTAAATTTTCTCAAAGTAATGATGATAGGTAACATTGATTATTATTATGTGCCAGGTACTGTGTGTGCTAACTGCCTTTCCTCCATAGTCAGATTTAATACTCCCACTAAACATATGATAGTTACTAATATTGTCCAAATTTAATAGATGGGGAAACTGAGGCACAAAGACGAAAGGTGCCTTGTCTAAGACCACACAATCAGTCAATAAGGGGGCTCACAATTCAAGCCTAGACTTAATATGGATCAAGCCTCCTCCTGAAAACAACTAAAAAAATCTCTCAAATACTGATCTTCATTCATACTTATTTACAAAAGTGGAAGTATAAAAAGTTCAAGAGAGGGGCCTAGAGTTTGGTTCTTAGAACCATGTGTGAAGGTGGATTTCGGGGCATAATATCCTAAGGCATAGATCTAGGAAAGAAGTTCGAGAAGCACAGATGTTCAAGGGCCACAGCTATTTTGGTTTATAGCGAGGCTTCACCACATATTAGCTTTTCAACCTGAGAATGTTACTGGAATTCTCTGTGCTTCAAGATTGTATAATTGAGATAATAGTAGTACTTACCTTACAGAGTCATTGTGTATATTAAATGAGTTAAGGTATGTATAGCCCTTAGAACAATGCCTGGCACATAGCACTCACTAAATGTTAGCTATTATAATTCTAGTGAGTATCTTCCCAGTAAGTGCTCTTTATTCATTCTCTCTCTCTCTCTCTCTCTCTCTCTCTCTCTCTCATTGTACATTCATAGGTTGCTTTGAATTATTTGGGAAATAAGAAAAGGTGTAAATAAATACAAAATGGAAAATAACCTTTGTAATATTAATAAACTCACGTTTATGATATTGAATAGAGGCTTTAAAAGCATAAGCTGGTTTTCTTTCACAGTTGAAAGAATATAATACTAGGAACAGGAGTTTCGTGTTCAGGTCTTGGCTCTGTCACTAGCTATGCAAATCTTGACTAAGTCTCAACTTTACCAGCCTCAATCTTCTCATCTAACAGCAGATGGCCTATCTGATGGCTTTATTCTGACGTGCTTTGGCAGGATATGCTTTCATTCCATGATCCACATTTGGTGACCCCTTGCTCTGTGCCAGTCTCAGTGTTGGAGATGGGACATGCAAAGTCTGTTACCTTGAGGAATTCAGGGTGGAGGAACTGCAATCCCGGACCGGGTGTGTGCAGGGCACTTGAGCCTGCAGGAATGGGGAAGGGACTGAAGTGTATATTCCAATTGTAAATGCTGATTTTTAAATTTGGGGAAATACATCAACCACACACAGGGGAATAGCAGCTGGCATTATTTTGGCCATTCAGGAAAAGGTGATTTTCTTTTTGACATGAAATATATGCACATTTCCCTAAGACTTTCTTTCCATAATTGCCCATCTGAAATGTGCATTTGCATTTCTTTTGGATCCTTTAAGATTTCACAAACTTTTAACTCAGCTTCTCAGAACAGAACATTTGTATTTGTTTGGCAGAAATTTTCTCACTGTTTGTGCCCAATTATGAAGTTAGTGAGATAGAAAAATAATAATATTACTACTCTTTCATGCTTATCACCCTTGATATTTTTTTATAAATAAAAACTTTGTTTATTGGCTGAACACCCATTTAATACTATCAATGTCAAAGGCAGGATTTGGTTCACCAGTTTTCTTGGAGAAAAGAACTTGGGTCTCTAATTCAGTTACCAGTGGAACTGAATTCAATAGCCCCAGACTATTTGCCAATAATACTTTTATAGCCACAAATGACCTAGTAACAGCATTTTAGTTGAGTGAGGTCAGATAAAGGTCTACTTTGAGTCTTATTAGGCATTCATATGCACTTTTCTTCGAAGGTACATTTAGTGCCCACCATATGTGGGTCCCTTCAGAGCAGAAAAGCCCACCATGCTGACTGAAGCCATGCCTAGGTGTCAAACATGAAGGTACCCTTCAACTCCAAAGTCCTATAGCTGTGCATCTAAATGAAGGAGGAAGACTCCAGAAAAAAATAATCTAAAGTTTTTTTTGTTAATCTATTATCAGGATATTTCTTATTGCTTAGACTGAACCAAATTTTCTTGAAATCTTGTTTCTCAGAATGTAATAAAAGGACAAATACAAATGGCTAATAAACCATGAAAAGATGCTTAGTCTCATCGTGATAAATGAAATAAAAAATAAAACAAAATGTAAAGTTGGTAATTAGTTGAGAACTGATAATACCCATGGTTGGCAAAGGTGGAGCAACAGGCGCTCCTAGCTGTTAGGCCTTAAAATATTAATATAATTTTTCCAGAAGGTAAAAAATACAACTAATATTTTGCATATTCATTTGACCTTGAAATATACTTTTAAGAAACTATCTTAAGGAAATAATTATGAATATACACAAAGATACATTCCTTCAAGAAGAATTTGCCTTCAAGAATAATTGTTTTCAATAGCAAATAGTTTAAAAATTTAAGTGTCCAAAAATAGAGGATTGGTTAAATAAATGATGCTATACCCATACAATGATATGGTATGCAATCATTAAATATAATGTTATAATATTTTGTGGCAAGAATATATTTATGATATACTACGCAAAAAAGACATTGCCATGCTAGCAGTGGTGATCCCTAAATATAGGGATCTAAGTTAATTTTAATTTTTTTTTTCATTTTTTGTTTTTCTACATTTTCCATGGTGAATACATTTACCACTTTAATAATATTATAAAATATAATGTACTAGTTTCAATAAGAAAAATGTATAAAATATAATGCAATACTACTTAAACTTGTACGGTCTTCTAAGTGCTATTAACAGATATTGGCAATCAATGACCTTATAATCCCTGTGAGAGTAATTTTAGTAAAAATTACGTTTTACCAGTTTTTATCACTTTAATTCCAAGTAATATAGAATGTAATCTTTGTTGAAGACACGGTGAATACATAGGATTCTAGTGCCCTTGTTAGACGTTTTGTAGAATTCATGAGGTGTTTATATACTATTTCAGTGGAAGCTGGGATTTGCAAACTTCCATTCCTGTCTGTGGGAATCAGGTGGAAATAATGGGAAGGGCTGACAGATGTACATACTTTTGGAGTTGAGTCCAAAATAATAGGGAGAAAGCCAGCACTCATTGGTACCCAGGGTGGCCTGCACCCTGCCTCTACCCCTCATTGGCTTTGTAACCTTGGCTCACTCAATTCCAGCAAAACAAGGATAATGATAACATCTACCTCTTCCAGTAGTTGTGAGATTTGAATGAGAAAATGAGTGATAAAGGTGGCAGTTGCACTATACATGGCAAATAAGTGCTCAATAAATTTTACGTATAATTCTCCTCTGTAGGTTCATCACGAGGTTGGTATATCTGAAGCCTCCTACTCAGTTCTATGAGGCCAAACTGAGGATGGAAGTAAAATACCAAGATCAACCAACAACCACCCACGTTCCTCACTATTCCCAAGGAAATAGAAAGTGCAATCCACAGAAAGGAATAAAACTTGGAAATGGCCTTGCATTCCTACTTTATTTTCAAGTGTGTGTGCTTGCACATGTTCCCGCTTTAATGGAATCCTTTTGGGTAAAAAAAAAAAAAAAAAAAAAAAAAAAAAAAAAGCAGTAGAAGAAAAGAGGGCTTGCCCACTCTAGTTAACTCTGCAAAGCCTTGGAGAGTAATATATTCGGTGCTTTGTGACCCAAAACACAGCAGGGGTTATGCTTCAGGGGATCCTCTTTAAATTGCATGATTCTTTTTTCTTCTTTAAAGTTGTTTAACTGTTACCAAACTTAAGTCCCTGAATGGATGCAAATTGGGAGAAGTTGTGGTAGCCCAGTGATGAGGATCCACACAGAAGGACCTGATTTATTCAGAGTATTGAGTATAGGGAACAATGACCACTTTAGGTGGCAAAATAATTAACCTGCTAAAAACAATGATCATGCACAGGGGAAAAAAAAAATGTAAGAAAAGTTTACTTAAACCAGGAAAGCACTGATAAGTTCACTGTTGCCTTCATGTAGAAATCAGTCATTGAAAACTCTAGCTTCACGTTCCTAAAGTAAACCCCTCAGTTTTGAGCAGGGCAAAAGAAAAAAAAAAAAAAAGATTGTTTGCTTCCTGAAAAACACAAAAGCTTATTTTTTCAGGTCTTTAAAAGAGATATAATTTAGGAAAAGGATAATCACAAGCAACACTTTCTGCTGAAAACAAAAACCAAAGCAAAAAACCATTTGTGGGCATTCCCAAGAAACCGCTGTGGCAAATCACATTGGAACTTTAATTCATGTGGAGTCTTTGAAACATCGGCACATGAAAGAAAATGAAAGGGCATATGAAAAATAAAGGACAACTCCAGTTTTTCTTCTCTCCATACCTCTATAAATTGCAAAGAAAGTCCTCAATTTTAGCAAAATTGCTATCACATTTACAAACAGCAGTCCTGGACATGTGTCCATAGCCCCAGCCAACATCTATGTATCACTGTGGATCCAAACCCACCAGAACATTTTGTTTTTCAAAAGTAGTTTTGTCTTAGAATACACTCATGTGGAGAGTTGGGAATGAGAACTGTTGTGGATAATGAGAACTCAGGGCCTGAGAACAAGAGAAAATACAGCTAAAAATCTCCAGGAGTCTACTTACTATGAAGGAAAGTTCCTTTTTAGCTCCCAGTTGAATTCCTGAGCAATTAGTGGTTTGTCTTGAAATGACAGCAATTTTGAGAACTGTGGCCAGAGATCTATTGCCTGCCTACATCATGGGAATATCCTTGGCCTCTGAGAAAATGAAGCTGCAAGTTATGGTGGCACAAATATGTTTTTAAAGCTTTATGGGCCTGTGTTTTGATAATATGTGAAGCAAACAAACAAAAAATAAGCAAAGAAAAATTGTCTTTGATCAGGATTTCATAGATATTTCAAAGTAGAGGAGTACATTTGTACTATAAAGTATTGTTTCTGAACAAGGAAATAAGTTTCAATATTTCAAGCTACCTTCCAAGAAATATTTTAAACACTTGGAGAAATAAAGTCCAAGATAAATGGTTGTAGGATTTTGTAGGTAAGATGACCCTAACTTCCGGGCATAACTCAGAAAGATATAATAACATGCCATGAAAAACCACATACTTCCAAAATGATTGGAATTTGTTAAAGACAGTATATTATTTTAGTTTTACATATTTTGGCCACTGCTAAAACCACTTTGCTCCCTCCCCCATCAAATGCATGATTATAAAAGAAATGTATGCTTATTTTAGATAACTAGAAAACATGGAAAAATATCACCTATCGTTCCATTGACCAGGTGCTGACACAATTAACATACCAGCGTATTTTTTTCTTACATATCTTTTAAGCCTACTTGAGATTATAGTGTGTGTGTGTTCATTTAATGTATCATAAAAAATGTTCAAAGTCATGCAGAATACTTTCTAATTATTATTTTGAAGGAAGAGTAATGTTTCATCACATACGAGTATACCATAATTTCCTTAACTGCTTCCTGTTGTAGATTTTGCATATTCTATTGTACATTTGTGTACTCTTAGAGTGTTTTGTTATTGCAAGTAATTAAGACCTCTTCTTGTTAAAACATGAAAGAATTGTACCTATGTTTATTTTGTACATACATGTATGTATCTCAGTTTTGGGTGTTGACACCAGATATTTTGATTTATCTAGTATTTATTTTATTTGGTGCAATTCCTCAAAAATTAAGGAGACTTGTTTGTGTCTAGAATATATAAAAAACTCCAAAAATCAATAATAAAATATAAATAATCCAGTTTAAAAATGGGCAAAAGATTTGAATAGGCATGTCTATATAGAAGATATACCAATGGCCAATAAGCAGATGAAAAGATGCTAACATCATTAGTCACCAGGAAAATGCAAATCAAAACCACAAAGGGATATTGTTATACTTTATATCCACTAGGATAGCAGTAATCAAAAAGACAATAATAAGCATAGGGAAGGATGTGGAGAAATTGGAAGCCACCCCCACTGCTGGTAGAATGTAAAATGGTTCAGCCACTTTGGAAAACAGTGTGGCAGTTGCTCAATGGTTAAACATACAGTTACCATATGACCTAGCAATTCCACTCCTATGTATGTACCCAAGAGAGACGAAAACCTATATCAACTCAAAAACTTGTACATAGCAGTGTTATCTTTAATGGCCAAAAAGTGGAAACAACCCAAATGCCCATCAACTGATCATGCAATATATCCACACAGTGAAATATTATTCAGCAATAAAAAAGAATGCAGTACTGATATATGCTACAACATGGATGAACCTTGAAAACATTATGCTAAGTGCAAGAAGCCAGTCACAAAAGATCAGTTATTTTATTATTCCCCTTTATATGTAATGTACAGAACAGACAAAACCATAGAGACAGAAAGTAGTTTAGTGGTTGCCCAGGGCAGAGAAGGTTGAGAGGAAATAGGGAGTACTGGTAACAGGTATGGGGATTCTTTGTGTGGAATGAAAATGTTCTGGAATTACATAGTGGTGATGGTTGCACAATTCTGTGACTATACTAAAAACCATTGAATTGGATACTATAAATGGGTGAATCATATGGTATGTAAATTGTATTCCAATAAAAGTGCTATGAAAGAGGACTTGTAGCATATGATAGAAAATGTTCAGATTTTGGCTTATTTTTTATAGTTTAAAAGGTACCAATAATGGACCTCCCATATTCTAGGCAATACACATTTCCTGGATGCAAAGAACCCTTTGGTATAGAATTTATTAATATGTGTTTGAGATGACTTTGTAGCGACAAGAGATAATTTCTAAAATTTCTAGTCAGGTTTCAGGTGGTTGACTCATAAATGTTTGCCTTTTTAAGAACAGAGTTTAGACCAGGCTTCCTCCATGAAACTAAAGAATTTTTTTGAGAGAAATTAATATAATTCACAAGTTTTTACTATAAGTTCAAAGCAAATGTGAATTTTCCTTATCCAGGGACTGGAATAAAATTTATTTATATTTGAAGGTCAGACATTACAAAATTTTGGACAATATCTCTCTGTAAATCTCACATATAGTGAGGTTATTTCCACTTCTAACCTTTCTAATAGTGAATGTAGTCTGATTGGTTTGATTTAATTGGTATTTGTTTATTTGTTTGTTTAATTTTTCAGAAGCATTTTTACAGCTCAAACATGACACCTATTTGTGCAGTTACACAAGAAAGCAAGGGCATGGTAAGGCTGAAGAAAAACATGAGGGATTATAAATATTTTTGTGGTTATTTTTCAGAAAATATAATCTGCCACTAGGGGTAACTTTTAAAGCCTACCTTAGTCGTTTTCACTTTTGCATGAATATATTTTAGATCCTTTCTAAGATGAGACTTTTATAAGAGGGAGAGAACCTGAGTACAAAGCCTTAAAGGAATTGGGAAGGGGGCATAGATCAAAGAAGGAAATGGGATGCTTAAAGAAGTAGAGGCTGACTTCACCCACCACCACTCCTACAATGTTACCCATGAATATGTAAGTGCTCTAACCGCCCCCCCCACACACACACACATCATTTTAAGTAATTGTTCCTCTGTGTTGATAGAAATGGTGAGTATTCTATAAAGAAACATTCTGAATTCCTTCCATTCTTCATGCAATCACTTCTCCTTATCCTATCTTACCTCTCTCCTTCTCCCAAACCATGTCCTACTGAGGACTTGGCTTCAGAGCAAGTGACTATGACTCTAACATCAAGACCTGAATGGCAGAAGGCATAGTAGGGCATTGCTCAATTTCACTGGCCTACTCCAAACTAGTCACCTCATTCATCAGCTATGTAGTGACAACACCTCAATTCATATCTCCATGGCTGGTCACACCTTTGAGCTCTAAACCCATATAACCAAAGCCAGCATCACAGTCAACACATCTAAAACCAAACTCATCTTCCTCTCAGAAGTGCTCCTCCTCCAGAGTTCCCTGTATTGCTAAATGGACAATCGTCTCAATGATTGCTCAAAAGGAAAACTTAAGCATCATCGTTTATATGCCCCCTCCTTTTACACATCCAAGTAATTAGGGCACTCTATCAGTGCTAACTGTCAAGTCTCACTTGAATCTGCCCATGTCCCTCAGTTACCTCAGCTGCCACCATCTCTTGAAAGGACAACTGAGATAACTCTCCTAAGTGGCTCTCGGCCTTCCAATTTACCTCTTCTTTTAATAAATCCACCCTACAGTGATCAAACAATGATCCTTCTGAAACGCAAAATATGATTATGTGAAACTCTCACTTAAAAATCTTCAGTAGCACCCTGTGACTTCAAAGTAAAAGCCCGCTGGTTACCACGGCCCTGCCCACCTCTCAGCCTCTTGTCTCACCTCTCTCTGGAGATATTTTGGGTCCTTGAATGAGCCAGGCGTTTCCTGCCTCAGAGTCAATTTTACTTGGAGAAGTTCTTCCTATGAAGGCTGTCTTTATGAGAGGCTTCTCAGACATTATGAAAAATTATGGACGACTCATTTTATACCAAGTTCTGCTCCACATAGAGCAAATTGGGTGTGAGTAGTCTGTACCATACCTATTTTGTAGACTACAAATGACTAACTAGGAAACACTAGTGAATTATTCATGTATCTTTTTTCTATTTAGCAAACACTACATTCTGTAATGCTATAAATATTGTAATTTAGATTATTCTATCCTAACATTAATTGACTTTAGGATACAATTTTAGTTTTCAAACACATAAATTAAAACTTTATCCAAACATTTTTTTTTTGATGATACAGATTCCAATCACTTTTGTCTAGTGTTTTTCATTTAATCCTGGACAATTTAATTCGAATCTGGTGTGATAGAAAGGACAAAGAAGGCATTTGAAGCCAGGTGAACTTGAGCTCAAATCCCCACATAGTAATTAGGTAATGGTAAAAAATTGCTTAGCCTCTCTGAGACTCAGTTTTCTCATCTACAAAATGAAGATAATATTTGATTTGTAGGGTTTTTGTGAAGATTAAGTGAAACAGCATGAATAAAAATGCCAAATATAATTCCTGATTCATTGTGGGCCTTCAGCAAGCTCTTTATTCATCCTCCTTTAATTTATATCTTATCTCTGAATATAGACATACCTACAGGTGATGTTTATGTAGATACACAAACACCCATTTTATAAATGCATACTGTAAAGACCTTCCAAAATTAAAGTGAAATTTTAGTAAAGATACAGTGTTGTGGGACCATTTGTGCATGTTGTTTGGTATGCTGGAGGAAAGCCAAGGTAATTAAATCTCTTACAAATTTAGTTATATAAAAGGCTCTCGCCATTGGCCATTGCAATTATTCTATCCTGGGAAGAAAGGAGATAGGTTTATTTGCAGTATCCCATGCTTAATCATTAGTATTAAATGAATTAGGACCAGAACTAATCAAAGAAGCAAACAGCTGATTTCTGCTGTTTTGTAAAAGAAAGAAGTAATTGATGTTCACACAGGTTAAAGCAGCCCAAAAAAAGTCCTCTGAATAAATGGCCCAGCTCTTTGTCTCCCTTTATATCTTGTTTTCAATGGTCTTCAGTCTGTGATTACTTAAATATTCATTTATTTCAGAAGCCTTTTTGTGCAAACCCCAATTTAAAAGCTAATCACGTCCTTAATAAATTGGGCTAACATCTTCTTTCAAAGGAAGAAACAAATAAATCACAATGTTTCATCCATAAAATTTGACTTTGTATGACTATATTGGCAGCTAATTCAATTATAACCAGAGATCATGAAGCCTCATACGTTTATTCATGATGATTGATTTATAGGGCAAGGAAGGGCTATGATATGCTTTATATGACGTGGGGAATCTGTTCTGTTTTATTTGTTCAAAATTCTGTCTTATAATTTTCTCCACATACATGTTGTACTCATTGGTTTACTATTCAGTATAACTTGAGTTATACTTATAATTGTATCTGTAATTGGTGACCTAGTTGCATTTTACCATCTGGCTAGAAATATTGGTATAATTAGCATATGCCTTTCTTTTGGGCTTTCAAAGGGGTATTACAATCACTAAATTTAAATTCCAGTGGTGAACCACAGAGGGCGGAATCCTTTTGACTAATTATAAAATAATCCCTTTTTTTTTTTTTTTTTGCTTATTCTGAAAGTTGACTACAGCATAGGGTTGGCACAGGACCTACACGTGAGAGATTATTCATTTGATTCTGACCACACTTGCACCACCCTGCCCATTAGAGAATTTCTGAATAGTTTTCTTAGTAATACATTTGAAAGGAGAGGACTTACTCAATTTCAATTAGCTGGAAGATCAATTTGTTTCCTATAAGTAAAACTTTTACATATGCTAAGAAGATAGAAAATCATGTGTGTGGGTGGGGGGTGAGGAAACTATTGGGTTGTCGGAAAAGTCATGACACATTTTTGCAACGAAAAACATAGAAAAAAATATGTCATGACTTTTCCGACAACCCAATATGTGTATGTGAAAATATTGGAACTGCGCTATTCTTATAGGTAAGATTTGACAAATAAGGAAGATGTCAGAAGATACGCAAAGGCCTATAACGGTTAACTTCATGTGTCAACTAGACAGGGCTAGAAGATGCCTACATAGCTGGTAAAATTCTATTTCTAGGTGTGTCTGTGAGGGTGTTTCTGAAAGAGATTAGCTTTTGAATTGGTAGCTTGAGTAAAGATCACTCTCACCAATGCTGGTGGCCATCATCCAATCAGTTGAGGGCCTGAATACAAGAGAAAAGCAGAGAAAGAGAATTTGTTCTTTCTTTGAGCTAAGATACCCATCTTCTCCTGCCCTCAACATTGGCCCTCCTGGTTTTCCACCCTCCAGACTTGGACTGGAATTACATACACCATCAGCTTTCCTGGTTCTCCAGTTTGTAATTGGCAGATTGTGGGACTTCTCAGCCTCTGTAAGCACACAAGCCAATTCCTATTTCATATATGTGTGTGTGTATATATATATATATATATATATATATATAAATATATCCTCTGTGTAGCCTATATATATATCCTATATATATCCTATTGGTTCTATTTCTGGGGAGAAACCTAATACAAGGTCTTTGCTTTTTGGTGTGGAAATATTACAAATTAATTCAATTGATAGAGATGGAGTGGTGAATGCAGTTGCTGGGCCTAGCAGCCAAGGCATGGCCAGGCTCAGAGTCCCCAAGCAGAAAGCCACACCAGTGACTTTCTATCAAGGAAACAGCTTCAAGGTATTGATAGCCCAGGAGAACCAGAGTGTGCTGTGTCAGATCCTAATGGTGATTTCTAATAAAGGTATGAAGCTTACAGTGCTACAAAGAGGGCTACTGGAAGTGGTCTTGCTTGGATCAAGAATTAGGAGCCGGCCCTTCCCAGACCCTTCTCAAATATAAGAGCTGGTTCTCACAAGGGAACTTGAATTATATTCCTGGGTAAGCCAGGTCTTTAGAGGCCCTTGGACTACACTGCTTTGGCATCTTGTACAGTGTTTTCCGAGTTAGTGTCCATGGATACTATCCAGAGAGATGTTATAATAGCATGGTCAAAGTAACTATGAAACACTATGTACCACATTCCTCTCATGGAGAGTCCCAGTGCAAATTAAAGCCTTCAAGGAATCCTGCAGTAAAAAAATGCCTATTTAAAACTGTTGATCATGGTATTTCTAAAACATAATTGGGTACACATGCTTTCTTTCTTTGCCACACACCTAATAACAATATGAGGAACATGAGTTTGGAAAACACTGATGATTGTGTCAATTAAGATGCTTTCAGCTGCAAATAACAGAAAGCCCAAAAGAGAGTGGCTTAAAGAAATAGGACATTTTAAAAAAAATCACCTACTGAAAAGTCGAAATGACTGCTGCTGTCACTTACCTGGGATGATAATGTCAGGGCCAGAATCTCCAGGGTTCCTTTTTCCCTTCCTTCATAGTTATAAGATTGTGGAAACAGCTCCCGTGCAAGATGGTGGGGAGGTGTGGGGCTGTCAGCATTTCTGGTTTTCTTCTAGAAATAAAAAGTCTTCCAGAAACTACTCAACAGTTTCTCAGGTCATCTCTATCTCCAGGTGAGCTAGAATAGCCTCTGTACAGAAGGCAGGAAAAGGAGAAAGGGGTTGGCTGTAGCGGGTGGATTAGCCAAACTACAGCGTCTTCAACTGTAGGTTGAAGTAATTCTAGTGGTAGAATTACTTTTAGAGACTTGTATTGTAGTTATATGCTTTCAGGCTTCCACCAAGAGACTCTGTTAGAACCAGTTACATGAAATTTACTGTTGTTTTTCTAGTAAGAACATTCTGTTCATGACGATGTTATCCAAAGTCAAAAAATATGATCTAATAAGACCCACATGATAAACTCTTCTCAGGCTCAGTGCTGTCTTCTCCCTCTATACCATGCTCATTCCAGAGACAATGTTTGGCCCACGCAATCTTTTTGGTTCTATCTCAGCCCTACAGGGTACATTCCTGGTGTGGGACTGTTCTCTTCAAGGTCCTGCAAATCCCAACATGCACCAGGAGCAAAGTTCTTGCTGCTCCAAGAGCGACAGATCTTGTTACCTACTTTCTTGCTATTTTTCTCAACTACTTGCAGACTCATCATTCAGGTGAAATCGTTATACCCAATGACCATTTCTCAGTCCTCTTCCGCTTGGAAGTCTGCTTGTTAAAGTCAGTTCAGATGAGACTCACTGCCCTCTTTCTGGCCTCGCCTCCCATCTCAATCATGCTAGAACTAGGAGAACCAGTTAGAACATCATTGTGATAATCTAGATCCAGGTCAACAAACTAAATGCAGCCCATTGTGTTTTTAAAAGTTTTATTGGAACACACATTAATTTGCATATTGTCTTTGGCTATTTTCTTGCTCTAACAGCAGAATTGAGTAGTTGTGACAAGATACTGTCTGTCCTGCAAAGCCTAAAATACTTAATAACTGGGCCTTTATAAAGTTTGCTGACTCCTTCATAGATAATCTAGATCTAAATGAAAACAGTGTGTTCCAGTACACATCAAGATACTTAAGAAGATATCGCTGATGGAAATTAATGACTAATTGGAAGTGATGCAGTTAGGAAACAAAATTTTGAGAATGACATCTAGAGATAACCAGTTGTGATCTGTGGGTAAATAGTAATGTTTAGTTAACTAAGGGTGGTAACATGAAGCCAGGAAGTTTGGGTGAGAATACAGAAAGGGAGGATTTGATCATGATTCTGCTTAGAGCTATTTATATTTGAGGGTACTTCCATATATATATATATATAAAGGATAATACACATAACTTCAGTGAGCAGGGAAAAAATTGGGGCTGAAGAGAAAATTTGGGAATGTCTGTGTTCCATAAAAAGAAATTAAGATATGAAACAGAAAATGCTCACAATTAGAAAGTTTCAACACATCAATTTCTCCTTGCTATGGATTTAATTATCAAGTTTTCCTCACCACATTTCATACTTCTTCCATGGTGATTTTTAGCATGTACAGTTTGACTCGCATTTTTCAGATTCCGTAATTGCAGATTCACTTACTTGCTAAAATTTATTTGTAATCCCAAAATCATCATCCATGGCACTTTCATGATCATTTGCAGACATGTTCACGGTGGTGAAAAATTTGAGTTGCCTGATACACTTGTTCCCAGCTGAGGCTGAACAAAGTGACATTCTGCCTTCTTATTTCAGCTCTCATACCATAAGACAAATGTCCTTTTTGCAGTCTGTAGTGTCATGTTTTCTGCATTTTCCTGCTTTTTGCTGATTTTACTGTTTAAAAAGTAGCCCCAAAGTTTGAAGTGCTGTGTAGTTAGTGTTCCTAGACACAAGGTATATACCTCATGAAAAAAAACAAACCATATTAGATAAACTTCATTCATGCATGAGTTATAGTTCTGTTGGCTATGGGTTCAGTGTTAATGAAACAACTGTATATTAAATAATGTGTCGTTAAAGAGAAACACACATAACACAAGGTTAGCGTTGATCAGTTCCAAAATGTTATGAACAGAAGCTTTCAGGAACCCAACTCTGCATTTCCACTAGGAGCAGTGCTTCAGTATTCACTGTTTATGGAAACTTTATAGAACATAACTACCGTACATAACGGGAACTGGCTCTACCTTAGTGCACAACCAGCTGATACACTTCTTGAAGAATCTTCTATTCATCTTTTTTTTTTAATTCAATTTATTTAAACAACAACAACAAAAAACAAACCGCAAAATGGCTCACCATTCTGGTGAATAAGAATTCCTTATGGATCTTTATGCACTGTGTAGTATGCTGCCACTCATGGACATTTTCTAAAAGTAACTATCATTACAAAAGAATAGAGTTTGTTTTCAAAGTTACGTGACTTTTCCAACAGATAGGATCTAGTAAACATATCTGTATTGGAAAGGAAGTTCAAAGATGGCGTGGGTCAGAGGCAAAACCTCCAGGCAGCAAGGTTTGCTTTTAACATATTTAGAAATACTTGAAAAAACAAAAGACAACCCCAAATGTAAAAAAGTGCTTTTTAATTTTTAACCAAAGGATCAAGTTGATGTAACAATTTCTTTTTTTTTTTTACTGAAGTATTCATAATAATGTTGTTCAGTATGTATTAAGTAACATGATTATTCAATGCCAGCTAAGGTAGAGGGCAGATGTAATTTGTGTGAAATTTACAATTAGTTTAAAGTTCTTTAAACTTGTATAAAATTATAAGATGACAACACCCCAAACTGGAAGTTAGATAACTTAATTTTAATACAATTTGATATTAAAGTCCAATTCTATACAACAGTAAATAAGGGTAAGTTTCCAAGTCAGGTATCCAACTGAAAATTCAAAAAATGTAAACAGTTACAAAATATCAATATTTGTAAATGAGCAAGGCTTTTCAATGTGTGGCTCATGAACTATCTGCAACCCATCCAAAATGAGAGAGCTTGTGGCTGGTGAAAATCAATTATGTCACTAATCAGCTGACTTTTATAAAGACTTTCTTGATAAAGGAAACACTGTGTTGATTTACATTCTGGCACAAGTGCCTTATCTCATTACACCTGAAGAACAGGCACTGCTTACTTTTTTAGCATGCCATTATAATTTTATTACTCAGACGTAGTTAACTTTACTGTGAGGAAAACAAAACTAAGATGACAATTGTAATTGTCATGTATACCTCTTCTATTTTTTTCATCCTGATTACCTAGGGATCCTATCCAAAAAGCAAATTAAACTTTATAAATCCATCACAATTTAACATTAATCTTCAGGTGTGTGTAAGTATTACTGACATTGATTCACCTTAGAGGGACTAACGTTCCTACTTTAGTGAACTATATCATCTGCTTTTGATAGAGGTTTGTTTTCAACCTCGAGAGAAAAAGACTTGAGTCATTTGTTAATAAGTTCTAAAGATCAGCTAACTTTATTTTCACATTTCAGTCAGTGAAAATATTTAAATTCATCCTTTTGAAAAAATTGAACTTTTATACTGTTTGTGCAACCACTAGTTGCTATTTTGAAGTAAAGAATTGTTGGGAAAAAAGGTCTGGAAATTTACAACTCTGTATTCTATTAACTAAGGGGAAGAATATAAACTATGTTAAGATTCCTAAAGTGAAAGAAAGCTGGTCTGAAATATTTTTTGAGAGCTAGCTTATAATTCAAACTTCCAACGTTGTGATTTTTAGTTTTTAGGATGGCACAATTCTTCTAGAAATTTAAAAATATGGTCTTTTGTAAAAGTAATCATTTCCTTTTTCTTCAATGACTAAGATTATTGCATCAGCTTAATACTGAAGGCAAATAAACGGACAATCAACAATTTAGCAAAAAATTCATCAGTTTTACATATAAAAGAGCCCAGTATAGCTTCTACTTTGGCTAGTTTATTGACCCAACAAACTATGTACTTCTTAAAGGATTTAAATGTATATTTACATATCGTAAGACAAGAGCTCCTTTGGCACCTGAGTTGAACACAATATAGTAGAGCCAAAAATCTTTAAGAGAAAGTTGTCTAAAGACTGTATTTTATCTATCTATACATATATACATATACCTATACATATATATATACACACATATGCACACATGCACAAGTAGAAACCACTTTCCTTTAAGAAATGTTGGAGATATAAAAGAAATTGACCACTTAACCAAATACAATTAACTGCTAGTTATTAAAAAGTTTAAAGTTATTTGGAATCTTACCAAACTTCGACAAGTTAAAGGTTTTAAAGTAATAGATAATTCAAAGGGGAAAAACGCTATTTTGTCAAAATATAATTTCTTTTGATAATAGTAATATGGTCATGAGATTACAATTATCTTAACATGACAATATAACAGACTTTTTTAAGTCACCAGGTGTTAAGTCACTGAAGATTACCCCAAAAAGAATCAACTTCTCTGCAAAAACTGAAATAATCACTGGCCACTGATCAAACACTGCTGTTCTTCAACTCTTCTTGCATTAGTCCCAGCAAAAGGCCAGTGAAGCCCACTCTGCAGTTTGCCTTGAGCTGAGCCTCACTCACTCACTAGGGAGTTTACACAAGAGCTTGATGCATAGTTTTATGATCACATCCACCTGGCTAGACTGGCACTGTTAATAGTTCTACTGGTGCTGTGACTGTTTTTCTTCATACTTTTAGAACTCTGAATGAATGGATTGTATCCCAAGACTTAGAAGACATCTAAACTATTGTTAATTTGCCTGAGTCTGTCAGCATTTTCTTCTATATCAGTTAATAAATATGTTTGACGGGTAAGAACAGAGCCCTTTCAGTTTTACCTAAGTATCTTCTACTTTAGAAATTCTGGAGGATGCAGATCCTTTACATTTGTATACCATATATTCTCCATCTGTGAGACCTTATTAAATCTGAAGGATGTTGAGTGGGCAAAGGACATTTGAGTTAAAAAATGATGGCATGCTACTCTTTGCTCTGCTCTAATTTGTACAGAATATTCCTAATCAGGTTTCTAGCTCCCTGTGTTCTGGTTAAAGGACCTATCTCATATAGCAAACCATATATAATGGAAATCTTCTGTAGTTTCAAAATATTTGTGATTGAAAAATACTTTCAAATGTAAAACATCTTGTGAACATCTATAAAATAGTATATATTCTTTGTTAAACTTGACAGTGCTAGCCTAAACAAAATTTTGTCTCAATAGAAGCATGGTGTAGGACTTAACCTTAGAGAATCTATTAAATTCAAATGTCAGGGGGATAACAGAAGAGGGTAAAGGGGGTCAAACATATGGAGATGGAAGGAGAACTGACTGGGTGGTGAGCACACAACAGTATATATAGATGAAGTATTACAGAATGGTACACTTGAAACCTATGTAATTTTACAAACCATTGTCACCTCAATAAATTTTAATTAAAAAAAATTCAGATGTCTTCATTTTGTTGTTTATATTAACTATAATATAAACCAAATCATTCTTTTTCCTGATATGTAAAACATTCTGATAAATCCATTGAACTTAAATTCTTCCAATAACATGTAAACTCACATGCACACTTTTATTTTTGGTCATGTATTTAAATATTTTCCTCTCTGCATAGTTGATATCTCAGGATAGGAAATGACATTATGCTAGTAACTAGTAAATTAACATTAAAATAATTCTCTAAATTCTTTTATGCAAAAGTGCATTTATAACATAAACATGCCATATATTAAGCATGTTTAATATATCTTACACAATCTTACACTGGAGTGTATTTCCAAATCCAAATTCAGTCCAAATGAGTCAAAGACAAAAGTGCTAACAGAGCAAATCTGAAACAAGTTCATGGGGATTGGGCAATGAGTCATCAAAGCGAAATCTTTTGGAAACCATGCTGCTATCCTCTGGGATATTCTCTTTGTCTTCTCGATCACAGGTTCCATTACAAGAGGATTTAGAAGTCTTGTCTTCAGAGGACCTTACTGTATGATCTTGACTTTGAGAGGAACTGGAAGTTTCCTCAGGGTGAAATAAGTTTCCGAAGTCCAATTGCTGTAGCCATGAATGAGAAAGGCAGATCTCTGCTGTTGGTCTTTTCCTAGAAAGAAAGCATCAAAGGAAAATTGATAACTAAAAATCAAGTTGGAAATGTCTGCAGTTCAATATATTTTGTGTTTATTATGAAAATAACACATACTCATAGTATAGAAGGGAATAATAATAGGAAAACGGAGTACCTAGAAATTTCTTTTATTCTGATATATGTTGAAAATTCAATTTATCATGGGGCTTACAGATGAAAGCAGTTGAAAAGCTTAAGAATATATGTTAGCTTCACAAATAAAAAAATTCAGTAATATTATAAAGTCTCTTGGGTTTACAAATGCTTTAAGGGAAAATATATGTAATTTATAATATCTATTATTATTTGTGTTTTTAAAAGCAATAACGGCTAAATATTGAAAACAAAAGCTCCCTTCAACGATGTTTATCTAACATTTTGAGTTTTTAAATTTTGTATTCTATTACGAAAGTAATATGAAATGGTCAAATATCACAATATTTCAAAAGGAAGGAAAACACCTATTTATACTTAGAATTCCAACCTTCACACAACCATCATTACCATTAGAACACATTTCCTTAATCTTTGTTTTTATATTCATTTTTTTATTGTAAAAAGTTAATGTACTTATTATAGAAATTTTAGAATCTAGGTAAAAAAATATTTAACAGAATGAAAAGTGCTTATAATCAGAAACAAATAATATCATTACTATTTCTACTAAATAACCAATTATGTCTGAAACACAGCCAGTCAGAGTTTGTTTGGAACTTGCATTAGCCAATAAAATAATTAACAAACCTATGAGTCTCTTTTTTTCTTAAATAGATAAGGAAACTGTGTCCTCCAGGAGATTAAGTAATCATCAGAAATAAAAGACCTGACAAGTCACAAAAGCAGGAACTCAGCCCAATGCACTACAATGCAGCTTCTGCATTAAGTGTAGCCAGGCCATTTGATAGTAAATGTGGATGATCCTGGTCAAGAACATGGAAGTCAGCTTTTTTGTTTCCTGCTCAGAAGTTGCCAATGAGTGAGGTAAGAGTTCTAAACCATAGTTTCAAGTCCCTTCTTTAGTAGGATGTCCAAGAGCATCAGATCTTAAAGATCAGTAATTTGTACTTGTTAAGTAACTATAACTATTCAACTATGAACCATTCACAACAGTCTTATCATAACCAGCCTCATGTATTATAAACTTTCTATTTCTGATTATTTTAGGAAATTTCAGGGATTAGTAATATATTGAGAGAAAAATAACCCAAATATTCTCTTCACTCCAAAATTTCCTGTTGCGTATTTTATATTTTCTACATTTGAAGTTACGAATTTATATAACAATCTCTCTTAACACCCCTCTCCCCATTTTACCTGATAGCATACTTGTAATAATTTTATACCATTTTAGAATGTATGTTTCTTCATAGGCATTTGTCATTTATTTTGTAATAGTATTTAAACAAATTAATGTTATTACTTACTCTGGATTTTTTACTAAAAGGCTCTGGATAAAGTCTGTGGCCAGCTGTGAAACTGCTGAAAAAGTTTCTTCTGAATAATCTACATTAACTTGAGAAATATTGAGGTATGTTTCTTGATTATCTTCTCCCACAAATGGGGATGTATGAGTTACCAACATATAGGCTATTATGCCAATATTCCTGAAAAACAAAAAAGGGAGAAGAAAGGAATTTAAAATGTGTGTTAATCTTAAAACATTTATATCAAGTAAAATTGATACTCAACATATTCCTGTCCTCAAAACCTATACAGTTAAACTATAGACTTAAATTGCTTTTCAAAGTTCCTATATTATTAAAACTAAAATAACTGTTACCTCAAAGCTTGCCTTGCAAAAAAAGAACATGAGGAGAATGCATATGTGTGTTATATAACTATAAACATAATGTATTAAATATATATCATTATACATACAGACACTTGTTAGGAAGTACACAAATCTGCTCAGAGAGCAGCATTTCTCAAGTCATGTCCAATGACATAGTAATGATCTGTGGGACATAAATAGGGTTTTGTGCAAACAGAGTCTAAAAATTTGGCTAAGCACAAAGTTGGGCAGGCAGATTTTTGTTTTCACTGCACGACTTTTCAGAACCTTAAGTTATGTTAATGACTAGTCCTTGGCTCAGGAGCCTGAAAAAAGACAATACATAGAGTACATGTTTCACCACTTATTTAGCCCCAGGCCCCTTTCTCCTTGGCAAACCCATTCCAGTGGCATGGAACACAGGGAATAAGTCTAAACTCTTCCACTTGGCCTGTCAAGTCAGAGCCCCACTGTGGTCCCAATAAAGGTCCATTATCAGCTCCAGTTCTACTCCTATGATCTCTGTGTGCTGGCCACAAAAAAGTCAATGATCTCCTAGTTTATGAGAGTGCACTTTTTATGATATATTCTCATAAAACCTAACTATTGCAGGGACCTGCCCTCATTTTTCTGCTTAGTCAACACCTTCCTAGTTCTTCTAGACCTAGATCTGGTGCTTGTCTTCTGCTTCCTCCAAGCTTATTAAGTAGCATTTTAACGCATCAGAGAACATGTGGTACAGTACTATGACTGTTTTGTTCTTTTACTAGATTGAGTCTTCTCCCAGGAAAGGGATTTGCGTATTTATTTATGTACCTTTGGCTCCAAGCCAAAGTGTTGCTTAGAAAGAATGGGCAGGTAAATGTTTTCCTGTAGCATAATAATGACACTTGAATAAAATCTTTTTACTTGAATAAAATCTTTTAAAGAAACCCTTATTAGTTACATTACCCTAGAATATATATACTACCAAAATTTTAATAAAGACATTTAGGTAACTAACAAAATCTTACCACATATCTGTTGCTGTGGTAATAGGATCATAGTTCAGGATTTCCGGAGCTGAAAGAGAAAATAAAATTCAAATTCAATATAGACAAATTTAAAAACATGAAAATTACTATACATTAAATTAAAACCGGATTTAATTTTAAAGAACTACTAATATAAGATCGATAGAAATTTAACATCGTATTAATTATGCTGTGGTCAGACATTTAAACAGATCTAATATTGAGCAAATTATATAACCACACAATTCAAAAGCACCAATAATGTTCTTGGAGTGACCACCAGCTACATAGGTTCTTTTTTTTTTTTAATCATTAAGATTAATCTCAGAAAAAATAGTTATGAAGAACTAGAATGTTAGAAGAATCCTTTTTAATTTTTATTTTATTACTCTGTTGGGAATTAGTTTGCATTATTTCATTGATTGATTTCAGGTTTTCTTTTCAGGATCGATAGAATCATATGCATATACAATGACATTATGAGCAAATTATGCTTCTTGGAAGTATTCTAGATTTTCAAGTAGATGAAATATCCCTCTTAAATGATCAAAAACCTAATTTCCAAAGCAATTAATTTCCCACTGTCTCCTCCCCTGCCTAAATGTTTTAAAAAGTGCAAAATAAATTGCCTAAACATTACCATAAATTTCATATTAGTAGAGTCCAAACTAGGATTTATGCTTCAATAATGTTTTTGTTTCACAGTGTGGTTTTATAATTTATCCAAGAGAAATTATTTCCAAAGCCAACAGTTTTGTTAATAAAGCCTTTGAGTCATTATACCACTTACAACCTTTCATATACTTTTGTGAGCTATGTTATCTAGAATTACAATCATTTATTCTGGGACACTAAAGCCTCTATTAGTATTCAAAAGTTAGCAATTTGTTTTTCATTTCAGGAGAGTCAGCTGCCTAGCTGTTCTGTTTAGCTGTATCTTGTCAATGTTTGTTTGGGGATATCAATATAAGCAATAAAAAAGTATAAAAAGCTTATTACTTAAATTAAAAAACTTTAAATTATTATGTTACTTCAAAATCTTTCATCTGCATAATTTAATTTGTTGGTTTAGTACAATAGTCCTAGATTATCTGATCATAGGTTTTCTTGACACCCTTCTTCTTCAAAATCCCTTTACAAACCTAGATAAAACCTCATAATTTAAAGCAGCACAACAAATAACAAGGAGTCCTGCTAACAATTCCTGCAAACTAAAGATATCTGTATTATCAGCAGCCTTAGAGCTGGGACTGGGGCAGAAACAGAAGTGATGTGTATCCAACAGCCTGGCCTCAGAGGCAATCATGGGCCACTTGATTCTGTTTGTCTATGTTCTCCCGCTCCCTAACTTCCCTTTCACCCAGTTTTCTTTATGCATAAAGCCTTTATACATAAATATTAAATTTTTGAATTTATATGTCCAACATCGTACGAATTGTTGTGAATGTCTCAATGATCCCACATTCACTACAGTCATAACCAAATTTCAATGCAAAAAATACTAGAATCAAATATTCATCCTGGAATTACATACAGTTTTATATAGGTGTCATTTAGTTAATACATTTCAAAATGGTGTAGAAAATAAGGGGAAATTCTTACCTAAGTATTCTGGAGTTCCCATGATTTCCCGAAGTTCACATGCATTTCCTATTTTTCGAGACATTCCAAAATCTACAATTTTTATGTCTCCAAGAGGGTATATGCTGCTCAATAATATATTCTGTGGCTAAAAAAGCACAACAAAAAGAAAATGATCAGTAATACACACAAGAGAATACTAGTCTCAGATCAGTGGTAAATTAAGTGGAACTTATTGCTTAGTTATATATTTCACTGAGTCATTCATTAAACATTTATTTCTGCTTTTTTTTTGAGGGCAGTGTCACTGGCCCTCATATGTGGGATCTGAACCGGGGCCACTGGCTTCCCAGGCCAGTGTTTAACCACCGTGTCACTCGGCCGGCCCTCATTAAACATTTATTAAACTACTTAGGAGGAACTATATATTCAATGATAAATAAAGTAAAAAAAAATATACTCAAAGAAGATGGTTGGTTTGTTGAGAGAAAAGATGGATACATAGATAAACTGATTATGAGCTATAGAATACTTGGGAATAAAGACTAATTAATTCTGCCCAAAAGAAAGCCTAAGAAGGTTTTGCAGTAGAAATTATGCTTAAGTGGAATCTTAAAGGACAAATAGGAGCATGCCAGTTAGAAAGGTGCTATGGGCAATAGCATGCAAGAAGGCATGAGGGAATAAAAATGCATACATTTTCAGAAACAGAAAATGGTTCAGCACAGAGTGATGGTTCTGGGTCTGACTGTTCCCAGGTTTGTAGCTTAGACAGTAAGATGCATGGTAGGGTGGTGATGGAAGGGAGATTGTACAGGAAAAGAAGAGTCCAATGTTCGAAAGTTAAAATACAGGTTGATTCAGATTTTAAGGTCCTTGAGTGGCTGTGGAAGAAGGATAAGGAGAAAGGATAATAATGTGAGAGGCTGAAGTGGTTTCAGGAATTGGGAAAGGAGCATGAATGGTCTGGGGGAAGAAAAGGAGGAGCCAAAAGAATGAAAGCCTGAAGAGAAAGATGAATAATGGGAGCAAAACAGTGAGGACTAGAAGGTTTTCTTCAGAGATAGAGATCAGAATATATTAGAGGAAGACAGTTCATAAGATGAGAAGATTCAGGATGTGAGAGTGGGATGGAGTGGAATGATTCAAGGCTTAGAACCCTGAGAAATGACAGTTTTCAAGAGCTCCGTGATTAACATGAGCTGCGCACACAAGCAGTCCTCTCCTTTCTGCCAGGGCAAAATGAAGTCCATGCAGCAGGGAGCGCACACCCAAGGCGGTCTAGGCCAGCACCGTCTCTCACTGCTATTTCCTACCAATACTGGCCTGCAACCATGCGACCAAGAGCAGAGGAGGAACAGAGGTGCAGTGGTACTCAAAATCACGTTACATTCATTACCTTTAAATCAAGGTGCACAATGTTATTCTGATGTAGATAATAAACTCCTTCAAGTATTTGTTTAATGAGTCTGATAATGTCATTTTCAGAGACCATTTCAGCCAGCTCAGGTAAACACAAGTTGAAAATTTCTCCACCTGCGGCACTGAAATAAAATTCAAGTAATAGAAAGTTGAAAAACCACTGACCTAAAAATGACACTTTTAAATACTGTATAGCTGTTAAATAAAAGACACACAACCATCTAAACTTCAGTTTCTGTATATACACATTTAAGGAGTGGAGGGAGGGGATGGATGGAATCTTTAAGGAATAAAGTAAGTGACAACAATATTTCAAATTCTGGGTACTAATACTTGAGTATTTAATAAATAAAATTGAATTTCTTTATAATTCAGTAACTGCAATAAAAACAACAGCTAACACTATGAGCTCAGCTCTGTGTCTCCATTTTATTCATTTATATGTAGATATAAATATCATCTATTTTGATCCGCGTGACAGTCACCATATGGTAGGTGGTTATTATTCACCCTTTACAGACGAAAAAACAAGTACAAAGAAGATAAGCAATGTGTACAGGTTGCAAAGTAAAGCATGAGACCTGAATCTGTACCCTATGCATGAGAATCTGCATTCGTAACCAATATTCTGTTTTGCAGCTTCACAAAAAATATTTGAGGCCAGAACCCAAATCTTTTTTTTTCTCTAAGAATTGAAAATCTAAAGAATGTTGCCAAAGGCACAGTGAAAAATCCCTAGGTTTAGAATCAAATGATCTAAATTTAAATCCAAAATCTGCTATTTATCAGCAATATAACTTAAGGTCAGTCACTTATTTGAACTTCGACTGTAAACGAGAAATATCACTGAACTCAACAGACTTTTTTTTTTTTGAGAACCAAATCTAAATAAATACGATAAAGTTTGTCAGTTAGACATCTTGCCCCCGCAAAAAAAAATCTAGATGGTTATTCAACAAATTTATAAGGTATGTTTGGGAATAGCTCAGATACAGCATATTCTATGTTAAAAAAATAGCAGCTCACTCACTCTAAAAACACTATTTTATAAATTCCTTCTGTTCACTGCTCTGTCCACAGCATTGAGAACAGTGTCTGGCATGTTGAAGGTGTTCGGTGTTTGTTAAATTAATGAGTGATGGAATAGGCAGTCCTTCTTTAGAGCATCTCAAACTGAAATTCAGAAGTCTCAGTGATTGCCAACAGGAAGAAGCATGTCATTATGTATGAGGAACCACAGAAGAAAAAACAAGCAATGGGGATCATAAATTTCAGTCTCACATTGAAAGTCACAGGACTGACCCTTCATATTGCTTATGTAACTTTCAATCAAGTCATCTGTACAGAATATGCCAGTTAGAGGCTGAACGGGTTTGCTGTTTTACACTTCATGATATTCCAGGGAAAACTGTGGGACAGCTGGTAAGGAACACGTGTGACAGCTCTGATCATGTATACTTCACACTTCAATTCCTTTAAACCTCTGCATCTCCCAAAAAATTCATGAGAAATTAACTTGGTCTCAATGTATCATGGTAAAGACAATTTGAGTATGAAAAATTTCATTTGCTATAAAATTTATAGTAATAACTTCAAAGTAAGGTAGAGGAAGACAACATTACACAGTCACATTCATCTAAAAAATATATTAATTAATCTTTGTGAATTGTTAATATACAAACTACCCCTGGTGGCCCCTTGGTCTACCTGTCAGATGTTTACTTGTCACAACCTCGTCCAAGGCTTCCTGAGGGAAAAGGAGCTCCACAGGCCAGGGTGCCAGTGACACTCTATGACTTCCCTTTCTGGTTACATTATTTAGTTTTAACAACAGAATCTTCTCAAAACACCAAGGGGTCTATATAGCTTCCTTCAAAGACACTGCAAATAATTATTACTAATGCAATTGTATGCAAATAAGAAAACAAAGAGATGATACTTTAGATTCTCTTAAAATGAGTTCTTTGCTAAGCACTTTACAAGATATATGTAATAAAAATTCAGATCCAATAATTTGAGACTATAAGTATATAAAATGTGGATTTGTATTCACTGTTTAGATATAGAAAATACTAGAAAGATCTAAATTCTTCATATATACAGTAACATATATTGCTGAGCTGAGAAATTTATTCTTGAACACTATAAAAATTTAGGTACTGACATTTTACATTACATTCACTAGAGTTAACTCAGTAGCCAGACCCTGCACTAATTTTAAAATTTGAAACAAAACACAAGAAAACAAACTGGGAAGTAGTATGTAAAGGACTTCCCAATGCATAGGGCACGAGAGGGAGGAGAGCAGGTGGCTTATTGGGCGCCTACTGAAATCAAGACTCTACAGTCTTTATTCTTAAATGAACTACTTGTTAGTTTAACATTTTGCAAAATAAGCATTTTTCATTTACCAGTTGATTCTAGGCAATCAACTTTCCTGGTACAAAAGCATACTGATTTCTTTTTTTTTTTTGAGGGCAGTGTCACTGGCCCTCACATGTGGGATCGAACCGGGGCCGCTGGCTTCCCAAGCCAGCGCTTAACCGCTGCGCCACTCGGCCGGCCCAAGCATACTGATTTCTTATAATATATAAACAAATCTCTTTATCCTTAAAATAACTGAATACTAAAATTAGGTAAATATACTCTTAAATTCAAAAAAGCAATGATGCAGATTACCCATAAGAAGGGTTACAAAGAATTATAAAGAATTATGCATTTTTCTAAAACAAATATCTCTTTAGTTTATTATAAAATATTTATTTAATACAAAGTATCAGAACCTAAAGTACACTAAACATAAATTTTGGTGATCTCTTCCAATTACTGCAGATGTTCAAACACATATTTTACATCCTTGTAATAAATATGTCAGACTGTCATACAATACATATTTTAGGGTCACACGTCAATACTTTGGTTAACAACCAGTTAGCTTAACCATGCTCTATCCCCACTGGATGAATATTTGAATGTTTGCAACTTTTCACTGACTTGTAGGAGAGATATATTTTATTTGTTATTGCTATAATTCCTAACATGGTGTTCTGCACATCACATCTATTACATGTAAATAAATGTGCTTCTTTAATGAACGAGCTAGGCACACCTTAATGCAAGTTTACCTTTCTATTCTCCTTGGGTCATTTCCTTGGATGGGTTTTTCAAATAGATGGGTAAAATACATAAATGATTTCATTCTATTTGCCCATCACATTGTTCTAAAAAAAAAATGCATCAAATTCCTGTGCCATTAGCCAAGTATTCTCATATCACCACATTCCCCAAACATTGTGTTGTCATTTGTATATTCTGTGCTATTTAATTAATTTTAGTGTATGTGGGGCTGTGCATTTAGACTTGTGAAAATATCTGGATATAAACTATGTCCCTCTAATATTTACCAACAGGAATCTTTAACAATTCTTGTCATATTTTTATCATCCTTATTCTTGACATTTCGAGTCACCTATCTCTCTCACCAATTAAAACAGGTACTATATATTTGCTTAAATTTATGAAATTGCATACTTACTATTCTAAAACCAAAATGATTTCATTTGTATTTTCATAGACTTCATGAAGATTAATCACACGGGGACAGGACTTCGCCAATTCCAGTACAGCAATCTCGTGGAGAATCTCTGCTCGACAATCCTGTCCTCTTCTTCTCTTTTTTAGAAATTTTGCAGCATACCCTTGACCAGTACATTTTGATATACACTGTCTAACCACAGCAAATTTTCCTCTGGGGAAAAAAATGAGAACAGTTTTAACTTTCCCATAAAGAATAATATTAGCATAACACAAATATTGGTATACCTCCAACTTAAATCAATCCTTTCAAAAAAAATCATGCCTAGGAATTTATCATTGTTCTCTTAACTGCTCCATGTACTTAAATAAAATTTATAGTACTATCACATAAAAATAAAAATGGCAAATGTAATAACAGGAGAAGACAGAATTATACTTGTTGTTCACTATTAATATAATACATTATCATTGTAGGGAGAAATCTCATTTGCATGCCAACTCCATGTTACACTCTTCGTATAAATTATTGTATTTCAGTATCACAACAATCCTATATAGTAAATGGTATTCTCTTTTGCAGATCCCAGAGAGGATATGTATCTTGGTCTATTTCCAAAGACTATACCCTTAATAGGGTAACACATTAACTCTCTAATCAAACTAGCTTTTCCTCAAATACAAAAATTAAAATGAATGCAAAAATGGGTATTTGACATTTAATTTTACTAGTATAATCCCTTTGCCTTTCAACACCTTTGAACAAGCTTTAAAGCTTTCTATCATAATTTGTCAGTTGTTTTACCAATAAATCTCTTATTATTGTTCAGTAGTCTATGAAGCCTGTGATAAATATCAAAGGTATATATGTACTATGGAGAGTATCTAAAGACACTTCACCGTCAACTAAGAAAATTAATGGTTATCAATAGCTATGTACAAACACACTCACTAAGACCATGTGTATCATTTTAGGAATACGTATGTGTTTAGCTTTCTCCAACACAAGTGCCCAGCATCTCAGCCAAACTTTAAAGTCACTGGCAAATGTGTTTATTCTCAACCTATAGTCATCTAAAATCTAGTTTCCCAAAGACCTAAAGCTATTTTGAGTAATACTTTTAAGAAATTAATAAAAGCTATTGACTGCCTACTCAAAAAATGTACACATGCCCTTCACCAGAAAGTTTTACATACAATTCCAGAGGTTTTATAAGATCTTCTTTTATAAGAAGCCTATTCATAAATCTTCTAAGCCTGAGTTCAGAGTTCAAAATTAAAAATCTCTATCTTAAGGCTCAAATTATTCTCTAAATACTAACAAATCAGGTAGAAATAAAGGATCTTCAGAGGGTAACTATTTTTCCACAACTCCTCTTGCCCCAATTTCCCTTAGGCTATACTTCTAACATAGTATATCAGGTGTTTAGCAAGGAAAATGATTTTTAATACATTTGGAATTTGGATTTGGGGTAGGGGGCAAAATAGACTGTATTTTACTGGCTATTCTCAAGGACCAGGGTGACAAAGAGTCCTACTCTTTATTCCCTAAATTTCCTCCAAATTGGTACCAATGAAATATACTGGAGATCAAGCTGAAAAAGTATCGCTACTAATTCCAAAAAGAAAAAAAAAATGACCAAGCTGTAATCTGACTATCCTACATTTATCAAAATACACATCAACTCAATAAATTCATGCACAAAATCTGATTCTCTGAAAGAACATTTCATTTATGATTTGAGGATGTTTAATTTTAACTAGATATTTTCTTATGGCATGCAAAAGGAATACAAATTGATGCATTTCAAGCTTTCTGTTCTAACCCCTACAAAAACAATTCCCCCCCTTAAAATAGATTTTTTAGAGTTTTTTTAAGAAGTGCAACTTACTTATTTCTAACAATTCTTAAGATTTAGAAGCAAAAATTTGTCTAAAAGAAAAAAGAAATTTTGAATTTTATGAAGAAATCCACCCTGAAACTTGAGAAACAGAAACTAGTTAGCTAAGAACATTGTCCATATAATCTGTAACACCAATTGTGACAATTTAGTTCGGCTGTAATTTTATGGCTATATCCTCAAGCCAGAATTTTCCTGAAACAAAGAGCAAAATTAAATAATAACACTTTTTATCTAATAGTTTCAGGTATTCTAAAGATCCTTTCTTAAACAAGTATAGTTCTCATTAATCCAGGGTAAAAGTGACTAAATGATATTGGTAGTTATTTATTTGTCAGTGTTCCCCACTAGGTAAAAGCCCATGAACGCAGAGACTCTATGCATCCCAATTGTAAATATAAAATCTACACTTTGCTAACTAACATAATAGAAACTGAAATATCTGTTGAATGAATGCTAGTTATGCACCTACTATATATAATACCATATATTGTGCTATTTTATGATCATGGTATCTCCCCTGCCAGGTAAGTATATTGTGCTATTTTGAATCCTGCACTTAATAGCATTTATATTTTTAAAACTTGAGATTCCAGTAAAACTTGACATATATATTCATTTATGTACTATTAAATAAGGTAAATATTATTACCATAATTATCAGATGACATAGGAGAAAAAAAACAAGTATTTGATTTCTATTCTAAATTGCTAATTGTGGTTCAAAAGTAACAAAAATAAACTTCATTACATAATGTTCCTATATCAAATATACTAAACATTTAAGAAAACTACTAAACCCTTAACAATAATTAATTCATGCCCTAAAAAGGCAAAACTGACTAGATTTCCCAGCAGTGAAAAGGTCTAGTAGTTACCCTTCTATATTCTAGAACAGACAATAAAATGTGAAAGGAGGGGGAAGGGTAAGCCACAAAGGAAGCTGACGTTTATTTCTGCATCTGCCTCACCCTTTCTGACCACAGAAGGCCTATGAAGCCTTGCCTCATTGGGGGAAGGGTGGAAAAAAATTACCCAACATGTTAAAAAACAGGAACAATGTAAAGAGTTTTGAAAATAGCCAAAAATGAGCTGTAAACTTTCACATGTTTTTTCAGTTTGCTAAAGCTGAATAAATTCTAAAACACTAACAATGTATAATAAAAAGCAATTAATTTAGAAATATAAACTTTGTGGTTCATATGCTAGAATTATACATTTATACACTTCAAAATGTACAAGATTAAGATCCTAATTTCCATTTCACAAAAGTACAGAATATTAAAATTGGTAACAATACTGAAAGAACTCAAAGCAAGTCCTTGGCAGATGAAAGATCATGATTTCTAATTTATCATGGTTTATAAATTAGATATGTCAATATTTACCTTGTGACTCATTAGCCCATGTCAATTAAAAGAAAAATATTAGGTCTCTTTCATAAAGATATTATGAAATTTGTTTTAATCAGATTATGTCAAGAGTTTTTGCTCTAAAATGTTAAAAAGTATATCGGATTCAAGTTAAGATTGTTATTTATGATGGCACCTCATTTGTAAAACAATTTAGAATTATTAATATTGTTCTCAAAGTTTAATTTCTTCAAAATCCTCAAAGAAAAAAATGTTTTATAGACTTTCTAACTCCCATAATATCTCTTATTTTGCAAAGTTAATTAAACAAATATGTGTACATTTATTCATACACTTAGAAAAACAGAAAAAGAATGCCCTCTATTGTGTGTACTGTTCAAGGTAAGTTCACTTCCCTGCTCAAAGCAGTTTCCAAACATTTTTGCTAAAGAAGGAAACTTGGAGACATCTATCTAGTCCACCCTCTCATCTTAAAGAAAAGGAAATCACACAACTTTGCAACTTTGGACAACTTTGGATTCAGAGTAAAGATAGGTCAACTGACTTCCAGCTTAATCTGTTTTCACTAACATACTAAAAGATGCCATATGAGGGCCGGCCGAGTGGTGCGGTGGAAGCCAGCGGCCCCGGTTTGGTCCCATATGTGAGGGCCAGTGACACTGCCCTCAAAAAAATAAATAAATAAATAAAAGATGCCATATGACACATTTTTTAAAAGGTTGTGGAAAAAAAAGAAAGAAAACTCTTAATGCAACCTTAGGCTACCTCCATAGTTTTGTATTGTAGGCAGTAAGATATTAACAATACTGCATCCATTCTAGGTCTCCTCATTCTAAGACTGACAATGAAAAATACTGACAATGAAAAGTGGTTCAGAAGAGCGTCACCGGACCAAGGAAGACTATCTGGGAATCAGACCATAAGATGTGCATTTAAGGAAACTGGCAACGTTTAGCTATATTCAAATATCGAAAGGATTTTCACATGGACATCATATGCAGCTACAAAAAGAGAAATGTGTCTATTGGGTAGTTGTAAGCAGAGTAGAAAACAACCTTCTGTGCTTAAGAGGTACCCACAAAATGGAACAGACACATCTGAGGTAGTGAGTTCCCCATCACTGAAGCATTCAAGTTGAGGCTGGAAAATTATAGGAAAGACTGCTACACTGCATAAGAATTATATTAGAAAGAACACTGACCACCAAAGTCCTTCCAATGCAAAGATTCTATGACTATTCCATGTGAGATATAGGCAACTAAAAGAAAACTTATGCTTTCCTGTTATAATGCAAAGAGAAATAATTCTAGATTTAGAACTCTTTCTTAAAAACATTCTGAAAAGTGTTTAAAACTATCTTTTAATAGACGATTAAAACTCCCAAATATTTTGCACATATAATTAAATAAATATGCCAGCATTAAGAAATATGCTTTCACATTTAGTTCTTAGTCTGATGAGGTAGACATTATCCTTATTTTGCAAAAGAAAGATTGCTTCCAACATCTATCAAGTGAAAAAGCCAAGACTTCCTTTTATGCTTCACATAAAAGACCACCAAGAAGAGAATTACTTTTTGTGCTTCAGTTGATTTTTGTTTTCACATTGAGATTTTCAAAGATAAAAATCACTCACACTATTTTACTGTACATTTATCAATACAAACACGGACTTAGCAAACCAGTTTAGCAGAAGCCAAAACATCTGCCTCCAGAACTAAAATCAAACTGAAGACACAAACTGATCACCATTTTTCAGTCCTTTGTTAAGTGTCTTTAATTTAAAGCTCAAAAGATTCTGAATATATAACTTGGTGTATCTTTTATAACTTCCATATATATTAAAATGGTAGTGCTAAATGTCTCATAATCTTATGTCACCCCTTGGACTTAAGTAATTTACACCTTGGTTAAGTCAAAACAGATTAGTATTATTAGTGCAGGTTTTACTTACAAAACATACATTCTTTGTCATACAAAATTATACTGTCAAATATGAGTTAATTCTTTTTAATTTAGGAAAGAAGAGAATCTCCCCATTTATTTTTTTAGTCCAGCGCAATATTCGAGGATTTCCTTTTATTTAACAAAAATTTATATAGCACCAAGTACTTTACAAATATTAACTAATTTAGTCCTCACAACAGTCATATAAGATAGACACAATTATCCTCATCCCCATTTCTCAGATAAGGAAACTAAAGCACCAAGAGGTACCACAATTTGATTGAGGTCTCAGAGCTTGTTGGCAGTTGACTATGCTCAACGGCCTCTTCCCAAGCACAGGCAGGGGCTCTGAAGCCAGGTGGGAAATAGCATATAAGCTCACTAGCCCTCCACAGATCTGATTTCCAAATCAGTTAGGAGTAGACCCTGTATAATAACAACAGTAGAGATGATGAGTTTTATATAACTATAGACACACAAGTCCAAAAATGTGAATTTAAGCAGCATATATATCATAAAGTTTTCTTACCTTCCTAGTTCTTTAGATGTAAGTGTATAAAAATTATTAAAGTTTTCCATTTTTATTGGAGTTTGTGGACTTGTAGATAGCAAGCCTGAAATACTTCGGCAATCAAATCTTCTCCTCGACATGTTAGATGACTTCCAGATATACTTCTTCAGTCACTTATTTTTACCTATCGAAAAAAAGAGAAGATATAGGATGTAACTTAAATGCAATTAAGAAAAAAATGTTAGACAGGATGTGCATTACATTACACAACTCCAAATATAGCAATAAGATACAACCAAAAAGAAGATTAAAGAGCAGCTTCATTCTACCCACAAGGAGAAAATAAAAAGCACACACATGAATTGGTATCACCTCTACGGCACTTGAACAAAATTACTGACTTCTTTTCAGAATAAAACTACTGTTAAAAAAAAAAAAACCTGTAAGACCACCAAAATTCTTAAAAAATAGTTATAATTTTCATACAAGAAATCATTCAATTTCATTTCAAAACTCTCATTCTTTAAAGTTATATCTTCATAAAGCAAGATAATTAACATAGCAAGGAAAAGATTATTTGTTTTAAATTTAATTTTACATGGCCAAACAAGTTTGATGCGAATTCACCTTTTGAGAATTATACTACTGACATCTGAATGACTACAAGAAATAGAATTTGTTTCACAGACTAACTACATTTCATTACTAAATTCAGAAACTTTCTTCGAGTTTCTTTCCTTTGGCAGAACCCAGCACAGTCGGCTATGTACAAAGAGCTCTATAATTTTGTTGGATGACCATACAGAAGGCCTTATTCTGGAGTCCTGACCTATATATCATATCTCATTTGAAACTCATATTTATCTGGAACTTTATGATATTTACATATATTCTGTTTTAACATCAAAACTATTAACAGAATCCATATAATAATATCAGACTATACATTTTAAGATACTTGTGAATTTCAGCTATGCCTATCTAATAAAAGATCCAGTATTATTTTTTTTAGCACCCTCTTATAATAACCCCTAGGCTTTTGTTCCTTCTCTGCCACATTTTCCTCTCCTTATTTCCTTATTGACATACTATTTTTCTTCCTAAATCCAAATGCCAATTATACTCGACTTAGCAAAGCAGTGAGATTAGAGTTCAGTGTTTTCAACTTCTACGATATTTTCTTGGATTTATTCTTAAATCCACAAATTTTTTTTTCTTGAAATCTCTTAAGTCTTTGCAGAAACAAAGCCCTAACTAGTTTTGGGGCCAGCTAACTAAATTATTTAAATTATTATTCAATACTATGCTGTCATGGGCTGAATTACGTCCTTCCCCTCAAAATTTCATATGTTGAAATCCTAACACTTAGTACCTCAGAAAGTGAGTGTATTTGGAGATAAGGCCTTTAAAGAGGTGATTATGTTAAAAATGAGGTAATTATGGTGGGCCCTAATCCAACAGGACTGGTGTCCTTATAAAAAGATGAGGTTAGGACACAAAATCAGAGGGAAGACCATGTAAAGAGACGACACAGGGAGAAATCCACCTCTAAGCGACAGAGGAAGGCCTCAGAAGAAACCGACCCTGCTGATCCCAAACTTCTACTCCCCAGAACTGTGAGAACATAAACTCCTGTTGTTTAAGCCACACAATCTGTAGTACTTTGTTATGGCAGCCCGCACACTAATACAACTACTTAAAAATAAATACATAAATATTTCAAATATATAGGGAGGTGTACAAATATTAAAACACTTGTTTTTTCAATCTTATTCCTTTGCCATATTTTGTTTAAAAATAAAAATGACATAGACAGTTGAAGTTGGTCCCTTCTTTTCTATCCTGTTTACATTCCCATTAACACTGGGTGGGGGGGCTTATCATTTATTTCCTTGCCAACATTATCTCTGTTTAGACTTTTAATTTTGACTATTCTAAGTGTGATGAAGGTAAATGGAATTTTGTGATTTACTTTGCATTTCTCTGATTAGTGGTGAGGAAAGCTTCAACTCTGCTGCCTCTAAAGTACGCACGGTAATAGAATCTATCTTACAGAGCTCTAAAGATTAAAAGTTAAAATTTGATAAATTCATGCAGAATGACACTGGTGCAGTGCTAGTCATGAAACTATATCATGATTCTTAAACACATAAATATTGTTAATATTCTACACACTCTCCTGCCATTGTTGAGTAGCTGTACCGTTTCTGTATATAAAACTCACCCAAGTTAGCTTAAACTCAACTCTTAAAATTTTGTCTTTTTTATTATTTTGATGAACTATGTTTTCTTAGTTCTGATGGCACCCAGTTTCACTGGTCAGATATTCCTCTCTGAAAAACTAATGGTTACCAATTTCTTTTTTTAAGATTTTATTGGGGAACTGGGGGAGGGGAACAGCATTGGGGAATCGGGGAAGGGGAACAGACAAGTTGCTGTCCTTTCGTTTTTCAGTCCAGTTGTGGAGGACATTGTTTCACTAGCCCATGTTGGCATCACCACTGCGCTCCTCCTGGATGAGGCAGATCGGTCACCGGCCTCTGGACGGCAGCTCACCGCGGCTATTGGCAGCTCACGCTGGCTACCGGCCACTCACTGTAGCCTATGGCAGCCCACTGCAGCAGGGGCTGCAGCCTACACCGTTGCCAGGGCTTGCAGCCCAACTCCAGGTAGAGCCGCTGTTCACCATCCAAGCTGCAGAGGGCAGTGTCACTGGCCCTCATATGTGGGATCTGAACTGGGGCCGCTGGCGTCCTAAGCCAGCTCCCAACCAACGTGCCACTCGGCCGGCCCAAGGTTACCAATTTCTATGCTCAATCTATTTCTTTTTCCAGATCATCTCTGGGCTTTTGCAATTTTTTTTCTTCCAATTTTAGAAGTCTGTGAATATGCACGTTTATGATCCATTTATGCTATATTCATATATACAAAAAGAAGGGATGTATTGTATCATGCATACAAATTAGGCTACATTCCCTACACTGTTCATTAGTCAGGCCTTGGGAAACATGAAAACAAGAACATATCAAATTTAATCATAGAGTACATAGATAGGCTCTTGATTCTAAGGTGTTCACCTCATCTAGAGTCTAGAATCTATGATGTTTATTTCACACTGTAATGTATCACCTACAAAGTGATCTAGTTATAAGAACTCTAGTAGAACTAAGACATATTTTATGAATAAGTATTTTTTCTCTCAAGTTTCAAAAGAGTCAATACGGGTCTTAGATATAGTCAAAGATTTATGTTCAGCGAAGATTTATAATAGTGAAAAAAATAAAAAACTTGTTGAATGAATGAACTCCAATGTCCAACAATAAGGAAATGGTTAAATACACCTAAATAATAGAATACTATATACTCAAAATTGTGCTTTCAAAGAATCGTTTTGGCCGCCAGGTCTTGGCCCAGAGAGCCGCTCTCAGGTTTCAGCTGCCGGGCAGCCACGATGTGCTGAGCCTGCTTCTAATGTGCCTACAAGTCAAAATGTGGCATCCATCTCCCCAAGCTAAGGCCTTCAACTCCAGTAAACCCCGAGACTTCTTTGATGTGGACATCAGAGGTGAGCAAATTGGTCAAGTCATCTTAGAATTAATTTGAAGATATTGTACTCCAAACTGCAGAAAATTTTTGTGCATTGTGTACTGGATAAAAAGGCATTGGAGCCACCATTGGGAAACCTCTCCATTTCAAAGGATGCCTGTTCCATCGCATTATTAAGATATTTATAATTCAGGGTGGAGACTTCTCAAACCAGAATGGGACAGGTGGCGAAAGTATTTATGGTGAAAAATTTGAACACGAAAACTTCTATTATAAGCTGACCAGGAGGATTTATTGAGCATGGCAAGTGCAGGCTGCAATGCAAATGGTTCTCAGTTCTTTATCACGACAGTTTCAACTCCTCATTTGGATGGGAAACATGTGGTATTTGGCCAAGTAATTAAAGGGATGGGTGTGGCAAGAATTCTGGAAAACCCAAAAGTGAAAGGTGAAAAACTTGCCAAATGGTGCATTATTGCCGAATGCAGAGAAATGAAGGAAGGGAATGATTGGGGAATATTCCCAAAAAATAGTTCTGGTCATCCAGGTTTCCCCAAGGATGCAGATACAGATTTAAAAGATGTAGATAAAATATTATTATAACAGGAGACTTAAAACACATTGCAAATACTTTTTTTCACATCCTGGAACCAGGAGATGGCTATGAAGAAATATACAAAAGTTTTAGGGCATGTGGAAGGTTAAAAGGCTGTTATTGAAAAAGCAGGTATAGACTGAAGATGCAACCTGTAGCTTTAAGCTTTATGCTGAATATTGGTGCTTGGAAACTGAAGATGTCAAATTGGCAAGAAGCAATTGACAGTTGTTTGGAAACCCTTGAAACAGACCCATCAAATACCAAAGCACTGTATACCATAAAGCTCAAGAATGGCAAGGATTAAAAAAATACCATCAAGCAGTGGCTGATCCTCAGAAAGCCCAGGAGACAGCACCAGAAGATAAAGCAATCCAGGCAGCACTGCTGCAAGTCAGACAAAAGATAAAGGCACAGAACGACAAAGTGAAGACAGCATATGCAAAAATAGTTGCTTAATAAGGAATTCAGTTTTGCTTAAATATTATACATTGATTGTATAAAGGCAATAAGAAAATTTAAGGGGTTTTGTTTATTATATATAATCCCTAATGTGTATCCTTTGATACTTCGGTTCCCCTAGAGTTCGTGAATACTGATATGGATCCACTCTTATTACAAGTATTACAAAATAAAAAAAAATAATTTTTAACTCATACTAAGTGAAAAAGGAAGATATAAAACTTTATATACAATATGATAATTTTGTGGGAAAATATAAAAGCAGATGAAAAAAACTGGAAAACTATAGCCAAATGTTAATCGTGGTTATCTTTGGATGGTAGGATTATGGCAGCATTTATACTTTCCTGTGTTAAGTTACATACACTAAACAGGTACTACTTTAATAATCAACAAAAATTAATAAATGCCTTTGGGTAAAAAAGATGACTGTAAATACATATGATGACTCTAAATGCAGAAACTCACCCATTTGCAACAGCAAAACTTATCTCTTTACACATTAATGGTTTGCTGAGCTGGACGTTCTAGAGCCATTATTGCTCGGGGGTTTTTTAAGGCCTCAATGTTTCCTCTGCAGTCATATAGAGCAGGTGGTATTCATTATCTAAGTATGTCAGTTCTTATGCAGAGACCATATAAGTATTTAAAGTAAATACTAAGCAAGAATTAATGTCTGGTTTAATAATGCATAGAAAAAACAATTTAAGAAATTTTGAATTAATGTTATAGTTATAATTCTATATATAATGAATAACAACTTGTACCCTTAAGACATATATGCTTTTATTATGACTCACTTGTGAAAATCCAGACTCATCCTGAGACCCCTCCAAAAAATATCTAACATGTAATATCCAAATAAAGTTTTATAATACCTATTATTTACTTACATCAGTTTTTTTTTTAAAGGGCTGAAATGGATAATGATAATACAAACAGGGCTTAATTACTCAAGCTATTTAGTATTTCCTAACACAGGACATTGGCTTGTGTTTGTTTTTCAGTCTAACACATTTTCCTTCCCTCCCATGTACTGTTGGTCATCATAATGAATGACTACACCACAAGCATTTGTATGACTATACATGGAGCTGAAAACAGCACTGGGCAATCAGCAGTTTTTAAGATACGTGTTAATACAGAAATCGTTTTCTGAGTTGTGATATATTTCACTGACTCTGAATGTGCTGGAACACAAGCCACATCTCAGAAAAAAAAGAGCATATTTCTGAAGATTGAACCTTAAACCTATCTATGTATTGCTCATACAGTATCTATATTACAAACCACGGTAGGCACTCGTATGGCATGCCTTAAGTGCACTTTCCTTCAATTTACTGCCCTTAAACCAACTGCCATAGCCTAGATATTTTTCCATTTCCCCTCCTTTGGGCAATTTTGCATATAGTAGAGCATGAATGACACTTTTGTCCACAAGGCTCTCCACAAACATCCGGCTGCCTTCATATAAGATTTAGTCCTTGGGTACATGAAGGTTATGCTGTCACTCCTTGCATTTTCTTAAATTTTCCACCAAATTCTCTTTAACTCCAACAAATAATCCCAGACTTTTCCTTGTTTACTACCACAGTTCGCGACCTATAACTGATTCTAAATTACCAATCTGTCTCGCTCCATTCGAAATTCATTTCATAACACTATATTAGGCTATAATAATAAAATAAATCTTAAGGGAGTTAGGTAAATTTGTGTGTGCACGTGTGTACATAATTATAAACACAATCAGGCGCTAGAAACAGTTAAAGCCTAACAGAAGGCAAGACACAATTAAGCTTTCAATTAGTCAGTACTACTAGGAATAATGGCATCTCAAACTTATTTTCAAAGATTTTTTTTCATTAACGTCCATTATAGTAATTACAATAAGCATTCAGGTATGATCAGTGAAAAAAGGAACAGAAGGAAATGTTAGGCTTGATGTGGGCCATAACTTACTTGAAGGGAGAACGCAAATGAGATCAAAATTAAGACAAGCAAATAATCCCTAAAAACCTCTAAATGCTCTATTTTAAAAATATTCATCATGACATTCATTTCAAACTTATCAAACAAAAATGTTTTATAAAAATAGACTATATCATAGACAACAAATGAAAATATCTAGAGAATTAAATTGTCAGCTTTGATCTCTTCACTAGCTCCCAGGTACCTACAAGGTAAATCTCACCACATCACACACGAAAGCCCTTGAGGCCAGAAACACATACCAGCTTCATTTCCTGCCACACTCACACCTCATATTTTGCCTCCACATCTCTGTTATATTTTTCTGCCTGAAATATCCTTCCTACCTTTCCTTAAATGGCTAAATTTTCTTATGCATCCTTCATATCTCAACATAGAATGTCATCTTCCCCCTGAAGCTTTGCCTGAAATCCACAGGTTGGGCTAAGTGTCCTTCGTTTATGCTTCAGATAGGACTCTTGACATACCTCTCTACCTCAACATGTAACATGTTACACTGCAATTATGTTAGTGTCTAAAGGGCAGTAACCACTTACTCTTGAGTCTAAACTCCTAGCATGGTGTCTGGAACCTGGTGTGAATTTTTTAAATGTTTGATGAACTGAATTATAAGAATTATGAAATACAGAAGAGTAATTTTTAGGTATATCTTATCTCATCAAGGATTTCTGCAAAACTTGAGATCCATCTTGAATTAAAATGCAGCTAGTCTCTGCTTAATTCAGCATTTGCTAAATAAAATATGGTATATTTTAAATTATTATTAGAGAATTTCAATTCTAAACCGGATAGCCAAAGTCTGGAAATAAGGGTAAACCTTGTTTTATCATATATTGTAACATAATACCAACAGACCATTTGTTTTGTACAATATTTACCTGTCTGTCTTTCCAGACTATGGCCACCCGTTTATATGTAAATACCTACTTCAACTAAGAATATCAATATTTTAAGAACTACCTCAATCAGGAAACTCAGATACAGTCCTATCAAGAACTGATCAATCTAGATCGTCATGAAGTAAATTCGAAAGGCAACAGGAAGCATGTGAGGTCTTACAATGGAGCCTAGGACCCACTGTTTTGAACGAACTCTCGCTATTACATCTGTTTGGTCCTTAGTACAATTAAAATTTGGAAGGTTTAATCTTTTTAAGCCATAAATGTCAACATATAAACTTATTTTGATTAAAGAATTTTCCTATCAAAAAGAAAAAGGCAATGGAAAGCAAAATGAGGTACAAGATTACAGAAAAACAGCTCCTTCCTACTTTGGCATTTATAGCTACCAAGTTTTCCTGAGGAAACAGAAGAACTGAAGATGTTTATCTAGCATCCATCAAAATAAAGGGAAAATTTTCTGCTAGTGTGGTAGAAAGATCACTTTTAATTCATCATTAATTAGAAATAAAGGTATTGGTACAGGGCCGGCCGAGTGGCGCATTGGTTAAGCGCTGGTTTTGGGATGCCAGCGGCCCCGGTTCGGATCCCACATGAGGGCCAGTGACACTGCCCTCTACAGCTAACAACAGCTCCACCTGGAGCTGGGCTGTGCGAGCCCCGGTGATGGTGTGGGCTGCAGCCCCTGCTGCAGTGGGCTGCCATAGGCTACAGTGAGTGGCCTGCAGCCAGCGTGAGCGGCTGGCAGCCAAGCGTGAGCTGCCAATAGCCGCGATGAGCGACATCCGGAGGCCAGCGACCGATCTGCCTAATCCGGGAAGAGCGCAATGACGATACCAACAGTGAAGCAACATCCTCCGCAACTAAACTGAAGAACAAGAAGACGGCAACTTGTCTGTTCCCCTTCCCCGATTCCCCAACGCTGCTCCCCTCCACCAATTCCCCAATAAAATCTTTAAAAAAAAAAAAAAAAAAAAAAAAAAAAAAAGGTATTGGTACAGGCATAGGGATGACAATGATTTCCAATTTCAAGGAAGAGTTTTTTAAGATTGAATAGAAAGCCTAATTCAAGAATCTAATCCTTTGAAAAGTCACACTAGGAAGCCAGGTAACTGACTCTAGACCAACTAGTCTAGTGTATAGTAAGTACCCAAGAGTAGAAGTCCCAGGTAACACCACTAGGCCTGACTCTGTGCCAGGACAATAAGGTCTAGTGTCCTCTCTTCTGCCTTAAGAAGAGTCAAAACCTGTAATTGTGAAAGAGTATAGGAAGATGTTGCAAAACGGAAATCTAGTGGGCCAAAAAACACACAGTGCTTGTCATTAATCAGATGAAAAAGTAGGTTTCTGTTGTAAAATAAAGTACTGTTTACTTATAGCTGAAGTACTGTTTATCCAGTAACTATTCCAATGCAAAATGGAATATGATCCTTTATGGATTAAAGATGAAATTACCATCTAACTGTTAATATTAAAATTTTTAAACGCTTAAAAGTATAACTATGCCCTCTTTTGGGGAAGAAGTTTCAAAGGATCAGGGTGCACCAAAATATGCTGCATATAAATATTAAAAGAAATACCAGGTTAGATGTTTCAAGTGGCATTGAAGTTCAAGGTTAAATGTATTTTGAGGAAACAGGACATATAAATCAAAGAAATTTTTAAAAATTTTAACAAAACGTGTCTTGATAAAATTTTAACATTTATCACAACATATTTAGATAAATATGTTTGTAAGTTAATTTATAAGTACATTTGTTAATTGCAATATTCAAAGAAATATCCTTTGATTATAGTCTGTCACAGAATATAAACTACTTAAAAATGAAATCATTGAATTTTGTCATCAGTCTTGTGGCAAACTAACGCAACTAACACATTTAAAATTTTCCCACGTAGAAAAGGAAGCATATAAATGACTGTTAATGTTTCTGACAAAATCAAAACCTGCGAAAATGCAAAGGAATTCTTAAAACAAAACAAAATAAGAATCCATCAAAATCCTTTAAAAGCAGCAAATCTGTAAGCACTGTTCTTTACTGCCTATTTTATATACAGGAACTATGCTCTCCAATATAATAATACGTGCAATTTTAAGACAATTTTAGGATTAAGTGAAAGTGTTAGCAATGGATTTCCTTGATTCCTGGGTTTTAAATCGGGGCTCTAAGATTATTAACACAAGAAAATTCTGATAGGGAAATTCTCTCTTATAATTATCAAACAGCTTCAAAACAGAGCTTTTAAAATATGTTTAAATGTTTACTTAACAACAGTAAAACACTGTCAGTGCAAGCTTAAAATTTTTTGATTAGAAACGGTCCATAAAATGCCTGTATCTTCTTCAGACTTGTCATTATGTGCTGACACAGTGATCAACCAGTAAAGTCTCAGCTTTCCATAAAAACTGATTCTATCTTAACCAAATTGTAATTCACTATTCAATGAGTCCAAGGGAAACAGCAACCATTCCGTTTGTACAAAAAAGGCCTTCAAATTATTATACACATTTTATTTTTAAAACTCGAATATATTGCCATTGCAAGTATATTTCACTTCAATTTTGGTTCCATAATTTAGAAAGATGATCTAAAATGTGTATGTATCTAAAAAATGAAGCAGCTATTTAAGAACAACTCCAATTATAAAAATATGAGAAACATTTTAAAATACTGAACATCTGTTCAGAGGAGAGGTCTTAAATTAGGGCACAGTTTCTATGGACCTGCTTTTTCAGAAATATGTAATTCTATGGGTTTGTGGTTTAATATTTATAAAACAAACATTGTGGAGGTTGAAAACTACTTCTGGACAGTTCACTATAGAACTAGAAAATGGTGTATCAATGAGAAAGTAGATTTATCATCATTCCCTTTAATAAAATTGTGCTCCTGGGCTCAAAAGGCCAGATTACATATGCTGTCACTTGTCCAGTCCTCTGTGCTCACCAAGCTGACTCAACACACCAATTCTCAAAGACCTGGGAACTTACAGGACCACATTCTATCACTGCAGGTTCGCCATATCATTGGTACCACCGATAAAAACATTTACAATGGCAATCAGTGAATGGGATACACAGACCTCATACTGAAATTTGAGGTGGATTTAAAAACAAGTTTTTTTTTCTTAATTTCAATTTGCAAATTGATGTCGGAATACCTCTAGTCTCATCACCAAAACAAAACAAAAACCCCCCAAAAAACAAAAAACCCCAAAACAGAGAAAGAATATCAGTTACTGGCTGTCATACAGTCTCTTTCAACTTTGTCTCTCCTTATCCCTCTAAGGATATTCAAATGAAGCCCTCCCCCCCCTCCCGATAATAAAACAAAGAGCCGGGTAAATGTCAAATCGTGGCCATTAGGTAGTTAGTTACACACAGTTTGAGGATAGGTCGGGTATACTTCAGTGGTTTACACGGCGACAACATACAATCAGAGCCCTTAAAAATCACTGAAAACCAATGCAAGTCGTCTTTTTCTATGGACGGACTTCAAAACTGTCCACAAGGAGTCACTGAAAATGCCCCACAAGATGAGCACACACTTTCTCTGGACGAAAGGCAGCTGTGAGCAGGACGTGTCCACGAGCCCAGAGGCGCACACGTCCAGTGCCCACGCCACGTCTGGGAAGCCGGGACCACGACGGCGCGACGTGGAAGGGACCCGGCGTGGAAGGGAGGCCCCCGAGGGACGCGACCCGGGGGAGAGCCCGGGCCCCCCAGGCTCCGGCGGTGTCGGGAGGACCACGGGCCTCCCCCCGCGCCGTCCACGGAGGAACCGGGCCGGCAAAGGCTGCCGCCGGAACGTGGCGAGGGGCCCGGAGCCGTGGAGCTGCCGAAGGGGCGGCCGAGTGCGAGCCCACCCCCGGATCCGCCCACACCTCCGGAGGACCCCTCCCAACTCCGGGGTCTCTGCACTGACGGTAAAGCGGGGCGGGTCCGGGGGTCCCGAGTCGCGTACCCGCTGATCCCGGCAGGACCGCGGACGCGCGAGGAGGAAGACGCTTACCGCTCGGGCCGCAACAGGTTCTCCCGGGGTCGGCCCCTCCAAGGGGGCTCCCGTCCCGCCCCTCGCCGCTGGCCACGACAGGACGCGTTCTCCAGCTGCAGCCCGGTGAGGCGCCGGGTAGCTCCGAGCGTAGCCAGGACCCACTTTTCCCTTCCGGACAGCGGCCGACAGTTGTGACCTGGCCTCTTGTGAGGTGGCTCCCAGCGACCGCAACGCAGCCCGTGTCCAGAGCCAGGGGAGGTTTGAAAACGGCAGTCGCGTTGCGGGGCAGGGCTGTCGGCTAGATCCCACCCCCTGGGCCAGGCTTGCCAATCCCCGTGCGCGCGGAGGGCGTGGCTGTCACGTGACGGGCGGGGCGGAGGGCCATCCGGCAGCGCGTGCGACGGGGCGGGGCGTGGTCCCCCAGCGGTGAGAAGCTGTGGCCGGCACCCGGGCACGCCCGAGGCTGGGCGGAGCTGCGGAGCAGGTGGGGCGTTAGGGCAAATGCGACGAAGGAGGGGTGAGGCGCACGCTGCTGGGACCAATCGGGGCACTGTAACGAACTGGGGACACCGCTCCCCGCCTTTGGAGTGCTCAATCCAGATGTGTGAATATGCATCTGCAGACTAGGGAGAGGGAAGAAGCGAAGTGAGTCCCTGCTGCTTCCCACACATCCCCAAACTTCTGTGCCTCCGAAAGACCTGTTTTCTGGCTCTTCCGGGTCCTCTTCCCTGTGATCTGAACCCGCCCCGCAAGTGGAGAGGCCAGATTGCTCCTAGTTGGCAAGCAGGAGCATCACCTGGGGTTTCATGGAGCCTGGGCCCTCCTCTCAAGTCGACGGCAGCAAATCGAGTCCTTCGGAGGCATAGCTGAAGGCTGTGTAAGGAGAGCTCTGAACAGGATGAATGGCTGAATTTGTGTCGGGTGCTAAGGGGAAAAAGTGAAACCCCACAGCAAACTACTCAGAATCTGTTTGTTATCCCTTGAGGAGAATGAGAAAGTTGGAAAGTTCTGTGCAAGGCACAATTGAGCTTTTGCTTTGTTCTATATGATCTAGGATTGGTTGCGGAGTACTAGGTCTGATGAGTTTGTGAACTTGTTTGCAATGAGGTTGCTAATCTTTTTTGATATCAGAGAATATTTTGAATATTCATAATATTCATTATGAATTTGTAGCAACTGGACAGTTAACCAAGTTTACTATTTAGAAGTGCTGAAAAGGCTGTGTGAAAAACTTAGACGGTGAAAAATTTCGCCAACAATTCATGGGTCTTGCATCATGACAATGTACCAGCTCACACGGCACACTGTGAGAGAGTTTTTAGCCAGTAAACAAATAACTGTATGGGAACACCCTCCCTACTCACCTGATCTGGCCCCCATGACTTCTTTCTTTACTCAAAGATAAAAGAAAAATTGAAAGGAAGACATTTTGATGACATTCAGGACATCAAGGGTAATATGATGACTGCAATGATGGCCATTCCAGAAAAAGAGTTCCAAAATTGCTCTGAAGGGTGGACTAGGCATAGCTTCCCAAAGGGAGTACTTCGAAGGTGACAGTAGTGATACTCAGCAATGAGGTATGCAGCACTTACATACCTCATGAGTTAGTGAACTTAATTGTCGGATCTCGTGTATGTACAATAATTGTAGAAGACTACTGGGAAAATATAGTGAAAGGAGAATCTCTCAAAAGACTTCCACACCCACTCAATATTTAAAGAGGAAGTTTCCTTGTTCTATCCCAGTAAGCCAAGCAAATTTCCATTAAGCCATCCATTTGCTCTTCCATACTGTATTACTACCAAGATAAATGTATAAAATGTTACAAAGTCATTCAGTGAAGTCTGCTTGTGCTTAATTGACTCATCCCAGTTTAATATGTCTATTCCCTAAGCCTTGTCACTTGGAGAATATTGCTTCCATCTATCTAGTTTCTTGTTTCTAACTATTGGATTGACTAGAGAAGCCTAAAGTTGGAATGGAAACAAACAAACAAAAAAAACAAAACAAAACAAAAAACCAAACAGCCACAGTTATTATCTAAGAATCCACAAACCAATGAGATTGTTCCCATCTTTTCTTTTTACAAACACAGGGGGAGCATCCCAGAGGTCTCAGCATCAGCACTGGAACCAGTAACCCCCCAGGGATCACAGGACTGTGTCATAGTGATGATTTTGTGTGTGTGCATAGTTGAACTCTGGACCTCCTCCATTCCAACATTTGATCAATTGCTAGCTCTTAGCAATCTCCTCACAATTATCCCTCTTTTCTGTCACTTGCCCAATCCCACATCACTTCACACCCAGATGCAGACCTTCCTCTCCGCCACCGCTTTAAACCAACCCTCCTTGTGATCACAAGCCCTCTGCTCCAACCTATCAGCCTCCTACAGGGCTTTTCATAACACGTGAAAGTCTTGCCTCTTGCCTTGTCCCCAGTTTTTCACCACCCTCCTCATTGGCACCTATGCATTAATTTCCAACTTTAAGAAGGTTCCCCTCTCTAGAAATCAGAACTCTTTGCTGTTTTCTGCATTCTGCTCCCAGCCTGATCAACTCTTTGCCGTATCCCTAGAGGCAGGGCTTATTCTTATTCCATGTGTTTCTCTTATGCCCCTAAATAGATTGTTAACCCTTGTGCCTGATGTCAGATTTGCCAGCTAGGGTTTAGCACCCTATCCCAAGGACATTCAACTACACTTGCTTGGTCTCGGGCACTGTGGTTGTAGTAACAAGCAAGTCCTGGTGCCGAGCAGCAGACTGTAACATCTGTGACCTGTCAGTAAAATTCAGGACTCAACAGGTCCCTCCATCCTATCTCATTTACCTAAAATCATTCATAACTATATGAAGGTACACGTTCATGCTTTCATTCCCTTGAGCAGGAAATTCCCATGTGACCTAATTGTCATTCTGTGGTTATTGCCTCTTCCAACACAATTCATTAAGTTGACCCTTGAACGCCATATACTGACTAGGGATGGTGGTTGTTATGTGCTGAATGTGCCCTCAACAGTTTCATGTATTGAAGTCCTAATACCCAGTACTTCAGAATGTGACTGTATTTCGAGATAGGGCCTTTAAAGAGATAATTAAGCTTAAATGAGATTATGTTGGTGGGCCCTTATCCAAAATGAAGAAATTGCATACAGACAACACTGACTCAGGGACAGCCATATGAAGACACAATGAGAAGGCAGTCATTGGCAGGCCAAGGAGAGAAACCTCAGATGAAACTAAACCTGCTGCTGACAACTTGCTCTTGGACTTGTAGCCTCCAGAACTGTGAGAAAATACATTTCCGCTGTTAAAGCCTTCCAGTTGGTGGTATTTGTTAGGGGAGGCGTAGCAAACTAATGCAGTGGTCCTCTCTGATCACTCCAAGTGAATCACTATATGTGACCAGGGATGGTGGTCCTTGCTGATTATGCCACGATATTCACCACATTCCTTCCAGGTAAAGTGACCCTCCACAGTCACAGCAGGTCAGTCATCACATACTGACCACATATTGACTAGGGGAGGTGATCCTTCCTGGTGGTACATTTACTCCCTAAAGATTCAGAGAAGCTGGGTGGAATTTTATATAGAGAAGGTGGCCCCAAATTCAAAACTCCTGCCATTGACACATGCTCCTTTTGAAGAAAGCCTTACCAGTTTTCTTTGTGTCAAGATCCTACAGTTCAATCTATGTAGAAAGTGCAAAACAAACAGTACTACCTGTCTCCAACTTAATAAACCAGAAATTTGTGGCTAGGCTAACGGCAGCCAGACACAAGAGGGGTCACAGCTTCTGAAAGTGCTTGGCTCAAACCTCCACCCAACAGGGTACTCAAGTTGAATAGAGACAGACTAGTCCAAATAGATCCCCTCTCTGGAGGTAGGAGTGCTGGATGTATGCACTCCTATAGTGTATTTTGCATTTATCCATGATGCCTGTAGCACACCCCAATTCGGGAAGCATTGGGGACCACAGAGTTTCGAGGAGACCTCTCATCCCCTGGCTCTCTTAAAACAAATGCTGTTAGCAAGGTAATTGGGGCAAGTCTTTCCTGATGAGAGTGATGACTCAGACTGGTATAGGAGGACCGTTGTCCTCCTCAAAGGGTGAAACAATTCTTTTCTCCAAAGCACCCATGATTGACAGGTTCTAGACTGCCAATCAAACCACCCACCACAGTTTATAGAATATAAATTTCCAAAACCATCTAAAAGAAATGTCATGCAAGCCACATATGCTATTTTAAATGTTCTAATACATAGTCACATTTAAAAAGTAAATACAGGTTACATTAATTTTAATATGTTTATTTAGCCCAATGGATCCAAAATATTGACATTTCAATATGGGATCAATGTGAAAATTATTAATGAGATAGTTACATTCTTTTTTCATATTGTCTGAAATATGTTGTATTTTATATTTACAACACATCCCAGTTCAGATGCTAAATTTTTGTCGAAAACACTTAATTTGTATTTAGATTGCATAAAATTTACCGTGGTGGGGGGGAGAAGATGCATATCCCTGCAGTGAAAACACATAAATGTTTTCAATAACTGAATACAGTATCAGTTTCTTAATTTAAATTTAATTAAAATAAAGTTATGGAGCACATTTCAAGTATTCCATAGCCACATGTGGTTGGTGGCTACTGTTTTGGACAGCACAGGTCGAAAGAGCTAGAAACGTGCCACCTAAATGCTTCTAAACCTCAAAATTGTTGAATGTAGTAGTAGACACAGTGTAGGTTCTCGATAAATCATAGCATCAGAGCAGTTTGGAACTTCAAAAAGGGTCAGTATCCCAACTCCCTTCTTTTAGAAAGGAGAAAATCTAGAATGAGAGAAGTTAAGGGACTTATAAAAGATCACACAACTAAACCAGCTGGTGCATACCTGAACAAGAATTTAGGTCTCCTGATTCTTAATCCTAAGGAAATTCTACCTCATTATGTCAGACATACTTCAAGAAAAAAAAAATCTTAATTTATTAGAACAATTACTTAAATGATATGGGCAAAGAGAAATATACATATATCTTAGTTGCATTTGCATAACCTGATAAAGATAGCATGTCCTAGAATATTTAAGGCCTTCTTCCACCATGGTTTGGGGTCTAGGTGATTTAATCTATCAGGGGCTCTTATCTTCGCCCATCAACTGCTTCTTCTCCTTGGAGCCACCTCACTGCACATCCATCCCACCCAACCCCAGAGCATTGGGCCATATTTTTCTGCCTACAGCTGTTCTCACCCAGCTGTCTACAACAATTTGGTTAATGTTCTGCTTCAGAGAATCCTTTATATTTGCAAAACAAAGTATTCAGTAGAAACTGCAGTAAAGTTGTAAAAGAACTGATATCCTCCAGCCACAAATGTACCAGCTCTGAGGTACTGTCTTGTGAGAGGTGTGTGTGTGTGTGTGTGTGTGTGTGTGTGTGTGTGTGTGTGTGTCTGTGTACATCTTGTGATCGGCAAAATGCTTTTGCAACACGATAGGTCCTAAGCAAATATTTGTTGAATGACTTCATAAGATATGACTTTCTTCAAATCTTATGATTGATGCTAGGTGAGATCATTGGGAAAAAATATGGTGAAGTCACCAGTCAGTAAAAAGGAGAAGAAGCTGGCTGCTTTCCCCTTTAGAATCTACCTGGTGGAGGAACCCAGGTTCAAAATGAAGCTGTAAGGTTAATGAAGGGTGACATCCAGGGCTGTGTGCGATAAAGAAATTAGAGTTACTAATGTTTAAAGGTAAGTAGATACTGACTGGGGCAAGGAAATAAATATAGGGTGTTAAATTATCATTTATTTGTCTTTAGTAGATACTAGTTCTCCTTAACAAACCTCCCTTTTCACTTTCCTAAGAAACTTCTTCTACCAACTGCATATTCCATGAATCATGATCTGGTGTCACATTCCCCAGAGCACATGGCAGGTGGAAACACTAAAGCTTTCAGAATTCGTTGACCAAGTGAGTGTTCTTACAACAGGCAGTAACAGGTATAGGTAAGCCAGGGATAACTTTAAACCCTACCAACTTCCTTGTTGGGAGTGTTCTTTGCCTCAACTGGCTTAAGGTGACAGCGTGAGCATTGAAAAAGCCAGTCTACTCTACTAGCTGAGTCCTTTCATGGCATAAAAGTGTTGGTAATGTGGGAAATGGTAATATTAATGCTTATTGCAGTATCCCTGACATTGAGAATACCCAAAAACGTCCTTGAGTCTTTTTAGTGGTTAACCTTACCTTTAAATTTATACAGTAGCATTTCATAGCTTCATTTTTACAAAAAGATATAAGTATAGAGCTAATCAGATACTCTTTATAGGGCACAGATTATAAGAGTAATTTAGTAGCTGCAAGATCTCAAGCAGCTTATAATATCACTGTGCCTCTGTTTTTTCATCTGTAAAATACATTTACCCCATAGGGTACAAAGTAACAATAGCTCATAAATACTGAGCCTGGCACTGTTTTAAATGTGCTGTTTGTGGCCGGCCGAGTGGCGCATTGGTTAAGCGCTGGTTTTGGGATGCCAGCGGCCCCGGTTCAGATCCCACATGAGGGCCAGTGACACTGCCCTCTACAGCTAACAACAGCTCCACCTGGAGCTGGGCTGTGCGAGCCCCGGTGATGGTGTGGGCTGCAGCCCTTGCTGCAGTGGGCTGCCATAGGCTACAGTGAGTGGCCCGCAGCCAGCGTGAGCGGCTGGCAGCCAAGAGTGAGCTGCCAAAAGCCGCGGTGAGCGACATCCAGAGGCCGGAGACCGATCTGCCTAATCCGGGAAGAGCGCAATGACGATACCAACAGTGAAGCAACATCCTCCACAACTAGACTGAAGAACAAAACGACAGCAACTTGTCTGTTCCCCTTCCCCGATTCCCCAACGCTGTTCCCCTCCGTCAATTCCCCAATAAAATCTTTAAAAAAAAAAAAATAAAATAAAATAAATGTGCTGTTTGTGTTAACTCATTTAATTCTCATGCTCTTATGAGTAAAATGCTGTATTTTCCTCCTTTAAAGACAAGAAATCTAAGAGATGTGGAAGTAATATATGCCACCACAGTAACCTAAGTTACTCACGGAGCCTGGATTCAAGATCACACTTTACTATGGTCTTTATGTGGATATTTAGTAATTGTAGCTACTAACAATAGAGCACAGGTTCTTGGGTGTTTAATTCACCTTAGTCTCTGAGGTCCCTGCTCTTTACATCCTTTTGTTTTCTCTCACAACTACCCTCCCAAAATTTCTTAATTATTAAAATAACTTTACAAATATATAACAAATGCAAGAGGAGAGGACTAGAAATGATCCATGTGGCAATGGATTAGAGACATTGGTATGACCTAATGTTCAGCTTAATATAGATGTTGATGTTTACATATAGAAATATGTCTAGATATGTGTGTTTATACCCTTATCCCCTTGCTCTGCCAGCTGAGAGCACATAAAACCAATGACACTCCAGGAGCAGTAAGCATGCCTACCATTCAGATTGCTGTTTCTAATAGCATTCTCTAACAAATGGAACCAGAGCTCCTTGGAGAAATTGATGCTTCTAGGACTGGGGCAGAAAACATACAGATGGGTCCGGAACATTGTGTAAGTACCAGAAAGAAGGAAGTTCAAACAAACAAACCAACAAAACCACCACACAGTGATGGGAATATGTCAAAGGAACCCAGGACCCAAATGAAAGAGCTCTCAGTGGCCAAAGCTGGGATAATTTGAGCAACATAATAGATAAATAAAGTAGTATTGGAGTATGACCCAAAGTATAAAAGAAATACCCGTACATACTGATATAAATAGATGATTGAATAAATAAATAGGAAAGGATAGACAAATCTCTCAATTATGAATAACTTATGTAAATACTCCACCCTCAAGTTGGTGGAGCGTAACTCCCTACTCCTTAAGTGTGGGCTGTAAAGAGTGACTTTCTTCCAAAGAGCACCTTATGGAAAGGGAGAAGAAAACAGTAAGTAACCTGCAAACCGTACCTCAGGCTAGGTGATCAAAGTTAAGTCATAACTCATGTTGATAATACCCTTAATATGATGTAATGAGAATGACATTTTGTCTCTGTGGTTTTCCTCCCCCAAACCCATAACCCAGTTCAACCATTAGGAAAACACCAGACAAGCCCCAATTCAGGGCTTATTTCAAAATCCCTGACATCTACTCCTCAAAATGGTTGAAGACATCAAGAACAAGGGAAGTCTGAGAAATTGTCACAACTAAGTAGAGCCTAAGGAGACAAAATGACTAAATGTCAGGTAGTCTCCTGAATGGGATCTTGGAACAGAAAAATGTCATTAAAGAAAAACTGAGGAAATCTGACTAAAGTATAAACTTTAGTTAACAATAATAAATTAGTATCAGTTCATTAATTATAACAAATATACTCTATTAATGTAAGGTACTAACAAAGAAACTGTTCGTGGGCTACTTTGTATATTATCTTTGCAATAATTCTGTAATTCTAAAACTGTTCTAAAAGAAAAGGTGGTTTAAAATAACGAATGAGTCTCTTATTGCTTAGAATATCCAAATTTAGGGAACTATAGAATCAGAAATTAGAGCTGGAAATAACCTTTGCAATCAAAGGAAAGGAAAAAAATCCATAAAATAACCAAAATACAGTCCAGCTATTACTTTTGCAGTCTATTCAAAATACCATTGTACTAGTAATTTGATGCAGGCTCAATCCTAGGCAAAATTTCCAAGACTTGGGTAAAAATATATACATCAGTAATGAAGAGAAAGATTCAAAGAATTGTGTGTTTCAATGTATTGATCAGCTAATTCCAATCACAAAGTGAATCTTTCATCTAGAAATTTCCATATTGTGTTAGGGAGGCTTCAGCACCTTTTTATGGAGTCCCCAAGGTCAAAATATTTTCATAAAATAATAAGATGATATTTACCTTTTTCACTCTTATTCTCTCATGAGTGTATGATTCCACTTTCCAGAGACTATAGAATCTGTGATATTACAACAGATTAGTGTAGAAGGAGATATGAGAATACAGTCACTTTCTATCAAGCCAGAATTAGAGAAGTTGCAAAAATGTAAAACAATACCAACTTATCATTATTGTCTTTTGTTTTGGATAATATAGCTATTTTTCATAAAATGTGTTATTTATGTTAACATGTAATTTTGATTGTTAATGTAGCTAATTGTTATTTTATTTTATTTTTTTTATTATCAAACTCCTTTTATTTTATTTTTTTGAGGGCAGTGTCAGTGTCACTGGCCCTCACATGTGGGACCCGAACCGAGGCCGCTGGCTTCCCAGGCCAGTGCTTAACCACTGCGCCACTCAGCCTGCCCGCTAATTGTTATTTTAAATGAGTTAATATATATTCAAAAATTTCTTTTAATTTCTAATATGGCAAATATTGATAGGTATAACCTACATAAACAAAGACTTTGTTCTCAAAAACTCTTTGAGAACAAAGTCTTTGTTTATGTACATTATACCTAAGGACCAAAAATTAGGTCCTTACTAATTTTTGAGTGTAAAGAATTTGAGAACTTGAAAGATTGAGAGCTATTGGTCTAATCATAGTGACCAATTTGCCCTTTTAGCTTTGGGGCATTTGTCACTTTATGGTCATTTTGTATCTTAACACCTCCAGTATTTAGAGAATTCACCTTTATGGAAGTGAAAGTGACAAATACAGAGGGTGCCAAAAAAAATGTATGTACATTTTAAGAAAGGAAAACTGTATTAAAATTGTAATACTCAATATATACTCATAACAAATGATGAATATGAGTCTTGTTTGACTTCTGCAATTACAAGAGGTGCTCAAAGTAGTTACCAGACACTTCTGATTACGGTGAACTACTGCTTGAGCAACATTGACCAAAGTGTCCACTTGTATACATTTTTTTTGCACTCCTGGTATTCATATTCCCAGCTTCCTTTGCAGCAAGGGCAGGAGCAATGACCTTAGGTTCTATCAACTATTTGTATCCACTTGAGCCATAGAATCTGTAGCAAGTGAGGCCAGAAGCAATTCTAAGACAGAAGCAGAAGTGGTGGGATGAGCAGACCCTGGAAGCAGTGGTTCTAATGACACCTCCTTTGCCCATTGTTAATGCAACAACACTAATTGCATATGAAACCATGGGATTCGGCCTTAGTGGTGTTTTTACCTGAACAATCCATGCATGTGACTTTGGATATGGTTCCTGGTTGTCTTGCCCTGATTCTCCAGCCTGGGTCTCTATTCTCTGAGCTACACAATATCCTTTAAATACATTCCTTTTCAGTTTCAATCATTCAGAGATGCTTAATTGCTTGCAATTAATATGACTGATCCTACCAAAAATTGATTTCTTAGTTCACTTCTGTAGTTATGTAGTTTGACTTCTTTTAATGTTAATGTTTCTAAAATTCCACAAATAAACTATGGTTAATTAAAGGGAAAAAAAGCAAAATAAGCTTCCCCTTTATCTGCTATAAAAAAATAAGCAACTACATAGGTAAATTAAAATGTTTGGCATATTGAAAGATGAAAAAATGTTGGCCTTCTACTCTAGCTATAAACTTTTACCTAAATTTTGGAATTGTGATCCAACTTTCGACCAGCAGAGTGTAAAATTTTCACATGTTACTTCCTTCCCAGTTATCCAGTTTCTATAAAACAGGCAAGAGGCTCTGAAGAGAATGACTGATGACGCCATGCCATGTGCTTAGTTCATTATAAATCATTTCAAGTAACTCCAGCCTTTCTGAGCCAATCAAAACAGAAATGTCCTAACACATTTGAGAGTATCTTGTTTTATAAAGTACTTAAGAGAGCCATGAAAAGCACACCAGATTTTAAATATACCAAATTATGCAGAAAGGATTTTGGAACTGATTCTTATTAGGTTACTTTTTGTTATTATTTAATAGCATATATAAAATATAATTATTTTCTGTTTGAGCTTGTAGGGCCTTGAATGGTTCTGCCTTCTACAATTTTGCAAGCAAATTTTACAGTATTTTTATTCTGGCCAATTTCTAGCTAGACTTCAAAGGTGAAAAGTATGTAGGCTAGTTGTGCCCTTCAGATCTTCCCATTTCATGCTAGCTCAGGTTATTAGGGACTTAAATTAATTTTGACTAGAAAAGCATCTTCTACAATTTAAATGCTACCACAGATTAAGGATCCTTTGGAATAGTGTCTTGAAGTAATTTAGGGAAAACATATGAGGGAAACAGCCCATCGCTTTTTTTCTTTCATGCTCTTTGATTGTCCAGGTTTGAGTTTAGGGGTTCTTGGATCTGGCTTCTGATATTTCCACAGTTAACTTCTCAGAGAAAAGGTTTGTATACAGGAGAAGTCGACAGGAAAGCACAACTCAGCACAGCCTACCTTGAGAACAGGTTGCAAAATGGAAAAACAGGCACATGCAATGACCAATTTCTTATAGGCCTAAATTGGTGGTGCATCTTTTTTAAATATGAGGTTTCTGAGTACTTTGCAGATGATTATCTTGGTGACTTGAGACTCTGCATAAGCATGAAATCATTTGCCTTTTGTTACTTCCTGTCTCTCACCCAGGTTATTTGTCTTTTCTCTCATTGCAAAGAACAGGAAATCAGAGAAATGAAGATTTGATCAGTTCCCATTATTTCAGTGTGCCTTGCTCAGTTTAACCTAGGCCAACAGCACATTTCTATTTGCCCAAATAAATTACACAACTTATCAGAAAAGGCTAGTTTTTCATAGTTTTTAATTATCTTTTAATTTTCCAGGCCTTGAGTTCTTGTCACTATAAAGCCTATCTCTGAGGAGGTTGCTTTTTCAAAGTAAAAGTAGGCAATACCTTTGAGACACTTTCCATTACTCACTGACCTAGAAAAATCCCCTTAGTACCTCAGTCCTGAGCAGGTCTAAAAAGCTTTGAGGCCAGCCACACATGCTGAATATGGCACAGGATGTATTTAATATTAAGAGCACCTGAAGTCTGTATAGCATTTTAGAGTTAATAGAGTGTTTTCACATGAGGTGTTTTATCTGAGTATCAACAATCCTGAGATTACTGTAAACAAGGCTAGAATGATCCCATTTTACAAATGAGAAAAGAGACTCTGAGAGTGACTTTCCCAATTGAGATCAGGGCTCAGTCTAGAACTGCAGATTGTAGACCCTTCGGGCTACCAACACCTAAAGAGAGAGGACCATCCAGAGAACAAAGTTATCAGACTGATTTTTCTCCTCTCCCATTCCTACCCTTTTTCTGAAAGATTATATAGGAGGCCCTAGGGTAGAGTAAATGGACAATGGGGAAGAAAGGAAGGGGTGGTTTTTCAGGAGGACCCAAAATCCAGATGACAAGCCAGACTGAGCCCCGTGGCTCCCTTACCTGCAGCGGAGTGCAGCTCTAGAAGCCCGATAGCACTCAGAAACTTCGTGTTCACGTCTCCCCAGTTGGCTGGGCCATGCTTACTTCCTGCAGCTGCCCTGGGTTGCCTGTGACAGTTTTGGATGGAGAATTAGGAAAATCAGTAATGATTTACTACCTAAAGTAATAAGATTTAGCACAGAACTAAGAATTCCAAACCAATAGCCAAGGTTTGAGGAAGATATTTAAGAAAAAGGAGCATACCTGTTTTTTTTTGTGTTTTTTTTGAGGGCAGTGTCACTGGCCCTTATATGTGGGATCCGAACCCGGGCCGCTGGCTTCCCAAACCAGCACTTAACCACCGCACCACTTGGCAGGCCCGAGCATACCTGTTTTTAAAAAGTTGACATTTCTGTAGTGAAACTACGTAAGATAAAAGGATTAATGCTTTTGCAGTGAAATGACAGGAATGTCCCAAATAAAGCATGTCAATAGTTTTTTGTGTGAGATGCTATGTATATGTCATTCCATTTAATTCTTGAAACACAACCTTGAGGTAGCCATTATTATTCCTATTTCTCATATGAGGAAACACAGGATTAGAGAATTTCAGTGACGTGCTTGAGCTCATCGAGCTATGAATGCAAACAGAATTTGAACCCAGACTATAAATTCCATGTCCTTTTTGGTATACTGCACCACCTCCTAAGTAATAGGTTACCTGTTCTCATTTTTATTTCCCTTTATGTCCCATGTCCATAACTCACTATACAAACAAGTTTGCATTACTATGGTAGAAGTTACTTATCTGGCAGACTAACTTCTAAGGACAGGAAATATGCAAGAAACTTCTGAGAAGCAGACTAGATGTTATAACAAGCGTTCATGTGTGAGAAGATTCTCCTTGGCAGTGATTATGTCTTTTATGTATACTCTGTAATTATTTTGGATGTTATAATACTTCAATGATAGGATACTGCAGGAGCTTTCCCTCTGATCTTCCAATGACTGGCTGCTCTTCCATCTTCAGTTCTCACCTTAAATGTTTCATCCTCTGAGAGGCTTTCCCTGTCCCTCACTACTCCCTGTTCTTTATAGCACTTTTTATCATAATTAATAATTATGGACTTGTTTGTTTACTGCCCATCTTCCCCATGAGGTTGTAAACTCCCCAAACACAGGAACCATGTTTGCTGTATTCAGCAGTATTTCCCAGCAGCTATCATGGTGCCTGGCACAAAGCAGCAACTCAATAAATGTTGATTGGATGGATGGATGGATGGATGGATGGATGGATGGATAGTCTTCCCAAAGACAATATATAGGAACTGTGAGGCCAGTCCACCTGGCCAGAAGGTGGAAAGGAAGTAAGTACATTAAGCACTTACCAACCCCCGAGATATACATTATCTCATTTAACACAAAAAGCACTGCACTGCATGAGAAAGGAGTTATTCCTATTTTACGAATGAAAAAAGAGAGGCTCAGAGTGAAATAAGTGTCAGAGCAAGGATATGGAGCTGAATTTGTCATATTTCAAAGACCATGCTTTTTTTGTTTGTTTTTTAAAGCAAATTCACTTTATTTAAATTTTTTTCTTTTTTATTGGTTTATAACTAACACATAAGAATTGCTCATATTTTAAGTGCTTAGCCTGATAAAATATATATATATATATATATATATATATATATATATATATATATATGGACATTTTTAGCTTGTCAGAGGTTAAACATACACTTCCTCTCAGTCATTACTCCCAAGGCTACCACTGTTTCAAGTTCTCTCATAACAGACTGCTGTTGCCAATTTTTAAGATATATATATATATATGGAATCTCACAATATGACCTCTTTTGTGTCAGGCTTCTTTTGTCTGCAAGATTCATTCTTGTTGTTGCTTGCAGCAGTAATTGGTTTTCATCACTGACTTATATTCCAATATATTAATATAATCACTATTTATTCTACTGTTGATGGACATTTGTGTTATTTCTAGTGTAAATAATAAAGTGCTAAGGACATTCTCAAACGTGTCTTTTGATGGACATACACATTCATTTCTAAAGTGAAATTGCTTGTCGTAGCTCTGCATAGGTTTAGTTTTAGTCAATTTTGCCACTTTTCCAAAGTGGTTACATCAATACACACTCTTACCGACAATGCAGAGAATTCCATATTCTTGACAACTGTCGCTATCATTCGTCCTTTCAATTTTAGTCATTCTGGTGAGGAAAGCCATGCGTTTATAAAGTACGCCTTGATGCCTTAGCATGTAGGTAATGAGCCCTCAGAACAGGGAAGACCAAGAGTTAGCTTCCGCTCCTTGGATGAAGCCGACATGACACTGTTCCCAGGTCTCTAATATCTCAGGAAAAGGAGGCTCACATGTCTGGACACACAGTGGATGACGAAGTGGAGCCTCCCCAAAGGATAGCACAGTCTCTAACAACTGGCTCATGAATGTGATTGAAGCAAATGGACCCAATGAGAGAGAAATGGGTCACAGCAAAGGGAAGAGGGGTAAATAAGACCTCATCAAAGCCAGTCCACATTTTGAACACCAGAGCAGGACTCTTCTAGGTAAGGAAGTGCCCACCTCATGTAGGATGTCAGATAAACCATTGCAACCACAGTCATATTTTTCGCACTTCCTATGCGACAGACAGCGCTTTGTGCTTTACAGAATGTGGCAGTTAGAACTGGCGGGTTCTAAATAACAGGTTAAAACAGATTAACTTCCTGAAAGGACAGTTCTTTATTCTGAGATTGCCCTTCTCTTTATGTGGGTGTTAAAATTTATTCCACTTTCTATAGTAATGATAAGAGTGAACTATAATTGCTTATTGTTATTAGGAAATGTTCCTTTTAACCACATGCAGATTTCATAACAGTAAGGCATTTGTGCTCCCCACCAACAAATTTTTCTTTCATGTTGTGTATGGGGCTGAATTTTATTGCTACATAACACCCAGGTGAGAAAGCCGCTGCTTCACCCCATTCTCTAAACCTGGGCATTTCATCCTTTCAGCCAAAAATAGCCCTCAAGTTCTCATCAACATCCTATTTATTAAGGTAGCAAAAATGTCACGTGAGCTTGTATGATAGTGATACATTATTATGAAGTCAAGTCCCTCCTTTATTCAGATTTCCTTAGTATTTACCTAATGTCCTTTTCCCACTCCACCATCTTACCCAGGATGCTACACCACATTTAGTCATTGCATCTACACTACATTTAGTCATTGGCTGTGACTCTTCTGTTGTTTGTCAGATTTTTATTGGTTTTGATCACCTTAATAGTTTCGAGGAGTACAGGTCAGGGATTTTGTAGAATGCTGGTATATTAGAATTTGATATTTTTCTTGTGGTTGAACTGCAGTTATGGGTTTTGAAAGAAAGACCACAAAGGTAAAGTGCCATTTTTACCATATCCTATCAAAGGAACATACTAGCCATATGGTTTTATCACAGTTGATATGGAGCTTATCACCTGGCAGAGGTAGTGTTTATTGGGTTTCTTCACTGTAAAGTTGCTTCTCTCTCTCCTCCATCTGTGCTGTACTCTTTGGAAGGAAGACACTATGGGCATCCCACACTTAAGGGTGGAATAGCTACACAAATTATTTGGAATTCCTCTGCACTGAAGACTTGTCCCTTCTTCATTTATTATTCAATAATTTATTTATTATATGGGTTCATGAATATTTATTTTACATTTTGTGTTATAATTCAATATACTTTTTTGGTTGTTCAAATTGTTCCAGCTTTGGCCACCGGAGCTCTTTCGGTTGACTCCTGTATCCCTTTGACATACTCCCATTGTTGGAGCTTTTTTTTATAAAGTACTTCCTCACTTTCTAGCACTATGAGATACTCTGGGCTCATCTCTTATATTTCCTAGAATCAGTCGTTTCACCAAGGAGCAGGACTAAGTTTTGAAACATGATTTTATATCTTAACTAAAGGGCCTTAGCTCAGGACAGATCAAAGTCAGTTAGACAGCATTAGTTTGCTAACATGTATGTATACAACTCTCACCCCACCCAAACTGTATGGCTGGTTAGAAGAGCTCTGTATATACACTCCAGCCACAAAGCTATTGGCATTCCTGCTTGGTTCTAAGATTCAGACAGCCTGTTATCTTCATTCCTCCTTAAACATTGTTATGAGTGATATAACAGACAGGTTAATTGCAGACAAGAGAAAACAAACCCAAACATTTTCACTCCAAATTATCAGTAGTATTATATGAGGAAGAGACTCTGATGATTAGACATTGCTGTGCAAACCAACGAGTGCACACCCCAGGGGTACACAGTGTCTGGCCAAAAAACAGACAAGATCAAAGTGATATCTTATAGGATCAGCAAATTTCTTTAATATTTGAGGAACTGGGGAAACCAGCTGTTGTTAAAGCTAATGGGGAAAAATTCTTAGTTTCAAATTAAAGTCCAGTTTGATGATATATAAGTTTTACTTAAAATAAATGAAGCATACAGTAATGTTATATTGATAGGGCTGGCTTCAAGCTACATTTCCATATTTGGAGGGTTCTCCATCACTATTGGTGACCTGATGCAACATTTAAAAAATATTGCATGGTTTCCTAATCAAAACTGGTGTAATAGATACTGATCACTAATTAGTGAATTGCTCTTTAGCCAACAGTAAAAATGTTTTGTTTTGTCGTTTTGTCCTGAGAAGCCAATCATTCAAGAATTGAATGGGAAATGCCTAGCCCCTGTCCATTCTATCTGCCTCCATTCCAAAAAAGAAATGCTGGTCTGGATTGGTCAGGAAACCAGTTCAGGAAACCAGACTTGGATCTCAGTCAGGTCTGGCCATGTAGTTTTTGGGCTGTCCCATTTTTCTGGACCTATCACTAGTACTGTTTCCATTCAGAGACCCCTCTTCCCTGAGCAGTCATCGAGTGGACAATCTGGACCAGCTCCAGATTTGCATATTATATATCCAGGTTCATATATCAACATAGTCTCTTACTTCTTTTTATTGACTCACTGTCTCTTTTTGGAACATGCCTTTCCCTCTAAGTCAGATGCAAAGGATCAAGATGTGAATGTGGGTTTAGGGAAAAACAAATATAGAAAGTCTCCTGGGGCCGGCCGAGTGGCATGGTGGTTAAGCACTGGCTTGGGATGCCAGTGGCCCTGGTTCGGGTCCCACATATGAGGGCCAGTGACACTGCCCTCAAAAAAAAAAAAAACACGAAAAAAAATGTCCTTCATGTGATTTAATCTAATTCATAGAAGATTACATTGCACATTGGGGCAAAAGCCTCATAGTAAGAAAAAGCAGGACTTTACTGGGCCTTGAGCTCATGAATTTAATTTGGGTGTGAAGGCAGGGAGAGGGATGTATTGGCAACGTCATGACAAGGTTCAAGAATTTGGATTTGGGGCTCATCTTCCAGTGCCAATTGAATACCAACTAGACACGAATTATTATAGTACCCAAGTATTTTGTGTAGCAAGAGGTACTATTTCATAACATTATTATAAGTTGTCAAAGAAATACATATTCTTCCAATGATTTATGCTTTAGAAACTGCTTGCTTTTCCTTTCTAATTGAACAATCAATAACTAAAATTTTTTGAGAGGACCTATAATAATATGGCAAATAAAATGTGTGGAACTCATTTTATCAATCTAAATAATATATCTTTATCAAATGTTATCATTTCAATTTATTATTGTTATTCTAAAGCTTACGTTGGTTGACAAATGGAATACTATTCAACCCAATATCTATTTAGAAGAAAGTATCTATTTAGAAGGGAAAAAAAGCCATTCAAAGGTAAACATTTTTGATCAAGAAAAAGAAGGAAGTATGGAGAAATAATCTTTTCCATTTTTTGATTAAATACTTTTTGATTAAAGAATGAGATAAAAAACACCAAGAAAAACTCCCTGGTGGTGATTAGCAGGATGGTAAGAATTATGCATTGTTCAAACATTCACTAATTAAGTGGGTCTCAGGTTTTATTAAACCAATATAATGCAGGCAGATAAACTTATTATAATAGAAGTACATTGAGGTTACAGAGGGAATATTATGATACAAACACCAGGAAGTTAGTGTCATGGATGCAATCTCTTGTTCTTCCCTTTCAATATGAATGTCAAACTTGAGTCAGTTATAGAGGATGGGTCTTCTCTTTAACTGCTCTCATGTGATTCATGAAATTCATTTCTATTCTAAAATAGAGAATAAAGAGTTTAATAGCACACCTGTTCCATGAAATCTTGACAGGGATCCTTTTAACTCATATGGATTAATATGAGTTGGTTTTCAGAAAGATACTGGTAAGCACAGATCATTTTCAAGTGCATCGTTTAGTTATTGTCTACCCTCATCGTATATATTAGCCTTTCACCCTTCCCCATTTCTTCTTATTAAGTGCCATGTCTTAGTAATGTTTTATTTATTTGGTCAATTTATTTATACTACAGTCAAATATAAAAGATAATGTTATTGATTAAATCAAGGGTTCCAAACTGGTGGACGCACAAGGCAAATTCCACCTATCAACATATTTGCTTTGATCTACCCAGTATTAAAAAGATCTAGAAGTATTACATAAAATTTTAGATATCTGGGTTTCTTTTTTCAAATTTGCACCTGAATTTCATGTGACTAGAATCTGCTGGAGCAAAATATTAGAATGCCCCCTTTAGATGAACCCCAGCACTCTGTTGCTCACCCAGCCAATTTTACCTGTGAAATACCTACTTGTCCTCTGTAGGTTTGTGAATGTGTGACCTCTGGATTAGGCTGATGTGGGTGGTAGTGGTGTGCATATGTGTTTATGAAATAAGCATTCAACCAAGATCGCTTAACACTTAACAGTCTCAACCCATGTGATTTAAGAGATTATGATTTGTATGAATTCATTTCTTCAACATTAATTGATGGCCTATCAAATAGGAAAATATCATTTCAGAGATAAATAAAATAGATTCCTAGTTATAAATACCATGAAGAGAATTTCCTGTATCCACAAAGATACATACTAATCCCATGAGACCTTTATCCCTACTTTGTTTTCATCTCTCTTGAGTTTTTTCTTCCCCAAATATATCATAGAAAAGTCATAATCTATTTTTTTAAAGAAGGTTTATTTTAGATTAAGTGATTTCATGATGCAACATGGTTTTAACCAAAAATAGAGATCAGTATGAAAATAAAACAAATTGTACACATTAAAATATCTTTCCTTCAAAGCATTTCAGAATCATAAAAAAATACAACACAAAAGGCAGGAGTTCAGGTGAGGATAAGAATACAGATTTTGCAGAAAACAAACAACTAGTATACTTTGCAGAGTTCCAGGCTCCATTTAATGCCACCCAGGAATCATTTCTAGGATGTCAACAATCTGCATTATTTGCTTTGAAATAAACAGATGAAATTTAAATATGATGAAATGAGAGCTTTATAATCTTCATGCCAATAGCAAATTCCTCCCATTATTATTCTCTATTAAAGGTCATATTGAATATAAAGCTTGAATCAACAAAAATGAAAACATAGCTATTAACTGTGATATGTGCTATAGTAGACACAGTGTGTGGAGTTGGTGAAAAGAAATGGAAAGGCTTAAAAAAATACACCACCTGTGCTCTACTGAAATCTTAGAAATAAATATGTTTTTTACAGAGCCTTAATATTAAAAAGTAAGCATTATTATAAAATTAGGTTAATACTTTCAGTAAGAGGCAAGAGAGATGCATGTATTTTTATCTGTTTTGGAATGCCTGCATCCCTATTATAAAAAAACATGTCATTTATGCACTTTCCAACATCGTAACAGCCTCAAATTTTATTAATGATATCATATAAAGGAAAATAGGTTGTAGTAATATCTTTTAGAGCATTAGGGTCCTAAAAGAACATTCAGTTCTGTGTGTTTCTTGGTTATTCATTCCAAAGAATTTCTTGAATGTTATCCATCCTTTTTTTTTTTTACAGAAGGTGATAGTAACCAGTTTACTGATGGTTCCTTAGTGGCATCAGTAACAGCTGATTCAGTTTGAATCATACAACATATCTATCAATACTCCTCAGGGTTGTAATATCTTTAAAAAAATTAAATAGAAAGATATCACCCGCCCAAGGCCACTGGATGTAAAAATCACACCTATACATTTAATTTTCCTGTGTTCCCTCAAAACCACTTAGCTAGGGCTTCCAATTCTGCTGAACTGTTTGATCATGAAATCTGATTAAATTACCTTGCATAGTAGGTCTAAGCAAATGTGTTTTCAGTCTTGATTAATTTCCTGAAAAATTGGAAATACTGATTAGGTCAACATTTGTAATTCAGCTGCCGAAGTCTTCAGTTTTTGCTTTCTAGATTAACAGAGAATGAATGTTTCAGTTACCATTAGAAACCATGAAAATGTCTCAAAAGCTATTCTAATGTCAAAGAATGTCAGCTAAAAGACAACTTAAGCATAATACCTGCCAATAACACACTTTCTTGTATTTCATACACAAAGTTCAATAATAGTAACAATAATTCTTAAGTTAAAAAAATCCAGAATATAATTGAATACTAAATTGTCAAATCTCCTGATTAAGCCATGGCTATCTTTAATACTTCTGGGCAAAATTCTGTTTTACAATACAGAAAATGTTATCAAATTTACTGATGTTATAAAATGAGGATATTTCCCACCAGGTAGATTATCAAGCAGTACTCAATAGGCAGTGGCATTTTTTCTCCCAAAGTCAGAAACCAAAGATACGTCAATCCATTCCTACCCACACCGGCAAGCCCTAACATGATCTTTCCACCCTTGTTTTAACTTTCCCTCTGTTACAGTCCTGTCTTAACCATCCCTGCATTCTTTCTGGTCCAGATTGCTATGATATGGGTAGCCACACACACACTCATTATATCCTTGGTGTCAGGTCCTTGGAATGTAGTTACCACTCCTCAGCCTTGACAGTTGGTCAATAATTAGCATTGCACTCTTATGGGGGGAGGGCACAACTACTGGGCTCCTCTTTTTCCATTTTGTTTTTATCATCCTTTACCACCCAGTGGGCAGTGGTTGGCCATAAACCACAATTTAGAAAGCTTTAATGTTGCTGGCATTTCTTTGCTTCCATGTTAAACAAACAAATCTATCTGGAAAACACAATTGAACTAGAAAGATAATCGATTTTGCAAAATTAAAATCTAATTAAAAATGATATTCTCATTAATTTAAATTCAAATTTCATAGAAGTAAAGTGTCCAAGATCTATTGTTTTCATTCATCATCTAAATCAGAAAGCAGACAAGGCAGCAGAACCAAAGGATCTGAAACTCAGACTCAGTTTGGAAATCAGGCCATAGTCTTCATTTGCATATTTTTACTGTATCTCTTAATGATGATATAGCATCATTTCACCAGCATTAGGAATTTCCTGAATCGGGTTAAAATTGGAAAGACTTTTTTGAAACTTCATTGTAAAATGTTTGTCTTAGTTAGAAGTGGTCAAGTCATAAATTACCATGCTGTTAATCATTTGAGTGCAGTTTTACCACTTCCAGTTATTATGCAGGTGAAACAAATTTTCCTTCATTTATTACAGAATTTCTACTAAGTTATAAACACAACATATGCTATAAAATTGTGACTGCACATCTTTGGCCAAGATCCACTCACTTTGTATACAAGAAAATTCTTGGAACCCAGAGTGGGTTGGGCTGAAGGACTGGAATTTTTCACACTGAAAACTGAAGGTACATTGTAGTACAGATGAAAGAAAACGGAGGGAAACTACCGGACTTAATTTTGGCATTTCTTTGAAAATCTGAAGTTCCTTGAGTTGTTCCTTCATGCTTCAGCTCCCCACCTGCACACTAAACCCTTATGTGTAAATGTACACTTGACCAGTACCAGTATCAACACAGTACTACATGCCATTAGTTACTAATGAAGGAGCATTTATGTGATTTTTTTTTCCTTTTTTTTTATGCCACAGTTATCTCCTAAGTATGAAGCCTTCAATGGATCTCCCAGGTGGAAGAAGCGGTTCTCTCCTCAGTACTTGATTGTAGGACATATCAAATTTTATTACCAATACTTTTTTTTTGAACCTTGGTATCTACTCCATCAGACTGTCAGCTTCTCAAGGGCAGATTTTGAATCTTGGAGCTCCATGATCAAATGCAGTGGCTGGCAGAGAGTGCTGCTTCTCTCATCTCAGAGACGTTCTGCACACACATAGAACGTATTGTGACTGTCTTTTATACTATAAGACAGTACAGTATAAGCATCACTTCAGAATTCCTTAAAGAAAACAGGACCATACAGCCAAGTTATCTTGGTTCACAGTACAGAAGAAAATATTTACAGTATTTCTATTTGTAGAATATATTAAAGTCTCAATTATTCTGTGGAAATGGTATTTAATATTTCATATAGTTATTGGACTTGTTTTACTAATGAAAAATAATGTATCAGTATCATGGTGTTCTGTATGCTACGTAAATCTTTGCTAATTCCCAATTCTGAGAACAATAGCAATTAGACAATTATACTATTATTTGGGAAAAAGTTGGATGCTTTAAAAAAGAAATGTATTTGTTAGAAATAATTAAAGAAACACATTTTCATTCAAGTTTCTTTTACCTAATAATGTGGAATATGGTAACAAAGCATCACAAACCAAAATGAGAGCTAACAGGGTTTGGGTTTATGAATGTATTTTTGAAAGATACACAACCTTTTGTATCAGCTGCTTAGAGAATGCCAGCTCTGAGACATCTTATATACCATCAAAAATGTGGATTTTTTTTTTTAAAAAAAGTATGTTATATTATTTTTCCTTACAGTGAAAAAACTATAAACAAGTAAAAAGAGTTTGCAAAACTAAATATATACTTACATTCATGATGAGTAAATACAAATTAACATTTCCAGTTAATTTTTTTCCCTTCCTTTTTTTTTTTTTTTGGTTCAATTATAGTACACAGGTAAATCTTCCTTTCTTATTTCCAGATTAATGTGACTTTTTCCAGAACATTTCCCCAAACTGCAGTAGCTGCCTTTAGTGCAGGAATGCAACACAAGTGGTATTCTTCTTGAGATGCTCAATTGTAAACACCGCTTAATCTACAGGGGAGCGATCAGTTCTTACAAACCAATGTATGAAAGCCATGCATATAACCTCTGTAAAGTGTAAGATGGCCAACCTCCCAGAACTGGAATCCCATGGCTACTTGTATCTCAAAGAAGGGTCCAGGCAATGCCTGTACAAGCACAGGCTGGCAAACCAAATGTTAATCCAATGCTTTTATTATTCACAATTTAACTTCACTGTATTGAAAGTCTGATTAGTTATGGCCATAAGTCAGGAAATAAACAATGATATGGAAAACCCCCAAAGAAATAAAATATGAAGGACACTCTGATAAAACTAAGCAGAAATAACATTAGTGATATCATGCAGTTTCTGAGATACCATAGAAAAATTGTTTCTTAATATTGATAAGAAAATTATGCATCAGTGAAAATGCAGGCTTAAAAATATAGTACTGAGAGTTTCAATCTGTGATGTCTTCACTGACGAGGGAAAATGGAGTTCTTATTACTAAAGAGAGCTGGTCTCTTGGGTGTTGCTGATGGCTCCCTAACTGAGCTTCGTGTTCAATGATGCTGTACAAATAAAAGCAGTGGGGGAAATACGAAATATCTTTATTAAATGCCATCCTGTAAAGTATTTGATGGATGGAAGAGAGTCTAATGCATTTTAAATAAATGCATATCATACTATCACATATAGTGAGTCTTAAAAAATTATTACTTAGATGCACAGTCCTTGTAGTGGTAGACATGGCACTGTGAAGGAAGTTGGATTTAGAAGCTATTTTCTATTATACTTGTCAAGTGATGGAGCTGCTGTTAGTCATATTGTAATGTCCCTTCAACTTTGGTACATTCAGTGCAAAATATTTGGGGGATTTTTTTGTACCTTTATAAAAATAAAAGGCCCTTTTGTTCCCGGAGAGTGCTTAAAAGGATTCATACTAGCATGATGCCCAAGTAAGCATGGAACATGAAAATGGAACAGGTGACACATACAATAGGGTAGGTAGGTTCTTATATACATCTTAAAGAACATAAATATAATGAACCTATAAAAAATAAACATAACTCACTGTGTATTTTTTCCTGATATTCTGTGATTAATTGCTAGTTATTTAAAATTGTTTTCATGCATTATAAAGCACAAAATCGGTCATTAGTACTTCAATGTATAATAGTTTGTCTTCAGCCATAATTACACACATACCACTTTGCATACACATTGTCATTGACCACCTTATTGCAAATCTTTAAAGTTACCGCATATTGACTTGGTTTCATTTTCACTCATGTTCCATGAAAGCTGAAACCTACAGTGCACACCATGCAGGCACGCATAAGCAAGAAAATGAATACTCTGTTATAGCTTAGGGCTTAAATGAATGTACTTTTAGGAAACATATTTGTTTTTATTACATTATTTAACTTGCACTAATTTGGAGATTGGGTCAAGTGCTGCCAGTTTGGCTTCAACCATGTTCGAAGGTAAGTTTCCAGATTCTCCTAAGTCCCTGCAAGTTACCATGGAGCTGATCGTGTACAGGTTCATCTTTGTCTTGGAACATAACAAATGGAAAAAAGTTTGGCAGTCAAGAACTGTTGATTGAAAGACTGTTGGGTTATTCCCTGGGCATCAAGCTCACCCAAATCCTTCACAGAGGGCTCATCAGCACTATCCATTCCCTAATAGTGACAGAGCATGTGTTCCTGAAAGACAACAGCACTCAGTTTTCCTCTAATGGAAGCGTACTCTTGAAACTTCCAGTGTTCAGCCATTCTTCTGGAGGGCAACTTCTGAAATTGTCTGTCCGGAGGGAGCCAGGCATCGTGCCTCCAAGTCACTCAAGTCCAAAGGTACTGGTCTCTTCAACTGCTGTCAGGAGTTTTTCATAAAGCATGGAGAAGGATGGGTACGGGGGAAGATCCAGACGGTTAAAACAAGTGTGAGCTCTGCAAACAGAAGAAGCGCACATGGTTTAGACTGCTTAGAGTGAAATGAGATTGTTTTGTGTGTATGTGTGTGCACGTGTGTGCACGCATGCTTCTCTTTTATATTCAGTTTGGTTTGTTGTCGATTTTCACACTCCTTTTGGAAAAAGCTTGAAAACGTTTTGACTAGAAAGTACTCACAACTGAATTTCTCTTAGGGAAACAGGATATTGAAAAATATGTTTCCTTTATATTTTCACAATTGTTTAAAATCTATATTACATATATATTACTATTTGTTTCGTTGTCTAAAAACTATAAACACAAGTTTGTATTTTTGCTTCTCTTAATTTTCCTGCAAAGTATTTCTTTTTTAGGCTTGGCATTTGCCTGGGTGTCTCTCAGAAAATCTACGGTTTTGTATTTTTTCATTTTGCTGGGCAGGGAAGAGCGCGAAGTGTCTCTGAAGACCTGCCTCGTGGAGCAGTGTCTTGGGAAATTCCATGGCTGGACTTTCCTGTTGAAGTCAGTGCACCATTGTTACTTCTTTGACTCCTGTGCTATAATCTGTTTTCTCGTAAATCACAATGCAAAATAATGGCCATTTAAATCATTACATTAAGTATTCTTTTTTAGAAATACCTCCCTGCATGCCAAGATAGAAAAAAAAATATGCTTTCCTGTTATTTGCACCTGAATCACAATAAAAAAAATAGATAGTCTTCAAATAGTGCATCTTATCAGGAAGCAAATCTACACTTTTGACAAGGAAGAGGAAGCATTTTATTCTGAATGCACAACAGCTTGTTTGTGGGAGCTCAACAGCTTTGACTTAAAAATATATTCCTGCATTAATATGGAATTTTAGGAGCTATGGATTACTAATGAGCTATTTTTTCAAGTCACACGTTTGAATGTTTGTTCTTATAAATCACTTTAATACTTACAAAATAAATATAATTATGTTACTCGATGTAGTGTAGTATTGTGAGATAATCTGAGGTTTGGAGTTGGACAGACTTGGGTTTGAATTCTAGTTCTACCAACCAGCTGTATGATTTAGAGTGAGTTATTAAAACTCTCTGAGACTCAATTTTCTCACCAGTAAAAAGAGAATAGTATCATTCGTCTCAGAAGGATATGAAGATTAAATGAAGTGACAGAAACATGCTTATTACAATGTCTGGCTTATAGTCCAATAGCCTGGTTTACTGACAATTAATAACTGTTAGTCACATTTCATTATCATCAATAAGATTTACTCTAATTGCCTTCATTAAATTGATAAAAGATAATCATGACTCATGGAAATTCCAAGATAACAAAGAGATAATAAAGCAGATGTGTGGCCACGTGGCTTATGAGGAACAGGAAAGCAAAGGGGCTCTGTTATACATAAGAATATCAGTTTTAGGACATATAGTACAGGCTCAGAGTTTATGACTCTTATTAATACAAACTATAGGACACACTGAGGGGAAATCATCTTATTAATCTTTGCAGCCAAACACTTTTTTTTTGATATAATAAGCTATTTCAGAATTGTATTTATATAATTTTTATTATATCTTCTTTACACTAGAACCTCAACTTGGGCCTCAAGGAAAAGGTTTTACTTCTTTAAAAATTGAACTAGCATACTAAAAGACAATCCTAGAAATGGTTTAAAGTCTATCTTGTATGAAACACTGGAATAAAAATATTAAATGCAGACTTTATCTCTGTTCTAGAAAGAGGGGAGGAAGAAGCAGAGAAGAGAAATATTTTGAATATAATTATATTCCATATTTGGTGTTATATGTTAGACACATAACATTCATTATCCTATTAGACTAAAAGATGGTACTTCTTTTTTCTTTTAAGATGGTACTTCTTTTAAATAATTTTTTCCCCCCCTTTGGTTACCATAAGACAGCATCTTTCCCCAATTCAGGTGGCTTATAACTTTTCCTGTTTTATGATCTACATGTTCATCTTCTTTTAATTTTTTAAAATTGTGATTAAATATACATTACATAAAATTTATTATATTAACCATTTTAAGTGCACAGTTCTGTAGCATTAAGTATATTCACATTATTCTGCAACCATCACCACCATCTCTAGAACTCCTCATTTTCCCAAACTGAAATTTTGTACCCATTGAGCACTAATTCCCATCCTCTTCTGCCCCAGCCATAGCCATTCCATTTCCTTGCTCTGTGAATTTGACTACTCCATGTACCTCATGTATATGTAATCATACAATACTTTTTCTTTCAAATCTCTTATTTCACTTAGCAGAATGTTTTCCAGGTCCATGGTATAGCATTTCCTTTCTTTTTAAGGCTGAATAATATTCCATTGTATGTAAATACTGCATTTTGTTATTCATCCTTTGATGGATATTTGAATTTCCTTTCTTTTTAAGGCTGAATAATATTCCATTGTATGTAAATACTGCATTTTGTTATTCATCCATTGATGGATATTTGAGTTGCTTCCATCTTTTGGCTATCATAAAAAATGCTATTATGGACACCAGTGTACAAATATCTGTTTGAGTCCCTGCTTTCCAGCCTTTTGTGTGTATACCCAGAAGTGGAATTGCTAGATCATATGGTAATTCTATTTTTAATTTTTTACAGAACTGCCATACTGTTTTCCATAGTGGCTGCACCATTTTACATTCCCATCAGCAATGCACAAGGGTTCCAATTTTTCTACATCTTCACCAACACTTATTTTTTTTTTTATAATTGCCATCCTAATGAGTGCAGAGTCCATTTATCATTTAAAGCTTTAGGATTTCTTATTGATTTATATGAATATTACAAAATAAAAAGATTGACTCTTGTATTATTTCCTGCGAATCTCTAGCCTATTCACTTTTGAAAATTTCGTTATGCATTTCATTTATAGACCAATATTAATATGATTGTTATCCATTTCTGATATTGTCTTTTTCTCTTCAGTGTGTTGTTATAAGAAACATATTGAAAAGGTGATTTCTCTTGTTTATGCCTAATAAAAGGTTTTTGTTTTATTTCCTTTTTGGTAGTGATGGTAGATCAAAAAATGTGACAGGTCAACTTTCCGGAGAACTCTTCTCCAATGAGTAACTAATTTATATAGTTGTATCCTTGAGTAGATATGTGTGAATTCATTTTTGTGAACTGAATCATATTGGGTGAACTAGGAAATAAAAGTAATTCAAGATAATTCTTTCTCTAGGTAAGCAATAATTTCCAATTAATGTTTTATTTTTTTTTAGGACAGGGTACAACTGTAGGGGAATGTATCTATCACACTTTAGTTAAGCCTGTTTCTTCCCTCTTGAGGAATAAATACTTTCCCTTAACTTAAGGTTAATTTTAGCTAATTAAGAATTAACAAAATTATCCCACACATGGGAATGAGAATTCGTAAATAGTAATGTGTTAAGTCCCCAATTAACTTCTTGCTCATACTTGGACTGAATGCTGAATATTAATTCTTTGTGGTTTTGTGGTAGGCAGAGTTCTAAGATGATCTGCCATGACCCATGCCTGTGTATAATCCCCATCTTTTGAGTGGGAGCAAGATCTGTAACTCATTTGTAACGAAAGGAATATGGCAAAGGTGAAGATATGTTGTAGATGTTATTAAAGTCCATAATCGGTTAATTTTAAATCAATCAAACGGGTGATTATCCTGAGTGGGCCTGACTTCATTAGGTGAGATCTTCAAAAGAGGTCAGAGACTCCCACTGTTCCTGGATTTGAAGAAGTACGCTGCTATGAATTCTATAGCTACCAGGAATAGATTCTGCCAACAACCTAAGGGAGCTTGGAAGCAGGTCCTTCCCTAGTTGAACCTCCAGATAAGAAAGCAGTCCAACTGACACCTTGATTTCAGCCTTGTGAGATGTTGAGCAGAAGACCCAGATAAACCATGCCTGCAATGCAGACCCACAGAAACAGTGATAGAAAAATTATGTGTTGTTTTAAACTGCTAAATTTATGGTAATTTATTATGCAGCAATAGAAAACTTCTACAGGTCTCAAGGTAGTTAAATAGTCCAAGAGAAGGTAGAAAATGTGATAAATGAGATATAATAGAATCACCCAAATCAGGAGCAGGTAGTGAAGCAAAGCTGGGAGTAAACAGCTGCCCTGTCTTTCTCCCAGGCTTCTGAGCACAGAAATAAAAATTCTACATGTCTATTTGCAGTTTCTATAGCATCTTTGCAGACACTGTAGTATTTTATCCAGTAAATCCATAAGCCTGGGTATTCTTTTCTCTAAAGATTCAGTTCTCAGCACAAAGGGAAGGACCGAACAACTTTTGCTGATACTCCTCAGTCATGACATAGTCACCATTACTGATACATAATCTAAGGCTATAACTGCTTCTAATTTACATCTGGTTGCATAACATATGGTTACCTATCAGAACTTTCCTTCTGAATAAACTGAACAACTCCTCTGGAAAAAAAAAGCTTCACAAGAATGAAGAAAGTATGTATTGTGGAGGGGGAAACTGGGCAAAAAGATTAAGTGGTTTTTCCAAGGTCAAAGCTGAGTCAGGGGCCAAATCAAGAATAGGATCTCAATGTCGGGTTCCTAGGGGAAGTCCAACCATAAATCCTGAGCAGGGAGACCAATGCTCATTGCTCTGTTCTTTCACTTTTGGAAGTCTGAATGTTAATTTCATCCCACCCCTAACTGTGAACTGCTAGTCCTCAACATTCTACTAGATTATATACATTTTGAGGAGAGGGATTAGCAAAATAAAGTTTCAAATATTTTTCAAATGAATCATTCAATCACAATATGAAGTAGCTCTGGGGAAAATGGACCTCACTGGGTCAGTCCAGAAAATTCTGGGAGATGCCAGGGGGTTTTTAGGTGCTTAGTTTTACCTCAGGCTCACCAGAAAGCAATGAAACTCAAAGAGATACATTAGAGTGCATCAGAGACACCCAAGAAGCTGCTTTACAATGGAGAGTTTTAGCCGCACCCCCTGAGATTCTAATTCAGAAAGTTTGGGGTGGGCCTAAAAATCTGCATTTTAACAATCACTCCAAGTGAGTCTGATGCAGGTGGTCTCAATCACTGGAGAGACATCAAATGGATGAGAAATAAGATATCTACGTTGGCTATCCACACCAACATTTACTGTGCTTGCAAAAATTTCAAAACTCCTTATAAACAAGACAGCATTGCTAATAAGGAAATTGAGGAATCGTGTGGTTAAATAAATTGCCCAATATTTACCATCAAATTGCTGTACGAGCCAAGAACAGGAGAAAAAAAAAAAAAGCAAAACAACATGCTATCCTCTGAGGCTTTTCACACCCCCTCCCCCGCCCCATTCCATGTCCTAAGAAAACTCCAGCAGAAAATAACAGGAGGGCCCTTGGACTATGTTGATATTGGCAGCAAAAGCACATCCAGTTATTCAGTCTCCATAAAGGAACATTTTTCAAATCTTTCAAAGCCAGCCACACTAAGGCTATAATGAGTTTACCTCATTTTGATCTATGCAGCCAGAACCACTCAAGGAGGGCAGGTCTGAACCCATCTTTGGGAAATCATGCTGGCATCAATATAAAGAAGATTTAAAAGCCCTCCAGACATCTGGTCTGACTTAATAGATCTCTTAGTGCTTTCTGGATTCTTCAAATGTTAACCAGGAGGTCACGTGCTTACCCTCTCTTCTTTCCTATAGACAAGTGAATTACCCAAATCCAGTGAGCCAAAGTATCAGTTACATCTAAATTTTCATAGATCAACTGATTAATGTATTTCTCTGTGTGTGTGCTTTTCTATTAATTTATTCCCCATTTTCCCAGAAGTGATTTTTGGTACCTTACAAGGACTCAAGACAAAAAGAAATTACAGTCAGCATTTTAAGTTGAGAGGAGAAAAAACAAAAACAAAACAAGGAAAAAACCATGGACCTCGTTTTATCTAGTAGATGTAGTCCTAGAAATAAAAGGTATTTGATCTAATAAATCCTTTTATTTGCATTATAATTTAGAAAGTGTTTGTCAATATTCTTTTTTCTTTTTTAAATTGGCAGCAGTGTTTAATCCTTCAGATGTTTCCTTACTCCTATTCCCACCTCTTTGTCAAGTAATTAAAAGCTCCCACCTCTTCATCAAGTAATTGAAAGCAGTCTGGAAAATGCCCAAGGGATCTTAGAACATACCACTTTATAAATTGAGTATTCCTGACTCAATTTATCTATCAAGTCTAAATTTTACCTATTTTATCCACAGACTTCCCCCTATAGCAATCCGGTGTGTCTGTAGTTCTAGCTCCTGGGGCATGCTGGCAGAAGGAGCAGTGTCGGCCTGGAGTTGGGCTGTGGAGTAGGCAAAGGGGGGCTTCCTTTGGGCTCTCCAGGGTCTCTTAATTCAGGGCCAAATGAGTGCTCAGGCAGCACCCAAGCCCTTCACCTGGAAAACCTCTTTATTACTGTTCCCCTTGAAGATTCCATATTCTGAAAGCCTGTCATTCCCATTCAAAATGCCCTGAAGAATAAACATTTTTCAATTTGTGTTACATTTCATGTATTCCTTCATTCATTGAACAAATACTGAGGTCATACTGCATGTCAGACGTTGAGCTGACCCTGTTAGATGAGGATGAATAGCCTGGTGTTTGCCTACAAGGAGCTTACACTCAGGCAGCAAAATATAAAAATGGGGCCTCCTAAGTGTCATGCAGTCTGTGCTCTGTACTAGGGGATCTGGGTGCCCTGAGCAGGCGCTGAAATCCAGCCTACCTTGGCCTCTGCTCACCAAACTGGGAGCCCTACCTAGCTCAGGGCTGCATTTCTTCATAACACTACTAGATACCTTTGTCTAATTAACCCAGAAGATTCATATAGGCTATTAGTGACCTAGCACACAAACAATTATAATACAATGAGGTACAAGTTTGCTCTGCAAAGTCAGGAAAGGTTTCATAGAGGATACTATTTATGCCAAGCCTTGAAGGACTTGTAGGTGTGTAGGGTTTTTCTGAATCAACAACAAGGAGAAGAATGCTCCCAGCAGACGGCCCAGAAGTGTGAGGAAACATTGATTGCATCATCAGGAAACCTGAGAAGTACAGAAGTTTGAGTGACAGGTGTCAAGGATGGATCTGAAGCCAGATGGGGAGGCAAGGCCACATCAGGAAGTGAGGTGTGTTCATGCAAAGACCTTTTCCATTTATTCCATGGATGAAGGGAGTTAGTAATTGGTACAGAGACTGATATGGCAGAGGTGCCATTAATCCAGCAGGAAGTATAGGAAATGGGTGAGGGGGTAGATGATGAATTTAGAGGTTGTAATCAGCATGAAAAATCCAAAATTACCAAGGACACAGAATGATAAAATTTAATTAAGGCAACCTGGTGTTTGTTTTGTTAGCCTAAGTAGATGTATTAATACAAATAAAAGTATAACTTCTGTTAAGATATTTTCTTTAAATTCATCATTTCTCTCCTATCCCCACTAATACATTCTTAGACTATGAGATTTAGAGCAGGAATTCCTGCTAAGACTAGTTCACAAATATATGTGTAACCCACAGTGGCACAACACAACCCCTTGACCCACACCAGGTGTTTAATAAATGTGAATCAATGGAAAGGAATTCTATGGCTCTTATTACCCCCACTACTCATTCATCATTTGGTGGCACTGATGTTGGCTATCTTTTCATCTATTACTTCCCTCTCTGTTTTAAGGTCCAGAGATCCATTTATACCTCCCACACAGTTTTTGCACATAGTAAATGCATGATGAGTACCTAAAGGCTTGTTAGAGGAATTTGATTTACTATCTAATTAATATCTTATTCTAAAGTCTCACTAGGTCACCTTGGATAAAATGCACCTGGATTTATAAATACAGTGTGTAAAAAGTTCCCACATTGGGAATTCCTGCTTGCAGGGATAACTAGCAGAAGAAACACTTCAAACTATTCACATTATAAGAAGGTAACTTCTTCCCCTGTGGACGGTCCTGGGAAAAGATACGGAGTACATACTTTTTACATGTAAGGATGTAAACCCAAGAGAAGAAAACCCAGTAAGGAACAGTTCCAGGATGAGAACTCTTAGAAGTCCAAACAAAATAGAAATATCCTGGGTGGGTAGGGCACATTTGTTCACACCTAAAGATGGTAAAATACCATGCCAGCTCTGAAGGCTATGTATTAGGAACCATAGTACTAATGGCTAAATTTACTGAATGATGTGTTATGCATCATTTTAAGCACTTTTCGTGTGTTATCTCATTTAATCTTCAAAATAATTTGGCAATGTGGTCACTGGTATCTATCCCAATTATTCCCATGAGGATACAGAAATACAAAAATGACTTTGGCATATCTTGTCATGCCTCCAGTTCAAGAATTCACGAAAACAATATTCACTGAGTGCCAATTGTGTGCTAGGAATCAGCAGTGGGGGCAAAGCCACATTCCATTCATACAAGGTCCTTATTCTCACCAGGGTTATATCCCAGAAGGAGCATCAACAAGTAAACCAATCACTAAACATGATGACTGAATTGGGTAAGTCCTATGAAGGAGATAACGTGTGACAGAAGGACAGATGCACTGGAGGCAGCAGCCTGGAGGAGCTCTCTGAGGAGACGATGCCTGAGCTCCGTCCTTGGGGATGAGAAAGCCAGCCAGGTGAAAAACTGTTGGAAAAGAATCCAGACAGCAAATTACAGAGTCTTGAAGCAGAACTAGGTTTGGCATGTTTGAGAAACAGCAAGAAGAGACTGGTGAGACTGGCAGGTGAGGGGAGAGTGTGTGTGTGAAGGGTGGATTGTAGGCCAGACAGCCTCTCTACCTGGTAATCTTTGGCAAGCAGTCTGAATTTCATTCTAAGCCACAGTAGATGTAAGCAGGGGAGGGAATGAGCCCGACTTCCAAAGATCACTCTGGTTACTGAGGTGCAGAATGAACTACAGGATGCATGAAGAGACGCACGAGTTTAGCCAGCAGGCTGCTGAAGCGGTCCGGGTGAGCCACACTGGGGTAGGGGACTAGGATGGTGCAAAGAGATGAACCCAAACTAGGTTTTGCTCTTGTGATCAAGAAAAGGGGGATAACCATTCCTGAAAAGCTGAAATGCTTGTCATTCACAAATACACACTTTTAAGTAGACGTGTGAAACAGCTCTTGAGGACCACTAGTCATTTTGCCTTGGACTATCCCATTCTGTTACCTGTAGCAATTCAAATTTCCTTCATTCAATTAAATAACCACAAATTATTTCAGTTGCTCTATTTTTACATTAATGACTGAGGATTCCCTTTGTAGATACAATATGTTTTGATGATCGTTTTACCCGCTTCCCAAAGTTAAGACCAATCCAAAAGGTATCGCACATTTAAACATTTTTAATAAAAGATAATAATACTAGTCATCACTGGTATATTTTTGCTAGCACATGCTAATTCAATGGTAGAATAAAGTAAAAACTTAAAATTTGATTGTTAGATAGTGAGAATGAATGAGAGAGAATAGGGGAAAAGAGTTGAGGAGGGCCTTATATTGGAGATTACACTACAGAGCAGGCTCTATATGAAAATCTTCTAGCAATTCCCTCTCAGACCACAAAGCACCTCAGCTGACCAGCAGGTGGTGAGGAATTGGGGAGACAAAGGAGAGCTGCCTCAAGACAAATACAGAAAAGAGGGAACACAAAGAAGTCCTTCCAGTGCGCATCTCCTGTTCCAGAACATTTTATGTATTTATTTTTAATTAAAGGAAGTCCTATATTACAGGACTGCCCAGTTATTTTCCTATTCCCTGTCTGGTAGTTCACTTAAGAATGTCAACAACGCTCTCTGTACTAGAGGAGGAAAAACTGAATTATTGATGGGATTGTAGAGCAATATTTAATGACATGGAAAGATGTTCATGATTAGTGATACTTGGTAAACAAAAAGAGGTTACAAACAGTATATGCAATGTGACTGTATTTTTGTTTTTAAGAGTGTGTGTGTAGAAATGAGTGAAAACACTACAAAATGTTTAGAAGTTATCTCAGTAGTGGACTTTTGATATATATATTTTTAACTTTTTGGTATTTTTTGTGTGAAAAGTTTTATTTTCCTAAGAATAAAAAGCAGAGTTTTAAAAATGAAAAAAGTTGTCTTTTATCTTTAAAAAGTAATTTTATCTTCTAAAGTTCTATTCCACTGGGAAAATTGTCTCCCTGAGACACCCATTTCATAATTAACTCTTGCTTCTTATTCCTTAATTTGGGTCAACATTTCTTTCAAAATAATCTCCAGACACTGCTATTTTCAAAAATTAATGTTTTTCCCTTTTGGCAAAACCAACCCAATGTTAAAAACAACACCGTGATTGCAGTTCTCCAACTCCTGTGTTCCCTCATCCTACTTGGCAAGCACCTCAGAGAGGTGAACATATAAACTCCATATCATACTGGGAGAGAGGATTTGCCCAGCACTTTCCAGGCTGGCATGTAGCAGCCTAGTTTTCAGAATGTTTAAGAGCAATTGCCATGAAGTGAATTTACGGTCTCATAAGTCCATCTGAACACTGGGGGATAGGAAATCTCCAGACATGCACAATACATAGCTAACTACCAACCACAAAGCAGAGGAAGTGCAGTCATGTGTTCAGGCTATAAGCCTCCATGGAGACACCCGTCTGCCTCCATCATCATTTATCATCTGGGTCTCTAGTTGCTTTATTACCACAAAAGAGAAAAAAGAGCCATGGCTTCAACTTGTACTGCCTTCAGAGACAACCATATTTACTTTACTACATGGCTTGGCCCACGTAGTAAGTAGTGCTATATTCACTTCTACCGCAAAGTGAAAAAAGTAGGAAAGAAGGAAATATGAGAAAAGAATGAGATGCACGTTTAGGTTGAAAGGCATTCAATCATGCATGTCTAAAAAGACTAAGGTGCCTTCCCATTTGCCGGGACTGCTTGCCCTCATCCTTGCCCTCATCCAACTTTCCATGCTACAGTCTCCCATGCCAGAATTCTTACAGAATATATTTTTTTAAATAAGAAGGACATCCATCCACTTTGTCTCCAGTGTGTTTAAATAAACATTTTCTCACTAATAAGTACAAGAAATACATTTGGGTTGGTCAGCTTGAGACAAACCAGCTCTTCAGTTCTGCAACTTAAATCTATGAGGAAATTACAGGAAAAATGCCTTCAGTGTATCTGTTCTGATGGTAGGAGAAACAGACTCAGTCATATAAGACAATCTCTGTAGACTAGAGCCAATCTTACAGATCTTGTTCAACACTTAAGTGACACCTCACATTTCATAAAGGGTATTTACAATGTTATCAGTGAAGAAATAGTTTCAGATAAAGCAATATGGTCATGCATTAAAGTTCTTTTTATTTTTTTCCTCCAGTGTACTTTTTTTTGTGTGTAATACATTTTAATAGTTACAGCAGCATGGTGGCTTATAGGCGATTTGGAATAAAAGGCTCAAAAGAACAAAGAAAACCTACTATGCCTAAGGACTGCCATACACATTATCTCTCTCTTCACAAGGACTCCTTGAGCATAGCATTGTTATTCCTGTTCTTCAGAGGTGGATCTAGGCTCTTGCTTAGGATCATATAGCTAGTGTATCATAGGGCTTAGATCTGCACTTTTAGCTAGGCTGTATGAGTTGATTAATGTGAAACAGAATAGCCAAGTAGCTCTCCCTTCCTATCGGACCTGAGAAGTTAGGGCTTTTTTAAACAGGGTATGAACATAGTCTACTTTCCTGATAACACCTCTCATCATCTTTCTTTATTTTGTTTCATAGTCTGGGTAAAACTAGGAATCTAGAACCAACCTTAGGTCATAATGAAGAAAGGAACAAACAACACTTGTTGCCCAACTGTATGTATGCAACGATACTGAAAACACCACCATGTCTAATGAGTCAGCACAAGAACTTCCTGGAGTTCTCAGGGGGAAGTAAAAAAGTGAATCCAGTCTGACCCCCCCAAGATTTTTCAACAACCTACTGGTGTTAATTCAAATAAACCTAACATACCACCCCGCTCCTGGCCTTTTACAGACAAGGAAACTAGGGTCCAGAGATCAAGTGATATTGTAGGTCCCAGAGTTACCTGGTGGCAGAGGTCGGCCTACAACCCAGGCCTTCTAACTCCCAAGCTTGTGCTCTTTCCAATATGCTACTGCCTGCTATATATTACAGATGATGGTGACAAAAATCACCATGGCAGCCACCAAACATTAACTGGATGCTCACTCAGGGCCAGGGGCGGCAGTAAATGTTTTAGATGAATGATTTCATTTAATCCTCAGAATTACCAACCTGTAAGGTACATGAGGAAACAGAGGCTCAGAAAGATTAAGAAACTTCTCCAAGACCCAGTGCAGGTAAGAACAGAACTGAGATAGAGCCCAGTCTCTCTGAAGCTAAAGTGTCACGTTTATACCAAGTGGCCCTCTGCTCACCAGGCGTGGTGAGAACTGCAGGGATTAAATATGAACAACTGATCTATCTTCCTATGGTTACAGTTTATTCAATCTACTTTACAAAAAACACACTGAATCTGCCCTTTGCTGCCTCCTTGATGCTAATCCTTGAGTTTCTCAGAAGGGTGAAAGGTCCTACTCACACAGTGTCAATCTGAGTTTGAGATACAAATATGTGTTTATGGTGGAAAAGAACATGATTTAGGCATAAATAAAATATAATAGTTCTTCAAATAATGAAAGTATAGTCTCCCAAATTTGGAACATCAGTCATGCCGGGTAATACTTAGGCATAAATAAAATATAATAGTTCTTCAAATAATGAAAGTATAGTCTCCCAAATTTGGAACATCAGTCATGCCGGGTAATACTTAGGTGTTTAAATGCAGTGCATCTGTTCATAGACTGAGATGCACTTTCAGTCTGAGGTGACTGAGGAAACTCGGCCCAGCCCTGAGCTTGCGCTATTCACTGTTCTCTGTAGCTGCATTTTCATCACCCCTTTCTCATGTGTTTATGCTTACAACATAATTTTAAAGAACTAGTGTTTTGCAGTTGCTAAGAACAAAGTCTTGTTAACAGGTTTCTCAAGGTTGTTTGTACTTAAAGAAACTCAGGATGACATCTTGGGGTACCTAATGTCACTTGGGAAGATCAGTTAACTTCTCCAGATTGCAGTTTTATTATTAGTAAAATAAAAGGCAATCTTTGGGGTTCTTTTTACTTCAAAAATTCTACATTATTACCAATGACTGGAGAAAGGAATTCTAAAACCAATTCTTATCTCTTTTGTTCATTTACTCCCTCTTTTTTTGCTTCAGCTCCACTTATCTCCATTTGATCCCAAATCCTTTTTTTTTTTTTTAAATATTACTTACCCTTTAAGGTAGTAAAGTAAGACATTTACATATATTAATAGCAGCAGGTAAGCAATTCTTTCCACTCCAAGGAAATGTGTCAACTTACTATGAATGAGAATACAATGCAGAGAGCATACACATGGAATTAAGGCACGGACAATATAAGCTACAGAGTTACAGAATACCTTCACATAATTTAATATTCTTTAGAAACCACGATGGTAATCCCTTCATGAAGGGATTCTAAAAAGTTATTAATATAAACTTAAATATAAGCTACAGAGTTACAGAATACCTTCACATAATTTAATATTCTTTAGAAACCACGATGGTAATCCCTTCGTGAAGGGATTCTAAAAAGTTATTAATATAAACTTAAAACTACAGTTTCTGGAAACATCTAAGTTAGAGCCACAATTGTAAGAAGCCACAGTATGATGACCAACATTGCTTTGCTAAAGCTAACAAATGCTTTGGTTCGGCTGTGCTTTGTATGTTAAGATATGTATGTATGTATTTTAACTATGGCCTTTTTTTAATTTAGAAAGGTAATCAGAGATAAATTCATTTTAAAAGCTTTTCCACTCTCAAACTTTTAATATAAGTGGATTTTATATATATATATATATAAAAAATCTACATATATGTGTGTGCATATCTATATATGTATATATGTGTGTGTGTATATTAAAGGTCTCCCCTAGAACAACACTGTAGTGACAATAAAGAAATGTTTTCTATTCTTACCTGGGAAGAGCAGTGATTTTCCCCCATTTCTCCACACAAAACCTTCTTGGGCCATTACTCCCTCGGAGAGAAGCAAATCCTTCATAGGGAATGCTGGATGTGCCTGTAACAAACTATCAACCCAAGAAAACAAAAGAAGGTAAGACCAAGAAACCAGCTGCCAAAAGACACGGCACCATTCACATGCATTTTGTTCACCTGCCCCCTCCTTGTTCATGTTGCTTGCTGTGGGGAGAGCTTGGAAGGTGAAACTTTATGGCGTGGAACAATTGTAACACAAAAATTCTGACCAAGGACCAGATCAGAGAATATCAAGGAAGGATGATGCATTATAAAAGGAAAGGGGATGTAAAGAATTTTTAGAAGATAAAGCAACCTTTACAGCTGACCAGCTCAGAAGCTTAAACCAGATATATTTCCCATTATAGGCTAATAAACTGGGTGTATCAATTAACCTATGTCTACTTAGCTTCAGTCCCTAATCAGCTCATTGCAAATTAAAAAACAAATACACAATTTCTGGGTCTGCAAATTTGAGGGGCAGGTCTTTGATCCAAAGCCGCTAAGACTCGGTCTACTTGGAAGGCTCTGTCCGGGCATCCAGAAGGTTTTCTCACGTCTGATATTTCTTTAGCTGCAATCAACCAGCCATTGCCCTGTGTAAACTACACACACCGCAAGAAAATGAGTTAGTTTTTCTAGTGTTCTTCAACTTTCATTGTTATCTCTAATTTGTTGAGAGTTAGATGGAGGAAAAGAAAGAACTCTTTATCAAGGAACTGGGTCACTCCTTAAGGGATTGACTGAAGATCATCTTTTTCTGTTGCTAAGGATGCTGGCCTGTAGAGTACCCGGAGACCTCTTTCTGAAAGGGCCAAACTGCCACGAAGGCAGCTGTTGTTCCTGGGATTCTTGGACTGGAGCAAGTACTGCCTCACAACTCTAATGAAATGCTTAGGCTTGGTGGGGATGTTCTGCACAGGAATGGAGCCAAAGACCCATGCAATCGGAAGAAGTGTCTGGAAACAGTGTATCTCACATTTGCAGATAAACACGGGATGTATTTATTCAGTATATGTACATATTGAGTATACTTAGTAATTATTAAAAATATGCAATTCCAACAATTATATTGGTGCATTAAAAAGATTAACTAATACCATCTTACCTGTAACAACCTTAGTCGTTGTTCATTGTTGAATCTTTCCACAGCAGCCCAGAACCACCGAATTACAATATGATTGTCATGATAGCCTATCAAACCAATCAGGAAAGTCCAAGTTACTATGATTTTTCTATCTTGAGCCACCATGACACATTGACTAAAGACCCCCCAGACATAAATCAGCACCTTAGGTTTTTTAAAGGGTTGTTTATAATTTAAGATTAAGAAATAACACAAAAATAAGACTCAGGCATAACACTGTAAATATGATTGTATGAGCGTCAAATGTCAAACAAAAACAACACTAAATGAAACCAAGAGGTCTCTGTTTCCATTTAGGAGTCACTATATAATGCTAGTGGAAAGAACACCACCAAATGAGTTATTTTAGCCATATCATTTCTGAAAAATATAATTTCTAGTTTTAGAAACGCTAAACTCTTTTGGTCATTCATTTAAGAAATAATTTCTGAATATCACCATGCCAAGCTTGGAGGTACAGTGGCAAAGAAAACAGACCCTCACAGCTCTTTGGGTAAACAAGAGACACGTTCATCAAATAATTACACAAATAAATAAATAATTGCAAACTATTTTCAAACTACATATAACATTCAAATTTTTAAATTAAATTACTTTTTATTAATAAAAAGGAAGGGCAATTTTATTACTTTAAGTTCTTCAACTAATAAATCCCACATGATCATCAACCTAAATGTTCCTTTTATTTCATGCATCAGTAGAATTTGGCAAAATGCAAAAGTATCATCCTACAGGTGAATTAGGCAGTAGTTGTGGATTCTAAAATCTTCAATAAAGAAAAATTAAGTTCAGAGAAGAGGCTGACAGAGATTAAGATACAATTAATGATTCAAACCAATTAACTGCCATACTAAATGTGCATAAAGCTACTCCAATTCTGAGCCAGCAGAAGTCAGTCCAAAATAAAAGGTGAATAAAAACTATTTTAATTCAAATTTTTCCTCCCGTTATAGGATTTTGGGGGAATCCTGCCTTACTGTTTACCACTTGATCAGTGAAGCTTACTGGCCTCTGGAAAAGAAATGGATCCAAGTGAAAGATAAATAAAACTAGATTAGACATGGTGATGCATAGGCTCCATGCCCTCTTTTTGGCAAAGACTAGCTATTTGATGCAAAGCAAATAGCTTTCTCATCTATAAAATAAGTATGTTGGCCCTTGGTAGCTTTCAAGTTTTCTGGCCTTATGAATCAGTCCTTTCCTGCCTCTCCTTTGCTGTTTGTGCCAAACCTTTTGGAGGAGGGGGGCAAAAGAGTCTCACTGTATTCTCTATAAACAGCTGCCTTATGAACATATGGCAAGTGGTAGCAGACCTACCTCTCCATTCAGTGCCAACTAACTGGGTTAGCAAACCAGCCCTTTTCCTGCCCGCTCCTTCCACCCTCTCCTCCCAACGATTTCCTTTGATAAGATTTACAATAACCATAGAAATAGGTATTTGATTAGTCATATACTGTGAATAAAAGTTCATCCTGTGTAAATATAAAAATGGCTGATTTGATTAACAGCAATGCTATTAGAATTGCCTAGGGGGAAAAAGTGAGCTAGTAATATTTACAGTTAAGATGGATGGCAGTTATATAGTGTATTGGAGAAATTGTGTTCTAGTTAGTGAAAATAGTTTGCTTAACCAAATGATAATAACCAAGGCCACATATAGGTTATACACTGGCCCAACTGGAAAGACTTATTACAGCAATTGGACTTCAGAAATAGCAGCAACGGAAACTGCAACTTAATACTGCCTTTCAGAGAAAACGGGCGAGCCAGCCCAGCCCACGGCAGCAGGGATGAACCAGAAAAGCCAAGCATAGGCAAAACCAAAAGCAACTCAGTAAATAAGTTATATTTTCACTCCACACTTTTAAAAGTGGTTTTTAAATCTTTGTTCCAATTTACAGATAACTGGAGAACTATTCAGCACTCAGTTTATTCTGCTTAAGTGATGAATTCAGTGACTTAATGTTTGTATTTTTCACTCTCCAAGTTCAGAACTATGGCTAACCTCTTAAGTTCTGAGTTAAAAAACCAAAACCAAAACCGAAACCCAAAACAACTTATTTGTCATGACTTTCTGAGGACTTTATAACATTGCAATAAACTTCAGAAAATGTATTCTTTCTTTGCTTAAAATTACTGGATAAAATTTTAGTTCTGGGTTACCATCAGGTCTCTTTCAAAGTGTATTGAAACAGCAACCAAACTGTAATGACTTCAGTCTCAATTACTAATTGAAAATTTGTAGTGATCTATAGAAATGCCACTTCTCACGCTTCCCATTTGGTGAAGTGTCATTTAGTGCAGTTTTTAACTAATATAACAGCAGTTTCCTTTTCAGTTGAACTTAATGTTATGAATTTAGAAGGGCTTGTTCAATAAACGTCTTGAATTTTGAGAACCATGTCTTATTGCATTCATGTGTTTTAACTGTGAATTACAACTGATAAGTAGTTCAGTGAACTGTAGGAAAGCTGTGTTTGCTCACCAGGAAGCTCAGAGGGTAAGTCTCTTCAAGCTTTAGAATGAAGATAGAATAGGTGGAGTGTGAGCTCCCTGCTGCTTCACTACCAACGCCATAAAACAATTAATTAGTGTTCTTATGGTCACATATCTTCACCAACAATTAAGTGTTATGACATGCTTAGATGATGTGTACACAGTCCTTCCTCCACTTGACAGATGAGGTAACTAGGAAAAGAAGGGAATGTACCTTGCCCAAGGTCTCACAAGAGACTACATGAGGCCTATGATTAGAGTGCAAGTGTTTCTGCCTGCCTTGGATTCAGAGCAGCATGCCAGCCATTTGCCTCTCTTTAATTGCAAACTAAAAATACAGCCATCTATAAATCAAATTTCACCTCCTCTATATTCTGTGTTGTTTCTCCAATCACTCAGGTCTATTTCAGCTGTGCCTGCGATGACCAGTTCTAGTTCTCTTGCATCAAAAACAGATACCAGCCTGGCATCCACCACCTATGGAATAAAAAGAACACAGGGTATAGCTTAAAAACCGGGAGAAATCTCAGCTATAATAAAGCCTCATCAGAAGAGGAGGGCACAAGGAGTTTGGGGGAATACTATGGACGTAATTCTGTGTAGGCACTTTAAAAACTGCAAAGCTCTCCACAAATATAAGGTATTTTTGGTACACAGTTGATGAGATTTTCCTCAACATAGTTCTTACTTTGTAATTGAGCACTGATTAATCCAGTTTCTTTTTATCTTTTGAAAAAGATCTAGTGCTCCTACAAGAAGTCATATGGAATTCTTGTACAATTCATTCAGACCTTTAGATATAATCATTTCACATATTAAGCACAAGATGTGATTACCTGTATCTAAGCATCAGTAAGACGTATGACTTCAATGTTATCGGCGGTCATTAAATTGTCAAATGCTATTTGAATTCGGGTCATTGCTATTTCAGTGATCTCTTGTAACAGAGATCGCTGAAACATAGAGGAAAAATATTACAGGGTTTTTGTGTTCTTGAAACATATAGGGAAAAAATTGGAGGTTTGAAATTGGAAGAGCACCAGTAAATGCAGCAAAAGAAAAATGGAAATATGGCACACAGAAAAAATACAGTACGCTGGATGGTGGTATCATAGGTATCAGACTACAAAGCCCCTCCTGCTGACGGTCTTTACCTCATAGAAACCACGCACTAAGCTCTCCGTCTGTTGCACAACACCCCGCTCAATTCTCCATTTCACCATCCTCTCAATATACTCCTTCTTGTTCTTCTCTGTGACTGGGATATTGGCACCCCCTGGTTTTAATTCACGTTCGGTAATCTGAGATTAAAAAACAAAAGGACCAACCATAAAGCAATACTCTAGAGGTTATAAGAACATTGTTACCAATGAGTTGCAGTCAGCCGTCTCTCTGTTCCTGCACTGGCCCAGGCTCATCCCAAGAGCAGGTCGTGAGGCCCCAGCATGGAGCCCAGCACACACTGGTGTTCAGTAAAAGCTGGGCATTGAGCTGATATCTGAAAGCCTCACTGATTAAAAAAGAAATATTGAAAGTGCTGAAGGTTAAGTTTTAAATCCTGACTAAACAGACAGCCTTTTAAATGAAAATCGATTCTGGCCCACTGCTATTTGAATGTTGAACAAAAACACATTTTCATAAATTCCTTTAGGGTTCAGAATCAACTACATATACAAAGCCCACATTTAAGTCAAAATTCAATTTATGGAAACAAGATTACATTCAAGTGAATGTTAAATTGAGAACTTCTTTTCCAAAACACGAAATTCAGAAAACCAGCTAAATATCAATGTCTACATAAGACTATTACTTATGAACTAGTATACAATTTCTGAAAAAAATCTTTTAGACAACCTTTCCAGTAACTATAAAAAAAACAGACAAACAATGTTTTCAAAGCTTCATCAAAATATTGTTTATTTTCCCACAGTTTCAAAACAATCAATTTCAGTTCTGAAATATGAATGAGAGTTAAGTATAAATGCCAACTAAATAATTGAATACTCAATTCTGGTGTAGCATGGACTTTTAAAAACTGTATTTTGTGCAAGGCCCATTCTAATATCTTATGTGGATACTTTAGTTGGAAATGAAAAGACTGCTTACAACACACAAATAGTTACCGCAATCTGTAAATCAAAACATCTGCAGTTGGTATAATAACGTTTACAACCAAGATATTGTAAGTGTACATAAACCTGGGTTTAAACCACCCAACAAGCCACAAATAAATAAGCAGTGGATCTTAGTCACTGAATTAATTCTTCACCAACCAATAGCTTTCAATGACTACACTGAGTCACCGGTTATTCACATACACAGACCTGCCCAAAAACTTCTTCGTTCACTGTGAATGTGAGGTCCAGGATATCATGGATGTCATTGTCTTTCATCCACTGCAGGCTCTGGTGGAACTCTTCATCAAGGTATTCTAGATCACTCAGGTCACACAGACTAAGATGACAAACAATTAGAAATAAATACGTGGGCATAGCTGTTAGCAAACACCCGGAGTCATGAGAGAAAAAAGCTAAGAATCAAAGACAACAACAGATCAACTAAATAGGCAATAATTTCTGAAATGTTCTTAGTCCAACTCAATAACCAAACCAGTGAAATAATCCAGAAATTTGGTATAAAATTTTCAAATCCTGGATATATTAAATAAAGTGTCTTAGGAATCACTCAGTCGGACCTTTTTTATCAGAGACACAGAAATGGAGGTGCAAAGAGTGGCTACCATTTGCACAGTCACCCACAGTTAATGCCAGAGCAGGAACTGGAACTTGGGCTGCCAACTTGGGTCCAGTATTCTTTTGGATATGGGATATTACCTTAAAATATTATTCTCTTAATTAAAAATTCTTTGTATGTTTCTGTACTTTACCTCCCCACCTCCCCAAAGACTAGGTTCTGTGATCCATATTCACATACACTCCTTTTTTCCATGATTCTGAAAACAGGAAGCTGCAGAGTCTCTCTACAACTATGATTTTCTATATTCTCTTTTTGTTTCTTGCTAAGTGAGGCTCTATATAAGGTGGAGTTACTATTATATAGGTGTAAGGTGATAACAACTGATTTGCTTTAGTTGTTTTGAAATTTCTATCCATCAGCCAAATTTCAAAGGTCATTTCGTTTGGTCTAGTCTAAACATTTATTAGGTATCAAGTCTGTGCCAGACATTGAAATAGCCACTTGATAAACACTTACTACTCAAGGAGGGTGATGGAATGGTAGTTGGGGAGGTAGGCACACAAATAGATAAGTTAATATAACGTGATAAGTGACAGCCTAGGGTGGGTAATATTTACAATTTGTGAACTATTTTTATAGGTACGTTAGACTCCAATTAGAAAATAAAGATAAAGTAGATACAGGAAGCTCTCATAGTAAACATGAGGGACATTTACTTTGACCTGGAGATTCAGGAAAAGGTTTTTGGTATAGATGATACTTATATTAAATTTTGCAGGATGTTTAAAAGCTAGAGAGGTAAAGAGGAATGGATAAAAAGGAGGAGAAGGAGGAAAGAGAAAAGAGAAGAAGAAAACAACATGAACTAAGCACAAAGGCATGGAGTTTGCAGACGACTTCAGGAAAATTGGCAGGACCAGAGAGTTAACTACAAGACAGAATGTCCAGAGATGTAGGCTGGGAAGGTAGCTGGGAGCAGGCTTTGAATGTCAGATGAAGGAGCTTGGTGATTCAGAATGAATAACAGGTTTTAAAACAGGGAATAACATGATTGGATGTGAGATATGATTTTAAATGGATTCTCTGAAGGTTGCAGTATAAAGGATTACTTAAATGGGGGAGGGGTGGTTATTATTCCAAGGTGGAGATCAATTTACAGACCATAACGGTCATCTGGACAGAATAAGATAAGGGTTTTAATTAAGGCCAAGTTATTAAGGGTGGTGAGAAGATGAATGGAAAAATTATTCAGGAGGCAAATGTGGAAATTAGTAAATGGTTTTATTGGGGGGTATAAAGCGGGATATCTAAAATAGAAGTGGCAAATAAACTCATGTTTCAAGCCAACTCTGATGAATTGCCAGTCTTGAGGGCTTTAAGTTAAAAAAATTACCAAGGCCATAACAAGTTCAGCAGGAAAAACTACCATAAATGATTTGTGAACTATATCATGGGAATGGGATGGGAGGTAGGCAAGAGGAAAACAAGTGTTGGGTTATTTGCCATCCCTGTTTGAGGGTGACTCCTGGTATCTGACCAGAGTGATTTGAGAATACTGAGACAATGAACTGTGACTGAGCACATGGGAGAAGGTACATTTTTAGGTCAGAGAAAATCGATGAGTTTTGTTTTAACTATGTTGATTTGAGTTGCCTATGAGACATGCAAGTGAAGATATTTAGTGGAATGGTGACCACTTGAGCCTACAAGTCAAGAGAGATCAAAACCAAGGGTGTAGATTTGAGAGTCAGTAGGAGATGAAATAGGTGAAGACATTTCCCCATGAGAATACATACAGAAAGAAAATAAGGGGGGCAAGGAGGAACGCCGCAGGAACATGGAGGTTTAAGGGACAATCAGAGGAGAAGCCCACAGGGGAGACATAAAAGTCAAAGAACAGAGAGAGGACAGTGCCATGGATGCCATGGAGGAAAGGCTCAAGATAAATGGGTGGGGAAGCGTGGTCAACAATATGAAAAGCAGCAGAATGGTCCATTAACATAAGAACTAAAAAATATTCTTTGAAAGCTTCCATTGGTTGCTGGTGGAAAAGATGCCAGGCTAAAGTGTGTTGAGGGTGTATCAACAATTGGTATAGATTACTCTTTGAGGAAGCTTACATGAGAAGATAAGATAATGAAATGAGAAGACGCACAATGGGCCAGGGGAACCAGAGACACAGATGCCCAGTGCACAGGTGCCTAGGACTTCATCTGCCCAGATGCCAAAAGGAAAATGGCAAATGCATTCCTACTGACCCTCTTAAAAGCCCTTTAGAAATACTTTGTTTTTATTTGAGGTCTAGGTTGCCATTTTCCAGAAAGCGGGTACATGGCCTCACTTAGGGACTGAGCTACACAGAACCAAGGCATCCTTCTGTGCTTTTTCATTGTAAGTTTGAGCCACTACTCCCCAGACAGTTGCCTTCTCCTGTTCAGCCTCATAAATTAGTACTGATTACAGGATAGAAACTGTTGGCTCTACATTTTACAATAATTGCAATTCTTCATCGTGATAACAACAAATACAAGTTCTGTGAATGCTAAATGTTCATCTGCCATCATAAATTACTGTCTTGCATGTAGGGAGTTCTCAAGAAAATATGAACTGCCCACAACAAACAAACAAACAAATAAACAAAATAAGGCAAAAGGAGAATGAAAATATGAACCAAGAGTAAGCAGTTAAAAGTCTGCATGAAGCAAAATATAAAGTGCATCTCATAAAGGATAGGGGGCTGTGAGTCACCGAGACTAACCCACAACTATTCTATTAATAATCAGCATTAATACCACAGGAATTCCAGTGCTGTATTTCAAGTACAATTGTTTTCAGGAAGCATGTGTTGCAACAAATGAGAATAAATTATTTGGAGTACAGTGAAACTAAGACTTTGGGGGCGAGACAGGATTATAGAATTAGAAACAGGAAAAACACGGCAACTGTATTTGAAATTGTGTTCGTTTCCAAAATCTAAACCACGATTAACTTTAATAATAACAGATTTGAGGTAGTGAGCAGATAAATGACATTGACAAAAGATAAATGACATTGACATTTCAATAAAGGAAGTACTGCATTCTTGCATGTTAATTACACAAGCAATAAAAATACTCTTACATTCTGAGAAGAGCTTTATAAAAGGGTCGTGTAAAGAAGGCATCCAACAAATACTGGTGTATTAGTGCAAGACCCAGGATCCTACCACTGAACCGGAACCTGTGAAGGAAAAGCATGAGATTGCTTACACATTATGGAGCAGTTTCTAAATAGTAGTATTTGCTTTCAAGAATGCCTCCCATCTCTAACCATCCAAGTTTGTCCAAGATTAATTGCCTACTAGATCCATGAGAGTTTGTGTGTGCTGTAGGCTATGTCTTCATTGCCAATATTCATAATTACTTGTTGAAGACATCTGTTTCACTGTGATATTTAGAGAGATACTGCTCCACCTTCACCCCATGCCAATACTGTCCACTGTGTAGCACTCCGCACAGCCTTCATGAATTCCCAGGGAGCATGTCAGTGAAATTTCCCCAAACCACTTCTCAGAGATGTTGACAAAAAGAGACACGTGGTGGTGGGGAAATAATTCTCCTTTTAGTTTGCTTGCATGAATAGTAGCAGGATTTCTCTAATACAAACCCAGTAGCAAGTCCCTTTTGAGGAAAAGCCCAATCTCAGAGTGAGAAAGTTCCTCTCGCTATTCTCTTTCAAACCCTACTGCTGATGATAACTGTCACCATCCAAGAATTATGCATGTGGACATTTGGGGGAGTTTCCTCATGGGACATTCTGTTCTCTAAAATTTCAAGGCTCAATTCTACTCTGAATCACTTTGGAAACTTTATTAACTATATCTGTAATGACTGGGTTTGCTGACTGAGATGTACATTTATTTTCTCTTTCAAAAGTACTCAGTTTCTAGCTCTTTGAAAGTCTAAGGCCTTCCAAAAGTGTAAACCCTCACTGAAGTTCATAGTGTCCATTTGTAATTTTAGTATTAGGCAGCCATTTTAAGGTTAATGTCCAACAGTTTTGTTTTTCTTTATTTCCACTTATTTAGCATAACTGCAATAGCTGCTGTTGGGAGGACTCCAGATTATAGCTAAACGGAAGTTAATTTGAAGAATAAGTCCTAAAAGTTATGCCCTCCACCCACCAATATTAACCTCGTGACTCAAAAAAATTTTTTCTTGAGTCCTACTTGTATTCTTTTGTTTTTTGTCTTTGTTACTATCAGTGAAAGTGAGCAGAAACAAGCAAATGGGGGTTATAAAACTAAAATCTATAAATGCAGCAATTTAACAAAATGTAAGGGCATTTGGTAAGAGTGAATTTTGGGATTTTCAGAATAAATAATCCCCAGATAGGAATCCTATACCAGTTTTCCTTGATGACTTTGTGTGAGAAATTAGGAATGGGGCAATCCCTGGCTACAAACTTCAAATGGCTGATGGGGAATGTGGCCCTTCTGCCAGGGTTCTCGTCTACCATCAGTCCCTGCAGGTCACCCATCCTCCCTCCCTGCTACTAGAATACCATGGTCACCTTAGCCACATACCAGCTGCTCTACCCTTCTCCCAGTGTTAGCCACTTCTTCAAGGGCTGCTCTAGAAGCTGCCTGACCTCTGGGTCAGGACTCTCCCCTTCTCACCCTCACCCCATCTCAGAGCTCAGAGATGCCCAGAGGTGCAGAGAGGGTCTTAACAGACCTAACATCACCCATAACTTCCTTTGAATGGAAAAACCGTTTGAATTCTACCCAACTCATTTAAAATGGGTCTTATAGAACCCATTTTATGGAACGCTTAATCTATTTCTACCTTGGAGACTGCCTGTATATATAATTTGACAACAAAAACAAGAGTCAAATGAGATAGTTAATTGAAAATCAGATTGTCTCCAAGGAAAACACTGTTAAAAGAAATGTGGATTCCTATAAAAACTAATATCACAGAAAATCAACAGAAGAAAAGTGTTGGGAATAAAATTACATACCATTCATGGTGATTGTCTACAAAAGCAGACATAGGACTTATTTGTACTGTGTAGGTGTCATTGGCTGAATATTCAAATAAGCCATAATATGGGTTAAAGAGTTCTCTGGATACCAAGAAGAAAAACTCTCTGGAAGGTCCACTGTAATCCAGCCTGTAAAAAATCCACAAAAAGAACAACTAGTTACTATATATCAATTTTCTATAGAACACTGATTACACGTCTAACTGTCCCCATTCCCAAACTGTCCAAAACAGATTGAACAGTCATGATTCCTGATTCCATCCATGTCTTGATCCAGAATAGTGAAATGGACATTTTATATGGAAAATATCCAAAACATATCAGATAATGGATAATGCAGACAATATGCTAATAATTTGATTGCATAAATATGTATAAAAAGGTATATATTTTAAATGCCTGGAGTGAGGTTATACGGAAAGGGAGTGGGAATGCTTTATTTAAACAGGATAAAACCAGAGGGCATCGGCTACCTACACCCATGGGACTTGGAGTCCTCAGGGATTTCTGAAATGTTTTTAAATGGGGGGGGGAGGGGGCAAAAGAGACTCTAGTCAATTATTGAGAGGATAGTATAGATACAAAGCCCCCTAGGAAGATCAGAGGCAAAAAATGGAATGATAGGGTTCAAGTGAAAACTTTAAATTATAAAACACCAAGTTAAACTATAGACAAAAAAAATGAGGGTATCTCAAGATTCCTAAGGAAGCTATTTGGAGAAGACGCTGAAACTCTAGCACCTGAACTGTAGTGCAAATTTCATTTTACTTACAAAGACATCAGGGTCAAAATGAAGTATGAGAAACGATTGCATTAGGTTTGAGGAATGACAAGTGGCCAACAATGCTGAGAGCAAAAACTACAGTGGAGGAGTTCATGATAAAGCAATTTGATATGTTAAATTTAAAATGAAAAGTATAAAGGACATCTACCCTATGATAAATGTTTACACATGAATTCAAGGACAGGAAGGAATGCTGAAGGGGGAATGAAAGCAATGGATAAGATGGGGCGGTAGGATTTTATAAGGCATTGTTCACTCTGTTTTTTTCTCCTATGGAATTTCCTCCATGGGGTGTGTGTGTGTGTATAGATATATATTTTTTTTTTATAAAAAAAAAGTCACCTGAGTCTTGTCCAGTAATGAGATTGTGTGATGGCAAAAAGGATCCTATTATGAATGGAAGTTGGAGTTGGAAGACTAGTAAGAAAAGTAAAATGGCTTTTATATGTCTTAGTTGAGAGTTTAATAGAATATACTTAGAACAGACTTCAACTATTCACATACTACTTCCTCAATTTTTGCCATATCTGAATATATATACATACTATTTTTCACTCAATCAACTTTAACTTCACTTGCTTTTCAATGTAGTCTTGTCTCACACAGTACTTACAAAATTATGATATGCTAGCTTTATGATTTTAATACACATTAAAAATACATAAATATTAAAATAGAAAATGTCAGTCTGTGCAATAGATAAAATCATCTCTCACATCACGAGTGCACACTGCACTTTGGGACATACAAGTGTAGACTGACAGGAAATCCATGTGTGCAGAAAAATGCAAATATATGAGATGCTCAGAACCAGAGGCCTTAAAGCAACATGATGAAAGTGGCCTTGGGGCAGCTGAATACAATGTGGCTAGCAGGTGGATCTCTGGGACTATGCTCAGATAACCCTGGGGACCCCCAGAGCAGCACTCTAGCTGCCTCCCAGGTGCAAGGATGCAGACTACGCCTCCTCATGTGAAGACCAAGGCAGCCTCCTGGGGCTTCCTCCCACAGCCCTCGTTCTGGTCTGTGATGCCAACAAGAACAAGTAGAATACCTCTTCCACTTGAACGTTCCTCACATACTTAGAGGCTTGCTTTCAACAAACAGCTGAGTGCATATTATGTCTGGGGGACTAATCTAGGTGTTAAAGATATACGACACTTTGAAAAGTCATTTTCTATAAGAACTCCTGTGTTCAGCAACTTCCGTATCCCTGGTGTCTGCCGCTTCCTGCTGCCTCCCCCATTCCTGAATGTAGCCACTTCTTTCAACCTCCTCTCAAGGAAGAGTTGGGAATTCCCTCTCTACCCTGGTCTCTCTGGTCTGGACACTCTCCAGGGTGTCAAAGTCTGACCTAAGGGGTGGTGTCTAATATTGGTCACACTTTGAGGTGTGGTCTCACCAGCATGGAGCTTAGAAAGATCTCTTGTTCTCTCTTACTGGACACTTTTCCCCACTAATGCAGCTTAAAACTGCCCTGCCTTCCAGAGCTGTCACTGTGTTGACTCAGACTGAGCTAGTCACCTGTGCTGCTTTAACCCAGGACTCTCCCATTCTGTCTGCCTGTCACTGTATCTTTTGAAAACTCAAGCACTAGACTTTATACGTTCCCCTGCAAAATTTCACTTTGCGAAATTTAGTCCATATTCCAGCCTACCCAGATCCCTGTAGCTGCAAAACATCTCAATTTCCTATTGATGGTGAATTTAATCAGACTTAAAAAAATAAAAATAAAAATGTTGTTTATAGAGTGAGGTTGGCAAACTATGGCCTGTAGGCCAAGTCTGGCCCACCCCCAGCTTTGTAAATAGTTTCATTGGCACACAGCCAGGCTCATTTGTTTATGTGTTGTCTGTGGCTGTTCTACTGCTAAGATGGCAGAGTTGAGGATGTGGGACAGGGAAGGTAGGGCCTGCAAAGCCTGAAATATTTATTATCTGGCCCTTCATAGAACAACTTTTCCAACTCCCGTTATAAGAAAGTGGTAGAAAAATGTGATTTTATTAAAATACCTGGCTTACTACAAATCCTCTTCTTTAGTAAAGATACCTTCAAGGAAACAGAAAATGACTAACATCCTAGGGTACATGCAACCTCAAAAAGGAGTCACAACCAAGGAACAGACCGTGAATGAGTGGGCCTAGCTTGGCAGGGGTTTTCAGACAAAATCCAGGCAGGAGGCGGTGAGGGTCAGAGACAGCTGAAACATGAGCCAAGTACTTTACGAGTCAGTTTGCTTACAAAGACACAATGAGTATAAGGAAAATGGATTTTTTTTGCTGCTTAACATTAAACCGTGGAATATAGTTAGAAATAGCAGGTTTTCTTTGAGCTTTAAGTCTCAGTGCTTTAATAATACTGCATTTATCCGAGTGTATTATAATGATCTGTTTGTGTGTCTGCCTCCCCTATCCATGTCTAGACTGTAACCACACTGAGGGCAGGGACGATGTCTTTCTCATTTTTGTATTCCAAGTACTGAGCCTGATACACAGTAGGAGCTCCACATACACTGTTGAATCAAGGAGTGGTGCTCTCTGGTGCTCTCTAAAGAAAATCAACATAATTTATATCATTTGACATTTACCAGAGTGAATAACTTGGCACAAGTTTGCCTTCAGGTGGTATATTGATTCAATGACATTAATAGGTTATGCCAATCTCACAAAGACAACTCCATTTGCAAATATTGTCAGAAATCACTCAAATGAAATAATGCTTAGAGAGCTTGGGCCTTGTTATTTTCAGGTCTAGTGTCTTCTAATATGCTAACGTTCGTAAAACAAAACAAAAAATGAACCTCATTGATTGCTTTCTTTATTATGACAAAGCTGAATCTGGCTAACAATAACATGAATGTTCCCTGAGGAGTTAAATTGAAAAGTAAAACTCCTTTCTTCCCAAGAGAGAACAAAGCCAGCAGTTCCTCTAGGAGGAAAATGTATCTTCCTCAACTGCTCAGGCTTTTATCTGCTGTTTTTTGTTTTGTTTTGTTTTGTTTTTTAACTCTAGCAGCACTGATGGAGGCACTCTCAAGCCAAGACAGTTTTTAAAGTTTGACTTGATTCGGATCCAAAACTTAGAACTGTGTATCTGAGAGCAGGTTGGAGGCTACAAATTGCCTGTCTCTACCTAATTCAACAAGACATGTCCCAGCAGGGCACTCCGTGCATGTGCTCTCTGTAATGTCTTAGCAACCTCATCCATATAAATAGTTAATATGACTCATATCATGGGATCGTTTGTTACATTCCTGTTTTGCCAGTTAGGTTGGTTCCACAGCTAAAGGCTTGGCATGGAAATACAGAAACTCCAGACAACGGGTGTGTAGCCACACAACAGCTGCATCTGAGGGCATTTTGGAATAAGCACAGATGTCTTTTGGGTGGCAATGCAGTTTTGAGCCTCATGAAGTGCTGATTAAAGCATTTTAAACATCATCACATTGCTGGGCTGACACTTGCCCAACCGATGAGTAGCATTCAATATTGGTTAAAATCATTTTATTCTCCTCTTGTTTATTTTCAATGAAAAATTATTGAAAACAAAGCAGTCCAATGGAAGGAGACGATAACATGAAAGAAAATGATGGCACTGGGAAGTCTCACCATCATTTCCTACAAGTTTTCTGGAAGACAGAAAGGTTTGCTTTCTTACAAGTCAGTTCAACAAACATGGCCTATGCACCTGCTGATTCACCCTCAAATATTTATAGCAGCAAGGCATCGGTCCTTTGGCACTTAAGAAGGCCTCATGGGTGAGGAAGGAGTTTTGTGAGCAATTAGTAAGATAAGAAAAACTTTACCTGGTGAGATACCAAGCCTAACTAAGCCTAGACACAAAACATCCCTCTTCAGTAGGGTTAGGGTTATTTAGGTTATGATGCAAATATCTCTTTTTGGAAGAAAAGAAGTAACACCATAAAGTCTATCTCAAAGCTTTCCAGATTTCTGAGGAATAAATGTCAAGCTCAGGATCCTCAACAACTTCTGACTAAATTTTTCCATCATTTTTAAGGACTAGGCCAGTCAGAAATAAGAGCTGATGGTTATTTTATAAGCAGAGACACAAGAAACGCATTTTGGATCTCATCTTCCCTGGTTGCGGTAATTTGCCTAAGAGAGAAAGATCACCAAAAGCGCTCATCTGTTCTTAACTCTCCTCCCCAACTCCAACTGTTTGCACACATCTCCTCCCTAGGCTACGTGTGGCTTTGCAAGACAGATGATTGAGTCATATAGATGGCACCTTCTACATAACGAACGCATTCTTTCTCAAAGAAAGGTGCCTTTTACAGAGTTGGCTAAGGAGGGAAAAAAAAGAGGGGAGACAATCACAGTGTAAACATCCTCTCTTTAGTTAGGCTACTATGTCCTTACTGTTTTGGGTACTAAGAAATTAATGGCCCAGGATGCCTTATCAGACAGAATACAACAGCCTACCTAGCTAACTTTTGACACTGCATAAGCTTTAGTTGCTAGGAATTATAATTCAGAAGAAAATAACTGACCCCCTTCCTAAAGAAACAACTTCTAAGTAGACAGAAGAGACTACCGCAGCAAGCAATTTCCCACCACATTCAGTCAAGATGACTCAGTTTCCAGCCATTCCACCACTGCTGACCTCCATGCCTCCCCACTTTGCAAGAACAGATAACCAACTTAAGTTGGGGGGAAATTTTAATGACTGGAGCAAAAACCTCCAGCTCTGACCAAAGTAAATAAATCACAATGGTTTGCTTAGAAACTACTTACTTTTTGTCAAATGCCAAGTATAACATGAAGCATTATTTTAGCGAGGGAAAACAATTAATAAATGTCGGGCCGGCTGAGTGGCACGGTGGTTAAGTGCTGGCTTGAGAAGCCAGTGGCCCCGGTTCGGGTCCCACATATGAGGGCCAGTGACACTGTCTTCAAAAAAAAATAAAAAATTATTTTTTAATAAATGTCAAGTAATATAATTACATTAATAGGCTCTTGGATATTTTTGTAGTTTTAAATTGAATATAGGCATCACCAATATTCTGGGATTAATTCTGTGTCACATGAAATTTGTAGATACCCTGGAAATTTCTGACTAAATTTTTCCATCATTTTTCTGGACTCAGACCTTCCATTTCAGGAATAATCTATATATCATATTTCAGACATATGTAACGAAACAGCTTAATGCAGAGCTAAAGCCTCTCTGTGAATCTGATAATTTATATCTTTTTGGAGTGTAGACAGATGCATTATTCTTAAAAATAAAGCCCTTTCTCTTTATGCCCCAGCTAATCTATTGTAAACAAAGATCCTGATTACGACAAGTAGAAAATATGATCAGTGAGATAGTATCAATAAGAATTACAAGTATTATTCCATCACAGATAATGTAACATTGACATTAGCAACCCAAAACAATTCTCTTTATATACAAATCCCCTTACTAAATTGGACTTCCCACAGAATTAACTCTATCCATGTACTTATTACTCTACTGACCTCAAGTTCAGAAGAAAATATACACATATCCCCAAATTACTCTGGTGGCAGTCACAACAAGGAAATAAGAAAAGTCACTCATGGAAACATTTCCCAGGTCTTCCCAAATTCTGACCACATGAGTTTTTAAAAATAAATGTTTCATTTTAGAATAGTTTTTTATTTACAGAAAAGTTGCAAAGATACTATGGAGAATTCTTGTATACTCCACACTGTTTTCCTCTTCTTAACATTGTACATTAGCATAGTATACTTGTTACAATTAATAAGCCAATACTGATACACTATTTTTAACTAAAATCCAAAGTTTATTTGGATTTCCTGTTTTTACCTAATGTCTCTTTTCTGTCCCAGGGCCCCATCCCAAATACGATATTACATTTAATTGTCATGTTTCCTTAGGCTCCTTCTGGCTGGGACAGTGTCTCAGGCTCTTCTGATGTTTGATGATCTTGACACTTTTAAGGAATACTGGTAAGGTAGCTTGTAGGATGTCCCTCAATTTGGATTTATCTGATATTTTTCTCACCATTTAACTGGCATTATGAGTTTTGAGAAGAAGGGCAGTAGAGGCAGCCTGCCATCTTCATTACATCATATCAAGGGTACATATTATTAATATACTATATCACTGTTAATTTCAACCTTGTTCACCTGGCTGAGGGTGTGTCAGGCATCTCCACTGTGGACTTCTTTTCCCCCCTTTCCATACTGTATTATTTGGAAGAAAGTCAGTATGTGCAACCCACAAATAAGGAATGGGGAATTATGCTGAATTATTTGGAAATCTTCTGCACAGGAGATTTGTCTACTCCATTTATTTATTCATTCAATCATGTATTTATATGAGTATAGATATTTATTTTATACTTTGAGTTATAATCCAGAACTATTTTACTATTTTGGTGCTCAAATTATCCCAGCTTTGGCCATTGGGAGCTCTTTCAGTCAGCTCTTGCATCCCTTTGACATCCCCCCACGATTATGGACTTTTTGAGCACTTCTTTACTTTCTGGCACTGCAAGATACTTCAGCCTTCTTCTTGTATACTTTGTGCCCCCGCAATCCTAGAATCAGCCATTTCTTTAAGGAGCCCTCATTTCTTTTATTGAAGAATGACATTAGAAACCAAGATCGGGTACTCGTGGTATATGTTTTAAATGCTTATTACTAGACTTCACATGATGAACTTACAAAATGCCATATTTTGAGGGCATTGAAGTTAATGAAGGGGAAGTGACAGAAAACTTCCAGCTTTTTATAGTTCCATAGAAAAATTAAGGTAGCTTTTCACTTTGGGCATTTATTATAATCAAGAAAGAAATGTTCTGGTCTTTAGGTTTAATGTACTAGAATCAGTGTGTTTGAGAAGGTGGCAAAGGCTAAAACAAGTTCTTAATTTTACGTTGTTTTGAGGTTTCTGTTGTCTCAGCAAGAGTGCTGTTTTAATCTTTTAAAACATTATATTTATTCTCAATGTCTTAATAGCAAAATAAAGTCTATATCAAATAATCTATACGTATGATATTGGCACGGTAAAGCCATGAGACCAGAAATTACCTACCCTAGCTTCAATAAGCCACCTGCAGCAGGGGCCTGACAAAGAGATTGCTCCTGATGGTTGAGATCACACCTCAAAATGTCCTCCCTCTTATTTTCCCTCTGGGGTTATAGGAAGGAGACAGGTAATAGAAGCAGGAAGCATTTGGACATTAGGGGCAATCAAACAGAGATATCAAGTCCCACTCGACCTGGGCCTCCTCCAAATGGATGTCATCAGTCCAGATCAGAGGGAGACTGCATAAGGATGATCAAGCATGATGAACATCTATTCTATTCAAACTTGAGTTCCACGGCTCCCATAGACTCTTCCTTACATCTCTAAGATCTCAACAGACTGCAGTCTAACAATGAAGGAAGGCAGCTGGAGTACTGGGGGAGGAAAAGTATTCTCCTCCCAACCAGGCTGACTATGTCAGGAAATATTTGGCATCCCATGCATAACCGTGATCAGGCTCAAAACATTTGCCTTCAATTTCAATTGTGCACCTGCATCTTTAAGCCAATTAACATAAGCTAGACGTCCATCCATTAAGGCAAGTCAGCAATGAAAAGCTCAAGTCTTAGCCAACCTTCTGTTCAAACATTTGTCACATCATATTTTCCCGTGTAATATTTTACTGTAATCTAGTCACAGCTTGGGAGACTATACAACAGTATATGTAAAGAGCAGAAGTTATCAGGCACTAGTTGGAATAGTGGTAAGATTCATGGGTAGAAAAACAATTCAGGTAGACCAGCCTTCAGTTTTGCCTACATCCCAGTGTTGACCCAAGATTACTAGATGAAAGATTAAGACTTAGTTGTGAATCTCAAGTTTGCCATTATCTAGTTCTGTTAGCACATGCAAGTTATTTTTTACTTTGAAGCCTCCATGTCGTGAACTGTACACCAAATGGTTAATTTTGTTATAACTCTGATTTCATAATCCAATACACTTTATTCTTGGGCATGCCTGAGAGGGGTGACCTTAAAATAATTCAAATCAACAGAATCAAAGAGAAGACAACCAGAATTCAGGCAACTGTGTGGTGCTTTTTTTTTTTAATTGACTCTAGTGTTGGCTGAGTTATATAGAAGGTACTAAAACTCAAAGTGTTGACCTGAAATGAGGCAACAGGAAGGTGTCTGGAAATGATGAGCTCTGTCATCTTCTCAAGTGTTATATAACAACTGTTACATCAATTTGGATGCCATACACGCCATGTGGGAGTCTTCACTCCCTCCTGTCCTAACCCTTCTTTATATGAGCACATATGGAAGACCTTATTTATAATACGAGCACATATGGAAGGTTGCAGACCTCTGTTTATGGCAGGTAGTTATTTTGGTAGGTGTGCTGCCACCCCAAAAGGAGAGAAAAACTGGGGACAGAAAAATAAGAACCAAGCCCCAAGAGTTACTGCTGAGGAGGCTTCCTGGCAGACGAGCAGGATTCTAATTTGTGATTCTGAAACTGAGTTCATGGAACAGGTGATGCACGTTCTACTTAGCACCCCAATGCAGATAACAAGACCACAGATGCTCAAATGCAATTCCTTGTTTTGTGCTCCTCAAAGTCCATTTTCCCCTTTAAAAGAAAGGGAGTTACCGAGAGGAGAAACCAAACCAAGCGCCTGCTCTCAAGTTCTGTCAAATTATTTAAAAACCAGAGGGAGCCTTAAAAAAAAATAAATAAATAAATAAATAAAGAAGCAGCAGAGAGGTTTAAGTGTATGAGAACAGGATTTCCTGCCAGAAGGATTTCCTGTTTCAGGCAACCACATGGAGGATGTGGTGAAACATCCGGCCTGCAGTCGCAGCCTGGGTTCCACAGGCCACTTCTCTGTACTACTCACCCTTCCTCCCCGACGAAGGTCACATACAGCTTATTTCTCTGCAGGTCTTTTCGGGAGTAGCCCATAATCTGATTAAAAGCATCTTCAAGTAAGTGATCTCTTCTGATAATTAACCTGTCCGTAAAGAGACAATGTGAAAAATACCGATTATTTCCTCATCCTTATCTTTCTAGAGCTGGGCACTTGCCAATGAATTTCCATTTACCATACTACCTAGGCAAAAAGGAGTGACTTAATGTCATTGCTATCTGCCATAAAGGACACAATTGTCATTATCTCTTAACATGAGCAAAAGTTACATAAGAGAACAATTGGTAAAGATTGAACCCCGCCTATGAACTATGAAAACAACTCCTGAATGGGCAAATGAATCTATCCAAGAAGGATATGAAACAACACACGCGCCACATTTTTGTTTGATAAAGGAAGAACAACCCTGTGAGGTAATGTTTGAAGCCAGAATGCACCTAGACAAGGAATTCAATTACTTAGTGCCTAGAAAGATGCCTGTGAGAACAAGGAGGAAAACAAAAATTCCAGTGTCCTTCAAAGCAGAGGAGTTTGTAATTGTGCTTAATTTTTAAATTAAGTGAATCTTGAGATTCCCTAAGGACAGATACAAATGAATGATAACTTGTGGTCCATTAATCTGCTTGTAATAATGACAATTAGAGTCATCCTTAGGCGTACATCAATTTGCCCTTAGTGAAAACAACAATGGAAAGGGAGATGACAGGCGGCCAAATGCACCAAACTTAATCATCAAGACCTTCGTAAGCGCAACGTGAAAAATGTCAAGCTTTCAAAGGGATGCTGTTTGGGGTAGGTTAATGTTTTCTGAGGGAGATAAAAGCAGAACCTGTGAATTTAATCAAGCGAGTCTTCCTGGTGGGCAATGATCCATGGTGCTGTTGGGCTGGTCCCTAGACTTTCTGCCGTAGAGGCCCCCCCTTCCTCTGTCCCCTTTCAGGTGGCATAGTGTAGGGGTCTCTAATGGGGACATGGCACAGGGGTGAAGGTGGGGATGATGGGAGGAGGGGTAATTAAATTTCCCCTCCAATTTCCCCCATTTAAATGGAGGTGGATGAAAGAAACAACATTCATGACATGTTCTGTTAGACAAGTGATGTTCACTTCACACAACGGATGGAGTTGAGCAGTGTTCCAACACTCAGGGCAGCTCAGCAGACAGTGACGTGCAGTATAGAACATCGGGACAGCCTTCTAGCTAATGAATATACTCTAAGCCAGGGGTTGGCAAACTTTTGAGACGGAACGGCCAATCCTGTCCCTCACAACAATTTAAAAATTATTCAAGAGACATAAAACAAATGAAATCACCATTATGTGAATAATATCCTTTAAAAAATGTATAAATGAAACTATGGTAGTTTTACTTTCATTTCCAATTTTACTTCGGAGCCAAATGTACGTACCCAAATTGCCGCATGTGACTCATGGGCTGCAGTTTGCCGACCCCCTGTTCTAGGCCTACAAAGTGGTACTTTTCAGGAGAAAAAAACTAATCCGATTTTTACCTTGCCTATATTTTTACGTGGAATGTGGTAGTTTCTTTACTGTTTGTTTTAAAACTTTAAGCTTAATCATACTTAATTCCAGGACTATGTTTTAGATGATCCTGTAATGTACACACACCAAAATAATTAGGCCACTTAAAACAAAACTGGTTACCCCAAATCACAATCAGTTTCCTGTATTCCCAGCTGCATCCCATCCTTTCACCATCTACAAACCCTGTGGTTTGTATCACTTTGACTTACTTTAATTTCCCTGGGCCTTGTCCATATCCTTTCGTCTCTAACTTCCTGTAAAAGTTCCTTAGTTTGGCTTCAAAGTCTCGCTTGTAAGGGGCTGGAGCCCGGGCATTGGCACGCTGGGTACCTACAGCAAACCACAAAAAGAAGAGGGTGTGGGTTTGTGCAATGTCCTGACATTCATCATATCATGATGAAAAATATCACCGTAGGGTTGGGCCAGAGTTAACAAGTAAAAGAAGACAATACTTGAAGTGCCTCCACATTCTGACTCTCCAAGTTGAGGCTATAACAGAGCTTAAGCAGGGTTCTTTGAGATGTCTTCCTTGTAGGATTTTGGTTAAAAAGAACAATGCTGTTCAAATAGTTACGATGCTGTCCATGTGTTAGTCAAATATGTTCCCTCTTTCAGTCCAAAGGAATGAGTCAAACAGGGTTACTCATGTCTAATGGTAACAGTCAAGGGTGGAATATCTTTGCTTACTGCTGAGATGATATCATGGCAATTAGAGAGGAAGTTACAATGTGAAAGCATATGATGTATAAAGCAAGAAGAGTGAGTTTCCATACTTCATTCTATGGAAAACCTACCACAGCCTACATTATAACTCGGAATGATTTTAGACACATTAGGACACACAGTTCATACTGCAGGGTAGAATAACCTTGATATAAACCTAGAATTCAGGCATACTTGTGGAAGACACACATCTCCTGGTTGCGCAGAGAGCATATAATACTGTTATTGGTTGCATTCTTAATGTGTGCCACGTACTGTGATTATCTAAAGATATTTTATACGTCACCCTATGGCAAGTATCATGAATAAAATGGAGAAGTAACACAGTTTGTTCCTTTTTCCATATAAAAATCTGGCTTTGGGATACAAGGTGGCTAACTAACAAGGCGGAATACAAAACTGATGATGAACACAGGATCTGGACGCAGAGCCAGGCCACAACACTGGACATTTCCACTACCATATTTCACTGCACAGTGAAAGAAACCAGAAAACAAAAGTCGTGATGTCTTGTGCATTACACATCATGTAAGCACGTTAAATATTTCTTTCATGAATGAATCAACTAAATGATTGTTATTCTTTGTTAGTTGTGTGAAGTTCAGCAACAGGTTCTCAAAACGAATTAAGGGTGGGGAGGCTCCTGGAGTGCATACCTTGGTTGAAGAGAGAAATAAAACATATCAAACAATTAGGGAATAATTAAGTCTTAAACTAGATCGTATACCAACCATAAAGCAGAGTGGACAAAATGATAGCCCTGGGGCTAGACCCAGGCCTATTGATCTATTTTGTTTGCCATACAATCATTTTTTAAAGATTTTTAAATTAACTTTTAACATTTAAAAATTAGGAGATTTCAGGGAAAAGAAAAATCCAGATTTTCTTTTGAAAATGATTTGGGAGCTCTTGCAACAACTGGCTTGCATTTTCCTGGGGCCACCATGGGCAGCTGCTCCAGTGAATGAAGCATGTGCTCCCCACATTGTGCCACAGCCACTGTATGCCACTGACTGCCTGGCCACCCTTGGGATTTGCATTTGAGATCAGTGTTATAGAAAAGTGATAGCAAACGAGGATAAGCAGAGATCAAAATGGAAAAGTCTTTAGGGAGGAGGCTTTATTGGAACCAGGCCTTATACACAGGAGAACCTATATTCTACACTGGAGCAGGGCAGCAACAGCTCAATGAGCCTTGCATGCATGTTCAGAAGACACTGAAGAGGCCGGGCTAACACAGAGTAGAGGTGGAGTGCTGGGGAGTAAGCAGGAAATTAAATCAGTCAGAAGACTGGAGCCAAATTATGAGAGGAATTTTAAAAAATCCTAGCCGAGGAGATGGGGCACGATGCAGTGAGCAGTGGGAAGCCTTTATAGGTTCTTGAGCGAGAAAATAACCTACAAGTGGTGTTTTATTTAAGCAATGATTTTCAGAGTGTGCTGAGTAGAATAAGGGTGGGAAGGAGGATAGGCTGGGGGTGGAGGCCCAGCTAGGTGGAGTTGCTGCAATGGACGCCTGCGGGGTGAGCGCTAGGCTGCAGTGTGGTGACTCGGAGAAACATTCACGGCATGAGCAAGAACTGGTAACAGTGGGTAGGTAAAAAAGAGAAACAGGGAGCTCTAGTGGCACTACAGATTTTCAAACAGTAACAATAGCTAACATTTGGGACCGTGCGCCTTACACAGAGGATCCTGGGGAGTCGTCACAAGTCTGTGAAGTGGGCGTTATTACTCCCACCATCACCACTTTGTATAATAACTTGGGGAAACTGGAGTCATATGCCAGTGAATGGGAGGTTTGGGATTTGGACCAGGTCCAGCGGACACTAAAATCCATGTGCGAGATGATGCACGTGAAACTTTATACATATGGGCTGGAGATGACAGTTGTGCAGGAGGATTACTCTGCAGGCACTTGAAAACACTGGCGCTAGGGTGAGCCATCAGGGACACACATGTGAATGAAACGAGTTCATGTACGCATGGCACTCGGGGCAGTGACTTTGCATAAAAAGTCCCACAGGTGTTAGCTGTTATTGTTAATACCTGCACAGAGGTGAGTACTAATGGCATGGGGAAATACGTGTTGGGGTTTTATGCATGGGTTTTAATAAACTGGCTATTGATCAATAATATGTCTAGAGGTCTGTTTGCATAGTTATAAATCTTTTACCCAAAAGAGCTAGAAGCTATGTCATAAGGGAAACAAGCTTGACCTTAAAATGTCTGGGATACAGAAGAGACTCCTAGGCAGCGGGCCTCAATCTTGACTGCATTTAGGAAGCTTTTAAACATCTCAGTGTTCAGACCACACCCAAGACCCATTACATCAGAATCTGTGGGGGTGGAACCCAGGCATAAGTGTTTTACATAGCTCTCCAGATGACTCCAAAGGTGCAGTCAAGTATGAGAACCATTATACCCTACAGGGAGGTCAAATGTAACCAAGGAAACATGTGGGCAGCATCCAGAGCCCCATGGAGGGGCAATGCTTCCTGGGTACTATTTGAAAGGCATCATTAGTCACATGATCTCCACAGCATGAGGCTGCTGTCTTAAGACGGCTGAGGGACAGAGGAGTGTCCAAGTCCCCTCAATGGTGGGAGAACCCCACTGTCAGTGCTGCAGACTAGTAAACCCAGACAGCTCAGAAAGCATCCCCAAAGAATCAGTTTTCAGGAGCAAGATCATTGACAGGGAAGTGGGAAAAGAAGAACAAAGGACTGAATGAAAATCTTTCAGGTCAGGACTCAAAAGAAACATGATTCTTTAAGAATTCATTACTTAAAAGAAAAAAAAACCCATCATATATTAAACTATTGCTGTATAATCTGAGATGCTTAAAAGGATGTGGGAAATGCCATAATGCATTCCATCAATAGCAATACAGACACTTAATAAAAATTAGCTTTGACTCCATTTACGCTCTTAGGTAAAGTGATTCAATTACGGAGACTCTGGGGACAGACATTGTTAAATGCAAAAATTCTTTTGCTAATAGTTCTATTATGAAAAAAATCATGTACACATTACTTCATGGTTTAAAAATTACAGTGAATTATGCTGCTGGCCCTTGTCAAATTCTTAATGCAAGACGGGTTCAACTGCCAAGAAATTCCAGGGCAGGAACAATGTTACTTCCACTTTGGAAATCAAAAATGGTATTGGAAGATTGAGCTAACAGGATTGTATGGGAATTATAACTGTAAGTGAAGTTCTAGGATATAATACTCCTACAGACAGAGTAATTTTATGGTCTTTATAAGTCTTTAAAAAAAGGAAGTCAAATACAAAAAGGCCAATGTTACTTCAGGAAGTGATCAAATGAATGGCTGACTTCATGGATAGTCAGCATTATGTTAATTATTTGCAGGAAAAAATGTCAGTAACAGATATTCGGGTTTTTTTTCTTTATATAGCTAGGCAGATCTAAAGTAATTCCATATAGTGTTAACACTGTCACAAAATTGCATAATCATATGCAAACTAAAAAAATTCTGCCTGACGAAATACTTAGGGTGATACTAGGAAAACCTTGGCATCAAACTTCTAAGAAGACTGGAGTTTTTTTTTTTATTCTGGATGTGCCACCAGACACCCAGACGGTGTTGACGACAAGCTCTCACTCTGCGTTGGTGGGGGAACGAAGCTAGGCCTAATCCAACATAGCTCCAGGCCTCTGATTGAGACAGCTCAGAAGCTCACTTCTTTACTGGTCCACTTTCTAAAACACAAATTTCTATAAACTTTTTTGTTGTTTTTATAATTCCTTATTAGTAATGAGAACAAACTCTCAAGCACTGTAATAATTTCTGGAATATTCCATCTTGGGGAACATAGCTCAACAATGGAAATTCAGGGGAAAAAAACTCCTCCAAAGTAGCTGGCACAAAGCACAAACACTGAAGTCTTCACATTTTTGCTGTATTCCCCAAGAGTGATAAAAGGCCCTCAGGTCATTGTTTGGAGCTTGCTAATGTTTCATTTACATACTACGTATTTTAAAAAACCGACTGGATGGGCCGATGTTTCAGACCGTGTCATATTAGCAGCAATTTATTAAAAGGGAAAAGCGAAAGGGCGTGCCAGTGGCAGGCAGGAGTAGGGGACAAGGGAGCTGACAACAACAAAAACACAAAAGCAAAAACACCTCTCTCTCGTAACAGAGATAGTACTCAGCCTTCCTTCAGCCTCTGGAATGACAACCTCGGCCCCATCCCCATCCACCCAGGGAGTATCCTTCATTGTACCATTTGGTTCCTAGATCATCACTGGGACTGAGCAAAGAAAGAGAAGGGATAGAACACAGTTTCTAAAAACATGTATAGGGCTGCTTCAGGGACTGTGGTAAAGACAGGGGAAGGGAGAGGGAGGAAAGGAGGGAGAGGAACAGAGAATGCTTGTGAAAAGAACAGGAGAGTAGATAAGCAGCAGCTAAGTAAGATGCTAAGACTTTGGAAAGAGAGAGGACAAGAGGATCCTTAAGGAGAAGCACTGTGTGTTGGGAAAAATAATGCGCTCTCATATCCCATGCCCTCACGACAACCTTCAGTAAAGACCCATGTGGCTCTTCAGGGCTCTCTGCTCTGTTTTACATCTGTTGAGGGTGACCTGACGCTGGTCCTAGCTTCCAGGGAGTCCAGTTCTAGTCAATTAATAGCAGCTCTCTCTGTACGATGATCCCCAAATCATGAATACCTTCAATGCACTCGGTTACATGGAAAATTCCCATAAGTGAGCACATCTCCAACAATATTAGATAAATTTGGTGCTGTTGCATTTAAAATTCCTAGAAATATGTAGCTACAAAAGGTGTTTAAATAAACTTCTGGGTCCCATATTTGCCATAATAAACCATATGGTGTTTGGAAAGATCTTTTCCTGCTGGCATAGCTAAGGTCCGGATTGGCATTATACCGTCCTTAGAAAAGCAAACATTCACATTCCAAAATTTTGACAAATTTTAGGTGAGCACTCTAACAGCTGCAGAAAGCAGTGAGTCAACGTTTCCAAAGCTCTTGTCTTTTCTGTACTTGAAAAGACATGTAAATGTGCTCGGAAGGAAGAAAAGTGTGGAAAGTTTACCAAGTTCTTAGGCATTCTGAAAGAAGACCGTGAAAATTTATTACTGTCATAATTTTCATAATATTATTCCCACACCTCTAAAAGGGATGAAACTCAAGTCCCAAGAAGGAGGATCTGACAACTTAAAAAAACCTGTGTAAAGTGTTTTCACAAAAACTTGAGGAATCCTGGTACAGGACAGTCTATTTCCCTCAAAGGAACAGAAGATTGCTCCAGCAGGTCCCAGTGGCTAGCTAGTCCTGCCCTCGTTTCATGTGAATTAGTTAGAATTACTGCCGTTGGTATCAGGCAGTACATCCCAATTTCAAGATCAAATGAGGCCCACTGAAACAGAGTAGGCCAAAAATATGGAGATGATTCTTCCTGAAAATTAAAACCACTACAAACACTGCTAGCAATTTAGATCTCTTTGGGTTCTACATGTTTTTGAGAAATGTTTAACTCTAAATCTGCTTCCCAAGTGCATTGTATTACCACCCTGGGGTTTCTCATGGACATTTGTGCAGCTAAATTAAAAGAAGCCACCTCGTCATCATTTAGAATGTTCAGCCAGTTCCAAGAGCACATGCCTTGTGGGGCTCGGAAGGGACAGAATCCGATGATCTACCTTTTCCTGGGGGAGGATGGGCCAGAGAAAAGGCCGGGAAGGGAGAACCTTGGTCGGAATAAGCAATAATCCACACAGCTTCATTTCTTTAACCATAAAGCATCCGGTAAAGGGACAACCCATTTAAACGTCATCATAGGTCCCAGCTAAGATAAAAACCAGGCAGAATGATTAAATATCTAGGCAGCCGGCTATGCAAATCAGAAAGAAATACATTTGTAGATTCGTTATTAATGGTTCAAATACTGACAAACTATAGTTCTCAGAATCCAATTTCCAGAAAGAAAGAAAAAGGAATAAATTCACTGCTCCAGCGAGGTGTTCTCCAAATAACCATGGCAGAGGAGGGGGTGATGACTATTATTCCCATTTTACAGAAAAAGAAATTCAAGCTCAGGGAAGGAAGTAAATTACCCAAAGTCACTCACAGTTGATAAAGACTAAGGCCAGCTATGAATTATATCAATTTCCCCCTACACTTTAAACTTACCAGTAGTGTCATCTACTTCTTTTCATCGTGTATCCTGAAAATAGGTGTCCTTGCTTTGTTCCAAAGCTGACTTGTGCTTTTGCCTTCAGTGTCCTGCCTTCCCGGGGGCCTGTGCTGTGCTGACAGCTGCTATTTTGCCTCCTTCAAGGAACCACTTTCCTTCCACCTATATTGTAGGCCCTCTGCACACACATGCTCAACTTCCGCATCCTAAAATCCCTTAACCTTCTCCTTCTAAGTATTGTCTTATTTTTCTTTCCTTTCTTATTTCATGAAATGAATACGTCTTTCGTTCTTTTCACACTGTGAAAAGAATATACACTCCTGGCTTCTATTTTATACCCTATATCCTTCTATAACTGGTTACATTCCAGTCTGAGACCTATTACTTCATGGAAACTGCTCTAGCAAAGGCCATATCTAACTATATAATTTTCAAATTTAGTGGCCTCTTCTCAGGCTTCATCCTTCTTGAATCCTTTGAAAATTGGACCCAATAACCACTTCTTCCTCCTTGAAACTTGGCTTCTTCTGAACAGACTTTCCTAATTCTCTTCCAAAATCCACTGGCTCTATTTCTCCCACTAGCTCCTCTGTCTCAGCCCATTCCTTCCATACTGGAGTTCCTCACATCACCATCCTCTAATTTCTTTTCTTCCCACAGACTTGTCCTCTTCAGTTCCTCTAATGTACCCTCTGGGCTTTGACTGCCACCAGTACACCTGAATTCCTAGCCACCAACCTCTCCTGAGCTCCATGGTTGTCTGTTCCAGTTGTGTTTGGGTATCTCCAAAGATTCTTCAACAAAACATGTCTCAAAACAAACTCATTTTTCCCATCCCCTAATCTTTTTCATTTCTTGGTGGATGATGTGACCATTCGCCTAGTGGTCTACGTGGTAAGGACCTCAGAATCTGCCCTACCTGGACTCAGAGTCCTGGTGTCTCTACATCCTACATCTCATGTGAATTCCCTTTACTCCATCACCACTTGTCTAGTCTAGCCCTATAGCATGCCACCTGGATTAGGGTAACAGCCTCCCAAATAGTTTCTCTGACTTGGCTCTCATCTTCTAACCATCCTCTGTACTGCCACAAATTGATCTTTGTCACAAAGGATATTTCTGTTTGTAAATTTTCATTGGTCCACATAGACTACAAAACAAGGCTTCAATGACCAACTAGCCCCAGCCTATCTTTCCAACCTGAGTTTGAGAACTTGCCTTCACTTGATCTATCAATTTGCCCTAAACTACTTTCATGCTTCTGAGGCTGCGCTTATGTTATTCATTTACCTCGAATGTCCTTCTTCCTTTGGTGCACCTGGTCAACTCCTATTCATCACTCTTCAAGGCTCTCCTTCATACCTGCTACCTTCATCTTTCCCCAAACACCCCACCCCCAGTCTTGAAGGAAGAAATGTTCCCACATCTGTGTTCCCATACCTCTCTTCATTACAGGACTAACCACATGGCTTTACAGAGTCATTTGTTGACTCACTGCCCCACCATGAATCCTCCTTCAAAGCAGAGGCTGTATTATTCATTTCTGTGGCACCAGGATTCAGTTCAGTGCTTGGATCAGAGATGGATGCTCAATAAATCTGTGTTAAGTGAACAAATTAATAGACTTCTTCCTGTTTGTGGTATTCAATTAGGCTGTAGTTTCATTATCATAACAATATGTGAAAACATGTTATTATATATTAAAGAACATAGAGTAGCTTTTAGTGATACATGTGGAGTTTGGATGTCTATTAAAATAGTTTTAAATTCTGATAGCTATTAAAGTGTGAACAATATATTGCCTAAAACAAAAATAAATAGCTGATGTCTGTCAACATTATGACTACCTTCTATAAAAAACTCATTTGCTAAGCTCATTTTTCTACCATCCATCTATCCATCCATCCACTCCTTCACTCACAACATACCTCTTTGAAAGGGAATTTGAACTTAAATATTTTAGTTTGTTTTATCTATTAATATGTCCCATCTGCCTATAAGTCTCCCGTCTTCCTATCTAACATAATTAGTCACTACTGCAGGGAAAAACTATCCAAGTCCATTAAACAGACTAATTTTAATTCTATATTATTTCTTGAAAGTAGACATTTCTTTTTATTATTCATTGAATCAATCTCCTAACTAGAACTTTTTAAATCCAACAAGCTCACATAGTCACATAGTATTTTGTGCCCTAGTATAATATTTTCCAGGATATATTAGGCGCCACATAACATAATGAAAAGTAAATTCTGTACCTGGGTATATCACACTGCTCACCTTTCTGCTCCTCTTCTAGAAAGCCATTATCTTTCTGTCACACTGAATTCCCAATGGAAACAAGCTAGTTTTAAAAGACAGACAGTGCCACACCATATGTACCTGTGCTAACACTAAAGCTGTCCCTGAAGTGTTCATTTCCTGTCCTTTAGGAAGAATATAACTTCAGGGCTCATGCCTCAGAAAATTCACTGTGAGCTGCAGGTGGACTCACCTGGAGAGTTCTGGGGAGAGGACACAGGGGAGCCACGTGGGGACTGACAGTAGCTGGGGTGCAGTAAGGCATGTGGAGGCACATAAGACATTATCTCTTCTTCAAATAAACTGGGAAAAACAAGAAACAAAATGCATACTTTAGCCAATGAGGTGGGGAAAAGCCTTGTTCCCACCATGAGTAAGACAGTCAATTCCCCCATTCTGACCCATTCTATCCATGGTCCAGTCCATCCCAAAGGGAGCACTTGTCCCCTTTTTCCTTCATGTAATTCTAGGGACAAACAGGTTGGCTGTTGCCGTGTTTGTGAAACCTGTGGTTACTTGTGTGATTTCTTACCAACTTCAGACAACGTAATTTCTGGTTCGCTACTTTAATATGAGTTTGAGTTTAGTTTGAAATAGTACCTGGGTTTTTAAATTTGAGAATAAAATTCAATCACAACAGACAACATTTATTTAGAGCCATAGTAGATAAGCAAACTATATTTTATATTTTCATTCCAAGAAATATACAGCGGGGTCTCAGCCTTCAAAAAGCTTAGGATTTAATTGGAAGTTAAAAGCAAAATAAAACAAAACACTTCCTAAATAATTACAACTGCTAAATAATTAGCTCCTTCATTTACTCTGGCTTTTTATAATGTTTTCCAAATGTGAGGGTTTTGATGTGAGATTATTAAACCTACGGTCTTCTTTTTCCTCTACATTGAGATTTCTGTTTCTAATATTCTTCTAAAATATAGTAAGTAGGTAGGTATCTGATATTTTGGAATCCCATTATATCATAAATATTATGATAGAGAAAAGTAATATTGATTACACTAAGTTCAAATATGCAAAGACTTAACAAATCAGAATGAAAACAACAATAAGTTTTTTTTCCTTATCCTGCTACCTGTTGGTAGCTTAGCGGCAGCTCAGCTCGGGCTGGGCATCAAACTGCTGTTGCTCAGAGCTCAGCTCACACTCTTGAGCGAGCTGTTAACCAACTGAGCCACTTGGCCAGTCCCAACAATAAGAGTTTTTAAATGAAGAGGTGGAGGTAGGTTTTCTTCAAACTTGGGCCAAATCTACAAACCTGTTATGTTTTCAGAAAACTTTCAGAAAAGTGGCAACAGTTTAATTTTGCAGGATTTAAGGGCCAGAGCACTGGTTCCCAACTGAGGCAGTTTTGCCCTTTCCCTTTGGCATATAGTTGGTAGAGACCATGATGCTGATAAACACCTTACAATAAGCAGACTAGTTCCCTGAAACAAAGATGTATCCAGCCCAAGGTGTCAATACTTCTGAGGCTGAAAAAGCCTGGGTTATAGCAATGCAATAACAAACTTGATAAGTCTTTTTATTGTTCTTCATTCACATGCACACATGTCTACTAGACGATCGTAGCAAAAGATTTTTAGATATGATATTTTTTAAAGTCATTTTTCCACTTTTAAACTGTAGAAGTCAACAGCTTTGAAAACAGAAGCAGTAAGTAAACATATTTGTAATACTGAATTAAGTCCTGAAATGCCTTTTTATGTCTTTTACTCCTTTTTCTTTTGGGTTTTCTTCTTTTAAATTCATTTAAAGGCAGTCTTTATGTATGCATAATATCTTTGTTTTATGTGTTATGAAAATATTCTTCCAGTTTATTACCTTTCTTTATGGCTTTATATGTGATGTCTTTCATTACATAAAATTAAAAATTGAATGTAGTCAAATTTATTAATCATTTCCTATATGAGCTGTGATAGAGGTACATTTTTTAAATGAGTTGAGTTAGTGAAAGAATATATGAAATAGAATAATAAATAACAAATGCAAAAAGGTTATTTAAAATTTCTTCAGTTTTATAATAGCTGCATTGGAAAATACCCTTACATGGGTTTATTTTGAATTGAATCATTTCCTAGCACTATATCATCAATACATTTCAGCTTGCTGATAATCAAGTTCATTGGTACCAGGAGTGATTTCCTTTTTTAAGAAATAGACAAAGTTTAAAAACATGCACCAAGTCTTCCCTTATGTATGCAAGAGGTCCACTGCTTGAGTTTATAATCACTGACTCAAATGACTCAAATGCAAAGCAAAATAAAAAAATAAAGAACTGAGGATATCCCAAAAGGTTTCAGTAATCATTAAATATTATTCATTAAACATACACATATAATACATTGTCACCATGTACAATTATTAAAATAATAAATACATTTGATCATCTAAACAAAATAAGTTTAGAATTGAATAACATCACTTGTAATAATTATAGAACTATTATATACAAGTGAATTTCCCATGCTTCTTCATAGGCTCATTAACTTTAAAGAACATGCTTATTTCCCCAAATGGGAGAAAATGTAGCCTTGCTATCTATCCATCTGTCTGTCTATCTATCTATCTAACTATCTATCTATCTATCTATCTATCTATCTATCTATCTATGTCAGTTTTCAAATATTTTAAAATTCTATTTCATAACACACAGAAACTCATGAAAACTGTGGTGTTTACCAAGTACAAATATTCTAACTTAAAATATTTAGGACTATACCATCTAAAGATGATCTAACTAAGGACAGGTGAATGATAATCCTGATTTCTGTTTTTTAATCATTTTGTTTTTACTAATACCAAAGCAGAATTCGTTAGTTTAAATGAAAAACCCTACATGTCTAGAAAGCAAAAGAATTACATCTTAGCCAGAATTTTGTAACAAAAGTTATTATTTTATCACCAACCAAACTATGGTAGAAACATCATACTCTGTATTAACTGAGCAAAAGTCTTCCTGACCATCTAGCATACTATATCCTGCTTCCAGAACTAGCTCAGTACACCATACTCAAGGGTCACTCCCTAGACTGAGAAGTAACCCCCCCTCCCCCAACAGGTCTTGTTCAGAATCAAGTAAAGCGAAGTCTCTATGGAAAGTGATTATATGACTCTGAATTATGCTCCAACTATCCAGTAAAGGAAAATAACATTTTAGCTTTAGTTTTACAAATATGGCAGCTATCAAGTAGGCAGTTAGAAATGGTTAGGGTCAAGATCATTATGAATAACATGAATGAGACTGTAGCACTTTGGGATAAATAAAACATTGCCTGATACGGATACGACTCAGCCTGACTTTCTCTTTAATTCTACGGAGGTTACGGTGGTAAGTGTCCCAACCACAGGGTAAAAGCAAAGCATTATTTCACTCTGACCTCCTACATTTGAAGGGTAATGTTAAAAATGAAAAAGGCTTTTGAAAACTTGTTATTTTCCCTTCTAAACTAGTCTAAAATTTAAAAACCAAAGCTGATCTAACCATCAGGAAAGAAAATACAACTGGTCAGTTTTATGAAGGGCTATCAAGTTGGCAGTGAATACCAGTGACCAAATTTCGGCTTGATCGGATTTCCCAAACCTAAACTCTCAAAACCATAAAGTAAATAAACAGTATTGAATCAGCAAAAGGGGACAAAGCACATTACAAAAAACTGAAAGAAAATATAAACATGACCTCTTCTACTCTGAAAGGGTAAGCTGTGTATACCCTTCTGCGCTGTTACGGAATGTTCCATTCATTGGTCTCTACAAACCTTTCCTTTCTCCAATACCACCTCCTCTGCCAACAGGGTAAAAACAAAAGCAAACAAAACATCTCAGTGATAAGAAGTGCAATCTGAAATGAATTATCACTAAACCAGTATCCACATCTTCAACATGAGTATTCCACAAGTCTTCAAGAATAAAAGGGACATTTTTAGGCTACCAATATTGTCATATTATTTTCTAAAATGCTCCACAATCTCTGATGACAGGAGATTTTCTACTTCAAGAACGAGTGTTACTTACCTCAGCAACATAACAAGATCTGCATCACTTGAAAGGCGCACCAATCCTGGGGTCCCTTCAGTTCGGATAAACTGGATCTTCTCCCTACTCAAGCAAAAAAAAACCCAACAAAAACTCACCATGTATGTGGTAGACTTCTGGGATATAACTCAGTGCTTTATGCACTATTTAAAAAAATAATGTTCACAACATTTTTTGGGTACCTATTATGTGACAGCTACTATGTGACACCCTAGGAATACACATCCGAGGCAGACATGGTGCTTTACCTTCAAGGAGAACCTCATGAATATCATCACCCAGTCCTAACGTTGGGAAAAGATGCTTTTCTTGCTTTCATCATTTTGCCGCCCAAGAACTACTATAGGTAATAGTATCATCCAACCGATAGAACTCAGTCTCTATTTTCCTTTAAAGCCTGTAGTGGGCTTGAATCTAGTAACAGTCTTTAGACCATTGAGGCTGATTCTGTTATTCCAAAAAGTGAGTGTGTAGGGATAGTCACCTATTTTCCTCTAAATTATGGGTGATGAGCACATTCTTATTTGGAAGCAGATAGTGTCTATGCATAATATTACGTGTTCAATATAAAAGCATATGGCTCTTTCAAATAAATGAAATACTTTGAGTTTTACTATATTTGGTAAAACAGATTGTGTGTATATCTGTGCAAATGAATATATACTTATACAAATACAAATCAAACACAACAATGGGAGATAGTTCTACCATTATTTTTATTATAGAGATATATGATAACACCAGTTGTTGTTTTTTTGTTTGATGGGTCATGTCACTATTTTTAATTCTTCATAAGAATACAGTTTTAACAAAATGTTTCCTAGTTGCTTCCCTTCATTTACAATCATGCTATTTTAAAGTATGCCATATTTATATGTATGAAATGAGGACAAAATAAGAACATAAACTATGGTACTGAAAGCATTGCATCTGATGGGACTATAGGGGTCAACACAAGTATGCAATTTTATTTTAAGTGCTAATGACCATATATTTGGATTCCTGTATGCTATAAAATAGCAATCTCTGATATAAATATTTATTTAGATTTAGTTCTAATCTATAGAGCATTTTGTGATATTTTTATCAAGTTCTACTGCATTTTATATTTCCAAATTCCAAATTCTCTTCTTAATTGCTTACAGACTTGAAGGCAATGAGGTGGAAGGCCAGGTTTAATTGTTTTGATGAGAAGTTCCCCAATACAAAGAAAAGTCACACAGCTCGATTTGCCCTCAGCCATATAGCTTTGCGAGCAGCAATAAACAGTTTAGTTCTCAGCGTCTTCTGGCTAAATTCATTTTATACAATATGTTAGCAGATTAAGCAACTAATTTCTGGTATAACCAATTTTTTTTTTCTGTTCTTCATTGCCAGTACGTGTGTGTGTGTGTGTGTGTGTGTGTGTGTGTGTATGTATATATATAATGAATGGCAGATATGTATGTAAAGGAATTGTTCTGAGGAGACAGGCCAGCCTCTCTGCTTAAGGTCATTTCAATCTGAAGGCTCAAACCAAGCAGAACATTGCCCTGCAAGGGTTACAATCACATGTCTGAAGCGCATGACGAAAACCAAGGCTCATTATCTGGTGATTGACGTTTTGATAAGAGATATAAAAATTGGTTTTAAAAAGTTAAGTTAAAGTTATCGTGGAGAAAAAAAAAAAGAACAATAACCAAAAATATACTCTTCTAAGGGTCGGTAACAATATGCTTTATCTTGAAGACTCTATCGCCAACATATACACTGTTTACATCCTTAGTCTATCATCACAATGAAGCAGCAAACAGCAAAACCAGAAAACCAACGGGCTGAGTGCCTCCTCCACTTCTTTCACTGGAGCTAGACAGAGCGGGTGGTGTGATGATACCATGCTCTGGACTGTGGCTTGTACATTTCCTGTGAATAAGGAAGACATCATAGCTTCCTGAGTCACAAGGATGATAGGCTGAGGAAAGGAAAGGCAAAGACACCAGAGGAAATATGCCAACTGGGAAATTTTTCATCACTTTCCAGATGTTAACTCTTACCCATGAAGGCAACTGATCTGATTCTTCAGGCAAGAACATCCCAGAGGCAGGCAGGGACTAGTTTTCTACCAGGCCAGCTAATTTATCATAATGACACCCTATGGGTCATATGCTTCCAGGAACAAGACACTGGAGTGTGTCATCTGATGTACATCATACCACTAAGTACTTTCTTCTATTAAAATGCATTCATTCTTTCAACAAACATTTTATGAGTGCCTACTATGCGCTAGGCACAGTATCACATACTGGGAGTCCAACAAATGGCAAGACACAGTCCCTTTCTCAAAGAATTCATGATGCAGTGGAAGACAGAAAGTCAATGGACAATTCTGGTATTGGATAAAAGTACTGAAATTGTTCTATTCATTTAACTGAGTTCTGTTTAGGCCTTCCACCCACTCCTATTCTATAAAGTCCTTCCTAAAGTCTTTTTATGTAGAAACAAAGAAGGCATTGGTCAAGATCAATGCTGAGGACGAGAGAGAAGTTAGCAGATATCCCCAGAAATGTCATCAATCTTTTCTGAGAAATAAAAACAAAACAAAAAATGGGAACTACTTCTTGGTTATCAGGCATTTGCCCAATAATCTACAGACAGTATTTCTCAAACTGGTGTCCCTGTCTACTAGAAATCCATAGACATAATCTCCAGTTCTGGGAGCATTAAAAATTTTAGTTTTCACGTTGATGATCAAAATTGCTAATACTGAGGTAGGCATAATTTGGATAACCTGGATGACATTTATGACTGAATACTGCCATGCGACTTTGGCTCCCATGTTTGCATTTACAAGACAGTTGATGCCAAGTGATCAGAGACAAGCTTTCGAAGTGTAGGTGCCTGGCCCTGAGTCATCCTCAGGGCCTTGATGTTAAATACGATAGCGACAGTCCTTAGCTGCCACTCACACACAATTCTCTTACCAATCAAACACACAAAACTTATTTTGCGGCATTGTTTTGCATAGTGATAATGATGAAGTGAGGATAAGTAATGCATATATATATATATATATATATATATATTATATATATATATATAATATATATATATATATGCATGTGTGTGTGTGTATGTGTGTGTATATAAATTACCATAGGCTAAAGGGAAGACTAAATGGATTTAAAAAATAAATTAGGCATTTTTACTAAAGCATAAAAGATGTCATGATTCACTCTAAGAGCAAAAGTTTACAATGGTTTACAAGTGGAAATTTGGCAGTAGAATCATCGTAAGGTACATTTAATGATATACTTTTTCTTCAGCATTGTATTTGGGGTGTATTATTCAATAAATTGTCTCATCAAAACAATGAATCAGTAGATTAAAAATAAGCTATTTGTTAAGAAGGAAAAATGATGACCACAATAAACCACAGATGCACATGATGACCATTAGATGCAAAATCAAAACAATCAAGTCAAACGCAAGTGAAACAAAAAGCACAAATGTATCTTCCCACTGACAATGGTCTCAATATGGGTGATATGGCTTCTGAGAAACAAAATCTTGCATTGATATCTTTAATGCAAATGTTATTTGTTTTTTAAGTTTTTAGTTAATTTATATGTCTTTTGGTTTTATAGTTTATAAAAGATGACATTTATGTTTGCACACATTTATGTTTCATTAAAATAAAAGTGGTTAAAATCAATATTGTAGATCTGCAATATTTCTTTTCCTTTTAAAATGGAAAATAGATTTGGGTCCTAATAAATTTCCATGAGTTCACTCAGGGTCTGAAATAAACATAACAAGTTTGACAAACAGTGCTAAAAATATTGTTAAACATATATGACTTACTATAAATTTATAGAGGTAGAAGGAATCTGTGGCAGTCCTTTAATTTCTTTCTTTACTGCCTTCACCTTAATGAAGAAATTCTACTCAATTTCAGTGGCTTATAATGAGGATAGAGATTATATTCAAATAGCCTTTTATCCTTTCACCTCTCTGCATGGGAATGTTTCTTTCTGTGCTCTCTAGAGTACATTCCAGTACTTCCTCCATTGGACCTTCTCACAGGGCCACTCAGTTACAACTTAAGTTCCTCTTGAAACACAAGTTTCTTGAGGGCAAAGCCCTTCCTTCCTCCTGTACCTTTGTGTTCCCCAAGTACGTACCACCATAGTGGGGACACAAGTAGTGCTCAGTAAAACACAAGCCAGGCCAACATAAAAGATTTGGCTCCAGCATATTTCCCTGAGTCCACTTAGTGTCAGGGATAAATTATCTTGCTATATTTTTGTTGTTGTTGTGACAGAGAAAAAGAGAATCCGAAAGCTGACATCACATTATTAACTAAAACAGAACCCAATGAGGGAAGTTCAAAGACATAAAGAGGCAATCTATTAATACGAAAACTTACAACTCTTAGAACAAGAATGCTAAACTATATAGTGACAACTCAGAAAAAGTTGCGGGCTGCTGCTGTCTCTCAGATGCCCATCATATTTAGATTTCTGTAACCACTTCCTCCAAGGCACAAGAACCCCAGAAAATAAACTCGAGCAGAAGATCATCTGAGGACAATGAACATAGTCTCAAGACCGGAATTCCCACACAAAATACTCTCATCGAAACCAACCAATATTTTGGTGAAGTTAGAGAAGGGCATGTGATCAGAAACAATCAGAAGCAGCAATGCTTCTAAACCACAAAACTCTCTGGATTGCAGACGTCGCACACACATGGTTCCTGCAGACACCGTTCAGTAACACCTTCCAAAATACATTTGTTTTTAAAAACTGTTGAGGGCAATTTTAGAGAAATCCCTAGGACTTCTCTCATGGTAAATGTCAAGGAGGGAAAATTAGCATGGATCATTCAAACTTTTTATTGCAGTTACAGGGTATGGGTCTGACATGAAGGATAGAGCCAAGCAGTAAAGGGATCAATTTTTCTTTCTACTTCCCATTACATAAGATAGATTTGAAAATATAGGTCCATTCTGGTCACATGATTCTTATGAACACACAGAATTGACATTAATTAGTTATATGTTTCAGGGCAAAAATTTGTTATAAATGGATATAAATCAGTTCCTTGATAAGTATTTAAAGAGTTACTTAACTCTGTCTTCTGGTTTCCTCATTTTGAAATAACCATAGTTATAGTGCCTGCCTCAAAGAGTTATGGGAAGAATCAAATGAACCAATGCAAATTAAATACTTAGCATGGAACCTATTACATGGCAGCACTCAATAATTTTTAGCTATTGAGTACATTATTAGATAGGCCTTATAATTATTCCATTTTTAATAGACAGTATAACTTTTTGAAAACAGCCAAATTAGATGCCTTGCGACTGACACTTTATTCTGTTTGTTGTTGGCAAGTTGTTTTAATCATGCTGTTTACCTTGGTTAATTCCACAAATATTTATTCAATATCTTTATGATATGCAGTAGGTAAGATACTGGCCTCTCTATAAAACTGAAATAATGCTGTGAGTAACAAAGAGATAACACGTTTGAAGGCTTTACATTTCTCATAGTTAAATAGATAATGGGAAACATTATTCTCAATAAAGCAAAATTCTATATAAAGTAAAACCATTCTGGACTCTAAAAAGAGTTTAGTTATTACACATAAAAGAATCTGGTTATAAGACACCTTACCTAAAGCATTCTAGCCTGAACCCTATGCCCATCATTATTCTGAGGAATTAATATCTAGGTATACTAGATATAAATAGAGGGTTTTATTTTCTTTTGAGTTATATTTTTAGCATGCATTTGATAACAGGTGTTTTAACTGAAAATACATTCAGGAATTGAAACTAAGTAATAACTTATTCAATGGATGTAATAATAGTATCCATTTGTACATAGCATACTATGTATGAAACAAGGAGATTTTAATTTTATCTGTTAATTTTTATGAAGACAGTTCCCATGACTATTTAAATCCACTGAGAGAGATAAAAAAAGAAAAAAATACACATTATTCACATAGAAGGGATGTATATTTTGTTTGCTTTGTAAGAAATGTTTCTGATTTACTAACAACTTAGCTATATATTTAAATACTATATATGTAAAAACAGGTTACATTAAAAACTGCTTTGCACTATCATAAATGAGAACGCATTGTTTTCTATGATTTTAGAATGGGTCATTATTCTTTTGAGTTTGGGGAAAGCACTGAGGCTTCAGTACTGATATTTTAATTTGGTCACACTGTTTTCTTGATAAATGCAACAGAATATAGCAAAAATCAATAGTGAACAGACATACCTAAAACATGGTTATTTTTCATGCTAGAAAATAGTTTGCAAACCCTGACTGAATTATTTGTTAGCAAAAATAATGCAATACTTTGGAGAAATGTTCAGTGGCTGAACATGTTTATAATGTGGAAAATCTTCCAGAGTTATAAGGAATTATATTTATGAAAAAACAATTTTAACAAATATCTTGGTGTGATACTTTAAAAGAATCTTAACTAATTTTGGCTATGAGACTTCATCTTTTGGGCCTTTTTAAATCTTAAGTGATTGACTGTCCAGGTAATAGCTATGAGATTCCATGCATGTAAAATGTGGAAACTAGACATACATGATATGTATGTCAAAAACCTATATATAAGGGCCAGCTGAGTGGAGCGGAGGTTAAGCGCTGGCTTGGGAAGCCAGCGGCCCCGGTCCGGTCCCACATATAAGGGCCAGTAACACTGCCCACAAAACAAAAACAACAACAACAAAAAAAACCCTATATATAACTATGAATTAGCACATCCATTAAAAAAACAAAACATGAGTAGCAATTATTCCTTTTACAGAAGTCATAGAATAGATGACAGGGTCTAGAATCTGTGTGTTCCTTACAGACTTACATAGCAAAATCCCAAACTTCTTATTAGATCTACAAGATTAGTTGCTTGTGAAGGTGTTTTAGTACGCCTTTGGGTGGTGTCTGAAATGTTATCTCAATGGCACTGCCATGGTATTGTGATCCTCAGTAATTTCTGCTGAACCTTGAACCAGAAGGCTCATGTCTCTTGTAGCATGAACCAGTCAGGACTGGTTTCATTGTATACATGTAAAAGAATTTAGAGCAAAGATTCCTGTAGGAAACAACACTAGAAAGCCTCCCCACACAGAAGTTAATCATGGAACTCAAGAGACCCTTCCTGTATTTTAACTATATCCATAAAATCACATAGTTCCATTTATACATATGATCAGTCTCAGGGACAGTCATGTGGAGAACAGAGTAAATTTACAGACAAATTAAACTGAATCTTTGTGATACCAAAAGGAAAAACACGCTACTAATATGAATTTCAATTTGTTGTATGCTTGCTACTGCTTACATAGTAACAAGTGCTTTAAATAAGTTATTCTCTAAATAAGATTTAATCTTCAAAAGCACCGTGCAAGTTAGAAATTCCCATTCTCATTTTACAGATGAGGAAACTATGACTTGGAGGGGCTCAATGCTTCACTCAAAGCCACCTGACAAGTAAATTGCAGAGTCAGAATTCAAACTAGGTCTGTCTGACACAAACCTGAACTCTTTAGATGTATATTCTGCTACTTCCTAAGGGTCATTATTAATGTTGGTCTCCCAGTGAGAGACAGATCAAGCTTCTCCAATGACTATTACTATGTGTTATCAATAAATTATTTTAATCAGGTAGTTTTAAACATTCAATAATTATGCCTGTGTGGTCCATAGGAAAATGATAATTCCAATCCAGATTTCCTGTTATCTCGATTTGGTACAACGAAGGTCAAAAGTGTGTCATGTTGGTTCCAGGCATGAGAGCGAGCAGTCAACAATTAGGAGAAGACTATGAGAGAGAGCTAGGCAGGTCTTACCAGGAAAACTCAGAAGGCTCAGCAGAAGTACATTTATGCTATTTTGATGAACTAGTCCAGGTGTTACCTGAGATTAATATTTCCAGTGCAATATTAAATGTAGAAAATTCATTTGCTAGAAAACTGGACAAGAAATAGGTTAGACATTTTGAGCCCTGAGGTTTGTTTTATGAAAGCCAGCTTTTGGAGACTTTAATTTTTTATTTCAAAAACTTTGTATTGTTTGGGAGTTTCACAATGGCATGTGCTATTTTTAAAATGAAAAAAAAAAAAAGAGTAAAGTTGAGCAATAACAAAATTCCAGGCTTTTAAAATAGGATGATGGGAAGAAATAGAAGGTTATAGTCCGTGTTTACTTCTATTCTGGTGAAAACTGAGACATGTATCCATTTGTCTTTTGTGGCTTAGAGTTTGACTTCCAAGTTACTAATTTACAAATGACATAGAAAAAGGAATGGCCTAATTTTCACCAGAATGAAAAAAAATTATCATAGGCTACATCATTATGGCAAGGGAACTTATTTAAGAAGCACTTAAGGAGGAATCAACCTGGAGCCCAAAATAATTATCACTGATGCCTGGGGAAAGCTGGACTAATAGAGAACAGATTTACTGGCTGGACCTAATAATAATCACACAAGAAGCAAAATTCTCAACTCTTAATTCAGTTTTATGACACCTAGATCCTTGTTCATAACACAATGCTGTATTAATACCAATACCAAAATTTTATTGAATTTGTATTCATTACATTCACCTACAAAATACTGTTAAAAAGTTGTATTTTTTTAAAGAATATATCTGTCTTCCAATAAAGTATAAGAATATTCTATTTCATCTTTTATGTTAATGTCATAGCATGCAAAAAGCTTCTTAATGATGACTGTGTTTCAATGGGAACCAATGGAGCCCAAATAATGGAGAACCAATAGTAAGTACATAGGAATCCACTGGGGACACTACCCCTTTGATGGTGATGGTACTGACTATATAGGATGTTGACTTTTCTGAGAAAATAAACCTCTTCTGAGATTAAAAAAAAGGAGGGCAACTTCTGAAAATTCACATTTGCATAACAGATCAGGTTAGAGGGAGCAGTGATTTAAATACAACAGTTGAAAGCAAAAGCCATGTCCCATTGCATGGATACCATTGCCATTCTACAGGACAAGATACACAAGTGGGATGACAGAAAGAGGAACAATATATGGACACAAACTAAATAAAGTGCTTCCTATCCTCTGGTTTAGGAAGAATCACAAGCAAAGCAGGAAAAAACATAAACTTAAGAGGTATACCTATTCGAATTTCCCGAGGACTAACACTTTTTCCTCCTGATATCGTGGAGAAAATAAGGGATGTTTAAAGTGGCTGTGCTCCACGGATGAGGAAGAATGCATACAGAGCTACACGGCTATTGTGAACTCTTGCTCAAGATGTGAATATAAGGTTCACAGTTCCCTTTGACACACCAGCAGTTTACTCCATGCAGTGATATTTCTTATCAAAAATATCACTGACATATGAGATTAAAGAACCCCAGCTGGTTCCCAACCCCTGCATTTGTGGGAATGCTTCTTACAAGGCAGTTTTTAACTCTATGAAACAGAATGTTCTCTTACATATACAAACTTCCCCATTATATTGTTATGATAATAAGGAAAATGCTTAACTACCAAAAACTTTTCAGAAAAGTACACTGTGATACACACTCTTGTAAGAGGAACAGCATTATCTCATTAATTTAAGTTCCTGTTTCCATCTACTTGTCATGACTGCATATGCTTTTTATGGTCAAATTCTGTAAACAGTTTTAGAAAGTATAAATGAAAACTTATAAATCAGTTTTGGAATAAGATGAAAACTTATTTCAAAGCCTAACAAATGATTTCTTGGCAATTGATTACCATGTGAGCTCTACCTTAGAAGAAAGTTTGTGCTTAACTGAGGACCCTGGGAACCATTAAAAAATAAACATCTTCAGCAATCTTTAGGAGATTAGAGACTTCTAAGAGACTAAAAAGCAGAAAGAAAAACCAAACAAAACTGAAGGCTACCAATGAGGTCTGCAGCTTTTCCCTCTGTTAGGATCTGTTAAGGTTTTGTCAGATGCCTTGTTCAGATAGATTAAACCATCTGATTTTTCTGGTAGTAGAGATTTGAAGACATGTTGAATTGGTGTAAATAATAATGTGCAGAGCAAAAGTGAAACACTTTTTGAGTTTCCGCTTTCTTGTTCTTTTTTGTGGGGGATAGGGTACTTTCAAGACAGATATTGACTAGGGGTGTGTGTGTGTGTGTGGTGTGTGTGTGTGTGTATGGTGACTGGATTTGGTAGAAAATAGTTTTCCTTATTCTGTAATTAGCAGAAGAGGAGGGATTTTGTTTGTTCATTTTGCTTTGTGACCCAGAATCTCTAAGATCTCTCATTAGACAACTGAGGAGCTCATTCCCGGAGTTTTATTAACTAAATATTCTTCCACAATATTCACCAATGGACCACAAATTCCTGAGTGGATGCCATAATTATACAAAATGATACTGTATAATTTTTATAATTTTTTTTGTGATTTAGAACAGCATTCTTGTCAAGTTGGGGAAAGCACTGAGTTAGATGTTAACTAATGTGAAACTGGGCTTTCTGTATAAGCAACATTTGTAGTGTCATACTTGAAATTATATGAAGCTTTAGAAACTTTAGAAGGTACTAAAAACTTGAAAGATATGAGAGACTGATGGAGGTGGGGGTGGTGAAATGGATGAAGGAGTCAAAAGGTACAAATTTCCAGTTATAAAATAAATAAGTCACGGGGATGTCATGTACAGCACGGTGACTATAGTTAATAACACTGTGTTGCATATTTGAAATTTGCTAAGAGAGCAGCAGATCTTAAAAGTTCTAACCACAAAAAACATTCTGTAACTGTGTATGGCGATAGATGTTAATTAGGCTTACTGTGGTGATCGTTTGGCAGTGTATACAAATATTGAATCATTACGTTGTACACCTGAAACTAATATAATGTTGTGTTTCAATTATACCTCAGTAAAAACAGATATGAGAGAATGAGAACATCACAAAAAGGTTATTTGGTAATTTATTTTCAAATCAACAAATACACACACATACACTCACTACATGCAAAGTGTTATTCTACATTGTTGAGCAGTCAGGAGAAATAGTGAAGAGTTGACTAACATCCCTATTTGTAAGGAGCTTATAATCTAATTAGAAATAAAGCATAAAGGCCTGAAAAGTCTAATTAAAACACAAAAGTCATATAATCAAAACAGTATGAAAGGCAACTTGATATATTACATAATGAGTTATCAAATTAGTGTCTAGGACAGAACTTATTAAAACTAGCTGTGCCGTTGAAATTATATGGAGATGTTTTAAAAAATTAAATGCTTGAGCTCTCCCCTAGGCCTGATTTAAATTTCTGGGCAGAGCATGGGAGAATAGGGGGTATAAATTCAGAGAAGAGTGAGAAGCTGTGGGAGATGAGACCTGGCATTTTGTACTTTATAAAACTCCCCAGATGATCCTGATGGAAACAATTTGGAACAATTTAAGCTGAGTAGTATTTGAGAATCACTGGTGTGGATCAGGATGGCATCATTGGGCAAACATATTTCTACCAGTAAAAGTGGCATGTAAACCAAATGGACTTTGAGTTAAGTGTGATTTTCAGTATTAACTCATGGTTTTTCCATCTCCACTGAGACACTGAGGTGGAGAAATAGTAGTGTAGATCATGAGAGCGAGAGTCCACAACGGAGCTGAATGGGCTTCATGGAGGGGCAACTTGCATTGAGTTTTAAAGGAAATATCTTTCTGCCCAATGAAGAAGAAGAGAAAAACTTGCCAGGGAAAAGGAACAGTATGTATTCAGGAAAGTAAAATGGGGCTTGAAGTGTGACGCGTTGAAGAGTTGTTTAGAAGAGAGGGTTCATGCAGGGTATGCTGGGCTCTGGAGAGTATCAGATATCTCTCTTTGGGTTCCACTGTGTTTTTATTAAGGAAAAATGTGAAAAGCAAGTCTAGGATTTTATAAATCTCAGTTCAATAAACTCTGTTACTTTTGTTTACTCAAGCTATACTCAAAAAGATCTTAGTATCTTATTCTTAGTATCTTATTCTTAGTATCTTATTCTTTTCATTAGAATTTGCATGTCTAGGATATGTGCTTGGCCATGAAGTTTTGTTTCTTTTTCATATTCCTTGAAGAGGGTTCTAGGTTCTTGAGTCAAGTTTATCCAACCTTTGTACTTAATAGAAAAAAGCCAGGACTATGATGACCTGGTGTGGATGTCATAAGGTATTTGTGCACAAGATATATTTGTTCAGGATGCCAGAAAGAAAGAGTGAATTTCCAAGAAGATTATCATTATTACAGAAGATTCAATAGTAGGGGCTTACACAATTTGAACCAGACACCAACATTATGGTTACCTGAGTGAGTGATTCCTGGTAAGATCAGGTTGACGTTCCTGTAGAATTTCAAAGATATTGGGTTGGCGCAGAAAAGCAACAATCTTGTCATTGTAAGCTGAAAAATCAGAAAATATAACAATATTTTTAAAATCTGCTATGAGTTTTGTGCATATAAATTGAAACTTTTAAAAATCCATTTTTCTGATTAACATTCCTAGTATTCAAAGTCAAAGTTTGGAACCACTACGAATGCTTCAATTCCAATTTGCGTGTCCCCTGTTATATAAGTATTAGAGTTACTAAGTGTGACTTACGTAAGCACTCATTATACTCATTGGATGAGCCATATCTATCATCAAATTGCAAGATGAACTTACCAGTAAGATTCTAGATATTGAGTGTTTTAAGCTACTGCTTACCAAAAGCAACTTCATAAGTGACTGTTAGAAATGGAAAATGATCTTCTGATTAAATATCAGCCATGTAGAGAGATAAAGAGGCAGAACAAGACTCACTCAAACGCAGTAGTTGCCAGCAACAGCTACTACCAAAATGCAAAGGACAAACTGTTCCTAAATTCATTGTGGAAATAAAGGCCATCAAGCCACACATAGCTCTTTATCAAACCAACCATACCAACAGCAACACAATTAGCATCATCAACTATGTACATAATACGTTAAAAGAAAAATTTATATCTTAGTCAAGATCATGGCCACAGAAATTTAAAAATATTTAATTAAAATTTATTAAGGGCTCTTTTAATACCTGTTTTTATCAAGAAGACTAATTTGTTTACTTAAGACGATTCATCTTGATTATATTTATTTATAATCAGGAATATAGATACATTTAAATCACAGAACTGAATGTCTGAATTCTCAAACATCAGAAATCCTAGTTTAGTCTCACTCTTGTGTTCATAAATATGATCCAGAAACACGCCTTACCTAAAGCAACAAATGATCAAGCAAAAGAAATATAATTCTCTAGGCATTCACCGATTCAAATTTAGATGTATCATGCTGCCTATGCATATACATTTTAGTTAAATATAAACAAACTTAAAAAAAAACTATTTGTTAACATGGAATCCAACTGTCAGACTCAAAGTTTCCCTAACTGTACATTTCAGCATACGTTATTACTAAAACCACCTTTATAACTGAAATTTTGTTAATGAGTGTTTACATTTCATCCATGATCACAGACCAGATAACTTTTTGAACAACAATTTTGCAGTGCTTTAAAATTCTATATACAGTATTCAGTATCCTCTTAGTAATGACAGAGTAAAACATAAGACTGCTTACACGTTCTTTGACCTAAGAGTTTTTCTTCCCAGTGTTGGTAAAACTTCTTTAGGCCATGGGCATTACATTTCATTTCATGGTAAAGTGTTTCTTAAGACAGTAAAAATTTTGAAGTAAAAACAGACAAATGGGGAGCTTTTCAATGGAGAACCCACATGGCCCTCCGCCAGTATGTCCATTCCACCTGCCGTTAGGAACTTGGGGTTTGAAAACTGATCTAATTCAGCCTCATCATTTTAACAACTCAAGTTGTTCTTTAGGCCTATTTGCCCACAATCATTTATATTTATTTTATAATTTTGTTCTGATATTTGCTACAATAACCTTTAAGAATGTGCCATCATTGCTTTCTTATTTTGTGAGGCTACTACAGGTTCACACACCATTGAAATGTTGTCCCAAGCATCAACATATATTGAGTATAAGCTTGTCTAAATGCTTGATTTGAAATGAGCATATATAGAGTTGCCTTAACAACTGATTTAACTTCAACAATCTACTGTAATGGCTCTACTCAGAAAAGGGAGAGTAGTACCAAAAAAAAGTTTCATCCTAGAGGATTTTATAAGACATAAGTGGTTTGAGATTCAAATCAATTTCTTAGGGATAATGGAAGAGTTTCTCAGTATGTGGCGAAAGTAGCAGGCTGACAACAGGGAAGCATCAGCACAGAACACATGGTCCATGCTGAAGTGAAAAGCAAAGATGGTTTCTGGGAAGGGATGACATACCCACTGGAACCATGTCCTGGTACTGCGGCCTACTGACTGTATTGAATGTACTCGACGGCCTGGGGAGAACTGGTGGTCCTGCGTGTCGAGAATCTTCTCCGACCTGCAAACACAAGCATCGTTTATGTTCTGCCCCAAGGCTTAGAGTACTTTGTATCAGCAAGTTGTTCCAAATACTTGACAATGAGCATTGGTAAGTACCAGCCAAGCAGAACAGATGCCAGCTGAGGCGCTGACACAGGATTCTTAAAAGCTCTGCTTTAGTGGCTGAACTGAATGGATAGGCTGAGGCATCCGGGTCCTTGAGAAGGGCCAAGGCATTGCCTATTTACCAAGTGGTATAGGAATAGTTCCATATATGTTTACATTACTGGGGTGTAGGAGCTAAATAGCAGACCTGCCTATTTATCAGGAATAACTTTGGGCCTTGACAGAACACAAACCTGCAATTATACCACCAGAGAGAAGACCTGTGCAGTCCAAAATATATGGGGGCAGTGCCAGAATATACCTTCTTTTGGCTATGGCAGGTCAGGGAATTCCCTGCCTCAGCAGAGGACAGGACGAAGAGCAGCATCTTCGTGTGAATTTCTGAGTTGGTCTATTATCTCCTTGGAAACAATTTACATGCTCATTAGAGCACCCAGTATAACAGCTCTTTCTGGTTTGAAACTCCCACACCAGAGAGCTAATCATAGCAGGTGTGGAGGAGCTAAATAGGGTTGCCCTGACCTGAATTATTTATTGTACCTATTATAGACTTAGAAACTCATACATACAAGTAGATAAACAAAAGTACGCATTAATATTCTTACCAGAAAACTTCAACATTGCTTTAGCTTCTGTTTTATCATTTCCCCCCATATTACAGAAGTCTTTTAAGACATTAGAACAGTAGTATATGAGAGGAAAAGAACATCAGGCAAAATAAAATAACATACTGGATTTCTAAGTTGGTGAGGGGTTTTCTAAAGGCTCTAAAACTGGAAATATAATCCCCACCCTACAATGCCTGCTTATCCTTCAAGAACGCTCTCATTTGAAGCATAGTTCAAACAGGCGCACCTCCATGAAGCCTTTCCTTCCCTTCAAGCTGACATTACATGTGACCTTCTCTGCGTTCCCACAGCAATTGGGGTACATTTACAAAACAGCTGCCATTACTGACAGCCTTTAAAGCATTTTTTCACTCATATTTTCATTCATTAGTATTATGGTTAGTCTCATATTTTCTCTCCTTAATAAGAACACATGAACACATGTTGTGTATTTATGTCACTCACACCAACCATCATTATTTCTACACTATGGATACTTGGTATTAATTTGTTGGATGGAAGAGATACCAAAAATTTCTACCACCTGGAATGTTTGCTAAGTGAGTATAAGAGGGTGGCTGCGAAGACTCGTGTAGGCAACTAAAAATTTTTTCTCCTGAGTTATTGGCTTTGAGGAATGAAGTCATCCACTCTGGGAGGAGATTCACTCATTAACTACCCATTGTTTGTCACTCACAGAACTTATTTCAGTACACCAACAGATGCTTTCCCTGCTGTCAGTATGCTTCTATGTATCACTATTTCCCAGAACAACTGAAGGTCTTCTCCTTGGCACCCCAGTTCTTCAAACCAGACTGCCAGACAGTGGGTAAGCCCTGACAAATGCGCATATCATGGCAGGATATGCATGTTTCCAACAGCTGGGTCAGGAAGTACCTGACCAATGCTGGGGGTCAGGTTTACCAATGCTGGGGGTATCTCCGCTCCACTGCTCAGTTTCCATCAATACTAGAGAAATCCTCATTCACATTTTAACATATACCTTAGGATCCCTCTCTCACAACAGGCTACTATGAGACCATGAAAATAACTGAAGTTCTGAGGCAGTAAAAGAAAATGTAAGGATAGTTACTAATCTGGCACATGCAGTCCTGACCAGACTGAACAGTCAGCTTTCTATTGTGATGGCGACATAAACCAAATGGGTAAAGTACACAGGCCACATGATCAAGCCAGACAGGGTCCTAATTATGCTACACATCATGCACAAGGTCCAAAGATGAGAGGTCATGTTTTTAACATGAACACTCTTAGCATCAGCCGGTTTACCACTAATGGTTTATATGACAGCAAGGTACAGATTTATTAGCTACTCATAAAACATAAATATTTTTGTAGATACCTCATCCTGCAATAGATTTATATATCATTTTTATATGAGCTTCTCATGTATACTAGTCTATGTTTGCACCTACAACCAGCAAACACACATGATGCATTACAGCAAGTATGTAAACCATGAGGGGAAATTCCAAGAATGGAATTTTGATTAATCAAATCCAGTTATTTATCGCATTCATATTTTTTTCTTATAATAGAAGCTACAGAAATATTTGACCTACAATATAATACTGAAAATATGATATGCACGTAGTCCTGAAAAAGGCATGCAGGAAAGGATCTTAATTAAATATGTCTAAGGGAATTTTTAGAAACAATATATATTAAGTGATGATATATATTCAAAGTATAAGCCCATATTTAGGATGAAAATGTTTGATCTAAAACATTCCTTTACTTTATTTAAGCTGCTAAAGAAAAAAGGGAAGCAGGCAAAGATTCGTTTTTTTTTTTCTTTAGCTGTTTTTTTTTTGTTTGTTTATTTTTGGTTAGGCTATTAAGAGAGCCCTCATGTGGTTACCACTGGTACTGCTAACTAGCAAAGTAGAGCTCAGTAGAGCTTTTAGTAATTCTTAATTCCCACCCATTTTCTCTGGGCACTTAGAGTAAATAAATCAACTCTCAGATATATCCTAATTTTAAAGAATATTAATGAGAATGTCACAATCCCACGACTTGTCCAATGATTTTAATCTAATCTACAACCCTCACATAATAAACCTCCCTATATAGTTTACCAAATTTTAGCCCACTAAAAGTTACATCCATTTTTTCCATGAAACTGCCCTTAGTGTGCAAAAAGGCTCATCGTCCTTTCTTGAACATTTTATTACGTTATGAATTCTCTCACCATCCTAAGGATTTAAGAAAATCTCTAATTTCTTCAACCTTTCCTTATATAGCCTGCTTTTTAAAATCTGTCATTTAGGCTCTGTGTATTTCCAAAGAAGCCCTGTCAACATTCCAAAACTTGTCAGCCCCCAAATGATAATCTTTAAGTCAAACTAGAACAACAGAACAAAACAGTAATGAAAAGCCAGCATAACCCCACAGACCCCCACATTCCCGCTGCCCCTCCCAGCTCCGCAGGCACATGACTCACCTCGCCGGCGCTGTGGCTGCGCTGCCTGGTCAGGTGCTGCCGATGGACCAGAGCGCTTGTGGGGCGACTGCTCTGCAGTGGGAGCCGGGGATCGATGAAAGTGGTGGTACGGGAGTTGTGGTCGACAAAAAATGCCTAGGAAACGAGCCACTTAAGTCAATACATGCCACATACTTGTCTTAGCTATCATTTCACGCAGTCAGGAAAAGACCCCCTTTTGAGTCATGATCTAGCTCCATTTTCTCCTAATGTTAAATCTTTGGGGAAATTGCTCCTTACTCGTTCTGGACAGACCAAACTGAGAAAGCCATGCTTAAACTGGATTCAGAATGAAGAAAGCAGGAAGGAACATTATTCCTGGTTTTAGGAAATATTCTAAGTGATACTCATCAAAGATATGATCTTAGAAGTCATGTGAATGGACATTTGGGCTTCTCTTAACTGATGCTCTTTAAGCTCTTACTGCTATCCATACTTATTACACAGTTCTTATGACCTGAAACTTCAAATATCATTGACTTCTCTTTCCTTTCTCCTATGCAGTCAGCCACCAAGTCCTCCCCAATTCCCCACTGTACTGTCTCCTCTATTTGTCCCATCCCAGGCTGACTACCATCCCATTATTTCACGGCTTTTGCATAATTATATTAATATAAATTAGTATTAATAGTTTCTCAGTTGTTCCACATCTCTACAACCTTATTCATTTAACTGTCACTTCACTATCAAAATATTCTTTCTAAATGCTTTGATTATATCACCATTCTAATCCACAGACTTTACTGGCTACCCTTTATTTACAGAAAAAAAAAACATTCCACATTCCACTCTCTGGTCAGTTTTCCAAGACTTTAAAATTTCCTTCCTACTTGCCTTTCCAGGTTAGTCATCTATCACACATCCGCAAAAGTTCTATCAGATACAATTACTCTGAGCAAACCAAGTTTGCATAAGTTCTTTATGCTATAGCTTTCTTATATAAACTTGTCTCCTCATTCATAATAAACATTTCTTCCCCATAATGTGAAAGGAGGGAGGAAACCATGTCTATTACGTTTACTGCAGAATCCCTGGTGACAAGAAATCATGAATGAGCATTAACCACATCCCTCAGTGTTGCAGTCAGGATTGCATGTGATACAGAGAAGCCCTTTTAAAAATTCTTTTTGTTTGTTTAATTCTAAGCTCTACACAAGTGTTATTTACCATTATCTTCAGGAGCCAAACGGTATAAGCTTTCAAAGTAAAATTCACTCAAGGTAATAATGAAGCCAAGATCTCAAGGGCAATTAGAAAATACAAGTTTTCCATGATCAAATGAAGTAAATTAGGTCACCAAAGAGAAAAGGGAGTATTAGGAGAGCCAGGAGACTCATTACCTATATATCAAGTGTCAGGGTACATGATACATGCCAAATAGCCTAAGTGAAAAAGAACTGACTTGTCAAACTGATGGAGTGCACTTAACAAAATACCTTGAAGACTAGGAATGAATACATCTAGGCAAATCCCTGGGGTAGATGGTGTATTTATGCTTAAAAAAAAAAATTCCCTTCCCATTATGAAATGAAATGCTTCTGCATATATATAATCAACAAATGTGGCAAAATAATTTATAGGTAGCTCCCAAACAGGAAACAAGTGACTTCTTTGTGAAGAAATAACTTTGAGGAATAGATGCACTAGACAACAAAGCAAAGAAATGGACGGATGGGAATCCTTGCCAGTTCCTTCTTTCAATATTCCATTTCCAAGAAACAAAGACTGGATTAAATAGAAGTTTTGTAGGAGATGATGTCACCAGCCTCACGTCCCTCAGTAATGCTCTTCTTATGCTAACCTATCAGGTGGAACATCTTTCTTCTCTGATCTTGTAAAAAAAAAAAATACAACAATGATAAACTTTACACAGGCTTGTATTGGCAGGCTCTGGTCCAAATGTCACGACTGGTCCCCATTTGATTTGGGTTTCTAATACACTTGTATATTATTTCTGCCACTATTCAAAATGTCATAAAATAGGAATTAAATTATTTTTACAAATGAACATTTCAGAATAATAGGTTATAATCAACCTCGTATCTATTTTATGTAAATTAAGATTGTTTTTATTACTAAAACAATAATATAAACCATGTTGTTTAAGGGAAAAATACAAAGAGGACTAAAATAGAATTGCCTGTTTATTCTACCTAGTTTCTTGGCAATGTCTGGAAGGGACAGGTGGCCATTTAGAGGTAACCAGGATGCACTTGTAATTATGAGGACAAATAGGCGTGCACATCTAGGTCAGCTATGATGTATATGTAGTGTCATAGTATAATTTGATGTTAAGAGGGTTGTCTAAAATCCATTCTCTAAAGAATTACATTGTAAATGCCTAGAAGGTAGAGACTCTTTCCTACTCATCCTGTTATCCCCAATAGCTTTTAGGGCTGAATCTGGGAGAACGAGGGTGCTCAGTAAATAATAAATTGCCAAAAACCCTAATATGCAGATGGCCTGACCAAAATACAGACAGACAACTCACACTGAACTAATCAAGTATTAAAAGTCATGTTCTTTTACATAAGCATAGAAACACTTAAAGATGTGAAAAAAAATAAATGAGGGATGTGTGTGTGTGTGAGAGAGAGAGAAAGAGAGAGAGAGAGAGAGAGAGAGAGAGAGAGAGAGAGAGAGAGAGAGAGAGAAATAGGGTAAAGAGCTAAAGACTATAAAGTCACAAATAGGATAGAAGGTTTTAAAACATCCCATTGTAAATGTGAATAAACTACCAAGCTAAAACCTGACAAATGAGAAGCAAAGTAGTGGTTAAATGCTTGGGATTTAGAAAAAGGCTAGTTTTGAGCTCTAGTTCTACCACTTACTAGAAACATAACCTTGGGCAAACTACTTAACTCTTAAACCACAGTTTATTTTCTGTTAAATGGGGATAATAACACCTACATCAAAGGAAATTTAAATAAGATGATTCATATACATTTTTAACAGAGTGCCTGTGACCCTTATATGTGATTACTTTATTATTACTAATTCTAACAGTTTTAACTTCTAAGACATTTTTCTAAGGATCCCAATGTTTCTTGCTACAGTCACAAGGCTCCTGTGAAACTATCCAGGCTCCTTGTAGGTATGTGTGACCCAGACTAAGTTCTAGCCAATGAGATGTAAATAGTGTCACATGGTTCTTCTGGAAAAGCCCTTTATACAAGGGGGTTTTTACAAGGTCAAGCCCTCCTTCTATCCTTTATCCATTCTGCTCCCTAAAACAAGGATGTAATTGCTGGAGCTCTAGCAGCCATGTGGAACCATGAAGATGAAGATGAATAGCTGAGCAAAGTGCTGGAAGGAACCAGGCCTTCACAACTTGAAGAACCACCTTAAAAGCCCTAGACTTCCTATCTCTGAACTTCTTTATGTGAGAGAATAAAATCTTGTATATTAAACTTTACATGGGTCCCTGTTACAGTGCAGCCAAACCATATCCTAACTGAGACCCTGACGTCTCAGAATTGCAAAGGAAGCATGGTCTTTCTAAATTAAAAACACAGAAGAACACAGAAGCCAGCAATCAATATTATAAATAAGGATTTTTATTATTTGATCAATGATGATATTCTCATTATTATTCACCTTTAAATTAATATGAGTGGGTAATAGTTTCCAATTTAAGTGACATGTATAGTTGGGAACCTATAAAACTGGTATTCTTTCTTCTTTCATCATTCTGTCTGACTCCAAAGCCCAATGAGCAGTGTCTCTTTCCCCTCTCTCTCCTTTTCATATAGTTTGTCTTTTTTTCCCATTGTGTTTTCCACCTCCTATCATTTCCTTTTCATGTTCTTCCCTCTCCCCACACATCTAACACAGTGCTTGATTTTAGAAAAGGATTTAAGTATTTATGGAATTAGGCTAACCGTCATAGCCACTCACAGCACTGGGCCTCACCACTGTTTCAACACTGAAAAGGCCACTGCTGATGCCAGACAGCCAACTGTCCACACACTGTACAATTCGCGTCGCTAACCTATCGGAGGCATGGCTGTGGGTGGGGAGTAGGTGCTATTTGTATCCCGCCAGGGGTTGGTTCAGTGTCAGAGTCAAATGGAATGTGTATATTGTTTATACACGCTTGTTAAGTCTGCCAAGTCCTTGGGGAGAAAGGTCTCGATTCAGGCCTCTATCAAAATCACATAACTAGAGCACTCACAGAATGCGGCACAAAGAAGCGATTCCTCAGCGTGCATTTTGGCTCTGCTCCGCCCATTGTGTGGCCCTCCACAGGCTTCCTTGGTGCTTTATCGACCTAAAAGGGACTACTTAGGTCACAGCCGAGCTGTGAAAAATGTATTGTACTTTAAAACGGAGAGGAAAGCATAGGGAAATTGCTGTGCAAATTTTAGGCTTGCCTTTTCTATTTCTGACGCACAAATCAATTATGTGAGGAAAGTGGATCACTTTCCCACAGGATATCCTAACTAGTTCAAGCCAGTCATGAAGTTGACCCAATACTTTTTTTTTTCTTTTTAATTTGGGTCACTTTTTATGTCACCATTCTGGATTAGCCTGCCTTTATTTATGACAGTATCTAACAGGTATTAATAAATACCGTGTGATAAACAGCATGTTGAGAATGTAGATGCCATGAAAAAAGCAACTGCATCAAAGAATGAGTCTTTTTCAGATTAGCCACTAGCAAAGCAAATTTTGAGCAACACAGTTTCCCTACTTTTAAGTTTCATTAGGGAAATTCACTCAAGCTTCACAGTGCTGGACCAACTAAGACTAAGAATACAGTTAAAAACTGAAAGGAATGCAAATACACAAACTAAAATCTCATTTTAAAAACTTCTACCCTTTCACTGCTTTGGGGCATAGTCACAGTCAGGAAATATGGGCAAGTTGGAGCCAAGTGGTATTTTAGTGAGGCCAAACAAAATACACTTCTCTCTTTACACAATTCTTTTTTTTTTTAAGCTTCTATTATTTTAAGAAAAAAATAAACAAAACATCAGTATTTGTGAAGAAATACCAACCTCAAACTCAACAAATCTAAGTTACGGAAGTTTGAAATTGCTTTCAGTTAACATTCTGCCAAACCAGAAATCCATATTAAAAGACCATGTAAACAAAATAAAACAAAAAGCACTTGTAAGCACTTGCAACTACGTGACAGAAAGACAGAACATCAGATCTTCTATCCTTCTTTCTCTAAAGAGCTATGGAAACAATGAAGGAAAAATTTGTAAGTTAGAAGTACTGCATAATGAATCTGTTCAAACTTCTGGCTTCTCAACTCTTACGAAGTCTTAAAAATACTCAAGTTAATTGTAATCTACTTTAATTTTTTTAAAGATTGTATTTACTCACACATTCTCTCCCTTCCAAAATATAAATTTCTTCTTAGCTCCTGGTTTCCTCCCTAATATTTCTCCAATTATGAGGAATTATATGCTATTATTTTCTCTATATTTTATATCAAACAGGACTTTGTTACCAATAGTAGAGATCAAAAAGTTAAAATGATACAGGGTATTATTACAAGGAAAAAATAGTCATGTTAACGTTTTCCACCACTTGGTTCATTTGAAGGAAGGACTGGTCCCAAATATTTCATGACATCTGTATCAGTCACAAAAAAGTTAAAGGAGGTTATTTGGTTAAACTGCTAAGATCAGAGATCTAAAGTTGCTAGGAGAGAAAACCAGAGTCATGGTATTTGGGCTAGAGATCTGGAAACGGCTGGTTGGTTAGTAGATGCGGATAAGCACAATACTTCAGATGTAAATTGTTAGCTAAAGGAGAGATCGTTTACATGTTGGGAGTGGTGATATTTAGATGTTGGAAATATTATAGGAAAGACACTGATATCCTGGAGATGGCTTGTACTGGCTCATGACAGCTGTTTGTGAAATCCAAAGGTATTCTGTGAGCTGACTGACAGTGATGCTACAGCTTGAAACTGGCTATGGTGGGAGAATTTACACCATGGAAAATGGAAAATGTTACAAATCAGCCCTCCTCCACACTTCTTTTTGACAGCTGCTTGTTAAATATTTACCAGCACATCACATTAGAAGGCTGAGAATGGAGTTCTAAAATCAGCCTGTATTAGGTAACATAGAAACTCACTGCCATGACATTTTAAAATAGGATATTATATATTTTTTAAAAGATACATTGCAGGTCATGAAGACAACTGTTTAAAGCTGAAAGGTAAAGTCCATCCCCACACTTGGGCAATTCCTTCAAGATTCCACGCGTGTAGCTTTTTACTCAGAAATACATTCCAAAACAATCTCTGCTCCATTCTCTCATTCAAAAAGGTACAAGTTTCAAGAAAGATTCATCTTTGTTGTCTGTGAGAATTTATGTGGCTTATTTTTTTGATCTGATGCCTTTTTACCCCCTTAACAATAAGCAAGAGATTGTTTTTTAAAAAGTGTGCCGGGTATATACTTACAGTTTAATTTCATCTCCACCTGTACTGCTATGTAATTTGAGGTGATTAAACCAGGTAACCACCATAAAAAGATATTAGTTGTTTCAAAGCAATTAAAGAGATGTGCCACAAAAATAATGTAGTGGTCAAGTTGACAAAAAAACAAAAGAAAACAAAATAAAAATGTATTTTTCAAAGTGCAGAACTTATCCTGCTTAGAGACATATGGCATTGCCTAGAGAGCTCCAAAGATTGAGTTACATTTTACTCACTTAGATGAACTGACCCAATATATTGTGGCCATTAGCTTCATGGGGGATTGAAACCAGAGTCTGTGTCATCCACTGGGGCAATTTCTGCTGCCACATAAGCTATAAGGGTCTGGTAAAATGAGAATCCTCAAGTAGGTTCAGGCTGTGGGAACTTTCACTGCACAAATATTTGTTCTTTTCTAAAAATCTATCTTCATAACCATAACTGTCACTTGCCATGGTCATCAAAGCTGGGTAATTGGACCATTCTGATACTTAAACCCCCAATCTAACATCTATCTAAAATTGCAAACCCCTAAAGTTACAAAGCTTGGATATGGAAGTATACATTTCAATGTAGCTGGGAGATATTATAGCATATGATTTTTGTAGAGAAAAACATCAAAAACTATGGGAAAGGATATTTTGTTTATGAATTTAGAGATGGTTACTGTTTCTCATTTTTATTAAAAAACAGGAAGTTTTTCATGTCATTTTTAAAACTCAAAGTTTCTTGATATTTTAATTTAGGCTCAAGTAGAATGATCTGCAAAAACAAAAAACAAACAAACAAAACTCACTCTGTGTTAATAATGTTTGAGAGTACAAAGCAAAGAGTCAGGAAAAAAAGTGTTATTTCATATTTAACATCTGAAAGGAGGCTCAGATATCACACTTTTCTAAAAATTAAACTAAATGATAAGCCCATTATATAAGCTGAAGAAATAACAAACTTCATAGTATTTTTCCAATCATCCGTGTCATTTCTCATTCTCTCTCGTATCCTTAACCCTTTGCAATGGAGTTTCACTGACTGTACTTCACTGATATGAATCTGTGATGGTTAACTTTATTATATGTGTCAACTTTATTGACTATGAGGTGCCAAGACATTTGGTCAAACATTATTCTATGTGTGTCTGTGATGTGTTTCTGGATGAGATTAACATGTGAATCAGTAGACTAGATAAACAGATTGCCCACACTAATGTGAGAGGGACTCATCCAATCAACTGAAGACCTGAACAGAATAAAAAGAATAAGAAGAGGGAGCTCCTGCCCAACTGTTTGAATTTGGACATTGGTGTTTTCTGACCTTCAGACTCAGACTGAAATGTAGTCTCTTCTTGGGTTTGGAGCCTGTCAATTTTGGGATGGAAACTTACATCATCTGCATATATATATATATGTATAATACAGTGTTTTGTGAAATTTGCCTATAACTTCTTCATAGAAACCAAACACACCAACTTGGTGTGTTCCTGTTTCCACACCTTCACCTTGGTTGTTTTTCCTCCCTATCCTCCATTTTCTCTCTGCCATAGTCTGTTTTGTTGTTGTTGTTGTTGTTTTAAATCAAACTCCTACTCATCATTCAAGGTTCAGTTCAAATCCTATCTTTGTTATAAAAACTTTCCAGGTGTCCCATGCCAGAGCTGAGTCAAACTGCGCTGAACACTTGCAGACCCTATACCAGTGCATCTCACATTCTTTAATAGTCCAACTAAGAGGCATTAAGGATAATACAATCTGGGGTGGGGTGTTTATGGCTTTACATAGGAAGTACATGATTCTGTACAAATGTGTGGATCTGATTTCAGATCCAGCTTTAAGGAAAAAATTATCTTGCTAAGGATGTTTTAAAAACCCCACTTTCATGGCCGTGGCTAATAGAGAATGTAACCACCAGAGTAGAAGGCCACTGGTCAGCAGGAGAATAAATCCACCAGAAAGACCACAATAACAGACCACTCATGGTAGAGAAACAGAGGCCACTCTGGGTTGTTATACAGTTTTAAGGCAGGAGAAAACACCTGCAGGCAGACCATCCTGTGGTGGTCATGAACATGGACAACAAAGGAAAGAACAACAAAAGGAACCCTACTTTGAAAAAGCCATGCTGCTGATTTCCAGTCAAGACAGTGGAATAGGTCAACACTGTGCTTACCTCCTCGCACAACCACATCAAAATTACAACTGAACTACAGAACAACCATCACGGAGAATCACCTGAAGTCTAGCTGAACGGAAGCCCTACAATTAAGGACATAGAGCAGAAGCCACCTTGAGAGGGTTAGGAGGAGAAGAGATGTAGAACAGGCTGGAACCATATCTGCATGGGACCATTAAAAATCAGGGAGGATATCTCAGCTGTGGAGGTCCCCCTGCCGGAGGAGGGAAGGGTCCCAGCCCCACACCAGGCTCCTCAGCCCAGGGTGTCAGTGCAGGGGAGAGAAGTCCCCATAACTTATGGCTGTGAAAACCAATAGTGACTGTAGCTGAAAGAGATGGATGGTGGTTGCAGTCCCAGGCGATACTCTTACAAGAACTGTGCATAGACTTATTCGCTGACAGACTCACTTGCTCTGAGCTCCAGTGTTGAGGCAGCAGATTCAAAGGCTCCAAGGATTTATGGGGAGGAACTGAGTTGTCTGGCTTAAGGCGAGGACTGGAGGACAGCTTTCTCTGGAGGAGAAGCTGGCGGAAACCATTGTTTCTTTGTTGAGCTATCCCTCCCACCCACCCCCATCATAGAGTGCAGATGCAGGCTGCTGTCATAGCTGAGTATCCATCAACCTGGCTAATATTGTATGGCCTGCCCTGGTGATTCTGAGACCCTGCCCCACCTAACTTTCAGGCACACCTAAGCCGCTGCCAGTAGGTTTTCCATACAAACGACCTGCCTTGGCTTATGTTACAGACTTTCCTAAAATCTCTCAAAGACTCACAAAACCAAAACAAGCAGCATCTGGCTTCAGCATGGCAGTACCTCTAGCTGAGAAGCCCTAAGCCCAGCACCAGTGACAGCAGACCTCGGTTTGTGCCTTGGCCTCTTGAGGCCTTCCAAATCCAGTACAGGCAGTGGCTATCTGTGGATTGCTTAGTGGCTCATGCCAGGTGAAGGGCACAGGCTGTGGTTGAACTTGGCCTATAGTGGGTTCCCTTTCAGGAGGCCCCAAGGCTGGCACACCCAGTGGCCAGCTTCTGACTGAATTGAACAACATCACCCAGTTGCCTCCAAGGACAACACACCCAAAGGGCTGGCTGGGCAGGCACCAGAGCCCTCCTGAGGCACATCCTGCTCTGTAGTGTTAGCTCCCGCACCACAGCTCCTCCACTGTAGTCATGGCCAGTCCTCACAACCAATCAGGCTGAGGGTCAATCCCTCCTACTAATGTGCAAACAGTAACCAAGGCTCAACTACAACAGGAGGGCACACATAACCCACACAAGGGAAACACCTGGAGCATCTGGCTCTGGTGACGAGGGAGACTGTGCCACTGGGCCCTACAGGACACATAAGGCCACTCCACTAACTAGGAGACATAGCAGCCCTACCTAATACATAGAAACAAACTCAGAGAGGCAGCCAAAATGTGTAGACAAAGAAACATGTCCCAAATAAAAGAACAGAACAAAGCTCCAGAAAAAGAACTAAACAAAATGAAGACAAGCAATCTACCAGATGCAGAGTTCAAAACACTCAGGGAGACCTTCAGCAGAGACATAGGAAACATAACAATGGAGATTGAAAACATAAAAAAGAACCAGTCAGAAATAAAGAATACAATAACTGAAATGAAGAATATTAGAGGGAATTAACAGTAGATTAGATGAGGCAGAGGATCGAATCAGCGATTTAGAAGATAAAGTAGCAGAAAACACTAAATCAGAAGAACAAAACGAATCCAAAAAAATAAGGACAGTTTAAGGGGCCTCTGGGAGAATATCAACCATACCAACATTCACATCAGAGGGATACCAGAAGGAGAAGAGAGGGAGCAAAGAATTAAAAATCCATTTGAAGAAATAATGACAGGAAACTTTGCTAACTTGGTGAAGGAAATGGATATATAAGCCCAGGAAGTGCACATGGTCAAAACAATATGAACCCAAAGAGATCCACACCAAGATACGTCATAATTAAAATGCCAAAAGTTAAACACAAAAACAGAATCTTAAAAGTAGCAAGAGAAAAGCAGTTAATTGCCTAGAAGGGAGCTTCCATAAGACTATCAGCTGATTTCTCAACAGCAACTTTGCAGGCCAGAAGAGAGTGGCAGGAAAATATTCAGTGATGAAAAGAGAGGACCTACAACCAAGATTACTCTACCCAGCAAAGCGATCATTTAGAATCAAAGGACAGAGCTTTCCAGAGAAGAAAAAGCTAAAAGAGTTCATCAGAACCAAACCAGTATTACAAGGAATCCTAGAGGGACTTCTTTACAATAACAAAAGAAAAGAATAAAATGTCAATAACTACACATATATCAATTACTTTCAATGTAAATGGACTAAATGCTCCAATCAAGAGACACAGGGTAGCTGAAGGGATACGAAAACAAAACCCTTACATGTGCTGCCACAAGAAACTCACTTAAGATCAAAAGACACATACAAACTGAAGGTAAGTGAATGAAAAAGGTATTTCATGAAAATGGAAACTAAACAACAACAACAACAACAACAAAAACTGGGGTAGCAAAGTTATATCAGATAAAATAGACTTTAAAACAGAGGCCACAATGAGAGACCCAGTAATCCACTTCTGGGTATTTATCCAAAGAAACTCAAAATACTTTGAGGGGACATGTGCATCCATATGTTCATTACAGCATTGTTTACAATGGCCAAGATATGAAGGCAGCCTGGGTGTCCATCACTGGATGAATGGATAAAGAAGAGGTGGTACATATATACAATGGAATATTACTCAGCTATAAAAAAAGAATGAAAGCTTGCCATCTGCAATGACATGGATGGACCTAGAGGGTATTATACTGAGTGTAGTAAGTCAGACAGAGAAACACAAATGTCATATGATTTCACTTATAAATGGAATAAAAAACAAAATAAATAAACAAAACAGAAACTCATAGAGAATATTCTGATGGTTGCCAGATGGGAGGAAGGTTGGGGGCAGTAAAAAAGGGGAAAGGATTATGAAGTACAAATTGGTTTTTACACAGTAGTGATGGGGATGTAGGGTATAGCATAAGGAATACAGTCAATAATACTGTAATAATTATGTATGGTGTCATATGGGTCTATAATAGATTTATCAGGGTGATAGATGGGAGGGGGTTGTGGGCAGGGTGAAAAAGGTGAAGGGATTAGGAAATACAAGTTGGTAGTTACAAAATAATCATGGGAATGCAAAGTAAAGCATAGAGAATATAGTAAATAATATGGTTATAACTATGTACAGTGCCAGGTGGGTACTAAACTAGTCCGCGAGTCACTTCTTAAATTATATAAATGTCTAACCACTATGCCGTGCACCTAAAATTAATATAAAACCATACTGAATGTCAACTACAATTGAAGAATTAAAAGAAAAAGGGGAGGAGTGAATGGGAATAAGAGCTTCAAATTTCCAGGTATAAAACAAATAAGTCTTGGGGATGTAATAGGAAATATAGTCAATAATATTGTGATAGTGTGGTATGGTGTCAGATGGTTGGTGGACTTATCATGGTGATCACTTCTTCAGGTATATAAATGTTGAATAACTATGATGTACACTGGAAACTAACATAATATTGTATGTTAGCAATATTTGAATAAAAATCTTTTTTAAAAACCTCAATTGTAAAAAAAAAATTTAAATATAGTTTTATTGGAACATAGCCACACACACAAACACACAAAAAACATGGAAAAAGCCATGCTGTTAGACCACCAGGGTTAAGGGAGTTCAGCAGTTTGTTTAGAGGAGGAATCAGACACTGTCATGAATTCTACAGTATATCCTTTATAAAACCATATGCACTTCCCTTTAGAGTTAAGGATTCAGTCATTAACAACAAATCTTTGTCATTTTCATAAAATTCTAAATTGATGAAACTCTTTAGTTACTGCTCTCTATATATCCTTACTTCTACCCAACCCTTCAAATCAAGATTTTTGGTGAGCTGGGCAGCAATAACCAGGAGGCAGCACTCCTGACTAAAAATAAATAAAATATAAAACAAAATAAAATAACATGGTCCATTTTATTTTGCAGGTATTTTGTATATTCCATGTCTTTCCTTTCCTCAAACTGAATCATAAACCTGTATAGGTTTATAACTGTACGGCTTTTATCTTTTACACCATAGGTCAAGTAGTATTAAGTCAATTACTGAATAAATTATAATAATTATAATGCTAATTGTTTTTCTTCCATTTGTAATCCCACCGTTATCTAAGTTGATGCCAAACACAGCCCCAGGAGCTGGACAGGATACTAACCCTCACTTAAGAAAAAACGGAGGTTTACAGAGGTTCTGTTCAGATAGTGGTGGATCCAGAAATCCTGACCTCATTGCAGCATGATTTTCTCAAATCCATCAAATTAGCCATGGCACAAAAATAAGAATGTAAGGAAGGGAGGGAGGGAAATGGGGGGGGAGGAGAGAGAGAGAGAGAAGGAAGGAGAGGAAGAGGAAGAAGAAAGAAGAGAAAAGAAAAAAGGAAGGAAAGAAAGGCCTAAGTTAAACAGCATTTGGTTTTCCTTATTAAAGCCCATATTTGTCTTCCAGTTATATTATCCCCATGAGCACATACTAATGATCAAACCCAGCCAAGAACCAGAAGCATTTTAAACAAGTCACATTTTAATACTACTGATGCCTATTTCTTGCAGAAATATAAAGTGTCTATTTCAACACTGAAACCCAGATCCCAAATTACCCTTGATTTTCACACTCTTGAAAGTGTACAAAAATTTACGAATTACTACAATATGCGTAAGAAGCAGAAAATTCTTTTTTATACTGGGCCACTTTCTTTGCTTATATGCTTTGTTTCAAAGGCAAGTCAAAGCATGTCCTGTTACATGAACATCCTATGCCTTCAGTCCAACAAATATATACACAGATGTTGACAGTCTCATCAGGACGATCCTGAATGAAATAAAACTTGGATTGATTGCCAGTCCCACCATTACAGAGTCAAAATAATTTTAAAAATCAAATAATGGAACAAAAGACTGGTGAAAACACACTGTGAAATTCTGAACAACAGCCCTTTCCAAAAGTAATTAAAGCCCAAAGAAAAGCATTACACATTTTATGTCAAATCCAGTTTGGAACCATATCATCTAACCTTCAAGACTGAAGAATCAGAGATCTACAAAATCTAGGAGGTAAAAAGGGAATCCTGAGCTTCCTCTAGTCCAACCTACTAACTTTTGAAACAGCTTTATTGATATGCAATTCAGATGCTATACGATTCATTCATTTAAAGTGTGCAATCAATTCACTGCTTTTCAGTATATACATGGGGTTGTGCAACATCGCCATAATTTTACAACATCCACCCCTACATACAAAAGAAAACTCTGTACCCATTAGCATTCACTCCCCATCCCATCTCCAACCCAACGAAACCACAAATCTATTTTATATCTCTATAGATTTGCCCATACTGGACCTTTCAAATAAATGGCATCATACATTATGTGATCTTTTGTGACTAGTGTTTTTCACTTAGTAAATATTTTTAAGGTTCATACACACTGTGTCAGTACTTCATTCCTTTGCAATGTCAAATTAACATTCCATTGTAAGGATCTCCTACATTTATTTATTCATTTATCAGATGATAGACATTTGGGTTGTTTTCACCCTTTGGCTATTATGAATAATGCTACTATGAGTATGTGTGCACAAGTTTCTGTGTGGAAGTATATTTTCATTTCTCTTGGGTATATACTGAGTTGTGGAATTGTAGATCATGTGGCAACTCTTTGTATAACAATTTTTTAGGAACTCTCAAACCATTTCCAAGTGGCTGCACTGTTCCACATTCCCATTAGCAATATATGAGGGTCCCAATTTCTCCACATACTTGCAAATATTTACTAGTTTCTAGGTTGTTTAGTTTTGTTTTATGGCCAATCAAGTGGTCTCATTGTGCTTTTGATTTGCATTTTCCTAACAACTAATAATATCAATGGGTAAGAATAGTCTTTTCAAGAAATGATGCTAGGATAACTGGATATCCACATGCAAAAAAAAAAAAAGAAATTGAATCCCCTTCCTCACCCCATACAACAAATTAACTCAAAGTGGATCCTAAATCTAAATGTAAGAGCTAAAATTATTAAACACTTAAAGAAAACACAGGGGTAAATCTTTTTGACCTTGGCTTAGATAATGCTTTCTTAGAAATGATGCCAAAAGCACTAAAAACAAAACACACATAAACTGGACTACATCAAAGTTAAAAAATTTTGTACTGTGAACAATACCATTAAGACAGTGAAAAGACAATCCACAGAACAGGAGAAAATATTTGCAAAGCATATTCTGATAAGGGACTAGTATTCAGAACACATAAAAAACTTACAACTCAGTAAAACAAATAAATAACCTAATTATAAAATGGGCAAAGGGTTTGAATATACATTTTCCTAAAGAAAATATACAATGGCCAGTAAGCACATGGAAAGATGATCAATCTACTCATTTGTAGAGATAAGGAAACTCAGACCCAGTAAATTCAAATGACATTATTTCAAGTCAGTTAGGTGGTTAGTGGCCAGGGAGGTCTGGACTAACCTTATATAGAAAATTATTACAGGTTTTGAACACAGAAAAACATGGATTTGTGTCTAAGACTTTACTTGCACACTTGACATCTCTGAGCCTTGGTTTCTTCATCTATCATGAAACCTATTTCATAGGATTATTGTGAAAATTAAATGAGCTAATATCTAAATATAATATCTTTAGCATAGAGCCTGGCATCTAATAAGCCATCAATACATGTGAACTCCATTCCCTTACATTATTTTATGTGCCCCTATCATACAATACCATGAGGATGCTATGGTATTTAAACATGAAGCCGTGTATGTGTTTCTGGTGATGTCACCTTTGCCAGAGCACCCATGATCTAATCTAGACCTTTACGTGTCACTCAGCCTTGAAGGATACCAACATCTGGCCTAAAACTCTTTCCTGGGATGATGATAAAGTATTTCTCATTTACAAAGACAATCTCTCCCTGTAAAGTGCAGTGGTTAAGTCACACTGATAGAGTTTGAATCCTGGATTCCTTATGTGCTTGCTAAAACACACATTATTTAATATCTCTAAATTTCAGTAAAGTGTGCATGATAATAATAATAATAACAACAACCATGAATTTCCATGAAGTGTAAATATAATAATTTATGGGAAAGTACCTAATACAGTGCCTGGCACATGGTATGAGTTTAATAAATGCGGGTATCATCATCATCATCATCATCATTATTATCATCATCATCATCTTACCTAGCAAGGCCCAATATTCTTTTCTTATTCTTTAATTAATAATTAATTTTAAAAGAATATTTTACTTCTCTTCTTTTATGTGAGTCAAGGACATTTTTCACCCTAGAACTCCCCAAGAGGGCATATCAGATCTCTAGAATCCTGTGAAATCTGATCCAATTTAAGCTCTTGGCCTTAAGTGATTAGAAAAAAAGTCTCTTCCAAAGATACAAGACAGATAAACTGCAGTACAGGCATAATCACCACCTTGTTCAAACATGTGAAAAATCCAAGACAACATATGCATTAAGTGAGGTCAAATGAGGCAAATGTAGGAGCTACTTGTGGTGAGAGCACAGGAGGAGAAGGGGGTGAAAGTGGGTAGTCTGGCAGTGTCTTCATTTGTCCAAAGCAAAGGTTACTGAATAACTGGGAAACTAGTGGTGATGAGTTTCGTTCCTTCACCAAAGTTGTTCTGAGAACTTTCTAGGAGAAATGCACTGAGGTAGAAAAGGGGGTAATTAAAAAATAAATAAAATAACTCCCAAGAAGGGGATCATCTGCTTGAGAAGATAAACACATCAACAACTATATCATGAGACAGATGGAGACAGGCGTCATGAAACAATACAAGTGAAATTATGTGGAGATTCTAGAAAGGACTGACCCTGGGCAGCTAGGAGCACCTCACCCAATATGCCCTTCGATGATGTGTCTGAAAGCCCCCACCTCCTCCATAGCACCTTTTACCACCTTCATTATAATTGCTAGAAGATATCCATTCACCCTACTCACTGGAGAAAGGCAGTTAGGTAAGAGCACAGGCTCTGGAGCTGGACCGCCTGGGTTCCAATTTAATTCTATCGCTTACTAATTGTGGGACGCTGGTCAATTCGCTTAACCAGGCTGTACCTCAGTTTCTTCTATGAAATGTGGACAAACCTAGCAGCTATCCACAAGACTGCTATGAGCATGAAAGGAACTAATCTAAGTGCTTATGCCAGCATCTGCCACATAGTCAATGTTTATGCAATGCTACACTGAGTATTAGCTTTTATCATTGTTATCACAGCAGCATGCACACAGTAGGCATTCAGAAGTGTGCTGCATGACTAAATGAAAACATGAACATAAGATGCTGCACTTGAGAAGACGACACGGAACCAAATTTCATAAGCCTGCGGAGTTAAACTTGAGAACATGCCTCTTTAGAATCATTTCAGGATTTGGTCATCCTATGCTATGTCAACTCTAGAAATCAGTCATCACTGTAGGAAAATAACTTCATAATAGTTGATAGCTTTTGATTTTATAGTAAACGGGAAAAAAGTTTACTCCCTTTAAATGTTCTGGAAGCAAAGCAATTCATTAATAAAAGGACGGCTAACATTTCGGGGCTGGAAGAACACCTATTAACTGCCTAGAGGGTGGGAGCTCTGACCTTTAAAATACAGTCAAAAGCAGTGCAGCCAAACATAGACATAGCATGAGGCTCTCCCAAATGTTCTTTTAAGTTAGCTTAGTTCACTGGAAGCCAGTCATTTGTAAAGGAAGGATAGGGAGAAATCACAGGAAAGTATACCTGCTTTAGTTAAAAATCTTGTTAAAGTCCTAAATGCATGAAGCAGAGAGGTCAGGTTCAAGTGATAAGCTTTCAAGTCTATCTGATTATTTTTCTAATTATTATTTTTGTCCACAAGGCAGGAGTGCTTCTTCAACGTCTTGCATGCCAAACAGCATTCATTCAACTGCAAGACTGTGAGGTCTCAGCTATCTACCAGCCCACCTTCGGGGTTCTTCACAATGCCTACAACTTGAGGTTGAAGCCCCTACATGAGGCCAAAGCCCCCAGGGAATACAATGGATAGTTGCGTTAACCACATTGCCGAGATACTGTTTACCACAGTTTATTGACACTCTTATAAAAGCTATGAGACAGAGCTTGTTTTTAACAATACATTGTAACTCATCTTAAACAGTATGCTAAATGCAGCTTAAACTTTTCTCAAGGTCCAGGGGTTATTAATGAGCATCTCTCTCCTGAACTGTGTCTGGCAAGTTATGACTGGCAGAAAGGGACTTCCTCCTCCAATTGTATACGATAAGTTCCCAATTCCCTTTAGCTACGGATACAAAATGATTAGCAAGTTAAGTCACTACACAGAGAAGAAATATATGTAGTATTATTGCAACTTGGGTTTTCCCTGGACCAGTGGTTCTCTAATGAGTACAGCCCTTCATGACACCAGGTAAATGTCTTGTCAGAGTTGAGAATAGAGCTGTACTCTAGGTATGCTGCTACTTGCGCATCCCCTGGTATAACACCATCAGTATTTTTCAAAGTCCTTACCTGGCCCATCTATGCCCTTCCATTCAGTAGAATGTGACAAACACTGGGCTCTCAGGCTGTTGAACCAAACTCGGTACCAGCAACACGACATCCTCCTCTGGGAGGCAAGAGCACAGGAAGTGCCAGGCGGCCCTGCTTTCAGCTTCCTAGTGCCCTAAAGGCTTCCCTGCCATGCCCACCTGATGCTGGTACAATGCCATTTTACCTGTGGTCCAGGGACATAATCACAAATCCATTCCCTTTCCTCTATTCTATGCTTCATGCTTACCACTCTAATCTTTTCTGGGCTGGGAATTAGAGGTTTATTAAAAAGATCTACAGAAAAAAATCAATAGTTTCAATGAGAGCCTAAGCGTTCCTATCATGCACTAAAATACAAGCACTTTGTAACATCTATTGTGACTGTGTATAGGCTCCCAGATAAGATTGCTGGAAACCAAGTTCAGGAAAAATAAGATGTAACTGTGGTATTATTGCCAGAGGGTACTCTGGGAGAGAATGGCATTTACTGAGTACTCTGCGCATTTCATTTACATCTGCACAGGCGTGGCCCCTGATATGGTTTTCTCCTCACAGGTCTCTCTTCATGTATAGCCTTATCTGTGAGGCATCCCGCAGCCACCTGGATAAAATGACTCTCCACTTCGTCCTTCTCTACACCCTGTCCCCTGCTTCCTTTGAAATCACAGCATTAATAGGCTCTTGGCACGCATGTATTTATTGGTCTATTGCCAATCTCTTTCTAGGAGAATGACAGATGTATGAAGTAGTTGGCTTATCTGTTTTGCATAGGTACTTGATACATATTCATTGAATGAATGAGCCAAGCATAGTTACTTTAAATATCGTGTCATTTTAATCCTCCCCACCCTTCAAGTCATGTATCTCAAGTCTTTTCACAGACAGGGAAACTGAGATTGGTTACTAGCTGGAGAACATACTGGCATGGACCCTTCTTCCACCAGGCTGCCTGGGTTAGGGCACAGCTCAGCCTGTGCCCACCCCTGTGACACTGGGCCAGTCACTGATATTTCTGATCTGTAACTGGCAATAATAGTAATAGTACTGCTTATAGAGTTGCTGTCAGGAGCCTATACATATGAAAAGCTGAAACAGTTCATGGCTCCTAGTAAGCACTAAACAAGAGTTAAATAAATACAATCTTAGCTGAGGAACACCTTATAAAAATGACAAAGTTTCTGACTCCAATTTCATACTCATCTAACAACTTCCTCATGATAGCCCAGCTTTCCGGTTCATTCGTCCACAGAAGAAGTACACATGTGGTTATTCTGGCCTGTGTGACAGAGCTTCTTGTCTCTCATCATCAGTTAATCAATCTCTGAATCTTGTTTAATGTGCTAACAAAATCGGGGTTCTGAGCCAACAAGACTGACGCCCAAACCCAGACAGCGTCACCAAGTCACACCTTGTGCAGTTGCTTAGCAACCCGCAGCCACCTTCTCCAAACAATACAACATTTACTCAACTACCCATGACATAAGTTGTTTAACGAGGGAGAAGGAAATGTCATTTCCTAAGAAACCCTGTCTCTAATCAGCAGAACATGGTGAGAGATTACAGGTGGAAGAATCCAGGCCAAAGTGAGTGTTTCATAAACAGGTGCCCTCACACCTGTCCACTGCATGCACTCCTTCAGAATAGTGTAGTAACTGTAGTAACAACCTGCTTGTGCAGGTTTCTCTCAAACCTGGAGATGGGATATTTCACCTCACAAAGGGCTTTCAGCTCTCACTTGAAGGGCAGAGCCCAGTGTCAAGGCCACGGCAGCCCCTAAGCACTCAGCAGCCCCCCCCCCCACACACACACACCCTACATCTCCCCCAGCCCCACCCCCGCCCGGCCACTCCTGGGTGTTACCTTGCCCTGATGATCGTGTTTCATTTCCCAGCCCCTCGGCAGCTCCAGCTGTTTGTTTGCGAACATGTTGAGGAATCCCACAAGGTCCCGGTTATGCTGGTAGCGTTCAAAGTGATGGGTGTCCCGCCGGACTTTGGTGACCATGTGCTTCAAACACGTGTTGTTTGTAAACATGCGGTAGGCACTCTGGTGAAAAGGATGGAGAAGTAATGTTAACCCCCTTGTGACATGCAAAAGCAACATGTATGCTACATGTGGGTATATCTAGCCTTCCGACTGGTTGGTATACAGGCTTCGGCATAACTCTAGACCTACACATGGAAACAGCAGACAGGACAAAATATTTGATCAAAATAACATAGAAACGCGATACAAAGTAAGGTTGTCTTCACTGATGATTCTAGGTCTCTAGTGAACAAGAATGCTGTGGAGGCTCATTCTACAGGGGATGTTAGGTCCTAAAGTTGGTGTTAGGCAAAAACAAAACACAAAAACAGTCAAAATCACACCATGCTAGAGATAAATATAGCACCGCACAGTGAGCCGCAACATAGCCAGTTTTCCCTCCAGCATTGGGACAGATCATTGGTTCTTGGGGTGAGAGCCAGATGAAACTGTTGGCATACATTTAGAAGTCAAGTTGTAGGGAGAAATGCTTGGCCATGTATTTGAATAAGAGAAGTACATGCGATGGGCTGAGCTGCTCTCACAGTTGAGTCATGTACAACTGAGACCACAGCAGATTGAGGTTTCTCGTCTCACATCTTCTTCGAGGCATTAAGCTCAGTGAATGGAATGGCGGACAGAACTTCCTGGACTACATACCTCAGTATGTTTTTTCTTTCTCTCTCTGTTGTTCCAATGTTCATATGTGACTGAATTGATATGATTGAAATGCACACTTAATAAAATCCCGTTATACAACCACACAAAAAAGTAATTGCTTTGTCAAAGATGCTTCAGTTTTCATCTCTATAATACTCAAAGAAGATTCTAAAAATTGACCATAATCATGGGTTATCCACACAAAAAAAGTCAGTCAACAAATACCACTGCACAATACCACATGCCAAGGATTAGAAAAGGAATAACTATATGGAGCCATTTCCTTGAATCATCAAACGGAATATGATATCCATGAAATTAACTAGGCCAGGAATTATCCATCTTGGAATTCTATTCTTCTTAGATTCAAAAGACTTTGACTTCCTCTTACAGTTTGGTGTCCCAGGGACACTAGACTGAATCTGGATGCCTTTGGGTTTTACTTCACTGGTTCTGTTATTTATTTCAGTCTAAGACAAACCAAGGCAAATCCGATAGAAACCAGAATCCCTGGAAATCATTTCATTTAAATAAACGTTCACTTTCTTCGCCGCGTCTAGTTCTGTGGCAGCTACTGAGGATAAAAGATGAATGAATATGAGGATGATCAACATTGCTTCTAATTTTACAGGGTCTCTCAAGAGGTGCCATGTCCGGGTCTAAACATTTATTATTGATGGGAGTCCCTCTGGAGCTTTCTTCCTGTTAGCACAGCAACTGGCAATGATTGAAATGGTGGCTGCTCCCCAGTCTGGGCCCCTGAGTCCCTGAGTGTATACAGGGATCAGAGAACCTTGACAACCCAATTTGGAATGTGAAACAAACCTTTGTTAGCTTAAGCCAATGAGATGTGTTTGCCATTATTGACATGTAACCTAAACTATATAAAATAACTATTATATAGTTATACTGATTGATTCACATCATGTACTTCTTATTTTGCATTAAAATGTTTTTTCCCTATCAAAAAGGAAGGAAGGAAGGAAGGAAGGAAGGAAGGAAGGAAGGAAGGAAGGAAGGAAGGAAAAAAGGAAGGAAGGAATGCCACATTGAGTTGTCTTCAAATACTAGTGTACTACTTCCTTAATCCACCTGAGTATAAACTATTTTGAGGTCCTATTTCAATCTGACAGTCTAAAAAAGGAGGTTTTGATGGCTGTGAGAAATTGTGAGGTTCAGAGCAGAGAATACTGCCAAAGCAGGCAGGCCTACACAGGGGCTCTGGGCAATTAGAGAGCCTGAGAGAGTAAGAAGAGAAGGAGACTAATAAAAGAAGCCGAAGATTGTCAAAGACAAACGTTAGCTAATTAATAGTTTAGCCCTGTGGCTGACCCTGCCTTTGGGTTGAATGTACAATCAGCAAGGCATCTGTTTTTCGCATTTGGCTCTGTGCTGCTGATACATTATCCCAGAAGCCATTGCAAGCTTAGAGGCCTGAGACCACACAAACTAGTGTGGAGGCGATGGTAATGAACTTTCAAGTCAGACTCCCTAATAAGTCTCTTTGGGGACAAATTATGGTGGAATAATTGTCAGATAAATCATTAGATTAACTGTTATTCTAAATAGGTATATCTCTTGCCCTCCCTCCCCCATTCCATTCTCCCTCCCCCCATTAAAATAAGTAAATAGGCCACATCCTGCTTCTTTATCTAGAGTACCAAAAATTCTCCTCACTCTGTGAAAGAAAAAAAGCAGAACTTCATTAGGGCAAGAAGTAATGGTAATTAGGTGAAGGAACCCGCCCCAGCTACAGGCTTGAAGTAATTCCCTGGGGTTGGACAGCTCTTTAAGCACAGGAGGCTTAAGGCTGGTCTAATAATTATGTCCTTTCATCTTTTTCCTCTCTACTCAATGAGACATGTAATATAGTGCCAAGTTCCAGTGATCTTTGCAAAGATATCTACCAAAGTAAATTAAGTGCAAGAAAGATTTTTCTCATTAGTAACTAGCAAACAATCTTTAGAATCACAGGTTTTTCAAGTCTGAAAAACATGCATGTGACTATTAGGGGCCATACAAAACACTTCAGGCCAACAGAAACATCCCTCCAGCAATTCTGTTCAGCAAGGATCCTCATACTCCAGTTCATACAGAGCCGTGATGAAGAGCTTACCTAGTCACAGCCCTGTCACTCACGGACAGAGACAAAGAAAGTCATTAATCTCAGCCTCAACAGGCTCGACTGTAAGACGGGATAATAATAACTACCCTGCTTTCCTTTTTTTGAAATTAAAGTTTATTGGGGTGACAATTGTTACCCCAATAAAAGTTACATAGGTTTTAGGTATATAATTCTGCAACACGTCATCTATATATCACACTGTGTGTTCACCACCCAGAGTCAGTTCTCCTTCCATCACCAAATATTTGATCCCCTTTACCCTCTTCTACCACTCTCCTACCCCCTTACCCTCTGGTAACCACTAAACTGTTGTCTGTGTCTATGAGTTTTTGTTTCTTCATTCATTTTTCTTGTACTTTTGTTTGGACCCCACTTTCCTCATAGGTGTGTTCCACATCCAATGGAACAAAGCATGTAGAAGTGCTTTGAAGAGGTAAAAATAACTACAAAAATACAGAGTAGAAGTAAAAGAATATATGAGGGATTTTACCTACCATATACCTATTATAGCAGATGAATAACAGCAGTAAAATGGTTTTCTACACTTGAGGTCTTGGAAGATCTTGGGCCAGAATCCCACTTAGAATGAATGGAAGAAGGGTTTCATAACCTTTGATTAATTATGTACTACACCCTGAGGATACAGAAATGAGCATGTCCTGATCACTCAAAAGGATAGAGAAGGAGAATTATCGGGGGAGGTGGGGGGAAGAGGTTCACAGAAAGTAGAGTTTGGAAGCCAAAGATCACAGTGGCAGTGAAAGTGCTGAACCATGCTGATGGAACTGGCAGAGCTAAGAATGAGAGTGGTCAAGGGTCAAGAAACACTACACAGGTGGGATTAAATTAAAAGAGGTTTGTCTTCAAATAAGCTGATGTCGACAAAGCTGTGGGTTAAAAGAAGCATTCATTCTCCCTCTGGGGTTTAGCGGTTCTAACTGGGTGAGGATCCTTTTCTGTGTTTTGAGTTGTTTTGTTTCAGTCTTACAGAAAAAGATGCAGTAAAGAGATGTGATTTTCTACCTGAAACAAAAGTAGATTAAGGAAAGGCACAGGGGACCCATTTCAGAGCATAATCTCATTCATGATAACGCACAGAATGACCTCACCTGGGGAGCTGCTGTGTGTAAACTCACGAGCAGCCAGGTGAGCTGGCAGGGGTGGGTAGTGGACAGGGCCCTGTTGAATGATCTCTAAGCAGCACAGGCTTTGCTTTCCTTTGATGTGATTTAAAATGTCCCTGTTAGCTATTCTTTCTCTACTCCCAAACTGCCTTTCCCAACCTCCCTCTTGGTTGATTCTTGTCTTCCTAGCAAGAAATAAACACTTGATGGGTGAGTGAATGATGCACTGAATTTCTTAAGTGCAATTCTGTTAAAATTATACTCCTTAGAGTTTAATGTGTTTTGTTAAATGAGAAGTATTGAAAGGAGCTGAGGGGAATGTTATTGCCATTTGGCAGCAGAATAAGAAAATTACATGTAAACATTCAGTTCTTATCAATCAACTAATGCAAATAATCATCCCTTTTTCCTTCTGTGCCAGGTTTTGGTTTGGTTTTCTTTTTTTAGTTTTATGGTGACTGTATGTCCTGGATTACCTGGCTCAGTCTTGATTTCACCTAATTCTGTTCTGTTCAATACCACAGGCAAGCATATTACTGCTAAATAAAATCTATCTTTCATATTTCAAAAATCCCTCATCAAGTATAGGTATTCTGAACTCGCGCTTGGAAAATAATCATCACTGCCTCTATAGCAAATGTCTCTCATGTGTGAGAATAGATGTGAATATCTGTATACATTATTCACTACACAAAATGTATTATAAAAGATCAATAACTTTGTTTCCGTAAGATTTATGCCAGGATATGGAAATAATCCTGTCTTACACTCTGTCTTTATTTGTATCTTACACTGTTTGCCTATATTCTTAATCATAGGGATTTTACATTGTTTTCATCTAGCTAAACAGTAAACTGGAGGGAAAATTTAACTTATTGACCATACTAACTGTAAACTATCAATTCATCTGTTTTACAATAGAAGGAATTATTGACTTGTAAGAATATATGTAGTCTGGGGCTGGCCGAGTGGCGTGATGGTTAAGCGCTGGCTTGGGAAGCCAGCGGCCGCAGTTCGGGCCCCACATATGAGGGCCAGTGACACTACCCTCAAAAAAATAACAACAAGAATATATGTAGTCTGGACCGGCTGAGTGGCGCGTTGGTTAAGAACTGGCTTGGGACGCCAGCGGCCCCGGCTCAGATCCCACATATGAGGATCAGTGACACTGCCCTCTATAGCTAAGATGGTGAACAACAGCTCGACCTGGTTGCCTCTAAAGATAAGATGACGTTGCGGGCTGCAGCGTCTGCTACAGTGGGTTGTCATAGGCTACAGTGAGTGGCTGGCAGCCAGCGTGAGCTATCAAGAGCCACTGTGAGCGGCCATTCAGAGGCCAGCGAGCAACTGCCTCACCCGGGAAGAGCGCAATGATGATACCAACATGGGCCAGTGAAGTGACGTCCTCCGCAACTAGACTGAAGAACAAAAGGACAGCAACTTGTCTGTTCCCCTTCCCCAGTTCCCCAATGCTGTTCCCCTCCCCCAAATCCCCAATAAAAATCTTTAAAAAAAAAAAGAATATATGTAGTTTGGAACAGTATTTTTCTTTATTAAGTACTAAAGAGTTTATATGATGGAATTAATGTATTCCTAGAACTTATTAAAAGCGAGAGTAATAATTATTTGGCATTATTTGGCATGTGTTATAAACATTATTCAATTTCATATAATGAATATATTTATGTATGACAATTATTAGACAAACACAGACATATCAGCTATAAAAGACATGACACTGATAACTAATACTTGAGTTATCAGGAGAAATGGTTTATCAAGACAATTTTGGAAAAAATCTGATTACAACCAACAGAGGGCAGTACAAGATATCTTAAAGCAACCACAGTACAAAACAGAAAAAAACCCCAGTACTTTGTTTCTCAAGTTTTCCTTTAGAGTTATGACAACCATATATCTACTTAATTTTATTCTCTTCATTAAAAAATGATTAGGTAAATTACTGCTACATGAAATCTATTTTTCATGACTGGCTTCCAACATAAACTGATATCTCTAAATCATTAAAAAAAAGAGAGAATTAGGAAAGCTTTTAAAATATACTCTTTGTATGCTGAAATTTTTCAATAATATAAACAGGGAATCTACTGAGACAGTTATAGATCAGAAACAATTCAAGCAAAAAAAAGGGCTAGATAATAAATCTTGGAATAATCCAGCTACTTTAATTCCTGCCAAACATAAATCAGAGAAAAAAGCCTTCCTAAACCTGTCAGAATTTAAATCTTATACACAGATGCACAGCATGGATCATCTTTTTAGCCAGTAATGAATGCAATTCAGATTGGAGGAAAAAAACAGAATGTTTTAGAAAGAATACTTTAAATTCAAAAGCTTTACAGGCTTATTGACCATTTTATCCGGGACAATATAAGTTCCATGAGAGCAGATAAAATGATAACTGTACATGGCTGATGCTCAGCAAATATGGTTGATGGCTGGAAGAATGGATAAAGAGGTTGTTCTATGGATTAAATAAAATAATGGACATAAAGCACAATGCCTATCTCATATAAAGAATCAAAAGTTGTTCATAGTTGATATTGTTATTAATGGTTGAAATAGAAATTTCAACCAAATGGTTGAAATTCATTTGTGTGTGAATTATAATAATAATACAATATTTATAATTAAAAAAAAAACAACGAATAAGGGTTGCCCAGCAAAAGAAGTTTTAAAGTCATGCCCAAGGAAAGAAAAGAGAAAACCAAAGACACTATGAAAACAAAATAAATGAAAAACCTGTAAGCCAATGAGTATTTGCACACTGTTAAAGTAAGTCTGTTGTCAAAAGTCTTGGATTATGATGTGACAAAGGCAGTGAGGTCATTTAATGCAACATCTCTTTACAATAACTATGGTCAAAGACCAGATATATCAGAATCACTTAAAGGACCTTTAAAAAAAATACAGACTCTTGGTATCTACACCTAGTGAACCAGAATCTCTAATGTTTGGAAACCAAGAATATGCATTTATTTTAAAAAGTATCAAGTTTAAAAACCACAGACTTATACCACAACCCAATGACTGTTAATCCAACCTCTATGTAAAATTCCGTAGTGATGAAGAACATGTATGAAAAAAGGCAGCCCATAGAGAGAGAAAATTTAGAACTCAGTGCTGAATAAGGTCACATTGGTAGTTTGAAACACTATGGAAATCGGTAAATGCAAATCAGGCCTTCATATTATTTGGTGGGATTCTAGACTAGGAGTGGGCTGACTGGTTGTGTTTGCAAACAAAGTTTGGTTGGAATACAGCCAGGTCCACTCTTTTACGTGTTGTCCTTGGCCTGAACGCTGAAAATATTTACTTTGGCTCTTTACAGAAAAAGGTTGCTGTCTTTTTCTTGATACAAGGTCTAGATTTAAGAAAATTGATGGAGAAAATAAAATGCTAACAATACACATTCAACTTCAATCTGTGCTGTTATATTGCAAATAGCGTGCGCACGCACGCACGCGCACACACACACACACACACACACACACACACAAAGAAATGTAAGTCCAGTGTTCAAAAACTATTACCTGGTTCAACAAAGAAGTGCTGGCCTCGTTGACAGAGGAGCGTAAAGTTCTGATATGTGTCTCCTTCATTTCACTACTGTCTTTCTCATTAACAAACAAAAACATTTATGTTGGAATTAGACTTGTTCACAGGTTACAACTGTAGGTTGACTACTGATATAAGAGATCAGAAAAATCAACAAATGCATTTTATATATTTTATTATTTGTGAATTGTGTGTATATATCCTTTGCTTCAGTTAAATTTATATTTTATACACACACACACACACACACACATAAACACACACACACACACACACACACACACACACTTTTTTCCCAGAGAGCAGATTGGTTAAACATTTACCAGCAAATCCCTGAACACCCAATCAGTAGCTATTTCTTGAGGTGTTTCTCTCTCTCTTATCTCCACATTCTAATCTATTAGCAAAACTGTCAGCTCTCCCTCCAAAATATGTCCCATACTCAACCATTTGTCACCATCTCCATTGCCATTGCATTAGTCCAAGCCCCTTCTCACCCAGCACTTTTTCATTTACCTCCCTGATGCCAGTCTTGCCCTCTAAAACCCATTCTCAGCAGAGCAGGCAGAAGGAGCTTTTAGAAGTCGAAGCTACACCCCTGTAGGAAATCCCTTTAGAATAAGTTCCATTTCAAACAAAGCCCAAAGCCTGTGCCAGATCCTGCAAGCCCTACCTTCAGCAGCCTGGCTCACCTCTCTGCCTTTACTATGTACAACAAACTCATCCGTGCCCTCAGGCCTCAGGTTCTTCCTTGGCAAGGGAGGCTCTGCTCCCAGACTTTTACCTTACTGGCTTCCTGACATTTTACAACAGCTTGACTTGGCTCTCCTTTGGAAAGGCCTCCCCATCCACCCGCTCTAAAGTCAGTGCCTCTAGTAACTTGTCTGCTAGTCGCCCGAACACAGGCACCTGTACTGTTTCGGTTGCCTCATGTCACATGGCACTACCTGAATTATCTTTTCTTGTTCACTAGTTTGTTATCTTTATTCTACTCTGTCTGTCTTGTGTACCACTCTATCCCCAGATGCTACAATGTACCATGCAAGTCACAGGTGTTTAATAAATATTGTGTTCTTTGGATAATGACCAATGAACAAACAACAAAAGAAAATGTGTGTTATCTGACTTCAAGTCCAAAGCTCTTCCCACCCCAGCATGATACTTTCTGTTTTAGAGTGGCAAGTCTAAATGTTAGCCCATTCTTCCTTGCAGGACAGCTTACCGTCTCCTAGAATTGTCCCAGACATGAGTTTAGTGTCACGTAACCTGTCTTCTGTCTACCTTTCCAAGCTCAAAACTGACTTTCGCTGCTGTCCCATGCTCTCAACACACTGGCCACACCAAACTGCTATACTAATAATCCAGCTTCAGCACTTTTGTAGCAATTATCAAGATAGCCCTGCAACTTCATAAATTGAGCCTCTTATTTTGCAAATGCTGCTCCTTCTACATAGAATGCACAGAATGACCTAACATTTAGACTACATATAATGCTCTGGCCCTTTGTGTTTCTAGGACAAGTTCCTACTCAGCTTTTAAAACCTTATCTCAAATGCAAACCCATCTATGGCTCCTCCCATGCGTCTTTCCCCCCAGAGTTAGTCACTCGCTCCATCAGGCTATTTTTTACAGCCTTCCATTATTGCATTCATAACTCTGCTTATTACATTGGAATGTGTTTTCAAGTCTGGGACTCCAGGACCCACAGTTGCTGTTATTTTTGTATCTTAAGGACTTAACACAGTGCCTAGGACATAACAGGAAATCAACAAACTATTGCTAAATTGAATGCAAAGTCTAATGCCTCTTGCACAAAACCTGAGGCCAGCTAGCATGCTACTCATTGCTCACCCTCCTCCCATGTCTCCTCTGTTTTAAGCTAAACCTGTAAACCAGGAGATAATGAGTAGTAAAGCCAGACAGATGCTTATACTTATAAAGCAAAGCTAATGAAAGAAGACAAAAATATTTTAACATCAACAAACATGTACACACTAACAACCTCACAGGCAACTCCTGGTAATAGGACGATGCTGACTTCTACTTTTCCCTATAGCCTACTCCATTTTTCCTAAGGCATATAATTTGTTTTGTTAAATTCAATATATTCTTCCATTCCCTTAACAGGCCTCTCATTTCAACTTTCCTCTTAGTATTCATTAGTTATTCATTATTGTTTATTATTTATGTATTATTATTAACACTCAGAGTCATCTTCTTCAGTTTCTTATTTATTTATCCACCAAACTTTGCCAGTTCCCTGCCTGGGATTCCTCTCATGCTGGATCCTTCTCTATTTCCTTACCTCCTAGTCCAAGTTCTTACAGCTTTACTTATATGGCCAGTGTTTCCCTTGTTCTAAAGCACTACATGTGCAGCTAATATAACCTTCCTCTAATTAGTATCTTCACAGGCCACTCCCTCAGCCCTCAGACACTCGTAGGTAATACCTTTAGCCCACTGTGTTATACCCACACACCTCCCAGAAACACAAAACCTCTTTCTTTGTGTCTCCCTCATACCTTGTCAAATGTCCAGCTGTTTATTCCCACATTAACACCACTGATCCAACAAGATTCAATCCTTTGTCAGACCAAAGCACTAAAAGTATTTCTTGTTTCTTCTCTAACAACCAATTTTTCACCAAGTCTTATTGATTCTACCTTCAAAACCTCTCTTGAACCCATGCACTTCTCTCCAGCCCCATGCCAACATCATGGTTCCAGGCACCACTGTCTTCTCCCGGCCATGGACGAGCCTTTGTTTTCATCATTCTGCTTTCACACTGGCCTTCCTATAGTTTCCAAATTGGAGCATATCACACTACGTGCATAAGGGCTTTTCACTGATCTCAGAATAAAATCCAAACTCCTCTCATGTCCCACAGCCAGATCTATGATCTCTGGATCTTGCTGACTTTCCAACCCTACATCACATCACATCACTCCCTCTTTCTTTCACTACACAGCAGCCCTTCTGCTCTTCTCAGAGTCTTGGGGTCCCTGCACTTGCTCTTTCAGCTGCTTAAAATAAGCTTCTCTGAGCTTTTCCCATGGTTGATGATTTCGCATCTTTCAGCTTTCAACTCAAAGAGAGGCATTCTGTAACCATCTTTCTAAAGTTGCCCCTATTCTTTGTCTACCCTACCTACCATAATTTCTAGCATAAATCATGCTCTCAGGAATATTTATTGGATGAATGAAATAACTTATTATGTATGTAGGACACATTTTTCACTTCTATTTTTGCTCATGCATGTCCTCCACCTAGAAGGCCCTCCTACCCTATTTTCACCAACCAATGTCCATTATTTATTCTGTGATCCAACTTAAGATTCACATCACAAAGAAACGCTTTCTAACTAACTTTTCCTATAACATTCTAACTTTTTCCTTCAAAAAAATTTTAGCATGTTATATAATATTTTAAAAAACCTTCTCTATTTTTTTCTAGAAATATTTATTAAATATCATTCTTCATGAACAGAAAATAGATGTACAACATTTTTCAGTCACCCATGGACTTCATATACCCTAGTTCCTCCAGGAAGTTATTATTTCCTGAGTAAAATAAAAATTTTTCATTACAGGTAATAATTCTAAAATAAATGTGGGAAATGGGCATGCAAGTAGAATTAGAGAAACTGGAAACTGTCATAAGAATTTAATTGGTGGGGGGGGGGCAGGTTGTGGGAGTTTCTTGGTTAAGGAACCAAGATTAGGAAAAGGGTAGAATTGTGGTTAAAGGTGAGGGATAAGAGGAAATGAAAGCAAACAGGTAAAAGAGAGTCAAAATGGTTTCTCTCTGTTTAGATCACTGATACAAACTCTGAAGTTTCTTATAATCTTCTGGTTAACTAAAGATTTATTCTTTTAGATGATACAAACATTTTTAGGCATCTAGTGAAATCACAGAGCTAGGGCGTCTAAAGAATAGACACATTAATAAAAGGGGGGAAATGTAAATGTACTTAATCCTAAACAAATCACCATATCTCCCCCATTAACAAACAAAACAAATAAAACCCCCTGATCTTCCATACAAACTTCATATATCTTTAAAATAGGCCTTTCCTGACTGATTTATTTTTCAGATGGCAGCCATGTATAAATTTAAATTATTTCTTTTGGAGAACTTATACCACAATCTTAAAGCCCAATCTGACCACTGCCTGCTTAGTTATATCTGTGCCAGGAAAATAGTCAGTAAGAGCATAGGCTCCAGAGGCAGTGTTTCCTGGATTTTAATCCCAGTGATGCCACTTAGTAGCTGTATAGTCTTGGTAATGCTAACCTGTGTCTCAGTTTCTTCACCTGGAAAGATGGAAGTTTTATCTAACGTATAGCTTTGTTTGATCTAAATGGGTTAAAACATATATAGTACTTAACACACAGCTTGGGACACACTTAGTGCTCAGTAAACATGAGCTACTATCACCCTTACGATCACTACACACACGAGGATTGTTTCCTCTGGTCTGCAGCTTTCTCCAGCACCTACGTTCAGATTGGATACTCACAGGGTTAGAATGCAGCACAGTGAAGAACTCTGGGCTGATGAGGAACTTCACAGGGGGAGACTGTAACAGCAACGAGAGCCTGGATCTGGAGGTAGAGTGGGGTAGGACGTTCTCCCGGCGGAAATCTAGGTGGGCCAGACCACAAAGGCTTTCAGGGAGAGCTTCCCACGTGGACAAAACGTATCTATTCACTTGCATCTATGCATACCTAGGCCATCTGCTATTATTTCATCCCCTGAATACTTTTTCCTTTGATGTACACTCACACATAAAATGTGATGGCTCTTAATTACACTAAAATGCACTTGAATATTTCTAGGCACTATTAACATTTTTATGCATCCTTAGATGCTGTAAGTGATCAGATTCAATCTTTTCCCACTACCCCACAGATCCAGAGATTAAAGTAATTCATATTCTATTTGATTTGGGGGATTCTTAGTACAACTGAAAAGGATTAGATGAGGTGTCTGATGAATTCTACTTTTTGAGCTGGATTACCAGATCTTATTGGAGATAAAAAAAAAAAAAGCCTCATGTTCTGGAAATCCTTACTTATTTGTTTTCTACTTTTATGAGATTACAAAACAAACCAACGCAAAGGCTCTTACCTGCACTGGCTTGGTGAAAATCGGCTTCTTCCCCTGCCCCATCAATGGCATTGCTATTTTCCTCAGGCCTCTCGTTAGTCATGGTTCTGCGGATACTCTGATATCTAAAATCATGAGCTTAGAATTACCTCACAGCAGCCTCTGAAATGTGGGACTCAACTCTTCTCCAGAGCCTAGAAGGTTTTCAGTATCTTCCCAGCATCAACCATTTCCTCCCCAAACCTCCATTCCCTGACATTCTAGGCCAACTGTTTCAGTAAATTACATTCCATTGAATTTCTTCTGTCCATTGTTTGTGGAACATTTTCCTAAAAAATTAATGTTTTGTTTTTTTAAAAATTGTGGCACTTAACCAAAGAAAACTAAATTCCTCTATCGCTAAAGGAAAAAAACAACTCTGTTCCCTAGCAATTAGTTCTAGAAAAAGAAAGACAGATTTTAAAAGCTTAGGCTGATAAAAAAGATGTATCACAAACGAAGATTCTAGATATTTAAAAAGATATTTGGCTTGAAATTATAAAGGTATATATTCTGTTTTACTAAAAATCAATGCCTTGTGTTGACTAAAAGTGTCATCATTACTTATTCCGTCTCCAGTTTCCAAACCAGCTGTGTATATGGTTATTTTTTTTAATCCAGAGAAGTTAAATGCAACCTCAATGAATCAAAGAGGTAACAGCTACATCTTAATGACAGGACATTCAAAGATGAAAGAGAGACAACCCGTGTTGTCTACTTTGCACCATGTAAAAATTAGCCCAACCACAAAACAGAACAGTCATGGCAAAAATGCCCATCCTCACCTCCGGTTCAGCTGCTCCATTTGCTGTATGGAGTTGGACCTCTGCAGCACCTGTGGGGCGGGGGGAGCGGTGGGCCGCTGCCACGTCGTGGTTCTGTTTACGTGATCCACATAGAAGATCCTGCCATGGCTGTCTATGCGTGCCTCCCAATCTAAACAGAAGGAACGAATGCACCAGAGGGATTAGGAGGAGGAGCTGAGGCCTTAATGTGGTTCATTAAGTTCCGCACGTGTTTTCCCTCTCTGACATGCTGTAATTTGGGGCTAATAACATATACCTCACTGCATAATCCAGCACTTCCCTTCAGTTCATACCAGCATCTGTCATGACAGGTTAGTAAACATCTCCTCTGTGTATAATGCCAACCCTTTAAAGGGTCTCTAAATGTACAGAATCCTTCCCCATCTGCCCACAATGCTCACCCTTCATAGATGAGTGCCAGCATTTTCAAGATACAAATAGTATCATAATACTTTAGATATTCACATCAAAATTGGTATTGATGTTTGTTTTCACCGAAAATGGATTATTCTCTGATCTTCCCAGTTTAGATGATAGAGTCCTAACTGGAAACGTGCACACGAATATTTATATATAATTTTAGTAAATGAAATCTTCAGAAGAAAATAATGCTAGCCTAGTCATCGTCAAATACTATCATTATCTACACGCTTATTTGCATTTCCCCAAAGGTGAATACATTTTAGAGCAAGGGTAATTGCTTGCATCCAACCTCAAATAAATACAATGTTGTAAAAGATTATTTAATTTTGTGTTTAAGCAGTTGGATTGATGAAGTGTGCTAATCTTTGTAAACAAATACATAAGTGCGTGTTCAGTAAAAACAGCAAGCAGAAGGGTTTCAAAGCCAGACGTTCTACCACTGTGACTCTAGAAAAGGCTACTCCCCTATTAAAATACACAGATCATGACCTAATGTTTTCAAAAGGCAAAATTTTAAAACTAATTACAGTTGGGAAGGGTGATTTATATAGGAACATATGAAACTAATGGAGATCAATTCTTTAACCAGAAAAGTTCTTTGGGGGGGCATACATACACTTATTTATTGACTTATTTTTAATTAAATTTATTGAGGTGACACTGGTTAATAAGATTATGTAAGTTTCAAGTGTAGTACAGTATTATAATACATCATCTATATGTATTAAATTTATGAGCTCATCACCCAAAGTTTAGTCTCCTTTTGTCACCATATATTTGAGAAAAGTTCTTATACATTTCTATTTTTACATAAATTATTTTTTGAAATTAATAAGCTCCTTTCTGCTGAGCAGCTTAATTTTTCAAAACTCCCCATGTGATCACAAAGCTTATTAGCAGACACCATGGGTCTAATCCTGGAGACCAGGAGGAAGGCATGTTTGCTCCTGATTACCCACTCCATTTGTTCAGGAGGTGAATGGAGCATGTATTCCAACAAAGTCCTTAGGGTTGGAAAGACCTGCATGGCAGAGCCCAGCCAGCACCAGAGGATCATTGAGGATTGCGGCAGCGGGTGAATGAAAAGATCTTTTTTTGTTGATCTCACTATGTTATTATTTATGACAAATAGCAAAAGAAAGAAAAATTGGGCCAAGGAAAATCACCACACAGACAAAATACAACTCAATGCTCCAAGGCAACATAGACTCACAGTAAACCAGCCAAATCTGAATTCTTTGGGCACAGCTATAATCCCATCAATAGGACACTTCCAAAAGAACTCGTGGAACTATAAAAGCATTTTTCAGGAACCATTTTCCAAAACCCTATGATCTGTTCCATTGTTTTGCTCTGTTCCTTGAATGCTTTCCCATCTCAAAGATTTTGAGAACCAATTATTCCCATCTTATTCCTTTCTCATTAGAGCTAAGGATAATTCAAGCATTATGTATCAAATCATATGTACATGAATACAAATGGCCATTCCTTCCCCAAGAATGTTTATAATACTTTCCAACTTTAAAAAAATGTAGAATAGATCACTTAGGAATAAAAACAGAACAGAAACCAACTAAAGGAAGCAGAAGGAGATACGCTGCCAAACTTCCAAGATAAGGTTATAATTTGGCTAAATTTTCTGGCAGCTAAGGCAGAAAACACATTGTTGCATACTTTCCATTTTCTGACAAAAGAAAGTAAAAAAATTATCCGCAAGGATGGAATTTTTTTCCTGGACAAACTAAATAAGAATTTAGCCCATGAAATGTGGCCAGTATGAGGGTCACATGGGTAGTAAAATAGGGGGAGGGGAGGGAATCTCCAAATATATTCACCATTGTGTCTCGCACATAGCATGTAATGAATGAACAAATAATTTAAATAACATAAAGCCATAAAAAAGAATGATTCTTGTATTCACTTTCCACAAAAGCCAAGAATAACCTTAATTTGTATTTCAATCCAGACATTTCTATGTGCAATGGGAAGAATAAGAAAACAAGTTTCGAATATTTGCTTTCAAAGAACGTGGGACATTGGTGCACATTACAACTATCCCTATCAAATCTCATATCTTGAAATTGAGGTCGTTACTTAAGTCCCCATAAAGAGAAATGCTATATTGCTGGTTTCAAATAGACACTTGGCTTTGGATTGAGAGAGACTGTTATGCTTATTCATGAACTACATACTCTTACCTACGGGGTGAGCAGACGAAGATGGGCGCACATCTCAGTTAATGCTGAGATTGGGAGGGTCAGTGACTGGACAGGATGAATTACATATCAGGGGACGCCAGAATTAGACTGTCGACGTGAATCAAGGGAGCGAGGGAAATATGAGTGGGGACTTGGATTGGTTATAATTGGGTTGAGAAAAAGTCAAGGACCAGAATGTTGTGAAGTAAATTTATAAACCCACTATAAAAATTTAAGCCACGGTATCTTCATCAAAATGGTGAGATGGTGAAGTTATAATGAACTAAAGGTACTTTTAAGGAAAAAAAAGAAAACGCTTTGTGAAAGATGCTAGACATCAGATTTTTTCTTATTTTAATACTCTAGGAAGTATGATTTCATTTGTATAAAGCGCAAAAGTAACTGGAATTTATTACATGATTTTGGAGCCAGGAGAGTAGGTCCCCTTCCCCGCTTCAGGAGTGGGGCTTAATGACAGGAGGTGGTATCAGAGGGTATGCTAGGTGCCAGGCATGAGGTAAGGCTGCTCAGGTGCACTCAGCTGGGGAGAATCCAGCAGGTTGAATGTGCTCTTTTCTGTATGTATATTATATTTGAATAAAAAGTTTTTAAAAATTTCAAATAGCTGCATATTTTGCACCTGAATCTTCAATTTCGATGAATGTAGCTTTGTAGATGAAGCATATCTATTTTCTCAAAACTTTTACTCTCTAGAAAATAAGAGCTACTAGCCCTAAACATAGCCGAAACCCTAAGATTAACTAAGTTTTTCAGATTCACTGTCTTCTTTTAGGCCTTCATTTCAAAGAATGCTTTAAAAATGAAAGTGCACAACCACAAAAAATGATAAACATTCCCCTGTATTTTTCCAGAACTACCCATATGAACATACTGCATAAATAATAATATGTATCTTAATAACATGGCAGCAATCCTGGGATCCTAGAAGAGCCCACTAATCCAGACTGTTTGCCCTAAATCTATTTCTATTCCTACACTTTGGGGGGAAAAACATGTAATGAACAATCCTCTATTTTCTCCAGTGCGATAGAGTCACAATTACACTGGAGCCAATAAGAGAAAAGTAGAAGAGTTTTTCAGAGACGGCGGGCTGAGCTGGCCATTCTTTATTCACTTGTCTTAATGCTAAAAAGACCATGCTGATGAATCGCCTCCGGCTGCCAGTGCTATCAATCACCTCAGAATAACATACAGCAACTTTTTAAGGCATTCAGTGCATTTTCAAGTTCACGTTACTTCCCTGGAAGGCTCTCAGCAGTGTCATGCTGCTCTCCAGACTTGCAGCTTTCTTATTTTGTACGGATCATTAGAACGTTTCTCAATGCGTGGTTGAAGTTAACACAGCCCACAAGGTCACAGCGAAAGGTCTGTGGCCTCAAGCATGCGTAAGAATTTTGAGAACCAACTGGTACATCATCATTACAGCTGAGCATTCTTTGTATCAAGTCCAAGATAATGTTCCCTGATTCTGAGATAGGAGGACTACGGCTGGAAGAAGAGGCAAACAAACCAGGAAAACTGCTTTCCATAAAAAGATCAAATAGGTGTTGAGATGAAGTTGTAACACTGCTATGTGGACTAACCATGTGACCAGCTGTAAGCGTGAAGTGGCATAGCAAGGGACACCACTGAATCCCTTCAATTGAGTTTGTAAATCTTCAGAGAGAAGCAGAAGTTTGCTGGATGGTTTTCTCATGATATGTTAGCACCCAACTATTTTATAAGGCGAAAATAAGCTAAAATAACAACAATAACAATAATAATGATGAAAAAGGAAGAATCAAGAATGGGGGGACATCAAAGCCCAAGGTACAAAGTTTCAGTAGCCTGTCCTGTAGGTCTGGCGATAGTGACCGATACAGAGAGGGCAAGACATGTCTGACTCTGATACGGAGGCTTTACAGAGCAACCCGTCGGCGCCTCGAGAGAGCCACTCACACTGTCACTGTGACCACTGCTCTTATACTTGAGGGACAACCTGGGGGATGGTCCTGCTGAGTAAACTTAACTGGGAAGGAGAAGAACGTATTTTTTGAGCATTCCTGGATCTGACTTCAAAACCACAGTACAATAAAGTTTCAGTACCACCCCAAATCCTCTGATTTGAGGTGTTGCTTGCACCTAATAGATAACATACCACACTACAGGCCACCTCTCTGCTGGCTAACCAAACTTGCAGAATTTACATTCATCTACCCACACACTAGTGTGTTCCCTTTTAATCTTAGATCAGAATACCTGATAGAGGAGAAGGAATGTTTAAGACTCTGTCTCAACTTTTGCTAGTACGGGATCTTAAACAAGCTACTAATTTATCTGGGCTGCGGTTTCTCATCTTTAAAATGGAAGAATCAGACCAGCTGATTTCTACCCATCCATCTACAAATTACAGATAAGACCTATGTGACCTACCTTATGAAGATTTTTTTGTTTTGCTTTAAAAAAAGGAAGGCACGTAAAAGTGCTTTGTAAATTGTAAAGCACGACACAAGTTTGAGGTGTTGTAATTAATAGCGTTAAAAGTATAATTGGGCCAGGTCACTGAGGAGATGGACCAACCTGCACCCTCCAGCCCGACTCCTCTTAGCTGAGCCGCCCAGGAGACCCCGTGTGAAGGCAGAAGAGTGGGGGCTGCAGAATGCCACAGCTCTAAGTCAAAGGCCTGGCCAGAGAGCGTAACTGAGTTACCCAACGAGGAAAGGAAGGCAGAGAGAATTGGCTGGGGTGGGGACAGACAAGCAGCAGGGTCAGTCAAGTGAGTAAATAAACTGTCGGAAGGATGAGACAGACTGGGAATAGGAGGGGCAAAGCAGTGTGGGGACAGAGCTGAACAGTCATCAGGTAGGCTCAGACCATAATCTGTACCCTATCCATGATTAATATAAATCCCCACATTTGCAAGATGCCTAAGAGGAAACAACTTATCTTAAGAATTTTCCTCCTGCTCATCAATCACTCCTTAAATTGGATACAGTATTAAATTGCTTTTTTACCTTTGAATAAATCAACTTATTAAAATGAACTACCAATTGTTTATATTTGGTTAATGGTTAATTAATCTCTTGATTTTTAAAAAAATGCTTAAATATGTTTCGTATGAGTAACTATCCTCAGCTATCCAAATATATGAACAAGGGCAGGAGGGGGAATCTGTGCACCACCGAATTTCAAAAGGATGAAGCCAATATTCTGACAAATCGTACATAGTACCACTGAGCTTTTCGCCAGCACTCACCAACACTAGCCACTCAGCATGTTAGCGCTTTAAATGCATATTCCTCCCACCCCTTTCTGTCTCGCCATTTTTAAAACACAGAGGGCCAAAGGTGTTGGCCTCTTGCCATGATCACATATAAGATGGGTGAGTAGAGGGGGTGAATAAGAAGGGAAAGCAAGAAGATAGAAAGACGTATTCTCCAATGTGTTCTTTTTTTTTTTTTTTTTTTAGAGGGCAGTGTCACTGGCCCTCATGTGTGGGATCCAAACCAGGGCCGCTGGCATCCCAACCCAGCTCTTAACCACCGTGCCACTTGGTCAGCCCTCTCCAATGTGTTCTTAAAAGCAGTATTTACTGAGCTTTGTTATTGGTTCATCAAAATGCTTTGCTCTCACAGACTAATATTGCTTTCAGGGATTCTAGAAGCTTAATTCAGTTTAAATTATGTCCAGATTATGACTGGCCATGGGCATCGCTCAGACCTTTGAATGTAGGTTGCATAACTATTTCCCAGCATCCCTAGTCCTCAACCATTTCTCCTTTAAGTGTTGCTTGTTTCTTCAAAGTAAAAGAAACGAAGTAACACTCAAATCTCCAGATAATTGTCATGCTCCAAATAAATGGTAGACTAACTTTTGAAATTAATAACACTTCTCTTTATAGTGCTAAGAAAAAAACCCAGAACCCTGTACTTAATGATTTAAAATATCATAAGAGAATAAAAAGCAGTATATTACATAGAGTGAGGCATTTCTAAGAGATTATACCAATTTCTCTACTAACAACATTTGTGCAGCCATTAGGCATAATTTAAAAAAAAATCTACTATATACCCAATTGTCTAAAATATCTGGCTCTATTTCCCTGATCACACTACTTACTCCACAGGCATCACGGTATTTACTTTCCATCCCCAGCCCCCACTCAGCTGCCTCTTCATTTGGCAGTGCCAGACAGCAGTCATCAGCAGAGCACTTTCCAGACTGTTACGTCTGTTACGTCAGGTGGCAGCCCCCGATCCCTTCCTCTTGGGGACTGGGCACCCATCCCTTAGGTCCCCTGGGTTTTGTCACACTTGCATCCTTTGATCAAGGTGAGCCCGTTAGTTAACAGGTCCTCACTTGGTGGGAGAGCTTCATCCACCCTCTGGTATCGGCTAACATCCTGGCGCACAGAAGGCAGCGATCGCAGTGGCTGGTGGCCATTGGCTGGAGAGCCTAGGGTGAAAGGTAAAAAGTTATCCAGGCATTGTTTCCCCCTTCAGCATCAAAACAGTTCAAAACAAACCCAAAACAAACAAACAAAAAAACCAAACCTACCATGTACACCTGGAACTAATATTATAGGTCACTTATATTTTAATAACAAATTTTTAAAAAACCTAACATAACTCCTGGGGTAGTCTTTCTCTCTTTAGTCTCATTTTCCAGATAAAGCCGAGCAACAAAAGAAAACAGGAGGTGAATGCTTAGTCTAGTCACAAAAGAGTCTTCTGAAGAGACGCCCATCCGCCCCCATCCCTCCGTCTCCCCTAACTTTCCCACCCTGGCCTCTGTCCTGGTGTACTAATGCTTTAGGGTCACATCATGGCCACAAGATAATGAAAGAAACGAAAACAAAGCAACGCAAAACAAAAAAAAAAGGAGGAGGAAGAAAAAGGGGCATACTTTAGGAAGAAAAATACATTACAGAATATCATTCCTATTCCTACCATCCATGAGTATGCTAGTTAGGCATACAAAAGTATCCTCAACTTTTGGATGCATCTATAACAGAACATTTTAAAGAGATCATTCTACTGAGCCATATTCATTGTGACATAATACATTATTTTATGTGTAAATTTGCATCCTCGCACACTCAAACAGAAGGCAAAAATACTATAGTTGATACAACGCACATATTAACCTTCCGTTTTGAAGGTTTTATGCAAAGAGTGACCTGAAGGTCACAGCAACCTGAAAACCTCTGCAGATTATACTAACACTGAAGCTGCTGGCCTGTTTGGTTTTTTACCTACAAACTCAGCTCCCCTTAGAGATTCATTATTTAAGTTTGCTTTTGTTTTGTTTTGTTTTGTTTTGTTTTACACTGGCCAGACAGGGGACTGGGCGCTGGGCCCCCTGGGTGCTGTGTTGTGCACATGCACTCCTGCCCTCCAGGCCTGTGTGGACAGGGGTGCCTCCACTCCCTCGGGCCATCTTCCTGGGGAGAGCAGGTCCCCACACTGCAGTCCTGATGCAGAGCTTCGAGATTCATGATTTAAGTCTAAAGACTGTTATTGACAGGACTCTCATCTCGGCAATAAAAGATCCATTAAAAAATAATAATAAAGCTAACCGTTGACCCCCAAGGTGAAGAATTCAGATGACAGTTGACCTGCAGTGTGATTTACATTAAGGGACAAACCCCATAAAAGTTCTCTTTGAGCAGGTATGCCTGGGCCAAGGGCCATGCTGTCTTCTACACCCTACCTCCAGTAGCGCCCTCCTCTTGGGCAGTGGCCCCTTCACAAGCGCCCTGGGCTCCGCCAGCATCACCCTCTTCCTGGGGCTGGCTCTCAGCAGCAGCAGAAGCAGCAGCTCCCTCCAGGCTGCCCCTCCGCTGCCAGACCTCCCCCAGCTCGTCTTGGCCAGGTAACGAGGCCGATTCTGCCCCTGGCTCTTCCTCCTCTCCACTGGGCATCTGCACCACAGGTAAAGAACCAGGAGTGCATATGGAATCCTGTGGCCGTTCGGCAGGGCCACTGCTGGTGGGCTCTGCCACACAGGCTCCATCTTCCTCCTCCTGAGAAGAAAAGGCTGGCGTTTCAGGAAACCGTGCACTCTCCAGAGATGAGCACCGTGTCTCCACTGAAGACAACTGTGTGGTAACGCTCTCGTTGCAGGAGCTGTCAGCGCCTTCCAGGTCACTCTCTCCCTCAGGCCTGGTGCTGGCCTCACTCACACTCTCTGTCCTGGCGGGGTCACTGGGTTCCGTTTCAGAGGACACCTGGGAAGGCTCAGACCCCTGATCCAGGGACTCTATCTCACTGATGGCTCTCCGGCTTCCTCCCGACGTGTCCGAAGTCCCCGTGTCTGCCCCACTTGTGGGCTGATCTACCTCTTGAGAACCACACAATTCGGTGCTGCCCTGGTCAGCACTGAGTTGAGACTCTGGGCCATTTTCACTTTCATCTGGGGCTGGGCCTGAGGGTTCAGAGTTCTCTGTAATCTCCGGGAGATGTTCCGGCTTATCCTCGAAGGAAGGAGCTTCATTGGTGGAAGCTTCCTCGGTCTCCGGTGGGTTGTCTTCTGGCTTTGTCTGAGACGTCAAGCTCGCATCGTCAGTTCCTGATGCCCTGCTAAACATTATTAACCCTCCTTCCTCCTCCAAAGAAGATGGATAACCCAGGTCTTGCTGGAACTCGTGATCTTCTTCGTCTGAGTCGATGTGAAGCATGGCATTGAGTCTCGTGTCGGTGGGAAAACTACTCCTTAGTTTTGGAGAGGCTCCCATGGGCCTCTCTGAGCAAGGAGCCGTGCCCGGCCTGGGATGGCCATTGTGTTCAATCGCATCTAAATAATCATTGAGTGAATCCTGACGTCCTCTGGGAGGTGAGGTCCTTGAAGAAGTAGAGGTTAAATCCTCGGTGTCTATTTCCAGGGTAGAGCTAGTCCTGAAAGAATGTTTGGGCGTCCCATTGGCACTGTCCTCAGAAACTGGTCCATTGGAACAAACCGGGCTGTCATGATGGCTGCCTGGCATGTCCTCCTCGTCAGAAGGGCTTCCTAGGTCTCCGTTCAGTGTACTGACTCCAAGAATTGTGCCAACAGCTTCTGGAGAAGCATCTGAAGGAGAAAACAGCATTTATAAAAATGAAGTGCTAATAACAAATGATTTTGGTGTCCTATTACTTTGCCGCCAATCAGCTCAAAGAATTCTGTCATCCCAATGGGGCCTCTTTATAGTATTACCGACTTGTTAAGATTCACTGCTCACCACTAAACAAGCAAGCATGTTGTTGGTCCGTTTGACATATGAGAGATATATGTTCACTACTGCTGGAAATTCTACAGCCCAGTTTCCAAATGTAGGCATAACCCTAACAGATATATTTTAATAAGCAAGCATTCATATCTGTTTGGAAAGCACAGCAGGGGTTCTGATAGCTATTTTATTTTCAAAACAGGACACAAATTTCATTCTATCAAAATGCACACTGATAGCAGAGTAAGATAACAAGTTTTCCAACAGCGGTATATTTACAGATATCTCACCTTCATGCACAGAAGATGTAACCTCCACTTTAAACTGGAGGTACCCACTCACATGGTCAGCTGGGAGCCTTCTGCCAAGGTTGTAGCAGAGCATTTGATCACTGCAAGAGGAGAAATGGTTGTTTCATCCTTACTACACTGTTGTCAGCCTTTGTCTTCTTCCCACAGGCCACCCTCCAAAGACTACAAATTTCTCTTAAAACTTTCAGACTCATAAAAATAAAATGCTCTAAAGGCATGTTAGAGTCCAATGTAATATTATTCATTTGCACAAGTGAATACTTATAAATCCAGGAATAAGAGGAAATCCTGTCTTAAAGAAAATTACTAGTAAAGCAGAAAATGCACTACACTATTATTATATGATTTTTTAAAAAGTGGACTGATTTGCTCTCTCATTACTAAGAGGGACCAGGGAAAGGGCATTTTGAAAGTCATCAGTGTGAAAGGCCTAAGATTTTAGGTATCTTTGAACTCGGGTGTAAAAGTATAGAGGTCTGGTTCCTCAGCATTAAGCATGGTAGGGATCTGGGTTGGAGGGTGCTGTGCTGCTGCATTCTGAAGAATGGCCACTGGGAGTTAGGAGAGAGTAGCATGGGAACAGGCCACACCAGACAGCTTCTCCAGCTGTGTGAGGGCCTGGGGGCCCTCGAACCTCACTTTGCTCACCTGTAAAGGAAGGGGGCTATTGACTCTCACTGTGGAGGAGCCTGGGTATCAGTGATTGTCAGGGTGGCTTGTGAGTGATACTGATGGGACCATGGGAGAAGCTGTATGTTGTGCCTTATTGCCACACTTGGAGGCCTGCTGGAGAAGACCACAAATGGGCCTGCCCAATTTCTGCCCCATCTTGGCCCTAGGCCCAGGCTACTGGCCTCCTCAAGGATGGGGTTGTCCATTTTTTTCAGCTCGAGTTTATTAATCAAAGTCAAATGCAATTACATTATTTCTTTGTATGCAAGCAACTTCCATTCCAAATCTGATTTACATTTAATTAAGGAAAATAACCAAAGGCATAGAACCACATCACACCATCTCTGCTCTCACACTGCCCTCTAATGGTAGCTTCAGGAGGAAAACACTACGCCTCTACCTAGTATTGGCACCACAGTACAGTTTACAGCCTCTAGTCTAAATAAATGTATTATTCATAAATGCCTAATTATTTGTTTGCTCTTCTCTACCTCCTCAGTACAATTCTAAATAGATGTTAGCCACTTAAAAAGAAACACATGTTAATGTAAAATCCCAGTTCAACTCTTAGGAATTTCTTTGACTTCATAGCAAGTATTTCATAGTAAGATCATATCCTTTATCTTTTTTATTTTTCTTCCCTAGAAACATTGCAATAACTTTTTCTTCTTCAGTGATGCTTTTAAAATGTTTTGTTTTGCAAACTGAGTGCCTATTGTGTGTCACTTACACTCTGCTAAGGGCTTTGCATGCAGCCTCTCTTTTAATCCTCCCAGTAACCCTGTGAGGGAGGCAGTATCGTTTTCTAGAAAAGCAATGAAGTCACAGGGAGGATAAGTAACTTGCCCAAGGCTAGACAACTACTGAGTAGCAGAACCAGGATTAGACATGGACTCGTCCAACACAGATGCCAGCCAGCCAGCTCTGCTGTGACCATATCACAATCTCATTTATGTAAAATCTCAGTGATTCCGGGTTACTATCAGTAGTATGTATTTTAATGCTTTGTTTACTCATGTCTCACCTTAGTGTGACTGCTATCATAATGCTTTCTACTTAAACTGGTATTTTTTTTAAAAATTTTCTATAAAGGGGTATGTAGGCATTTGTAACTATCAGACATTATAGGGATACTACATGCTCTTATATTAGTGTTCAAATAATGTTACATAATGGTTATAATCTGCATATTAGCAGGGGTGTCTTTTTCTATTTCTCGCCCCTGTCCTTCCAGCATCTGAACAGTGCCTGACACACACAGTGCTTGTGGACCTGCGCTCAACGTGGTGGTTCCTCGTCCATCTCTTTGGACATTCAGTCCTGGAATAATACAATCTTTATTTCTTTGTTAAAAGTGAATTGACCCTCTTTTTCTCCTCCTTGGCCAATAGAAACATTGATATTAATGATGAAGATGTATAAAAATGGTGGATTTTAGCTAGGAAATAAACACTTGGTAGGAATTATAAGGAAAGAACTACATCCATCTGTTGCTCACTATTATATCTCTAATACCCAACACATTTAGTAGACACTATGTATGTATAAACACACACATACACACATGCACACACGCACATGCGAGTGTGCACATGCACATACACACACACACACTTGTTGAATACAGTAATTAACAAATGAGACTCTTCACTTGGAAAAAAGAATTTTAACAGGTGCTAGTGCTGTTCATTAACCCAACTGACAAGATACTCAATTCCACTAGTCAACCTATAAATACAGGAAATCCTCCATATTTGGAGATTCTGAGCCAAGGGTTTCGCCTTTTGCTGAGTGCCATTTAAGGGATTCACCTGCTTTCTTGTTCATCTGACTCATCCTGCCTCTTGCTATGGCACATTATTGTGAACAATGTACTATATACTATTATGATGTATAATTATAAAGAACTCTCACTACCTGTCTGATGTAATCAGATTGATGTGCCTTTTGGACAGAATGCAAGCCACTTGGAAAAAACGTCAGGTTCAAAAACCAATGCTCTCAAAATCGGTAATTAGTAAGGCGTTCTAGCCACACCATAAAACCATACCCTGTAAAACTTCAACTGCTTCTGATAGCTGAAGTCTACCAAACTCATAAGTAATGAAAACCCAGCATTTTTCAAGACATATCTATTATTAGATGGAAAACAATCATCAGAACACAAATGTATATTTAGGTGCTAATATCTGATGTACTAATATGCAGCGTGTATCATTCTTATTTAATAATGCAAACCCCTAAGAACCTGTACTAGGCAATGCTTTTAATGGACTTATATAGAAATATTTCACAATTTTGATATTCCACAAATTTATGATGGACTTCTTTCCAGTGCATGGAATCCATGCCTGGCAGCGCTCTGGGTGTCCAGTTCTTTAAAAGACGAAATGAAAAGCCAGCAAGTCAACCATAAGCCCAAGTATTGATAAGGTTTTATTTTTCCTTGATCATTCTTACTGGCATACATAGACTGACACTTCTACCAAGTGTCATATATATTGTGCAAATTACGTTATTATATAAATTAAATAATAGGTAGATTTGCCGTAGGTGATTCTTGCTCTTCATAATCTTTCACTCTCTACAAATCCTAAAAATAACTTTTAAAAACTTCCCAAAATGCATTATTTCTACTGGAAGCAATAACTGTTATCCTTAAAAACAACTGTGATTTCCTAGCTTTTATCAGATAAAGCAGGCTGCAAGAATGTCAGTATAATATTTATACTTCATGTGGGCTGGCGCAAGCACAAATTCCATTGCCTCTGATGGCCAGAGAATTAGAGTCTATTAGAATCTCTTAGTTTCAGATTTTTAAGGGGCCTTTGAGATCATCTGGTCTAAATGCTTGATTTTTCCAGTAAGGAAACTAATGTCCAAGGAAGCTATGATGAATAGTGAAGTAGCTGCAGGGTGAATAGGATGATCCTCCTTCCTCAGGTAGCTTGAGCACTATTACAATACCACACCTTGCAATCTGTAAGGTGTGGCAGAGAGGCCATATTCTAGAGCAGACTCATCTGAACTGAAAACCCAGCTCCACCCCTTGCCTGTTAGCCTCAGATTCCTCATCTCTGAAATGGATATCATCACATTATTTACCTCGCAGAGTTAAGATTCCATGAGCTAATGAGTATAATGTACTTACTTCTTGACACAAAGTGCTCAGAATCTTTTTTTGTTTAGTACTGCTACCACCGCCACTGACACCACCACCACCACCACCACCACCACCACCACCACCACCACATGATCATAATGTTGTCCCACAAAGAAAAAGATCCAAGAAGTTGTCCCCCAGTGCTACCTCAGAGCACCAGTGATATTGAGTTAGTTGGTACTGTGCAAAACTATATATAACATTTATAATAAGGGATGGAGGCATGCTGTGATTTCTTAACTGCTTTATTCACAATTTACAAAAAGCTCACAGAAAGAAAACACATTAAAAGTAAATTTTAGTTCCCTGAATGAATACATACGTCTCAGAGCTCTACTCTAATACTTCTTCAGAATCTAGGTCTTGTTTGAAATGGCCCCCAAACCTGGAGTTTTTTTGTCTCTCAGGAATAACAAGTTATCTGGATGGGACTAATCAGGGTAAGGGAGATGTCAACCTGACATGAGGATCTTGATCTAGGAAGAGGCTTTTATAGCAAGGTTGCAGTGTACTCAAGAACAATTGAACACTATGACATTTGGTGCTGAAATGCCAGCGGTAGGTAAATCTTGGAAAAGACAGATGTCAAAATAAAATATATATATATATATATATATATATATATATATATATATATATATATATATATATTTATGTATATAATTAAAACAAAGTGTTTTTTGTCCTGCACATTTTAATGAGTATACGAGCACTTTCATTTGAAAAATAATTATGTTATCACTTCTTATCAGTAACAAACGTCCTAGGGCTGAAAATGAAAGTGTCATTTCAGTTGCTTCTGTATAAACTAATGTCACCAAGACCCCTACAAGTGAGGGCTGATTACCCGATGGCTTGCCGCTCCAGCAGTCTCTGGACTGGAATGGTGAGTTTCCCCAGAAAACGCTTGATGATAGGACGGCTCTTGGCAAATTTGTCTTTAATTTCAATTTCTAAGACATCAGTAAGAAGCGCAAAAAAGGAATATTTCTGAAAACAAAAGCAGATTAACATCTTATTTCAAACAAAAAGACAAATATGAAATTATATCATTTATTATTATAGAAAATGGTGTCTCTTAAACCCTAATAACATACTGTTCCACATTGCTAGAAATATCTGCAGTTATTGTCAATCCTTGATTCACTCAGAATCATTAACATTCACAATGATTAAAAAGCAACAGTTAAGGACCTATATTGAAAAGAAAACCCCTTCAATCATCCAACGCTTCCTGGTTCAACAGTTTTAGGAGATGGTATCAAATATTAAATTGTGCAGAGTACAATTTTAGTACTAATTGCATTTATTGTATCTTAATTCTTTAAAGTTCAATATCCTATTATAGGACGATTTCAAATTAACCAATATATTTGATTAATGGCAATTTTAATTCCTGATTGCATGGCATTTTGAAGTTGCACAACACAGGTTAAAACACTTCTTCACTTGGTTAGAGTATGCACATCTACAGAATTCTATGGTTTCCCTGGTAAATGTTAAAATAAAAGAATGTTTAAATGGAAATTACTTAATTTTTAAAAGGCACACAGGGTTATTTCTTCTGGACTGAACAATAAAACTATGAGGTTAAGATAAGCTTTGTTGTTCTGTTTAAGAATACCATTGGAGAAAATGGTATTGGGCAACAATAAGGATATAAAATAAATATAAAGAGTTTTACTCATTGACAAAGATTTTCACATATACCACCTTCATTTTGTCTTTACAAATACATTTTCTTTTTAATGATGAGGATCTCAGGAAAAGTAAATGATGGCATGAGGAATCTAACCTGAATCATTTTACTCCTTCCCTCTCAGTATCTAGACCACCACAGTGATGTGAATAGTGTTAGCCAGCTTTACACTTAAGCATCACTAAGTTTATTTAGTGGTAACAGTTAAAGATCTCCAAAGGGCCATGCAGCTTAGTAATCTGTTTAATGAAAACAGCACTTGCTTAGAACAAGCGAGATGAGTTTAAGCACTATTTCTGCCTTGAATAGTTACACAAACACTTTAAGTTTCAGTTTCCTAATCATAAAAATGGAAAGATGATAATCTCATCCCTTACATTCTTCTCCCGCCCAATCAGGCTTGCACTGGTATCATGGTTAAGAACTCTGTATATATTAAATTTGAGGAAAATAAAATTATTGCTAGTGTCATTACAATATGCTTATATGCCTTCTAGAGTTTACACTGAGATCAACACTATGTCTTCTAGGCTTCTAATGTGTTAAATTAGGTTGTACACCTTTAAAAGTTATTTATAATTTGGAGATAATAAGTACTAGTCTTTAAAACCAGGAATAAGAAAACACACATTTATCCATTTAAATAACGATAAGAGCTGCTCGTGAGAAACAATTCACTATGCTGACAAGTCTCAAATAGCAGTATCTTTTCTCCAATTGGTTTTATATCCCCTGAATTATCTCCCTCCTCACTCTCTCATCAAATATTTCTACAACATTGTTAAACCATTATTGTCGTTAAACATTTAGGGAATGATTTAATTAATTGTGTAACTCCTAAGCCAATAAAGGTTTACCCAGAAACACTCTAACACTAGTGTGTGAAATGTGTCTTGGGGCCCCAAGAAATGGCAAGAGAGCTCATGACTTGCTTGCCAGATGAGAAATGATGTCTGTTCATTCTTTGACTTTTCATAGTTCTAATGAGAAAAGGCTTTGCGTGATTTCCCTGACATGGTGCGCTAAGATGACTGGAAGCATATTGTAGCTGTGAGGAAATCAAAACCACCAACACAACCTGGCTTCACTCAAGATGACAACTCTTTGAATCGCTCATTTAACTGACTGAAATCTAGAAATCCAAAAAACATTTGCCAAAGTCTGTAGGCAGAGAAATTATTTTAATTTGTACTGAATATATGCTAGAACAAAATGTCAAATGTTTAAAGAAAAACAGCATCATTATCACTGATTTTTTCCTTCTGCTTCAAGGTTCTATACGGCTCTGCAAGGCAGTGTTTCCGCTCCTGTCTTTACTTTGAATTTTCATATTTTGTTCAACATGAATTTTTTGCATTGATTTTTTATTTATTTATATATTTCATTCAAGGATTTATTTTGACTGTTTAGTCTTTTGGTGTCCTTTAAATTGTGCACATGAGGTGAGTGCCTCCCCTGCCTCATCCTAGACCCAGTCCTGGCTAGAAGGGAATATTTCATTCTCACTGTACCCTCTTTCTAACAGATCCCCTAGACACTTCAACCATCTTGCCCACACCCATAAACAGCTCAATGATGCACAGAGTCCAGAGGAAAGAGATGGAGTTGGCTGACTTCCTATGGTCAAGTAGAAGACCCCTGAGGATCACCTTACCTCCCGGTGCCAAATTGGATTAGTGGTGTTACTGATGATGGTAGACCTTCTCTCCTGCCCATGGTGGGCGCAAGTGGGGAAACTGCTCTTCTTCCCTGGCTGAATGGACATCTTAAGGTAAGGGTCAGGATTGAAGAACATCCCTTTCTTTAGTCCAACTGCTCTTAGGTCTTTAAAGAAAGAGAAAGACAAAGAGGATGGAGGGAGGGAAGAAAGGGAAAGGAAACAGGACAGAAGGACAAGCAGCTCAATGACAATTTGTTTTTAAATAGCCACACAGGAAGCTCTAAACAGAAACTCTAATATATGGTAAAATAATAACAAAGTTATTCACACTACGATTGCTTAGATCAGTGAGGACAAGTGGGTCATGATTCATTCCAGCAGAGAGGGTGCCTAACAGGCTGCAAAAACAAAGGTGAACATGACCACCACCTTACACACCTCAGGTGACTTCCTGGGAACCGTTTTGGTTCTAACACGTGCATCTTCACCACTTTTCTCTATGTGGTTTGGCCACCAGCCTTTCAAATAATGTCTTGAGAGAGAACCTTAGTAAATCAATCATTTAAAAAAAGAAAAGCAATATGTCCCTTCATGAGAGAAAAATAAATCATCTATATACATATATGAAATGTATGACCTAAGTTTAATTGGGGATGAAACTTCAGAGCACACAGTTGTGGCACATTTAAAATGTCATATATATTCCACAAATATAATTAATGTTTGAGGAAAAATAGATACTGGAAATGTTCTGAAAATTTGAATGCTACCTGCTATATTAAATAACTGTGCAGTTACTTTTTCAATAGCCTGTTAAGTAACTTAAATATCTGATGAATGTCCCATAACTCATCTGAGATTCACCAGTTCTTATTTCTCACAATGTGAGATGCTAAAAGTTCTGGCTAAAGTCTGGTTAATGAAGAGACTGACGCTATTTATTTATTTATTTATTTATTTATTTATTTATTTATTTTTAAGATTTTTTTATTGGGGAACCGGGCAAGGGGAATAGACAAATTGCTGTCCTTTTGTTCTTTAGTCTAGTTGCGGAGGACGCTGCTTCACTGGCCCATGTTGGTATCGTCATTGCGCTCTTCTCCGGTGAGGCAGATTGGTCACTGGCCTCTGGACAGCTGCTCACAGCGGCTCTTGGCAGCTCACACTGGCTGCTAGCTGCTCATGCTGGCTGCTGGCCACTCACTGTAGCCTATGGCAGCCCACTGCAGGGACTGCAGCTATGCCGTCCCGGGCACTCACAGCAGCCCAGCTCCAGGTAGAGCTGTTGTTCGCGTTAGCTGTACAGGGCAGTGTCACTGGCCCTCCTATGTGGGATCCAAATCGGGGCCGCTGGCATCCCAAGCCAGCTCTTAACCAATGCGCCACTCGGCCGGCCCGAGACTGACACTTGTATCCCAAGCTAGGGGATACAAGAATGTCAGGAAATGAAGTTGGCTTTGCTGAGTCCCCAGCACCTTTCTGAGAATATGAGTTCGAATAAGGTCGGCCTGTCAGCAAAATGACCTTCACAGCTTCTGAAGAATAGACTGTTTCTAGGTAGCTTTATGCAATTATGATCAATCTAGAGAGGTCCTGAACATTGGTTCAGATAGAAACTCTGCAGATGGCCTCTGAACCTTGTAAGACCATTGGATTACCCGCATCAGTTGGGGTAGGGACCCTGCAGAGTGACTCTAAATTATACGAAGTCGCCAGTCATCCTATTACATCCCATTTCTGAAATACAAAGTCTTTCTTAAAAGGACCGAACTGGCCTATGGTTGCCCATAGAACCACATTGTCTAGTGAGTGCTCCCTGGAGGGGGCTCAACTCCTCATCTAGGCCAACAAGAGCTTGTGGCCTAGATACCTGTGTGATGACATCAGACCAGGACTGTCTAATGACACATAACTGTCAAGAGAGGGAAGCAGTTTAATATGTTGGCAAAGATTGAGAAATTTAGACAAGAGGACCTCATGTTAAGAATACCAGATGAAACAGAGTAAGATCTTTGATCTGAAAACCACAAGGAGGATGGAAAGATGAGTAAAGAACTAGGCAGGCACTTCTGAGAAGCTGCTGTAATTTCATTAGCCTTTTAGTGCCTGTTCCTGGCACTTCCTGAACTATGGAGTCATTATCAAAACAGCATTTGCATTTTACTATCCATTTAATAATACTACATGTTTTTACTTGGATTTGTGTAGTACAGAGTGGCCTTGAAAGAAAAATGCAATTTATGTATTTATTTTCGTACCTTTCTTGATTATGCTTGCCTCAGACTCAAAGACAAAAGAACGATATTCTTTAGACATTATATCTATTTTTAAACAGGGGATTTTTTTTTTTTTGCAGTAAAGGAGAGGAGTGACATGTATAGAAATGGCTGCCACAAAGTCTGACAGAGCTAAATTACTCATGCAAAACATTCCTTTGAACAAAAAGAATTCCATCAGAAGATTAGGCCACTATGATAAAACAAGTCCTTGTTAACCCTCATACCAAACTTTTCCCCAAGGGACGCTGCACAAATAAAACTTGATTAATAAACACAGTAAACTATCAATTATTTGTAGTCTGATTATTCAGTTCTCTTTAGCCACCTCATTTCTGCTCTTGTTTCTCCCTTTTGTCTTTAATATATTTTATTGCTCATAAATATCCACATGACCTAAAAAGACAACGAAGGATTCAAAGTCACAAAGGTATGACATGTTAAATAACTTAAAGTCTTATTTAGAAGGGGCCGGCCGAGTGGCGCAGTGGTTGGGAGCTGGCTTGGGACGCCAGCGGCCGGGGTTCGGATCCCACATAGGAGGGCCAGTGACACTGCCCTCTTAGCAAAAAAAAAAAAAAAAAAAAAAAAAAAGTCTTATTTGGAGAAGAGGTTTGAGATATTAATGAAAGCGCAGTTATGGTTTTGGTGTAGAGTTCAATCATTTGTGTCCCTACTTATCCAGTTATAATCAGGAGGAGAGCATTTGTAGTCAGCCATTCCAGGGCTTAAATGCTCTTGGATAAATATTATTATTCACTGTCAATATGCTACAGCCAGATTCATTTTTCAGAGTTCCCATTATAGGATTACTTTCATCTTCTATAAGTTTAGTCATTTCTGTACACCATCTGCAAATGTCTAACTATATGGTAGGAAATAAGACAGATTTGTAGCCAGCCTCTATATGCATTTAGGTGGGATGTTGGAAGAAGTTGTATTGAATCAGAACTATTTGGTTGTGCCCCAAAGCCTATTTCCTACTTTTTAGGAAAAAGCCTTGGGATTTCCACCCTCTAGATGGCTATTCTCCCATGCTGAGTTGATTAACACTCCCTGGAGTCAAAATCAATATGTGTGTCATATTTAGGATGATATTGATCACTTGGAAGTATAGAGCAATGCTTCTAAACTAAGAAAACCATGGTATGTATAGTCAAATTAAATCTTCTGAGCTATTGAGGTTTGGCTACTTGTTGCCAATCTATAAAGGATGGATTTCGGTAGCTGCAGCCAGCCCCTCAGGACTGTGAAGGCCTAAACCACAGGGTGCTAACCAAAATGTTTTCAGGAGACACACAGATAAGTGGGGAGGGGAGTAGTGTCACAGGTAGTGGTACTTCTATGTGCCCTTCTCAAAACGAGGTATTTTTTAAACCTTGAGGGTTCCAACCAAACATATTTATTGGCCAGATTTGAATGAAAAGTCACATTACTGCCTTTGAGATTTACCAGAGAACGAAAACAAAAACAGCTTTCATAGTAAGTAACGTCCTACTGGGGGAGAAGGAACACTCTAGACCAGAAGACATGGGTGCTTGGAAGCCACTGGCCAGCAATGAACTACTGTGCACAATTTTGTCCTACGTGATAATTATGCATCATGGAAATGTCTGTTTCCAAGATCAGCCTTCTAACTCTCACTCGTGAGAATGTCTATTTACATATTTTGCAGCCATGAAAGTGAATTTAGTTTAAATTTCAGAAGCACTACAATGATGGAAAAATGAAAATTAAGTATCTTTCAGTGATAGGCATGTTAGACTTTATTTTGTATGTATGGTACTACATTTGTCTGTTTTAGAAGTCCATTTCAAACACTGATTTCCTTAAGAGTATCCTTGACTTTACAACTGCCAATTAATTTTTTGAAAATCAGTGGATTTCAAATTTTTTTGATGACCTACATATGAAATACATTTTACATTGAAAACCCATATACACATACATAGGGGTGTATACTTTCTGTGTAAAAAAATTTCAGTTTCTATAAACTGATTAAACTGACGTTTTATGAAAAATATTTCCTTTTGGTGGTAAACTTGGAGTTTTTCCTATTACTTTTTTTTTTTTTTAATTGGGGAACTAGGGAGGAGAACAGCGTTGGGGAATCAGGAAGGGGAACAGACAAGTTGCTGTCTTTTAGTTCTTCAGTCTAGTTGCGAAGGACGTTGCTTCACTGGCCCGTGTTGGTATCGTCATTGTGCTCTCCCCGGATGACACAGATGGGTCACCTCACCGCGGCTATTGGCAGCTCAGGCTGGCTGCCAGCCACTCACTTTAGCCTATGGCAGCCCACTGCAGCAGGGGCTGCAGCCTACACCATTGCTGGGACTCGCACAGCCCAGCTCCTAGCTGTGGAGGGCAGTGTCACTGGCCCTCATATGTGGGATCCGAACCTGGGCCGCTGGCATCCCAAAATCAGCTCTTAATGAATGCACCACTCGGCCGGCCCCCTATTACTTTTCTAATTGTTAGTTTCAACCAAATTAATCTTATAAACCACAAATGAGTTCCAACTCACAACTTGAAAAGCAGTACTTCAGTTTTATGATAAACAAACAAGCAATTTGAATATTTTACTAGCCAAAAAATTAAAAGAAAAAAGTCTTATCCATTTTCCAATTTTTCTGTGTATTCCTCCACAGAAATAGGAGTAACCCTTGGCTTTTTTTCTCTACTCTCCAAATTTTTTCTTTCTCCAGATGAGGTAAGCACAAGTGTTTCCAACTGATCATCAATGCCCGACATTCCAGTTTGTTTGTTTTTTAAGTAATTATGCATAGTTATAGTCTTTTCATCACCTGAAAACTTGTTATAAGGAATACTTACTGAGTTATATCAATAATCTAATTTTATCAAGGTAGAGATATACTTGAATTTGAGAAGTATGACTGCCAAATAAATAACTAGTTTACAAATCATATATGAGAATCTGTGGAAAGAAGTGACTATTCCTGCCTTTGAAACTGCACATTTTCAAACTGGACATGATGCTTAAAGGCATCCTTACCTGACAATGTGAAGCTTACGAGTTTCCGAGAATGCTGACTTCCTGAAGCACCTCCTTCCATGCCTTCCGCCCCCATCTGCAGAGAAAAAACACCTATCTGAAGGTTCACAGCATACGATGTTACTCAACCTCCCTAGGGAACCATGTATGTTTGCATATTCTGTGATTTTTGTATCAAATATGCATTTAGTATATGCCTTTTCACATGCTACGAATCTTGGAATTGAGACACAAATGTAGATTCCCGGAGATGAGAGAAAGGATCATATCCAAACTTAATCTTTACCCCAAATGAAATCAACATGAGCTTCTAAATTCCCTGGGATATGAATCAGCTTGCTTGTATCCTTTTATTTCTTTCACAGTTAATATGTAGTTAATATGTAATAAATGTACTTACATTGCTATTATTGTATTAAAATATTCCTTAAGTTAAAAATCAAACATCAGATTCCTTCAGATTTGTTAGGATAATCTAGAATAAACTAAACCGGTGATTTATATCATATTCATCCATTATATGCAGAATTATCCTTTCTTGACAAATATTTCTGAGTGGACCACATGGATGTCCCATCGCCCTACCCGGGCTCCTATTTAATTATCCTACAGGTTCATGGCACATGCTATTATAATTAGCTATAAGAATTTGCAATACTATTGTAGTGATTATTGTATTGTGAAGCTTTTCCTAAGAGCTTGCGAGTAAATTATATCTCACTTGAAACCAGTCATTTATAGACCACACAGCAGACTTGGCCTTTCTCTCAATTTATGTACAATTAGTGCTCAATTTATGGTGCACTAGGAAAAAAGAGTTTCACGGTTCACTAAAAATAAAAGTTCTCCTTCCATTGCCATATATTTGATCCCTTTTCCCTTTTCTGCTCTAGGTGCTGAACACACAATGTGATATATAGATGATGTATTATAGAAATGTACACTTGAAACCTATATAATTTTACTAACCATTGTCACCCTAATAAATGTAATAATAAAAAAGCCCACAATACTGCAAGAGACAGAATTGAAAGAGAGTAAATTTTGAATAGTTGGGAAATAGAACACATTTAAATTCTAAATTTAGATTAAACCCTTCCATCATATCTTGTGGCACCCCCTACACTCCTTTACAAATCATGTGCCACCCAGAAAAAAGCTTTCGCTCATCCAAGAAAAGTTGAAAATTTTCAAAATGAAGCCCATTCAAATTTTGAAATATAAATTTCTACTTCCTGCTCTACTTCCTGTAACTTAAACAATTTTTTGTGACACTTAACTGCTTCCTGATTGTTTCACATGTCATTTGCAATATATGAGGGCACCATCCAGGTATCTTTATTTCATCCCATCCATAAAACCAACTCCTTTGACACTGAGTTGGCTCTCAACAAGTACGTATGGTTTATTATATGGTTTGACACCCTTCTGACTCATCATACCCAGGTTAACTGGAGCAGGGACAATGGCAAACTGGCCAGACAACGGATCGCTGTCACTGTCTCGTCCTGCTTTCACCACACACAATGCTGGATGAGACTGGTGAATGGTGAGGCAGTACAGACTACCACTGGGGCAGACACCCAGAAACCTACCCCTCCTGTCCCGGATACACCACACAGCTGATAAACCATGGCATCCCCTCAAATGGACCATGCTGCCCTAGAAGTTGTACCCCCCCAAAAAAAAAGACATGGCGTCTCTTCCTACTAAGGGATACTCATAATCAGTGAGTTCAATGAGACTGAAAAGATTCATTATTTTCATTTAAAACCTATTTAAAATATTGTAAGATATTATAGAAACAAAAGAAAATGCCCTTGAATTCTCTTTTAAAAATTCACCGTCTGTAAAAAGGCTTAATGTGAAACAATTCTTAGAGACTTCACAGATAAACTACCCTTGTACTATAACTGTGGCAAAATGCTCATCTGAAATAATACTCAAAGAATTCAATTTTATCACTGATGACAGTAAAGTCAGGGAAGACCAAACATTATCACTAGATACAGGGACATCAATGATAATAAACACATCTGCACGCACTGTTTAGGGAGGGCTTTTTAAATAAACTCACTCCATAGATTCATTCCAGGAAAACCCAGGAGGAACACTGTCAACCAAGTAATGAGACAATACATGGTAGTGAGTGATGGAGCCTTTATCCGTCCCTGAAGCTGAAGGATTTCCTGTTCCAAGTGTCTGCGATACACATCACAGGGAACTCTGGTGGATGACAATGACGTCAAAGTGCCAACGACAGAGAAGACACGTTTTTTATCCTTGATTCATTGCAAGAGGATATGTGAGAAAGGAGACCACACGATTAGGATGGCAGCTCATTTCCTTCCCTATGGAGTTTCTCAATCACGTCTTTTAGGACTATTCTTTGCACCTGGTCTTGGAATAATCAGACTAGATGGGCTTTGTGAATATCAATGTTGTTAATCAATCTCAATAACTAAACACATGCCATATCCCTTTGTGACCATCATGTTGTGATACAAACACAGAGCTCACCCCCACAATGAAGTATCTATGTGGCACCATCTCTCAATTGGGGATACAGGCCCAACAGACTCAAGCTTGGTCAGAAGTCTATTGGTCACCGATTCCATCAGTCAGCCTTTGAACCACAATATTCTATTCTGATTGCCAGTGCATTATCAATGAAGTTTTTAAGGCACTCTAAAATCTGTCTGAAGCAAATTAATTATCTCCAAACTATCCATGGGATTTGACAGAGTACTCTCAATGCAAAAATCAATGGAAGAAGATCAATGGTTGCAGGCTATAAACTCTGTCTCCCTTCAGTGATATTTTATCATTGAAATTGCTCAAGTCTAAATAGAAACTGAATCCAGAAAATCGTGTTTGGAAGCTATTGTCTGATTTTACACAGTTAATTTTTCAAAGGTTTTATTACAGACAGCTTCACAGTTCCCATTTTGTAATTTTTCTTTTTAGAACATTAATTAAAGCCTGTTCCAGTGTTTACTATGTGACGTGGCAGATTTCACAGTCAGTAACAGTTATTCTCCTTGTGACTGTCAAAGTCTTATATAGGAAATGTGGTGTGTTTTTTTTTTAAATTCTATACTATGTTTACTACAATGGGAACCCAAATCTAATTCATATGGGAGCAGAGTACCCGAGATATTGAAAATGCTGCACATACTGTTCCCTCTTCCTAAAATGCTCTTCCCTCCCTCTCTTCTAAGTAACTTCTACTGATTCTTAAGATTGCCTTGCAAACACACTTTCTTCAGGGAAGTCTTCTAAGCTCTTCCTGATCAGGATACATCCTATTAGTATGTACTCTCCTAGTCCCATTTCACTGTCCGTCATGGTGATTATCCCTCAAACAAATACATTTTAATTTAATAGATGTCACTTTCCCTCACCAGATCATTGAGAACAAGGACTATGTTTTTAGCTTATCATTTCATCCCCAGTGGTGGGTGCAAAGCCTGGTGCTTAGCTGGCACCCAATAACTATTTGTTTGAATGGAAAAATGAAAGGGAAAGGCTGCTTGCTACAGCATTGGTGGGTCTGGACCATTGCAAAACACCATCTGCAAAGATTACTTTCTGAATTTCAGAGAGTCAACCTGGCCACTTGCCTACATCCCAAAATTCATGCATCCATAAATGTAAACACATAATGTTATGAAGATTCTAACATTTGTCTTTCATTCAATGGAGATAAAAATCACAACCTGATTTTTGTTAATGACTTATAAAAACTGCAATGATTTATATATCTTAACACTCAAGGATCTCCCTAAACCATCTGAGTCCAACCACCCATGTACAATGGAGTGCATCTTGTGAAGCCACTAGATTCTAAAGTTAGTAGGTGGAGTGAAAATTCACAAAATTGTGAAAAGCAATCCTTAAAAAAGCACCATGTTGGAAATGGACATACTTTCCTTTAAAAGTCCAACAAAACCCACATCCTCTAAAACTAAGTTAAATATCTCTTTCTTCATTTGAGCACCTGATGAAGTTTGGCACCTGTTGAATGACGCTGTTATACCAAGAATATGTGTGGTATTTTTAGGCCCTAGACCCCAGCTCAGCATCAAGAGGGATCCAGCCTAAGGCCGCCTGTGGGAATAGCACATTTATGATCCCCATCTCACTCTCTCTTTGGGGTAAAAGTTCATTAAGTTGACTGGCAGGTACAATCACACACTATTTAAATCATTATTATTCTCCCTTTTACCCACTGAGCTCATGTAATAAATTAAATTCACATAAGATGCAATGCCACTGTTCCCTATCAACCCGTCACCCAGACTAAGTTTAAAAACCCTTCCACAGTGCGGCACTCACTAATTTGCTTCATGAGTGGTTTCCCTGAAGAGTTGACTACATACAGAATTCATCAAATCATCTTTTCCCACCGATTTGTATTATGGATGCAGGTACACCAGCCTGTGAGTTATTTCCTTTACTAAAACGGCGCCCACGCTGTCCTGAGCTTCCTTTTTCATTGTTCCCCGGTAACCCTGCCAGAGCTGCACCGGCAAAAATAGAAATCAGGCCCCGGGGACCTTGCGAGGAAGCCTGCAAAGAGGGGCACTCACCATCACAGCCGGGTTCTTCACGGTGATGCAGGGCGTTGTGGCTCGCAGCGCTCCACTAAGGCCGTGGTAGTATTTAAAACAGATTTTTATCTCCGCTGCAAACCGATTGGAGAAAAACAGTAATTTAAACACCAAAACAAATCATTTAGGAATCACTGAGGAAATTCGCCTCACCACCTCTCAAAAATCCTACTCATGACATTTTGAATGATCCTTCCTTTTCCAATCAGAGGCAAGAGATTGATTATACCATTTCCTGTTTGACCTTACACACGTCTCTGGAATTTTCTATGAGCATCCGAAATGTATTAAAAAAAAATGCACAAAAACAATATGCCAAAAAATAAATAGTGTAGAGGCAAGACTAAGATGAACTACCCTTTACTGAGGTGCTTCATGATGCACCAGACACAGTGCTCTCTCTCTGCTCATGTTGTTACTTAACCCTCACATCAACTTTGTGAGGCAGAAAGTCCTGTCTCCGTGTCGCAGATGAAGCACTGAAGTTTGCCGAAGGTCAAACAAACAGGAAATGACAGAGTCAGGACTCAAACCTAGTCTGTCTGATTCCAAAGCCTTCATTCTTGACCCCTACAAGGTAGAGAGATTGCAGCTGTTCAGAGAAGTAGAAAAAAAGCAGTTTAACAACTATGAAAAAAATACTGTCATAGACTATGCAGTGATAGGGTCTGGTTATCTGTATTATTTTAAATTTCCAAGTGACTTAAATGCAGCCACCAGGCAGGGATCAAATTTAGGAACCACTAGTATATATACCAGTATGTGGATAGATGATAGATGATTGATAAGTAGGTAGGTAGATAGGTAGGTAGGTAGGTAGGTAGGTAGGTAGGTAGGTAGATAGATAAATAGAAGATATAGATATATGTGGCGATGTATACGCGTGCGCATGCAGAGTGCCAAAAGAATGTATAGGAAAAAAGGAAGGAAAAAACTAAAAATGCAAAAACAATTAAAATTGTAACACTCAATACATACTGATAACAAAAGATGGATACAAGTCACGTTTGACTTCTGCAATTACAAGAGGTGCTCAAAGTGGTTACTACCGTCAGCGTCCAGATACTTCTGATTATGGCGAACTACTGCTTAAGCAATGTCGACCAAATTATCCACTTGTATACATTTTTTTTTGGCAACTCTGGTGTATATATATCCACAGGTATGTGTGTATTTTCATACCTATATACGAACTTGATAAAAAGCAATATAAATGCCAATTTTTGATTCTGGAAAATAACTTCAATTTCAAAGACCATGAAGCCAGAATGTGTCAAAGATAAAACACACAGATACTGGAATCTGTCTATATACAGAGCATCTATGTCAATCAAGTGTCACTGCAAAATGCCTTTTTCCCAAGGTGTCAATCAATATAGGCAATGATGCTGATGGGCAGGCCCCAGGGAGAGTCCTAACTTACAGGAGGTGCAGTTCCTCTCTTAACTGAGTCACCTGCATTATTAAAGTGGGGCTACTCGATATATTTTCCCAAGGAAGTTAATCTTCCACTGAATCTCCCGAATGCACCAGGTGACCGCCTACAGAGTATTCAGTTCACTTATTTTAATAGAAAAATATAATGATTAAAGAAAAAAAATCCCCTTATAGGGATTATATTCTTACACTTTTCCTGTCAATGATTAAATACTAAAAAAGTCTGTCATGAGGTCAAATATTGAATCTTTCTATTATGTACATTAATCACTAAGCAGTGATCACTAACCATCGTCAAGCAAAAGAGTTTTATCACGTGCCCACCACAACACACGCTCGGCACTATGCCAGACAGTGCAAGGGAATCAAAGAAAGGTTTCTGGTCTAGCAGGTGACTTATAGTGTAGCTGCTGAGATGACAATCCCAGGTTTGACAAAATACAGGAGACAAACACTGAAAAGGAAGACTGCTGGATGGAAAAGACTATGGAGAAACCACAGGGAAGATTAGTGAGGACATGGTGGAGGACATGGTGGAGTCAAAAAATGGGGGTAGAGAGGGTTAGGAGTGAGGAGGGGCAAAGCAGGGAAGCAGGAACGAGCACACGGAGTTTGAAGGACAGCAAGGTGACCTACACAGGAACTCGAGCCTTACTTTCAGCCTTCACTTCCCTGAGAACACACCATAAATGACTTTCCTGAACACTAACAAGGGTTTTTGATCATTATTGAAATGGTAATAGCTATGTAGATCTGAGTAAACCTAACTCTCCTCCCACTTGCTTACTTTCAAGACCAACAGCATATAGTGTGCAAGAACAAAGCTAAGCAGCATGCAGAAGGCCTGTCAATGCAGAAGAAGCTCGCGATGAGCATACGCCTTGAATTCTGTGGGCATGAGCTCATTAGTGCCATTCTGAAGGCTGGAGACCAGCAGTCTGTGAATCTGCCCGCAGCAGTACCTCAAAGATCTAATCAGTGGTTAGGGAGTAAGCAGCTCATTCTTCAATAAGGAGAAGTGCATTTTTATAAGACATCATCTCTGAACTCTCTTTCAATTTAGGATGCCATCTCCTCTTTTCCAAGGTTCATAGTCAGCTAGGTAACAGACTATGAGACAAAAAAAGTGACTGGTCATTTTTATCTGCGGACTATTGATAGCCAGGCCAACTGTGCTAGTTGACCTGTTTGGGGTGTTATTTTATTCCTTGCTATAACAAACATCTCCAAACCTGGTGACAAATTAGAATCTCTGAGACTAGAAAATAAACTTATTCTGAATTGTGCAAAGCAGATTTTGTGGACATAATCACCCAAAACACTGAGGATCTGATAGCTTCATAAATATAGATGCTGTCTAACATAAACAGACCCCACATCTACCCCTTGATTTTATTTTATTTTTTAAGTTTCACACCATAAGTCCAAAGATTCAAGCAAAATTTCATTATGCTGTGACGTCCTCTTAGGTATGCTCCAGACAGACATGGGGTAAAAAAAAAAATATGTCTAAAAAACATGGACTATACTTCTAAGCACAGATATAAATACCACCTGAGGTTTTTACATTGAATGGATATTGAAAGGGTAGAAAGGTGTGTGGGGAGGCCTTATTCTGATTAATGAAGATAAGCTTATTATAAAGCCAAATCTTTCTGTGATTTGTATCCACTCTCCAGGACATTAACTTATTAAAATGTTCTCAGACCTTAAAAAATACACTACTGAATAGTTTCTGTTTTATAATCATGCAAAACAATATCCCCAATTTTGTGTAGGAAGAATTAAGGCGGAAATTCTAAATTAGAGCAGAAAACAAAAAGAAACTCTATTTTTTTCTTCATTTCCAATTCCTAGCTTCAATGTCAAGCTCATTTCTATTAACTACTAGAGTGAGGAGTAAGAAAAAACATTTATTGAGACAGAGATAGTTACTATACCCTCATCAGCCAGGACTTTATAAACCTCTAACACTTTTGAGGGGAGAAAGAATATCAATCATGGAAAATGAGATACTCTGTAAATATTTTTTGCCCCCCATATATAATGTTCCAAATTATGGCAGTATGTGATACTGACTTATTCCCAGGTGCTCACATGAGCCCCATAATATTAATCGGGCACACCCCATCAAGAGCCAGTCACTGATTCCTAGCAGCCTTCAGCCTTCCTGTGAAAAATGGAAGGCTGTTTCACCTTTTCCCCCGAAGTTCAGTTGGCAATATTTCTCAGCCAGATCAGCCTCTTAAACCCTGGGATCCTTTCAAAGGAGGAATCATACTGAGAGTAAACACTGCTATTTCCCATTCCATTTTTTCCCACATTCTTTTATCATTTATTTTTCTCACTACTTAGATAATAATGCCAGCTGGGCCAATGTTGGAAAGGAAGGAAAAGAAGAAATAGACAAGAGAAACAAATCATCCGTAAAATGTTTCTCATCTCCCAGAAACAACCCTTGTTCACATTTTGGCAAATATCCTTCTAGACTTTTTCCTATATGCTATGATATTAATTGGGATTGTGCTATATGTATCTGCACCCCCCTACACACACACACACACACACACACACTTATTGACATATCATGAAGAAATTCCCTCAAAAATTACACTCAATTTAAGGTTTAAAGAGGGAATCTAGCCAGAAATTAAACTATGAAAAGAAGACATTCCTTGGGGGGGTGGGGGGTGGGGGGGAACAGTATTAGAGAAAGCTCTAGAATGCTGACCTATCAGTAAAAATGTGGAAGAAATTATCTGATGCCTTTAATATCAATTCAAAGTAATAGATGTTAATCTTTCACAATAGCTTTTATATTACAGAAGTTTTACATGTTTCAATAAAGACATGCTAATAGCGGGTTTCTATTTAATCAAACCTTACTTTATATTTTACAGTTTAATAGGTGCCATCCTTGTACTAGTATCCACGTATTCTCTTATATCAAATCCCCTGAATACAGAAACTTAATTCTTACAAAGAGCTAAACAACTCAGCACATTTTTAAAGAGCCCATTTTTTCCTACATTAAAGAAAACTTCCATAAATGCAGAAGTTAACCAGGATCAACCAGTAAATCATTTATTTATTCATGCTTCTAGCTACTCCACAAGAATGTATTTACTATGTTCTCAATAATATTAGTGCAAATATAAATACTCTCCTTCATACAAAATAAAAAAGGATGAGGTTTTTCTGTGAACCATGTACTATACATACAAATTAGTATTTACAAATAAATATAATATAAGATAAACTGGGTATTGGTTGAATTATCTGCAATCAATTTCCAATTCCTAGTAAATAGACCTGTATGGCAGCCCCAGAATATCTTATTTACACTAGTAAAGGCCAGGACCCACATGCAAATGTTATTCTGCTACTGGGTAAAGTAATAGCAAAGTTAGCCAATAAAATTTTTAAATTAAGTTAAATTCTTAAATCTTGACTTATTCTTTCTGCTCCCCAAAATTAATATAAGTAAATATTAACTATAAATGTAGATACAAGGGTATATAAAAATGTCTAAAGTATTAAAATAACCATACATAATTTATGTACTATACATTCATAAGCTATACATAATATACGTATGTATACATACACATATACATATACACACACATACTTTTTTAAAAAATACGTGGACATTCTCTAATAAGCATTTTCTAAATCAATTATTTTTCCAGTTTGGGGCTACATGGCATAAATATGTAAAGTAGAACCAAAAACTTTTAAAATAACATTCAGAGAAGGCTCCATAGGTTTCTGCACACTTACGCAATGTTCAATAACAAGCTTACATTTCACAGTTACTTACGTTCCATGAAATAGGGCCCAGGCTCAATTCTCCATACAATTTGCCCTTTTTGTGTTCCAGTCACACCCCTGTTTTTAGAATCCCAGAAGTTGGCTGGAGAATTCTCATCTGAAAAAAACCAAAGAAACACTTTTCAGCTTAATTATAACCTCTTTGTCCTTCCTTCGCTCAAAGACTAATACAAGTTCTAAGATAAGTGTATAAAAGATAAAGGGGAAATATTAATGAACACTATTATTAATGACTACCTCCCAACAGATAATTACCCTGAATTTCCATACTTGCATTTATATGGGAGAGCTGGGGAGGAGAATGGGGCGTGGGGTGGAAAGAAAGTGTCATCTCTGGGCTTTGCCAGGTTGGTTAATGTTGCCACAAGACAAAACTACAAAGAACAAAAGGTATACAATTGCTGCAGCTTCCATGATGGGCTGATGTATAAGAAACGGGTTGAGCTCTCGTCTATAAAATTCTTTATGGAATAGCGAAGCTGGGAGAAGATAAGAAAGAAGATGGGATGGGAAAAAAAGGGACATTAAGCTATGAAACTGAGTCAAGACTCAGGTTTGCATGAACAGTATTCGGGAGACACCAACCAAGTCATCAGGTCTTCTAGGAAAATCTTTACAGAACACCAAAGGCAGTAAACCTGGAACCAATACAAGAAAAGGAAAGAGACAAGTTCATATTTTTCTCTGGTTGAAGGATAGACAGGACAGATCCAAAGAAATGGGCCCGAAAACACCATTTTCCAAGCTTTCTGACCTCCTGCTAGATAGAAAATGGTAATATTCCCAGGCATTCAGGGTAAATGGAAGACAGGCTTCCAATTTCAGATGACAGGGAGGGATGCTCTGGTGGCCCAGGCTCCACCCCCTATTCTGAAGTTGAAGGGAGTCATAGTCTACGTAATTTGCTCCCATCTAACTAGTTTGAAGCTCTGTCCTAGAGCCCTAGAATAGGAAATTAAACTAAAAACATGAAAAATGACCATTCAGAGTTTTATAAGTACATAAAAATGGGTAGGGTGACACTGGCTCTTAAAGTGATATGTACCTCAGTTGTTTCCCCAGGAGGAAAGATTAGGGATACAATTTAACTGTGAACTGGAATCAACCAGATAGGGTGAGGCAAGAGCTACACTAACAAAAGAATAGCTAGAGAAAACGTCCCAAGCTCAAAGGAATAATCCTGAAAAGAAAAACGTCTCCTCTTTTGAGCATAAAAGAAACAGAAAGTGGGGCAAAGTGGGGGGTCAGGTAATCCAGCTCCGAGGGATTCCTGTCCGTGGTTTATCACATCGATAAACCAAAGAACTTTGGGAGGAATGGTCCTTTCGTGCCATTTGCATTCAGCACATTATAAGTCAAAGATCCTTTTTCTGAAAGACCAAGAAGCAGCCACCGTTCTTTATAGGAATGGAAAGGCATAACCCACCCATCAGCGCCACTCCTAGACACACAATGTAAGGACCCCACTGTACTCCGTCACAGGACTATCGTCATAATGCTGATGTTTAGGAGGCACTCGGGCAGTCACCTCCAGCTGGACTGGAAAGATGTCACATGGCTCTGCAGGGCTTGCTGCCTATGCATTAAGCTTCTTCCATGCCAACTAAACTCCAATTTTGTCCAAGGCAGCAATGTGCCCAGTAAAAAATATTCCTTTTTCCAGAATCCCTTGTAGCTAAGGGCGGCGTGTGGCCTAGTTCTGGCCAGTGAAATTGGAAGTCATCTGGGTGAGACTTCTCGGAAAGCTACTATTTTTCTGATTAATAAGAGGACAGACTCCTTTTGCTCTTCCCTCTCCCTCCTTCTTGGATGAGAACCACATGCTAAGGACAGCAGAGCAAGAAGCTAGAAGCCACTGTGATGATTTTTTTGAGTCCTGAAGGCCTTCAGGCTTTTTGCTACCTAGGTGAAAATAAATTCCTATTTGGTTAAGTTCCTGTGCTTGGGTCTCTGTCACTTGCAGCTGAACACAAGTAATAACAGATATACCCACCATCCTAAAACTCGCTCAGTGGTTTAGACTCACCACACCTGTCTTCACCTAGAACCCTCAATACTGCATTACTGCTCCAGGTTAGACAACAAAGGTAGTTGCTTCCCTTTTAAAAGATACTTTAGTTGGCAGAACTGCTTAAATGGGGAGTGGGACTCTCAAGTCTTCACAAATAAATAAGCTTTATTAGCTATGGGTCCCTTGGAAGGCACCAAAAACTGGACCCTACAGGAAACACACAGCCGTATGAGCTAGTCAAAACGTTAAAAAACATGACTATGCACATGCGATATTTTCTGAAAATACTGTTGTGACAGCTTCCTCTGGAGGCCTCAGGGAACATGAAGACATATCAAATCTTGTTTTAAGGAGCAAGCACTCAGCTCATGGTGATGAAAATTACCAGTAACACAATTGTACTAGTTAACGTGACCTCACTGTAAGAGGGTGTGTGTTTCTGGTATTACTAAATGTTTTCTCCCAAGCCATCAGTTAAGCCAAGTTAAGTACGCACTTCTGACATAACCACCCTGGGAAGATGGGCCACTGAGGGTCAACTATAGAATAAGAGGGAGGGAATGGGATGAGGAGAATTACTCTCAGAGGTATGAGCTCCAGACAGAGGTGATGCTTGAGGCTTGACACAACTCTTAGCATGTTCCCTAGAAGACAATTCTGACAGGGAGCCAGTGCTGGCATCTCTTGTTCCAAGAGAGCCCACTAATATCTCTTTGTTTACCAGCCACATTCACTTCAAGATAAAAATATTGCACTACGTGACCATCCTTCCTTGGTCTCAGCAGTAGGAAATCAGGGAGGACAAGTGATGAGAGCTTCCTTCCTAGAAACTTGACCAAGACATAGACCTAGAGTTAAGTGTTCAGTTCACCCACCAGCTCATATGGGTTGGAAGAAAATATATCTCTGAATTTAATTCCCCTCGTTGGTTCACAGAGCATGTAGAAAACTCCATCTGGTTAAATTTATGACATTTAAAGAAATACAGGCAAAATGTTGAAAATGTACCAGGAGTGTTCAGGTTCATATAGAACCTAAGTGTCCCATATATGATGAGAAATGGGTCAGAATCAGGACGAGCAGGTCCAGAGCAGAAGCTAGATGGGTCTGTTCTGATTTAAAAAGAACAAGTCCAAATGCCTCAGCAAGAGGCTACCCTGCAAACCTTCATGGGGAGGGCCTTATTCTCCACCAACCACAGTGTCTGTCATATAGAAGATACCCAAGTTGATTAATATTCTGGTTATTCTTGATTGAAATTTTTCTCTGATGAGATCTTTTTGATAATTCTTTACCCCTGACAGATCCAAGCACTTTTGCCATTGAGTGGCAGCTACCCTTAATTGCAAATATAAAGTCCTTAGATATAAACCAGTTTAGGGGCACAGAGTTCAAATGATTTTGATACATCACAACCCCCACGACTACTACAGTTCCTACTATTGCTAGTCAGCAGAGCCCTGGCTAGCCTTGGGTACACCATGCTAAACAATGCCTAGGGTGACTCACATTCCTTTGCTTTGTTTCAAGAAAACCAATTTTAACACTTTGTAATCGGGCATTTGAGCTATATGAGGAGTTTACTCGTTTCCCGCAAATGTGTTAATTGGTCCTTCAGATTAAAACTTTTTTCTTTAAGTAGGTTACCACCTTCATTTAGGTTGCAGTCAATTTTAGTGTAGCCCGGGAACTCCTTTTGGTGACAGCATCTCTCTCCTCAGATCCATTTTTCATGAGCATTTGAGAACAGAATATTTTTTCCCCAGATTGTATGAGCTACTTTGCCTTTACCCTCATTTAACATCTATAATAGTTAATTCAATCTTTTAAAAATGCCCCTACTCCAAATATTAAAAAAAAAAAAAAGAATAACTGAGTATAAAATGGCAGACCAAAGAAAGGGTTTGTAGGGTCCCCTACAAATATAATATAGATGTAATTATAAATCTATTTCTTCCTTTAACTGAATAAAGGTTCTGATAGATCAAAGAACTCTCATCTGTCTTTAAAACCAATTACCAAATGTTCCATTTATATTTGATCACTTCTCTTCCCTATTTCTCTTAACAGCTACTCAAATCTGTTGCCTTAGCCTTACATCCTTATCTAATTTCCACCCTCTTTCTTGGAGCAGGGTACCGTCTAACAAACATGCAAGTCATAAGGCCTCATCTCCCTGGCTTCTCCATCTCCCTACTACCATCTTTTCTGTATCCATACCTACCCCTTACCTTCTTGCTCCATTATGGTGCTGCCCTTGATCCAATCCCCTCCATCAATCACCATCTCACCTTGATCTTTAGCTTCATCCTCTCAACCTAGAAACATGTCAGCTTCTACGAGGCACATTTTCCTGGTTTTACTTTTGCTTTTGCTCTTTGACTGTTAACCTTCCTTGCCCCCTTCCCCATCCTCATTCTAATTTCCCTATAGACAGGTACAATACAGTCTATATTATAGGGGTGTATATTCTAGATACTTAGGTAACTTTCTAGCTGGAATATAATCACAAAAAGAAACATTGGAGATGTTTAATTCGTATACCTAAATACTTTCTCTAAATCTAGTTTTGTTTGGTAGGGTTTCTATAAAGCTTGTCCACTCATGTCTCACATATCTTCCTCGCTCTCTTATAACTCTAGCTGGCAATGCCTTTCCTCTAAATAGAAAAACAAAGCACACACTGAAAAAGCACTGAAATCATGTTAATATAATTTTCATAGCTATCTATTTGTGAATAGCGTGGGAATATGATCAAGAAAACTTTTGAAAATCTTTACTCTTGCCTTGTTTCAGCAATCCATGATACTTTTCCAAAATGATTTCACTTGGTGTTTTCAAAAATTACTCATTAGGACTATTCCAATTAATACTAGAATTACTTTTGTTAAGTCTGATTCCCCAAGGGAGTAGCAAATAAAGTGTTTGGACCCAAGAAATAAAGAAGAGATATAAGATTACACCACATACAATTAACTCTTTTCTATTAATTATAGAGTATAGTGGTTCAGATAATTTTCTCAGAGCTGGTCAATTAGGTGAGAAACATGCCCCATTTTCTAAATGGAAACCACATGATTTTTAGCAGGAACACTTTGGGGTCTTAAATTTACATATAAGTAGATTAACATCTGCACATTCAGTAGGTCACAAAGCACCATTGGCCACTGGCTACCTTCCACTTTAGCTAATTGATCTTGCAGGACAATGACTGTCCAACTCCATTGCTCACAGTGAATATCCTGGGAGCTTCTTCAAAAGGCTGATTCCTGTTCTGTTTTTGCAGAGATTTTGATTCAACAGGTTTGAGTCACGAATCTGAATTTTAGCAAACATCCCAAACAGGTGAATCTGATACAGAAATTATAAACACCACACAGACAAAAATTGTGCTCCACACAATTATTTCCAGGGAAACTGAGCAATCTATGAAGATCTGCCTACTATGAAGATCAACTCCTGCCATAAGGAGTTGACACTGCAGTGGCAGAAGGCTGGCACCTAAGATACAATGCAATGTAACATGTGCCATGGGAGAGATGTACATTCTTTACAAAGTGTTAAAGAAGAACGAGGAGGCATGATTAGCGTTTCCTGTGACCGGGTGTCATTAATATGGCTCTGGATCTATCAAGTCGGAAGTGTCTTTGGGAGACCCACATGGAAGTGTCCTTTGGGAGATCTACACATTTAAGCCAGTCATTAAGGTGTCCCATCCATTTCTTTGGGTTTTTTTGGGAGGAGGGTGTGTTTGTGTGTGGGGGGGTGTTGGTTTCCATAAATGCTCATCAGAAGGAACAAACAAGTGGCCATAGTTAGAGCTGATTTCAATGATAAAAGTTCCTGCTGTTGCTTGGACCTCAGGACATAATCCTTTTCTTCTTTGCAAAAGTAGGATTAATTATACTAACCTACAATGTGATTGTAAAGAGTAATTAAAAAAAATAACTAAATGAATTCCTTTTTTAATACTACAAAAATAATGTAAGCATAAAGTCTTCTAAGTTTTTTCAAACTCTTCCTTCCCTATGATATCTCATACACAGAGATTAATGTGACTATTATCCTTAAAAAATTCTGTACATGATTTCTGGATTCCAGACAATGTCTTATAAATAGGCTTTTAAGATAACAAGAAAACATATAGGAGATAATGACCAGATACATCAAACATGTCCAAACATAATTTGGATTTGGAAATGTTTATATGTCTATATTAGTATTTTCAAAACCTCCATACAGTACTGCAGATAAAATAGGAACAAAAAGAAACAAACAAACAAAAAGTATTCAAAGCCCTCACTATTCTATCCATCAACCCAGGGGAGTTGAGAAAAGGTGACAAATATGCCACGTGACAGATTATGCCAGAAAGATGAAAACTGATGCTTACAAATTTTCTTCCACTTTAAAGTAATCCCCCCACCACATTTTCTCAAAAAATGGCCTAAACATCTACATTGATTTTAAATTACTTTATGTATACAAATTGAATACATTATGTCCTGAGGTTGGAACATAAAGGGGCCTGATTTTATTCTGATTACCCTAGAAAATTAGATGCCTTTCTGAGATTTGGGATTTGGAGAGCAATACTGAGCTACAATTTGAATCAAAATGATCATTCTAGGCCTGGGCAAAGTACACACCTTCACAGAGACTGCTTGACTGCTAAACCTTTTCAAATTCATCAGCGTGTAGCAGGCAAGTTATGGAATCCCACTGCGATGCGATCTCTAACCATGGCTTTGAGATCGAAACCACATTGCAGAGAAGGGGTGAATCTTTACCAGCGATTGTGTCAAACAGAGCACCAGTCTTATTAAGTGCTATGGGAATTCATGAACAAATTTCCAGATGAATTTGCCAACTTGGTATTAGTTTTTAACCCAGTCTCTCTAGACGCCAAATTCCTTACACTGAAGCCCTCTCTAGAGGGAAAAAAACTGTGTGTGTCAGACATGCTTAGAAATTACGATAATGACACCATGCCACTGACTGAGAATGTACCCACTAGCTGCTGTTGCTTTGGAGCTACTTGAATGGCAATTTTCTTATAGATACTAGAAAAAATTTGCTGATTATAATGTGCTGGAGATGGGAGAAAAAGACACATGATAGAGCAGAAAAAGTAAGAAAAGCTAAGAGCTGATGATGACAAGTCAGCAAGGTCTGGCCTTGAGGATATTTGTACCCTGAAAGACATGCGCCTCACTGCCCTGGAAGGAGGCACAGACAGAGTGGAATGGAGTGGGGCGCACATGTTGATTCAGTGCCACACATCACCATATATGAGATGTCTCATTGTTGTTTCTTCTACACGAGGCCTCACCAGGAGCGATGAAGTCCAATCTGAAGAATGTTAAATGTTTCACTATTTCCATGCTAGGTGACATAACTTATAGCTAAGGCCTAACCTCAACCTGAACATTCACACCTCCAGACACCTGCTGGGCAGAAGCAGAAGACTAATCAACTTCCTGTATTAAATACCTGATTATAAACTATTCAATCAAACACTCATTTTGACAAGAGAGGGAACCATCAACAGACCAGTGAAAAGAAGCACTTGGATTCATTTCAGCAAATGTCACCCAAGAGTTTCAGTTATGGCCTAGCATACCAGGTGTTTAGGAGCAGTTCAGAGGTGGTTTATAAAAGAATTCATTTGAAGCACAGGTAGTATTTACATATGGAAACATGTCTTACCTCTGTTCAGTGAATCCCTGTGTTTTTCTCGGTAAAATTTAGTCTTTATGAAGGATAATAGTGCCCTGTAGTATCTGGCAACCCCTTCTCCCCCTCAAAAAAAAAAAAAAATGACAGCTCTGACCTCATCTTTCCCCACCCTCTTGTGCCATTCCTGCGGTAGTGGATTCCTTTCTATTGAAAGGGAGCACAGCATGCCATGCCAAAATATGCCACTTGGAACTGAAAGCAATTAGCTCTCTGCCCTTCCAGTTTATGTCTAAAGCAGGACATAAATTTTCATTCGTAAAGGTGTCTCCCTCTCCCATAACAGGAAAAGAAAGGTGACTCTTAATCACAGGAGACCATTCAAAAATGGAGATGGGACCAATTACAGTGTGAAACAAATCTGACTAAATAACCCTAATTTTCCATTAGTTTCCCCCATATATCTGCCTTTCTACAATTAACTGCCCCTAGAAGCCGAAGTTCCCTTCCTCTGTCTAGTTACTGTGCTCCATAATTTATTGCCCTTTGTCAAAATGGTACATAGACCCCTGAGTTTAAGCACTGCTTTGGGCCTTCCTTTCATTTCCATAAAGGCTTCCATGAACATAAAAATTAAAATTCTAACATCTAATGAAATTTGTATGACTTTTCTCCTGTTAATCTGTCTTTCATCAGTCTGTTTTGCAGTCCTGAGAGCTGAATGGAAGATATCTTAATATCTTCTTTTGATTATATGACATTAACTGAATATCAGTATTATATTTTTTAAATATACCAACGAGAAATAAAATTCTCACCAAGCAATGCCTAAAGCATTTTTTTTTTTTGAGGGCAGTGTCACTGGCCTTCATATGTGGGACCTGAACCGGGGCTGCTAGCTGGCCCCATAAAGCATTCTTTTTTTTTTTAAAGATTTTTATTGGGGAGTTGGGGGAGGGGAACAGCGTTGGGGAATCGGGGAAGGGGAACAGACAAGTTGCTGTCTTTTTGTTCTTCAGTCTAGTTGCTGAGGACGTTGCTTCACTGGCCCATGTTGGTATCGTCATTGCGCTCTTCCCGGATGAGGCAGTTTGGTCACCGGCCTCTGGATGATCGCTCAGCGCTGCTATTGGCAGCTCACGCTGACTGCCGGCCACTCAGTGTAGCCTATGGCAGCCCACTGCAGCAGGTGCTGCAGCCCACACCGTCGCCGGGGCTTGCAGCCCAGCTCCAGGTGGAGCTGTTGTTAGCTGTAGAGGGCAGTGTCACTGGCCCTCATATGTGGGATCCGAACCACGGCCGCGGGCATCCCAAAACCAGCTCTTAACCAATGCGCCACTCAGCCGGCCCTCCCATAAAGCATTTTTAAAAAGATCTCCATCTTGTTCAGAATAGAGAAAAACAACGACAATATTGCAAATTCCATGAGGAAACTTTATTAGGCTATTTTAACAAAAGCACTTTATTTAAATTCTCAGTCTTTAAAACAAGACTTTCTCATTAACTTGATCCAATCTCACTGCTGTGCTGAGTTGACAGTCAACTTTGTTTCCATCTTACAGTTGTTCACACCAAATGCACAAAAAGATAAACTGGCCTCCCTAAGACTACATGACTGGTTTCAGGTAAAGAAAGACCTTGGCAACATCTTAAATAAGTTCTTTTCTGACAAAGACTTTCAGAACATTTCTAAATTAAGATTTATTTTTTTCTGCAACTGAATATTTTCCTACATAGACTATAGAAGCAAATTCTTTGGATTCCACTCTGAAAATAATGAAAGGCACTAAAGAATTTAGAGACGTGGCATGATCTGCATTTAAAAAAAAAAAAATCGTTCTGACTGTTGCCTGCAGAGCAGACTGTAGTACAAGGACACGAGAGGCTGCTTCACAATGCTTCATGCGCAGGCCCAGCCGCAAATGCTGTAGGATAACCTAAACGTGACCCTCTCCCGTCTCCATTTTTCCTGTGCAGACAGAGCTGCGGCAGCTATAAATATCCACCCTTATGCAAAAGGCTGTGCACCAATTCCTGACTTTTCAGTCCAAGGACCCTGTGAGGTGACTCATCTACCTCTAAGCGCTCTCCAGTCGAACCACTATCCTGTAATTTCACTCTCTAAGTCCACCATGCTCTGCCCCTCCCTCTCTTTATTCAAACAACTCCTGAACATTCAGCTTTCCCATACTCAACCCTAATCAGTCAAAATATAATGCTCTGATTCTCCATAACTTAGTAACTCAATAAAACACTTAATGGAACATATTTAGTGTTATCACTAGCATTTAGTCCACATGGACCTTCTATTTACCAACAAAAGTATGCTTTTTGGTTTTAGGTACATATTGTTTATTAAAGCTACTATGAAAGTAAGATGGCATTTGGTGATGATGATGCCAGGCTGCGGCTGCTAGGTGACGGTAAGAATCCAGAACTTCAGGAGACAGCATACCTGAGTTTAAACTCCATTTCTCCCATTTACTGGATTTGAGACCTTGGGCAAGTCTTAAAATTATATAGACTCCATTTCTTTATTCTATAAAATGATAAGAGCACCAAGCTCACAAAACTGTGAGGAATATATGATACAGTACGTGAAATGGCATATACTATGCGCTAACTGTGTGGGTTTTTTAAAATTTTCAATCCATTTCATCCTTCTTTCAAAGGGACCTATGTCTTTTTCCTAAGACTCAAAAGCACAATTCCTCAACTTCATTTTGTTAACTTTTACCTTTTAAATTTCTTTTAAGTTATTTTATTCTAATTTCTCATAAATCTACATAAATTAAAACAAATACAGTAATACCTTGGTTTGCGAGCATAATTTGTTCCAGAAATAAACTACTCGTATTGCAAGACATCGCTCATTTACCAAGTTAAAATGTATTAGAAATGTTTGCTCCTCTTGCAGAACACACACAAACCAAGTTTACTTGCAATACAAGGTTGTACTGTACATGCTCAATTATATGTTTTTGGAGACTCTGCTTCCTTAAGCAACAGATGACAAATGACAACAAAAGTGCAGCCATATATACAGTAACAGTTCGTTATGCCATTCATTATACAGGAGCAGAATCTCTCACACACAGTATCTCAATGATGCCCAATTAATGGATGGAAGGTTTCAAAGCCTAAAATTCTGTCAATGAGCTTTAAACCTGACTTCATAAAAAATCAGGCAGAGGTGCCCTCAACTCCCTGCACAATAAAATTGGGACTTTGAATCGAGTGCTCACCTGAGGAACCTGTCTCAGCATTATGTGTGTAAAGAGTTGCCAGGAATGACAATGTTTTGATTATATATCCACCTTTCTTTCTTCTAATTCTTTTTTTTAAATACCATGCATACACTAAGCTCTCACTTAAAGATAATCCCTTTTAAGACTAAGTGAAGTTTAAAAGCACCTTCCAGATCCTTCAGGATGGATGTTAGTTTTACATTGCACATGACAGCTGAAGATTCTGAGAAATGCACAACCATTATAAAATATAATGGTTAGCACAAAAGCATCTTTTGGTTAGTGCTAAATTACTCCTTTGATCTTCATGAGCTCATACAATAAGGATCAGGAACTGTAAAGCTAACTTTGTTGCAGCTAATTCAACTGGGTCTGAAAATATTAATTAGAAGTATGTGGGAGAAATCTTTCTAGAACATTCATTGTTACTGATCCTACAGAATAATTCTGCAGAAGTGGCTGCTTCCTTATGGGTCCTTCCCCAAAACAGCTTCATCAGAAGATGAATAACCTTCCCAAAGATTAGACTGAATCTTTGCTAAAATCTTTACTAAAATTGAATCTTTACTTACCCGAATCTTTACTAAATCATCGACTTATTTTTCATTAAACTGAGCATATACCAATGTTTCTCAACAAGGGTGCTACTGGCATTCTATTGGGTTGTCGAAAAAGTCATGATGTATTTTTTCTATGTTTCTCGTTGCAAAAATGCGTCATGACTTTTCTGACAACCAAATAGCAGATAATTCTTTGGGAGGGTCCGTTCAATGCATTATAGGAACTTTGACACCCCAGCTCTCAGGCACAGAATGCTACTTGCATCCTATATGACAATAACAAAATAACATCCCCAACAACCTTGAGAACGATTGTTTGGCATTTTATAGCCAAATAAATAAATAAATAAATATTTTCATTTGATAACTAACTTTTAAAGGATTAGAATTAAAATTTTGCCCGGCATTCATTCCAGTTTTTAAACAATTAATTAAACCAGATTTAGAAGGCCTATAAAATAACAGGGCCAGTTTGCCACAGTGACCACAAGAAAATCTTTTATAAAAACCATGGTTTTATTCTCCAGTTAAAGTTTTTTATAAGATTGTTGTTAAATTAAATGTCTCTAGAATGTGCATATCTATGAATACTTATCCATATAAATGTTACAACTAAACCTCTTTTAACATCTCATTCACTGAGAAGAAGAGTAAAATCCATCAAAAGCACTATTATTCCAGAGGCAGATAGCCTGTCATGAAATCTATTTAGACTCAATCAAATGCCATTTTCAAAAGGATTCCTGTAGAAGCTGTGCTTAACATCACAGTTAAATAATGCATTTAAAACCAGTAGGACTTCAGGAACTCACAACAAGGGGATTGCATATTTATTTGTATAAACTTTACCGGCTTCAATCCCAGCGCTATCTCCTATGTTGTGTTGTCAAGTGGCTAAATGTGATGACTGCACTGCGGAGTTTCTAAACGAACTGCCCCTAACTAAGCTGGGAGGGGGCCAGAGCTTTTCAAAGAGAAAGGCTGAGAGAACTGTAAATCCCAAAGAGCTGGACACAGAAATCAGGAGAACGAGCAATTCATTTCACAGAATTTACTAATACCTTACCTCGTATAATCCCCAAGAGTTCCGCTCTGCCTTTGCCAGGGTAGACTCCATCATTTCAAATCAGATTTAGGAGGCAGCATGAAGAAACACGTTTCGTTCTCCTGGAAATCGTGCACCTGGCCTATTCGCAGGGCAATTTCGTTCATAGGAGTGGCCAGAATTGAAGTCAAGGTGGGCCTGGATTCCTAAGGCGGCTTTGAGAGCTTTGTGGGACCACTCCACTGATGCTCCCACTTGACTTCTCTTCCCCCAAAGTTCTAGAGATGAAACACTAAGTGGGGTTCGAGCAGGCCTCTACCAGGAGGCTCAACGCTAAGAACAACAGTGAGCTGGGAACAACACTGAGGGCCACTCCCGCCTTGCATCAAGACTTATCATTGCTCAGGCATCCTAAGTGAAAAAACATATTAGTGTCCCTTTGGCTGAGGCAGTTTGGGCCACACCCCTGTAAGGAGCACAGGATGCAATAGCCCCATCCTCCCCTCAGCTTCCTTCCTTTGCTTTTCCATGGGAGAATTCCAAAGAATGAGTTATGTGTACACACACACACACACACACACACACACACACACACACACCAGACAGAGGGAGCTGATGTCAACAAGTTGACTGTTATCACAAAGAGGGGACTTTGTTTGATTTACTCAGAATTGAGTGGCCACTATCTGGGAACTCTAATTGACTATTATCACTAATCAAACATAACATGCACTTAGGTTACTGCAATAGGCTTACAGTATCCTAACTAATCCAGAATGGAGTCTGTGGAATTTGTGATTACAAACGGTACAAAAGAAAGAAAATGTTTTCAAACATCACATAGCTTGAATGAAAAAAGCCAAAATGTGATTATTGATCCAGAAGTTATGTTCAGACCTCAATTGTAATGCAAAACTAAATACAATCATCAAGCCAATTCGTGCTCTTGTCTCAGGTTGGGGAGCGGTTGGGTGAGGAAATCCCTAGTTCAGGGGCATCCTTCTTTAATGCAGAAAGGGGCTTCCCAAAGCTGTTGGCTCACCCAGGGCCATCATTGCCATTTTTAAGTGCTTGTTAAATGGCTGAATGCAATCAAAGGCTGCAAGACCATCTCTTTCCAGTAAACTTTCAGGAAAGCCAGATGAAATGTTCTACTTTGTCACATGCTTTTACTGTGACTGGCAGCAGACTGGCTTTAAGTACACACTTGGTGGCCTCAATTTCCTCTCTACTGTTCCCTTAACCCAGACATAGTTTGCCAGAAAGCTTCCAGGGGCCACAGAGCTTTGGGCCGGTTCTGGAACACCCTGGGTGAACACAGCAAGCTGGCACTCCAGCATCACCACTGCCCTCACCAGGCCTCTTCTGGACATGCAAACCAAGTCAAGTCTTCGAGCGAATCACTGAGATTTTGGGGTGTGTCCTAGCAAGCAACAATATCAGCAAGCATGTAGGCAATGCCTACTATGTACGAGGGGCACACAGCAGATGTCTTCATCTCTAATGAATGCCAATTGTGCTGGAAGGCTGAAGTCAATAGTGTTACTAAGCCCATGTTACAGCTGAGGAAACTTTCTGTGGCTCACAGAGAAGAAGTGGCAACATCCAGGATTTGACGTCAGATCGGAGTGACACTCAAGCGCAGGCTCATTTACAATACACTGCTGCCCTCAAACAATGCTGTAAAGGTGCCAGAGACCTCACTAATTCACAGGTGGCCAGTGGACCCACAGTGTCCTCAGTCACCATTAAGAGATTAGGGAAAATAAATCTAGAAAGTATGATTCATGAACAATGGACTTCTCACCAATGTCAGCATCTCTGTTTTCATCCTCAAGCGATGGATAACCTTGTCCTCTTACCTCTTTCCTGGTCATGGACCACTAGGCTCCCTTGGGATGGAAGAGAGGCTTCCGCATTCTGCTCACGGTGCAGCGCCACCCGCCACTTACTCCCAGCTCTCCGGACTCTACCTGATGCTTTCACCACTCTGGTCCTCCAAGCCATGATTCGTTGCCTTCCAAATACTGTACCATTTTCCAGATACGCCACTTTAGCTGAACTCTAGGTTCTGATCCGCATATGTGTCACCAATGTTCACACGTGGCAAGTAGACTATTTTCCTATGTAAAGGAAACCAGTTCCCCACAGTACAAGCCATTGTCATGACAGAATGAGATTTCCAAGTTGATCAAGGGAGAAACGTATAAAATGAAGCAAGGGAGGTTAGGTGAATGCTGCATCTCAGACTTAAGGCCTTCACATACACATGCCATTCGTGGAGATGGTATTTCTCAAATACAGGGCGATCGGCCAGCACCCTCTCAATTGCAGTAAACTATTGCAATTGTACTGAGCAGGCACAGCCAGAGCTGCCTTGAGTGTTAGTCCTCAAAATTCACATATGCTAATCCTTTATCCAAACCTCTGTGAAGAAAGGCCAAAAAGAAAACCAACACAAACAAAATGAGGAAGCACATTAATATCAATATTGCATTCACATTGCACCTTGGCATTTTCACTTACTATGCTCTCATATGGCGCTAGCAGAACTGGGAGATAGCTGTGAACAAGACAAACAGCCCCTGCTCTTTTTTTGTAGAGCTTCTATTTTAGCGACACAGAGAGAAAAACCACTACATAACAAATATAAAATGAATTCTTTACTTACCACTATGATACATGCTACAAAGGAAGAAGAGAGCGTTATAAGGGAATGGCTGGGCCGCTGAAACGACCCTGGCCAGAGAGTAAGAGAAAGTTCCTTCAAGGGATCACTGAAGGAACTAAGCTCTGAAGAATGACTAGGCAGTGGGTAGGGGGAGGAGGGAAGAGGAAAGACAGCTCACTTCACATAGAACTATGCAGAGGTCTTATGGTGAGAAGTAGCATGGCACTTTCAAAGACCGAAAGAAGACCAGTGTGACTACAGCACAGAGGATGAGGGAGAGATGAGGCCAGTGAAGAACAGGTTAGAAATTTTAAGCATCCATGTACAGGGAGAGAAAGGGAGGCTTAAGGATAAGGGAATGGAAATTGTCCCTTTTCCCCATCTCCGTAAGATCTCCTTCTGAAAGCCCAATTAATTATCACAGCGCTCAACCTTCTAAGCTGTTGATCTGGCAAGGATACTTGGGAGTAGAACTGTGATTTGCAAATGCTGAAAGGATTCATCACAGAAAATTAAAGACATCACTTAACTAAAATATCTTACTCCCCAGAGCTCACAGAATATTTATTAAGAGCAAAGCAGGGAAGAGCAAAGACATAATTCTTAGATTACAATACACATTGACAATGGAAAGATTGAACAGTGTCTCCTCCATCTGTCTTTATGCTGGCACCAAAAACACAAAACAGAATCAAGGTTAGTACATCAGGAAGGAACAACCCTTTTCCTGAAAAGCCCATTATGAATTTCCTTCGTGTTTATGCATTTTGCATGCCTCTGAGTCTGACATCACTCAGACGCATGATTTAAGTTTCGCAGCTAGTGTCTGCTTATCTGCTGCAATTTTTATTGGCTGTTTTTTCTTCTGACATTGCATTCATAAAGAAACCAAATGAATGCTCGTCTCATGAGCACTCTGTTTTCAGATTCCCAAAATCTTCCAATGGAAATAAATACACATCAGTTTGTGGATAAATCCAAAAGCATTTTTGAAAATATGTTAAAAATGAGACAGCTGCTAAAAGATCAAGGGCAGGACCTCAAGTCTAACACCAAATAGACACACACACATAAAATATGTTTTCTTAAAAATTTAGCTTAGAAAGTGATACATGATTAGATTCACTCAAAATAATAATGGCTATTAAGAACTTACTACATTCCAGGCACTGTAAGTATGTATACAAATTCCCTCATTTCATCCTCAGAGCAACCTTCTGGCATAGTTATTACAACCCCCGTTTCACAAATTAAGAAAACTGGAGGATAGAGAGATTGAATAACTTGCTTGCACAAGATTACACGGAAAGAAGCTCGCTAAATTTCAAATCTAGAGCCTGTACGACGGCAAAGCTTATCCACATTCCCCATTTCTATACAACTTTCCCCAACAGTAACTACCTACCATTCCCCCAGTGCCAAGAACTATGCACAGTATTTCAGAATCATTTACTGATAGACTTCTCACAGCAATTTCAAAAGGGGTTATTATCCCAAGATGAGGAAACAGTTTGGAGAACCCCAGGAACTTGGTCAAGGGCACACAATGTCAAGGTTTAACAGAGCAGGGGATGATTTTCCAGGAGCCTGCACAATGTCACAACAGCAACATTTCAGGAAAAGTAAGTATGCGTATGTTATACTCTCAGGGTTTTGCAGTTTTAGCTGGGAAATTTTCATTATGCTTTGGAAGAAGGTAAAGTCCCCAAAGAACTGATTTGCTCATCTTAGGTGGATAAAGAAAGCCCATTATCAATGTCCAGTCAAGCCAAAATATCAGGATTATGATGCATTGCTTTCACAAACAAGAATAAATGGCCCTCACTTTATATTTCTAACAAAGCAATCCAAGAAAGCAGATGTAATGTGCTTGAAAGGCATACACAAATGACAATAAATGTGGTTCTTTTCTTTTCAGTAATTTCTACTACAGAATTAAAGAACTAACTATAGCAGTTCTCTTTTCTTTGACTAACACGTACCTTAAAGCTCTAAGGATATAATATTTTTCTTTATGGGTCAGTTTTATATTAACATTTAAGAATGTAATATTTTTCTTTATCAGAAAATTTTGTGTTAACTCCATATTAACGTAAAGACAAGTATTTTTAAATGGCTTATATATACAACCCACTTCCCTCGTTCAATTCATAACAACAGTTTAATTGCATGGTTAATAGGTTCTATAGTTATGCTATCTTTTTATTTGAAATAAAAGTATATTATTGTAAAGCAGGGTAAACTTAAAAATAGATTTTAAATATGTAAAACACCAAAAATAAAATGAGACCAATGGAAAAAGGTGTAAAATTCTTTTATTTGTGTGTGTTATTTCTGTCTATAAAATGAGAACACTACCTTTTTCCAATAATGTTTTGCATATGGCTAAGATATCAGTGACCCCAATAATATATCCCAGAGATTCTTTGCTGAAAGCATTTATGTAGAGACTGTAATATATTCACATTAGTGAACATGTTCAGAATCTACATTTATAATATCCCACCACAGTATATAATGCAGAATCAAATACTTACATAGATTCTCAATCCCTAAAAGAATAATGCTCAGATTCTACTGTGTGTTAGAATCACCTGGTGAGACTCGAGTTTAAAATTCAGCCTCCACAGAGCAAACTACAGAAATTCTGATTCAGTGGGTATAGGATGGGTCTTAGGAGTCTGCATTCTGAAGCAATTACCCCACTAATTCTGATACAGGTGGTCCTTAAGCCACACTTTAAGATACACTAGGCTAGAATCTCAAAATCTAATAGACCATTCATTAATGTGCACTTGAGTGTCACCTTTGATTTTGCAAATTTGTTTTGTTAGAAGGCTCAAAAGGAGACATGCAGTTTCGTGTCTTTGCAGAATTCCTATCCTGAAAATTCTCATGATGATTATTTCCAATCCATTTTAGAAGAAAAAAGACTATAATAGGAAGACAAGCAAGTACAGGGAAAATGAACACAGGAGGGGACACTAACATGCAAAAACGTTTTCATCTATATTTAGGTTTAGAACAGTGCTCCTCAAAATATGGGCCAGAGACCTGTGGTGGGCCATGAACTGGCTGTTAATGATCTTAAAGTATGGAAATTGAGCATAAGCTTTTAGAAACTTTTATAGAAATCTGTCAGAGTAATTTTAAATCTATTCATTCCAATAATAAAAACGTGGGCTCTTTTATAGATCTTGGGTTTTATTTCATTTAATTCTTCTACTAGTTCATTTTTATTTTGTTTTATAAAAGATCAGTGTCTGATGGATTTGAAGGACCATAGGTAATTTGAGAAGCATTAGTGAACTCTAGATAGAAGAATCTAGCCTTGTTTGGTCAGTCCAGTGAGCCACTTAGCCCAGGATTAAATACAAAGGTGGTTCTCTATGTTATTGTTTCAAAAGGTTAGTGGCCAGAAAGGATTTACTGAATGCATGTCTGAACAAACATCGTGACTTCTCATAACTCACTTTTAATCTGTCAGCATTACACCAGTCTAGGTTTTTCATGAATTAACCAACTTTTCGTAGCTTGTACCACCTCTTAGACTACCATTTTAGTAAAATTTCCTGTTTATTTCAATAGCATACAATAGCACTTGTTTCACTTATTATAAATGTGTATCTTAACTTTGAAAGAGAACCTTGAGTTTTAATATTTGAGTAGTTGCTGATAAACTTTATCACCTTAGGGCACACACAGGGCACATACATTCCTTATCTGAGAATTGTAGCTGACATCAAACTATTGTTTCAGGCTGTTCTTAAAAAGCAGGTCTTTTAATGTCCTTGGTCATCTTAGTAAGGGGTCCCTATCAGCTACTAACGATTTTGGTGATGTTGGGCCATGACAACAGTAATAAGCAGCACAAACTATCAATAAATTATTCCAGTCATAAGTACATAGGACACAGATCTCATTTTGCAGTGCTCCTGCCTCCCAGTAAACTCTAAATAATAACTGTCTCCCTTATTGAAGACCTGTTCTGACAGTATTCAAGTTAAATTCTAGACATATTCTTACAATTCATGCATCAGGTCACTATATCCCTGGCAGTGGCCTGCAATGGCTACCTTTATTCTATGAGTGTGGCCAAGAGTAACATTTCCCCTTCCAAGGAAAACATAGTGTTTAGAAAAGGTGCGGGAGGGGGAACTTGGGAGGATGGATCTGTACACACAGATCCATAGGCATCATGACAGCACCTTCACTCCTCATTTCTAAGATCTCTGGCCAGGAGGAATGGAAAACAAGGATTCCCCCCCTAAATTAGTATGGCCCCTTTTTAAAAAAGAATAAAATCAAACCTTACATATCCAAGTTCATTTTGTGATGCTTAAAAGTTGTAACTGGTCATATGCTAAATTTGTGTATGTTTTCTTAACATTTTTAAATCCATTTTGAGACATTTTCTCATTTAGTGAGTTAATTATATGATGAAGAATTCTCTGACAGCTTGCACATAATACAGAACAGCACTAGCTCTGCAGCTAAACGGGACACCTATTAGCTGCATGACCTTGGCCAAATGATTAACCTTAAACTTTAGTTCCCTCATCTATAAAATGGGGATAATCACACTGCATATCCAGCACAATTTTGAGAGAACTGCAAACTCCATAAAGCAAGTAGACAGTGGCTGGCACAGAATATATACTCATTGTCGGGAAACACTCAGAAATTAGTGTTGTTGTTACTCCCAACAGGGATGACTCTCAATTATTGAAATAGTTCAAGAAGTTTGGGTTTTTTTGTTTTTGTTTTCTTGAGGGCAGTGTCACTGGCCCTCATATGTGGGACCCGAACTGGGGCCGCTGGCTTCCCAAGTCAGCGCTTAACCACTGCGCCACTTGGCCAGCCCAAGAAGTTTTTTAATTTTAGTTCTGCAACAAATACTTGCACTAAGTAGATTAATGACAGTCCACCAGGAAGGCAGCTGACTTGATGAACTGACCTCTGGGGTCACCCGTATCTAGATTATCTGACACGGTTAAACTGGGCTGAGATTCAGTACTTTCAGTAAAATTCAAGTAACATCCTTGGAGAAAAAGAATTGCCTTTCGTCAATTAACTAAAGGAATTGTGATTATATTAATTCCTTTTATTGTACTACATACACTTATTTCAGCAATCACTTTGGGAAAGGTTAAGTGAAGCAGACAAAACCAAAATCACAAGACAGTTCTGTAAAAGGAGATGGCATTCATCCAAAGTGCCTTTCCTGGAACAAAGTGTAACAACTTGATTCACCCCCCCGCCCTTCCCTACCAAGCTCTATTTAAGGGTCTGGAAGCATCTCCATTATAAACTGCTAGCATCAGGATTTTATCTTCTTAACCTGGTTTAGAGTTTATATATAAACATCTCAACCAAACTTAGAAAAGCTTTTTTGTTTCAATTTTTAAAAAAGGATGATAATACAAGGACGATATTCAGTAAAGGATGATAATACAAGGGGGGGCAAATAAAAAATAGACACATGGAAAAAATAAGGATTATTTTACACATAAGAAAAAAATTATCCTCCATGCCTTAAGCAAAATATAATAAGATGCTTGTTCAAGAAAGACGTGCCACCAAAGATTATATAAATTCAGTAGTCATTATGTCATAGTCATAATAAGTATAAGCTATATAATTAATGTCCAAAAATAAATTAATACGTAAATCATGGCACAGCCATATTATAGGGTATTATATAAGTTTCACACGATGTTCCCAATTATTTTTTTCCCAAATAATTTTTAATGGCATGGAAAATGCTCATCATGCAATATGTAGAAAAACACACTGCAGAGCCTTATACTCAATATGAACTTAATTGGGTTTAAAAATAATATTTATTAAAATAAAGTTGTAAAAGGAATATGCTAAATGTTCACAGTAACTACTGCTTGGCAGGAAGACTTACGTGTTCCTTATATTATTCTGTTTTCCAACTTGTCTATAGTAAACTTGCATTACTTTAATAATCAGAAAAAGAGAAGCTTCAGCCTGGCTTAGTGTGACAGAGAAATATAAAAACAGTAACACAGAAAAATATGAAGTTTGGTATCTCTTTCCTATCTTTTTATATCCTCTGCATTTGCCTTGCAAATCTATCTTTAATCATCAACTATTCTGACATTTGCAAATATTACTTACATGGTGGGCTGATGAAGTACTCATTCAAAAACTAGCTTTTATTTATCAAGTGGAATTGCCCCAAAAGGTGACCTTGTCGCTAACCACATATTATCAATAACCTATGTCTCAAGATACTAAAAAACACAAGTATCATCCATCATAAGGGCATCTCTAGAGGACAAAAATTCAGGATATATTTGGTAAGGAAACAAAACAAAACAAAAAACTGATGCAAAAGATGTCACATGAAAATGAGTTTGAATCTGACTGAGCTTAAAATCATATTCAAAACTTCAAGTACTCGGGCCGGCTGAGTGGAGCGGTGGTTAAACACTGGTTTGGGAAGCCAGCGGCCCGGGTTCAGTCCCACATATGAGGGCCAGTGACACTGCCGTCAAACAAAACAAAACAAAACAAAACAAAACAAAACAAAACAAAAACACTTCAAGTACTCAAGTAATCAACCCAATGACACCTGTTTCAAATGGAATGATGACATCAATTTAACTCAAACATAAATATCAAAAGATTTCAGAGTCCCAGGCTATCTCAGGGTTTCTCTAACTCCTAATGGAAACCTAAGTGCGTGCAAGTACGTACACACGTACACACACACACACACACACACCACAGTACAATCAACCACTGTAAGCATTCATGGCCACAGATATACCATCTCCAGTTTCTCTTTAAAGAAACCTCAATAAATTCTACCAGGAAAACAATTTTCACTTTTTTCATCAAGATAAGATTTCTTTAAAACCAGTGTGTCATTATGCATCAGCTACTATGCAAAGTACTTTCACATGTGCTCTTTTCAAATCTTGTCCTCTTATGCCAAGTTAGCAAATGTGGTCTACTTTGGATACACTGTCATGTCCAATCCTCTCTATCAGCCTATGTTCTTTGAGATAAGAACCATATTTTATTAATCTTCAGATTCCTAACAATTATCCAGTGCTGGGACACATCCAATACATGTTTTTCATTAATTGAATAAGAACTGATTCTCTATCTTAGATTTTATTTCCCTCAAACTTTGTGTGAAGCACTTCATAACTTAGCAAAAATTTGAAGAGAAACTAAGAGTGGAACAGACACAAAGGTCCATCTAAATAATATTATACTGAGAGATTAAATCAAAGAATTTGATTACAAAACATAAATTACAATAGTTTTCATTCTTTAGGGAAAAAAGAAAACAGAAAAGAGTCTCAGACTCCAAAAACTACTCTTTGATGATGTTCGAATTTCATAAGCAAGTCATGGAAGTTTTAATAATGTTAACCCCTAAGTCAAATGAAAACCAAGTTGGTTGAAGCAACACACTAGTTAGTATCAAAGAAAAGGATCTTGGACTTTTAGTGATAAAACAATGAGTAAAAATTGTTAGAACCCTGAAGAGAGAGAAAGAATGTCTCAAATATAACCTCAGAGGCAAATTATATTACGGCCACTTTTAATTCTTTATCTGCATGAGGTTATCTCCTGAGATGAACTGTATTCTTGATCTGAGGTACTAAAATTATCCTGGTGCAGATTTTCCTGAAAAGGCATCAAAATAATTAATGCATGAATGAGGCAAAGCTTTCATTTTACCAACTGATTATGCAATAACAACTGAAATGTCTCAGAGGGCTTAAAACAAACTCTTTTCTCCATTTCTTATCAGAAGATTAAATCAATATTGCTAAATCAAAGTAGAAAATGTAGATCAACTAAACAAACAAAATATAAAAGATTGAAAAAAAAATCAAGAAGAAGCACAATTTTTTCTTGGCACAAGTTTAGTCTGAATAGCATTTTCACAATTCTTTGAAAACCAGGTTCCATTGTTAATTCTATGTTCAGATTACTTTTCCACTCATTACTCTGAGAGTAACAAAATTACAGATGCCTCCTCTTGGACCTGTATTTGGGTTGTGTGTGCATCAGTGAGATTGCCAGAGTATAGGACAGCAGTTAAGAGCCCAAGCTCAGGAGTCTGATTTCCTGTGTTTAAACCTGGACTGTGCCATGTCCTTTTTTCATTATTTGGCTAAATCACTTGAAGTCCCATTGCAAAGGGCCAAAATAGTGATATAGCATGCTACACACATACAAACACACACACGCACATGCATACACACAATTTATTTTTATTTATTTTAAAAAATCATGAGAATGATGAAGAAGCCACCACAAATGGTTACCTATAGAAAGAATATGGGTTCAGGGTGGAGATATCAGGGATAAAACCTAAAACTTCTCTCCAAACACCTTCTTACATAGTTTTTGCATTGGCCCAAATGGTACAATTTGAGTATTAAAAACAAAACCTGCAACTCATTAAAACACATACAAATTTTGTAAACACATGAGTCCATAATGATATTAAAACATACATATTTTAATGCATATTCTAAGCCACTTACCAAAGAGAAGCAAACCTCTTTAGTCGCAACTGAAATAACCAGGGCATTAATGCCTACATACTCTGAAAATAAATTGTCAATGAAAATTAAAGAATTAGACATTTAGCTTGCCTTTTCAGTATAAATTGTATTTCAGAGTAATTAAGGAGCTGTAGCTGATGAGGGGAAATGCTTTTTACACAAGAATTCCAAGAAATAGATATGGAAGGAATGAAAGAATTAGAAAATTCATAGTTTTCAATACCTAAGAAAATAACATGATTGAAAACATGCTGGGAAGCTTTCCAATGAGGACATTAGGATGTCACAATCTGAACCCACTGATCAATCTTAGCATCACGAACATCTGGACGGCCAGACATTAAGTATCTGATGCATCTTTTGATTGAATACAATATGGAACATGCAGCACCATGAATAGCGCATCCTTGGGGGAAAAAAAAGACTTGTCCCAGTCAAGACCTTTGTGTTAACCTCAAATTTACAAGAAATGCTGTGGATAGTGAACAAGTTGAGATATTATTAGGAAGCAAAAACAAATCCAGAATATGGGATGTTCTATAGGATACCTGACATAATTGTCAGTGTCACTAAGAAAAATAAAAAGGAGAGAAGATAGTAAAAGAAATCAGGCTCCCCTCAAAAACTCTATATAATTGTTTTTTACAGAACAAAAATAGGCAAAACTAACCTAGAGTTTCAGAAGTTAACCTTTGGGAGATTGTGATTGGAAGGGACTTCTGGGGTGCTTAGAAGGTTCTATATCTTGATCTAGATGGTAGTTATAAGGGTGTTCACTATGTAAAAATTCATCACACTGTACATTTAAGATTAAGGCACCTTAAGGACTTCCTAAATATGTGTTATTCCTCAACAAAAACAATATAAGAAGCATTACTAATGGATGCTGTTAGAAGTCAGGAGACTATGGTTGCCTTTAAGAAGGAATGTGATTGGAAAAGGCAGGAGAGGACTCCAAAGTGCTATGAATGGAAATGTTTTGTTTCTTGATCTGAGCGCTGTTACCATATTGTGTTCACTTTGAGATAATTAATGAAGTTGTAGTCTCAACAATTACTTTACTTTTCAGTATGTATGTTATTCTCCAATTTTTTTTTTTAAAAAAAAGGTGAAATGAGGAGGCACTATTCAATATTAAAGGTGAAGTAATACATAAATTCTTTACTGGATTTTGTTTAAGCAAACCAACCGATTTTTTTGAGAAACAGTGCAATTTTAATATTAGATAACTCTTGTGTATTGCATTAAGTGTAATAAGGACATTGTATTTGTATAAGATAATGTCCCTTTTTATTATAGGGGTGAAACAGTTGTCACATGTGGCCACTGAAACCTATGCTCAGTTAGCTTAGTGGTCAGATAACAACAGGACTGGGATTTCCTTAAACGCCTTTAACCAACAAGTTTCCCAGCCTTTGTTACCAAGCTCTGTGTGTATGATGGATCATACCTTCAACACTCTAGCAGTTTACAACCCTGCCTTAGCCTTTACTTCCTGATTGCACAGAGCCTCAGGTAGGCCAGAGAAGAGAAATGAGGCCCTTTTCAGGTCTTTCCTGAACATGGTCCTACATATATGTGTGGCCATCCAGATTCCCAGAAATAGATCAAAGTTTTTCAAAGCCCCCTATGGATTTCTCACTTTCCATTTTGTCCTTTTACATTTTTTCATGCCCCTCTGTGTGCCACAAGTGGTATCGCCACCAGTGGCAGCTGTAATGTTAAACAATTGCCAGTGATTGTTTTTGACAAATGTCCTGGAGATAGGTCCACCTGCATTGAGTAAGCTCTGAGCCAGGTTAAATAAAGGGTAGTACTGTGAATGGAGCTTTTTCAAAAGTTGTCAAACATATCATAGTGACAATCCTCTAAGGATGAAGTTTTGGGGAGCTGGAAACCCATGATGCCCCTACTAATGGCTGTTAATCTGTTGGTTTTCAAAGCTACTATGGAGCTGGGGAGGGGATATAGATATAAGGTGAATTCGAACACCACAAAGCCAAATCCTTCTGTTGTAATTAAGATTCAACCTGTTTCTTGAATAAATGTTCCTTTAGCAAATGTCCAGAATTCTAAAACAGATGATTTTGAAAATTTTCTCCAGTATACTCATTGTTTTTTAGAGGAGCAGACTTTTGGAGGTCCTTTCTCTGCCATCCAGAAGTGCTTCTCCTGACAGCACTAATCTCATCCTTTGAAGATGAGATTAGGGATTTCCCTATTGGATTTCTCAGTTCTACCAGCTGCCATTTTCAGGAAGCGCAGTTGCTTAAAGCATGATACTCAAGGAAGTAAAAAGTCCTTTACAGACATTATTCTGTGACCACAAACTTCACTGCTAACATCACATAATTTTCATGTCACTGATTCTAAATATCAGGTCAGCACAAAGTCACCCTTCCTATTGAAAAAAAAAATTAAGTACAAAATGTCTTACTGACCATGGGGGTTATGACATCAGTTTCTATTAAGGTTTTATCTGCATTTCATAATGTTTTGGCACTTTGGTTGTTAACAAGTTGCAACTTAATATAGAAAAATAAATGTCCATACAAAATTCTCACTAAAAATGAGTCAGCAATGGAATTTCCAAGCTGGTCACTAGTTCTCATAATGTAAGGGAGTTTAAAGGGGCAGGTTCCAATCTATTAATAGGCAGAAAATGTTTCTCATATCATAATAAATAAAAGCAGAGAAGAAGTTCTGGGAAGTCAGGAAGCAGACATTTACCTCCTAGCAGGGGGACAAGAGTTTCCCAGAAGCCAGGCCCAGCTGAGGTTGGAAGGATCATTAGGAAGGTAACAGCCTTATGTTAAGGCTCTCTCTAGACCATCATTGGGAAGCTAAGTATAATAGAAAGAACTGAGCTCTCTTAAATTGCCAGGAGTGTATAATCTAATGCAGGACATGGCTGACATTCATTCTTTTTTAAACTAAAATAATATTAAACATAATATTAAATAAGACAAAACAATCAAATCCCTTAAAAATTAAGACTAAAAAGTGGTAAATCGAAAACCACAGTACTCCTCTTTATAATTAGGAGCAATCTTGCTTTAAACCTTAAATAGTCTTTCTTACTCTCAAGTCTTTAGATCCTTAAAGATGGAATTTTGAGGATACTAAAATCCATGAAAAGGAAGGCAAACTTTGTGTGTATGCACACATATTTTTTCTTCTGTGGAGAAATCCCATAGCATTCATCGCATTCTCAAAGGATTAATTACATGTGCCATAAGAGTAAACGCATCTCAAACTGCACCCAGCAGCATAGTAAAAGGATTATACACCATGATCAAGTGGGATTTATCCCAGGAATGCAAGGGTGGCTTAACACACAAAAATTGATTAATGTAATACACCACAGTAATGGGATTAGGGGGATAATAATACATGATCACTTCAATTGATGCAGCAAACAATCCAACATCCTTGTAATAAAACACTTAATAAACTAGGAAGAGAAAGGAATTTCTGAAATACCCACAGCTAACATCATACTCAATGGTGAAAGAATGAAAGCCTTTACCTTAAGATCAAGAACAAGTTAGGGACATGGTTACTTAAATATGGCAGAAAAAAACAACAACTCTATAATAAAATAATTTGAACACAACTACTTCAAATCAAATTAGAAACTAGAGACATTTTCAAATTTTACAAATCACTGTAGTCAGGAGAAAGTTGATGAAGTCCGAAAAGGATAGAGCGTACAAGGTTAACAGGGGCTGGTGTTCTCCAACTGGTAATAAGAGATGTTCTACTTTGCCTTAATTATTTATAAATAATATGGATTTACAATGATAGCTAGAGCAACTAATTCAAATGGAAACTGTACTTCCATCTTGTTTCACAATGATGGTTCTAAATTAGGGTAGTTGACAATGATCACACTGTATTCTAAAGATGTGATAAGCTTCAATATTAGTAAAAGTTACATTGGAGATGGTAGCAAGACTAAAAATAATTTTTATTTTATTCTATTTTCCAAGCTTTTCACTGTGCTTACCTTTCACCAGGGATAAAACTATATTTGATAAAACTATATATTTTTTTATAAAACAGATGACTACAATGGCAGTATGGAGGAAGAAATTGGAGGTAGGAATGTCAGTCAGAAGTGTGCTTCAAATGAAGGGGACACATGGCAAGGCTCTGAATACAAGCAGCGGCAATGGGGATTAGAAATAGGTACACCAAAGAGGTGAACGGTCTAGGCCGATTGGATGAAAGTAATTAAGAAAGCTTTAAGAATAAATCTCAAATTTCTGAGTTGGGTAACTGCCACCAGCAACATAAGAGAAAAGAAGGGGTGGGTTGATTACAGGCCAGAGGATATGGTCAAGTTGGGTTTGGGCTATAACGAGTTTCAGGAGTATGGGGCCCATCTAGGTGAAGATGTCAAATCAACACTGGAAATACAATAATGGCACTTAGAATCAGGAGGAGAATTAGAGATTTAAGTGTATAAATTATACACTGTAACTGGAGATTTTAGTTATACACTGTAAGCTGAAGACCTAGGAATGGATGAAATTGCTCAGAATGCTACAAACAAAATGAGAAAACAGCCTAGGATAAAAGCCTGCAGGACACCACTATTTAAAGTCAAATAAGAGACAGTAAAGGACAAAGTAGGAAGAAATGTTAACTGGAAGAGAATGGTCTCATGTAACCCCCAAATACATACATTTTCAAAAAGGAAAATGTAAGAACAGCACCATCAAATCCTGCAAAGATTAAAGGATAAAGCCTGAAAAATTTCCATTGCATTCGGCAATGATGAGGTCCCTAGTGACCTTATTGGGGGCAGAAATAGTCAAATGTCGGAGCTGGAAGCTAAACTGATGAGGGACAAGGAGTAAAATGGTACGTGAATCTCAACCAATAAAACAATCATTCAATAGTGCTTTCACACTGTATATACACCATTCCTTTTAAATCTTTAATAAGTGAAAATGGAAACTATATTCTCTTTTATTTCATGGCTAAAAGGTTAAGCAGTTCAGTAGAGCAGTGAAATATATTCCTTGTGTTCAAGTCCTATTTCTATCACTCATTGCTTGTGTGATTTGGGGCAAATAATTTAACACCTCTGTATCCATATTCCTCATCTGGAAAATGGGAATGAGAATTATACAACATCACCAGATTGATGAGGGTTAGATAAGGTGATGCAACTAGTTTAGTGTCTGCTCACTCAAGGTTTGATGTGATATTTCTTAATTCTATCTATACAGAACCAGAAAGAAATAAAATCTGGATCTCTCCAATTAAAGATCTGATTATTTAAATACCAATTTCATTCAGCTCATTAAGCTTACTCATGCTCTGGACAATAAACATTCACTGAGCATCATTTATGGGTCAAACATGTGTTGGGTCCTGGGGACACAATAATGATTAAGGTTTGTTTGGTCCCAACTTTTACAGGCCAGAGCAGGCAATGGCTACATTAAAAAAAAAAAAAATAACAAGGTGGCAAGTAAAACAACAGAAGTGTTATTATAAGGATGACTTAAAAAGGTTATAGAGAAGTAAACAAGACAATGCAAATTTGTAAGTATTTACACAACGAAATGATGGAAACAATGCTTGTAGTGCCCCTCCCAAGTACTTTCTAATCCATTACAATGTCCTCAGTTGATTAAAAGAAAACAAGATGCAGGCCAGCCCAGTGGTGCGGTGGTTAAGTGCTGGCTTGGGAAGCCAGCGGCCCCAGTTCAGTTCCACATATGAGGGCCAGTGACACTGCCCTCAAAGAAAAAAAAAAAAACCAAGATGCTAAGCTGCCAGTTGATTAATTTCTTCTGCATACTTTATAAAATACTAATCACTTATTCTAATAACCGATATTTAATCTAATTTACTTTTCCCTGCATTTCTCAATAACTACATGACTTTAACAATAAATCTCCTGAGTCACCCATTGGGTGGCTTCCTTTTTGTATCCCATATGCAATAAATTACAATGTAATCTCATTAAGATATAAAAGTCTTCTCTGCCTTACAAACAATAGCTCATTTAATTCATCAGAATATAGAAGCTACAGTTATTTAATGAAAGGTATTCAATAAACCACTGAAAACGGGAATATTAAAACAAATCTTTTAATATGATCCCAGTAGATTGAAACTGATGTTTCATCCTGTAAGATAGCTTTTTTTTTAGCTGAGCCATCCTGCCACCTGTTGGCAGCTCAATGGCAACTCAGCTCGGGCTGGCATCGAACCACCGTTGCTCAGAGCTCAGCTCACACTCTTGAGTGAGCTCTTAACCAACTGAGCCACTCGGCTGGCCCAAGATACCTTTCTAAGATCCTGTATCCTTGGCCATCCCCCTCCACTAATAGCCGTGTAAACTGATAACCTGTTATAAAAAAGAGCGCTCTGCTCACTGAGGTAAGACTCTAAAGACGTAGGCTGCAGTTCTTTGTGATCTGGGGCTAGTTCTCTAACTTCTCTGGAACTTCAGTGAAGGACTAAAAATACCTGTTCAGCCTAGTCACATTGTTGAAAAGAAATTACAAGGAAGTTTTTACCTAAGAACTGTCCAAACTGTCATGTGCAGCACTAACACAAACTATTTTATTGGAATGTAACTTACTTGGATCAAAATAATGGCTGTAGGGCCGGCTGAGTGGCGCAGTGGTTAAGTGCTGGCTTGAGTCGCCAGCGGCCCCGGTTCGGGTCCCACATGTGAGGGCCAGTGACACTGCCCTCAAAAAATAAAAATAAAAAAAAATAACGGCTGTAGTAGATGAGTTTTGCTTTCTTTATTCCTTATTTCAAATTAATCAAAAGAAAAACTAACCTGATTGGAAGCCTATCTATGAATATCTATTAAATATCTTTCATTGAATAGAAAATGCCTTGTTTAATGTGAAAAAGAGTCAGGACAGTGCAAAGGTATGTATACTGAACTTCTTCCTAATATATACAGATGTGCCACCTCCACTCCCATCCTCAAAACTATTTGGGAAGAAGAAACAGAGGCTCTGACTTTATAAAGAATTGGACTAAGGAGAAAGTAGAATGACCAATATAGTCAACACTTATTTCTTGAGGGCCTCCTTTGTACCAGGAACAATTCGAAACCCTCAGGATACATTAGTGGACTAAACAAAGACAAAAACTCATGTTCTCATGGAGCTTACATTCTAGCAGGAGATGGAAGGGGAACACAGAAAAAATAATAAACATATTAAGGTAAAGTACAGAGTGCATTGGAAGGTGATAAGTGTTTGGGGGAAAATAGTAGAGCAAGGTAGGGGCTTAAGAGTGGGAAAGCAGAGTGGGCCCCATTGGGAAGGTGACACTAGAGTAAAGAGCTGATTGAGGTGTGAGCGTTAGCCTCTGTGTCGTGGGCACAGAGAATGAACGTGTAAGGCCCTAACTGCTACAAAATGTTTGAGGGACCACAATGAGATAAAGGGGAAATTTTGAAAATTTAAAAGGAATAGAGAAATTAGGAGCAATATAAAGAAACAGACCCCTTGTCTGATTTAGCTTTTCACTGCAGCCACTACACAGCGCTGAGTCATCTCAGTTGATAAGCTGAGTACTCCAGCACTGCAAGTTAGGAAAAGGTGGGAAAAATCTCCTCGGCTTTCTGGGTGCTGAGTCTCTTTCAAGCAAAATGAAGGCATCAGGGCGAAGACCATCTCCTTCCCAGGCAGCATTTTTCAAATCTGACTAATGAATGGATCCCTACAGAAAGAGGAAAAAAATCTGGCATGATTCTTAGCAGAGATGTTATTTTTGTTATAATATTAAATGACACACATATATAACTGCCAATAATGCCAAGCAAATTTGTAAAACAAAAAATTATGCATTAAATACAAACAAAACTGGAAGACAAATAAACTTCTAATTAACAGTGCTCATGGGCCGGCCGAGTGGCACGTTGGTTAAGAGCTGGCTTGGGACACCAACGGCCCGGCTTGCATCCCACATATGAGGGCCAGTGACACTGCCCTCTACAGCTAAGATGGTGAACAACAGCTCCCCCTGGAGCTGGGCTGCTGTGAGTCCCCAGGAGGGCACAGCTGCAGCTCCTGCTGCAACGGGCTGCCATAGGCTACAGTGAGTGGCCGGCAGCCAGTGTGAGCGGCTGGCACCCGGTGTGAGCTGCCGAGAGCTGCAGTGAGCGGCCGTCCAGAGGGCGGCGACTGATCTGTCTCATCCGGGAATAGCGCAATGATAATACCAACATGGGCCAGTGAAGCAATGTCCTCCACAACTAGACTGAAGAACAAAAAAGAAGGACAGCAACTTGTCTGTTCCCCTTCCCCGGTTCCCCAACGCTGTTCTCCCCCCAACTCCCCAATAAAATCTTTAATACAGTACTCATTTACTGTGATTGGTGATGGTGTTTCAAGGAGAACTATAACACTGACTATTAAGAGCCGAGGTTACTTTGAGTTCATCATAAATAATGCATGATGCTGGGTGATGACTCTGTTCTTCTCATTCTTCTCCATTAAAACTACAGTGAAATCTTTGGTTTGGCACAAGCACATCATTTACACATTAAACCTAACTTTTACCTTTTCTCATAAGCTCTGACAATTAAAGCACTATTACTTGGTGACAGCAATATTATAAGCACATAAGCTATCAACTAATGATCCCAAAAGTCAGACTGTGTTTAAATACTCTTGATTTTCCCTGGAAAAAAAACCCACAAAATGTGAAATATCTTGTAAAAAATGCACCCCTAAGAATACGCTTACATGTCCCCAGGGGTCAGGATCTTACAGCCACATTTCAGCATGAAGTTAATATGTAGAGAAGAGATCATTGATGGGTGTGTGATGTGTGGTGTGTGATATAGGTAAGAGAATAACATGCCAAATTAGAGCATTTTTCTACCTTGCTGTCACCTTGGGAATACCATATAGCAATTTCCTCATTTCATTGAACTAAGGAGTAGAAGTGGGTAATTTTTATCAAATTCAAAGCCCTCATTTGCCTCAATTGAATTAAATGGGCCTTATGAGCACTGAAATTCAAGAAACATTCCTTAAAATACAATTTTGTTATTCTAATTGTATAAAAAGATTATTTGCTTTTTTTAAATTAAAGTTTATTGGGATGACAATTGTTAGTAAAGTTACATAGGTTTCAGGTGTAAAATTATGTAATACATAATCTATATATCACATTGTGTGTTCACCACCCAGAGTCAGTTCTTCTTCCATCACCATATATTTGATCCCTTTACCCTCATCTACCACGCCCCTCCCTCCTTACCCCCTGATAATCACTGAACTTACTGTCTGGGTCTATGAGTTTTTGTTTCTTCATTTGTTTATCTTGTTCCTTTGTTGTTTTCAGTTTTATGTAGCACATATCAGTGAAGTCATACAGTTCTCGACTTTTTCTGTCTGAATTATTTTGCTTAGCATAATAATTTCAAGATCCATCCATGTTGTCGCAAATGGCATCATTTCATCTTTTCTTTTGGCATATTTGCTAAAGACTGAGATTTTGCTTTTTCATGACTTTCTTTAGCTATATGGACTTAACACTTTATATAGTACTATCTGTCATGCATTGTTCAGAGTGTTTTATAATATAAACTAATTTAATCCTAACAGCAACCCTGTGACTTAGATGCTATTCTTATTATCATATGATAAATGGTGAAACCAAGACACAGAGAGATTACATAATTTGCCCACAGGCACACAGTCCATTCATAGCAGGGTCAGAATTCAATCCAGATATCTGGCTTCAAAGGACATGAGTTTACTGATTGGGGTGATCACTTCATAAGTTATATAAATGTCTAATCACTATGTTGTACACCTGAAACTATTGGGTTGTCGGAAAAGTCATGACTTTTTTTCCTATGTTTGTCATTGCAAAAATGCGTCATGACTTTTCTGACAACCCAGTAGTATAATAGTGTATGTCAACTGTAGTTGAAAATTTTTTTAATTAAAAAACACTTTTCTGAGTTAAAAAAAAATAAAATGTTAAGGCTTCAACTTTAAAAAAAGTATGAGTTTAAATACTATCCTATGCTACCTTATATTTACTTGTGGGGGCTTCAATATAATAAGTATATATATTATCTTTTTCCTTAATGTACTTATAGCATCTAATCATATGTATGGTTTTCAATGTATAAGATTGAAAACAAAAGAAAAAGAATAAGGGGTGAATTTTTCTGGGTACCAAAAGCAAAATACTGTGGCAATTTTTCAGAAGTAAAAGTGTTCGGGTGCCTGACGTTACTGGTTTACTTCTCAAACACAAGAGTCATGGTCCCCAGAGCTGCTTTCTGATTATTACAGAAGTTAACTATTGGGGGGAAGACTAGTAGGGGACATGGCCACTGCCACTAGGCAGAGCATCCCTGTGAAAAACTGAAGTATAAGCCTCTGCACAGGATAACCTTGACAGGCAACAGGAAAGCAACAGTTCCTAGAATTTGAATCGTAGATTGGTACATAATAAATTGATGGAAATACAATCTGCCATGGATTAGTCACTTTATGGACCATTCAGGACAAATTTTCCACACATGTCTGGTTTCTCTCTCCATATGGCACAGCAACCTCATGCCACTGACTAACTGAATAATATTCCATGCATGAAATTAACTGTTGTATTTCAGAATTGCCTGTTGCAAGCAAATGGATGTGCTACCAAGAAGCCTTACAGAGAGACATTTCCTTAGGAGTGCAGCATTTTCTAAAGCACATCTGGAAAAAACTTAATGCTTTGAGAAGTCACTAGGAAAAGGGGTGCCTGGTCAAATAAGAGTAGAATGTGGTGGACATTATACTCTACCTCTTAGAGGTTCACAATATTCACTAGCAAATGTTAGAGCTCCCAGAAGCCTTCTAACTGCTATGGCATCCTAACCTGATTTGACCAGGGAACTTATCACGGAACACCTACAAACAGCCTGAGGAACTGACTCTGAGAGACTCACCTGGTGACATCCCCACTATTCTGAATCTTCGTCCTGGCTCTGCAAGAGTTTGATCTTGTCAGGCCCCCAGAATTGGTCAGAATCAGAAAGGGAGACTGAAGTTGACAAAGAAATGTAACTTTGGAGGGGGCCTAATTCTTACATGCTCTGGCCTTCTAGGAAAACATCGGAAGCCAAATTATCAAAACAAGTTTGCTTGGTATGGAGAAATCAGAAGTAGGGGAGTGACCTCAGATGTTTAACAGTCTCTAGCTCATACCATGTGATGCATGGACCTCTGGACCTTAGGACCACACAGGTCCCATCCTTGGGCCAGCACATTCTCTTCCCGGACACTGATTCCATGGACACTGCCAAGGACCACATTGCTCACACTGAGTTTCTACAGCTATCCAAGGCTCCTTCTGATTTTTTATAACCTCTGAGGGTATTCCAAAACCTTAGGTCTGTTACAGCCTGGGCTTGGAATAATAATAGTTGATTAAGTATTTATTCTTCAATGTCAGGTATTCTGTGAAATACCTTTTATTCATTAGTTCTTATGATTTTCTCTACAATTCCATGCGGTAGATCCTATTACAATACCCACTTTATTCATGAGGTGCCTGAGGCTCAAGGAAATGAAGGGGCTTGCCCAACAGGGAAAAAGTGGCCATGTCAAAATTTAAATACGAGCCACCAGGGTTTGGAATCTACACTCTTCACCAGCTGCTTTCATGATTTAAAGACCTGAGAAACCTGCAAGCTCTTTAAGGCTACTTGGCATGATCAATATGTCAATTTTATAGTTTAGTTCTCAGGAGGAATTATTTTTCCATTCTGGCAAGCACTCCTTGGTACTCTCTAACATGATCACAACTCATGGCTTCCCAGCAACCACTTGATTACTTCTCACACTGAGCGGCAAAGTCACCGCATGCAACACTGAACACACTATAAGTGACCCTGGACAAGTTACTAGTCTTTTCTGTGCCTTGATTTTCTCATCTGTAAACCAGAAATTGTACTTCTGCCAATTCTTAATATGGCAGGGAAAGCACCTTAAATGCACTTTCAGTCTCCTGGGGAAATAATGCAATCTATAACCCTGCTTTTTAAATTAATACAACACTTTCATATTTAATGCCTATTTGGGTCAATGCATTTACCATTCTGGAAACAAATACACATTTCTACAAAACCTGTCACCATAAGAAACAAGATACTTGGAGATAAGTGGATGAAGACTTCACACCAGGCAAAAAGATTTTTTTTTTAATTCGTAATCAATGGGCTGAATATTTAGACAAGAGGATTTTTTTGATTTGAACCTTGCAAATCATTTTCCTTCTTAGATTCAGTTTTTTAAATCTGTAAAACAGATTATATTAAGATTGGAAATAGGCTAGAATAAAATTGAATAGTATCATTCTCCACCTCCTACCCATGTCAAGCATCACCAATGGATTATACAACTCTTTGCAGAAAAAAGCCTCAATCTTACTAAACATAGCACACTAGCATATGTAGCTTCTACTGTTCAGCTCAGACACACATGTAAGACGAAATCTATTTTCTGGGACAGGGCTCTATGATCTCTAAGCGTCCTTCTGGTTCTTTGATTTTAACTTATATACTCATTAACTAATAAAGAAATATTATTATTTTTAACATTAAAGGTTCAAGTCAAGAACTTTGGAGACATTTGTTTGTTAGTGTTTTATCAGCAATATAACACAACGTATTCCCTCTTACAAAACATCAAAATAATTGTTTATATATCTCAGAAGTAGGAGATGTAATGGCAAAGCATGAATAATTTCTCTTAAAATAAAAATGCCAAATGCCACCATTATGATTTACAAATGTTGCTGGAAAACATTACAGAAATACAAAAGCAACAGAAATCAACACTGAAACAACAGTAAACAGAGAAATGGAACACATGAGAATGTCACCCTTTGCATACGAAAGTTTTATATATACCTGGAAAATGATGCCAGAAAAAAATATTACAGATAATAAAATTGAAAATAGAGCAGAAATTGTTTTCTTTTCTCTCATTACATAAGGTATAAGATAAATCAAATAGACAAAGGGAAGTTAAATTCTGCTATATCTTGACTTGAGAATAATGTACTTCCTCCATCTCTTTGCCTGAAGTTGGGGTTGGTGTTATAATTCTAGCAAGTCAAACAACACCAACCCTCTAGTCCATCACAGAGTTCAGACCATCTAGAAGTAGATACAGGAGCCAGACAAATGGATGATCCACCCAATATCCTGGCTCAGGTGGTCAACAGGCTTACCCAGATCAGATAGTTAGTAGCAGAACCAGAGTTAAACTCACGTTCGTATGATTGTAAAGTCCAATATACCACAATGCCTCTCTCAGTGGAAAAAAAAAAAAGTGGATTTACAAATGTTATTTTTAAAATGTTTGCCATTCAATAGGGAAAGGACAGTCTTTTTAACAAGTGTTGGGAAAAATGGATATCCACATGCAAAAGAATGAATTTCAAACTTTACCTTAAACCATATACAAAAATTAACTCAGAATTGATCAAAATGTGAATGTAAGAGCTAAAACTATATCAGTTTTAGAAGAAAACACAGGACAAAATTTTATAATATTAGATTTGGCAACAATTTCTTGGACATAAGCAACAAAAGAAAAAATAGGTAAGCTGGATTTCATCAAAACTAAAAACTTTTATGTATGCAAGGATACTTATCAACAGAGTGAAAAAACCAGACAGAATAAGACAAAATATTTGCAAATCATATATTTGTTAAGGGATTGATATCCAGAATACATAAAGAACTCCTGCAACTCAATATCAAAACAACAAACAAACAAAAAAAAACAACTGGGTTAAAAATGGACAAAGGACCTGAACAAACATTTCTCTTTCAAAGATACACAAATTAGCAATGAGCACATGAAAAGATGCTCAGCACCACTAACCACTAGGGAAATGCCAATTAAAACCAGTGACATACCACTTCACACCCATTAGGATGTCTATCATAAAAATTTTTTTAAAAAACAGAAAATACGAATAGTGATGAGGATGGGAAGATACTGGAACACTTGTGCATTATTGGGAATGCAAATTCATACAGCTGCTACGGAAAACAGTATGGCAATATCTCCAAAAATTACACATCAAATTACCACATGATTCTGCAATTTCACTTCTGGGTATGAACCCAAAATAATTGAAAACGGACTTGAACAGATATTTGAGATTTCTACACCCATGTTCATAGCAGCATTATTCATAACAGCCAAAGGAGGAAGAAATCCAGTGTCCATTGATGAATGAGCAGATAAGCAAAGTATGGTTTATACATACAATGGAATATTATTCACCTTTAAAAAGGAAGAAAATTCCGACACATGCTACAACATGGATGAGCATTTAGGACAAATTTTGTAAGATTCCACTTATATACGGTACCTAAATTACTCAAATTCATAGAGACAGAAGGTAGCATGGTGGTATGGTGGTTGCCAGGGACGGGGGGTGGGGGTGGGGGAGGAGAATGGAGAAGGGAGTTTGCATGTCTAAATGCTACAGAAAATATACAAAGGAAAGCAATAGCATAAAAGTAATTGAGAAGTTTATAATTTTAGCTTTAGAAATAGTTTTTAGATCAACAGATGTGGTCAATTCCCAGGGTCTCTTTATAAAGTGATGAAAGAAAACATACAGTACCAAAAATAGATAGTAAATTATCACATGGAGAAGAGGTTCAGAAATACCATTTTTAAAGATTCACTTCATATCCAGTAAAGGAGATAAAAATGAACATGTAAAAATGGGCATCCCTATACATTTCTGTTTGTAACACAAAAGATTGCTTGAATCTTCCAAAGAATATTTTTAAATGTTCAACATAAGATATAAAAGTATTCCTATTTTTTCTCCTGTTGGAGATATGCCTCTCAGATTGCCCTTAGATGCCTAGAGACTTGCCTACAGGCATTTCCTTAGTGATGGTGACCACACTGAAATACTTCCAGACGTGAAAAGGGGAAGAATGAGTGAGGTAGCCTGGCTGGGACTCTGGTCAGCATCCCCACTAGTTCCAGCAAATTGCTGTCTTGCAGATATAACAAGCCCAGGTTTGCATATATTCCAATTCAAAAAACAAAACACAGAAACTGCCTTTGTGAAGTCTTCTACATACCGAAGAATGGGGGCTGTTTATACAGTTTGGCAAGATGGAGGAAAGACGCCGTGTCCCTGCTTTCTGCCCCAGAAGAACATACGTAGGCATCCAGAAGGGAGGGCCTATTATGACTCAGGTACCAGAGAAAGCTCACTTCTTCTGAAAGTAGGCCTTCCACTCACTACTCCAGGAGCTGGCTGACATTCACTTCCTGAGGCCACTGTGTACCTACCCCACTTCATATCATCTTGATGACCTGCATCTATCCACACAACTCCTTCCGGTCAGCCTCTAGGAAAGCAGGAGTTTCAGTTTCCACAAAACTGAGATTGAAATGCCAGCTGCAAGAACAGCAACTCATGATCAAGCTCTACCTCCAAGTCAAATATGGTGCTGTGCACTTCACAAACATGTATTCATTTCTTCCTGCAGTCCCTCAGGAGTCATGGGGCTTACTGGACAGATAAAAAAACTGTAAATTCACATAACGTGACCAAGTTCAAGCCGTTAATGGGTGACAAAGGAAGGATTCAAACCCAGGCCTACTGAACAACGACGCTGTTGCTCTGACCACACGGTCTCCTCAGGAAGACTGACAGATGCTTGGACGTGTGGTCTAACTAGTTCTCAAGAGCATACTCCAAATTATAAGCAACTATTAACACATCTTTGAATAAATGGTTCAATCACCTTTCATTGCCGTATGTACTAATATTGGGTTGTTGGAAGAGTCATGGCGTATTTTTGCAATGAAAAACATAGAAAAAATATGTCATGACTTTTCCGACAACCCAATATTTTCTAGGCAAAAGAATACTAATGCTAGATGCTACCAAGTTTTCAGCACAAGAAGGGTCCTCTGATTTAAATTAGTTCCTGGAAAAGGTCCTAGTATAGAGATATTCAACCATTATATTCTACATAGTTGAATTATAAGAGTAATTAATAACTGGGAACCCTCTCGAATAATAAAATATGCTAGCACTGGGATTTGTCTTATAAGAAATTAACTGGTCCCCTCCCTCAGGCCAGTTTTCGGCAGCTTCTTCACAAATCTAAGAATCAAATCTCAAATTTTCAGCAATTTTTCTGGTCATTGTGAAGTGTATTTGGGCCTCTATAACCTTCAGTAAGGGATTCTTAAGGCCTTTTCAAGAGAGATAGCCTAATTATAACCGCTAACATTGCAGAGGAATTGCATCACTCCTGTTATATACATCAGCAAGGAAATGCGACAGACAGAGGAAGGATTTTGTGTTTAGGGGAAGGAGAGTAGGGTATATGACTAATGCCTGCATACCTCTGGAAAAGATATAGCATATTTGCTCTTGAGTGAAAAGATAAGCTTGTGTATTGTATTAAAATGAAGCCCTTTGACTGAAACAGGATAGCCTCGAAATAGTTCAGAAGCACGGGATACTTGAAACTTGAAAATGTACTCTCCAAGAGGTTATTTTTATAAACCAAATATGCACAGGAAATTCTACTTCTGCTCCATAGCCTAAAGATCTGTATTGTCCTAGCACAAAGACCTTCTTGGACTGCATCCCAGTCTCTGTTAGTTTACTTAAAAATCATGAACACCTGACACCATCTTGTTCCTATAAAGATGCCTCTCACTCACTTCCGAGTCCAGGACCAAACGGTGACTCTATTGCCTTCTCCCAGAGCCACTAACCTGCATTAGCAGACAATGCAAAACACAAAGCTTAAAATAGTTTCCTATTTTATCAACAGCTTATGTCTACTTGAAATACAAATTTGAAATTTCCATGAAACCTAAAAGGGGATACAACTTCATCCGTGCTGTATGCCCTAAACATTCAGCACACTGCAACCCCTATCATTTCAGCAATTTCTAATTTAATGTCACATTTGATAAAGGGCTTTATTAAATTGATACAGTGTTTCTGGGGGGATATTTAATAGTATCCCTCAAATTAAAGGTACACATTCTCTGCCTCAGCAGTTCCATGCCTAGAAATTAACTTTTTAGAAATACTGGCACAAATGCTCAAAAAATTTAAGTGTGAAAATGCTTACTGCAGCATTATTTGTTTTATCAAATTTTGGCACCCACCTAAATGTGCATCAAAAGGATAATGGCTAAATAAGTTATGGTACGAGTGTATTAGGAAATAGTATTAAACAGTTAAAAACAATGAATATTGAAGTGGAAAGATGTCCAAGATGCATTGCAAAGTGAAAGCAAAAACAATTTACAGAAGAATACATCTAGCATGATACATCTTTTGTTTAAAAGTTTATTTGTGCATGTACATGGGCATATGTGTTTATCTGTGTGTGTACTATTATATATAATCCATCATTAATACTTCTTACCTTTGGTGGAGAAAGAGAAACAATTGTATTGTTCAAAATTTTACCATAAAAAAATATAATACTCTTGTAGTAACTTTTAAATAACATTGTCTTTAAAAACTCTACCTCTAAAAATATGGATCATTCCCTCCTCTTACCAAATGTTTCAAAATATCATGTCAGGTAACAACATACCTTTCACAGATGTTTTATACACATAGGTGTGATGATATATTCAGATGTTTTAATGTGAAATATGAACTTTTAAAGGGCTTCCTTCCATTTGTAATCTTAGAGAAAGAGTTTTATTAAGGGCAAGGCTTTCTTTATCAATATGATTTCCAATGGAAAAAGAAAAATTCCCCAGATAAATTAAAACACTGAATCAGGGATGGCAATCATCAAATAGGCTTCCTAAGGAAAGAAACTTGCCATATTAACCGTAAGTTACTTAAGGGAAAAAAATGGCAAGCTGTAGTGAGAAATTCAATAACCAAGACACTATACAGTACCTGGCGTTTAAGAGACCTTGGATTTAGTTTGTAGGGGATGGTTCCTGAACAGTCAAACTTTGGATCTGTTGTCCAGCGTCAGAATCCAATGAGAGACTTTCAGCCATAAATGCTGCACATGGTGCACTCCATGCCGAGGGTTACGATGGCTACTTTTGCTTTAATTGTTCATTCCCCTGAGAGGTAGTGGCTCCATCTTGTTTCTCTCTGTCGATCATTTAACTGTTTTTTGTGTTTTTTTTTTTTAAGAAAAGGCTGTATAATATACTGTACTGAATAACATGTTTCCATGGTATCTAATACAAATTACTTCAGTGTACTTTTCACAATGTACAGAACCCTCCATCCCCTAAAAAAAACGAACTGTAAGAGAATGAACAAAATTTCTATGGGCAACAATTTAATTTGGGGAGACCAAATGCAGACTTATGAAGGGAACTTAAATATCTGTAAAACAAATAAAGTAAGAATTAACTAACAAACAGAAATCTTTGCCTTATGTGTTTTTATTCTTCTGTGGTTCTTCCCAGCTGATGACCACTTTCAACTGTGCTGGGTAGGGCAAAACCTGGGCAAAAAAAAAAGCTCATAAGTACCAAATAGCCACAGATTACCAAAATGACACTCAACTGAATGTTGCATTTTGATTCTTTGACAGTTGATGTGATGTGCAAGAAAGTGTTTAATAAATACATTTTAAGGGCTGGCCGAGTGGCTTAGTTGGTTAAGAGTGCAAGCTCTGAGAAACAGGGTCACTGGTTCAATTCCCACATGGGCCAGTGAGCTGCGCCTGAGCTGCTAACAGGTGGCAGGATGGCTCAGCTGGTGAGAGCATGTGCTCCTAACAACAAGGTTGCCAGTTTGACTCCCACATGTGATGGTGGGTTACGCCCACTCGCAACTAAGTTGGAACACGTCACCTTGGGCTGAGCGGCCATGAGCTGCCGATGGGCGGCCGGATGGCAACTGGATTTGGAGCTGAGCTAGCTACGCCCTCCACAACTAAGATTGAAGGACAACAGCTTGGCTGTTCTCCTTCCCCAATTCCCCAATACTATTCTCCTTCCCTAATTCCCCAATTTAAAAAAAAATACATTTTAAGAAATAATCTCATACTAATAAAGCAACAGATCACTAAATGTTTCTGCTTTTGACATTTACTTTCACATATAGACTACTAAAAAGACTCCCAGGGAAAGGTAGACTCTGCCATTAAAAATTCATCTCATCATATGAAAGATTCAATAAGTGCAAATCTTCAGATCTTCAAGATGCTGTAATTTTTTAGAAGTCCTTTCAAAAAAAGACATTTATACTATGCAGCTCATTTCTGCAAACTGTGACTTGATTACAAAGTCCTCAGCAACTTATGTGATATATTTTAGGAGGCTGAGTCACACTTCCATAAACTTTTACACTATCTCTTGTCAGTGAAAAAATTCTAAATCTTAAAAGCTCTCAAGGAAATGAACCAAACATTCTGGAAAATTCATTCTCTGTAAGGAAGATAAGATAGATAACCATGGCTATAAAAACCAGTAGGTGTAAGGAAATACACAGGGAAGAAGGATGAAAAAATGTAATAGGTCCTCAGATCTTATGAAGGAAATTAAAAACAAAACAAAACAAACAAACAAAAAAAAACACAGAAAATATGTCTGTCTCCTAGCTTATGATATGTAGCCACATTTTTCTTCAACTTTTCACTCAGGCAGTACATCTAGCATTTTGTCCTACTTTAGCACCACACCGTAAACATTTGCTATAGCTTCCAGACTTTCTTTTAAAATTATGTTACAAACATGTGGTTTAGACCTCATAGACACCTAAGATCAAAGTTCAGGTGATGTTTGGCTTTAGCAATATGTAATGGAACCACTTATTATCTGTGGCCGACTAACCACGTTATATTAGGTTTTCACTTTATGCAATTAAACTCCATGGGAAAGTTTTCCGGTTGAATCCATACAATAAACAGCTTTCTTACAATTGGAGTGTCTATAGCAATTTGTGGTATCCACATTGAATAAACTTATTAAAATCATTGTTGAAAGGTGAGACACATAGTCCTGGAGTTGGACACAGAGAACATGACTCCCACTGTGTGAACTTTAATAGTTAAAAAGCATAATCCTTATGATTCCACAAATGTTTACTTACTTTCCCAAAGCATTAGTCATGCTTCTTTCTGCCGTGTCTGCTAGGGTTGTGTAAGGATAAAGAGATTTGATTCTTCAAAGTCTCTTCCTAGATCTTTCAGTAGAAGAAAATAATGTTTCATTTCCCAGCACCCAATAACCTCTCCTGACCAGCCAGGAAGGTTCAGAGGGTCTTCGAATGGCTCTCTAGTCAGAAGTTTACAACTTGAGAATGTAATGACACCTTTTTTATTATTATTATTGTGGAAGACAGCCTCAAAATACTCACATTAAATCTCAAAGAGATTTTCACTCCTGAGGTATTCATTTTATCATCTTGGAAACTGTCCTGACTTGGCACACAGTAGGCCCCCCTTATCCACAGGGCATACGTCCCAAGACTTACAATGGGTGCCTGAAATGCAGCTAGTACCAAACCTTATATATATTGTTTTATATATATATATATATATATATATATATATATATATGATAAATTTTAATTTGTAAATTAGGCACAGTAAGAGATTAATAACAATAGCTAATAATAAAATACAACAATTATAATATATTATGTTATATGTCTGTGGCATTATTCAGTAAAATAAGCGTTCCTTGACCACAAGCGCTGTGATGCCACAGCTGTTGATCTGATACCTGAGATGGCGACTCAGTGACTAGGAGGCAGGGAGCATATACAGTGTGAATACACCAGACAAAGGGATGATTCACAACCGGGTGGGGTGAAGCACTGTCACGTTACTCAGAACGACATGCAATTTAAAGCTTATGAATTGTATCTTTCTGGAATTTTCCATTTAATATTTTCAGACCACACTTGACTGAAACCTCAGAAAGTGAACCAGTGGATAAGGGAGGACTCCTGTAATTCCGTATTCAAACACCTCCAGATTTCTGGCTCACCAGCTTCCGCACTCCCAGTCCAGAACACCTTCCATCTCCAGCGCTCCAGTTCATTTTCTCTAGCACCCCACGTCATCAATGCCCTTGCTAGATTCCTTGGTCCATTTTTATAATCACCCTCTAACTCCATCTTCCTTCTTCCCCTCCACTGTATCCCATCACAAAGCTCAACAGTAGTTACACGTAGCTACGTACTTAGACCATACTTTCAGCCCACCCGGTGGAAAAATAAAACAAAACCAAACACAAGTGTGCTCACTGACCTTCCTTTACACTCATGAGCAGAAATCCTGCTTGATACTGCCTGGCAACCTTGCTCTACTGCTCTAATACGTGCTCTCTCACTCCCCTAGGTAACTATGTCATATGTTTACCTCGCTCCTCCACCTGCACAAAAGCTATTCAAATGCATAAAAACAGAAGCAAACAAGCTCATCTCTTCACTGCCAGATCTGCCAGTCACCTCCCTCTAGACACAGCTTCTCTACATTCCCTTTTGCCCTTCTGGATGAAGTATGCCTTTGCACTTGTGAAGTCAAAGCACCTGATTTCTGCTCTAAATCCCATGTGCTGTCATCTTCTCAAGGATTGTCCCCTGCAATTATTCCTCTCCTGCATCATCAACGCCTGGACAATGTCTACTAGATCATATTCATTAATGCGAAACATGAAAATGCCTTCGCTTTATTCTGAATGCCCCTCTAGCCACTATCTTATTGCTTTCTCCTCCTTCAAAGCAAACTTGAAGGACTTGAAGAGCTGACCTGCCACCAAAATAGCCACTCCTTTACCTTACATTTTTTCCCCAACTCACTTCATTCCAACTTCTATCCCTACTAATCTTGTCAAGACACCAGTGATCCCGTTATCACCTTGCCAAGCCCAATGGTCATTTCTGTACTCATAGTACTTGACCTTCGTACCTGAGTCCTCATAGCTTCCAGGATGCCTCATTCTGAGGTTTTTCTGTCCTGACACTCTTTTCTCAGACCACTAAGACTCCCTCTGCCCTCTGCTGTCTCCATTCCAGACCTCCTTCTCTTCTCCATGTGCACACTCTCTCCTAGTAACATCCTCCAGCTCCGTCTATTTGTCAGTGACTCCTAGCCTCCAGACTCATGAACCCAACTTCCTTCTTGACATCTCTACCTGAACATCTAATACGCATGTCAAGTGTGACAATTCATGACTGTCTTTTCTCTCCCTACCCATTCCCTCCACTTATCCTCCCTCAATAAACTGAACCACTCTGGAGCCATCCCTGATTCTTCTCTTTCCCGCAGCACTCAATATCTGAGCCATGAAGATTCTGTTGATACCATCTTCAATAATACCCTATGTATACATTCTACTTCTATCTGCTCCTCTGCTATAAGCCCATATCCTCTCACTTTCACAGCTACAGACTCTGACCTAATTCATTCTCCACCAGCAGCTTAAGTGATCTTCTAAAAAAATCAAATCTTGTTACTCTGCTTCTTAAAACCCTTCACTGGTATCCCCTGCACTTGGACTAAAACCCAAACTCCCTATGCTGGTTTACAAAGTCCTCTGTGATCCGACCCCTGTCTACTTCTATGAGCCCCATATGTCCTATATCCCCCCTTATCCACTGTGCTCCAACCACAGTGGCCCTCTTTCTGTTCCTGAAATCTGTCAAACTCATTCCTAAGGCTTATGCTAGACTATTCCCTCTTCTTAGAAAGCTTCTTCTGATATTGTCATGGCTTATTTCTTCTTGTCACTTACCTTAAATGTCACCTTTCAGAGAAGTCTTTCCTGACCCCCAATATAAAGTCTAACAAATCATTCCTATCATAATACCCTGTTTTTATTATCTGCATTGTAGTTGAGTGAAATACTATCTATATTTTTATTGTTCATGTGTTTATTTTCTGTCTCCCTCTAGAATATAAATGCCACAAAAAAGGACTCACTCTGTTTTATTCACTGCTTTACCCCATGATTTAGAGAGATGTCTAACATTAAATGGGTACTCTATAAATATTTTATAATGAATGTTTATGTGGAGAGCTTAGTCAAAGAATATGAGCTTTCTGGTACAAAAAAAAAGTTACCTGTTTCCAAAATGAGGTTAGCATACTTCAATTTACATGGCAGACAATATTTTCAAAACACTTTCAGATGCATTTGTTTAACCCTCCCAATAACCTTTTAGGGGTTCACCATGGTCCTTCCTTTCCCCAACACAGAGAAAAAGATGTTAAATGACTTATACCAGGTCACACAGTCAGGCAGTGAAGTGCTGAGACTAAAACCTAATTGCTGAACTCCTTGTTCAGTGCTCTTCCTACTAAGCCTAAGTAAACAAATGAAGAGATATACTGAACTGGACCCTTCTGTCATCATGTGCTGTGTGTGTGCTGCACTTGGAAGATTATTCTGAAGTTATCTGTTCACATGTCTCTTCTCCCACAGGCTATGTATGTTCCTACAAAACAAAGTTGAAGTTTTATTGATCTGTATATTCCAAGTGCCTAGCACACTGCCTGGCACACTGTAGGTGTTTAAATGCTTGTTGAATTCAGCTGAATACTCACATCTGAGTCAAATCTCCCTCTCAATGTAAAACAGATGGGTTATTCTCTATCTCAATACTGAAGATTTCACTATGAATGTAACAAAACCCTTTAATGATTCTTCTGAAAATCCTTAGGTTGCACATCACCCGGCACCTTCTGAGTCCTTTCACTGACTCCTTAATGTACCACAAGCTGTAGGAGGTTAAATGAGTGCTAGGCAGTCCCCCAAATCAGTACTCCAATTCACTCTCCACTTCTTAATGTGAACCAAGGGCATGTAGCAAATCTAAGATTTATTCAATGTGAAGTCAAGGGCTAGGTACATATGCTACATTTTTTTCACCATGTTCTGATGTGGAGAAAAAAAAATAGTCATAATGGCATAATGAAAAAAACACTGAGTGGATAACAAGAAGCACAGGTTATGATCCCAAATGATGACCCCCAACAGCCGTGTGGGTATGTGCAGGTTTCCATCGGACTCTAGGTTTCCTCATCTATAGGATGAGTGATGCTTATCTTTAGGGTCTTTCCAGGCCTAGAATCTGTTATTCTGAAAGCAGTTATGATTATGATGACAATGCCCCAGTATTTTATCCCCTCCAGTCTCTAAACTCAAAATAGCTACATTCAGGAGTCCCAATATTAGGTTTGGGCACAGTGGTAATAAAGAAATATGGATGGATGGATGGATGGATGGATGGATGGACGGACAGACAGACATAAAATGTTCTGTACCCTTCCATGGGACCTTATCTCAAGAAGCAGAATCTTTATAAATAGTAAATTCTAAGTCTCACAATATGACTGTTTTGAGATGTTTTAGAACCAAAAGAAACATCCCCCTAACCCTTAGCATCCAGTATTAATTATCTTCATGTTAATTCAAGAAGATTACAGAGTCTTATGAAGAGATTAGAATCCAGGGAATGCTGGATTCATTGTAACTGAGCTAATCAATGAAACCAGTCACACTATCTTATCTCCCATCACATAGGTCACGGATATGCCACCAACAATGCCAAAAAGAATAGACAGGAGAATACAAACAGTGGTGTGCTGGAGCCAACTGTTAACAGTTTCTGAAATGTTGAATGCTGGCTGTTAGACTGTTGGTAGCTTGAAATTGGCCATAGTGGAAGCCTTTATACCAAGGAAATCTATAAACACTACAAGTCAGAGGGTATTTTTAAAAGAGAAAGCCAGTTTGTCAATACACCACTGAATGCAGTTCTTAACTAGAAAGGTTCTGGGCAAAACACACAATGCAAGAACAATAGAGAACACAGAGAAGGCCTCACTTACAGGCCTACACATTCCCACTAATCGGCCATGAAAACTGGCAAGTCTATGAACCCGTTTTGTTGACTAAAATATAAGCGAAGTTAAACAAGTAAGTTCAAAGACTTAGAAGTTAGGATTTTATGGTTCTCTGTTTGTTCATACCTACCCTGACTCTTACAGTTCTTTTAATAGGAAGTGCTCCATGAAACAAAAACTGGGCAGTGTCAAGACACTGATCAATCTTCCTTCCATTTGTGAGAGCAGTTTGGCACCACTTCGGTCTAAGGCATTTGGCCAACCACATTCAAACTTGGAATTCCCAGGATCTCTTAATTACTGAGTTGCATCAAAAAAAAGTTCCAGAAAGCCTCTAGCTGATCCAAGGGTTTCCTTTAGACTTAGGCTAAAGGCCTCCCAGACATTCCTAGCCATATCTGTCAAGTAAATACTACTTCTATATCCTTTTGCAGTGGTTAGGTTTGATAAGGAGCCCTCTAGGCATGAGGGCAGAATGAAAAGTGCCATGCTGCCAGGACCATACATAGAAGAATAACATGCACTAATGTCAGCATTCCTGCCTTGAACCTGAACGAGCCACCATCCCAACCTGATAATACAGTAAGTTTCTTAAGGGTAGAGGATTGTGTACTACCCACAAAACAGAACCATAAAAGATCTGCTCAGGTAAATTCCCTGGTTTGGTACAGTTTGGGCTTCATCAACCTGGGGTTGGTATATGGGCAACAAATAAAACTGTCCATAAATATTTCTCGGGCCGGCCGAATGGTGCATTGGTTAAGAGCTGGTTTTGGGATGCCAGCGGCCCCGGTTCAGATCCCACATATGAGGGCCAGTGACACTGCCCTCTACAGCTAACAACAGCTCCACCTGGAGCTGGGCTGTGCGAGCCCCGGCGACGGTGTAGGCCGCAGCCCCTGCTGCAGTGGGCTGCCATAGGCTACAGTGAGTGGCCGGCAGCCAGCACGAGCTGCCAATAGCCACGGTGAGCGACCATCCACAGGCCGGCGACCAATCTGTTTCATCCGGGAAGAGCGCAATGACGATACCAACATGGGCCAGTGAAGCAACGTCCTCCGCAACTAGACTGAAGAACAAAAAGACAGCAACTTGTCTGTTCCCCTCCCCCAATTCCCCAATAAAATCTTTAAAAACAAAAAAAAAAATATTTCTTCCTGAGCAGCAAAGAACTCCTCAGAAGGGCTGCTGGTGACCAGCCAGCACAGATTTATCTCACAGTTTAATATAAGATGGCAGAGTCACAGTCTGATCGTGAAAAGATGTAAATGCTCTTGCCGCTCTCCAAGTATTCTCCTTTCTGGATGCAAGCATTTATAAATATCACTGTCATTCCATTGTCTTGCTCTTTACAATCAAGATGCAGATAATATTTTAGGGGAAGTATTTAATCAGGAAGTGGCAATAGTCCATTTGGACATAATCCTAAAAGTGATGAGAAGTAGAATATCATCCAAAACCAATCTGTCAGTGTGCTGACAACCAGACTGTTAAAAATTCAGTCACAGGGAAAACTAAAAAATAGACAGAGTGGTTTAAACTTAGAATGGATTCCAAAAAATAATCATATATATTCAATCTAACTCATAGAAATAGACTTTAAGAGATTCCGGGAAGAAAGGGTGGTGACTAAGGTTCATTTGCTGTGTCTAAACAGATCAGTACCTAAACCACTGACAACAATTCCTAAATCTCCCGAGGAATACAGGACCCACAAAATCTTGGGAATCCAGTCCAGGACTAAAAGCCTTCTCCAAATCAACAATATTCTGAATCTAAAGACTAGAAAAACATTTCAGGTACAACATATCCTAGAATTCAATCGTATGTCCAGTTCAAATACAACCTATAGAACACTGAATCTGTTTTCCTTTTAAAGTGCTCATTGAGTCAACAAATTTGTTTTGAATTTGAATTGGGTACCAGCCCCTGGGAATCCAAACATGATTAACACATGGCCTGTCTATAAACTCATGGTATACAGTGGAAGTCACACACTCACAAATGGTAAGAATAGAGTGTGCTGAGAGCTGTGTTAACAACAGCCCACCCAGATAAATACAGACTCAGAGCTCCAAATGCCACGCAAGGCAAGAGCTCAGCTGGAGGCAGCAGCATCTTTTAATTAAGGGAGAGGCTCTGTGGTGAATTCAAATAGCGCTCTCTCTTTCTAGTGGGTGGTACCACTTCTAAAGATAACAACTTTCTTCTGGTCAAAAGAAATTTTAAAAACCCACAAATCAATGGAAGTTTAAAAAAGCAATCCAGGTTGAATACTGAGGCCTTGTAAAAAGGAGGGCAGTCCTTGACATGAGTCAGGGTGGCAAAGTCCAGACACCTAGGGCACTGTATGTAAAAGGAGGCACACCAGAGGGGGCCCAATCTCAGGAAATGGTGGTGCAAGGGGGTGGGGGGCACTCTAGTGAAGTAGAAAGAGAGGTAAGGGGCAGCCTGGGAAGGCCTTAAAGCTCCGGAGGGGGCGTTTGAAATTTGAAACTCTTATGAGTTTGATCAAAATTATACTATAAGAAAATTGTGTTATTCAGTTGAAGAATACTTACTTAGTTACATTCCCAGTATTTAACCAAGTATCTATTTTTTTATGTCCTAGGGATGACATAACAAAATACGACAAACTGGGTGGCTTACCCAATCGACATTTATTATCTCACAGTTCTGGAGGCTAGAAGTCTGAACTCAGTGTCGACAGCGATCTCCTTCACTGCTTGACGGAAGGTCAGATCCCAGCGTCTCTCCTTGGCTTGCAGACAGCCATCTTCATGTTCACGTGACTTTCTACCTGCATGTCATGTCTTTATCTAAGTTTCCCCTTTTCATGAGGACATCTGTAACATGGATGAAGGCCCACCCTAATCACCTCATTTTATCTTGATGACCTCTATAAAGAACCTATCTCCAAATAAGATTGCATTCTGAGGTAATAAAGTTACCTCAACATGAATTTGGGGGAACACAAGTCAATCCATAATACCTACATTATATGAGACACAGTCCCCATCTACAAAAAATGTATAATCTAATTATGAGGTTGGGACTTGCCACGTGAGACAATTCAAGAATAACATGCAGAGGATGTAATCAAATTATAAGCTGTACATTTTGGGTGAAAGTCTGTAAAATAGTGGTTCCTAAACATCACGTGTGCATGGGTCCCCTTCACAACTACTGCCACATCTCAGTAACCCTATTTACTTGATTTTTTTTTTATTTCTACACTTTAACAAGTTTATCTTAGTCCATTAGTGGAAAACCAGTATCCTTGCCAAAAACAGAAAAGAACCTCAAAAATAAACGCATCATTATTCAGTTTAAAATACTGTCCACGAGCCATCTGAAATCCTCTCTCCCCACTTTCTTAGCACAGCACTAAGGCTGGTACACTGGAAAGATTAGGAAACGATAAGACAACTTTGATCAAATTCTGTTAACATTTATCCAACCTTGGGTGAGCAACTTAACCCGTTTCGTTTCCTCATCTAGTTTCCACCATCAGCTGGCAGAGTTTATCAAGTGGATAGTTGCTATAAGAATTACGTGAAATGTTCCTGAAAAAACCTCTAAGTATAAAAGCACTATAAACATATTATCATGGAGAAATTGGAAGGAAGACCAAAATCTTAAAACCTTAATGCTGCCTTCTCTTACTCTCTAGTTTGGCTCTCCCTTTATTCTGCCAGGTGAATCACAGCTCCACAGACGGCCCACTGCATCCCTCACTCTCAGCCTATCCATTCCTGCTGGTCTCTGCAGGAATGCTGAGGCCATTCTTAGGGAAAGGTGGCCTCATTTCAGTCACCCTGCGCCTCCAGGACTGGGGCAGAACCTGCCTTAGTTGGTTGGTTGTTGTTGTTGATAGTGATCACCGCTCTGCAGTTCACCTCCACGCCCAGTGGCATCCCACTAGTGTTGTGAAAAAGCACAGAGAACACAGTTCTCTGATTTTCTCTTCTTGGCTGCTTTTCAGTGGAATGCTTTGCTTTTCCATAAATCGTTCAGGGCGTGATGCCACATGCATCTTTCTTCAAAAGTGGTTCTCTCCAGGGGACTGGAGCACCGCTGTCAGTCAGCTAGACATAGAAGCAAGACCCAGAGAAAGGCAACATTTTCCCCAACAGTATTTTCTATTCCACTTCGCCATATCACAGTCAACTCACTTTCATCTCTGAATCTAAGACAAAAACCACGCCCATCTTAAGACTAAAACTATAATGATCCTGTAACATCTCAACTTGTAACTTGAAAATCAGGCCAAACAAATCCCAACATATCTTGTCCAAAGACAATGTTTAGCCCCATATTTTCCCATATAAATTTTATGATTGGGTATTTGAGAAACCATTACATTGAGCAAGCAGGACTAGGAGAGTACAACTTAAAACAACGTAATTATTTTACCCTTGGCCTGTTCTACTCCTCTCGGAGGGATCAGTTCTCTGTCCACCGTTGCAGAAAATGAGAGCAGGCCCCTTGACTCTTCTGGTCATTCTGAGATAAGGACGAGATCTCTCATGACATCGAGAGAAGGGAAAAATGTTCACTTCTGTAAAGAAAATGTCCAGTCCTGTGTCAGAGCCAAAACTCCAAACTTCAGTTAAAATGAAATCTTGTCTTAGCTCAGGCCTACTTCAGGCAGAAAGCTTTCAGAGAGAAAGGGAAGCGTGGCTGAGTCTATTTCTCACCAGTTTCTGACTCTCAGGGTATCACTCAGTGGAATGGAAAGAGGAGAGGTTAGAAGGCAGGGAAGGTCTGACTGAGCTGGCACTGTCACAATCTGGTCCCAGCCTTCTGTGAGCTTGGAACATCTTTCTCTCTGGGGGTACTTCCTGGGTTCTGGAGAGATGTCCCATTTCTGGGGATTTCACCTTCAATTTCCTTGATGTGGTCACTTACAACCCTCTGTCAGGCTCACAGACAGCAGGACCACAGGAGTACACTTGGCCTCTTTCTGCCAAGGTCTTCCATTCCATCCCTGTGGGTCGCCCCTGGGTAACACGAGCTCCTCTATGTAGTTTTTTTGGAGCAGGCATGACAATACCAGCTCTGTTGTAGGCAGAGCCCACTCCTCACCACGAGAAACATGCATTCTTGGTCCAATAATTCTAGCAATGCAGGCCATTGCCAGCGAGCCTGCCTCACTCTGAATTCCAGATACAGCTTTTAGAGTTCTCAGGTGTGGATCAGACCTGAGTCCACTGTGTCCCTCACGCTGCAGAGGGCACTCATGAAGCTCTGACAGCAGTTCCCGTGACATTCCTCTCCCTTGGCTTGAGAAGGAAGCATCCCCCTTTGCCCAGTGTGCACGTGTTTGACAAAGACAAGGGCTCCCTGCACACTGGCAATGCCCCCAAAGAAATCCTCCATCAAATCCACTCCCCTCTCACCTGGGGAGCCAGGTAAGGGACCTCAGGTAAGGGACCTGAGAATGATTCTGGACCAAAGCCTTCCCACGTTCTGCTTGGGTGGTCTAGCTCTGGAATGTGGAGGTGGTTGGCACCTCTCACTCGGGGCCTCAGCTGAAACTGATGCAGAAAAAGTTCCATGTTAACATCCTTGCACATTAATGACGTTATTAATCCCCGAAGTACAGTTTCAGCCATCACAGTTTCCTACATTTAGAGTTAAAAAAAAATCTCAATACTTTATCCAAAAGTATGTGCTATACTTGCGAATAAAGCCAATAGAAACAGAAAAATATGTTCTTTGCCTTGCTGAAATATAGTTCCATCATCATTATCATCATAATTGACATTTCTTATACTTCCATTAAATCAAGTCCTATGCCAAGCACTTTATATGCAGGAAAATCCTGTTGAGGATTTTTACTATTTCCTATGAAACTGATATTGTTATCAGAGAGGGTAAGTAACTTGCTCGGGTGTCACACTCAAAGCAAGTGGCAAAGGAAAGTTTTAAATACAAGTCTACCCAACTCTATAGCCTAAGCAACTGACCACTCGCCTCTACTGTTAAGTTGGGAGGTTTATGACAAAGGATAATGGGCAGCGTAAGCTACAAAGTCAGGAAAATTTCAACTTCTCCATATCCTAATTGAAAACACCTTGAAAAAAGTAATTAACTTCTTGGTCAAATACTTTGACTTTGAAATGGGGATACTAATAACTGTCTAAATAGACATTTGTTGCACTGCATAGCAGCCATCTGTCTCCCCATTCTCAGCAGCGTAGTTTGTATAACACTAACCCTGCCCCTACCTCCAGGTGGACCCTTGCTGGGTTAGAGGATAATTTGCATATTCCAGTCTCTTGGCAAGTTTTATTGGTCCAAGGAAGGGCGAGGTTTGTTCAGTTTTTTTGTTTGTTTTTAGTCACTGACAACTTCTAATTGATACACTACTCCAGAAGGTTGTTTTAAAGATTAAATGATATAAGGTATGAAAGCACTTAGGTTAATGCCTGGAAAAAATACATGTTTATCTATTAAATGTTTGGCAGTAATGTGGAGCCTGAATTGGACCGCAGCATCTTAGACTGAGGAAATTGCTTAGGAAGGTAACAATAAAGACCTAAACAAAGTGAGAATTAAAAGAGGTGACAGTGCCAGAAATATTCGCTAACAAAATTTACATCCCTCAGTAGCAATTGATGTGCAGGTTGAGAATGGGTTAGGAGTCAAAACCTTGGGCAAGCCTTTCAAGTCTGAGAGACTAAAAAAATAGCGTTTCCACTAACAAAAATCGAGAAATCACAAAGAACTGGTTTGGCATGTCAATTTGTTTTGAAAAATCTGAGAAGGAGCAATGAGGAGGATATTCAGAGAGAAATGACTTTGGACATTTTAGACAGAGGTTGGGATTAGATAGTGGTTGGCTGGGACTGGCTTTGGGCTAGCTGGGGTGAGGAGGAGCCCAGATTTGCAGCGTTTACCCCTTTCTGTGAAGTAAACACTCTCATCACAGCTGACTTCACGCTACCAACGTGAGGGCACTGAAAGCAGAGAAGTGCAGAATGGTCTCTCCTGAGCCAGAAAGAGATGGTTCCAGTCACCCTTGGTTAGAAATGAAGCTTTCTGCTTAGAGTGGCTAAAGACCGGGAATGAATGAAATCATTCAAGGAGAGAATCCACAATAAAGCCTAAAGAACATAAGAGGATAAGGAAAGAGTTTCAGGCAAGAAGAAAAGAATGAATGGGCAGAAAACTGGGGCAGCCAGGACAATGTCACAGCCAATGAAGAAACAGCCTCAAAAAGAGGAGGGGCTAGACAGCATCTATGGCTGAGGTGGTGAAGATTGGCTAAAAACCTCGAGTCTGACTTTATGGAATTACTGTTGACTTGCAAATGCATGATTTTTTGGTAAATAGAGGTAGAAAGGCTCTATTTAACCGCTTACAAATAAGAATTCTCCATAAACACTGTTTATTTCTTCATATCTTTTTCTTAATAGAGATAGCAAAGAAATTTTGAAATAGTTGAATAATATTTGAAATATTTCAGCTCATGGACACTATGACATTGGTCATATCTGCCTTTAGGACAACAAATAACATCAGTTACAATTTAGGGAAAGATGTGTAGGTTTGATATTTTATGGCAAAGAAACAATCATCTGAGATCATCTCAACCTTTCCTGTGTCAGTTTTTTGTTTTGTTTTGTTTTCCCCCAGAACCGGCAGCCTTGTTGTTAAGAACGCACGCTCTATTCACTGAGCCATCCAGGTGGGAGCTCAGCTCAAGGTGCCGAGTTTAGTATTAGTTGCAGGAGGGCGTAGCCTACCACCGAACAGGCAATCTTGTTGTTACACCAGCTGAGCCATCCTGCCACCTGTTGGCAGCTCAGCAGCAGCTTAGCTCAGGCACAGCATCACTGGCCCATGTGGGAATCGAACCGGCAGCTCTGTTACTCAGAGCTTGTGCTCTAAGACAACTCTTAATCAACTGAGCCACTCGGCCAGCCCTGGAATTTAGTTTTAAATGATAGGGGTTGTTGGTACAAAAACAGCCCCTATACACAAGCCAACTTCTTTTTTGACACTCAATCTAAGACATCATTCTGTTTGAATACTGGAAGACAACACTAGCTATGTTGAACTCATTGTCATATTGGACCCCTACAGAGGTTTTCAAAGGTACTTTTAACTACATTCAAAAATCACCTGTAGGAATTTCCTTTAAAAAGCAACTTCACTGTAGAGGAAATCCCTGTTAAAGACTGTATTTTTTTTTAAACTATTTTACTGGGCAACCATGGGCATATTACTTAATCCTTCTGGGCCCTCAGTTTCTCATTGGTAAAATGAAGTCAGTGGAGTAGATGATCACAAATTTCCTTCCTAAATCTAAAACCTCCGTGACTCTAAGTTCTACAATAAATGTCAACAGACAAATAATATGTTTTAGTGATTCCAAGTGACAAAAAAATACAGTACTTCACTACCAGCATTCAATTTCCTTAAATATGGAAATTTTCCTTAAGAAAAAAATGAGGAATTTGGGAGGTTCCATCGATAGCATCACATAATGCAAAGACAATAATATTGCTGCTTGTCATACTGCTGTAGTTAGACTTTTACAAGTAATAAAGATTTTTCAAAGAAATTTCATTAATTTCATAGCACTCCATTCAGGCAAATCAATGACATGATGGACTGGGGTATTCTAAGTTACCTGACACATGCTGACCTATTACTTGCTCAAATCAGCAGTTGCCATGGTGACATGCATAGCGCATTTCGCCTTGTTTTCCTCCTTGAAGTGGCTCAAGAATGACAGGTTTGGACAGTTTGAGCAAACAGAGAAAAAATGGCTGTCATGAAGCCCAAAACTAAGAATTTAACTTCCTCCAGATGTTCGCTGAATTCCTCAGGCTTTCCTTTACACATGAAATGTTTTATCATATGCACCACAGATGTAGGCTTAAAGAAAAAAATCTATTTGGATGCTGTAAAAAATATATATAATAAATATTTAGAATCCTATTACTTAATGGAAATTCTCAGTTGGAAATTTCAAGGTGTTTTTTTTTTTTTGGTTAGTCTTTTAGTAACATATTTGCTTCTAATAGTATATATAGCTCAGTGCTATAACTATAGTCCCTCAAAAAAGCAGTACTTATTTCTGTAGAGTAAAAGGATTATAACGCCTTGATTCATCAATAATTTCATAATAGCACTTGTTCATATGAGAGGTGTAATAGTTATATTATGAATATATAAGTACATATTTCAGGATGTCAAAAACACTGTAGATATTCTTCATGCCACACCACACACAACTCTCAGAAAAGCATCTATGACTGCTTGAGCAGCAGATGCACATTTTTGGAAACAATAATATAAGAAATGACAAAAAAATGAGAGGATAAAGTAGTAAACATGCTAAATTCGGGGAATACATTTATTCCTATTTAAACATCCAGTGCTTTCCATACTGAAGATAGAAGCCATGGGTAAGGAAACAGAAAGCAAAAGACCAATATATTGTATAATATTTGAAAAAAAGCCTAGATGACAGATCTTTAACTCTGACCTTCAATACAGACGATATTTCAAAAATTCTTTCAGATGCCCGCTACATAAACTCCTAATATTGTTGAACAAATGAGTAAATGAATACCAAAAATAATCTGTTGAATAAGTCATTAGGAGAAAACAACATAATATAAAATAATTGTCAATTAGGAAGTATTTCCTTTTATGTCATAACCGTGCTACCCTAAAACCTACTCTTTTATGAAATGAATGAACCTGTGTGGATAGAGCAGCACTGCGAGCTGGATAAGGCGCTCAGGGAACAACATGAACAGGACACAGTGAAGGAGTTTAAAGTGCAAAGGAAGAGACACGCATGGAAAGGGACAAATCCCAATACAGAATCATCAGTACTGAAATAGTGATACGCAAACATTCCTGTGGGGACAGGCAAATGGACTGACTGCTTGCAAGAGGTAGGGCGTGTGTCACAGAGTGGGTGACTTCTGAGTTTGATATAACAGGATACACACAAGTCGGCCAGGCAGAAAGGGGCACAGCGACAGGAGGTGCAGCCTTCAAGTAGAGCACATGCAAGCCCTTCAAGAGAAAGACCTGCAATGTGCAAATGCAATTCCTGTCTCCTAGAATGACTTTCTCTCGTGTGAATACCAAACAAAATAAATAAATGAAAATAAAATAAAATCCCTATTTCATGATAAGTCTAGATATCATCTTCTTGGTGAGGCCCCTACTGTACCCTTCCCATCCCTGAACCCATCTCAGGTATCACATTATTCCTTCTCCATGCTCTTGTGGCCTCTGTAATACTGTTCTGAAAACATGGCACCATTCCTACCTATGTCTCACCCCATTAAAATGTGAACTGATTCATGTCTGTATCACATTGCCTAGTGGCAAGTAGGCCCTCAACAAAGGACTGTCAGTGGTATGGCCACTCCCTCCCATGAAGCAACTACCCTTGGATACCCATTACAAATGCTATCTTGTTTCATCTTCCTTGCAATTTTACAAGGTTGGTACAATTCCCAGTTTTGACCATGAAAAAGCTGCGACTCAGCATGGTTTACTAACTCTGAAGTGACAACTAAGTGGCTGACCCAGAATCTGAATCCAGTTCTGTCTCCCTCTGACACCCTGACTCCCTCTTGCCACTCTACTGCACTCTGCTCCCCGATGCTGAGCTCACTGGATCTACCAGACTCTACCCTGGTCAAGTTCTGTATGCAACTAAGGCATTAGTGTCGTTCTAATGATTTTATGAATTGAGGAAATGTGACCACTTGGCTATTGTTTATAAGTTTTTAGGTAGGAAAATAAAAATCAGATTTTCTCAATGAGCATGCATACGCTGGGAGTTTTGCAATTCATAATGGAAATAAAATTTCCATGTCCAAAATTGCCATCTGCACAAAAGGCAAAATAAGCACAGATGACTTAACAGGAGAAATTACTTAAAGTCACCATTAAATCTGAGTTATAACACTCTCGTGCCTATAACTTAAAGCAGGAAGAAAATCTGAGTTGTTTCCTCTACATAGTTCCTCTGAAGTCCATATAAAGTATAAAATATTGTGAAATAACTCTGTATTTATTCAAAAATTCAATAGTAAGGTCAGCCAGACGATGCAAAACAACAGAGCAAAATAAATATGACTTTCTAGTTATGATAAGTCTAACCCAAAGACTGCCAACATAAGACTGATTTAAAATAAAGATAGAAATAAATGGTACAAAATGAAATAGAGAACACATAAAAACACAAAAAGGGGGAAACACACTAGTGAAAATGAAGATTTCAGACATACCTAACACCTTTTATCATTACCCACATTAACCAGAAAAAAAAAGTATTCTTTAACTTGATATATCAACAAGGGTTTGAATTTAAATTGTAAACTACTCCTAATAGCTTCCATTTATTTTAGAATGCAACTTTTGCTATGTGTGTATGTTTTGTAAGAAAATCAAACCCCTTGTACTCCACTGCTGCTAATTCAAATAAGTCTTTTTTTCATTCTTAAATTGTTTACTCATTTATTGAATTGTTGTTTTAAGCCACTAAGTTTTATAATGGCTTGTTATGCAGAATATATAAGTGGAACAATCCCTTGCCTATGAAAAAACACAATAATAATAATAACAATAATAATAATAATAATAATAATAATAAATGTATAAGAAGGCATTTAAAGAGGGATGGAATCAAATATCAAAAAAAAAATGGGGAGGGAAGTGATTTTAATGACTATGTGCTAAGATCCTTGCACAGTTTAGAGGTGTTTAAAGATACTAATGCATTATAGCCTTTGTTAACTCAATTATCCAAGCAAATAGACTGAGGAAGAAAGTTGGAGGTAGGGAGTAAAGAAAACTCATTGATTCAATGGAAGGCATAAAAGCAGGGGTGAAACACCAAGAAAAAGCATGACATAAACAAAATAAGATGTAGAAATAAGTCCAAATATATGAAAAATAACAGCAAATGTAAAAACATTAACTGCACCAATTATAAAAGTTGGTCACTCCGACTGGATTAAAACTCATAAAGCTATAGATGATTTACAGCAGATATATCTGAAGCATGCCAAAGAATGGGTGAAAGTAAGGTGGTAGGAAAAGATACATCAAGCAAAAACTAACCTAAAGAAATTGCTTTTCACAATAGCAACTGATAACAGACTTGACATATCAGGATAAAAAGATGACATTACAAATGTACTTTCTTTATTGGTGTACCCACTATTTAGTCCTGAGGAACGTATGAAAAGTCAATTACAACAAACACTACAAAATTAGTATGTGTGGTAAGCAATTACTTTGTAGGATGGTGAAGAGTTTTACCAAAACAAAGAATTTCTAAACCTCACACCAATGTTATCTTAACTCCCTCACAAAATATTTACAATTATTTAACATTTATTAATTATGGCACCTATACAAGCCTCCTTTAAGGAGAAAAAAAAAATCCCTCAGGTAACATTTATGGAATAACTAAATAGAAAAATTTTTAAAAATCTCAATATACGGACATAGGAATGCCTATTTCAAATACTGCTTGCAACCAGTATGTCAGGGGATAAAATATAAAGCTTCTTTGGATACACGAAGCTATACATTTTTTAGAACCTAATATCCAGAGAAGTCTTCCATAACTATTTGAACCCATGGACTTCTTTGTAAACCAAATCTTTGAGATGCATATTAAAAGGACAACCCTTGATGGTCTGAGTTACCAATGCAATGCTGTGAGTTCAGATTCCACTAACTGCTATCCAAGTCTGGTACAGTCCTTGGTCCTACTCTGGGTATGTCCTCCTAAACACCTTGCAATGTGTATCCCAATCCCAAAGTATGACACTTTCTAACCCCAGTATTTATTGGCTTTTTTGGAACAGACCAGAGACAACACGTTGTTAGGAAAACACACACATCGACTAAGAGACATTGACTGCTCACTACACAGCTAAGGGATCTCTCCATTTCCCAGTCCCTTTGCAGTTAAGCAGATCATGGGACTCACACTGAAAGACAGGCTCTGAGCAGAAGTGAAATGTGTCACATTTAAGAAGTAGTATAAGAGTTCCCAGCTCTGTCTTCCTTCAACACCTGCTTGAAGAGGCCTTATGTTCCAGATGGAATAATGATTAAGATAGTAGAGCTTTAATAATTCAACATGGCAAAAATAAAGAGGGTGGTGAGCCTGTATCACTAAATGGCAGTACAAAACAAGCCCCCTGCCAACCCATGTTGTACACATAACGTTAGCAATAAATCATCCTACAGCATAAGCTGACCTATTCTGGCCAAAACAAATAGGTAACAAAATGTAATTTAGAGTTAAGTTGTTCCAAAAACCATTTTATGGTCAAAGCTCTTATTTTTCAAAAGCATTTTTTAAACTTTGAAGATATGACCTAAAACAACTTGTCTTTGGCAGTAATCATGTAAAAATACCAAAAGAGCTTAAGAACAGACACTTTTAACTGTATTTGATAGTTATTCTGGAAACTAAACGCCTAATACATAAATTCCTTGTTCCATTTGATTGAATCTCAGATTAAACTACAGCTTCCCCATCCCCTTGGCAAGCATGTTGGCCCAGAACCTACATAATACTCAAGTTAAAATACTGTATTACTTAGCATTCATATTTTAAGTGCTTTATATAATTTCTAGTGCTTTGTTGCATAGGAGTGGATTTTGTTTTCTGTAAGCAAAAGTGGCCCAGCATGTCACTTTAATCTGGAAATCTCTTCTTGTGGATTCATGGTGTGGGTGAGTTTGTGCTTCAGCTTCAGACTACCAGGAAATGATTTTATTATTATTAATAGCAGCCAAAATAATGATGAGAGTTTACAATCAGCAGTACATTACAATGAACATGGAGTCTTGCTGAGAGCTTTATACATATTATCTTACATTCTTACCAATATCTTGCCAATTCAAGATATTGGTAATTTTCTTGGTCTTTTTTCTTATAGATTAAGAAACTGAGGTTTAAAAAGATGACATAATTCACCCAACCTAGTAAGTGGATTAGGATTTACTAGATCTCCGATTATAGAACCTGTGCTCTTAACCATTAATAACCCCAGAATTTTTCAAAATGTGCCACATGTGATGATCCTGGTGGGTCATAGTCAAAAGTTTTGTTTTTTAACAGTTAATGCATGTTAGAAAGAAATACAATTAACATAGATAATCTTTCCCAGGCCTTGTTGTTTAGAACAAGGTCAGGATAGATAATCAGTTTGGTTTGTTTTGTTTTAATTAGATGGCTTAAAAATATTAATAGTATAGGTGATGATCCAATATTGCAAAAATCAACATGTTGAGCAAACAACTAAAGGCTGGAAAACACTGGACTACATTTTTCAACACAGAGTGGGGAAAATGACAACTGGGTACAAAAGACTTAAGTTCCAGCCTTGACTGCCTCCCACTAGCTATATGGCATCACTATTCTGGACTTTAGTTTTTATCTATAAAACAACAGCTAAAACTTTGGGATCTTAGAGCTCTAAAATGTAGGATCTTAATGCCTTGGCTAACTACTGCAACCTTACTTTTATTTTACTACCCAAATGGAAAGAAATATGAAAATATGTCATAATACACAAGCCACAAAAATATAGTGGCTTGTGTATTATGACATATTTCCATCTTTGAAGATATAACCAATGTATAGACACTGAGACGTATACTCAAGCATGGTCCAGACATACTAGAAAACTATCTGTTACTAGGTCCATGATAAGATAAGAAGCTTGAGTCAGAATAGGGAATACATACATCAATAAGCCCATTATTTAGTTTAGATAATTTTGTAATAGCAAGATTTTCTGAATAAATGAAGCAGTTACATGGATTTACAATCTGGAGAAAATTTCTTATCTAGTCCCAAATTCGTAACTAACAGTTGGCAGACCAGAGCCGTAGCACAGGCGTACAGCACAGTGTGTTTCTCATTTTCATAGTGTGCCTTTCCCTAGCTCTGTTCAGGTACCTGAAGTTGCCTGCAAGTGAGAAATGGCAAGTTAAGCCTTTTGATGTGTTCTTCCTTCGAATAGCCAAAAAAATAATCACAAGACCAAAATTAAGGGGAATTACATCATGAGCCTGAAACAAATGTAATATGCCCTGCCTCCTGTTTAAATGGTGTCCATTTGATTTTTCAGGGAAATCTGTTTGAGTTGGGTACCCTAAGTGTTTCTGCACAAGATAAGCATTTGGCTCTTTTTATTTAGTGAGTTTAGGAGGAGGCAACCAGTAGCTGTTCAACTTGTGAGGGGTCAATTCTAATTTTGGAGATCAACAATAAAGTGACTGCTGCAAACCATCTACAAGGCATTAATTGTAATTTGGAGATTCTGGGTTATAGCTACATTATGATCATGTCTGGAAGTCTCAGGATGTCTATGAGACTTTCTGAAGGGTGAAATGTAAGTAGCATCTGCTTTGAGAGTCATGTTCACATCCAAAGTTTCCCCAAATGGTGCTTTGATATTTTCAACTTCTTTTTGCTTTGTATTCCCAATAAAATCTATACATTGCCTAAAATGCCTAGAGAAAGACTTATGTTTCTAATCCAGGAGGATGTATTTCTCCTCCAGATTAGTAATGCTAAAAGTCATCTGGAGTGAGCTGTACAGTGGAAAACAGCAACAATCAGCCAAACAAAAACAAAACTCACACCAGTGGAGAGGAAGAACATGGAAGCCAAGAGAAACACAATCAAAATGTACATGTGCCAATAAGCCACACCTTGCCAGCCCAATGTTCCACCCAAATCCTTCCCCTCTTGGATTTATTTCTATAGATACCATCTCTCTGTTCCACAAATAAAACTAGACGTTGCTAGGAAACAGCCCAGCTTCTCAGGACACAACCGAAGGGGAGCGGCCTTTTCTTACCAAGAGGTATAGAGATCTGAAGCTATTCCTGACATAGGTGCTACTGTTATGAAACCTACATTGTCAGCACATCTATTTCACAGAGCTCAAGTGCTGCTTAGATCTAACAGCCTTAAATCTGTGACATAACTGGGACTCCGAATTTTTTTTCCCTCTAGCCTCGCCTTGTACTTCTTTTCTTTCAGGTCTTCCTCAAATGTGTCATCTCACCTATCTTCAATTAATAATGTCCAAGAAAAAGAAAACTTGTATCTTTTCAGGTTACAAATGATTCATTTGAAATATTCTTCCCATCACATTTTCAGTCCAATTAAACTTTTGAAAATTTTCACATAACTTAGAGCTACTGTTTTCAAATATTTTATATCAAATGTTTATTTCTTTTTAAAGCCACCTAGTGGTTTTTACCTGTATTATAACTGCCCCAAGCGCTCTCCCTGAAGTATTAAGTATTGGACTAGCCCACTCACTCTTCATCCTGCCTTTAAAAACAACTGGTGTCCCTGTTTCCCCTTCTCATCTTTCGTGAGAGCCACCCAAGCATCTTAGTTGGAATAACTGCTATTACAAGGAAGCCTCAGTAATGATGACTTAAAGAGGGGAAGATTTTTCTCACATACAGCAAGAACTTCAGAGTGCCAGGCCAAGCTCTTTCTGTTCTGTCATCCTTAGCTTTTAATTTTTTTGATTGATGCTTTATGGTTGCTACTTGGATATAACAACTCAAGAGATCATATCTTTTCACCAGAGTCCCAAGTACGAGAGAAGGGGATATTAAAATTCTCTCTTCATGAGGCTTTGGCTTTTCATTAGAAAAGGGAGTTCCCCAAAGTCTTCCCCTTACATCTCATTGGCCAGAACTACGTCACATGTCTATTCCTAAACTACTCACTAGTCAGATTTCCATACGGGGTTAGACTTTTCCTAAGCTTGGGGAGGGCCTACCCTGCCCAGAGATCAAGGGCTGGCTTGCTTACCCCCTGACCCCATAAGGAAGAAGCCTGCCAGTTAAAGACCACCAGCTGCCACCATCCTTCTCCACACAGGATGGCAAAATCCCCACAGAAGGGAGGCTGCCTCCAGTCTAGAGGCCGGAACAGCCTGTCCTGGCCTCAGGAGAGAAATGGCTATCTCTGCTTAAAGCCAGGTCTCCGTTCACTCATTCTGAGGTCCTCGATACGCCAGTCTTCCTTTTAAACACAGCCGTGGCCATGCTGCTATATAAACAAGCCATATTTAATGTTTTAGATGCTGGGGATCAGAGCAATTCATTGTAGGAGACCTGCTAAAACCAACAGTATGCCTGAGAACCAAGTATCTCATTCTACCCACATGGCATTTTTATTCACAAATGCTAGTCTGTATTTGTGCCAGCCCCATGAGAGGCCTGGGGGTGCCAGTTTCCCACCCCTCTTCCCTGCTAGGCATCTAAAACTATTAGAACAAACACTAAAGAGAACTAAAAAACACACAGGACTCAAACTATCATTCATCATTTATTCAGAGTTCTCTGGAAATGTCTACCCTAAGTCAAAAGCATGGGAGGACCTTCTGCTTAAGGCCATATTGAAGTCATTCATTCCAGACTAGCCCTCCTAATGTGAACAACTATAAAAGTAGGAGGCAGTGGTTTTCAGATATTGTACAACAGGTGGTACAAGACTAAAACCCTAGGGAGAAGAAAAACTTATGAGGTGCCTCTATGACCATGCAAATCGCAGCCAGGGGACAAATTCCTGAGTGCAGGGCAGGGAACTAGATGCGATGGCATCTCAGATGAGCTGAGGAGGCAGAGATCATTGTTTAGGTAACTGAGGTGACAGGAATCTCCAGACAGAGCACTGGGAAGAGTTATGGAGGGGTGCGGGCCAAAAGTGCACGTGTGGCTTCCACACATGCCTTTGGCTAAAGTCTGGGCTGCACATGTGCAGAGCAAGATTACCAAGGCTTTCCAGACAGTAGCTGCTACCAGGCTAAGAGTAAATTGGAGACGCTAGAAATCAAGCAGTGCTGGAGAACACTGCAATACAGCCCACCCAGAGTGAAGAGACCTTTTCAACATTGCAGCATCCAGCTAAGACATCAGAAATGACACAATTAGGAATAAGTACAAAGCTTTAGAGTAAGGTCTGCTGTAGACCTACCTCACAAAGCCTCAACCCAAGCCCTAACAAAATCCATAAGGGACACCACACTTGGAGGCTGAATGCCATCAATTTAGAAATGCTGGAGAACCATACTGGGCTTTCCATGGATCCATCTTAACAAAGTGTAAAATCATACCTAACTAATTCAAGGAAATAAACCTACCTACTAGAATAAAAATTAACACTAAAAAATAAAAATTGTTCCACAAAACTCAGGATTTCTACAGTATAGAATCCTCAATGTCCAGTGTAAAATAAAAAAAATGCTAGATATGCATCAAAGCAGAAAATGGGACCCATGGTCAAGAGGAGAACAGACAATAAAAATTACCCCTTAGGTAACTCAGACATTGAGTTTAGCAGCTTCACTCCAAGGAATTGAACACAACTAGGATCTGAAAGAGTTAGCATATAGGGAATCTCATAAGAGAAATACGAACTATAAAAAGAGAAATGAAAATTCTATGAATGAAAAGTCAAGTAACTGAAAGTTAAAAATCTATCGAATGGGACAGAAAACAGAATGAAGATGAATGAATAAAGTTAGTGAACTTGAAGACAAGAAAATTATCAAACGGAATTATCAAATCTGAATATCACAGCTATTGAAGGTAAATTAATCAAAGCAACAGAGCCTTGTAGAGCAACATGAAACAATGTAACATATGTGTAATTGGAGTCACAGAAAAAGGGAAGAAAGTAAAAATAGAAAATATTTGAAGAAATAATGGCCAAAAATTTCTGAAATTTCACCAAACACATTTACTTATACAGCTCAGAGAATCCCAACCAGGAAAAAGAAAAAGAAAATCACAGGGCCGGCTGAGTGGCGCGGTGATTAAGCACTGGCTTTGGAAGCCAGCGCCCCGGTTCGGGTCCCATATATGAGGGCCAGTGACACTGCCCTCAAAAAACAAGAAAAGAAAATCACACCTAGACAAATTGTTAAAAACGAGGATAAAGTGAAAATGCTGAAAGTAGCCAAAGCGGCATGTAGGGGTGGGGGGTGGGGAGGTGGGTACACATTACATACAAGGGAGCAAAGATACAATAGGAGTATATGAGAAAGACATAGAAACATCTTGAAATAAACTGAAGAAGAGTTAGCACTTCTCAAACAAGATTTACGTCCTAATTGTACTTCCCTAAAACTATATCCTTAGATCAATTCCAGATTTAGAACTCTATTTCTGCCTCTAGAAAGTAAAATATAAGATTTTGTGGCTTTGACTACTCCAAAATAAGATGAACTTGGCTTTGGACTCCTTAGTTCCTTCTTGATTAAATTTAGACAAGGAAATATAACAAGTGGGGCGGGGGAACAGAAAAGAAGGGAGGGGGGAAAAGCATAAAATAACAGGAATTATTGTCTTAAGTGATTCCAACATCTTCTGGATTAAGTTATTCACACACACACAAAAAAAATCATCCCATAAAAGAAAGTAAAATTGATTATGTCCCAAAAAATATTACATAAAAAAGCATATAAAAAATAGTCTGCTATTTATAATCTTATATTAAGCATTACAAAATCTAAAATGAGAAAAAAGGAAAAAAATATTATGAAAAAAGTTGAAAAAAGTTTATGAAGGGTGAAACGGCATCAAAACCAAAATAGGTACTTCAAAAGTCGCATAAAAACTGTAGGATTTTTTTTTAACATAATAGATATCAAATATAAAAATATAATTTTTAAATCATGTAGCTTCCTCACTTGAATATATATTTAAACACACTTGGGGAAAATCAGAAATGAAAACTTTTCTCCCTGTTGTTGTCATAAGAGAAAAATAAAAGAAAACTTCATTGAATTTTTATTTTTTTGCAATTATAGATTTTTGCTATCCAGTATGAGTAAACATTAAGAGATACAAAAGCAAATAGAAACCAATTAACAGAAAATTCCCCGGGCCAGAGACACATAGAGTGCAGTGAATTTAACATTCTATTAAAATTTCAGCCAGGATATTACTTTGCCTCAAACCAGGGTTTCTTAACACTGGCAGTGTTGACATTTGGGGACAGATAATTCTTTGTAGTGAGAGGCTGTCCTGTGCATTTCAAAATATTTAGCAGCATCCCTGGTCTCTCATTTCCCCCACCCCGTTGTGCAAACCAAAAATGTTTCTGGGCATTGCCAGATGCCCTAAAGGGAGCAAAATCACCCCTGGTTGAGAAGTACTGCAATAAACATGTTTTTTCCCTGCCCCCCAATTTATTCATTTAAAAACAAAACACACACACAAAAAGATTCTTGGCTTATAATCTACATTAAAAGCAACAATGTCTTTCTAATAAATAACTGATGTTAATTTTTTTTTAATTCCCTTTATTCAGTGAAAATGTTGTCTAACTTTGGGGAATGTTTGTTTTTATGATCAAGTTTGATTTAGATTTTCTTCATGGTTGGTTATTAGGTTTTCACTTTTGCCTTCAAATAAAGCAGACTTTCTATTTTCTGGGATGTGCTATTCATCATTCACTCACCTATAAAGGCAACTTAGCTAACGAGAGCTGAGACACTTTTATTAAAACAAATAGCAACCTGTTTCTAAGTAATCTGTTAGAAGAATATGATACTTCCTTCGCCTAATTGATTTAGGACACATCAAGGAATTCTGAAATAAAAAGAGACTTTAAACTGCAAGTTGTTCTTAATGAAATTCAACCTTCACAAAGTACAAAACATTGTTTCATATCAGTTATCTAAATCTTTTTCATCATTTAAAAAATATTAGTAAATGTTAATAGCCGAAACTTCTTTCCACAATGGCACTACTGATCAAGGGCAATATCAAGTTTTACAAAGAAAATACTGAAAAATCTGTAGCTTCTGGCATTTAATTAGGCTAGAGATGTAACCACAGAATTTATATTAGCAAAGGTATTTATAATTGTCTCTCCCCCTCCCCAAGAGGAAGAAAAAATTCTCAGGATCTTGCTGGTTTTTATTTATGTGTGTGATTTTTTTCTAGCAGGAGAAAATACAGAATAGTACAATGTCAGAGTAAAATGTACGCTCTAAGTCACAAGCAAGTGCATTTCATTTCACTCACCTATATGATAAAGTCCAATCCAATCGCTGGGGTCCACCTCCTCTTTAATGTCCCAGAAGATAATGAGATTCTGGGCTTGCCCCAACGTGTACTCGTACATGCTGGCAGTCAAGCTGGAGCGGCTCTCAGAAGTCACCAGGTCCGTGTCACTGGTAGCCCGCTGGAGGGTCATGTTCTCTGGCCTGGAGCTCTGGGCGGCGAGGCTCTGGAGGTTCTCTGGGCTTAGGGTGTACCGCATCTGGGGATTCCGACGCCGCACAAAAAGCAGGTGCTCCCTGGCTGAGCTGGCCATCCTGTCTGCCTCTCTGAGGTTGGCTTCCTACAAAGCTGCCAGAGACAGACAAGCAGAAAGCATTAGTGCTACAACGCGAGGAATTCGGTGTAAGCTTCCCAGACATAAAGCCTGACCAAGCAATACTCTTCTGCTGTCAAAACAAAGTCTATTATTCTACTGTCAACGGATGATGTCCGAAACAATTTTTATAGACAGAGGTCACATGACGGTAAAGGCCGTTGACACACCTGGGGCCCTTGATTTCACTGGCAACAGCTTCCTCCCAGCAATTAAGGAAGAAGGGATTTCTCTATCATCCCTCTTAGATCTATCCTTTCTCCTTCAGAAATGGTGTATGACCTGACACCATAAAACTCCTAGGAGAAAATATTAGATAGTAAGGTCCTGGGCATCAGTTTTGGCAACGGTATTTTGGATTTGACACCCAAAGTCTTTTTCAGCAGCTTGCTCAGGTGTCACCTCCTCACTTAACTGCAGTGGCTGTCATAGTTAAAGCTACAACACCCAAGCATTCCTCATCCCTCCTTTTCTTGCTTTCTTTTTCACAACAGCAATCATTATGATCAGATGTACCACACAGTACCATGTGCTCAATTTGGTTATTGTGTACTTTCCCAACAATAATGTAAGCTTGGGGAAGGACAGTCTCTTCAGCAAAGGGTGATGAAAAAACTGGGCAGCCACAAGTCAAAGAATGAAAATGCAACAGAGCAAAAATAAACAAGTGAGACTACGTTAAACTAAAAGGCCTCTGAACAGCAAAGGAAACCATCAACAAAAGGAAAAGGCAACCTACCAAATGGGAGAAAAATATTTGCAAATCATTTATTTAAGAAGAGATTAATATCCAAAATATATTTAAGGACTTATACAGCTTAATAGCAAAAAAAAAAAAAAAAACCCACCAAAAAAAAATTCCAGTTTGAAATGAATAGACATTTCTCCAAAGAAGGTATACAAACAGACAACAGGTATATGAAAAGGTACTCAACATCACTAATCATCAGGGAATGCAAATCAAAGCCACGATAAGATACCACTTCACACCTGTTAGAATGGTTAGCATTAAGAACACAGGAGATACAAGTGTTGGCAAGTATGTAGAAAAAAGGGAGCACTTCCTTGTGCTCTGTTGGTCGCATGTAAATTCCACTATGGAAACATTAAGGAAGTCTCTCAAAAATTAAAAATAGAACTACCACATGTTCCAGCAATTCCACTTTTGGGTGGAATTGAAGGAAAAGAAAACAGACTATCAAAGAAATATATGCACCCCACATTCATTACAGCAATATTCATAATAGACAAGATATGAAAACAACCTAAGTGTCCATCAACAAATAATGGATAAAGATACAGGTATTGGGTTGTCGGAATGCAATGAAAGTCATGACTTTTCCGATAACCCAGTATCTTTATCATATCTTATCTTATATCTTAATGGATAAAGACTTTATATGAGCTGGCCGAGTGGCTCAGTTGGTTAAGAGCTTGCTCAAGAGTGTGAGCTGAGCTCTGAGTAACGGCGGTTCGATGCCAGCCCACGCTGAGTTGCCATTGAGCTGCCAACAGGTGGCAGGATGACTCAGCTAAAAAAACAAAAAGACTTTATATATATATATATATATATATAGATATAGATATAGATATAGATATATATAGATATAATTTATATATATATATATATATATATAATTCAGCCATGAGAAAGAAGGAAATCCTGCTATTTATGACAACATGAATGGAGCTTGGGGCATTATTGTAAGCGAAATAAACCAGAGAAAGACAAATGTTGTATTTTCTCACTTATATATGGAATATATATATATATATATATATATATATATATTTTAAGTCAAACTTTTAGAAACAGTGAATAGAAAAGTGGTTGCCAGGGGTTGGGGGTGGGGGGGAAGGGGTAGAGGTGGTAAAAGGAATAAACTTTCAGCTATAAGACAAATAAGGTCTGAGGATTTGAATATAAAACATGGTGACTGTAGCTGATAACACCGTATTATATCAATATAATTGAAATTTGCTAAAAGAATAGAACTTAAATGTTCTCACCAAATAAAAGTATGTATGTAGGGGTAGACGTGCTCATTAACTAGAAGGTAGGAATCCTTTCACAATGTATACATATATAACCACAATGTACACTTGAAATATCTTACAATATTATTTACCAATTATACCTCAATAAAACTGAAAGAATATAAGCTTCACAAAGGCAGGGATTTTCATCCTTTTTGTGTCCTAGTTTATCCCCAGTGTCTACAGCAGTGCCTGGTACACTGTAGGTATTGATAAATATTTATTAAGTGAACAGATGAATAAACACTGAGCATCTTTCCTCTAGATACTCCTTACGTTCCCGGGAGCATGACATATCCGAGCCTGCCCTTCACCATTTGTGATTTTTCTGGCTGGTCCACACTATTCCTGCTATCTGGACCCATGCTAAGGTATTTCCTTTGGCTCCCATTTGGCCTCCATCTAAAGGAACATGGTCTTTCCTGTTGGAACTTTGATACGGCCCGCCGTTGACTCCCTGAGTCTAGTCCTAAAGTATCTGTTTTCTTCCCCATGGCCAGACTCTGATGAAGATTCTTTCCAAGACCTCTGTACTTGAGCACATTTGAAGCTCTAGCTGCCAGTCTATCTGACTGCCTGTGGATTCACACCACCTCGCCCAATCCGATGGGCTCTACACAGAATGAATCTGATTCCCCTCTATACCGCCCATTCAGAACTACATAATCCACTAATGCATTTATGGGTTTAACATTTACTCTGTATCCCTAGTATGTGCTGGCCTCTTCAGTATACTATTTTTTTGTTTGTTTATTGGCCACCTCTGCACAGGAGCCCTGGAAAATCAGCATGAACTTCCATTCAAAAAATAATTAACCTTGGGTACAATATTTACATTAAAACTAATAGCCTCAGATATCAAGTCTAAGGGAAGCAAAGGGAAAGGTTCCCTAATTTCTCACATCCCCCCAATCTATGTCACAGACACTGGCAGTGGGGAACATTCTGCCATTGCTGGGTCATAGTACTTGCAAATGTATTTATATAATTAAGTTCTGTCATAAAGTTGATTTCATATTTCTAGCATTATCCCTTGAATTGAAATAACTTGGACTGGTGGGCAAGTAGCCTAAGGAAAAAGGACAAAAATAAAATGAACAGATAAAGTAATATTATCTTCATAAATTTAGCCCTTGTTCTCCTTATGTGGCATATGGTAACTCTGACATCATAATACAACCCATAACTGTTAAACAACCTCATCTCCATGAAGCCAAAAATGCGAGCCAACTTCTTATCTGACAGTTTCATGCAATTTTCATTTTAGTGGATTCCGACAGGCCATTCTTTGTTTATAAACCCAGAGTAAGTGAAATCCACATCAGCTTCAGCAAGAGCTATAAATAATTAACTCCTAACACACTGTAGTCAAACAGAAAACGCAGACTGTACAAAACTACTTCTCTGAAAGAAATAGGCCAGAACCTTTACAGCTTAGAGCCACAAGAGAACTGCTGAAAATTACTCTGCTTTAGAAGAAGGGGGGGAAAAAACACGTATATACACCAAAACTGTTGTTTCACAATGACCTCTATTTAATCAGAAAGATAGGTTAGCACAGTGGATAAGAGAATAAGCTTCAAACCCTGATTTCTGGGTTTCGGTCATGTCTCTACTATTCAGTCACTCTGTGATCTCGGACAATTTATTTTAACTCACTTTGCTTCCATTTTCCTATCTGTAAAATAGGGACATCATAATGCCTGTTTCATAATCATAGAACTTTGAAGAGAACTAAATGTATTAGTACAGGTAAGGCATTTAGAACAGCTTGGCATATAACAACAGCTGAAACAAGTTTAGCTATTACCATTATGTAAATACTTTCTACTTTAATTATATCAAGTAGAACCGGTTTCCATACTCCTTTGATTTCCCCCACTTCTCGGGAAAGCAGGCTGTGAGCATCCTTAGTTATTCAAGCACAGCCCCAAAACTAGGAATCAAAGAGCCTTGTAGGCACTGAGGAACAGCCATCCTGAAGCCTGAGCCTTACCCCCATAACCCTGACTAGGGCCATTCCCTGGTCTTTCAGCCAGAAATTAAGGCTGAAATTTGACTTTCTCACCATTATTGGGTTCATTCATTCATTCGTTCTTTTGTTCATTCATTCAACAAATTTTTATTGAGCACCTCCCATGTGAAAGGCATTAAGGATACAAGGAAAAAGACAAAGTCCTTCCCCTTGTGAAGCCTGCATTTTTACAAGGAGAAATAAATAGGTAAAAAAATGAATAAATGTTATATTTATTTTTAGTGGAAAAGCAAAAATTAGTGTGAATTTGCTAGTTTAATTGAACCCTGAAAAAAAATGTATGAAGCATCTACTAGTTCATGTCTAGCATACAGCTACAAAGTACACTAAACAATAAAAAGAGTAAGGTGTTCTTTCACATTCTTCCTTTTCTTTTCCTAAACCATGTAACATAGCCCGTACTGTCCAGCAACTTTGACTTTGGGGAAGAAGACCAAAGGTTCATATATGAAAGAATCCAATCTGATATCAGTGACACTTCATGCACATGTACAGTTTGTCCTAGTAAATATGTGATGAAGATAATAAATGCTTGTGGGACATCAGGAAATAATAGTAAGACAATATTTATAAGGTTTTTACATTTTCTAAAGCACTATCACATCTATTTTCTCAAGTGAAACCCCAGAATATTGTGAATTACATTTTGGAGATGCCATCATCACTATTTTCAGATGAGGAAACTGAGGGTCTGTGAGACAAAAGCTTGCCTAAAAAAGATAAAACACACACTCACACTCTCTGGAGGAGGCTATATGTTTGAGTGAGTTTGGAAGGATTAGAAGAAAATAAGAAATGTATGAAGAGCATTCTAATTGGAAGCATGGATATGGAGAAGGTACCAAGGAAGAGGGGATGAGAGGGAAGAAAAACCAGACTCTGCAGAACCCTGGGAAGAGGATGGGAACCCTGCACAAGAAACCAAGCAGAAGCTCCAGGACATGGGCAGGTCACAATAGCAACCATTGACGACATATGGTGACACAGAAGATACTGAAGCTTCGTGAAGTTAAAACCCACCCAAGGTCATGGAGCTGGTAAGTGGCAAGGGAAAATCTCAAGGTAAAACAGTAAAGAGAGAGGTGCACACACGCACGCACGCACGCGTGCAGCACGAGGGAGAGAGGGAGGGAGGGAGAGAGAGAGAGATTTGAAGGAGGGAGGGGACATCTTGAAGAAGAGACTGAAGAAGAGTGTCAAATGTTGCAGTTAAAGATTGAGAAGTTACAGAGCATTTGAAAACTAGGAGGAAATCAATAGCCTTTGGGAAACAGTTTACATGAAGCAGTAAAAGGAAGACTGATGAAGTTTGAAGAAGGAGGCTGGAGACGTAAATGGGGGTATAGAGCGCAGACTCTTTCTCAAAAGGCTGGACAATAAAGGGAAGGAGAAGTAGAGGTTTGATCACTGCACTGTATTACTAAAGCGGAGGTGGTATACCTACTGTAATTGAATATATATAGATAGTCACAGGATGTGGATTATATTGTGGAAGAGAGTCAGAGGAAGAGTAATAGATATATATGATATGGGGGGGGAGTGGGGTGGTGAATTGGGGGTGGGGGGTTGTCACTTTGAGGGGTAAAATGTATAACTATTGCACTGTGTTGTACACCTGAAACTAATTAAAAATAAAAAAAATAAAAATAATAAAAAAAATAAAAATTAAAAAAAAAATAAAGGGAAGGAGAGCACACAGGACAGAGAGGGTGATATGGATTAGGACAGGATTAGGTTTGTTTGCCTTTTGATTTTAGGATGAGAGAGACTTTTATAATACTAGCACATTAATGCAGGAAATATTTGTTGAAAGAATTAATAAACGAAAATGGAGAGAAGGGGCCAGTAAACAGGAGAGGATGAAAATGTATGAAAAGAGAGGAGGTATATGATAGATCAAGATTACTGAGGAGGAACAAAAGTTGAAGTACATAGCAGAGGTAGAGGATTAGTCTAAACCAGCACTGTCCAATAGGAATGTAATGCAACCCACTTAAGTAATTTTAAACTTTCTAGTAGCCACATCAAAAACATAAAAGAAAACAGGTGGAAATTTTAATTATACTTTATTTAACTCAATATATCTAAATTATTACTTGAACATTAATATAAACAATTATTAATGAAGTATTTTGCTCTTTTTTTTTTTTTGTAGTAAGGCTTTTAAATCCAGTGTGTATTTTATACTTAAAGTATATTTCCATTCAAACTAACCACATCTCCAGAGCTCAGTAGCCACATGTGGCGGGTAGCTCCTGGTCTGGATAGTACAGATCTAAACCACGGAAGAGCCCCAACTTCCAAGATGGCTTACTTTCATTTCATCACCAAAGTAGCTGACAATAATACGTGAATAACGGAGGCGTCCTTAATTCTTCCCAGGGCCCTTTCAAATGCATGCTAGCATGAAGATACTTTTTGAACCCAATCTCTAATTGGAGGAATCATATAACCCTGTTACATGAAGACCTCCAGTCTGGGGTAAGAATTTTCTGGTGATAGATTTGATAATGGGGCACACAGGGTACTGACAAGTCCCAGAAACTCTTTAACCTTCTTTTTTCAACCTTGAAGCCATACAGTCCTTAAAACCAGGAACAGTGCATATGTGTGTCAGAGGAAGACATGGAATGGGGAAAGGATGGAGGTTATCCTATCTATTTCGTTAGCAAACACTCACATGATATTTACTCTTTCTAAGTGATTTACAGATATACACAGGTTATTTGTAAGTCTTGTGTTTATAAATCAATAGCTGCATGTACTTAAATTTCACTGTGCCTCAATATATCGATTAAATGGAGTTAACTTTATGTACCACGCAGGACCACTTGGAAGGATTAGAAAAGTCGTAAGTAGGGCCGGCTGAGTGGCGCGGTGGTTAAGTGCTGGCTTGGGAAGCCAGTGGCCCCGGTTTGGTCCCACATATGAAGGCCAGTGACACTGCCCTCAAAAAAAAAAAAAAAAAAAAAAAAAAGAAAAGTCATACATAAAAATGTTCAATAGAAAGCAACTATTGTTCATAGGGAATAGAGTGAATAACATTGTGATAACTGTGTACGGTGACCACTGGTTACTAGACTTATTGTGGTGACCACTATGTAAGATATATACATGTTGAATCACTTTGTTGTACACCTGGAACTAATATAATGCTGTATGTCAATTATAATTTTAAAAAAAATTATTTTAAAAAGCAACTATTGGGTTGTCAGAAAAGTCATGATGCATTTTTGCAACGAAAAACAGAAAAAAATACGTCATGACTTTTCCAACAACCCACTATTGTTATTTTAACAGGCAAATAACAAAATCATTGAATTAATTAATACCTTATTTAGTTTGGGGTAGCTCTCCATACCTAAGATTCTGGGGAGAAAAACAATAATACTTGGAAAACAGTTAAAATAAATTAAATGCCAAAGACCACCTTTACTCATGGAAAATCACTATAAGCTCTCCCTAGTGCTGGATGACCCTGTATATTAGGTAAAAAGGAGAAAAAACGGCCCATCCTTCCTCTACCTCCCTATTCAACATGGCTTCTGGCTCCCCGAGCTCAGAAATCAGCTACATCAGGATACACAGGCCTTTGAGATATATCTTAGGACTCAACCACAGCTCTTAAAGTATCGTTTCTATATAACACATGGTGGACCGGTGACACAGATTTGCTTCTATATATTTAAATGACCTGTCCTCAATATAAAATTTAATTCCAACTTCAAAACAACCCACTTGTAAAAGAGCTTTTAGAGCCCACCACTCACAAACTGGTGACTGCACATAGTGAGATGTGCGATAGAAAAGAGATTAGAATTTTGGGCACAGAACTGGACGTGATTCCGTTGGAACCTCCCTTACCAAGAGTAATGAGCAGGGAGCTCATTCCAGGGTCTTAGGCAGAGGAGTCAATATATGAAGTTGATGTATGGGGAACTTAATCTGAGAGCTCACGCAGGAAGAAAACAGAGGTGGGGAAACCAGTTAGAAGCTAATGGGTTAGCTAAGGCATCTGGCACTAAGTGCTGAAGAACAAATTTTAGTAACACAAAAAAGGAATACATCAGTCAGGAATATCTCAAAGAAAGAGCCCAAAGACTTGGCAACAGATTGAATATAGGAGATAAAAGTGAGGAAGAAATCAGGACTAAATTCTGGGTTTTCAATCTAAGACTCAACAGTTTCCCAGAAACATTGATATGGCTGAGGAAATCAGTATCATTTTGGGTGAGTTGGAAGTAAATGCAATAATATATTCAAGTACCTATGTCTCAAAGACTCATGTGAGGATGAGCCCAAATTGCTGGTTATTATGAAGTCAAGCATAAAACAAATATTCAAGTGTAAATTTTTGCTTAACAATGGACTTAGTATTTATTAATTAACATCGACTGTGCCTTTCTATCTCTAAAAGGCTTAGTGCAGTGTTTAAAAACTCATTCAGATGTTTTCCTTTAAATAACTTAGATAAATAGAAAAGAAATAAAATCAGAATGCTTAGATTACAATGAGGGTATACGACTATATCTGCTTTCGAAAACATCATTTTCTCTTATAGGAAAAGTAGTATATTTTTTAGAGTTCACGTTTCCATAACATCAGACATCATACAAAAATGAATTCACAAAGTTGTATAAAACTGAAAAAAAAACACTCTAAATTTTATAGTTGAAGTTCTAGTCTAGAACTACCTTATTCAATGCAATGTTCTCATATGAAAAAAAAAATTAGCGCTATTCAAACAACAGGGAATGGCTGCTTTACATTTTCTCCTACTGGAATTCATGATTGGCTCCTTGGTGTTACACCTATGCCTTCTGCAACGAGAAAGAAAAATTTTCCTCAGAATATTACCCAAGCTCTTCCAAAGAGCTTTAGAAGATAAAGCTGCTAGTAAGAGAAACTGACTAGTGGCCACCATGTTCATTAAGCAGAAAGCTGGTGATTGAAAGCTCCTCAGACAAACCCTCCCACGGTGAGCCTCCATTGCAGCTCTGTGTCCAATTCCCAAGGGACACAATTTCACATGATGTAGCACTTCTTAAAAACACCCTCCCTCTTCTAATTGTGATTAGGTCTGCACTGTGCTGCTCTCTCAGATAACAGACATCTGCTTAAACAACAACTGAAAACAAAATCACTTTTCTTGCAGAGGTCAAGAGAGATGTAATTACTAAGCAAATTGAAAAATACCTTAGCATACAACTTCATTTCCAAAAGCAGCAGATTTTGTTTAGAAGAAAAGGGCAGTAGCAGATGATAAATACATTAAGCAAGTGTTTTTATTTAAAATGTTTTTGCTAGAGAATCTGGAGGTGAATGTCAATTTACTAAACCTCGTCTGAAGGGCAAGTACTGAACACATTCATTGCCAAAAGACTTTTACAGACTAGAAATGTACCCGAGTATTTTAACCTAGACTGGACATTGATAAATAAAAACAAAAATAATAACAACATCCTTGTTTAACCCTTCAAATTCCCCCCAAAACACCACACACACACACACACACACACACACCTGTTCAACCATACCATGCTTCAAACTCCATGTGTGTTTTACTATGTAAAGGAGAAAAACAAAGGGGAAAAAACTATATTTATGTCAAGAGACACCAAAAAAAACATAATTAAACTGCAATAAGCAGACACATGAGAGATCTAGGAAGAGAAAGCAACGAAGCATCAGACCCCGCAATGCCACCTAGACTCTGAGATGAAGAAAGCCATCAACAAATTCTCAGCCAAGGATCCCTCCCCAGCAGATGCCCTCTGTGTCCACAGCTAACAGAAAGCATTCAGAGAGCCATTACTCAGTGTTTACCATACATAATCATAACCCAATGTTTACCTTATTCGCCAAGAGCGTGCTAGTATAATAATATGATGAAGACCAGAAATATCCCTCCCATCCAGTCTGCCAGTAAATGCTCTGTGACTTCAGGGCATTTGACAAAGAGTCTGGGGTGACTGAAGCTGCCCCTCGCTTCCTCTTCCCAGCTAGAAAAGTTTCACAGAAAGCAACTTTCCCTCCAGGCTGCTGCCCTTTAAGAAAAGGTTCTTCTCCCCACAATTTTATTATATGATACACTATGATCCACAACAGAAAAAAAAGTCTTTGTAACTTTGGAAAAGGGATGTACACAAATAGAAAGCAATAATTTTAAGTTCCAAAAGTTGTTCATTTTAAAGACTAAATCCAACAGTGCTTTCAACATATTGATTTAGCTTTAAATTATTAAATATACAACTAGATAAATAAGAAAAAATAATTATGATTTAATTCCTTTTAGTTCTTTAAACTCAATAAGGTTTTTTTTATTTAATTATTTAAAACTTTCTTTGTAGGTGTGAATAGATAATTCACAAAGGAAAAAATTTAAATCATCAACAATTATATATCAAATAACAAATTAAAAATAAGATAATTTTTTTATCCATTAAAATGTCAACTTTGAACAATAACGGTCTTCAAAAGGAAAGGTACAGGGCCGGCCGAGTGGCGCATTGGTTAAGAGCTGGTTTTGGGATGCCAGTGGCCCTGGTTCGGATCCCACATATGAGGGCCAGTGACACTGCCCTCTACAGCTAACAACAGCTCCACCTGGAGCTGGGCTATGCGAGCCCCGGGGACGGTGTAGGCTGCAGCCCCTGCTGCAGTGGGCTGCCATAGGCTACAGTGAGTGGCCGGCAGCCAGCGTGAGCGGCAGGCAACCAGCGGCTGGCAACCAACTAGACTGAAGAACAAAAAGACAGCAACTTGTCTGTTCCCCTTCCCCAACTCCCCAATAAAAATCTTAAAAAAAAAAAAGGAAAGGTACAATGAGACAGAAACTCATATGCTGCTGAGAGGGTGGCTTTACGAGCTTGCTGGCACCTTGGATACGCTCACACCCTTTGACTCCATGATCCATTTCTAGGTCTCTGGCCTAAAGAGAGAAGTAGGAGACACTGGCGAAGATTTATGGGGGGAAAAAATGCTTATCACAACATGGTTCACAATAAAAAGCAACTTGAAATCAAAATAAATTTCCAACAATGAAAAAGAGTTCAATTATAGAACATCTACATTATAGAATACTGTGGAGCCACTGAAAGCATATTTTTAAGATTTCACATGGGAACTTGTTAACCATAATAGAGTAAGTATAATCAAATACTGTTACATATACAATGTACTATTGACCCTTGAACAATGCAAGGGTTAGGGGCACTGATCCCCGAATTTGGTCAAAAAAAATCACATATAACTTTTGATTCCCCCCAAAACTTAACTACTAATAGCCTACTGTTGACGGGAAGCCTTACCGACAACATAAACAGTCAATTAACACTATTTTGTATAAAAGTGTTAAGGAAATCATAAGGAAGAGAATATACATTTATAGTACTATACATACTTATTCCAAAAAAGTCCACATATAAGTGGACCCATGCAGTTCAAACCTGTGTTGTTCAAGGGTCAATGGTACTTAAATTGTGTTAGTAAACACGTATCAAAAAAAAAGACACTTTTTCAGTAGTTATGGATAGCAGGATTACAAATAATTTTCTTTTCCTTTTGATATAGCACATTAGTTAGTTTCAAGGAACAGAAATCTGTGACAAACTAAAACAAAACAACTGTGCTAGAAACATGGGAGGCAGCTCATAAAGTAAAAAGAAGAGGAAACAGAACGAGTCAAAGACGCTCCCGGGTAATAGCAGCCAGCTAGACATCTGTCCTCTCTCCACCACGTTGCTCATAGCTGAGTCTGGGCCTACGGAGAGGAAGAAGAGGCATCTAGACCAGGGGTTCCAAAGAAACTGAAGGCAGTGGGCGAGAACTGATTTCCTCAAAAAGAAGGGAGCTATTACTAGAAGAGGAAATGAATCCTGTACAAAAATAAAAGGAAAAAAAAAAACACTAACAAAACATCAGCACCCAAATGACAGACCCTTAAATATGTAATGAGAAAAGAATACAGGATAGCCAGTGTGGGAAGAGCATCTTTACTCATTTATCTCAACAGTTGAGGACAGACTGTCATGAGTCCTTACTGGAATGATAGTCACTGGCATAGATCTCGATTTTTTAAAACACCGATCTATACTTTTTAAATGCTATTAAATTAAGGGCCAGCTGAGTGGTGCGGTGGTTGAGTGCTGGCTTAGAAAGCCAGCAGCCCCAGTTCAGGTCCCACATGTGAGGGCCAGTGACACTGCCCAAAAAATAAAATTTGCTCTAAATGCTATTAAATTAAGAAGAGCTGAACTTCATCTCAAGAATTGTTTTTAAATATCATGTCAGATAAGAAAAACGGAAAGCAAAACTTCATATATTTTCTTTTTTTTTTTTTTTTTTTCAATTTTATTTTTTTTAATTAGTTTCAGGTGTACAACACAGTGCAATAGTTATACATTTTACCCCTCAAAGTGACAACCCCCCCACCCCCAATACACCACCCCACACCCCCCCATATCATATATATCTATTACTCTTCCTCTGACTCTCTTCCACAGTATAATCCACATCCCGTGACTATCTATATATATTCAATTACAGTAGGTATACCACCTCCACTTTAGTAATACAGTGCAGTGATCAAACCTCTACTCCATCCATGAAATGGTCTCCCTAACAAGACCTATGATCATCTGACATTCCACAGAATATTTACAACATTATTAATTATATTCCCCAAACTGTTTTTCCTATCCCAGTAGCAATATTGTAGTTGCCTATTTTTGCTGTCTAATCCCTTCCCGTCTCCCACATACCCATTCCTCTCCACATTAGCAACCCTGATTTTTCCTCTAGATCTATGAGACAGTTTCTGTTTACTTTGCTCATTCATACAGTTTTTCATATTCCACATATAAGTGAGATCATATGGTATTTGTCCTTCTCTGACTGACTTATTTCACTCAACATTATAGTCTCTAGGTCCATCCATATCATTGCAAATGGCACGATTTCATTCTTTCTTTATAGCGGAGTAATACTCCATTGTATAAATATACCACAGTTTCTTAATCCAGTCATCTACTGATGGGCATTTTGGTTGTTTCCAAGTCTTAGCTATTGTAAATTGTGCTGCTATGAACATCGGGTGCATAACTTTTTTTGAATAAGTGTCTTGGTTTTTTCAGGATAAATACCTAGGAGTGGAATTGCTGGGTCAAACGGTAGCTCTATTTCCAGTTCTTTGAGATACCTCCATACTGACTTCGATAGTGGCTGCACCAATCTGTAATCCCACCAACAGTGCAGCAGGGTCCCCTTTTCCCCACAGCCCCGCCAGCACTTGTTGTTTGTTGATTTGTTGATGATAGCCATTCTGACTGGAGTGAGGTGGTATCTCATGGTGGTTTTTATTTGCATTTCCCTAATGACCAGTGAGGTTGAACTTTTTTCATATGCCTGTTGGCCATCTGTATGTCCTCTTTAGAGAAATGTCTCTTCATATCTTCTGCCCATTTTTTAATTGGGTTGTTTGTTTTTTTGGTGTTGAGTTTCATGAGTGTTTTATAAATTTTGGATATTAACCCCTTATCAGATATATCGTTGGCAAATATATTCTCCCATTCAGTAGGCTTCTTTTGTTTTATTAATGGTTTCCTTTGTTGTGAAAAAAACTTTTAAGTCTGATATAATCCCATATGTTCATTTTTTTCTTTTACTTCCCTTGCCCGTAGGGATGTATCAGTAAAAATATTGCTCCGAGTAATGTCTGCAAATGTACTCCCTATATTTTCAATTAGGATTTTTATGGTTTCAGGTCTTACATTTAAGTCTTTAATCCATTTTGAATTTGTTCTTGTATAAGGCGTAAGGAGATGATCCAGTTTCATTTTTTTGCATGTGTCCGTCCAATTTTCCCAGCACCATTTATTGAATAGACTATCTTTACTCCAGTGTAAATTCTTGCTTCCTTGTCATAGATTAACTGTCCGTAAATGCTTGGATTTATTTCTGGGCTCTCTGTTCTGTTCCACTGATCGATGTGCCTGTTTTTATGCCAATACCAAACTGTCTTGATTACTGTGGCCTTGTAGTAGGTTTTGATGTCTGGTAGCGTGATCCCCCCGACTTTGTTTTTATTCCTCAGAATTGCCGAGGCTATTCTGGGTCTTTTATGATTCCATATAAACTTTAGGATTATATTTTCTATTTCTGTGAAAAATGCCCTTGGTAGTTTGATAGGAATTGCATTGAATCTATATATTGCTTTAGGCAGTATGGACATTTTAACTATATTAATTCTTCCTATCCATGAGCATGGTAGGTGTTTCCATTTATTTGTATCTTCTATGATTTCTTTCTTCAGTGTCTTATAATTTTCTGAGTACAGATCTTTCACTTCTTTGGTTAAATTTATTCCTAGGTATTTTATAGTTCTTGACGCAATTGTAAATGGGACAGTTTTCTTAATTTCTCTTTCCATTAGTTTATTATTGGTATATGCAAATGCCACCGATTTCTGAACATTGATTTTATATCCTGCTACTTTACTGAATTCGTCTATCAGTTCCAATAGTTTTTTGATGGAGTCTTTGGGGTTCTCTATATACAGTATCATGTCATCTGCATATAATGACAATTTTACTTCTTCCTTGCCAATTTGGATGCCTTTTATTTCTTTTTTGTTGTCTGATTGCTGTGGCTAGAACTTCCAGCACTATGTTGAATAAAAGAGGAGAAAGTGGACAGCCTTGTCTTGTTCCTGATCTTAAGGGGAATGGTTTTAGCGTTTCCCCATTGAGTATGATGTTAGCTGTAGGTTTATCATATATGGCTTTTTATTATGTTGAGATATGATCCCTGTATTCCCACTTTGCTAAGGGTTTTTAACATAAATGGCTGTTGGATTTTGTCAAATGCTTTTTCTGCATCTATTGAAATGACCATGTGATCTTTATCCTTCATTTTGTTGATGTGGTGTATCACATTAATTGATTTACGGATGTTGAACCAGCCTTGCGCACTAGGGATGAATCCCACTTGATCATGATGTATGATCTTCTTAATATATTGCTGAATTCTGTTTGCTAATATTTTATTGAGAATTTTTGCATCTATATTCATCAGGGAGATTGGCCTGTAGTTTTCTCTTTTTTGTGATGTCTTTATCTGGTTTTGGAATCAGGGTGATAGAGGCTTCATAAAAGAGTTTGGGAGCCTTCCCTCCTTCTGGATTTTGGAATAGTTTGAGAAGAATAGGTGATAGTTCTTTTTTTGAATGTTTGATAAAATTCACTTGTGAAGCCGTCTGGTCCAGGGCTTTTGTTTTTTGGGAGCTTGTCAATTACTGATTCAATTTCCTTGGTAGTAATCAGGGTATTTAGATTTTCTGTTTCTACTTAGTTAGCTTTGGAAGGTTGTATGCTTCTAGAAAATTATCCATTTCATCCAGATTGTCAAATTTGTTGGCATATAGTTGCTCATAGTAATTTCTTAGAATTTTTTGTATTTCTGTGATGTCTGTAGTCATTTCCCCTCTTTCATTCCTGATTTTGCTAATTTGAGTCCTCTCTTTTTTTTTTTTTGATGAGCCTGGCTAGAGGTTTGTCAATTTTGTTTATCTTCTCAAGAAACCAGCTCTTGGTTTCATTGATCTTTTGAATTGTTTTTCTGTTCTCTATATTGTTTATTTCTGCTCTGGTCTTTATTATCTCCTTTCTTGTACTCCCCTTGGGCCTCTTTTGCTGTTCTTTTTCCAGTTCCCTTAGGTGTAAGGATAACCTGTTGATTTGAGATTTTTCTTCCTTCTCTTTAGGTAGGCCTGCACTGCTATAAACTTCCTCTTAGGACTGCTTTCGCAGCATCCCAGAGATTTTGGGTCGTGGTGTTTTCATTTTCGTTTGTCTCGAGGTATCTTTTGATTTCCTCCTTGATCTCATTTGTGACCCACTCACTATTTAATAGCATATTGTTTAGCCTCCATTTATTTGTCAGCTTCCCGGATTTCTTCTTATAATTGATTTCTAGTTTCATAGCATTGTGGTCAGAGAATACAGTTGAAATGATTTCAATCTTCTTAAATTTATTGAGACTTGTTTTGTGGCCTAACATGTGGTCTATCTTAGAAAATGTTCCATGTGCACTTGAAAAGAACGTATATTCTGTAGCTTTGGGATGAAATGCTCTGAAAATGTCTGTTAAATCCAGCTGGTCTAATGTGTCATTTAAGGTCGCTGTTTCCACATTGATTTTCTGTCTGGAGGATCTGTCCATTAGTGACAGCGGGGTGTTGAAGTCCCCACTATGATAGTGTTACTGTTGATCTCTGTCTTTATGTCTGACAATATCTGTTTTATATATTTAGGGCTCCTATGTTAGGTGCATAGATGTTTACTAGAGTTATGTCCTCTTGTTGGATCGATCCCTTCATTACTATGAAGTGTCCTTCTTTGTCCTTTGTTATATTCTTCAATTTAAAGTCCATTTTATCTGATATAAGTATCGCTACTCCAGCTTTTTTTTTAAGTACCATTCGCATGAAATATTTTACTCCATCCCTTTACTTTCAGCCTGTATGAGTCTTTGGATCTGAGGTGAGTCTCTTGTATACAGCATATACTGGGGTCTTGCTTTCTTATCCATTCAGCCACCCTATGTCTTTTTATTGGAGCATTTAATCCATTTACATTTAATGTGATTATTGATAGGTGTGTATTTATTGCCATTTTCTTATTTGTGTTCGTAGTCTTTCATAGGTTGTTTTTTCTTCTACTTAAAGAAGCCCTTTAGTAGCATTTCCTGCAAAGCTGGCTTGGTGGTAATGAATTCCCTTAACTTATTTTTTCTGCAAAGCTCCTTATCTCGCCTTCGATTTTAAATGATAACCTTGCTGGATACAGCAATCTTGGTTGTAGGCCTTTATTTTTCATCACTTTGAAAACCTCCTGCCACTCTCTTCTGGCCTGCAAAGTTTCTGTAGAAAAGTCAGCTGATAATCTTATGGGGGTACCCTTGTAAGTAACTTGCTGCCTTTCCCTTGCTGCTTTAAGGATTCTGTCTTTGTCCTTAACCCTTGCCATTTTCACTATAATGTGTCTTGGAGTGGGCCTGTTTGGAGTCATCCTGTTTGGAACTCTCTGCACTTCCTGGGCTTGTATTTCAATGTCCTTTGCCAGGTTAGGGAAGTTTTCAGACATTATTACTTCAACTATATTCTCAATCCCTTGCTCCCTCTCTTCTCCTTCTGGTACTCCAATGAGCCTTAGGTTATTGCGTCTGATGTTGTCCCCCAGCTCTCTTAAACTATTTTCCATGTTTTTCATTCTTTTTTCTTTTTGTTGTACCGCATGGGTGATCTCTGCTATTTTGTCTTCTAAGTCACTGATTCGATTTTCTGCTTCATCCAGTCTGCTAGTGATTCCATCAAGTTTGTTATTTAATTCAGTAATTGTGTTCTTAAGTTCTAGCTGGTTGCTTTTCATGATTTCTCTATCCTTCTTTATATTTTCATTAATTTCCTTGAACATTCTAATAATCAGTGTTCTGAACTCTGTCTCCGATAGGTTGGTTACCTCTATTTCCTCTATTTCCACTGATTCAGGAAGTTTCTTCTGTTCTTTTATTTGTGTTATGTTTCTTTGTCTCCCCATTCTGGCTTACTCTTTGTGTTTGCTTCAATATAACAGATAGATCCCCAGATTTCTCAGTCTTTTCTGGGTAAACTTATATGGTGTGTGTCCTTTATATTTGAATTACTCAGTCTCCTATTCTCCTGTGCTTGTATCTGAGGTGTTCCTTGTGTCGTGGCCCTCACTTGTTGAAGTTTTAGTTTTGATTACTTTTGGTTTGTCAGTAGGTGGGATTGACTCCCAGATTGATTAGCTGTGAGGATCAGCAGCTTCTGCAGTTTATGAGCTGCTGTGAGAGGATTGACCCCTCTGATGAAACTTGGACCCTATGGGTCTTAGTACCTGTAGTAACTTCTTTTGGGTGTGACTCTTGTATGTCAAACCCAGAAATGCTCTAGTTTTATCTAAAGTTGGCCTCCGGGTATGATGATTCTTGTGTCTGTTTGTTTGGACCCACTGCTGCAGAGTGATTTTAGAGCATAACAGATCAACAAGAACAACCTCCGCAGCCACCAAAGGAAACCAAATGCTCGCACAAGTAAAAACAACCAACCATCAAACTACAGTCAACTTGTACAGAAATATCAATCATACTAATGAAGAAAACAAACAGAAACAAAACAAAAACCACATACTCAATAATAACAGAAGAGGAAACAAAATAAAATACAATATCCTAAAATAAAAAATAGAATAAACATGAGAAACCGATTAGCTATACCTAAAAAATAAAAAATAAAAATAAACTAAAATAATAATAAAAAAGTAAGTAAAATTTAAAAAATAAAATTTGCAGAAAAACGAAAAGAGGAAAAGTATAGCAGTGAGAAGAATGAATAAAATAAGAGAGAAAGTGAGGGTGGGGAAAAAAGAAAAAGAAAAGAAAGAAAAAGAAAAAGAAAAAAGGAAAAAAAAAATATATATATATATTTGTCTACACACCCATATATATGGACATATATTCACCTATATACACCTATATATATATGCCTATATTAAAAACTACAATATGATTAGAATGAAATAGAAATAAAAACAAAAAAAAACAAAGATAAGCAGCCAATAAAGGGAAAACAAAACAGAATAACACCAAACAAACCAAAAATACCCGTGCTGGTCTAGGCTAAAGTCCACCAAGCTCTCTTCAGTTTGTCTGCTGTACAAAAATTCCTGTGCGTCTTGTGGGAACAGTAGGCCACCTGATGCCTAGCGTAATCCTGGCACTGCAGGTTTGCTGTACTTGAGTGTGGTTGTGACGTATGATCGGTGGTTTTCACAAAGTCACTGCCTTTTTGCTTTTGCCTGTCCCAAGGCAGGCTGCACCCCCAAAGGCTCAATGAGTGTCTCTGGGCACCCTTTGGGTTGACAGCCGTGGAGAATTAAAGAATTCCTCACTACCAAAAGCCTGCTGCTAAGAATCTGTTAATTAGTGCCTCAGCAGATGAACCTGCCCTGCCTCCCAAGCCTTGCCTAAAGGTGGGGGCGGGGTAGGTAGTATCACTCTGCAGCCTTTACTGGGTGGAAATTCTCAACCCCCTGCAGGTAAGGATATCTTCCTAGTCTGCCCCTATTGCTCCCTTCAGGAGTCAGTTTAAGACTGTCTTGCCGGGGGCCAAAGTTTGTGGGAGTGGGTGAGTTATTGGGTTTTTTTTGCTTTCTGTTCAAGAGTAGAAAAAGGAAAGAAAAATAAAAAACATAAAAATAAAAACAGCCACAGTTCCAACACTGTTTTAAGCTAAGACCTTTGCCTCTTATGCTCCAGCGGAGTTCCTGCTGCTCTCCCAAAGGGTCTGCCGGGATTTAGGGAATTGCGCGCACCCTACCGTGTGGCTCAGATCCCCGCTCCGCGTCTCTCGGGGACCTGCGTCTCTCGGGGACCTGCGTCTCTGCCCGGTGCGCTGCGTGTCCGAGTGAGCCTTCTTTTTCCCCTGCTCCCGGGTTTCAGGCTTCTGCCTTGGAGCCGGCGCGCGCCCGCGGTGCTCCTGCTGGTCTCCCGAAGAGACTGTCGGGGTTTAAGGGACTGCAAGCCCCCTGCCCCGAGGCTCAGATCCCCGTTCCGCTCGGGACCTGCGTCTCCACCCGGCGCGCTGCTTGTCCGAGCGAGTCCTCTTTTTCCCCTGCTCCCCGGGTTCCAGGCTTCTGCCCGGAGCCGGCGCGCCCGCGCGGATCTCCTGCTGCTCTCCCAAACGGTCTGCCGGGGATTTAGGGACTGCGCGCACCGTGCCGCGTGGCTCCGATCCCCGCTCCGTCTCTCCGGGACCTGTGACTCCGGCCGGCGCGCTGGCGTCTCCGCGGCGAGTCCTGTGTTTCCCCTGCTCCCGCGTTTAAGGCTTCTGCCTTGGAGCCGGCGGGCGCTCGCGCCGTTCTCCTGCTGCGCTCCTGGAGGACTGCCGCTGGGGTTCAGGGGACTGCCCGCACCTTTCCACGCGGCTCCGATCCCCCGCTCCGTCTCTCCGGGACCTGCGTCTCCGCCTCAGCGCGCTGCTTCTCCGCGGGCGAGTCCTCTGTTTTCCCCTGCTCCCGGGTTTCAGGCTTCTGCGCTCCGCAGACCCGGTGGGCACAGAGACTGATCCCTGAACTGGGAGGGTGCAGGGACTGATCTTGCCCTGCCGCTGCGGGGCTCTGCACCCTGCTTCCTGGGGACCCGGCGAGCCGCGGGTGCAGCTCGTACCTCTGCACAGTCGTCTCCTCTCTCTCCTCCCGCACTTGCCCGGCCTGAGGCTTCTGCCTCAGACCGCAAACCAACGCGCTCTGGCTGAACTCGAGGTGGGCCGCGGGCCTCAGGGAGCGAGCCGGGGAACACTCACCGTGACTCAGCAGCCGCGGGTGCGGGCTGCACCTCACGCGTCTAGCCGCCTTCTTCCCCTACTCGCCCAGCCTGCCCACCTTCCAGCAATCCTTGTGTGGAACTCTTAGTCGCTCTGTGTGATGAGTAGATGTCTCTTTGAAGCGTATTAGAAGTTCAAATTGTGGATATTTCCAGGGGAGATTTCATGGAGCCCTCCTCATAGCCGCCATCTTGCCCCTCCCTTCCTTCATATATTTTCAAACCTTTTCAGGCTCCAACCTATTTTTCAGTAAGCACAACAAATGAAGTTCCAGGGCCTATCCAGGTATTTTTTTTTTTTTAAAGGGAAAGAAAAACTTTATTTTTATATCAAGCACTGTGGGTGGTTTGTTTTTCTATTCCCGAATGTTGATGATTTGTGTGGGATAAATAGAATCAATTCATTTTAGAGTTATTTCATTTTAAAGATATTAAACTTTTACTCCTTGAACATCCTTAGGGGTAAAGATGTCTTTTTTCCTTTTGCATGGAACACATCCGAAAACATTATCTTCAGCTAAAGCTGCAGGTAATTACCAGTTGTTGCTAAAAGTAATTCATATATTTAAGAATTCTGCTTTATTTTGTGTTGGTTGGAGCACATTTGTGCGGGAAAGTCTTCCTTGCAAAGAGAACCACAAAACATGAGCTCCAAGTTACTGATTGTCAACTCCTAGGGAAGACAACCAGGTGCATTTAAATATAATGGTTTATTCTGTAAAACACCAGAGGTCATAACTATATAAACACTAGTAATTGTAGTATGTACTCTGTACCCCACAGAACATTTTTTTAAATTTCATGTTTCCCTCTTTCCCTTCCCACAGCCATAACAGTACTAAGCCAAGTTCAGGTCTTCAGGTCACATCCTATCTAAGGCCATTACTACTTATATGGCCTCTCAGACCCTTGTATTTTCTCCCAGGCAATCCATCTATTCTCCCTGCAGTAAGTACGTTTTCAATGACAATACTCCCAATCAAGTAACAACACAATTAAAGTGTCATGATGGAAGTGAACAAAGGGGCAGGTGTGGGACCAAGTTTAGGCAGGATGAGCAGGGAAGGCCTCTCCCAGGCAGTGACCTTGAACTTGGTTCATGGACCTGAAGGCAGCAGGCCCATTGCATAGTCCAGGTGAGAGATGAGAATGGCATGCATTTGAGTGTGACTCTAAGTGTCAGGGTGAAGAGGACAGGGTGGATTTTTGAGGGGATTTCTTTATACTTCCTTAAATAAATCCAAAGTTCCATACAGACTTTCTCCAAACAAGCTGATCTACTCGGCTACCCCAGCACTGCTTATACTATTCTCTCCATCTTCGGCACTTACTCTACCTTCCAGGTCTAAGGACCACTTTCCTCCTGAAGAACACCCAGCCAGATGTAGCATTCCTACTCCTGAATTCCAAGGGCCAATTTTATATCATTCATGTTGCCTGCAAGTCACAATGCCTCAAAGTTCAATTACGAAGAACCATGTCTTCTCTTGCCAGGCTATAAGCTCTTGTGTTTCTCTTACATGTGATGCTCTACAAATAGTATGTGATTAGTAAATATTTTTCAAATGAATGAATACATGGAAGTTCACTGCTACTAATGACAAAAGAATATAAAAGAATCAAATCAACAGTGTGAATCCATGTTGACTTTTCTTTAGACTTAGCCAGCCATCCAAAAGGGGTTTATTGAGTTAAGTGCCTACTTTGCATGGAAAAGTATCAGATAAGTCCCTTGCTAGAGTATAGAAAGAAATAAAAATCAACCTACATGAAATAAATGGAGAACAGTCAATTGCCTTCTATACTATGTCATTAAGTGCAAAAGTCAGTAAGCGCTCACTACAGGAAATGATCAGTACGGGGCAGTGTTTAGGAAAAGCCAAAAGAGCTGGACCTTGAGAGTATGAAAAGGCCATGGAAATATGGCATAAATTCTAGGCCAAAGAAAGACTCCAGTTAAAAAGTGAGGAAAGATAGGAATTACCTTTCACCGACTTCCCTTTGGTCTAAACCACTATCATCTGTCCTCTGGATAAATAATTGCCCCCTTCCCTGCTTCCATCCTTGATTTCTTGCTATCTATTCTCAACACAGCAATTAGAGTGATTCTCCTCAAATGTAGTAAGTCAGATCCTTTACTCTGTACCCCAAACCCTCCAGTGGCCCCCATTTCACTCAGAGTAAAAGCCAAAATCCTACAATGGTCTACAAGGCCTCACAGGATCTGGCCCCTGGTCCCCTCTGACTTCATCTACCACTATGACCACCCACGTTCATGCTACTGTAGGCCCACTGCTGCTTCCAGAAGGCACCAGCCACACCAGCCACACAGGGGCCTTCGTGTCTGCTATTCCCTCTGCCGCAGAAGATCTTTTCTTCATTATCCACATAGTTCACTTTGTTTCCACTTCACATTTTTACTAAATGCTACCTTCTCAGTAGGACTTTCCCTGACCACCGTATGTAAAATTTCAACTGCCCCAACACTCCCTATTCCCATTCCATGCTTTATTTTTCCTCCATAGCACTTTTCACATTCTAATGGAATATAACTTATTAGAACATGACAGTATTATTTATTAGTGTCTCTAATATCCAGTGTCTCTCTCTCTCCACTAGAGTGTATGCTTCATGGAGAATTGGGAATGACAAACTGATATCATCTCTAAGTTGGTAGCTGTACTGGGATGGTTTTTGGGGCACAGCACCTAGAACAATACTCATTTAATTAAATGACCAAGTATTGTCTATAATTTTACAAGTGATTTGCCACCACAGTATGATTTCTAACTGAAGGCATCTCACTGGTACAATACAATGGTTGTGGGCAAAAGTTACAAACATACAGGTTAAATTTTAAACAGTTCCCAACTGATGCTTACCATTATTACAGAAGGCAACAACAGGCACATAAGAACAGAAAAAGAGAGAAAGGATGGAATCAAACACTAAGGAATAACCGACCATGTTAGAGAGGGGAGTCTCACGTAAGTCATAATCACAGAGTGCTAAACCTGCCTGATTGCTCATACAAACACTAGTTCTCCAATTCGTACTATGTATGAGGCACTGTTCTAGCTCTAGAGTATGATAAATGAAACAGGCCCCATTCACAAGGAACTTCCAGTCTTAAAAGCATAAAAAAATAAATTTTAAATAATTAATAAGTTGCCCAATTCCCAAGATTCCCAGTGGGATAGAGAATCATCTGGCAGAAACAAAAAAATAAAATAAGATAAAATAAAAATTAAATTAAATGAACCTGAACATGAAGCATATAGGTTAGGAAACAGATTTGTTCAGTACTATGATCTTGCTTACTGATACCAAGTTTAATCTTGATTCAAGTATTAGGATTAAAAATGTTTGAAACCTTTCCCAAAAGGACTACCTACATTTTCAAAGCACTATAGTTTTCAAATTTTTTTGACACAGAAGAGATCCATTTTATTTAGGTATTCATTATCCAGCTCCACTCTGTAAAGGAACTGGAGAAGAAAGCAAAAAATATCACAAAACAATGAGCTGAAGACTTTTAAAATTAGTCCCCATTCAATCATTTCTCCCATGCAATGATGGAGTTGATCCCTGCCAATCACATCTTTGTGTGTTACACTCACTCACTGAATTTCAGACGTTCCAACAATAATTTGATTGCAAAGAGAAATTGTATGCACTAATAAAAGATTCAGGAATACATAAAAGTCAATGAAAGGGATTTTATTGAATCATACAAAACCACTGATTAACAAGTCTGACAACCTTAGGAGAGCTGACAACTGAAGGAAGGAAAATTAAGAGAAATTTGAATGTCACAGGATTAAAGAGAGGCCATGAAAAGGTTGACAGAGTGCCTACATAGTTTTTGTAATATGCCTTTCATGATTATGGTAAGAAAGACAAGTATTATATTGTGTTATCACACAATTTTCTTTAAAAAGTCAACTTCCTTAACTCTCCAAAAATTTCAACACTTCATTTTTTTCTTTTTTCCTTCTAATAATTAAGCTGTATTTGTGATTATAATGTAAATTTTATTGTACGTAAGATAAAGTAAGTTGATTCCCATAATTTGAACTTTTATTTCTCAAGATCAAACCGCTTTCCCCCTATTTACTAGGAATTTTGGTTTTCCAAGGTAAATGGGTTGACTTGAATAAGCCTGTTTCACTGGTATCTCCTGACTGTCCACTGCCCCACCTTCACCCCATGTTATCTCCACAGCTCCTTTGTGATGGAGCTTAATTAATTAATTCTGGATTTGATTTCCAGGGGAAGACACCAGGCTAGTGGGTGACACAGCTGAGACCCACACTTAGGGCTTTAAAGCCTACTTCTCTTCCCATGTGCCATAGCTCCTTGTGGTTTCTGTAACAACGCCACATCATGTGGTACCTAGCGCTACCCACAAAATTGGGCGGAAAGATGAAATCATCTATTTACAGGGTTTAAAGTCAGGGCCACGCAGCCTCCCACTGCCCAAGCAGAGCCCCTGACTTACTGACTTGCCTACCATCTTCCCACTTCCCCTTCTCATTTTTGGTCTACCTGCTATAAGCTTTGCAGACACAGGAAGTCATCATTTGTTTATTTGTTATGAGCCACAGATTTATTATAAGTCAACCTTACAAGCCCATAATGTTGTCAAGAAGCAGCAACTTCCCTCTCTCAAGACAGTCTCCATGGAGACTGTCTTCCAGAGTAAGAATCAGAAAACATCACATCCTTTTCGCCTTTCTCTTCTCACCTACCCATTTTTTAAAGGATAATGAAACATATTTAAAAGGTTCCTTGAGCAAGCACATGAACATTTGTACTTAGAAATCCTGCGGTAAGCTCAGAAGTGAAGTTCTGCCTCTTATGTCAATGCTGAGGTTGGTTTCCATGGCATTTGAGCATACAAGTTCAGGCAATTAAGTTCAAGAACTCATCCTAAAGCAAGTGCTACATACCTCATTGCTGAATATCACTATGGTCACCTTCAAAGTACTCCCCTTGGGAAGCTGTGTACCGATGCCAGTGCCTAGTCCACCCTTCAAAGCAATTTTGGAATTCTTCTTCTGGAATGGCCATCAAAGCTGTCATTGTATTACCCTTGATGTCCTGAATGTCATCAAAATGTCTTCCTTTCAATATTTCCTTTATCTTTGGGTAAAGAAAGAAGTCATTGGGTGATGGATCAGGTGAGTAGGGAGGGTATTCCAATACAGTTATTTGTTTACTGGCTAAAAACTCCCTCACAGACAGTGCCATGTGAGCTGGTGCATTGTCGTGATGCAAGAGTCATGAATTGTTGGTGAAAAGTTCAGGTCGTCTAACTTTTTGCACAGCCTTTTCAACACTTACAAATAGTAAACTTGGTTAACTGTTTGTCCAGTTGGTACAAACTCATAATGAATAATCCCTCTGATATCAAAAGAGGTTAGCAACATCGTTGCAACAAGTTTGCCAACTTACTTGTCGAGCTCGTATGTTAAAAGGAAGACAGTGATGGCCTCTTAGCCTAGAGATAAAGAGAAAATTAGTGATGCCATGTCTTGGAACCTTGCCTGCCTAAAGTACCAGCAGCTTCCTCCCACCCAAATGCATGAGGCACACAGCTAGTTCTCAGGTACCCTAATGGCTCCTAGCTGACTTCAGAACCACATCTTGTAAGTTCTCACACAAAGCAACCTGGTCTTCTCCAGCTCTTTCCCTACTCCCTAGTTGTGCTAGGTGTCTAGTGCAGTAGCAGAGAGACAATAACTATTGAAAGTGGAATACATGAGAACAGATGGATGAAGCAAGGTTTGAGGTCTGATAGAATGATTTCTAGAGAATAGACAATTTTTACAAAATAATGATAGCAGTATTTTGATTAGGTTATATACCAGTTACATTTATATAAGTAAAATTGCCAATTTCTTCCTAAAGATGATGAAAAAATTTCATTTGTTTCAATGAGTCAAATTATTCTAACTTACAAAATTTTTAGAAATTGGATTCCTGCTTCCAAATTCAATATACTATAAGAAACAGCATTTGAATTAACAGATTAAAATGTACTCAAAGAAAGAAACCCATCCACTTTATAAGTAAAATTAAATATTTATTTTTGCTTAGCATGCTGCATTATTAAATTTAGAAAGATATCATGGCTTTAAATAATAGTTTCAAACAAATTAAAATCTCATGAAAATGCAAATCAATTATAACTGGTTATAATTGGGGAAAATCTCAAAACACTATTCGCTTATCCATTGCCTCATTAATCCAGTCATTTTTAAAAAAAGGATCCCAGTGTAAACCAAAAACCCAGTTTGCAATAGTAAGCTCTTCTGCCCCAATGTATGAGTAACAGGGATAAAGAGATTTGAACCGTAAGTATTAGCATTTCTCTCCTCCTTGAAAAGGAAAGTGTTCCCCGGCCTGCCGTCTGGAGGTATGAGGACCTTGGTGGTCCGCCAGGCCGAGGACCAGAGACAGGTTTGTGGATGGCTCTAAGCTCAATCCAGTGTGCCTGAGACAAGGCCCCTCCCTGCGCTTTCTTCACATTTTTCTCTTTTTGGTTAGGCAAGTTGGGTTGGGTTTCTGTCACAGGTTTAAAAAATCCTAGATAATACTCTGGATACCTCCCATTGTTTAGTATACAAAACATAGATAATAGGAGAAGCCAGGAGGCAAAAATTGAAAAATCCAAGTAATATTAGTTGACCTACAAAACATGTTTAACCAGAGAGAGGCAGGGGAAGAAAAAAAACATCTGGGCGGGAGAGTAGATCAGAGTACAAACTTCCAGTTAGAACAAGAAACAAGTTCTAGGCATCTACTGGTGATCGTAATTACAAATACTGTATTGTATACTTAAAAGTTGCTAAGAGAGTAGGTCTTAAATGTTCTCACCATAAAAAAGAAATGATAATTATGTGATGTGATGGATGTCTTAGCTAATGCTTTGGTGGTCATCATTGCATATCAAATCATCACATTGTACACCTTACACTTACACAATGTTATATGTCAATTAAATCTCAAAACAGGTGAAGGAAAAAAAGACCAAAAGAAAAAGACTGTGAGAATTAGGTAGGAAGAGAATTTTTTCTGGGACATTGGGGTTAAGAAGAAAAGAAGATGGAAAAAGCAACTACCAGGAATATGACAACCAAGAAAGCCTGTTAAACTACTACTTTTTAGACCCAACCCCAATTCTGATCATAACCCACCCATGGAGTAGGGCCCAGACATCACATTTTTAACATGTTCCCCAGTTGATGTTGATAAATGAGGTTTTGAGATTTCTTGAGATGTTCAGAAATGAGATTTCTGAATTTTGAGAACGCTGACATAAGAAATCAGTTAATCTCTCTACATAGTCCCAAGTTAGACCAAATACCTTAGATACGTATCTTCTCAAGTATATCCAAGTTTATTAAACTAATTTTAAGAGCCAAAAGTCAACTAAGAGACATCAAGTCTTTCTAAAATTTTTTGAATTCTATTTTCCATAAAATTTAGAGTGACTTTTTGAAAATTTAGAGTTAATTATTTAAACTAAATAAAAACTTAAATAACACAAGATTTTATTTATCCCCATCTTTATCCAATGAAAAAATTTGCATGGCACGTTGCACTCTGACATTCAATAAGCTGAAAAGAAGTCAGCAAGGAAAGAAAGGGGAAGCAAGCCAGGAATACAGAGTATACCTAGAACTCATACCATTCAGCATTTCTCAGGTATTAGAAGCAGGCCATTGATTTGTCTCCAATCTTTCTGGCATCCCAACGGAAGAATGAAAAAAATCACAGGCCTACTCCACATAATCATAAGATAGATACAAATGGTTTGCTGGTGAAGAAACCTAGAGGATTTTCTCCTTAGTCCTTATGATGTATGAAGTATTAATCTGAATTCTTATATCTACATCAAGTACAATATTGTAGTACCATTTTTATGACATCTCGTTGGCTTAACACACACAGTGCCTGCAGACACATTTATACCTAGTTCTATAATGTTTTACAATGTACTGTCCACTATGAGCTGCCAGCCACATGGGGATATTGAGCATCTGAAATGTGGCTAGTCCAAATTGAGATATGCTGTCAGAATAAAATACACCCAGATTTTACTACAAAAAGCTAAAATATCTCATTAATAAGTTTTATATTGATTACACATTGAAATAATTTCAGATATACTGGGTTAAGTAAAATAGATTATTAAAATTTATCTCACCTGTTCTTTTTATCTTTTCCAATGTGGCTACTAAAAAAAATGAACGTGTGTGGCTATATTATGTAACTCCTGGAACAGTGCTGTTCTAGCAACTATACTCCAGCTTCATTGAAGGGTAAAATTTAGACTTAGATTTTTAAGCAGTGGCTGGGATACACATTTTTAAAGTAATCCTTGGTGAATATTTCTTATAAATGAGTTTCTCATAAGACTCTGACAATACAAAGTTCAAGATACTCTCCAGTAACAGAAATCTTGCCTGGAATATTTGACACAAGGGACTAAGGGCAAAGCCCCTGGGGAGGGTCCCGTCATTTTATGAACATGAAGGAAGCTGACCAATACATAGCCTACACAAAAGGCCACTCCTCTCCTGCATGGAGGTTGGTGGAGAGATCATTTCTGGGCAAAATCTTTCTCAGAAGACAATTCTGGGCCTTGTCTATGCACGGCTAAATGAGTGGCTGGCTCCAAAGTTCTTAGGGAAAAACATGGGCCCAATAAACACAGCCTCATATATTTTCAGAGCAGGGCTTATCAATGAGCCACTGAGAAATGAGATAATCCTATGATTTCAGCAAATCAATTCCAGGGCTAGGAAAATAAAAATAAGACTAAGCCTGGTCTACAAGGGACATGATGAAAGTGTGACCTCCAGTGAAAGCTAGCTTATTTTCTGGTAAATTTGCATTTCATAGTAATTAGTTCTGTTCTAAGTAATATGGTTAGGGAACTCAGCAAGACCTTTATATGTATTTATTCTGCCTACAGAAATCATATAAATAAATCAATCCACTCACACAAGAGGAGTGAGGAGTAGGATCCACTCCTCCTAGAGAAAACAGATTTTCATGATTGAAAGCACCTAATTATCAAAGGTTTGGCGATCTCTGCAAGAAACTAGTTATGACACTTTCTTCTTTTACATGATCGAAGTTTAGGGTCTCGCACTTGGTTGATACTAACATCTGTCAGGCAATTAATTACTCGTACAGAAGACTTTGAAAGAATGCAGCCAACTAAATTAGTGTTAAGCCCATGCACTCAAAATCCAAGTAAAAAATAAACTGCCCAAAGTGCTTCAATACCAGCCAAGTTCAAATCCACAGTGGGGTGTGCAATGGAGCACAAGTTTGGGGCAGTTTTTAAACGAAAAGAAGATTTAAGAAGAAAAGAACATTCTAATCAGGATCTGCATATATGATGACTAAAGAATAATTTTGACTGTTTGACAAAAGATTCCTGATTATTAATGTATTTGTTGATTTTAAACACAGCTTTAAAATATCTGTTTTACTGTTCAGTAAATAGCTTCTATTTAGTTACTTTAACAGAGTTCTCTTTTATATAAAGTACGCTATGGAAAAGTCATGTTTCAATCAGGAAGCTCAAGCCAACTGGGTGGGCTCCACCTTTCAGAGTACCTCTAAAGCTCATTAGCCCCACCTAATGACAGCACACCTAGTTCTGGTGCAGGGAACAAATATAATTTAGGAAGCTAAAACTTCAAAAACAAAATTGTGACATGGAGCTCATGAAAGCTCCATATAAAAGACTGCCTCACATTTAGAAAGCATGAAACCAATGTAAAACTTGCCAATCTAATATTCAATCTCTCTCTCTCTCTCTCTCTCTCTCTCTCTCTCTCTCTCTCTCTCTCTCTCACACACACACACACACACACACACACACACACACACACAAAGAGAATAAGGAAAAGAAGTACTTTTAGAGCTTTTTTCCAATTATAAAAATAACACATACCCATTTTAAGATTACAAATAAGATGACAAAAGATAAAGAAGATAAACATCATATATAATGCCACCAGCCAGAGAGAATAGCCCCTGCTTTTTGGTCTATAAATACAAGCATTGCTATTTAGATGTATAGATGAGATCAAATCACAGAGTACAAATTGTTTGTAACCTGCTCTTTTGCATGAAAACTGTAATGCAGGCATTCATATTAATAAACATAGCACTATATCATCCTTTTTAATAGTCATATGACATTGCATTGTATGATACACCGTAATTTAGTGAAACGCCCTCAAAATGGTCATTTAGATTATTGCTATAAACCATATTGTAAAAGCATCCTCATACATTCACTATTGCCCTCCTGCCTGATTATTTCCTTAGGATAAATTCTTACAAGTAGAATTGCTGGGTCATAAGGTGTTGAAGAGTGTTAACAGACTGCCTTTTAGAAAGGAGGTGCAATCAACATTCCCCATACCTGCAGTGCAGGGGAGATGGTTATTTCCTTTCAGATACCTTCACCAACACTGAATGTTAGTAACCTTTGGGGGCAGTTTAGTAGATAAGAGAACCAATACTAGAACTAGAATTCAATAGCTGGGTTCAAATCCCAGCTCTGCCATGGAATGGCTATGACCTTTGGAAAGCTATTTATCATTACTGCAGATTTCTGTAAAGCAGCATATCTTTATGCCTACCTTAAAGGGTTATTTTAAGGATTAAATGAGTTACTACAATACCTAATACACTATAAGTATTCAATAAATATTTGTTTTTATTATATTAGTGTCCATCTGAAAGGAAAAAACAAATCTCATTTTTGTTTAATTTGTATTTATTTGATTCTTACTGGGATCAAATATAAGCCCTTTTATTTAACTTTTATAAGTATTTTCATTTTCTTGGCCTATTCTTTTTTAAGTAGTCAATCATATCATTCACAAGTAATGGTGATTTCTCTATCTTCCTGATTTATTTTATGCAAGCCATCATATGGTTAGAATTTCTAAAATAAAGTTGAATAATATCAGTCTTCATAAATACCCTTATTTCATTCATGACTTCATGGTAACAAAAACATTTTTTAAGTATTTCAAAATTCAAAATTATAAAATGTGAGGCATAGACAATTTTTTCTATACATTTTTCTTACAAAGTATTCTTTTTATAATGAAAGTTTATTGGGGTGACAATGGTTAGTAAAATTACATAGGTTTCAAGTGTACATTTCTGTAATATCTCATCTTTATGTTGCATTGTGTGCTCACCACCCAGAGTCAGTTCTCCCTCCATCACCATATGTTTGATCCCCTTTACCCCCATCTACCACTCCCCTATCAGTTTTTGTTTCTTTGTCTTGTTCCTTTGTTGCCTTCAGTTTTATATCTCACATATCAGTGAAATCATATGATTTTTGGCTTTTTCTTTTTGGCTTCATCTTGGCTTTTTCTGTCTGACTTATTTCACTTAGCATAATAATCTTAAGATCCATCCATGTTGTCGCAAATGGCAGTATTTCATCGTTTCTTATGGCAGAATAATACACCATTGCGTATATATACCACATCTTCTTTATCCAATCATCTATCGAAGGACACTTTGGTTGTTTCCATGTCTTGGCCACTGTAAATACAGCTGCAATGAACATCGGAGCACATATATCTTTACAGATAAATGTTTTCAGATCTTTTGGGTAGATACCCAGGAGAGGGATTGCTGGGTCATATGGTAATTCTATTCTTAATTTTTTTTTTTTAAAGATTTTATTGGGGAATTGGTGGGGGGGAACAGCGTTGGGGAATCGGGGAAGGGGAACAGACAAGTTGCCGTCTTCTTGTTCTTCAGTCTAGTTGCGGAGGATGTTGCCTCACTGTTGGTATCGTCATTGTGCTCTTCCTGGATGAGGCAGATCGGTCGCTGGCCTCTGGATGTTGCTCACCGCGGCTATTGGCAGCTCACGCTTGGCTGCCAGCCGCTCACGCTGGCTGCGGGCCACTCACTGCAGCCTATGGCAGCCCACTGCAGCCCACACCATCACCGGGACTCGCACAGCCCAGCTCCAGGTGAAGCTGTTGTTAGCTGTAGAGGGCAGTGTCACTGGCCCTCATGTGGGATCCGAACCGCGGCCGCTGGCATCCCAAAACCAGCGCTTAACCAATGCGCCACTCGGCCGGCCCCTATTCTTAATTTTTTGAGGAACCTCCGCACTGCCTTCCATATAGTGGCTGCACCAATCTGCATTCCCACCAACAGTGTATAAGGGTTCCTTTTTCTCCACAGCCTCTCCAACACTTAATATTTATCTTGTTGATGACAGTCATTCTAACCGATGTGAGGTGATATCTCATTGTGGTTTTTATTTGCATTTCTCTGATGATTAGTGATGTTGAGCATCTTTTCATATGTCTACTGGCCATGTGTATGTCCTCTTTGGAGAAATGTCTATTCAGGTTCTCTGCCCATTTTTTAATTGGATTGTTTGTTTTTTGTTGTTGAGTTGTATGAGTTCCTTATATATTTTGGATATCTGCCCCTTATTGGAGGTGTTGTTTGCAAATTTCTTCTCCCATTCAGTTGGTTGCATTTCTGTTTTGTCAGTGGTTTCTTTTGCTGTGAAGAAGCTTTTAAGTTTGATATAGTCCTATTCATTTATTTTAGCTTCTAGGTCCTTTGCCTTTGAGATCAAATCCGTAAAAGCCTTTTTGAACCCAGAGTCCATAAGTTTAGTACCTATGTTTTCTTCTATGCAGTTTATTGTTTCAGGTCTTATGTTTAGGTCTTTGATCCGTTTTGAGTTAATTTTGGTACATGGTGACAGATAGCAGTCTACTTTCATTCTTTTTTGCACGTGGCTTTCCAATTCTCTCAGCACCATTTATTGAAGAGGCTGTCTTCTTGAAACACAATTCTGCATTGTTTCTAAATTGTGGCATTCTTTTGGGGAAAAGTCTTGTTTGATATTTTAAATTAAAATCATCTTTATTAACTAAACTTGCATACACCTTTAATAAAGACCACAGTAATATTTAAGACTAGAAATATGAAGTATAGAATAAAACTAGTGTATTACTCAAATTAATTTGTAAATTAGCAAAAGAAATTCAAGAGACAATAATGTAGTTTGTCCAATGACCTAAAAATCAATTATTTTGTTAAAGAAATATATCCTAGAAGTAACAGAAAATTTTTGAACTACCATTTGCAAAGAAAAATATCAAGCCCTTTAACCTTCAACAGCTACATTTTAATCTAGTATTTTTGACTCCGTGTTTTCATCTAAAACAGCATGTAAATTTCCAAAGAAAGTCTCCATTTCTCATAACTCACACTCCCATACTCCCACACTTTGAGGAGTATGAATTATTTCTAGCATAAAAGCCTTCAGTACAAATTAAGCCCCTAATTACTAATCCACAAAATTAAGGATGCTCAAATCACAGCGCAGGTCAGCTGCTTTTTTTCCACATTAAACAACAGAAAGAACACTGTACTAAAACTCTACACTAAATCATATAGTCTGGAGGATCTTGCCCGAGTCTTAACAAAATACAGAAGCTTAGGTGCTGACTGCCCGAGGTCTATAAACCTAGAGGCAAAAATTATAAAGCAGAATAATAACATATTTGCCGAGATCTTATGCTATGACTTGTACAATGATCTCCCATCACCCACTTCCCTTACCCCCAGCAAGGAAAAGACTGCCATCCTGCTGACTGCACATGGTTGCCTTTAACCCACAGAGCCTTCCAAAAGCACCCCATAAACAGATTGCAAATGGTTCTTTCAGTCATGACTGACCAGCTGTCCTCTGAAGAAAGCTGGGGGGAATTTCAGGGCCGCAGGCACTGCAGACATCTTTGAGCTTGGGCTGGTGAAAGATTGATTACTCAAGGTCATGACAATGAACAAACAAGAGTAATCATATCCCAGAATGCAGGACAAGGTAAAATGACACTTAAGTGTGACCAGATGGCCTTTCTATTTACCCTCCTGGGACACTTTCCTTGAATAAAAGTGAGCATGACTAAGAAACTCTGGATTTACTTTTCTACAAAATATAAAATATGGGAAGTTTATCAGGCAAACTACACTAATTCAACAAAACTACCCTTGGAGCAGTTACAGTGCTTTCCAACAAAAGATGCTTCAAATGTAAACAATTTAGTTTTCTTTATTCTTAAATAATAAGTTTACTAGTTCATAGATTTCTATTCCCAGTATTCATATTCCTACAACAAGCTCAAGCAAAGACGAGGTATCCAAATTAGGCCTAAGAAATTGAAATCATCTGGAAAGGTACCAACAGTGCCTAATGAATAGATATGGTATGGAATCAAGTAATGAAATGCTACATGTTAAGCTGCTGACACATTTGGTAAGACACTACATACGTTGGTCTCTACTCTGATTTCATAAAGCTTCGATCATGTCAAGTTCCAAGTGTTTACCATTGCTTCATTTCTACACAGAATTTTAAAACTAAAAGAGCTCTCAGAGAGATTCTAGTCATTAAGCATTCTTTCATTCCGGAATAACAACACCAACTGACTTTCTGAGTGCCATATGATTTTTGTTCCAAGGTCATACAGTTTGTAATTAATAGACCTGGAATTATGAGTCGGATTTCTCAACTACATGCTACACTACATGGTATTAGCAACCGTCAGCTACGTTTTCTGTGAGGTCATCTTGCAGAGTTGTTCAATATAGTAGCATATAGAAGATCTTTTGAAAGACTTTCTTTTTAAATACTACACTTTTTAAGAATGCGTGAGTTTCTCAGATATCTATCCACATAATAATATTTTCTACAAATTGGGTCAGAGAATCCAGAAATAATATAAATTGATAATCCCCACCTACTCACAGTATTGTCCTATTCCTGACTTCTATTAATTGTCACCTTACTTAAGTCACTAAACCACACCGGTCTTGGATTTTCTCACACATAAAAATGAAAGAGTGAGACGATATAACCTCCAAGACATCTCCCAGCTCTACAAACTTATAAGTCTGTGATTCATTTACAAATCAGAATAATCATTTCTCCTATTTCTGTTTTCCTTCCCCTCACAACAAACTTAAAAAAAAAAGAAAAGAAAAAAGCACTACCACCATAAAACCTGAAAAGGCTAAGTAGAGAAGCAGTGTTTACTTAGGAAATATGCCAAAATATGCCAAAGTGCTTATAAATAAAGCATATGATATTTGATCCAATGAATCAATAAGGATAGTACCCATAATTCTTTAAAGCCACCAGTCGGCTAGTACAATGGGAACTGTTTCCCTTTCCTGTGCCCTCTAGCAGCTCTATTATATTATATACCTGAGTTAACCAACCTCTGACAGTGAAAGGTCTTACAATGCTGGGAGTATCTGGTTTTAAATGTTACACCCCACCCCACCCCAATGGCTGAAAATCTGTGGCTTTGCATCGCTAGGTACAGAAGTACATGATACAGGCTCTAAGAAGTTCCAGAACAAAAATTATGAAACCAGATGACGAAGATGACAAGAAGGTAAACATCTGGACCTAAAAACCATATATCCAGGTGACCAAGTACCAGGTGTTCATTAAGCATTTATTTTAAGTCCAGTACCATGTTAGACATTGCAGAATATATAGCAAAAAGGAAAGCCTTGGTTCATGTTCTCTAGAAGCTTACAGTCCAGTTGGGGAGACAACATTAAAAAAGCAATGAACAGCACAAGACTACAGAAATTAAATGGTAAATTCTACACATAAGTGATAGAAAAATTACTGCTCATTGGAAATGTCATGCAAAATAAATTGGCCCCCCCAAAATAATATAATATAATAATATAATAATAATATAATAGGGAAACCAGACTTTTTCATAGACTTTATTTTTCTTCAGTGCAAATTCTATTACATGATTTATGATGACAATGACATTTCTGGATCCATTAATGGTGCTTTCCAGATGGCCAATTCCTGAGATTTAATCAGGTCTTAGCTAAAAAGAATCTTAAAACAATATAATCGCTACTTCCCAGAAATATAACCAAAGCAGGTTTCATTTTATTAATGGGTCTTCTTTCAAGGCTATTTCTTTATAAAGCAGTTTTGAATTTTTTAGTAAATGATGAATAAACTTGTAACTCTATGAAGCAACCCCCAACCACCAAAAAAAAAACACAAAAAAAACACACTGAACAAAATGAAACGATCTTTCATCATGCTTAACAATTCTGAGTATCACCGGACCAAAATCAGGTCAAAACAACTGTACTCTTCATCTCAACAACACTAGAAATGTATAATCTAAGGAGAACCCCTGGTGAGCAAATGGAAAGACCAAAAGGTAAAATGTAAGGGAAAGCCTTAAAGGAATGATGGCCGAAGTAGATGAGACAATGGGTATGGGCACCAGATGAGGGAAAGCAGCTCTCCCTGCTTATCGCCTCCTGTCCCAGGAAGGCTTCCCCTGACTTGCACCAGCAGTGAAAGAAATTGCAAACTACCCAGCTCCCCACTGGCACTAATGCCAGGGCTACTGAGTCCTGGTAGAAGTTTAACTTGGAAACTCTATAGTCGCTGAGTAGCAATTAATCACGGGGCTTTGAAATAACCCAATGCTGTCTTCCCCAGTAATCACTAGTGATAACACCAATAGCCCTGTGGATGTAGAAAGGGTGTCTCACCTCTTTTATGAGATGGAACAAAAGAAAAGCAGCAGCAATTATTTAACAGGCGTTTGTTCTACCCCTTGTAATTGTGAGCACTGGTTACTGAATTTGAGATGGGCTCTCTGAAAGAAAAGAGAAAGGCCCTCGTGCCTGGAATGTTTGGGGACAGATTGAAACAAATCCAAAGTAGATTTGTCATGCAAGCCAGGCTGCACACCATACACCACCACGCAACCCTGCAAAAAATATATTTTTAAATTGTAACCGCAAAGTGGGAATTTCAATAGAAATGAAAGTTCAAAGCTATGGAGCTGGGATTCTTTAGAACACTTACATAAATTGGCGTAAGTTTCATTATAACAGCAGTAATTGCAGAGAGACGACTGATAGCATTATTCAAAACTTGCTTATATAATATCTTATTTTATATTAAAAAGGAAAACCATTTACAAGGTGATTTAACTCAATTACCTGATCTCTTTGTTCTTTGAATTCTATTAGATAAAATGGTTCTTTGCCACAGTCGGTCTCATCCTGAGACTTTCTGCATCTTATACAGCTACCACCAGGCAGTAGCCTGTCCAGTGACCCTCCTCCCCTAAAAAATCCATAGCGACAGCTGAACCAATCAGCAACATTCATTATCTGTGCTTCATTTTGACCCAAGAAATAAAATCAAACTGTGCTGAGAGCTTTATTGGAAGAAACGGAGAGTAAGTACTACTATTTTAAGCTACTTCCCCATCCTCCCTCCTCCTCCACCTATAAGGAGTTAGGTCCTTTTTTTTTTATTTTTTTGGAAAGCTCTTTTACCAATACTTCAGAAGAGAGAATACATTAAAATTTCCACCCTCTTTTAGGGACTTTATCATCTCTATTGCTTCCAATTTCATTTTGGATCCTTCAGTATGAACATCAAGAAAATGGCACCTAAGAAAGAAAATGCTGCCACTTTATCCCCAGCTATTATCGCCTCACCTTAACTCTCATTTTAGTGCCTTTGAACATACCCCAGAATACTCATCTGAGCAACTGCATATGTTATATAGGAGGGAAAAAATACAGCGTAGATCCAGGGACAGATAGTCTTGCTGGGAGTTAGAATTACAACCTAAGTATCATCAGTGTCTGCTGTGTTTTGTTTTGATTTTTGTTTTGTTTTGGTTTTACTAACCCTAAAGGCTCCACCAAAACTAAAACAGACCCTATTTCCTTTCAGTATATCAAATGACATGTTTTTGATGACTAAGCTTAGATATTCAGTCCTCTTTCCAGTACAAAACTATCAACAAAGCAAAAAAGTCAAAGGAAAGCCTTTGGTATGTGGGTGTGGTAAAGACAAGGCTTAGCCTTTAGACTAATTTTCTAGTTTCTAAAAAATATATTTATGGGCTTCTGTATTAGCCAATTAAGAGGTTACCAGGATTTTACAAACACAGGTAAAAATTCAACCTGTAATTATCTCATCAGCTATGCTGAAACCTGTAAGAATTCAGGGAGGGCAAAATTTGGTGCTGTGACAATTTTTCATGTGCATATTAGGAAAGAGGATGATAAACCTTCAAAGAGGGTGAGAGTACATGTTTGTAAACCAATTGCTAAAAGGAGGGGCCTGTACTCGCTTATAATCCTAACACTCACCTGGAGAGGTGATTCTATACACACCTCAGTGAAGGATGAAGAACCCAAGGCACAGCTTTAAGAGAATGTATTTTGTTTCTTACTAACAAATGAAAGGATTTGGCAGTTATTTTTTAAGCATATGGATTGAAGTATTTTGGTAAATGCTAAGGGGCTGATGTTCTATTTCGTTTTAGAATTTCAAGTTATAAAATAAGATTTTGGCTAATTTAGTCTTCTTCCAAATTCAGCAGTGTTTATTAAAGGCAACAAGCTTTAATTTTCTTACTAGATTATCCATGAAGCAATTGTTAGCTTTAATTAGGAATTCAAGTTAAAATTCAAATAATCAAAATAATGCTGGATTCAATGTCCAGCATTGAACAAGAAGAATAGATTAAAAAATAATCATGTGCCCAGGACAATATCGGCCCAACCTAAACTATGATTTTTAGGGTACTCTTAAATTCACCATTCCTTCTACTGCTTTTAAACATAACTTTACTTTAGGGAACCTGCCTTATCTTTTCCTTTACCTATAACAGAGATTAGTAAACTTCCTCTACAAATGCCTGTACTTATACTAAGCTCAAAAAATCTCATGTTTCCTAATTGTGCCAGGCAAATCCTCAGCCATTCTAGTTGACCACTGATCCAAGAGGACATGAAATAAAAATGAAGCTTTCCAGTTTCTTGTTTTACATTACTTTAGCCTTGTGCAATGCCATTGGATATACAAAGGAATTATTCCTCTTTCCTTGGCTCTTTCCTTAGATCAATAATCTGGTCAATATTCATTGAACATCTACTATGCACATAGTCCTTCAAAGAATTGCTACACAGGCTGTCCAAATAAAAGGCTATAAATCTTTGCTCAAATCCAATTCCATAATCTCTTAATTGGCTAATATAGAAGCCCATAAAAATATTTTTTAGAAACTAGAAAATTAGTCTAAAAGCTAAGCATTGTCTTTCCCACACCCACATACCAGAAGAATCCAGTGAGTAAGAACCAGTATCCCTCCCTATCCTATCCATGGGCTGGGCAGTGAGGGAAACCACGTTCTTCAAGTCTATTAATATTTGGTTCCTGAGATCTGGATAATGAATTGGGATGTGGGGGATCCTTTTAAGTGGTTTGCTGGAGCTGGCTCTCACTGGCTCAGGAGAGCCTGGGTGTATCTCCTCCCAAGCTTCAAAGTCCTCAGGTTGGCAGCCTGAGGTAAGCCACGAGGAAAGTATTTACATACACCTCTGTGACTTTCATCCGAATTTCTCCTCTGCTGAAAAGTTATCCAATTCTATTGTTTCTATATGGGTTCAGATGGTAGGAGTTTAGCTAGCAAGTTTATCTTTTACATTACAAAACCAAGAACTGGGCCGGCCGAGTGGCGTGGTGGTTAAGCGCTGGCTTGGGAAGCCAGCAGCCCCGCTTTGGGTCCCACAGATGAGGGCCAGTGACACTGCCCTCAAAAAAATAAAAAAAAAAGAAAAGTAAAAAAGAAACCAAGAACTTGTAAGAACCTAAAATTATAAGATCCCCAGCCCTCAGGGAACTTCCAAAGCATTCACAGGGACAAGACACAGGTGTACAAAATACTACTGACGTTGGCAGGAGGGATGGACAGCAGGCATCCGAATCATTTGAAACTGTCAGGGAGCGCTCAGAGAGGAAGAGGAAGCAGCATTTCAAGCAGATCTTAATGGAAGGTTATGATTTGAGTCAGCTGGAAAGAGTGAAAACAGTCATCCTGGTAGGATTAGTGAATGCGCAGAAGAAGAGGTAAAGAGTAAGATGAGCCAGAAATGGGCTTTGGGGCAGCATGGCGATACCTGGAAAGTTAGACAGGCGGAGGAGGCTACTGAAGTTCTGTGAAGAGCGTGATAAAGAAGGATTCTAGGAATATTTGTTCCAATATTGCTCAGCCCCATGTTTGCCTGATCTCTGACTTCTTTGAGCACCCCAAGTCCCTTAGTTTTCAGGTTTGGTTGACTAGAACTCACACTGGTACAAGCATGCTGGCATGCCTAGTAACCCTGAGCCTCCCGCTGGGACAAACCAAGTAACAGCTGACAGCAGCTTTCTCTCATACAGCTCATGTTAGGGGATAGTTACCAAAGAAGACATTTAGAATAAATTTTAGCCCAGCCTTTGTCTTCAGCAGGTTGTAAAGTACCAGAATTTAAATGAAGGTGATCCTCATCTTAAATATTTAGAAAAAATATGCACACGCATATTCTTTTTTTTTTTGAGGCCCTCACATGCAGGATCCAAACTGGGGCCACCGGCATCCCAAACCAGCTCCCAACCAACACGCCACTCGGCCAGCCCAAACTATTTTTTTTTTTTTTTTGAGGGCAGTGTCACTGGTCCTCATATGTGGGACCCGAACCAGGGCTGCCGGCTTCCCAAGCCAGCGCTTAACCACCATGCCACTCGGCCGGCCCTTGCGCACGCATTCTTTAAAACATTCACTTGGCAGTCCAAATGTCGCTTCCCACAGAAATCACTTCCTCTTTATCTTTGTATCTTATAAATACTTCTACCACTACTAAGATTAGTGCTAACATCTTAGTCCTAACCTCTATAGACTCTGGAATCAAACTGTCTAAGATGGGATTTGGCAGGACAGGAGGAGGGAAGGGGAGCAGGAGTGGCCGCTACTTATTGAGAACTTTCTCTGGGCCCTTTTGCAAGTCCTATCAAAGCCTCGCAGTAATCCTATAAAACAGGAAGGCACTGAGGCTCAGTTCAATATTTGTATTATTGCACTTCCCATGCTTTGTTCTAATTTTGGTTCAGTGTCTGTCTCTTCCTAGGCTCCATGGGCCCTGGTACAGGAAATAGCTGTGTATGTGTATAATCCCAGTCTTCCACATGCCCATTAAAAAAAAAACTGTCAGAAATGATAATTAACTTTCCAGGTTAAAATAATAATACTGGGTCCTGGCAATACAAATTTTTGCAACACAGAAGCAAGAAAAGGGAAGATGTTATTTCCGAGAAAAATCTTTGATCCCCTTTTATCCCACTTATTTCCTCTTCTTACTAAAAAAGTTCATGCTTTCCCTTACAGGATGCTCCAATCCAGACCTGGCCTACTAAGTGAGCCGTGTTACAAAATTACCTTGTCTTCTCTTGCTGAAAAGTTTCCATTTCTTTATAAAATAGCAGATAGCAACAAAGTCTAATGATCATCAACATAAATTACTAGTAGCCCCTTCATTATTCCAGTTGTTTCTTTAAAGAAGACTGTTTAGATTAATTAAATGAACTAAAATGAACCTCTCATTAACAGAGCCTCAAGTTGCACTGCATATGTATGCGTTGTCAACACCCACCTGGCCCCAAGCTTCAGTGACTTTGAAAGGTTAGGACAAGAGGGGGTCCTATCTGAGACTGGTCAACCTTGACTGGGATTCTCGAAAACAAACTATTCAAATTTTACTTGTTAAAACACAGCCCCTGGGCCGGCTGAGTGGCTCAGTTGGTTAAGAGCTCGCTCAAGAGTGCGAGCTGAGCTCTGAGCAACGGTGGTTCGATGCCAGCCCGAGCTGAGTTGCCGTTGAGCTGCCAACAGGTAGCATGATGGCTCAGCTAAAAAAATAAAAAAACACAGCCCCTGATTCAGGAGGACTGGGGTGGAGCCTGAGAATCTGCATTTCTAATAAGCTGCCGACTGATGCCCAAGCGGTCTGGTGCAGACCACACTTTAGGTAACACTACTTGAAGTTATTCCACTTTTTCTACTGCTTGTTGTTAATACCGTCACTTCTACAGCTACAGATATTCTAAATGTATGAAAATGTAAGGTCTTTTTTTCCAAATACGTAACTGTAGGGTCTGCCAGGTCTGTAACATTGGAAATGGAACTGGGAGAGGAAAGAAACAAAGGACAGGATGGTAGGCACATATCAATATACACATGTCTAAACTGAGCCTGCAGGTATTCAAAGAGAATTACAGAAAGCCGAGACTGTTGCTTTTCTCCTGCTTTTATCTGCCTTGTCTTCCTACGCAAACTTTAGATGGGAAAATGTCTTTTAACAAGCTAATGACAACTTACTTACACTGTAATGTTACCTCATAGGAGAAGCAATGACTTTTTTTTTTTTTTTTTTGAGGGCAGTGTCACTGGCCCTCATATGTGGGACCTGAACCGGGGCCACTAGCTTCCCAAGCCAATGCTTAACCACCACGCCACTCAGCCAACCCAAGCAGTGACTTTTTTATAACGGGAAGTGATGTGATTTGATACCATATCAGAGCCACATGTGAGAAAAAAACAAGACTTTCATTTTCTATTGAAGGTCTTTGAATCACTGTGTGTGTGTGTGTGTGTGTGTGTGTGTGTGTGTGTGTGTAAATATATGAGACCAGCTGAGAAAATGAAAATTTAGAAATTGGGCAAAATATATGAGTAAGCAATTTACAGAAATGAAACCTAAATAACAAATAAACATATTATTAAAGGATAAATTAAAGCCACCATGAGATATTATTTCACATTAATCAAACTGGCAAAAAAAAATGAAATAGTCTGACATTACCACTTGTCCATGAAGAGGACGAGTCAAGAGGATTCATACATATACCGGTGGGGGGTTTCTTGTAAACATGAAGAGATGCACACTCTGCGATTCAGTAATTTCAGTCCCACCCAGGTCCATCCTAGGAAAATCTTAACAGATTTTTCACTTTAAAAAACCCTATCAGGATTATTTGTAATAGAAAAAAAAAATTTTTTTTAAGAAAAAAGATACATATTAAATGTCACTTATGAAAAATAAACTGTGGCATTTGCAAACCAGAATATTGTACAGCTGTGGGAATGAATGAACTAGAGTTGCCCATAAACAACATGCAGGGGGTGGGGGGAGAAAGTTGTAGATAAATGCATACTATATATTACATGTATGTTTTGTATAAAATTTAAAACAGGCAAAAACACACAATGCATTGTTTGGGACCCAAACATAGGTCTATAATTGCACGACACTAGGAAACAAGCAGATGTAGAAGAACAGGTCCCTCTGCAGTAGAAAAGTACTGTTTTACTTTTTAAGGTAATAGATAAAAAGATGGGGGTTTGTCATATTACATGTTATGCTTTTTTGTGTCTTAAAGATTTCATAATAAAATATTAAGGCCTTGTCTTGGTGAACTGGTAACCACATTCCCTTAATAGAAAATTGATAGCAATGAATTGTGACCAGAAGTTGTATTCAAATTACATTTATTTTGATGTTTACTAAAAACCGCACTCTCAAAAACATCAAACTCGGATTAGTACCATAGCTCAAAAAAAATTATTTGGGGGCCGGCCGAGTGGCGCGGTGGTTGAGTGCTGGCTTGGGAGGCCAGCGGCCCCGGTTCGGGTCCCACATATGAGGACCAGTGACACTGCCCTCACAAACAAAAAAACAAAAGGGAGCAGTGAATAATCTTTTGCTTTCTAAATCAATGGTCTTGAAGTGAGACCACTAGGAAAATCTCAAAAAGAAAATATTAGAATTTTTTTTTCATAAAATCTTTTGATTCCTAGGTTTTGTCTGTCATATAATATACATAATGGACATAAGCACAAATTATTTACATTAATTTATGTAACATATACTTTATAATATATTCTTCCACACTGGTAAGTGTACATCATTTATAAATAAATATTTACTGACCAGGGTGCAAGCTAAAAAAAGTTTAAACACCAGTGTTCAAGATGACCATTAAACTGACTTTAAAAACCAACCATACAAGTAACCTGTATTCAAACCCTGGAGGTTAAAAATAAAAATTTTACAGAAGACCTAGATTGTGAAGAGAGAATTTATTATCTTGAACCAGCTGATTAAAACTGCAGTCTGAGAATAGATGACGTCTGCCAAGTTTCTACGGATCAAACTTTACATCAGGCTTTAAGATACAAGTTGCTATAAATGCCAACCAGTGCAGAACCGAGTCTGGGTTTATTAGTGTTGAATGCTTTGTTTAAAAAAGAAGGGAAAAGAAAAAGAAAGAAATTACTTGGAAAACCGACGTGACACATGGCACGATCTAGGAAATTGAGTGCCACTCTTTAACACAAAAGCTACATTGACATTCTTAAACTGTTTCCAACTATTGACATTCATTTTGGAACAGGGAGGACATATTTAGAAAGTGGTACATCACCAGCAAATGTGGGTGAGGGTGTGGGATTCTGCCTATTACAGCGCAGCTAGGATCTTTCCAGAACCAACTTTAGGAGAAAAAAAAAAAACAAAAAAAATCCATGGCACAAACTCTTTAGATTACAGCGTAATCCTCCAATGAAATAAAAGTGTATAAATCAAGCTCATAGCATCATTTTGTTACAAATAACTGTTCAAACAAGGTGCATTTTAAAATAAACTCTTTGGCATTTAAGCTCGTGATCTTGGTTACTGCCAAATGAACTCAATAAAAAGCACATAGTTTTACTAACCGTATAATGAAAAAGTTAAATATACCTTTTAGTGAAAATGAGATGACCATTCACGTGTATCATTTATCAATTTAACAGCAAGAAGACAGTGTAAGGGAGTGCACATCAGCCAGCCTCCAGAAAGGCTTGCATTTTGGCAGAAGCAGAAACAGAGGTGGGTGGGTGCTACAAATATTATCAAGCCATAAACTGAGGGCAATTAATATATTTCTAAGACTGTGTGCATTTTACTCTAATAATAATGTTCTCATACCAGGCAAAATAAAGCCTTCTCAAAGAACCACTCACAAACATGCATTTGGATACTGGCTCAGAAAATATCACCAAAAGTCATGGGCCTATAGTCATACCAATTCAAGTGTACATCTATTTTGTAACTTACTGTAAGGGAGGCTAGACATCTCTACAAAAGGTGCAAAGCTTAGATGGAAAGCTACCTGTCGTTTCATATCTGATAATGTAAAGATTTATCAAAGAATTTGCATCCCGTCTCCACTGCTGACTGCTTGTTTAGGATTGAGTCCTACAAACAAGGTACATTACAAGATGGAATAGATCATCCCAAGATAAATTCCTGAAGAAAACATTTGCTAAAATTTCTAATGTCTTCCCTCAAGTGCATAAGACTAAGCAAATTAATCTCTCCAATGTCCAGGGTCTCAAAGCAGAGGACCATTTATTAGGATATGTTCAATATAGGTATGCATCATGCTCCCACTCTCTAGACTCAACCTTTTGGGCTTAGGGAAAGGGGGCTTAGCATAGGTGGGTCTTCATAGCTTACAAATTTCTCTGATGCACAACAGTGGTTTGGTCCACGGTCCCATGGCTCAGCCTCCCAGAGAGTATCAATGACCAAAGTCTTTCTCAGTGGTTTTCTTAAAAAGGCTCACAGAGGTTCAAAAATCCCCCCACAACACAGCCCCACCCACCTCGTTTTGTGCCCTTAATATAGTTGACCAGTTCCTCCTTCAGACCAGGGACAGAAATGAGGAGCTGTCCAGGTTGGACAGTTCCTAAATGTATTCAACTTTTGTGTTGGTGGTTGAACTCGGCCAGTTGTGAATAATGGGAGGAGAGGGAAGAGGAGGAGAAAAGAAGGGAGGAAAGAGAAGAATGGAGATAAAGGGGGAGGGGGAAATGAGGCTCATAAAACTTAAAAATCTAAGGGTGGATGTCTCATATCACTATCTTCAGACATAGCTGGATCCAAGAGATATCATCAGAACTTGATCTCTTTTTCTCCACCTCTCACCTCTGCTTTTCTCTATATGATCCTCATCTTCTAGCTAGGTTTTACTGAAATAGTGGCCAATGTCTGCCAGCAGCTTTAGGCTTATATCTTCCAAGCTTTAAGTGCAGTGAGAAGATAGCATTGATTTGTGAAGAATTCCAATAAAATTTCCAGAACAAAAATTTACCAGTTCTTATTGGCCTAATGTAGTTTATTTGCCCATCCCCGGACCCATCACTTTGGTCTGAGAGGTGCAAAGACTTCTGGGATTGGCCCAGCCGAGGTCATATGCTCACTCCTGGCATCAGGAGGAAGGGCGGTTTCAAAAGGCAAACCTAGGTGCTGCTATAGGAGAAGAGCATTTCGGTAAACCCACAGCTGATCTCAGGACCCTTATTGTTCTGCCCTTGTCTTCAAAACCCTTCCCACATTTTCCCTACCTAAAACCCTTTGTCCTTCACCATGTCAGTCTACACAGGACCTCCCAACACATTTCCCCAACACAGGAAAAAACCTGTATGATGTAGTGACCTACAGTCAAACGGTCTGGGATCCGATCCTGGCTCTATCACATCAGCAAGTTGCATAATCTCTCTGTGTCTCAGTTTCCTCATCAAAAAAAAAAAAGGTAAATGACAATGGCACATGTATCACTAGGTTGTTGGGACACATAAGATGATACATGCAAAGTGCTTAAAACAGCATCTGGCACACAGTAATCTCTCAAAAAATGTTAGGTATTAGTATTCAATGATTGGTTAACATTTCTTAACACTGCCTCACTTCTGCTTATATCTGAGATGTCTTATAAATACAATTTACAAAAAGGTACCACTTCAGGACACATAAACTCAGGGCATATCTAGAGAGTGTTTTCTACGATCATAATTCCTAATTTACATTTTCACCATCAATGTATGAATGGGCCTATTTCACTGAATCCATGCCAAACTGGGTATTAGTTTTTAATCTGCTCACGGAATCATTATGAAAAAATTCAGTTAACAACTATCAAGTAGATCTTTTTTAATCCACAAGACACCAAACTCCTAAAAATCTAAAAATACAATAATTTACAGTTTATCCAAAGCTCGCACTGGTTTCATATTGTATCTATTACCTAAGTTAGATACTGATAAACCCATAAAAGAAGGAAGTAGGGGTTAAAATTTAGAGTAGAATTCCGAACTGTAAAAGATTGAGTATTTTTCTCCTCAAGAAAATGCAAAATACATAGATAGAAATAATACCAGGTCCTCAAAGCATTAAAAGCAATCGCTAAGTAAATACAAGAAAAGGAGAAATTAGACCATATTTAATAATACGTGGAACAAGGCTGCAATGAATATTTTTCCAGCAGTTGCCTAATGAAGACTTTTGGTCTACTTAATTCATCAAATCACTGCCATTTTAAAAATAAATCAAACCCAATCTAAATTTCCTTATTAAACTGAAAAATTAGTAGAGCATTTATGGGAAATGTTGCATGCTTTTTAAAATAAAATAAACTCTTCTTCCACTTTCTCAGCTTTCAAGTGTTTCAGGAGGAAAATTCTAAATGAGATGCTGACTACATTTATCCTCAAAATCCCTTCAAATGTCCCAGGTGATTTCATTTTCAATAGTGCCATAATTTAATACTATGCTGTTAATTATTTCCCTTTAATTCTTTTCAAATAGTTCTCATCAAAAAATCTGAATGAGTGCTTCATACTTTAAAAGGAAATCTGAGTAAAACCAAAAACTGAGTGAAGACACGCAGCTCCCCCTGCATAGCTAATAGTGTGGAAGGCAGGAGTGCTCAGGACCACTCCTGTCTTGCAGGAGCTGAACACTTCACAAAGGATGCAAGTCCCGCTCATGCAACAAGTCTCCAATGAGACAGAAACTGGTCTGTGAGAAACAGAAACAGCAGCAAGTCACAAAGGAGAAATCAAGAGTGTCCCCAGTGACAGGAGTGGCTCCAGGCAAACAGGACACTTCACTTAGACTGTGAAAAGTAGTAAGATTTAGACCAGCAGAAGGGAGAGAAACAAACATCCCACTACAATCTCTGTGCAACTCACAATGGTTCTTGTAAAAACAGACGCATTTCCACAGGCATGTCTCCTGGCTGATGATACGTAATATCACTGCTATTCCTGCCACTGGGTAATGTAAAGAGCAGATTTTATACTGCCCAGTTGCTTTGCAATCACTGTGGTCTAACTATGTAGTTCTTATAAGTAAGTTTGAACATTCTATTGCCTACACCCCCTAACCAGAAAGGGTTAAAAGGTATGTTGATAGGAGTAATTATTGTTGCTCTTGTTGTTATTATCAGTAATTATTTTAACTTTACTCTCAACAGTTGCTTTTTACCTAATCCTCATAAACAATTTCATACGGAATAGTATCAGAAAAAAATACGATGCAAGTACCAGAGGAGAGCTCAACCCATATCAGAAGAAGCAACCCAGTCCTGCAGAGAACAGGGCGGACTAAGACACCAGAAAGTGGCCTTCTTCACCACTTTCTCCATGTTTTTTTTCTTACTTTTGTGTTTTTTTTTTTTTTATATTATTATTAAAGTTTTCTGGGGTGACAATGGTTAATAGTAAAGTTAAATAGGTTTCAGGTCTACAATTCTGTAGTACATCACCTATATATCACATTGTGTGTTCATCTCCCAGAGTCAGTTCTCCTTCCGTCACCATATGTTTGACCCCCTTTACCCTCATCTACCACCCTTCTCCCCGCTTACCCTCTGGTAACCACTAAGCTATTGTTTGTGTCTATGAGTTTTTGTTTCTTCATTTGTCTTGTTCCTTTGCTGTTTTCACTTTTATATCCCATATATCAGTGAAATCATACAGTTCTCAACTTTTTCTGTCTGACTTATTTCGCTAAGCATAATAATCTCAAGATCCATCCAGGTTGCTGCAAATGGCATTATTTCATGTTTTCTTATGGCAGAGTAGTATTCCATTGGATATATATATCCTTCTTTATCCAATCATTTAAAATATACAATGGAGAAAAGAAAGCCTCTTCAATAAATAGTGCTGGGAGAATTGGAAAGCCACATGCAAAAGAATGAAACTAGACTGCTATCTGTCACCATGTACCATAATTAACAAAATGGATCAAAGACCTAAACATTAAGACCTGAAACAATAAATGGCATAGAAGAAAACATAGGTACTAAACTTATGGACCATGGGTTCGAAAAGGCTTTTACGGATTTGACTTCAAAGGCAAGGGAAGTAAAAGCTAAAATAAATGAATGGAATTATATCAAACTAAAAATCTTCTGCATAGCAAAAGAAACCATTTTTTCAGTTCATGGGCAACCCTGTACTAATTTTTAGGAACTCATTCACAGGATTCAGAAGACCGGGCAGCAGCCAAGGCCAGGGCAAAGACATCTAAAGGGTGGTGCATAGTAGAGGGTCCATCTTATAACAAACATGATGATTACTGGATTTCATCCCAACAGAAAGACAGGATGAGGCAGCACCCAATACAGCACCCACTGGAGCCCCACTCAGGGAAAAGTAACCCAGTCGATTTCAGGGCTAAGGAGATAGGCACATAATTTAGCCTGAAATAACTGAGAATTAGCCACAATATAGTAAAGCATCAACTTAGTCCACTATTATTACTCAAGCTCAAAACCACACACACACACACCCTTTTCCTATGTAATAGATAAAGAAACAACAGGGAAGAAAATTGACCACTAGGAGCACACACAAGCTGGTAGCAGAATAAGGAAGGGAACCCAGAGCCTTTCACATCTCCTTGAGCTCCATCTCAGCCATACATCTTCCCCGTCTCTTTCAAAAGGAAATTGAGAGTAAAATTCCCAAAGCATCTTCAGCCCTTGGCATAATATTCATCACTCCCTTCCAGACATAAAAACAACGAGAAAGATTTTATGCTTGCCAACAAGATTGCATGCTCTTTGACTCACACTGTCAGGCAGGAATTCTCAATCTTCTGAACAGGAAGTGCAACTGACATCTGGGTGGTTCAGCTCATCCTTGTACAAGGGTGTCTCAAGTGTTCCAAGGTTATGTCCACTAAACCCCAGCAGCACAATCAAAATCAAAATTGCCCCAACACACTTGCCAGGCTGCCTCTGACTGAGAATCACTGGGTCACTGAGCCACAGCTACTCACTCTGTTCCCCTGCCTGAGTCTCCATGCAATGCTTAATCATGCACTTTACGACATGGCACTTAATATGTCTGAGGACAAACTCAGACCCTCTCTACTCTTCCTCCAGCTGCTCTCTCTCCAGATTTCCTTATTTCTATAAATAGAAAGCTGCCTCAAGAGCTTTGAACTATCTTTGAGTCTTCCTCTCGCTCCCATATTTTATTTTCCATCTTGCCCTGCCTTTTCATTCCTGCTATTATCCCCTTGCCTGAAGGACTAAGATAGTGTTAAACTGGTCTACTGTCTCCTGCTTTAGTGCAACCAGAATCTCTGCCTGGCCTGTCTTCATCACAGCTCTATTTGTACATTGCCTGTGCTTAGAAATATTTCAAGGATTTCTATTGCCTACTGAACCCAATACCTTGCCCTAGCATTTGAGACTTTTCACAACACAACTCCAACACAACAACACATTACTCCCTCCAAAACCCCTCTTTTCCAGCCTGTGTATTCTTCCCCAAGTCGTTACCATCTCAGCCATATGCTTTCCCCATTTCTCCCAATAAAAGATGACACTGTATCCTTGCCACATTTCTAGCCAAATCACATCAGTTTTGGGGGTCTTGCTCACAAAGCCTTTCCAACTTCCCCAACATAAGATTTCTTTCTCCTTTCATCACATACACACACACACACACACACACACACACACACACACACACACATTACTTTGTATTTTATTACTCTAATATACTTTTTTTAAAACTCATTTTTTCCACTGTAGGGAAAAAAGTCTGTATTTGGGTTGTTCCACAAGTGATAAGAGCCTGATTTCCATTTGGAGACCCACTGTTCCCCCTCCTCTCAGTCCATTAGAATAGATGAGGCCTCCGCCAAGGCCAAGTGTGGAGCAGAAGGGCTCAGGCAGTCAGCACATCACATCCCCAGCCATAGTGACGGGTTCCAGTTGTGCGTGCCTGCTCCGAATTCCGCCTCCAGATTTTCTTCAGAGACTGGGAAGAGCACAGAGCAGGGAGGATGGAAAGTGGGATGGGCTGCAGGACACAGGGCAGAAAGGGGACAGACCTGTCCAACGTCTGCACTGCTCCACACAAATCCCAGTCCTACGGCTAGAGTTTCAGTCACATAAGTAAAAAAATATTCTTTTCTGGCTTAAAAAAGTTCGAAGTGCCTCCCAACCACAGTCCTACCTAAAACCTCCTTTCTATTGTTTGTGGACTTAAGCAAAACGAGATGTGACAATTACGTTCACGAACTCATCTTAGAAACAGTGCTAAACACCTCATTGTTGAATATCACTATGGTCACCTTTGAAGTACTCCCCCTGGGAAAGCTATGCATCAATGCCAGTGCCTAGTCCACCCTTCAAAGCAATTTTGGAGCTCTTTTTCTGGAATGGCCATCAGAGCTGTCGTCGTATTACCCTTGATGTCCTAAGTGGCATCAAAATGTCTTCCTTTCAATATTTCCTTTATCTTCGGGTAAAGAAAGGAGTCATTGGAGGCCAGGGAAGGTGCTGCAATACAGTTATTTGTTTCCTGGCTAAAAACTCCCTCACAGACAGTATCATGTGAGCTGGTGCATTGTCATGATGCAAGAGCCATGAATTATTGGCAAAAAGTTCAGGCCATTTTCATCTAAGTTTTTTTGTTGTTGTTTTTTTTTTCTTTTTAAAGATTTTATTGGGGAATTGGGGGAGGGGAACAGTGTTGGGGAATTAGGGGAGGGGACCAGCCAAGTGGTTGTTCTTCAGTCTTCGTTGTGGAGGGCACCAGTCGCCATCTGGCTTCCAGTCGGCAGCTTGTGGCCTCTAAGCTCAAGGTGCTGTGTTCAACCTTAGTTGTGGGTGGGCATAGCCACCATCCCATGTGGGAGTCAAACCAGCAGCTTTGTTGTTAAGAGCGCAAGCTCTATCCACTGAGCCATTGGGGCGGCAGCTCAGCTCAGGGTACTAAATTCAATCTTTAGTTGCAGGTGGGTGTAGCCCACTATTGAACAGGCAATCTTGTTGTTACACCAGCTGAGCCATCCTACCATCTGTTGGCACCTCAGCAACAGCTCAGCTCAGGCTCAGCATTCACTAGTCCATGTGGGAATCAAACCAGCAGCCCTGTTGTTCAGAGCTCGCGCTCTAAGCCAACTCCTAACCAACTGAGCCACTCGGCCAGCCCTTCATCTAAGTTTTCCATGCAGCCTTTTCAGCACTTCCAAATAGTAAACTTGGTTAACTGTCTGTCCAGTTAGTACAAATTCATAAAGAATAATCCTTCTGATATCAAAAAAAGTTAGCAACATCATTGCAACAAGTTCGAGAACTTAATTGTCGGATCTTGTATGTGTGACCCTTAATCCTGTTTGCCCACCATGCTTAGTTCCACCAGGTCACATGTACAGAGGCATATATTTTATTGTGTTTATTAATTGTCCTCAAGAAATACTTTTGACATGAATTTGAGGATATTAAATTGGGAGGAAATACACAATTTAATTTTATCCCTTTGTAGTCTCTCTAGTTAGCACCTTATCACTTGTAGTCAGTAGACACTGAAAAGCTTTAGCAAGTTTCAGGGAGGTTTTTTGTTTTGTTTTGTTTTGTTTTCAGGGCAGTGTCACTGGCTCTCATATGTGGGAACCGAACCGGGGCCTCCGGCTTCCCAAGCCAGCACTTAACCACTGCGTCACTCGGCCGGCCCTCAGGGAGGTTTTGCATTCACAATTAAACTCTTCTGTGAAAACTCATCCCTGTTTTCAGGATTACTTCAGCACTAGTGGCACATGGTAAAACAGATGTTTGGCAACAAATGTTTTTTTAAAAAGTCTTTCAAAGTCCACAAACTTGTTTCTCATGTCCAGACTTAGGTAGACTATCACAATTTTAGCTTGGCTTCCCTGATCCTTTCAATTACATAATAATTTCATCCTACTTCGAAGCTCCAGGCTTATTAGGAGCTGCCAAAAGAGATACGGTTATGCTTGTTCTGTTCAAGGCCTGAGTAAGCCTCACAGTTGTTTTTCATGTCCAGATCATAAATGCTTTGGAAAGCTAAGCACATATGTGACCTGCCACATTGTGATGTTGTAGACTCCCTCGTAGGGGAAATCAGGGGCAGACCGTGTCCTAAGAGACTTCACAGGGTGTCGCTCCTTTCTGGGGCTGGCTGACTCTCAGGTTCCAGTTCCAGCTCTCAAGCCTGCAAGCTCAGAAACCTATTTGTGGTAACCCACCAAGCTGGATGCATCTCCAAAGGGGAGCTTTCATAAAACAAGGTAATGACCAACATAGAAAATCAAAGCATCAATGAATTTAGTTTACAATAAAGCATAACTATCTTTAATTAAATATTAGGTATTAGAAAGCTATTAGTCATTATTAGAAAACATAAAGTTAATCGAATCACTATATTCTCTCCCGTAGCTAAGTTCATGGGGTACAACTCACAACCCTGAGATTGTTTTGGTGAACACTGAGATCAAAGAAAAAGGGATATAAATGCCCTTACAAAATGTACATCAGACAATACAGCTAAGGGGATGTTGTTCCTCTAAGGATCCAAGTAAACTGACCACATTCCCTCCCCATGGAGAGAGCTAACTGCACAGTGACCAAGCTCCCCCTTCTTCCATATGCTGTCTAACTATATTCTATTCGGAGACAGCTACATGATTTTCCAATCCAAAATAAAAATGTGGGGCTCCTTGTTCAAAAAGAGGGATAAAAGTGCCATTAAAGGTACTAAAATATAAAATGTTTCCTTGCATCCATGGTCTTTCTCTGTCAAGCTACCATGTTGTCTTTTATTTGTTATTTAATATCACACTCCCTTGAGTACAGACATACTGGGAACATAGGCCACCCCGAGGGTCTGTACCTTTCCCACTGGGACACACTCAGTACCTGGGTTGGGAGTGGATGAGAGGTGCTGAGTCACCTGCTGAAAGAAAGCACTGTGGTGGCACCAGCCCTGGGTAGGAATGACCACCAACTTTCTCTGCACTGAGACACCATGGGCCTGCACGTCAGATCCCAATACTCCCTGGTACCCAGACTTCCACAGGGGACAGATACTGAGAGCGGGTGCTTGATGGTGGGGTCAGGGCTAGGCTGGGCAGAACCAGGGCACCAGAGGATGGGGAAGCAGGATTGTCCCAGAGAGGCAGAGCTCCAGGTCCTGCACATGCCACTGACCCACCAGGCTTTCCTTACAAAAACACCAATTCAAAGAAAAAATTACCAAGAGTTTCAAGATAGCAACCACAGAGCACTGCGCCCCGAGCCCGGAGCCCTCCAGAGCTGGGTGGGCTACATGAGCCAGTCCTGTCTCTCTTCCTTTTCTTTTCTTCTAAATGTCACGGGGTATGCCACAGCTTCCACAAGCAAATATAGTCCAATTTTACCTACAGCTACAACGTGACAGCTTATCTCAGTAAAATTCTAGTTCCTCTTTAATTAACCAATTATTTTTAGACTGGTATTTTACAGGCTAAGCAACTTCTACAATGTGTATTGATTTGATAATTGAACTAGCAGAAGCATTCTTATTTACCTCATTTCCAAGCTTTACTACAGCCCCAAATACTGCCAACAAAGACAACTGGCCAAGCATAGCGCTAACAATGGACTGAAACATGCCTCAAGAATGTATTTATCTTCCTTATTCAATGGACTTAGTAAATCTCATGTACCTACATGCCAGGCGTCACGTTAAGCTCAGTTACAAAAATCAGGCACTCTATAAAACCTTGGAGAGTGCTCTGAAGTAGAGAAGGCAGACACGAAAGTAGGCCAGTTAGTCTGATAAGTGCTGTGGAATCATTTGCACAAAGGAAGGGCGTCTGGCCAGACGGGTGGGGTGAAGTGAAGGCTTCCCAGATCTTTTCCATTAAGTAGTGGGAACATTTTCCCCAGGAAAACTAATAGCACCCTGGACTTACACATTGCTTTTCCTACAAACTTGCAGAATCTATTAGGTGAGAATATGCCACCATCTCTGAAGTATGAGGTGGGTCTTGCCAAAAAAAATCAAACCATAATCTGCTCAAGCCTCCAAACCCAATTACCAATTTACAAGAACTACAGGGGACAGGGGACCATATTAATCTAACCACAGGGGAGGCAGTCAGCAAATTCCAGACACATATATTAAATAGTTGCCTTATAGGCATTTAAATCATGTATACAAGAGTCACAGGGCGTAAGTGAAACATCTTGTGAATAGTAACAATGTTTATATTACTAATTTATTACACAAGGCCAGCATATTTTCAAATACTAAATATGATCATTTATTCTAGCACCATAGTTTGTACATGATAGCCAGTCCAATATCTGCTGAATTTATTCCTTCAATTAGGAATTCTGCCATAGATGATGCTTTGTCTGGCCTTTCGAGGCTGTGCTGTGCTAAGGTGATATCACCTTGGCTGAGCTGGAACACTCCATTTGCCCCTTTTCTTTGTTCCCTTCTGCTATCTGAAATTTAGACATAAAATTGAGTTATCAACCACTTTTGTTGAAGGCTGACCCACCTTAAAGCATCATCTTGAAATACAGCCAAGGCTATAAAACATTTCTAGAGACAGAAATGTTTCCAGGAAATTGAAAAAAACAACACTGAAATCAATGTTTGCAAATAAAATCACAAAATCACAGCCTGCACATAAGTAGGACTTCAGCTCCGCGTACTGCCAGCTGGAATCTGTTTGGGGCCTACATTTTTACTTGTCCTGGAAACTCCATTATGATGAGTTACAATCTAATGGCCACGGCAGAGAAAGGCCAAGTGTTTGTTAGGAACCCCCACAAAAATCTGTCCAAACTGTATTACAGGCAAAAGGATAGTCTCAAAAGAAAAACAACCTTCAAACGTCATCAGGTGTCCTCACTGGCTATAAAAACACTGTATCGGAAATGGGGAGACAACCACCATTCTAGTGAGAAGGAGCAAATCATAGCTTCAGTCTTTCTTTAAGTTCTTGGCATCACACTGCTGAAAGACACAGTGGAAAGGAAATCTAGACACCTGGGTTCAAGAGTCAGCCATCCACTGAAAGGAGATCCCAACTTGATCAAGTCACTGCCCCCCTCCGGGACTCAGTTTCTTTTCTTTTTTTTTTTTAAGAATTTTATTAAAATATAGCTAATATACAATATTATATTAGTTTGAGGCATTCACCGTAATTATTCAACATTTATATACCTAAAGAAGTGATCGCCATAAGTCCAGCAACTATCTGACGCCGTACCATGCTATCACAATATTATTGACTATATTCCCTATTCTGTACATTACATCCCCATGACGAATTTGTTTTATACCTGGAAACTTGAACTTCCTATTCCCCCTCACCTTTCCTCCCCTTTTAAATTTTTTAAATTACAGTTGACATTCAATATTTTATATTAATTTCAGGTGTACAGCTTAGTGGTTAAACATGGGCCTCAATTTCTTTATCATTAAAACAAGACGGGGCTACCCAATCTGCAAGGTGCTTTCAGAATCCAATGTTATAATCTATGACATTCATTCAAATATCTGGGTTTTCCATTTTTAGCCCTTTCACCCTTCCTACTTAGAAAAACCCTTCCTCTTTCATCTTCTCACCAACCTCTATAATGTGGTTGAAATTGACATCTACTATTCTGACCATTCCCTTTTTTAAAGCCCTCCCATAAAACCCTCCAACATGTTTTCCATGGTGAACTCTACACCACCACTCTGTGTGGCCCCACCACTTTGCCACCCTCACTTCCCAAATATCCCTGTTTTATCTTGTTTCAGGCAGGCAAACACATCTGACTCATTTCCAAAACAGAACTCCTTCATTCTGCAGGCATGTGCTTATGAGTTGACATACAATAAATAAAGTACATTGAGGTCAATGATCAATATCCAGATTCCAAATAGGCCTGGACATTTTCAATCCAATCTCAACACAGTCAGGTTACCTCAGTTGTCTCCTAGCCACCTGGTTTTTGTAAATGAAGTTTTACTGAAATACAACCACATGCAATCATTTCCATAAGGGTGCTTTCTCACTATAATGGCAGAGTTCAGTAATTGTAACACAGACAACACGGCAGGCAAAGCCTAACATATTTACTATCTAGCTCTTTACAGAGGTCAGCACCCCTGCCCTAAATGGATGTGTGGCAAGCCTAGCACTAATCCGATCTTCCAGAGACCCTCCGGATAAAGGAAGTCCTGAAGGAAGAATGGTAATTAACATTTATTGAGAATCTACTACGTGTGGGACACCATGCTAGCTTTTTACCACTTTGTGCCTAAGTAGCGGTACTTCCTTCACAACACTAGACTACATTCCTTCAGGGCAGAACGTGAAGTTCTCTTTATAACCCGTTTCTAAAAACTAGCTGGTATTAATCAATGCACACAGCAGACACTCAATATATACTTGTTGAAATGAATTACATAAAGTAGGTCCCCATTTGCAAGACTCATTCATACCATTCCAGAATAAGCAAGGTGACTGCCTTACCATATCAAAAAAATTTGTTAAGATAATGTCACAGTCTAGTTAAAGTCATTCAACAACAATTATAATTTTTAAGAGTCAGCAGGAAAATTCAAGAGACAGTCATTATATATAATTCCACAAATGTTTATGACATACTGTATTAGATTGCTAGTGCTGTCATAACAATGTACGACACACTAGGTGGCTTACACAACAGATATTAATTTCTTCACAGTTCTGGATGCCAGAAGTCCAAGATCAGGGTATGGGCAAGGTTGGTTTCTCCTGAGGCCTCTCTCCTTGGATTGTAGATGGCCGTCTTTTCCCTGTCTTCACATGATCTTTTCTCTGTGTGTATGTGTGTCCTAATCTCCTCTTCTTACAAGAACATCAGCCGTACGGATTACAACCCACCCTAATAACCTCATTGTAACTTAATTATCTCTTTAATGACCCTATCTCCAAATAAAATCCACTCTGAAGTACTGAGGGCTAGGGCTTCAACATGAATTTTGAGGAGACACAATTCAGCCCATAGAACACATACGTACTCTGTGTCAGACACTAGGATGGGGTTAGGAATATAAAAAAGACCAGAATACCATCATTGCTTCATCCACCTTGCTAGTACTTAACTTTTCATCATCATTCATGTGTTAGTTTCACATATGCAGCAATCTAAGGACAGAAAATTAGTAGACACCAAATCAAGTTTCATCCATGTTGTAGCATGGATTTCCTTTTTTAAGGCTGAACAATATTCCACTATATGTATATATCACATTTTCTTTATCCATTCACCCAATGATACTTAGGTTGCTCCCACATCTTGAGTATTGTGTATAACATTGCAATGAACATGGGTGTGAAATTTCTTTGAGATCTTATTTTCAATTCTCTTGGATATATACCCAGAAGTGGACTTGCTTGATCATATGTTAGTTGTACTTTCAATTTTCTGAGGAATCATGAGACTGGTTTCTGTAACAGCTGCACCATTTTCCCTTCCCACCAACAGTGCACAAGAATTCCAATTTCCCCACAGTCCCGACAATAGTTGCTGTATTTCTGGTTCGTTGATAATGGTCATCCTAAGGAGTGTGAGGTGATGTCTCGTTGTGGTTTTGATTAGCATTTCCCTAAAGATTAGTGATGTTAAGCATCTTTTCATGTTCGTTAACCATTTGAGTATCTTCTCTGGAGAAATATCCATCCAAGACTTTTGTCTTTTTTAAATTAGATTATTTGGGTTTTTTGTTGTTGAATTGTAGTTCTTTACACATTCTGGATATTAACTCCTTACCAGATATATGGTTTGCAAATATTTTATTATTCTTTAGATTGCCTTATCACTATTCCTTATCACTATTCCTTTTAGAACTTTCTAAGTTTGGTGTGGTTCCATGTGTCTATTTCTGCTTTTGTTGCCTGTGCCTCTGGTGTCACATCCAAGAAAGCAATGCCCAATTCAATGTTATGAAGCTTTTCCCTTATGTTTTCTCCCAGGAGCTTTCCGTTGGGTTGTCAGAAAAGTCATGACGTATTCTTTCTGGGTTTTTTTGTTGCAAAAATGCATCATGACTTTTCTGACAACCCAACAGTTTCAGGCTTACGTTTAGGTCTTTAATCCCCTTGGATTTTTGCATATGTTGAAGGTGACGGTCCAGCTTCATTCTTCTGCATGTACATATCCAGTTGTTCTAACACCATCTGTTGAACGGTCTGTCCTTTCCCTACTGTACCTCCTTGGCACCCTTGTTGAAGATAATTTGGCCATATACTCGAGGTTTATTTCTGTCTAAGGCCCTCTTTTTTAACACACATGAAACAAAACTGTATTCTTCCTGTATATTGTTTTGTAATCTGCTTTTCTTTCATTTAAAAATATATAACAGGGCCGGCTGAGTGGCATGGTGGTTTAGCGCTGGTTTGGGAAGGCAGCGGCCTCAGTTTGGGTCCCATATCTGAGGGCCAGTGACACTGCCCTCAAAAATAAAATAAAAAAATAAAATAAAATAAAAAATAAAAATATATAACAAATGTTCACTTTCTCCTTTAATTATAATTATTTTCTGTTATTTTAAAAAGCATTTTGCCCTGATTATGAAAGGAATAATGCTCAATGTAAATGAGAAAGGTAAAGAAAAAGTATAGGGCTGGCCAAGTGGCGTGGTAGTTAAGCGCTGGCTTGGGAAGCCGGCGGCCCTGGTTCGGTCCCACATGTGAGGGCCAGTGACACTATCCTCAAAAAAAAAAAAAAAAAGAAAAAGTATCAATAACCAGTCATCCCATGGCCAAAGATAACCACTGCCAACAGTCTGATATATTTGTCCAGAACATTTTTCTCTTCCAGGGAAGAAAATCTTTTTCCAGATTGTAATCTGACAAATGTTAACTGATATCCTACTACTTTACAGTCACTACACTTCAGGTGCAGAGCCTGGAGATACAAATAAACCATCTTCTAAAACAGTGCCAGCATGAAGAAGGCACTCCAATGCTTGCTGAATAAATGAATGAGGGAATGAATGAAGAAGTCTGTGACCCCAGTGAATTTATGGTCAGGCCAGTTAAGGAGCAAACAAGTAACAAAAATGACTACAGAACAGAATGATAAATGTCATAACATAGCTATGGCCAGTGATAGGAGGATCAAAGCACAGAATAATACTCAAAATATTAGGTCATTTCCTCCAGAAAAGATAGTGCCTGCTCTGAGTCTTAAAGGAGGGTACAAGAAGACAGCCAGAGGTACCCTAGTCGGGACCCCGTCTCGTTTTGAGAGCTGTTACTTTCTACCCTAATAAACTGTCCTCTGCTACAAACTTTACCTCTCTGGTCCGTGTCTCCATTCTTCGGCTTCAGGAGACTATGATTCCGGCACAAGAGAAATATTCTACATCATTAGGGGTCTCGCCCGGGATGAAAGAGAGGTAAATATGATCTGTGCTTTTCTGTTTGCCTTGCCCACTCGTGGGCCTTCAACAATATTTGGGCCTCCGACAGCCAGATAAAAACGACTAGCATGGCTGCCAATCTTACGACTTGGAGGACAGGCTTAGCAGAAGGGCTCTGGTTAATCCCCTCCAACACCGAGTCAGAGGAATGTTGGCCTTAGCCCGGCAGCCTTCTTTCTTGGGGAAAAGAGGGGAATCCGAGGACAGCGCGAGGTTGGGGTGAACGACTCTTGGATGCATCTGAGGAACTCTGTGGTCACGGCGACTCTGTGACATGATTCGAAGGCTCCCTGGGTCTTCCTCTGACCCGACAGCCCTAAGGGTGCGGGCCGATGGCTCTCCTTTTCCCTCCCCTCTCTGCTACTCTGCTGCCTTTCCTTTCTACGAGAAGGCTAGATACTAGCGTGTGGCTAGGTTGTGGGCCTTTGCAGGCAACTGAGGGACCCTCGGCCAAGGCCACTCTGAGGTAGAGTCCAAAGGCCACACTGGTCCCTGCTCAGCCCGACTGCCCATAAGTGTGCTAGCAGAATGCCTCCTCCACCCTTACTGCTATTTTCATCCTGACACTATCTCTCTCCTCAACCCCTGAGACGCTGGTCTGGGGCCCCTTCCCTGTGAGAACTCTTCAACACTCCACGCCAGCCTCAAGACATCAAAAAAAAAAGGCTGTCCCTCCTCCTCCTGTGAGCCATCAGCCGACCTAACTCCCGGAGGGGACGGCCTCACACTGCTGCCTCAAATGCATCTCTGCTTACAGACCACCCACTGGCTGGCTACCATGGCCTCCACCAGCACAACCACCTCATCTGGATTCACTCATCTACCGTGCACTGTTAGAACCCCTCTGGACGAGCCCTAACTGCGGGTTCATACTTCTTCCCTCCTCAGCAGGAAGCAGCCAGAGCGGTCGGTAGAGGGAATCAGGGTGAAAACCATAACAAAAGCCAGGAGAAATCATTTTAATAGCTGACTGATAGGTTTAAGACACAGGACCCCACCAGGAGGACAAACTTGGGAGGGGACGGAGGAAATAATTTTTCAAAGACAAAGAAGTCAGAAGGTTCACCTCCAAAGCGGGCATTAAGACAGGTTAACTAACGTGTTAGTATCTTATAAGATAAGACTGTCAGGAGTCCTTTCTTCAACACCAGTCTCTGCTAACATGCTCCTCTCAGACCAGAGACATTGATTAAGCTCTCAGGAAATTATACAGTTTGGAGAAAACGCCTCCTCCAGGCTAGGCAACGATGTAAATCTGATAATAGTGCCCAGAGGCCCCCCTTCCCAGACATACAAAAGGTATAAAAACCAAGGCTTTTGCCCTAACTAGTGGGCACCCCAGTTGGGACCCCCCACCCTGTTTTGAGAGCTGTTATTTTCTACTCTAATAAACTATCCTCGTCTATAAACTTAAAAAAAAAAAAAAAAAAAAAAGAAAGGAAGACAGGCAGAAAAAGAAGCAAAGGACAAGTTGTCAGGAGGAGCAATTTATCATCAAAACCAAATCAACAAACAAAAATAAAGGCATAAGAGAGTACGGCATGTTCAGAGAACTGCAGAATTCATCTGCAAGGAAAGGTAACGGTGAGTGTGCATTTGTGCATCTGTGAGTGTGCACGTGTGTGTGCATGTGTGAACGTGTTTTGAGGATGGAGGAAGTGTGTGGCTAAACAGCAACCAGGAGGCTGATGAGGCATGAAGAAGCCAAATCATAGAGGACTTTCAATATGCCCTAAAGAGTTTCAACTTAATCTTGAAAACTAGGGAAGCCACAGAGTGACTGAAGCACAGAAGTTACATATTCAATGTGGTAAACAGTCCTCTGGCTGTACTTTGGGTGGGTGACAAGATCAGAGGCTATTAGAGGTTCTACTGCAAAATTCTAAGTCAAAAGTGACATAGGTCTGACTCAGCATGGGGACAGTAAGACATGGGGGTGGACAGAGTTATCAGTTATTAAGGAGGAAGGGCCAACAGGGCTTGAGAGCAATTGACTGCGTGAGGGTACTGAGTGGAGGAAGAGTCGAGACAAACGCTAGTCTTCTGAAGAGCAGAATCACAAGAGAAAAGGCAGTTGGAGAAGAGAAAATGTAAGAAACACACCATTCGGGGCATGTTGAATGTGAAATATCTGTGAATTGAAATGGAGATCTCCAGAAAGGTATAGCTCAGAAAAGCTGAGTTCGGGGCAGAGCACCTAGTTGAAACCAGGAAGAGGAAAAGATCAGGCCAAGAACAGAAGAGGAAAGAACATCAGTATGTAACAGGGGACTGGGGAAGAGACTAGGAAGACAGCTGGTCAGAGAGATGGTAAGGAAAATAAGGACATAACACCATAAAAGCCAAGGTTGTAAAAACTATTGATTAAAAAAATTAAAAATGAGTTTTAAGAAGAAAAAATGTGATCAACAGTGTGAGGGGAGAAGATACTTAGAAAAATGGAGAAAGTACAAGACTTGTACAATAAGTAAAAAGTAGAAATTCTCAAAATACAGAAAGATAAACCCCTGAATCAATTCAGACTAGCTCTTTCACCACATCACGCTATTCCTATCCCTTACCGATACCAAATACAGCATCTATAATTTCCCCACCTATATCACAAATAGTGTCAGAAACCAGGGTGGTTCTTGTGATTTTGTAAAAGGTGTGGTGGGATTCTAGATCCAGATTCTAGCTCTGTGGTTCCTGTGATAGCTGAGTTCTTTTGGGAGGCAGAATCCAGCCAAGGCCTTAGTTCCTGTGGCCTTTTATTTGGGGGGGGGGGGCAGGAGAGAGAGAAAGAGAGAACTAGAAAAAGGAGGAGGGGGAAAGGGAGAAGAGAGAGAGGAAGGAAAGACTTAACAGAAAGGCAAAGAGCAATTCAGACAGTGAGAAAATGCTCTGGTAAGGCTCCACACGGCCTCAGATGGGATCACACATTTCTGCATGCAGTCAGTGGCATTTCTGTAGCTCTCCACAGCCTCCCCACTGAGCTGCTTACATGTTTCCCAACTTGAACACTGGCAGTGGGGCTGATCAGTGAGACAGAGCTTCTCATTAGGTCCGGGTACAGAGAGGGTGGCCAAGCTTCCTATCATCATAGGCTGTAAATGCAATCCCTCTGGGCTCAGAGAAAAACGATGATTTTGGAAAACCCTCAAGCCCATGCACTCTGCCAGCATTACACAAGAGTGCTCCTAACAGATAAAAAAAATAAAATCAGCGGCAACAATGAGCATCCTCTCAGGGCCCAGGGTGTGGGCGGCAGCCTTCCCCTGGAAGGGACAGGAATGGGAAGGAGGCATGTGAGATGAAGCACCTTAAATTAGTACTGCAGCCTCTGCTCTATTTTTAGAGAGGCTTAATGAATGGAACGATATTTTAACCTGGTAACCAAGAATGGGACCCAGCATCCAAGGGAACTACTGAATAAAAATAGAAATGCTCAGTGTCCACCCCACATCTGTGTGATTCCAAATATAAATTCAGAAAATTCAAGCAGTTTTACCTCTACTCGTTCCCTTATTAGGAAAGTAGGGCTAATATTAAATCCTCAAACCCAGGATTTAAATAAAATGCTATTATTGCCAAAGTGGTGCTATGAAAGATGGAATTATCACTACATCACCGATCTCTGGCTGATTAACACTCAGGCTAGCTCATGAAAAATGGTCCCTTCTTCATTCCCGGAAAAATTTAACCCTATCCAGACCTTGCTTACTGATGTTCCAATATGTTGAAGCTGAGATTTAAGCCTTGAAGTGGAACCAAATCATGCTCTCCAGGGAAATGAGTTGGCTATTCTGTCACAGCACCTGCAGAAGGGTTCCACAGAAAACTGCCTTAAATTACATCCCACACCAGGCAATGCCTTCTCAGACAACTTGACTTTGACACAGATGTCTCCTAAGACAGAGGCCAAATATTGGAAGAATTTAATCATTTCGGAACTGTAGTACTGACCATCAACGGATGGCTCAAATAATTTGATACTGTTGTAAGAAAAAATTTTCACATAAAAACAGCAATACCATTAGATCAATATATTTACGAGGCAGTATTCCCAGGAGTACATCTATCCAATATGTATCAGCTTTAATAGGAATCCTTAGGTCTTACTAGACACTTGTATTCTTAAATTAGCTGGCTAGGAAATATGAAGAAGCCTTAGTTCTTTATTCGTCTCATTTGTTTTGTTTGTTTTTAAAAATGTCCTAGAACTAAATATTAATAAATGAGATAATTTCAAAGTCAATGATGATTCTGAAAACTCATTTACTATATGTATTTCATTTTTAAAATGGGAACATGCCTGTGCATATTCTAGATTGAGAAGTATTCAACAAGACTATCATTATCACATTAAGCGATACATCTACATGCATGTAAGTCAGTTTACTCATATTCTCCAAAGAGCCTCTTATTTTTCAAGGGTATATTATAGGGAACAGGGTCAAATCCCTCTTATATCTAAAACAAGAAAATACTCAATTCCCCTCTTACAACAAACACCAGTAAGAGTTAAAGAATATCAGATCATATACTCTGACAAATATAAAAAAATATGTATGTGCATGGGAAAATGTTCATTCCCATATACATGCTTAAAATAATAAAAAGCACATTTCAAAACAACATATACAATAACATCCTAATTTTATCACGAAAAATATACATATACACATATAAACACATATGCCACATAAAGCATACTTGTTTCCATATAAAGCTAAGGGGGAAAAGGAATAAAATTAATTTCTCCAAAATGTTATCTCTAAATGGTTGGATTGCTAATGGATTTTTTTAATTTTTGCCTTTCAGGATTTTCCTATTTTTCTACAATGACATGACTTTTAAAGTCAAAATAGCATCTAACCTTGTGTAATACAGTGTGGCTATCAAATGAGAGGATACAAGACTCAGTGTCTACATGTAGTAAGCATTCAAAAAAAATTAATTGAAATATTCAATGCATAAAAGCGCATACAGACATAAGTAAATTAAAAAGCAAATGATAAAATATTACCTACAGTTGGCTTGTAAGTTAAAGATAATTACAAGGAATAAATGCACTATAATTTCAGATTAGCTCTCCTAAGATTTCACTTAAGATGAATGCAATACTAACAGGACTAAGAGAAAACTTCTTGAAGATTTTTTTCAAATAGGTGGGGAAAATCTCTGAATCTGGGTGGAAATTCACTGGGTAGAAACTCAGAATTTCAAGCTTAAAATACATAGTATATGCTCCCATTTTACATAGTATATGCCCCCATTCAATGTTTAAAATAAAAATAAAATGTTTAAAATAAAATCTCTCAAGAAAAGCTATTTAACATATTTTAAAATGTTGCAAAGTAAACAGAGAAAGGCAAATGTTTATGTTTGAGAGTAACATTCCTTAATTGAAAACATGCAGATCATCACAGAATGTTCCAGAGGAACGGTACACGATGGTCGGCAAGCCTGAGTGTTGCTTTGTTACCCAATAGGAACAATACAGGCTGGACCATCTTTCCAAACTATGAGTTCCCGTGATGCCAGGCACAAATGCAATACACTGGTGCTAATATAAGAAACATCAATTGACTTTTCCTATAGATATGTATACACAGAGGGTGCCAAAAAAATGTATACACATTTCAAGAAAGGAAAAAAACTGTATTAAAATTGTAATACTCGATATATGCTAATAACAAAAGATGAATACAAGTCATGTGTATACATTTTTTGGCACCCCCAGCATAATACATATGTATATCAATTCTCATGTGTTTATATTCTATCAGTATGACTAATCTGAAGCATTTCTGATAATGATCACACTCATATTCTTTTTACAGCATGTTTTCCTCCAAATCTTGAGCCCTTTTTCACTCTTCATTTGCCAATGAATTTCCACTGAAGTTAAAAATAATACAATTTCCAATTCAGATTTGCATAGCACTTTTCTTCCTAGGAGCTTAGGTTGCTTTACAGTTAGTCTCAAATCTGTTAAATCTTTGTGAGATAATGGTATGAAATACTACATAAGCTCACTGGCCTGTAAATCAGAGTAAATATTTTTCCCAAAAGTTCACTGCTGAAGAGTGATGGCACTGAGAATGCCATGTTTTTTTGGTATGTTACTCAAACGTTAACCCGGTTTTTCTCCATTCATCTATTCTACATCACAGCAATTATTAACTATAAATATAGCAGTTATTCATTTTTCCCGAGCATTTATTGAGTGCCTACCACTTGCCGTACAGCATAAAAGGCTGGGGGAATTGCACTAAATGATGAATGAGCCTTGGTTACCTGTCTTTTAGGAATTCTGAGTTAAGTGAGGACAACAGACTCCCAATTGATAGATCAATATAAGCCAGACTGGCTTAGAGCCCAAAGGAGGGAGAAATGTGGATGCAACAGTAGAAAGTATATCACATCTTACTGCTAATTCTAGAATCTATAGATTCCCCTCAGATATGCCTGCTGAAAATGTTCAGACCACACCGTCCCCTTAGGATTTCCTAAGGTAAGTGAGCTGGATTTCCTGGCTTCGTTTCTGCTGCACTTTGGTTTGGCCCACCTTTATTCCTAAAGCAAACAAAGCTTTCCCCCCAGGAAAGAAACCCAAGCTGTGACATTTAACTAGAAAGCCACTCCTTACGATTAAACACGTATGGGCAAATATCAAGTTTGCACTCAGATACTGGAGATTTTCGGTTCTTTATCTTTGCATCTCAGGGCCCATCTTAACATCTAGCACAGTAAAATGGGAAACGAATGGTTGTTGACTGAATGAATTACAAAGCCACTATTAGACACTGATAATGGACCAACTAACCAGGGAGGTAAAGACATCTTGGGACATCAAGAGCTACTGTCACCCATGATAATCAGAAGTTGAATGAATATTACAACCTGTTTTTTTTTTCACTGAACATTCTAGCATAAGTATTTCCTTTTCTCATTTAATTAAAAATTCTCAGCATGTGTCATTTTAGAAGCTATGTAAATATCTTATTGCATGACTACATAATTTTCTAACCATTCTCATTTTTTTGGAAATAGCCCCAAAGATTCTTTTTATTTTTATGCATAATATTATGGTGAACATTTTTGTGCATAAAGGTTTGTATGTATTTCTTATTATTTCTTAGAAGAGGAATCCAGAAGTAGGATTTTGAAAGGTCACATATTTAAAGTTCATATGTACTGACAAACTGCTTTCCAAAATAGCTTGAATTTATTCTTACTGTATAAAAATACTAGTTTCACTGGACTTTTGCCAGCATTCTTGATTTTTTAAATCAATGTTAGTTTGCTAAGTTACACACATTTGACAAATAAATGGAAATAATGTTCTTTGCATGTAACAATTTCAAAGCAAGGGGACCCTGAAAAGACTTGAGAATGCATTGTGAAAATAGGCTATTTATACATGGGCTTAACTTAGAAAAATGGTGCTGGATTTATTCTTAGAATCCACAGATAGTTTCAGACATCTTTTATCTTCACTGATAACCTTCTCAAAGGCAAATTTAGAATCCCTCGCTATGTAAATGTTCATACTGCATTGAATTCTGGGGTTTGCTTCTCACTCTTGGACTCAGCAACATATTAAATGCATGCTTTTTTTTTTGTTTTTAGAGGCCAGTGTCACTGGCCCTCACATGTGGGATCCAAACCAGGGCCGCTGGCAACCGAAGCCAGCTCTTTACCACCGTGCCACTCGGCCTGCCCTGCATGCAATTTTTTAAAGGGGCAATAATTAAATTTTTTAAAAGTACTTAATAAACATTAAATATACATGTTGATCAAACCCCCAATACCTCCCTAAAGAACTCAAGGGACTTCCAGAAAGTTCTTTTTCTCATGGGCTTTGTTTATTTTAACTTCATTGTTCTTAACCATTCTGAGTTAAGGATTATGTTGCATGCCCATTCAGAGGGATCTGACTTTGTTACAATAAAGTTCACTTGTGTTACATTTCTACTTTTTTCTGTAGGCATATGATACCAGTTGGAATAATGAGTCTAAGATTTCATTTTATTTCAAATTCTATTATGTATTTTGTTTCAACATTAAGCATCCCTAAAAATATAAAAAGATATTGTAAACTCCTTGCTGATAATTGAAATTCTCAAATGAATAATGCTATCTCTATGACACCAAGTTGTGAGAATTAAATGATGTAATACATGTGAAAACATTCTAAAGAACTATAGAACTTCCTTTCTTCAAGTTTTTCACTAAGATCCAGCACTTTTAGAAAGAAGAAAGACCAGGGCTGGCTGAGTGGTGCATTGGTTGAGAGCTGGCTTGGGACACCAGCGACCTGGGTTCAGATCCCACATATGAGGGCCAGTGACACTGTCCTCTACAGCTAAGATGATGAACAGCAGCTCCACCATCCAGAGGCCGGCGACCAATCTGCCTCATCCGGGGAAGAGCACAATGATGATACCAACATGGGCCAGTGAAGCGACATCCTCCACAACTAGACTGAAGAACAAAAGGACAGCAACTTGTCTGTTCCCCTTCCCCAGTTCCCCAACGCTGTTCTCCTCCCCCAATTCCCCAATAAAATCTTAAAAAAAAAAAAAATACATCTCATAAAAAAAAAAAAAAGACCAGCATACAATGTGATATAACTCAATATAAAGTGACCACAGTTCCCCATCCCATGACCTAAACACAACACAGGCATTAGCAAATCTCCTTAATACATAAATACAAAAAATATATACATGCATACTTACATATACAAAATCTTTCACTATCAAAAGATGTGAGTATTTCCAATAATTTTCATAAACACAATCCCCACTACTAGGAAAAAAGACCAAAAGCTAATAAATTAATTGCTGCTGCCACTAAAAGAGTGAATGGTAGATTTTTGGGCTTCACAGAAGAGTAAAATTCCAAAAACATTTTAGACTAACATATAATAACTTTTTTTTTCTTTTTTGAGGGCAGTGTCACTGGCCCTCATAAGTGGGACCAGAATCAGGGCTGCTGGCTTCCCAAGACAGCGCTTAACCACCGCACCACTCAGCCAGTGTTATTTTGTCAAAGTTATTTAAGAAAAACTAGCACAATTAATGTCAATTTTACTTTAGCATTTAATTCCTTAAGTTGAATAACCTCAGCTTTAATAAAAACTCAGTATATTGTCCATGTTTTTCTAAACTCACAAAAACATTGTCTCAGAATAGCACTGGAAATGACTTACCCAGACTATACTGGATTTAAGGACGGCCACTGTCCCCTCCACATCTCTCTCCATTTCTTGACCACATTTCCCCTGCTGCTACTTCTTTTTGTTCTCCACCCTTTCTCTGACAATAGAGCAGTCACCTACCCAAAACTCAATACCAAAAACCAAGGTCAAGCGAGGCTTGGCATGAGGGGCACAATGTCCACAGAGAGGGCAAATTTCCAACAGCGAGGACATCCCTAATTTTCCTCCCCTAAATTGGCTGGGCTAAACCAGTTCCAAAAGTAAAGGTTTTTCTCTTTGCAATGTAAAGGTAGAGAGGGATAAGGAGGAAAGATAAAATTACTTAATAATGACGTAATGAAACCACCTACTTAATTTAATCCTTAAAAATTTCATCTCAATGATCAATAATAATAGCAATGGTTTTTATATTTTATTTTCTACTATTTGTCTTCATTTAATCAACTCTGGTAGTGTAGGGTTTTGTTTATATATTTGTTTTACTCCTCCTCCCTCCCTCCCTTCCTTATTTCTTACAACCTAATTGAACTACACACCATACTATAATGGGTATTTGCAGTAAAAATGTGAATCAGGAAATTATTGTTGCGTTACCTTCTCTCAGAGAGAAAATATGCTACAGATACAAGGTCAAACAAAAATACATTATCATATTCACATATCTTAGGGTCCCTAAATGATACAAACATTTTCAAACTTGTACAATCCAAGAGGAAAATGGATACTGGAGTACATCCCAGAACAGCTGATTCTTAGTCTATTACACATAATTGCACCCTCTCCCTCTACTGTGGAATAATCCCCTCCATTCCACTGCTGCTCAGATCCCATGACTATTCCTCCTTTCATTCAACAAGTGTGTGCCAGGCATTGTTCTAAGGAACAATGGTGAGCAGAAGTAGTGATGGTCCCGGCCCACTGGAGCTTAATTTGGGTGGGAGAGGCCTGCTCTTACGCAGCCTTTATCATCCCAACACCAACAGGCAGTGGAGTGTGAGCATGGGGCAATGTCCTCAGGCAGGTCCACTGCTAACATTTGCATGGCTCAGGGCGAGAGTACAAATAGAGGCTCACCTCCATGTCTAAATATTTAAAGGCTATAAATTAAGCTAATAAATTTGTCCTATTCTCCTACCTTGACCTTCAAAGTGGCCTGAAAGACCAAGTATGAATTGAGAATCCTAGCCAGAATATGGGGTGCCACAGATGCCAGGCACCCTTCTCTTTCTACCCCCAGGTCCATTTAAGACTTTACCTGTGTATACTTATGGGCACCCGATCCAGCTCTTGAAGTTTTATTCACACCTCCTGCAAATAGCTACCTCTTAGACACTCCCTCCTTGTGCCTAAGGGTATGAATACTAGCTTTGTGTCCCCGTCTGTCCTCAATAGGAACACCCACAAAGAGCCCCAAGAAGGCCCTAGGAGTAGGCTTGGGGCTATGGGGCAGGGAAATCCAGTACCCATAGTGCCCAGAGGGTGTTCCAGAAAGCAAGGCACAGGCTCCAGGTGGACACATTGCTTGACCATGTGGACTCCTTGCCCTATGGAGACTAGGGTGGGGAAGGAGGGCCAGAGGAAGGGCCTCTGACTAGTTCTAAGGACAGTAGTGTGTTCACAGAATAGAGGCAGGAGATTCAATTTTTCAGTATCATCGAAGAGCAGCATTGCAAGGAAGGGGGAAAAAGGAGTCAGGGGCAAGGGAAATAAAACATACCATCCTGATGCCACCACCTGAGCGCCACCGGCTTCCCCACTCTCCTGTTTCTCCACCCAGGCAGTCAACAGCAGCAGAGAGAAGGAAAGAGGCAGAGACCCAGTACTCTGCTGTTGCAGATTAGCATTTCCCTATAACAGCTGAGTTGAGTACACAGCCCAGAAGAATCAGGTGAAAAGAAAGGAAATAAGAAGGGAGGTGGAAGGAAATGTGTTTATTAAGCTTCTACTCAAAGCTGGTCCTGTCCAGTTCAGAGGGACAGAAACACAAACACAAAAAATTCCAACATAAGAAGTGTTTAAAAAGTTGTTTATTAAATTATACAATTTGGGGCAGAGATCCAAGATGGTGAATAAACACTGTGCCTGTATCCTTCCATGAACACATTAAAATTATAATACAACTGAATTATAGAACAATCAAGCTGGAGAACCATCTGAAGTCTAGCCAAACAGAAGTCCTATAAGTAAAAATATAAAGAAGAAGACACATACAGACTGGTAGGAGGGGTGGAGATGCAGAATGGGCCCCAAACCTCCCTGCAGTGGTTAAGAATCAAGAGGGATACCTCAGCTACAGAGGTTTCCCCCATAGGAAAGAGGGGCCCCAGCCCAGAGTACTGGTGCTGGGAAGAGGAGCCCCCACAACATCTGGCTGCGAAAAACAGTGGGGATTCTGACTGTTACAGTGGGATGGAAGACTGCAGGAAACCCAGACGTCCTCTTAAACAGCATTTGCACAGACAGACTCACTCGCTCGCAGGCACTCACCTTCAGCTCCAGTGGGGGCCTTGAGACATACTGGGTACAGACAGTGTGACTTCAGGGGGAGGACTGGAGGACAGTCAGCATTTCCTTGGTGAGGGGGCCTTTTCCTGTGTAGCTGGCAGGCAAACGCCATCTTTCCTATGTTGAGCCCACCCCCACAGGCCAAATCTGATTCTGATTGGCCTGGTGAGCTCTATTGCTCTGCTCTGTTGACTCATCTAGGACCCTGTCCCACCCAGTAATATGGTAACAACTATGTATAGTGCTAGATGGATACTAGACTAGTCAGGGAGATCATTTCTTAAATTATATAAATGTCTAACCACTATGCTGTATATCTGAAATTAATATAAAACAACATTGAATGTCGAAAAAAAATACATTGTCGGGCCAGCCGAGTGGCGCGGTGGTTAAGCACTGGCTTCGGAAGCCAGCGGCCCCGGTTCGGGTCCCACATATGAGAGCCAGTGACACTGCCCTCAAAAAAAAAAAAAATACATTGTCAAATATTGACCTTTAGAATAAATTAATTTAAACGGACAGTAGCCATATATGCATCTTTCATGATAACTAAGCTGTTATCTATAACATTAACCAATTATCATTTGACTCCCTCTTTATCCTAAGAACATGTAAAGAAATGAACAAACATATATACACATATGCAAATTTAATTATGGGTATAATAGAAATAGAATTGAATTCAATAACAGAAATTCTGATTCAGCAATTTACCAGACTTGGGAATTTGGAAGTCACTTAAAAATACCTGGAACTTTGGAATTACATCCATATAATAACTGGTAATAAACATTATTATGTATGTTCCTTAAGTGTATAATGAACAAATGACATAATAACACATTATCTGAAAGTATAATGTTGAGTTTAGGGAAGTCATGGAAAAGGCAATCTTATAGTGAGTTAAAAAATTAAATAACATAACAGAAATGACACATGTGTTGTTCATTTTTGTTGTTTTCCCACTGCTTTCTACCTGGGAACAATAAACTCTTAAGAACAGCATAAATTTTTTTTTTAATTACACAGTTTTTTTTAGAAAGTACTGTCCGCAGCACAGGCTTCGCTCCACTCTTCATGAGCCTTCCACAGCTGGACCACCAACCCAGCGGTTCTCACTGTCAAATCAATCACAGATGCTTCCACTTTGGGAGCATCCCATGCTTGATTTAGTCAAAAATGGCAGAGGCCATGCAATGCCTGGCTAACCAGTGGTACCAAGACTCTGATATGCCCAATCCTCAGTCACAGAGACATGTTCTCCTGAGCTCGCCTGCTGGATGCTTCTACCTGACTAATTCTCCCCTCGGTCCCTCCAAGCCAGAAGCTCCTGGCAAGGAGATTATCTCACATGATCACCACAACAGTTACTTCTTCTTCCTCTTCCTCTAACTATCTACCCACCAGGCAAATTCTATGGGCTTCAGGGAAATGCTTACAAGTCCATGCCAGCCCACAGGTCCACAAACCTTCACGTTACACTGCCATCGATAATATAATTCTCTCCTTCCCCCTACACACCGGACCTCACCCTCACAAGAATTCAAGTTCTTTCTCATTTTTTTCCTGACATATCTCTTTTATTTGACTTGAATTATTTGTTTACTTGTGAGTTCTTTAGGACAGAGAGCATCTGTGCCAACCTTATATACCATGCCCTCAAATACTGGGGAAGGAAATTTTGAACACGACTTCCATATTCGTGAACTGTTCTTTTTACATGTGTTTTCTCATTTACTCTTCACAAAACGTTTCAGTCATTATTATTACCCACGTTTTTATTCATTGAGCACAGAGGGATTAAGAAAGTTACTCAAGACCACAAACCTAGAAAAGGTGTGAACACACCAGAGTTCTGCCTGTACCTGTGAAACTCTGAAGTTACTCTCCTCTGGGTGCCTGCTGCCAGGCTGATCCTAGAGAGTCTTACGTATCAGTACTTGGCCACTTCGTGCCTTAAACGCCTTTTAAGGGTTGATCCACAGTATCATGAATAAAATATTATATTAATAACCACACTTTATGGTTTAAAAGAACTTTGAAAATAATTTTTAAACACCAAGACAGCAGAAACGAAGAATTCATAATAATAAAAACAGTAATTAAAGAGAAAACAAAGAAACTAACTTGATTGAAGACGGTACTTTGTAAAGACCAATGAAGCAGACAAACACAGGCTACTCTGATTTTTAAAAAGAAGAAAAACACAAATAATCAATAATAACTTAAGTAAGAAAGGGGATACAATGGCTAATTCAGTAGTAAGAGAACAGTATAGGTTTATGCCAATAAACTTGAAACGCTAACCCAAATGGATAATTTTCTAAGAAAATATCAACGTATTAATTCATTCAACAACAATATTACAGATGACCTTCTTCTATATGCCAAGCACAGGAGATACCACAATCAATAAAACAGTTGATGTCTCCCCCATTGTAGAGCTTCCGGGGCAGAGGAGGGTTGAGGGACAGAAAGAAATATATAGCATGTCATATGGTGGTAAGTGCCATGAAGAAAAATAAAGATGGTTATGATTAGTGGGGAGAGATAAGGAAGGGGGTTTGCCTTTCCATGCAGTGGTCAGAGAGGGGCAGAGCCACGGGGACCGAAAGGAGAAAGGGACTGGAACTTACTTGGCTTGTTCAAGCACTGTGGGGAGTGGGGCTAAGAGGTAACATGTCTGACGTGCACTTTACAAAGCTTTCTAGGTCAAAAAAGACCCAAGAGAGGTGAAAAGACTATAGACCAATAAGTATGGTAGAAACTAGAAAAGTCATTTTTTAAAAAAACCTACCTCTAAAAAATAAAACGGGTCCCGATGGCTTTATAAATAAATTCCATCAAACCTTTGAAGAATTAATAATCTCTACATGGAAAGCTTCTGATCAGTTAGGAGGTTCAGAGAATCTGCAAAACAAACCAGACAAGGATATACATACAAGGCTCATATAGAGATAGGGCTCTCCTCCCACCTCCACCCTTTGCTCTAGCCCACAGCACGTGCACATGCATGCACGCACATGTGCACATGCACGCGCGCGCACACACACACACACATACACACCTACTTTATAGGTCAATATTTTCAGAACCTGTCATTCTGGTACAACCTTCACAATGTGTAACATATCCAGTTACCACATATAGTACAAATAAACTTATTTAATTAATGTTCCTTTAAATTGATTGGCTACTCTAAGAGATAAATCTATATCACTATCATAAATGGATAACCAGTATTACTTGTCAAAAATACGGATCCGGGGCCTGCCGAGTGGCACGGTGGTTAAGCGCTGGCTTGGGACGCCAGCGACCCCGGTTCAGGTCCCACATATGAGGGCCAGTGACATTGCCCTCAAAAATAAATAAATAAATAAATAAATAAACAAACAAACAAACAAAAGCAAATTGGTCTAAATGAGCCAACCAACATTAAAAAAAAAAATACGTACCTGCACACTACCTAAGTGTTCGTCCTGCCAGTACTTGGTGCTGGCACATGGACCAAATTTTGAGAAACAGTGCTACCAGCCAAGATCACTTATGACTCTAGATATGCAAAATTTTTAATTTAATATTGGAAAATATAATACAGAAATCATTTTAAAGAACAATATATCATGATCAATCAGGTTTTATTCCAGAAATAAAAGAATGGCTCAATATTGGGAAATCTATTTATGTGTGTATACATTCAATATCATATATACACACATATAAATAGAGACACAAGTAGAGAGACTACAAACCACATTGAAAACCATTCATTATCCCTTTAGAAGTAAGGAACACCAAACTTATAGAGAGAAAAACAGGCTGAGGGGTGTTATATAACATGATCAAGGTCTTAAAGAGTTCATACATTTAGAGCAGTGGTTCTTATTCTAGGATGATTCCACACACACACAAACCCATGGGACATTTGGCAATGTCTGGGGACATTTTTGATTGTCATAACTCAGGTGACTGCTACTGTTATCCAGTGAGCTGAGGTCAGGGATACTGTTAAACACCCTACAATGAACACAGGACAACTCCCCATGAAATAATTAACCAGTCCAGTATTAACTGGTAAGGTTGAGAAACCCTGGCTAACCAAGCTTAGAGGAAAAGCAACATCTAACTCAAAATCTGTTTGCAGGTCCATGGCTCTTTTCACTACATTGTATTGCATCCCTATCAATAAAACATTATGGGAATCTCGTGGTTACCGATTGTGCTGTCTAATCCCCTCACCTTCTCTCTCATCCCCACTCCTCTCCCATCTAGCAACCCTCAGTTTTTTTCTCTATATCTCTGAGACTGTTTCTGATTAGTTTGTTCATTTATTCTACTCTTTAGATTCCACATATAAGTGAGACAATATGGCATTTGTCTTTCCCCACATGACTTATTTCACTTAGCATAATGTTTTCTAGGTCCATCCATATCGTTGCAAATGGTAAGGTTTCATTCTTCTACAGGAATATGAAAGACAGTTTGGGGAATATAATCAATAGTGCTGTAAAGATTCTGTAGGGTGTCAGATAGACACTTGTCTTATTCATGGACAGTGTAGGTGCCTGCCCATGCAATGCACACCTGAAGCTGAAGCTGAATAATAATGAATGTCAACTATAATTTATTTTATTTTATATATATATATATATATATATATATATATATAGAGAGAGAGAGAGAGAGAGAGAGAGAGAGAGTCATAGGATGTGGAGTACAGCATAGGGAATAGAGTCAGTGGAACTGTAACAGCTATATACAATTTCAGAGGGGCAGTAGATTGGAGGAGGGAGGTTGGGTTATCACTTTGTGAGGCATATAAATGTGTAATATTACATTGTTTTGCATACCTGAAACAAAACAGAAAACATTATGGGAAAGATGTATTTTGAATTCCAAATAACCAACTCTAAAGCTTACCTAAACTTTATACCTAACTGAAGAGTCATGATTAAAAGAAAGGACATCACTCTAAGAGGAGACTTCTTTCCCCAGTGGAACTACAAATAACGAGTGAACCTATTCCTTCCACCACCAGGCAATGGTCAGATAGTTTCAGAGTTATCCACCAAAACATCTGTCCAACTATTTTTGTCCTGTGACATTAACATTTCTCTTTGACTCCAATACTCTCTGGAAACCAGGGTTCATTGTTTTAAACTGTCCTGGGAAATTTTATAATACGCTAGTATATTTTAAAAACTGCTTATGTCATTTATACAATTTATGTTGGGGCGGGGGAAACAGACTACTTTAAACAAGCAGATAATTTTACCCCATCTGCAACTTACTCTAACAGAGTACTGATTTCTGACACAATGGAAGGAGACTTAAATACATTTCTTCACTTTTCTTCAGTTAAGTCTTATGACCTAATTTTGATAACCTGTTTTCTATTCCTTTACTACAATTACAGAGGGAAGAAAAGAACAGTGAATAAGCCACCCTGTGCCAAATATAGAAGCTTGGGTCCATCAATCTTCTGAGTATATTCCAGACAAGCAAGTTAATATTTCTACCGTTCCCTGTGGCGCAGCTAAAATACAAATTATAAATCTAAACCAGTAAACATTTCTTTCAAGATCACAATGGAAAATCCAGCAAAAGAAAGCTACTGGGTTCTCACTGGAGCTGATGCCCAAAAAGTATCTGACTTTAAAAATTCATGGATTATAAAAAGCATCAGTGTGTGTGTGGAGGGTTATGTGGAGGATGAGTAGGTGGGCGTATAATAAGAAAGAACAGTATATTTTGTTCCATAGCAGATTTAAGTCCTCTCTCCTGGCCCCCCCACTAATATTTCTGAGGATATGCAAATTATCCCGGAATGCACCTCCAACCTTCTGCCCCTTTGCCCTCCATCCTCATGTTCCCCAAAATCTTAGTTGGGGATGAGCACCCTTGTCTCTTTCATTCCTCCTCCATTTGGCCCACCTCTGAAGAGAACTCGATTATTTCCTACAGGATTTCTTTTTATGAATATGTTCATCTTGAGCTTTCAAATAACCACAATTACTCCTCTGTAAAAAATATTTCTACCAAAGTCAGAACAAAAATAAATTATTAAATGTTTAAATAAGCTTCTGGTACAAATATAAAAAAATAAACATGGTTTAAAAGGATTGTAAGATTTTCTCTAAAACATGTTCCTGAACTGTTATACATCATAAAGATACTGATTTTAAAAAGTAGGATTTTAGTCGTTATTTTCCACAAATATGGGGATTATAATATTATTTTTTTCTTACTCAGCCATCTATTTTTTTAATGGTGTAATCAAAAGCCCAAAAGAGCATATGGACAAGCAGTTCTAATTATTGTGCAGCACTGCAATTTTAATTAGTATGAAACTAATTTAATGGTGACTTATTTTCCCCTCAGAATTATAACAACAAGCAATTAGTAGTAAGAACTTCTCCCATACCATTTTGAAAATCTCTAAAAATGAGACTTGTAATCCGGCTGATGATAATACAAGTATAGTAATAAATAATTTTTTGGAATTATAAAATATTACATTCCTAAATATGAAATCACAAGCACCAAAAGTATAATTAATAAACTTATCAAAACATCAATCAATATTTCCATTCATTTTCTGTAATAATTGAAATAGATATGGACTTTAAATTAAGATTGACTGCTGTACTGCATACTGCAGAGGTGCAAATTTTTTCCACAACCTACCCTCAAGCCTACTACTGTAACAATACCTTCATTTCATTTATCCAACAACTATGTGAGTGCCTAATGTATGCCACACAAGAGAGAAGGGGTTGAGAATTCAGTGATGAATAAAAAGGAGGTGGCCCAGCATAGAGCGTACAGTTTCGTAGTAAATCAGTAAGCACATAAATAAGTACATGATTACAAAGTATGATAGTAACAATGGAAGAAACAAAGTATGCTAAGAAAGAATATTCTAGGGCCGGCTGAGTGGCACGTTGGTTAGGAACTGGTTTGGGATGCCAGCGACCCCAGTTCAGATCCCACATATGAAGGCCAGTGACACTGCCCTCTACAGCTAAGATGGTGAACAACAGCTCCACCTGGAGTTGGGTTGCTGTGAGTCCCCAGGGCAGCATAGCTGCAGCCCCTGCTGCAGTGGGCTGCCATAGGCTACAGTGAGTGGCCGGCAGCCAGCGTGAGCAGCCAGCAACCGGTGTGAGCTGCCAAGACCTGCCGTGAGCAGCCGTCCAGAGGCCAGTGACCAATGTGCCTCACCCGAGAAGAGCGCAATGACAATACCAACATGGGCCAGTGAAGCAACGTCCTCCACAACTAGACTGAAGAACAAAAGGACAGCAACTTTTCTGTTCCCCTTCCCCGATTCCCCAGCGCTGTTCCCCTCCCCCAATTCCCCAATAAAATCTTAAAAAAAAAAAAAAAGAATATTCTAGGACAAGGGACATACAAAGGTAAAACCAGGGGTATTGCAAGGTTAGCAATGCATGAGAAAACTGTCATTTTTTCTGTGTCCCTAGCACCACGTCCAGATCATAGCGCACAGAGGAAGCTCAACAGATATCTGCCTCAGGACAAGGACTGATTCAATTTACAATCATTAGAAAAACAAAACAAAAACCAGAAAACACACTTAACATTAATAATAGCTACCACGTATTTAAGTGCTTTATGTAGACCATCTCAGTTAATGTAATCTTCAGACCTCTGCTGTATTTAATATCCTGGCTACAGGTGAGGATCAAGGCGGGGAGAGACTAAGTAGCATGTCCATGTCTGACCTCAAACCTTCAGAAGGTGGTGGAGTCAGCACTGAAACCTCTCACCGTATGTGAAACTGACTTTCCTCTGCCACCCTGTCCCACTTGCACAGGTTCGCCAGTACGGCGGACATGCAAAGCAGCTGTCTTCACTGTCTCCCACAAGTACACACGGGCAACTCACCAACAGTGCCTAAATAAATAAATACGGAAATACAGCAATAAATAAATACAGAAATAAACAGAAAAGGGCGTTGGCAGCTTGCTCCAGCTATAATATCAGCATGTTAGTCTATGTTCTGAGGAACCTTTGCATACTTTCTTACTTCTTGAAAATACAGAGGTATAAAATTCCATAATAAGTTCTGCTTAAACAAAAGTAATAATTTATACTAGGAAGCATTTCGTCTCCTTGACACTCAACTCTGGAGCTCAGTCCAGACAACTGGATGGCAAAAAGGCAAAAACTTCCTGAAACACGTAGAGAAAGATGGATTCAGATTCACAGACTCCAAGTGTTTCTGACCTTTGCCTTGTTTCTAGGGGTCACAGGGTTAATTAGATTTAAGGAGAAAATTCATGTTTAAGCCAGAAAATCAGCATGATGGGAATTATGTGAATTAGGCACATTTACTTTTGTGTTTTTCTATATTTTCTATGTGTCTTACAAGTAAACAAAAGTACTACTTTTTGTAATTAGGATGGAAAATGTTATACATGTTTTTAAAAAGAACTAAGGATTTCCTTTCATCAATAATCTATAGCACATACTTAAACTAAACTTGAACATAACCCAAGAGTTATATTACCTGGAATTTACTTAAAAAATGCCACAGTAGGGCCGGCCGAGTGGCACGGTGGTTAAGCGCAGGCTTGGGAAGCCAGCGGCCCCGGTTCGGTCCCACATATGAGGGCCAGTAACACTGCCCTCAAAAAAAAAAAAAAAAAAAATGCCACAGTAGAGCAATATGTATATGTGTATTAGTCTTTAATCTTCACCTTAATTGGGACTGCACACTCCAGTGGTGGTCAACTGACACTGACTGAAAAGAACCACAGCCCTAGAGGCAGCACTTCTCTCTCCAATCAACACTGGCGGTTCTGATCATAGGTGTTGTAGATGTTAGAGACAAGTTTTCCTTGGCAAAATTAGTGGTGTTGAAGCTGTGCAAACTGATCTCTTCCATGAACAAAAGTCCAATGACTAAATGCAATGTGGTATTTGGCAATGGATTCTAGACCTGAGAAAGGACATTAGTGGGGAAAATCTGGAGCTCAGCTAACACTAATGTGCCAATAGTGATTTCTTAGTTTTGACAAACATACCATGACACCATAAAAGGTTTACAAAAGGGGAACTAGGTGAAGGGGTATATGAAAACTCTGTATTATCTTTGCAATTATCCTGTAAATCTTAAATTATTACAAAAAAATAAAAATCTCTTGAGTATACACACTGTGACATCGACTGGCACCTTAGGCTTGACTTTTAAAGGCTCTGTGTATAGTCACAGGCTCTGTGTATAGGCTCCCGTCCACCCAACCCTAGATAGTTAAAAAGTCTTCCTGTTGAATATTGTTGCAATTGCTCCAGGAAACTTATCTTGTAATGCGGACCTAAGGAGCACTCATGGAGCTCACGGAACAGGCTGTATGACTGTTTTGTACCTGCTCGCTAATAAACATCTTTATGTGCGATGGAATGAAGCCTGAAACTTGCTTTCATCGTACCCCAGTAAGAAAATTACTCCTAACTATCAGAGGTTAGACATGTTTACAAAACAAATGAGTCTAAGAATTGTGCATAAGCAGAATGGCTTGGATCAGTTTGTGGCACAATACTCAAAACAGTTTTCAACTGTAGTTTCTAATGACGAATGTGTATCCATGTCCCATGGTTAAGCAGGATAGGTAACACGGAGACGGGTAGGTCCAAGGAACTTCCATCTAGTTAAGACTAATATTCAGCTCGCATAGGAGGAAATACATGAGTAGTAAGTAATTCACTGTATATAAGATGAAATTATTTATAAGGTCAGGAAAATTCACTGAACAGGAGAAAGCTAGCTAAAACATAAAGCAGTATGGTTTTAGGATATATAGAAGAAAGTATATGCGTGAAGCTGGGGACAGGCATCCCACCCGTTAGCACTGCTCATATCCCTACCAAAACCCAATGGCCGTGTGGCATATGGACACACTGGGGAAGGTCCAGACCAGCAGAAAACCATTCTTTCATTTCATCCTCACCACAATCTAATATAGTAGATATTATCATTCCATTTTACATATGAAGAATCGAAGTTCTCTTGTAGGTAAAGTATTAACCACTGGTCCAAGCTCACAAAGCTAGAAAGTGCTGGAACCAGAAAGAGACCTAAGGCGTCCCTTTGAAGGATTTTCTCTTACCATGCTATCTTCCATTGTCCCCCTTTTATTTCATCACTATTGTGAAGTGAGTACCAAAAAGAAAAACCTACCATTAGTTGCTAATTCATAACTGATTTTACCCAGGGAACTTCTAACAGAGATAATTATAAAATCTTTTCTTCACAGTGTTTCACGAACTTATGTATGAATATTAGGCAATCATTTTAACTCAGCTACTGTAGATGACCTAAGTTGTACTTGCCAAACTTGGACGTTCATACTCAGGGTTTGAAGCAATATGGAAAGCACGGAAATGGCGGGAAAACCTTCTTGGAGTGTCACATTTTAACCAATGTTGAGTAATTTAAATCAGTGTTCTTATGTTAAAACAAAAGGTAAATTATAAAATAGAATACAACATCTGCATGAATATTAAAACTAATGCATTTCAGAGAAACTTGCAACAGAACACTTTGAGCCATATTTCAAGCCCCTAAGGGTTTATAGTCCTCTCCTAGAAGTATTTCAGTGAAAAATTTTTAAGAAACATTAAGTGATTTTTATGTCCTTGTTAAAATTTATAAGCAGTCATGTAAATTAATGCATAAAGAAAGCTCACAGACATGAAGATTCTCAGGTTTCGAAATTGTAGTATTTCAACATTTAAAAAGTATAATTAATCTTTTATTTAATCTTTTGTTTATAGAGACCATAAAAGATTAAGAGAGTTGCTTTTCTCTCAAAGCTCCATTTTCCTCTTATAGAAAATGAGTCCCACAGCAAGGACTTAATAGATGCTGATGTTGGAGGGACAGCTATAGTACTGGTGGTGGAATCTTTGATAACATGCACCTGTACATCCAGGAGGTCATTTAGGCCATCACTTAATATGCCAAATTCTTCCCTCCATAAAAATGATACAGACTTTTAAATATACCTCTTTAAATGATTCATTTGCATATGTGTGCGATGCATTTACCAAGCAATCAATTAATTATTAAGTTAGCACTGGTGCCTACATTATTGAAAATTGACTAGTTAATGGAAAACAGAGTCAAATGTATTATTTTTTAATTACGTAAAAGCAGCAGTACCACTATCCTGTTCTCCACCTGGAAGGTAGAACACACTCAGCCTCTCCCGTTTAAAAATGACTTGTTGCTTGAAGCAACCAAAAGCTAATAGGTTTTCAAAGTCAATGGTGACACTCAATGGCAGCAGCACCAAGATTAGAACCCTGGTATCCTGGCATTATAATCCCGGCCCCATCGACCAGAACATGATGCTCATGCAAAAAGCAAAACAAAACAGAACACCAAAAAAAAAAAGGCTCTTCTATTGTGCACATCCAAGGCATTGTCAACACATCACTGCTTCATTGTTCTGCTCAGTCTTCATCAGAGCAGTCACAATTATGTGGGCATGCCTGGTTCTTTTCCTAATTCTCACAAAGGCCAGAGGACAGAGAATTCTACCTCCTTATAACTTGTCACTCTCCGCAACTCCAAATTCGCTATTTAATCTTTCATTCAAAGGCTTGAGTAAAAAGGAAAGAGGGTTTTTCTCTGGTATGTATTAGCGAAATGCCTCCAAAGCGATCACGTACAATTTTACTTATCTGTGCAGGAAGTTGTGATTATCCAGAACTAGGAGAGTGATTTGACCAATGACAGCAATTCTAGTTGTGACATTCTCTAACAGCTTTCTCAGAAACAGAGGCTGAGGTTTAGGGTTATAACCACATATATAAACCACACCATAAGAAATCAATGTTCCTGCACATAATGAAACTAACATTTAGGACAAAAAGAATGCTCTAGTACTGAGAGAGAAAAAAATCTTGTTTCAGTAGTCCATCCTGGTACTCAAACAGCTATTGGTTTCTGTGGATTCCCGAGTGGTCAAGAGTGATATACGGGAAGGAGAATATGAAAATATATCCAGAGGAAAAATATACGTTGCCATCTCCCTTCACAGTTTGGTAAGTGACTACATTTTTTTGGTAACAGAAATGCAAATAAGTTATTATAAATACATTGAAAAGGCATTTTATTATTATTATTATAAGGGAGTCAAACTAGATTCTAGTCCTGACATTAATTCTCTTTGTGATCGTAGGCAAGTCACAACCTATTTGAACATAATTTCTCTATCTGTCAAATAGGAATAATATAACCCATCATGCCAGGCTCAAAAGTCTATAGGGATAAAAAAAATTAATAGGGAAGTATGGTGGGAAGAAATAGAAATCAATACTAATAGTTGTTATGACTATATGGTCAGGGTCACAATAAGCATGCCTCATCCATGCTCTCTTTCCCTCTTTATGAGGACTGGAATCCAAACGTGATACCCAACTTAAACCACGCAGATGAATAGCACTGCGCTTGGGGATGGTGGAACAACGATTTGGAAAGTACCTGACGCCTGTGAAGAACAACGATGTCTGACCACCTGATCCATTCCCAGTGGGACTGTCACATGAGAAACATGCACCTCTGTTCTTTTGATTACTGTATTATTGGATTTCAGCCTACCCTAACTAATACAGTTGTTGACACCTAAACACAAATGAATCTGTGGCAACCAACTCCCATTAGCAGACCTGTTTCGCTTGACCCTTACAATGTTGGTCTGCATGGTACTTTAATGTTTGTTTAATTTTTACTTATATGTCAACACCTAAAAATCAGATTTCATATAATAAACCAAGATTCTTTAGAAAAAGAAAAAGATCAGAAGATCTGGCAGCTCTGAATTTTTATTTACAAATGGCAACATTTGACTGGAACTGAGCAGACGTGCCCACCTCTTTGGAGAGGTCATGTGCTACCCAGTTCCCCATAAACTCCCACCGTTACAACAGGCCTGCTTTATTTATTTTGTGTTCCTTTTCTAAAGCCTTAGTAAATATTTAACTTTGCAACCACTTAAATAAACTTATGGATGTTTAAAATTCCTGAGATTCATATTTATGAATTTTAGGCCTGGATAGTAATAGATTAAAAGTTAATTTCTGCCAAACTCTTCTCCATGAGGTTCTGCCTACTAACTATATTATGCCTAACAGATAACCATCGCTACTGAGTCCAGAACACCACATCCCTTCTCACCTGGATTATAGCAATAGACAAACTGGCCTCCCAGCCTTCCATCTTGCTCACCTATTTATTCACGGCATTAAAACCAGAGACACTTCTAAATTGCACTTAATTCCTTCCTTTCCAATGGTTTCACATTTCCCTATGGATAAATTCTAAACTCCTTTACATAGTTTGTGGAGCTCTCAGCTGTCTTGAAGTTTAAATATAATGAGATAGCAATATATATATATATATATATATATATATATATATATATATATATATATATATTATATGATAGTTAGTTAATGGTTCAAGTTACCTAATTAGGAATTCACTCCTGTTAGCTTTGCAAAGACCCTATTCAAGTGTTCATCCTCTGGTAGCTGCTGGACCAAATCCTGACTGTTCTATGAGAGTCACCGTAATTTGTGGTCTCTTTGTTGCAGCACCTCAAATTATACCCTAACACCATACTCAGTGATTTTCAGTTCCTTAAATACATCATGTTCCTCTTACCATGAATTCTCCGCACATGTTCTTCCCTTGGCCTAGAACTCTCCCATCTCCACACCCTTACTTGGCCAACATCTACTTGAGTTGACACTTCCTCTGAGAGGTCAAACCTAATCTTAAGACTGGGTTCCATTCCCCTTAACACATATTCCAAGAGCAGCCTTCTTTCTGACTTTCAGCCATCACTGATAACCCAGTAGTTCACTGATTAGCATAAGGGATACTAGAAATAGTTTTCATTGATGAAATGAGTGATCAAGATAAAAAGAACCTGAGCTCCAGAAAGAGTAGACCTGAATATCTACCCTCACCAGTCAACCAATTCCAGACAATTTCATGGGGGGGAAACATATTTGTGTTTAAGCCCTGCAATTTCGGATGACATCATTACAGCACCTTAGCTTGTACCTTAACAAATGCACTTACCATATTTAATGTTCTTCATATCTGGGAAGAGACCATGCTCTCTCACCTCTGAGTCTATGCACACACCACTCCCTATGCCTAGAATCCTCTTACCACTTCCTAATGTTGAGGTAGCTAACTATGAGCCTACAGATCGCAGCTTACAGACCATCTTCTTGGAGAAATCCTGCCTAATCTTGAGGATCCATAAGATCCAATAGAAAACCTTGCACCCCTCTCATCATTACTTCAACATATTTCACTGCCCTTCATTTTGTAATCGCCTCTTTCCTTAGACACATTATAAGCACCCTGCAGGCAGGGCCACTTCTCACTTGTTCCTGCTGCACTGGCGGTGTCTGGCCTAACGTGATGATCCAGGGCACATCTCTCCATCTTGGCCACATGCCATCTGGAGAGATCTTATCAACTAAACTGCTACAATCTAGACATATCTCCATATTTTATTTTATTTTATTTTATTTTATTTGTAATAATAGTAATAAAAATGAAAAAAAGGAGGACAAGGCGGGGAGGAAGAAAAAAGGAGGAAGAAGAAAAGGAGATTAATTTGATATAATTTCGCATGGCTTAGTGAACCCTCCTGTCTAAGCTGTTCCCCAAAACATCTTATCAAGAAAGTACACTCAGGGCTGGCCGAGAGTTGCATTGGTTAGGAGCTGGCTTGGGAGAGTAGGACCCCAGTTAGGATCCCACATATGAGGGCCAGTGACGCTGCACCCTCTACAGCTAAGATGGTGAACAACAGCTCCACCTGGAGCTGGGCTGTGCGAGCCCCGGCGACGGTGTAGGCTGTAGCCTCTGCTGCAGTGGGCTGCCATAGGCTACAGTGAGCGGCCGGCAGCCAGTGTGAGCAGCCAGCAGCCGGTGTGAGCTGCCATGAGTGGCCATCCAGAGGCCGGCAACCGATCTACCTCACCTGGGAAGTGCGCAAAGATAATACCAACATGAGCCAGTGAAGCAATGTCCTCCACAACTAGACTGAAGAACAAAAGGACAGCAACTTGTCTGTTCCCCTTCTCCAATTCCTCAATGCCATTCCCCTTCCTCAGTTCTCCAATAAAATTTTCAAAAAAAGAATACATTCAAAATATATGAGGGGGGAGGAAAGTTAGATAACACATAGTTCCTTTAGCTATAATTTTTGTAGGCCCATAGCATGTAATTTACCTGGAGACTAACTGGGTGCCCTCCTACTATCTCTTTACTTTGTATAGAACTTCAGTTGTGATCACATTTGTGATCAGAGGTGAGGCTTATCAGAGGTGAGGGGTGGGGGAGGAACTGGAGGAAGGTGGTCAAAAGGTACCAACTTCCAGTTACAAGACAAAGAAGTACCAGGGACGTAATGCACAGCATGAGGCCCACAGTTAACACTGCTGTATGATACACAGGAAAGTTGTTAAGAAAGTAAATCCTAAGAGTTCTCATCACCAGAAAATTTTTTTTCTCACTTAGCATAATACCATCTAGGTCTATCCATGTTGTCGCAAATGATAAGATTTCATTTCTTTGTGACTGAGTAATACTCCATTGTACAAAAGCTTTCTCTTTTTATTATATCCATATAAATGATGGAAGCTAATTAAACTTACTGCAATAATCATTTCACAATATATGCAAGTCAAAGCATTATGCTATACACCTTAAACTTATGCAGTGATGTACTGTCAATTACATCTTAATAAAACTGAAGGGAATAAAAACTTCAGTTGCATCTTGACTGTATTTGTTTGAAGACAGATGCTTAGCTAGTATGTTTTAATTCTTCCTGGAAACCAGGGATTAGACAACTGATCTTTTGGTAAACAAAGAAATTATAATGTTGTGAAAATTTTCAAACCAAGGTCACCTTTCCCCTATAGAGAAACTGTAAAAAAGATCCTTATATTGGTTGGGAATTAGTAACCAATGACCCCCATCTACTTCCACTGCTGTTTCTAGCACACTAATGACTGTTCATGTGGGACATTGTAGACCCACTTCCATAATATGAAGTAGTCTCAACCACCACAAATAAAACTCACCCTTTAAATTATTTTGAATCACAGCAGACAGAAGGTAACTAGTCTTTTTTTTTTTCTTCCCTTGTATCTCACTTCCCTTTCCACCCCTCTACTTTCCCCCTTCAATCTGCAGGCTGTAGAATGGAAAAGCTCCTATTTCTTAATCTCAGCAAAATTATGTGTATCCTTGTCCATGGCATCAGAGAAAGAATATATAGATGTAATTTCATTCTTGATTTTCCATTTGCAATGTGTTTAATTACACAAGTAGTTCTGTTACTGTCACCTTAAACTAGGCTGGCTTTTTTCTGGATCAGCTTACCTCACTATAAAACAATATGAGGTCAATGCTAGATTACAGAATTTAATTCTCTGCCTAAAATGAAAGCTTGACAATCTCTTCTATTCTTGTTTTGCATAAAGAACAAGAAAGCAAATTTTGCTTGAGGCTAAAATATAATACTAGCCTTCTGAAAAATGGTTACTATACATAATTTATATCCTCATTGCCATGAACTATCCAACCCAGTGCATCTGCTATTTTGATATTGATCATGAGCTATCAGCTGGGCTGGGGATTTGATTTGGTTTTTGCATTACCTCTCCCTGATTTACTGTTGCACACTATTCCCAGAATTCTGATTGTATTTGCTTTTACTGATACGATGTGTCTGATAAAAAGTGCCAGCTTTGTGTTCTAAACTAAATCAGAGCAGACAACTAGAAAGTAGTGTGCATAAATGATAACATCCAGCTATTTTTTTAAAATTTTTCAATTAGTTGACATACAACATTCTATTAGCCTCAGGTGTACAGCATAGTGATTAGACATTTATATAACTTACAAAGTGATCCTCCAATAAGTCTAGTACCCATCTGACACCATACATACCGTGTTTCCCAGAAAATAAGGCCTAGAATAAGCTGCAGCATGATTCCTCCAGGCTATGGAGGGCACGCACCCGTCACATCAGGGTTTTATGACCTGTATCAGAGAGAAGAGTGTCTTTTCTACAACTCCTTCAGCTTAAAAATATTCAGTTTGCCAAGGTGCCATATTTTGGCACTGAAAATCATGTGAGGGCTTGTTTTCTGGCTAGGTCTAGTTTTTGGGGAAACAGGGTAGTTATTACAATATTATTTTACTATATTTCCCCATGCTGTATTTTACAACCCTGTGACTGTTTTTATAACCGGCAATTTGTACTTCTTAATCCCTTTACCTTTTTCACCCATCCCCCCAACTCCCCTCCCATCTGGCAACCATCAAAATGTTCTCTGTACCTGTCTAAGTTTGCTTCTGTTTTGTTTGTTTATTTTGTTTTTTAGATTCCACATATAAGTGAAATCATATGGTATTTGTCTTTCTCTGTCTGACTTATTTTACTTAGCATAATCCCCTCTAGGTCCAACCATGTTGTCACACGTGGTAAGGTTTCATTTTTTTGCAGCTGAGTAATAGTCCACTGTACATATGTACCACCTCTTCTTTATCCATTTACCTATCAATGGACACTTTGGTTGCTTCCATATCTTGGCTATTGTAAATAATGCTACAATGAACACAGGGATGCACATATCCTTTCAAATTAGTGTTTTGGGTTTCTTTGGATAAATTCCTAAAGGTGGGATTGCTGGGTCACGTGGTGGTTCTATTATTTGTTTTATATTCCTATTTCTCAGATGTATTTCCTGACCACAGGAAAGGTTCAATCTGGCTGTAAATGACTCTTCGATATGTGCTAGGGCCCCCTGTCCTTGTGCAGCAAAAACTCTTTACTCTGCTTTGTTCTTAAATTATGCAGCTCTCCCCTGCCACACACACTAAACCACTTATATGTCAGCATTAATAAACTGGAATAAATTATTAGTAGCAACATGCTCTGAGATCTCAGTGCATTGAGTGTGAAACATCAGGGGATAGATTTACTACTTTTCTCCTCTTTAAATGATACCTAAGGACTACGGAAGAATCTTTTTGGCCTTAGAAATGAGTGGGGGGTGGGGTGTTGAAATGATAGCTAAATCCCCTTCGATTCTCTGGTGCCTCCCTCCACCCCCCATAAATATCAGATGAGAGACTGCATTTTCTAGTGAATGTAGGCCAGCTGCTGTGACGCAGAAGGGAGATTTGGGGCTTTGGGATATAAATTTTTTAAAGAGCTAAAAGTAGCTCCCAAGAACCTGTTTAACACAACGGTCTGCCTCAGCCTCAGACAGCATTTGCGCTGTTAACCTCCACCATGAAACCAGATGGAGCTCATTCACCCCCCTCGCTGGTTTTACCTGGCCAGACTCGGATAACGAGCATAAACAGGGCACTTCTTGTGCTTTTCTCGCCTCAGATCATATGAGAGGCGAACCATCTTTTGACAAGCCTCAGATACCAAAGTCAAATCCTATTTCAGGGGCCACAGAGTTCCCACATCCACATGGGGAAATGTTTGAAATGGAAAACACTAAACAAAGCAGCTAACTCCTCAACTACCATGGTCGCCTTCGGTCCCTAACAATTTGCACAACAAAATGACCAAGGGGAAAACAAATTGTCAATGTTAACTGAAAAACACTCTTCTTCCACTGCTTTTTAAAAGGTGAGCCCCTAAAATGCCATATTTAAAGCTTCATTTCTCACAGCACTCCCACAAGAGGGAAAATAGGTTTCCCAATTTGTGAAAATCAGTGCTGCTTTCAGAAAGTTGGTAAAGACTCCAACTGAAGAAACACACAATCAGGAACAATACTAAAAATAGATGTGGGTTGGTCCTTACCACCCATGTGAGACATAGAGACTGATCACCATGTTCGTTTTCTGTTATTTCTTAAGTCCTGCTTCCAACATAATGCACAGAAAAGGACAAGATTCCAAATACATCAAGGTTTAGAAATTTTATACTGTTCCACATTCAATTTACATGGTACAGTTTGTGTGAGCTTGGTATAATGCCTTGCATAACATATTGAAAAATAAAGGGATCTGCTAAAGGCTAATTACGTAAGGCAATTTAATGAGAAGCCTCACACACACTAGAGCGCATTGAAATCCCTTCTCCCCTTACCATACACCTTTCTATGTGTAATGTCTATGGGCACAGTCAACCTTAAATGCATGCTCAATAGTCCTGGCCATTCTCCCTTCCCCCACTTCACCTATCCCTAATTACCACAGTTACTTTGGAAATGTAGAGATGATATGAGTTCAAAAGTAGCAGAAGAAAAATAAGAAAAAGCAGAAACAGCTTAGATTACACCTCAAGGACAAACCGTCAAATACTCTTTTATATATTCTTCACTTTTGTCCAGAAAGTCTGAAATTGCTCATTTCATTGATACATTGCATCAGATGTCATCAGTTTCAGAATTAACAAGCATTACTTGTTAAAAAAAAAAAAAGTTCCAACTACCTCCAGCTGAATCATTAGACTATGAAGAATTTAATCAGATTGCTTTCCATTCTAACACTTATCTGCGAACAGTTACAGAGGGTAAATATTGACGATTGAGGCTTAATAATTTGGGAGCACTTTAGAACAACCTGGAAAGGTAAAGTGGGCCCTTAGGAACTACATGGCATCCTACAATGGCCAAGGTTGAATATGGAGGACACGCTGAATAAGTCAGTGATGAGTAGATCTCATGGAAGAGTGGCCTGAGTTGAGAACACTCTGACATTCCTATAAAATACATGTGGGCCCTCTAACTTTATCCAATTCTGAGTCATTAGTTTTCTTGGTACATTAAGTAAAGGGCCACATGAGAGAACCGGACTAGAAGATCAGAAATGTCAGTGGGCATTTGCTTTCCTGAGTATGTGTCGAAGCCCATAAATCTTAAAAGCTGGAATGCTCAGCTTCATTAAACCCTTGCTGCCTACGTCTAATTAATTGCCCCCATCAACTCCTAGAATTTTTCTATTGATAGGCAAGAAGAGGAGCAATAAAAAAAAGATTTCTTGATAACCATTAGAGTCTACTTTTGGATACCTAGGACCGCCCTCCTCCCACCCCCCATCCAGGACTTACTTCCAACTTAAAAAAGAAAAAGAAATTAAACATCTAGAAAAGTTAAATGCCACATGATCTTCAAGAGGCACATAATCCAGCTTTCTGGACTAGGAGCTAAGGGCCTCAGGGCCAGTTACCCCCTCTCTCAATGCGCCAAATGGCTACTATGCTACATGAATAAACTGAGCATCAATCCACCAAGTTACAAGTCCACCACAATTCACTGGGTCTTTGGTGGCTGCATCAGCGGTGGTACTGGCTGGAAGGAAGCAGCAGCTGTAACTGAACAAGCCCAGACTCCCCACACATCACCCATCTCAGCTTGATCACCGAACTTCAAAAACAGAGGCCAGAAAAGGTGGAACTAGCGAAACGGAAGGAGAGGGCAAAACACCATTTCTTTCTGTTTACTGTTACCTAAAGTCATTCCTGTCCTAGGAAGAAGAAAGAAAACTATTCTTCTTCCTCCTTCCTCTATATCACAGGCCTGCTGCTCCTAGGAAACAATTCAGTTACCATGTAACTCAAATCAGCTTTGGTGGAAGATCCTAACACCTTAACATCATAATAGAATTTCCAGGAATATGTGCTGTTAGACATAAGCCCCCCCCCCCCGCAAAAAAAAAAAAGAAAGAAAAAAAAGGAATATTGTGAAAACCGTTTGAAATTTAAGAATATGCTGCATCTGTGATGGGGTAGGGTGGGAGGTGGGAAGACTGTGATACTCTGGATGGAAGACAATAGATCCGAGAAGAATTCAAACACCCAGCCTACAGACAGCCAGCTATATCCAAAGGTTTGTAATTCAACTGAAGCTGGGGATCAGGAGGTGGCAGAGTTCTCGGCCTGCCAAGCAGACCAGACAAAGAACAGATGATTACAATTATTAAAAGATTTCTCATAAGTCAGAGACAGCCTGACCCAGGGCAGAAAACAGGCCAGGCTGAGGTGTGGCCAGACAGTGCTCGGTAGGAGGAGTCTAACAGATACTAGTCAAGAACTTCAATGGTTCTCTACCTTAGAGAGATCTTGTCCCTGTATCCTCCCCAACTCAACTGCCTGTGATAAAGACAAATGAGAGAGGAGAAAGGAGAATGTGGTTGTCAAATTTTAGAGTATCTAGGAATACTTTGAGAACTTGGTTAAATTAAGAATCCCAGGCCCTGCCCCAAGAGACACTACACAGGCAGTTCTGGACGACACTTTGGCAAATACTGAACGATTGGGAGGGCAGTAAAAAGGGTAATTTGCTAGCCATTGCAGCAGTTTCTGATTCACTCTGGCAACAGAAAAGGTATGCACAAACTCAGTAATCCTCAAAGATTATTACAAAGGAGTTCTACAGAACTGCCCATATTACATGTATTGGAGATAAATGGATTACTCTTCTATTAGGGCAGTCACCTTGTAACTCAGTTAATCACACAGGTAGCCAAGTGCCCTTCCACACCCAACTATGAGAACTTTTTACAAAATGCCTTATCTGGTTGAAAACCTTGAGTTCATAAAACTACACAAATGGAACGTGAGCCAACAGATTCTGACACTTCTAGTTTTGCTTGTGTAAGTTTCCCTCCCAGGACATTCGTTTTATTTGAAGGGCAATCCTGGTGACAGAAGAGAGAACAGAGGCCAGCTTCCAGGCTGCTCATCAAAACTGAGCAGAAATAAAAGTTTAGTGACTTGCCTGGGAACCAGCTGCTGCTTCTGTACCGAATCAGCCCACTGTCACACAGCTTCCTTGGAGCTGAAATAATCTTTGAAGGTGGGAAAAAAATATCGGTGAACAAAGAACCCAAGTCCTTCCAACAGCGGGAAGTGGAAGTCTGAAAAGGAAGAGTCTGTTCGATTTTTCAGTCCTAAAAGCAAGGAACTATTTTCCAAATGGCATAAACAGTGGCAGAAGTCCTGAAGTACATATCCTAGAGTCTCGTGCTAAGACTGCAGATGGATTGGTAGAGAAACTGTGAGCACTCCTGAACTCTTGTCTGAGAAGCTCAGCCACTGCAGGACCTTGGGCAAATCATTTAACCTCTGAGGCTCTTTTACAAATGTATAAAATAGTACTATTCACTCCCTCCTCACAGGAAGTGATAAGGCTTGAACGGCAGACAACATGCTGCAAAATGTTAGTCAATGAACAGATATTTTTATCACGATGATTATTATTGCTTTAAACTTTTAAAAACTGAAATAGCAAGTGGTTGCTCTACCCATCAATGACCTACTCATTGTTCTATTAGTGAATATGCTAAAGAAACCTGTTATGTCAATGAAATTGATCAGTACTTAGGAATCAAGTATAGGATAGGAGTAGTATTTGTGCCTAAGGAATCTAAAATTCAAATATCACCTTCTTTGATCACTTTTCTGAAACAAAGAATAGATATCACTGTGAAGGAGTACAATATATTTAATCACTACAAAGAATGATAATGATCACACAAGAAATGACTGGTCATCCTATTTACATGACAGAGACTGCATCAGGAACTAAAAAGAAAAGACTTGGAAATTTAGCACTGTGGCAAGAGACTGTACATAAAACTATCCTCAGCTCATCTCTGGCCCCCCATCCATTAGTGTCTTTATATGCAACACTCTCTCACCAACCTCCTCTAACCCAACCGGCACTTAACTGACCACCCAGATGGCCAATGCTCTTCATTCCCTCCATAAAACATACTGAGTGATGCCCACTGGACCTCCTGGGGGGACGCCCTCTGTTTCCACCAGCTGAGTTGTGTGACCCCAAAAGCCAACTGTGTTTGTTACCAGACCTGTTTATGCCAGCTCTACTTGTTACTGCAATTATATAATTTAATATTATGAAAACCACAGAAATGTGAGAGTGATTGTTATCTATGGAAACCAAATTACATGCTTTTAGAAAGATGGTAAATACAAGTAAGTAAAAATGTTTCTGTCAAATTAAGAAGGGGTAAAGAATTGGGGGGGATCTTAAACTTCCAGAAGAATTCTTCATTCAGAAGGCTTCACAAGAGTCTTGACGTACTTTGTCTAGTGAAGAAATAGTAATACGGAAGCATAAAAGGAGCAATATGGGTGCAGCTTAGATGGGAGAGCCCATGAGCAACTCTGGTAAGTGGATGCAGACTCAAAGAGAAGACTTTGGTCTTACATCAAAAGACTGGAGAGTGTGCATTAATGTTGTTTTACTCATCTTTCTGTGACTATCTGTTTTAGCTGACCCTTTATATTTAAAGATCCTGATAATGAAATATTTACATTTTTTTCTGCTATCATTCCAAATACAAGTCTCAGAAACCAGAGAAAGACTCTGTTTCTTAAAAACAAACTCCTTCAAAAACCTGAAGAACTTTTTTAAAAACCATACAACATCTTCAATAGTATGCAAGAACTGCTTAAAGGAATAACAGCAGGAAAAAAAATAGTAATTTCTATATGTTTTGTAAATATATAAAGAAATAGCAGGCCAAATTGAAAAGAAATTGAATGATACATGAAGACAAAAGTACATATTACAGAAATACAGGGTAAACAAGAAAGAACAAGAGAAATGCATGGAATTAAAACCAGATGGGCAAACCGAACATTCTGCAAAGCCAGAATCAGTGAAATGAAAAACAAACCGAGAAAATAAAACGGCAGTTAAAATTTGTGTTTTGAAAAAAGTACCTACTGACATGAGACATTACTTATAATGTGATTTTTAGGTATTTTATTTTATCCATAATTTTGGACAAAGTAATATATGTACACAGTACATGGTCAAAGACACAAGTGAGTAAATACTGAAAAGTAAGTCTCTTCATGCCCTTTTCCCTCAGCCATCCATTCTCCTCCCCGGAGCAACTATTGCTGGTTTCTTCTGTTTCCTTCTCGGACAGTCCATGCATACACGTGTATATGTATGCAAATAATAATATAACTTTTATTATAAAATTTAGGATGTAGAGATACATATCTAATCTAGATATATTTAATATATCTATATAAAATAGGGCCTCAAAATTCAAAGTATGATACACATACACAGAGAAAAACAATGACAACAGAAAGACTGTCAAGTACTAGCAGTTGCTGTCAGTGAAAGGTGGCGCTTCAGTGATTTTTATTTTTTCTGTATGCTTTTCCATATTTTCTAGATTCTAATAATCAAATATTGCTGTAGTCAAGAAATATTCTAGACACTAATAGTTGTTAAATACAAATTTACAAGTGAATAATGTTACAGATTAAGACACACATAATTTCTTAGACTACAAAAATGATTTTCTACATAGAACACTCAAGATACGCTTTAAGGGTTTACCCAGAAGGATAAATCTAGAACTGTTGTAATGTATTTTTAGTGTATATGTAAATGTGCATACAAAAGAAGTTCTATGCTCCATATAAAATGCTCTACACAAATGTACACTATTAATATTGTTGACAACAGAGGTGATTACAGAAATGTAACTTTCATGCACTTCTCCTTAGTATTCAACTTCTGCGCGCTATTCTTCATATTCTAAGACACAGTAAATTTTCTTCAGAAAGGCAGGTAAATTGGTAATAAAATATCTAAAAAGCCTTAGGCAGGCTTTCTCACAGCATCCAATTCATCTACCAACCAGGGAGCCCCGTGCTCCCATATTTCAGGGGTCTGCTAGGAAATGGGCATCCAAAGGAGCAGAGCAACTGCCTCAAGCAGTTTTCAAAGTAGGCACCCTAGAAACTATGGCCAGTGAGACTGGAAAAGGACCAGTTTTCCTCAGAAGAATTGGCACAGCTCCGTTCAGAGCTGGACTGGAAGTGCGGCCTTGCTCCAGACCCAAGCCCTCCCACAGGGCAGGCCTCTGGCCCAGTTCCCAGTGGAAGCTGACCTCCCTCCCTGGGCCTCACGGGCCTTGTAAGACCAGATTACAGTGTTTACCATCGGGGCAGGCAAGAGAGGTTAATGAGGGCCCATGTGTCCTTGGGCTGAGAAACAGGAGTCCCTCACTGGTAGAGAGAATAAGGGGAGAAACAGGGAGCTGAGAGGCCTGAACAGCCACCCGCCCCTCCTCTTACAGCTTAAACACCAATCTCACCTCCAAACTCAACCCTTCCCTCTGCCCAAACCACTCCGGGTAACAAACCCCCAGAAAGTCTCAGCCCACTGTTGCAAAATTACCTCACATTCCACAGGTGCCATTTGTGGGAAATGAATTTCATCCAAAGTCATATTTGCACAGCATGAAATAGGAACGGGGAAAATAATAGTGCTATTTCTCAAAGAGCAAGTCAAATCAGAATTCTCTAGAGAGTATTTATATTAACTACAACGCAGGCTAGATGACAGGTCTGATCTATTGTGGCAATTCACATCTTCCTGTTGCCATGCCCTTTCTAAAAATTGGCATACCGCACACACAATGTGGTGATCAGTGTGGGAATTCAAAAGGAAAAAAGGCCATAGGAAATGGCAAGGAAAAGACGACTTCTAATATCTCATACCTCAGACCTCACCAAGTCCAGACTTTGCATCTCAATCTGGAAGGCTCTGGAACCCTATTAGTTACCATATTCAAAGTAGACCCTTTCCTTGGGGACAAATTCACCCAATCATAACTCATAAGATCTACGTGTGATCTGAGAGAGAGGGATAGGGATAGGGATAGGGATAGGGATAGGGATAGGGATAGGGATAGGGATAGGGATAGGGATAGGGAGAGAGGGAGAGGGAGAGAGAGAGAGAGAGAGAGAGAGAGAGAGAGAGAGAGAGAGAGAATTAATTTACAGGGAAAACCCTGTCAAGGAGCCTGGGAGTACTTAACATGGAGGCAAGTGGATTTTCTTCCTGTAGGCACATCACATCACATCGAAATAAAATAGAATTAGAGAGGGAAGCTGCCATTTCTACCTATTTCTTTATTCTGATTACAAAATTTTACTTTTGAAAACGACTCACTCCCCACTAAGAGAACCTATGGTTTAGATGTTTGGATGGGCATTTGTCCTGGGAAATCACCCCAGAAATTGGTGGGATTGCTAACCTTTGAGGATAGGAGATGGGAGACGCAGAAAGTCACCTCAAGGAGAAAACACTGACTGAAAATGATGCCACAGGTGAGCAGAACGAAAAGACAGCGAGCCATTGCCTGACAATATCGGTTAAAGCCAGAGTCAAGCCATCCCTGAGACCAGCATCTCCCCTTGAACTTTTCATCTGTGAGAGACAATGAATTCCCTTCTTTGGGTAAGCCACTTTGAGGTGGATTTCTATCTCCTGCAAACAAAAAGAAGTCCTTTTTAATACATAAGAGTTTTGACAGAGAAAATCAAACTAAAGAGAGTTTATAATATGATTTGAATGTTTAATCAGTACTAATTTAAAGTAGCTTAATGTATTTTTAGCTACACTTAGGCAAGGCCACGTTCATCCTTAAATATCTTTCTGTCCTGGGACACCTGACCAACCCCACTTACTGACAGATTCCTAAATTATGCTCCTGTATTCAGTCCACCTGGCAAGCCTGCAGTCATTCTGTCTCTGCTCAGTTTAACTCTCAGAGAGCAATCGTATATCCCTTGGTCCCAAATCCTTAAGAGGATGCATCATTGGATTCCAAGTACAGAGAGAAATCAAAAGCCGCTTAATAGATTATTAAATTCTACAGCACCCAAGAGAATGCATAAATCCTCCAGATTAAATGCTGTGAATTCCTTCTAGTGATTTCCAGCATCAAAAAATCATTTACTGGGCCAGCCGAGTGGCACATTGGTTAACAGCTGGCTTGGGACACCAGTTCTGAGCAGCGGGGCCCCAGTTCGGATCCCACATATGAGGGCCAGTGACGCTGTGCCCTCTACAGCTAAAATGGTGAACAACAGCTCGACCTGGAGCTGGGCTGCCGTGAGTTGCCAGCAACGGCGTAGGCTGCAGTGGGCTGGGGGGCAGCTGGCTTTTGTGAGGTGCCATGAGCCGCCATGAGCGGCCATCCAATGGCCGGCGAGCAACTGCCTCACCCAGGAAGAGCACAATATCACAATACCAACATGGGCCAGTGAAGAGACATCCTTCACAACTAGACTGAAGAACAAAAGGACAGCAACTTGTCTGTTCCCCTTCCCTGATTCCCCAATGCTGTTCCCCCCTCCAATTCCCCAATAAAATCTTTTTTAAAAAAAGACAAAATAATTTACTGGAGCAAAACAACATGCTAAATACTTTCCAACTATCAGGATATATTAATGATATTGCCAATTAGGTGAACACATAGCTCTTACACTTTGATTAAGGTAGGTTCTTTAAACCCGCATAATATGATTACAAAGAGTTGTTTACATTTACTCCATAAGAAATTCACAGGACAAGATAAAAGTATGCATCTTTGTACTCCTATTACAGCTACCTTTCATGCAAATAAAGGTTATGGTGTATTACTTATCTTCCTCCTTTCAGGCACAAATCCTGTCTGTGGTTAAATTCTTTGAAGGCCTCCCCCAGCTCCTTGTCCTAATTAATCGTGCCATGGAGAGAAGAAGCAAACGGTTGTTTTCTCTTCAAGCTGTTGTCATTATTTGTTTATATGTCTCCCCCACTACACTCAGCAGTTTGGATGGCTTGATGACTAGTCTAGCACGATGTCTGGCAGATGCTTTATAAACATTAGTTTTATGGATTTAATTAACTACACTTGTCAGAATGTTACCAGAATATCTGGTTGCTGACCTTTATGTCACTGTTGGGTTTCAAGCATCAAGGAAAGAATTGGAGAAGAGTCTTAGAAGCTTGGTATCTGCCCTCCTTTGTCCTCAAGAACAAAGGATCCAGAAACAGTTTCTTGTGCACAAGTTTTCAACCTTTGTGAAATTTATCCTGCAACCCTGGATACTGGTCCAAGGGTTGGTGCCTGACTTAAAGGTGTCAAGTCTAGACTGGACATGACTCAAGGTGACCAGGTACTAGAGCTCGACCCCAGGAGGGATAAAGTACTGAACAGTGATGAAGCCACTCAATAAGATCCTTTCTCAGGATCTTTAATGCAGGCTTAGAGAGAGACCTGTCATGTAGTAGGACAGAAAAAAAATTAAGAGAAAGTAAAAACTGAAACTCTAAAACAGAAGCCAAGAAAGCTCAAAAGCTCTGAGGACTCTAGGGAAAAGGAAGTCTACATAAGAAAGAAGACACAGCAAGAAGCTGAGATAACTATCAGGGGAGAACAACAGCTATTATTATGCGGTCGGAAATTTCCTTTACAACACAGTATGAGTTTCTGTCAGTTAATCAAAAGACCACATTAAGAGACAGCTACTGTAAGTGTTTCAGCTATCTTTACCTCTAATAAAGAGCTAAGGTTGTCAGTTATCAACATGGATATTAGAAACGCGCTTGCCTTGTTGAAACTTGAAGTGTTCAAGACTTGTCAAAGGGCTAGAAATTCTTCAGGGGCACCCCACCACTCCATGAGCCCAGCATGTTCACACGGCCGGCTAGACTCAGGAACAGGGCCTCGGGCTGGATTCTGCACTCGGCAGTTTATGTGGACGACTTGGATGGTCCAATGCCAACTCCAAGTTGAACTGAATCCTGCCTCTACAATGTGGTCATAGTTGCCTCAAGTGAACATCTTAAACAAAGCAAAAAATGTCTAAGTGGGCAGAGACCCAGATGTTATGAAACTTATAAAATAGGTTGTAGATGTATTTTTATGCCCTGTTACAAATCAACATTGTCTTCATAACTGGGGGTTGGGTACTGATAGCCCTCACTTTCTTCTAACTACTGGGATACATTAGCTGGGGTTATAGGTGCAGGGCTATTATTACACAGTAACTGAAAAGTGACTTAAACAATACCATAGTATGTCTTCACATTTCACAGTCCAGAGATAACCAGGCCAGGCAGGAAGAGCTTACATTTCTAGTTCCAGATGGCTATTTCAAGTCTCACCATCTCCCAGTCAAGAGGAAGGAAGAAAAAGAAATGGAAGGCACACATTTCCCCTGCTGGCTACATTTTATCACATGACCATGCCTCACTTCACCAGCAGCAAGGAAACCAATTCCTACACCAGCAACTGAGGGGCAATTGAGCAGAATTATACTGTCAAACATCATTTGGGGGTTCCTTCCTGTGCAGCTCCCATCATCTGAAGGGACATGAGTGAGGCCTGTTCTTCACAGAATGGATGTTTAATATAGGAGTGCAACTCACTGCTTAAAAAACACCAATAAGGGCCAGCCGAGGGGCGCATTGGTTAAGAGCTGGTTTGGGGATGCCAGTGGCCCCGGTTCAGATCCCGCATATGAGGGCCAGTGATACTGCCCTCTACAGCTAACGACAGCTCCCCCTGGAGCTGGGCTGTGCGAGCCCCAGCGACGGTGTAGGCTGCAGCCCCTGCTGGGGTGGGCTGCCATAGGCTACAATGAGTGGCCGGCAGCCAGCGTGAGCGGCTGGCAGCCAGCGTCAGCTGCCAATAGCCACGGTGAGTAACCATCCAGAGGCTGGTGACCGATCTGCCTCATCCGGGAAAAACGCAATGACGATACCAACATGGGCCAGTGAAGCAACGTCCTCCACAATAGACTGAAGAATAAAAAGACAGCAACTTGTCTGTTTCCCTTCCCTGATTCCCCAACACTGTTCTCCTCCCCCAATTCCCCAATAAAATCTTAAAAAAAGAAAAACACCAATAAGAAATCCACTGTGAAGTCACCACATGAAATACATAGATGTTTACAAAAAAAGAAAAGAACAAATAATAGTCAGGGCTCTGAAAAATAATTAGATAAAACTATTATATTAAACAAAAGCTAGATGGCCTGAGAATAAACCACATCCTTGCACCCAGCCTTCTTCAATCACCTTAATTAGAGATTCCTAAGTCATATGGGGAAAGTAGCTGTCCCTGCTCTACTTCGGAAAACCCCAAAACAGGTCATTGCAATCAGTAAAACCACTGATTAAAAAATAAAGAAAAATTTTTATTAGTCTTCCAAACTGCATTACTCTGCTAGAGGTGCCATAACAGCTCCCACAAACAAGATGGCTTTAAACAACAGAAATGATATCCCCATGCTCGAGGCCAGAAGGCCACCATCAAGGTGTCCGCAAGGTTGGTTCTTCCTGAGGGCTGTGAGGGAGTGTCTGTTCCAGGTCCCCCTCATCAGCCATCTTCTTATGTCACTTCACCATGTCTTCCCTCAGGGCCCAAATTCCCCCTTTTTATACGGACACCAGTTATATTGGATTAAGGTCTACTCTAATCACCTCATTTTAACCTGATGACCTCTGTAAAGACCCTATCTCCAGATAAGTTCAAATTCTAAGGTACTGGGAGTTAGGACTTCAACATATGAATTTAGGAAGAGAAACACAATTCAACCCATAATACAAGCACAGAAGCCCTTCAAACCTGAGACCAAAGAGTGCATACTTGCTATGGTCATTATATCCTTTTTAAAGCTTTTGAATTGGAAAATGTAACACATACAGGAAATGCATAGGACATAAATACACAGTGTAACAAATAATTATAATGCAAGTACCTGTGTAACTGCCATTTGAGTCAAAAAAAATAGAGCATTGTCAGTTGCCAAGAGCCCCTTGAGCCCTTTCAGATCACAAATCCCTCCTTCCTCCAGGAAGTACTATCATCATTACTTTTAGGAAAATGACTTCCTTCCTTTCCTTTGTAGTTTTACCACTTCTGAATACATTCCAAAACAATATAGTTTAGTTTTACCTGTTTTTGAACTGCATGTGAGCGGAATTATATTGTAATATATCATTTGGGGCCTTCTATCCCTCAACATGTTTGTAAGATTTATTCATATATTTACATTTTTTAATGATTCCAAAGACTATTTCATTAAACTAAATCCAATTTTTCTGGTCAAAATTATATTTTCTCTGATATTTATTATTCTTACTTTTTTAACATCCTAGTGTCCTTCAATGTCTATATAAAAGTCAAATCAACACATAAAAACTACTGACCAAAAATTACTTTTATAGTCTTTTTCCTTACAGAAAAAAAAAAAAGCACTTTTTGGTTAAAGCTTCTATCTATGTAGACAGATTATAATACAAGCAAATTTCTTCAGCATTGCATTCACAGACATTTTCCCCGAAAAACTGAACAAGAAATGATACTCATAGCAAAGTACCCTGACCAATTGACCTGATATGTATGTACTTAGGTAATGTTATAACATTCTAGGTTGAACTGGCCCACAGGCCATTTCTCACAAGGTGTGTGAACCACCAGGTAAAGGAGAAAGAAGGCAACATTCAGTGGTTTGGGAGGATGGTCAACTGTCAAAGTCTAGTTGGGAGGCTACACTGATGAGCACAGGGCCTAAAGGAAAGAGGGCAATGTACCCTGAGGGCTACACTGATCTCTGGGAGGCCTACCCAGCTCTTATTGGGTTTTCAAAGGCCAAACAAGATTTGCTCCTTTGTCAGTTCTATTAGAGATTTACTTAACTGAAGAATCTCAGTACTCTGACCTTGTCTACCTGCTTACCTTTCTGAAGTGTATTTCAGTCTGCAATCTCAAGCTGCAATCTGATACTAGTTTTGTTAACTCATCTACTGGTTAAGGCCCTGTGCATGAAGGGGTAGACCGACCTCAAATTCTTCATTCAATATTATAAACTTGGATCCCAATTCCTGCTTAGAAGTCTCCATCCATACTTCATTTCCTGGTCTGATCAGCAGTTTGATTTTCTAATCCCAATTTAAATTCAAGTTCTAACAGTGATGTGACTCCCTACAAAGTGAATCACAATTGGGAAGTTGTTTTCTCTGTCACTCGAGATATATCTCTATGTAGAAATGAACTAAATAAAAAGAGTTAAGAAATTACTACAGATGTATCTCTATGTAGAAATGAACTAAATAAAAAGAGTTAAGAAATTACTACAGATGTGAATTTTTCACTGAAAGTTGTTTAAATAATAGATAGCTTTTCCTATTAAAGGGGTTCAGAACAGGCCTCCGAAAAATGTGCCACTTTGGCATGTGAATTATTTGGAGATGAATAGCCCTGCAGGCTCATGAGAAACTTTTACCTCTCCCTTAAAGAATTTAAATTTGAGGCCTCCTCCATAATAAGGGTTATCACCAGAGACAACTTTTTGTGAGCTATCTATAGGGCAGGGCAAACATCTAATTTACTAAACAACTGCTCTCCTTATCATCCGGGGGAAGGAATTACCTTCCTCCTCTCTGAAGCCCCAAGGGGACTTACTTCATTCTTAGCTCAGAATGTCATGTATACCTCCTTTTCCTTTTCTGTCCCTGAAGCTCTCATGTATATGGGGTCTCTATCATGTATGTGGGGTTCCCATATGTACATATAAACAAATTAAATTTGGTTATATTCTCTTGTTAATCTGTCTCACATCAATTTAATTATTAGACCAGCCAGGAAAACCTAGATGGGTTGAGGAAAGTTTCTTTCTTCCCAAGACTGTTAAAATTATTATTAATTTTGAGTCTCTAAAAATAGTAGTAATAAAAGGAAAGCCATCCTTAATTTAAAAATAGGAAATAATCACTGTTAATATTTTGGCATATATCCTTCTAGACTTTTTTATTCATAAATATACAGGTAATAGATACAAAAAAATGAGGTCATGATATAATTTATACTACTTTCTACCTTTATTACCTTAAAAATATATTGTAGAGACCATCTTCTGGCAATACATTTTTCTTTATAGCTTCACTTTTAATGGTGAAATAAAATTCCATTGTTAGAATGTACCATAATTTATTAGGTATTTATTTCAATAATCTTGTTTATAAAAGTGTATGTTTGATCAATGAGCTCATCCAATTCTTATCTTCTGCTTTGGTAATTTGTTACAGCTTAAGACCAAATACAGTCAACTATAAAAAGATGCTAAAGAAATTTTAGTTACACTCAAAACAATTAATGACTGAGAAGAATTTCTAATAAGATCAATAAAGATTTTAAATCTTTCATGACTTATTGCTGGCATGAAAGCAAGACAGTCCTAAACATCAAATTTCTGATTTGGATAAAATCTACATATTTGTCTTTTTGCCCAGTAAAAAGTTCATTGTCTCCAAAGGCTACTAGGAAATTCAATGAAATCCAAATGTTCCTCTCATCTCCTTCACAGTAGACCAGGTAAACAACTCTACCCTGCTGAATCTGTTAAGAAAGAGCCAAAGGAAAGCAATGCCTCAGGAACCAGAAAAATAAGTTTCACAATGAAAACAACTAGAGGCACACCCACATCATTTATTAGGAAGAAACACAATAACTCTTATAGTCAAGAACAGGGGAAGGAAGTTAAGTGAAAAGAAACAGTAATTACATACCATTTTTCACGAACATTTGTATGAGACTTTGAAAGATCAAAAAATTTCAAGCTATTGCTAAAAAGTGACAGGCTATAGAAAACACAACTATTATGAATCACTCACTCTAGGAAGTAGAAAGACTAATATTTATAGACACCACATAGCAGAAGTTGGCTTATCTTTACTGATGAAACTCTATTCCAGATGTTAATTCCGAGCACACAAGTACTTCAATGTAATATGCTTTTTTATATATGTATAATTTCCCCCATTGCACATAAAGATTTACATCTCTGCAGTACTATTCAGTTTCAAGTCATTTAAATATAGTTTTTGATAACTTTCTTTGAATGATAAACAATAAATTTCTTTAAACACTTAAATGTACAATAATTGCTCCTTCACTTGGAAGAGAATCAATATGAATTAAAAATTACTTTAAATTTTGAGGAAGTATCATTTTATTTAGTCATACATTCTTTTCATATGCCTCTGCAATCTGACTTCAGGATGCAAATCCAGCCTGAAACTATCCTCTTCATGGTCATCAACAGTAAGTCCCTTCATATCATATGCAATATTTCTCATTTTTTATTTTCTTTTCCTAGTATTTCTTCTTTTTAATTTTATTTATTTATGTATTTTAATTATTTATTATTTTTTTTCCATTATAGTTTTATAGTTGACATTTGGTATTATTTTATATTAGCTTATTTCTTACTATTGATTATCACTTTTTCTTAACATTCTCTATTCTCTACCTTTCATGATAATACACCATCTTGAATCACCTCTCACCTTTCTCTTCTCTATCTTGGTTAATTCAAATATTACCCAGGGCCTAATATGAGATGGCACAGCACTAGGTCCTATCAGTAAAAAAGACATGCCCTGTCCTTGAGGAGATGCAGGAAACTAATATTTTAGCCCAATATGATAAGAATTACGAGGTATAGCCAGGTTGACATATGAGTACCAGGGAGAGAGATTTAAGTTGAAAGTCAGAACTGAGTATTTATGATCAAAGAATGCTTCTTGGAGGATGTGATGCTGTACAACCAGTTTTATGCCAGGCACATGTTATCCCCCTAAGTAGCCCTCAGGCCCTCACCTTCTAGATTTTCCCTAGGCAGCTCTCTGCTCTACTTCCATGACAACTATTTCTTACTTTCTCCACTCTCTTCAAATGTTCCAGACAGCCTCCATCTGTCTCACTCATAAAAGATGACCTAACTTTCAACTTCAAAGAAAACAGAAATACAGGCCATTAGCAGAAAAGTCTTACTATTAAAAGATGAAACACAGGGATTTCCGGTCAAGATGGTGGAGTAGGTAAACACTGTGCTCACCTCCTCCCAGGATCACATCAATTACAACTAAACTACAGAACAACCATCATTGAGAATCACAAGTCTAGCTGAACCTAAGCCCAACAACTACAAACATGCAGAAAACACCTCAAGACTGGTAGGAGGGACACAGACAGAACAGGCAGGTCCCACATCCACATGTGATCATTAAAGATTGGGAGACATCTCAGTTGTAGAGTTTCTCCTTAAGGAGTGAGGGGTCCAGTGCTGCACCAGGCTCCCCAGCCCAAGGTTAACTGCCAGGGAAAGAAGTCCCTGTAACTTCTAGCTGTGAAAACCAGCAAAGATAATGGCTGAGTGAGCCGAAGGGCAGCTGCAGTCCTAGGCTTCCTTTTAAAGACCCCGCGCACGGACTTACTGATGGACTTACCTGTTCTGAACTCCAGAGCTGGGGCAGCAGCTCGAAAGGCACCAGGGGACATACAGAGAGGAACTGAGTTATCTAACTTCACGGTGAGAGCTGGAGGAGCAGCTTTCTCCCAGAGGGAAAGCTAGTGGAAGCCACTGTTTCTTTGTTGAGCCCTCCCTGTGTGCAGAGCAGGCAGATGCCATATCTGAGTCTCCAGCAAATTGGCTATCACCTTTCATCTGCCCCACCCTAGTGATTCCCTGAGACCCCACTCTACCCAACTTTCAGGCACACCCAAGCCGCTTCCAGCGGCTTTTCCATACAAACAACCTGTCTCAGCTCATGTTGTGGACTTTCATAAAATCTCTCAAATGTTCACAAAACCCAAACAAGCACCATCTAGCTTTAGCATGTCCCATACCTCTGGCTGAGCAGCCCTAAGCCTGGCACTAGCAATAGCTGGCCTTAGTTTGCAGATTGGCCTCTCCAGACACCTCCAAGCCCAGTGTGAGCAGCAGCCATCTGCAGATTGCTTTGTAGCTCATACCAGGTGGCCTGGGGCAGGGCACAGGCTGCAGCTAAACCTGGCCTGTGATGGGGCCCCTCCCAGGACTCCCCAGGACTGGCACTGCTGGTAAACAGCTTTGGACCAAGCCAGAGCAACACCCAGCCACCTCCCAGGATGACACACCCAAAGGACAGACTGGGCAGGCACCAGAGCCCTGCTAAAGTGGACCCTGCTCTGTAGTAGGGTCAGCCCCTGCCCCACAGCTCCTCCACTGTAGTCACAGCCAGTCCTCACAACCAATCAGCCAGAGGGTCAATCCCTCCCATTGGTGTGCACATAGCAACCAGGGCTCAGCTACAACAGAAGGGCAAGCACAACCCACACAAGGGACACACCAGGAATACCCAGCTCTAGTGACGAGGGAGACTGCACCACTGGGTCCCACAGAACACCTACATAAGGCCACTCAACAAAGACAAGGAAGCATAGCAGCCCTATATAGAAACAAACACAGGAAGGTACCCAAAATGGGGAGACAAACAAACATGCACCTCATAAAAGAACAGAACAATGCTCTAGACAAAGAACAAAATGGAGATAAGCAATCTACCAGAAACAGAGGTCCAAACACTAGTTATAAGGATACTCAGTAATCTCAGGGAGAACTTCAACAAAGATAGGAAACATAAAAATGGAGATAGAAAACATAAAAAAGAATTAGTCAGAAATAAAGAATACAATAACTGAAATGAAGAATACATTGCAGAGAATCAACAGTAGATTAGATTAGACAGAGGATCAAATCAGCAATTGGTAAGAAAAGGAAACAGAAAACACCCAATCAGAACAGCAAAAAAAAAGGATTCCAAAAAATGAAGATAGTTTAACAGGTTTCTGGGACATCAAGCATACCAACATTCACATTATAGGGGTACCAGAAAAAGAAGAGAGAGAGAAAGGGATTTAAAACCTATTTGAAGAAATAATGACAGAAAACTTCCCTAACCTAGCAACAGAAATAGACAAGCCCAGAAAGCACAGAGTCTCAAACAAGATGAACCCAAATAGGCCCACACCAAGACACAGCATAATTAAAATGTCAAAGGTTAAAGTCAAGGAGAATCTTAAAGGCAACAAAAGAAAAGCAGTTAGTTACCTACAAGGGAGCTTCCATAAGACTATCAGCTGATTTCTCAACAGAAACTTTGCAAGCCAGAAGGGAGTGGAAGGAAACAGTCAGTGATAAAAAGCAAGGACATACAACCAAGATTGCTCTACCCAGCAAGGCTGTCATTTACAATCAAAGGACAGATAAAGAGCTTCCCAGACAAAAAAAGCTGAAGGAGTTCCTCACCACCAAACCAGTATCACAAGAAATCTTAGAGGGACTTCTTTAAGATGAAAAGAAAAATGAGAGGGAGGGAGGGAGGGAGAGAGAGAGAGAAAGAGAGAGAGAGAGAGAGATATCTAAAATATGAATAATAGCAATACGTGTAACTACATATCTATCAACAATAACTAAGAGCCAGCTGAGTGACGCATTGGTTAAGAGCTGGCTTGGGAAGCCAGCAGGCCCAGTTCGGATCCCACATATGAGGACCAGTGACACTGCCCTCTACAGCTAAGATGGTGAACAACAGCTTCACCTGGAGCTGGGCTTCTGTGAGTCCCCAGGACGGCATAGCTGTAGCCCCTGCTGCAGTGGGCTGCCATAAGCTATAGTGAGTGGCCGGCAGCCAGCCTGAGTGGCAGGCAGCTGGTGTGAGCTGCCAAGAGCCACTGTGAGCAGCCATCCAGAGGCTGGCGACCCATCTGCCTCATCTGGAAAGAACGCAATGATGATGCCAACATGGGCCAGTGAAGCAACTTCCTCCACAACTAGACTGAAGAACAAAAGGACAGCAACTTGTCTGTTCCTCTTCCCTGGTTCCCCAACACTGTTCCCCTCCCCCAATTCCCCAATAAAATCTTTTAAAAAAAAAATTACTTTAAGTGTAAATGGATTAAATGCTCTAATCAAAAGATACTGTTGCTGAATGGTAAGAAAACAAGACCTTACATATGCTGCCTACAAGAGACTCACTGCAGATCAAAAGACACATACAGACTGAAAGTAAAGGGATAGGAAAAAGATATTTCATGAAAATGGAAACAAACAAACAAAAAAGCTGAGGTAGCAATTCTTACACCAGACAAAGTAAACTTTAAAACAAAGGCTATAATAACAGACAAAGAAGGACTCAGTAATCACACTTCCGGGTATTTATCCAAAGAAACCCAAAACACTACTTCTAGGGGATGAATACATCCATATGTTCACTGCAGCATTATTTATAATGGTTAAGATATGGAGGTAGCCTGGGTATCCTTCAATGGATGAATGGCTAAAGAGTAGGTAGTACATATATGCAATGGAATATTGCTCAGCCATAGAGGAGAATGGTTTCTTACCATCTGCAGCAGCATGTATGGCCCTGGAGGGTATTGTGCTGAGTGGAGTATGTCAGACAGAGAAATACGGATTCAATGTGATTTCGCTTATATGCGGAATCTAAAGAACAAAATAAACAAAACAGAAACAAACTCATAGATACAGAGAACATTTTGATGGTTGCCAGATGGGAGGGGGGTTAGGGGTGAGTGAAAAAGGGGAAAGGATTAAGAAGTACAAATTGATTGTTCCACAATTGTCAATGGGGATGTAGGTCATAACACAAGGAATATAATCAATAATATTGCAATAACTATGTATGGTGTCACATGGGCACTAGATTTAGGGGTGATACATGGGAGGGAACTGGGAGGCAGGGCGAAAAAGGTGAAGGGATTAAAAGTACAATTGGTAGTTACAAAATAGTCATGGGGATACAAAGTAAAGCATAAGGAATATAGTCAATAATGTTGTAATAACTATGTATAATGTCAGGTGGGTATGAGACTAGTCAGGGGGATCACTTCTTTTTTTTTCTTTTCTTTTTTCCTGCACATTTATTTAGTTAGTTTCAGGTGTACAAAGCAACATAACAGTTAGACATTTACACCCCTCACAAAGTGGTAACTCCCCAAGATTACTGCCCCTCTGACACCTTATATAGCTGTTGCAATACCACTGACTTTCTTCCCTATGCTCTACTCCACAAGGGGGATCACTCCTTAAATTATATAAATGTCTAACCATTATGCTGGACACCTGAAATTAATATAATATAATATTTAATGTCAAAATAAATAAACAAAATGTAAAAAAAAAAGCACAGAGTACAGAGGATGGTACAAAGGAGTTCTTTAATTATTCCCTAAATCACCATCTCTGAACATGATCAGTTTGAGAGGCAAAGGGAAGTCCTTCTTCTTTTCTGCTTCCCAATGGTTCCTGAAGTGTCTTTACTCCTTGGCTGGATCCCTAAGCTCCCCCTCATCTTCCTCTGCTGCTGGCCCCAAGTCTCCACCATTTGGTTTCACGGTATTTTTCCTTCAGTGGAGTATGGTGGAGCTATAATGGCAGTGAGGCAGGATATCTGCTCTTCAGAGAATCTGGAGAAAGGAACTCCCAGATCCAGCCTGAGACTAAAGTATCTCAGCACAACCCTAGAATCCAGAAACATCTCCAAATATCCATCCCAACTTATTAAAACTGTTTCCATTTTTCTGGTTTGGTTCCAAGCCCCAGAAAAGTTGTTTGTGGTGGGGCCAAAAAAAAAAAAGAAAATCCCATCCTTTCTCACGAGCTTTTTTGTTTTACTATAACTGCCATCAGAGTCAAATTTAGATAAGCTAGAACCTAACAATTGCTTTTGCAAGTCATGAGAAAATGCATTTCACATATAAATAAATACTGGCTCTTCTCCAAGAACAAAATTTTGTTCAAGTCCTGCTCAACAGTGTGGATTATATGCAATGATTCTACTGCAACTGGAAGAGGTTTTAGACTCCAGTTAATCAAAGTTGTGGGTTAGCCAACAAAAGTCAAAAACATTAGTCTAGGGCCAGCCGAGTGGCGCAGCGGTTAAGCGCTGGCTTCGGAAGCCAGCGGCCCCGGTTCGGGTCCCACTTATGAGGGCCACTTACACAGCCCTCAAAAAAAAAAGACAAAAAAACATTAGTCTATAATTCCCCTATAAACTGAAAGTACTGTGACTCTCAAGTTCATTCATTCATTCAGCAAATAGGTATGAAGCATCTATCAAATGTCAGATACTGCACTAGGCTCTGGGCACACAGTACAGAATACAACATATGTGTCCACTGCTTAGAGATTGTTGAAAAGACAGACAATAAACAAGTAAATAGAACATTACAAATGGTAATAGATAGGTGTTTGAATACACTGCAACAAAATTATACTCGTAGGCACTACCCAATTGCCATCCTACTTAGCAGGATGAATCAGTTACCAAGAAAACATGGTAGAAAATTGCACCAAATTGTTGGGTTAGTAGACATCTGCATCTAAACTCTGATTTGCAAAATAACTGGCTGGTGAAGTTTTCAGGCTGATAACTCTCTAAAGACCAAAGGGGATGCTTATTAAGCTTTATATGCGATCAAACTGGTGCCCCATATACTACATGAGTTTTTAGGCCAAGACACCATTAACTTCAGCCATCAACAATATCCAACCTGCACAAGCTTCAGTGTCATTTCCACATTACCAATAAAGTCTCCTTGGTCAGTGATGTTAACATCTCACTCAAATGACTCAACCCCAAGTCACACTGAAGCCAAGGAGCTATTCGGCAGAAAGGGTATCTCCCAGACATCACAGACAGGTGCCGAAGGAACTTTTTAAAAAAGCATATCTGAATGACAATGGCAGAAAACAAGTAGTTCATGATTTCTGCCCAATGCTTTCTCAGTGACATTTTCACAGTCCTAGAAACCCGACAAATGGCTCAACGACCTACAAAAAAACAGGAGAAACATCTCCTAACTCTCATTTGAAGCCCTGAGATCTAAATGAATGAGGGGGGTAGTCAGTCAGGAGAATTTCATCCTCTTATCCAAAATAGGTGAGCTGCCCCCTGGGCCCCACCCCCACCACCCTGAATCTGGGCTTTGCATCCTAAGGGAAGCAAAATACTCCCAAGTGCTGCTTTCTAAGACAGCGGGGAGCCCCTTATGCCAATACTTCTAATGCCAATTCCACTTTTAACTCCCACCCAGCCTAAAAGAATAAACAGTAGGCTCTATGATATGCAAAACTGCTGTGTTGGAAATTACCTGTACTGTTTTCAGATCATCCAGGAATGAATTCTCATCCTCATAAAATGAAAATAAGGACAAGAGATCAGAAAATTCCTGCTTTGGATAACATATCTAAACAGTCAAGACCACAGCAACACAGTACACAGCACTCAGCCCCCCAGCTTAAAAGGCAAAAACAAGATAATAGAACCTACAAGGTAAACCCAGAATAAAGACACCAAGAATAGGGATAAATATGGCCTACATCAGGAATGAACAGATTTCCCCTCAAATGAGACTAAGAAGATAGAAGCGTAAGTCCTATCAAAACATTTGTTGCATAAAAGAGGCCAGTTATATACAAAATTGAATTAGATGATAAGAGTGCACTTCAGACCAATGGGAAAATGAAGGATCGGATAATAAAATGAAAAGGAGGACGCGGAGGAGGAGGAAACAAAAAAGAAGAAGCAACAGCAGAAGCAGCAGCAGCACAGACTATATGATTAAACACTTGTATAGAAAATTCATAGGCCCCTTAAAAATAGGCTCCAAAAGGATTAAAGAGTTAAAAAAAATTTTAAAGAAAAATCATCATGTCATCTACTTTAAATATACTATTTAAATGGCATTAGTGCTTTTCCATTACTCTTACAATAAAAACTCAAAATCCACAATAGTACCAGACCTACAAGCTGTCTGGCTTCAAACTTCCTCCATAATCTTGACATATTTATGCTTTATCTTGATCTCTGTGCATGAGCCACAATGGCCTCTGCCAGGACCTGAAATACACTCCCCACCACCTCCTTATTGTGATATAACTACAGTCTCCCTTCAGGGTGTGGCTCCAAGTCACTTCCTTAGGAAAGCCATCTTAGACCTCCCACCAAGTAGGTCAGTTACCCTCATTAGACATTTTTATATTACCAATTACCTCTCCATCATAACACTTGCCATAGTTTTAATTTTATTTGTGCAAATTTTAAAGAACTTAAAGTTTATTTTTCACTAGACTGAAGCTCCAAAAGGGTAAAGATTATTACTTTATGTGTCACAATTGACTAGCACCACCAAAGAGACACTCAATAAATCCCTGTGAAACTAAAATATGGACATGAAGAACTGAACTACAGCATGAATGACCACATAATTTTGGAGTGGAGTAGACATCCTAAGTATAATACAGAGGCACAAACCATAAAGGAAAAAAACTGATAAATTTGACTACCAAAAAAATGAAAACATCAAAAAATTATAAAAAAACTTAAAAGTCAAGTCAAAAACTAGGGAAAATATTTACAATACCCCTAACTAAGAGTTGATAGCCTTGGGCTGGCCGAGTGGTGCGTTGGTTAGGAGTTGGCTTGGGACACTAGCTCTGAGCAGCAGGGCCCGCGTTCAGATCCCACATGAGGGCCAGTGACGCTGCGCCCTATATAGCTAAGATGGTGAACAACAGCTCGACCTGGAGCTGGGCTGCCGTGAGTCGCCGGCAACGGCGTAGGCTGCAGCCCCTGCTGCAGTGGGTTGCCGTGAGCTACCGTGAGTGGCCAGCAGCCGGCGTGAGCTGCCAAGAGCCTCCGTGAGTGGCTGTCTAGTGACTTGCGACCAATCTGCCTCAGCCGGAAAGAGCGCAATGATCACAACACCAACATGGGCCAGTGAAGCGACGTCCTTCACAACTAGACTGAAGAACAAAAGGACAACAAACTTGTCTGTTCCCCTTCCCTGATTCCCCAACACTGTTCCCCTCCCCCAATTCCCCAATAAAATCTTTAAGAAAAAAAGAGAGTTTATAGCCTTAAAACATAAAGAGCTTTTCAGAAATCAATAACCCCTCAAAAAATGTTCAAAGAACAAAGACAAGTAGTCTCAGAATAATATAGTTTCTAAACATAAAAAATTTCAGTATCATTAGAAAATTTTTAAAGTTTTATACAAAAATGACATTTTTTTACCTACCAAATTAATTTTTTTTATTATAGTGGTGAGTGCTAGAAGGAGTTAGTACCAAGTTTAATATATTCCCAGTGGAAATATAAATTTGTGGAACTTTCCCAGAGGGTAGTTCTGCAATATGTACCAAAGTGAATATAGCCTTTCCAGCAATTCCTCTTCCAGGAAAAAAATATTCACTGGAGAATTACTTACAAATAATGAAACACTATAACATTGAGATACCATTACACGCCTGTTAGAGTGACCAAAACCCAGAACACTGACAACATCAAATGCTGGTGAGTCTGTGGAGCAGCAGGAACTCTCATTCATTGCTTGTGGGAATGCAAAGTGGTACAGCCACTTTGAAAAACAATTTGGTGGCTTCTTATAAAACTAAACATACTCTTATACAATCCAGTCATCATGTTCCTTGGTATTTATCCAAAGGAGTTGACAACTTATGTCCACACAAAAACCTTCACACAGATGTTTATAGCAGTTTTATCCATAATTGCCAAAACTTGGAAGCAGCCAAGATGCCCCTCATAGGTGAATGGATAAAAAAAGCTGTGGTACATCCAGTCAATGAAAGATTATTCAGCAGTAAAAAGAAATGAGCTACCAGGCCATGAAAAGTCATGGAAGAACCTTAAATACATATTACTATGTGAAAGAGAACCTGAAAAGGCTACATGCTATATGATTCCAACAATATGACATTCTCGAAAGGCAAAACTATGGAAACAATAAAAAGATCAGTGGTTGAGAAGGGTGGAGGTGGAGAGGGGAGAGATGAATAGGCAGAGTACAGGGAATTTTTAGGGCAGTGAAAATACTCTATGATATTCCAATGATAGATATATGTTATTATATATTGTCCAAACCCACTGAATGTATGCCAAGAGTAAACTCTTAGGTAACTATGGCCTTTGGGTGATTAAGACATATCAGCATAGGCTCATCCTTGGTAAGAAATGTACCACTGCTCGATGACATTGGTAATGAGGAAGGCTACGCATGGGTGGCAGCAGAGGCTGTACGGGAAATCTCTGAACCTTTCTCTCAAATTTATTGTAAACTAAAACTGCCCCTAAATAAAGCTTTAGAAAAAAAAAAGACTGGAAACAACACAAAAATCCAATGATGGGGAAAACAAATTTTTTAGAACATATATAAAATAAAATGCCAACAATATCATGTAATAGAAGCATATTCAATGACATGGAAAAATATTACTAATATAACAAGGGAAATGTGTGGGTTTCAAACCAGTATAATTTTGATTTCCTTGTGTAAGACATATGTATATGGGGAAACAGAAGAAGACTGGGAAGATATACTAAAATGTTAGCATCAATTATTATTAGGTAGTATGCTTATGGTGATTTTTATTTTCCTTGTTTTATTTGACATTTCCCACAATGAACATTTCTATTACAAAATCAGAAAGAAAATAATAACAAAAGATTAATAATACTTCACACTATTTTAATGTGCTTACTGTGTGCGAAGCACTATTCTACACACTTTACATATATTACCTCATTTATCCTATGAGGTATCTAGTAACCCTATGAAGTAGGTATTATCATCTTCATTTTATAATTGAATAAATGTAATTTAAAAGAAAAAATTATTTTTCACTTGGTAATTTTCTTAAATCTGATTAAAGTTAATTTTCTAACACTTTCCAAACAGCAACCACTTAAAAATAATCAAGGCACTCCATCCATATATAAAATCAGAGCCTCCAAGCTCAAACTTGGCTATGAGCTCAGACTCAGGTAGAAAAAGGAGAGAGGGGAAAGGTTATAATCAAATATTTGAAGTGAGAACAACGGTAAATTAAGGATTTTGTGCTATACCTCTCAGTTTTCCAATATAAGCAGGGTTCTGAATTTAGTGATAGAGCCTTACATTACATTCTATATCCTTTCTAAATTGGGCGGGGAGGTGTATTTCCTTTCCACGGGATTAGATGAGCATACTTTTTGAAACAAGCATTGTATTTTATAGCATTCCTCATGGAAAAGAATTACATGTATTGCAACCATTCAAATATGGTTAACTCAGCCCTTTACACGACAAATTAATGTTACTGCTTTACACATATTCTCTCTTTTTCCTGACTCTGAGTACATATTGGCATATACTCTGTGTAAGGTGGAATATTCTAAACTTTCTGGACATGTAACACCTGCTGTCTATGACCCAGCTGATGAATCTGCCAGGTTGAAAGCACCTTTGAAGGCCAATGTCTGCCATGGTGGCAATGACAAAAGAGGATGCTGACCTGGCAAAGAACCACTTGGAAATATATTTGATGGGCAAAACTATCGGAAGCTACTTAAATCCTACTCAGTTTGACTGCGGCAGGCATAAAAAAAAAACTGGTAAGGAATTATGTAATATACCAAATGCATATAGTAATGTGTACTGACCATTCAATCACCACCTATATCAGGCACAGTAGTAGGCATTTTAATATATTACCTCATTAGGGCCTCACAACAACACTGAGAGGTATACCTTAACCCTATTTTTACAATAATGGAACTCAAAAATCAGAGATTAAATAATTGCTACTAAACCGCAATATTAATAAGCAGGAGAATTGGGATTCAAACCCACAACCAGCTAATTCTAAATCCAATGCTGTTTTCACTACACCATACTGCCGCCCTCTGTCAGCTCATCGCACTAGCAGTTCCCAGGGGACCTCCCACCTAGATGAACCTGGCATTGGCTTAAGGTATTTGCTCCAACAGTACATATATTAGCCTACCAGAGTCCCATCTGACCCATCCACCTCTCTGAAATATCTAGCAACGTCAGGAAGTCTCATATGTGGGGAGGAATCTCAATTCCTCATCATCTCTTCAGATATAAGTGACACATGTAGAGCTGGGAAAACCTCTGATTTATATCAAGCTGCCATCAACATTAGTAAAGTTAAAGCTGGGTTAATGGGAGTTACTGACATCTAATGTTCAAAGGATTAGTACTCACAGGGTTATACAATAAATCAGCACCTCTGTCCTAACCCTCCATGCCATGGAACAACAGGAGGCATCCTACTGTGCTTAGGGAGCCCGAGAAGTTAGGATGCAAACAGAAGCCTCCCAAAACCTTTCTTCATTGAGTTCCCCTACGCGTTGAAGAGTGATTTCAAACATATAACCACCTGGTATCACAATACAGAGAATATATAAAGCAGGAAAAGGGAGGAAAGTATTTCAGTACTTTAGCTTAAGACTAGAGCAAAATGACTAAAAAAAAAAATCATTTTTTAAAAATCATTTTCTTGATATTTGGAAAACATTTTTTTAAGTCTTCTTGGAAGACGCAGTGTGGGAAGATCAACATCTAACAACTCTACTGAGCCAGAAGTTTACAATAAATAACTGAAACGTTTTCTCTAAAAGGATTGTCCTGTGTGTGCTATTATTTAGTATCTGCTGGTCCTTCACAAGATGAGCCTTTCTCACCCACCCAGATAACTTGCAGGGGCGGGGAGTCTCATGAAAATGATTTCCAGTGCTTCCCAAACCTAATCAGTATAGGAACTACCTGGACTTAGTGTCCCGTGCGGATCCTGATTCCGCAGGACCAACATGGAGCCCACCGCCCTGCATTTCTGACAAACACCCGGCGGAGCTGATGCTCAGAGACCAGCCTTTAGCAGCAGATGCCTCAGCCGCTGTTTCTTCACTGAGATCTTCACGTACCTGTGCCTCCCACCTCTACCCCAGGGAACAGAATGTTACCGAAATTCTTCATTGTGTTCGTTTTTCTTCATAACCTAAAAAAATATTTTTTACTAGTTCAATGACAAGACCTCGCTTTTGAAGAAATAATTGGCAGGCACTTCCAGAAAATTAGTTTCCTTAAGTCAGCTTTTCTCAAAACAGTGTCTCCGGACATCTTCTTGGTGGGTGCTCAAAATAATTTTTCATAAAAGGTCCACACAATGGCTTTTTGATTAGAGTTTTTCCTTACTCAGTAGCACAGCCAACATCTAGCTGCAGAGAAAGGAATGCTCTCTGGGAATGGACAAAGGTGAGGAGGAAGGGTAGATTCTGAAAATCACAGAGCTTGATTTCCTGCAAACCTCTGTGATGGGTTATTGAATACGTGGTTTGTGAGAATTTTAGGGGCAATGAAAAGAGGCATTCACTAGAAAACAGCATGGTTTCACTAAAAATAAGTTATACCAAACACTTTATATCCTTTTTTGACAGGCTTATAAGCATGGTGAATTATGACAATGCTTTAGACAACGTATCTGTTGGGTTGTGGGAAAAATCATGACGTATTTTTTTCTATGTTTTTCATTGCAAAAATGCATCATGAGGGCCGGTCGAGTGGCGCGGTGGTTAAGCGCTGGCTTCGGAAGCCAGCGGCCCCGGTTCAGTCCCACATATGAGGGCCAGTGACAACGCCCTCAAAAAAAAAAAAAAAATGTGTCATGACTTTTCTGACAGCCCAGTAGATTTCCACAAGGTATTTGAGTCTCATAAAATAGTCTTGTGGCCAAGAAGAGGCAAATTCAGCCTAAATAATGTGCTGAAGAGATTCACAGGTGGTTCACCCCTGAATATGCAAAGACAACAGATGACTGGAATAATATCAGCCCAGTAAGAGATCCCCTCACAGCTTCTTCCCTGTCCCCTCCAACCCCTCCCAAGCTCCAACAAAATTAGAAACAACAGCACAAGTTTTCAATGACAATTTAGTGGTTAATGCTTAAAGAGAGGTTGGAAATAGAAAAAGGAGGTAAAGTAGATAGAGGAGAAGCAGTAGAGGGTTTCCCAACTAAACTTTGGCAAAGATAATGGACAATGAGCAGCAGTACACACTATATTTCCAAAGTGTACAGGAGGAGGGAGGGACAGAGTGAGGGAACATGTGAGGCCTGTCCAAAAGCTTTTTTTCTCTCTTAAGCACTACGTTATTCTCTGTCTCTGGGACAACAGAGGATCCCAGAAGGCATCACTCTAGAGTTTTAATTCTGAATCATAAATCAGAAAAGAACCAGCTTTGAGAAACACACCAACTGCCCTCTTCATATGCTTATAATCTTCAGTAAATCAAAGTTATGCACACATTCCCTAAACTAAAGCAGAATCTTTCATAAAGCAATTGATAATAGAAGGAAGTTAATTTAATTGTATAAAATGTCTAGGATACTTTTATTACTTTATTATAAAATAAATACCTTTATTTTAGTCACTTAAAAATATTTATTCCCCAAAGCAGGAAAGTGCTCCAAGACTACGGGAGTCCTGTGTAAACAACAGAGGGGGCACCAGATTTAGGATAACTGGCACATCTAAAAGTATAATATTGACAATCAATTATAACATTTAATTTCAAAATCCCATGAAACTATATTAATGGGGGAATGGGAACTATTAGACAAAAATGAATGACAACTAGAAAATAAGCCCATGGCAATCTCCAGTGTAACTGATTCATCTGTGAAAGAATCACCTATGAAAGCTAAAAGTACTTGGGAAAAAAATTATTAAGGAATGGGCTATTTACATGATCTTAAGCATCATCCCACAGATTAATTACCTTCAAATCATAAAAGCACAGACATACTGCTACATGGGAAAACTACAGTGGCTACCACTTAACTGACTGAACTCCACAATCACCAACAGCAGGGCAATCATATCTCATGTGTCATGTGATGCAGCAGGTAAAATCACCTCAGCTGTCTTCTCAAAAATGCTTAACCTGAATGCAAAAATTGGGAAACAAGCAGACAAACCCAGAATGTGAAACATTCTATAACTGGTCTTAACTCTTCAAAACAATGTCCAAAAAAAAAAAAAAAAAAAAAACACAGAAGGAAGAGATATGACAATCAAATGAAATGCATGAAATTTTATTGCATCCTGGATTTTAAAAAAAAAAGTTGTGGAGCAATTTCAACATACTATACATGAGATGATTTTTTGAATTATGGTTAATTTTCTAAGGTTCAACAATGATGATTAATAACAATAACGACAATACTGGGTATGGTAGGAGAATGTCTTTATTCTTAGGAAATATAAAAGTATTTAGGAGTAATGTGTAATGGTGTCTGCAACTTATTTTTTTAAAGTTCAGAAAAATATATATACATATGTAGAGAAAGACTCAAATGTGATAGAATGTTAACAATTGATTAGTATAGATGAAGAGCATGTGAGTGCTTTTTCTTTCAACTTCCTCACAGGTAGTAATTTTTCAAAATTAACGACTGGAAAAGAAAGAAAAAAATAATTTTATTTTACACATTTATTAGTTTTTTTCTATTTTCCCTCAGCCTTATTTTTTTCATAAAAGCTTGTATTCCTCAACATCATGCCTCCTACTACAGAAGTTTCCAGTATAAATTTATCCTGGAGTTTGGTAGCAATTATAGTTAACTCTGAAATATGCATTGATTATTCAAAATCTATGTAATTGTAATAAACATGTTTTAAAAATAAAATAGGGAATCAAAAGTTTAATGAGCAGGGTAGTCTAGCAGATAATAAGTTAAAAGCTCAGTGCTATGCTTTCAATTTTTTTCTATGCTTTCAATTTTTTTCAAGACAAGCACTTCAACTATTTCTTCAGAGATAATTAAAGAAACCCTGGCAAAATTCAAACCTGTCTTCAGTCCAATGTTCCACCACTAAGTTAATGATGAAATCCAACCTAAGTGACTACAAGATGCTGGTGGCTGTGTGAGGCCATCCCTGTCTTATTACATGTAAAAATCATCTTAAGCTCACCCGCAAAATAAGTAGCAGTGATACTAGAGATCAAGGAAAAAAGTACTGGGGGCAGGCCAAGTGGCTCAGTTGGTTAAGAGTTGGCTTAGAGCACGTGCTCTAAGCAACAGGGCCACGGGTTCGATTCCCACATGGACCAGTGAACACTGCGCCCTAGCTGAGCTATTGCTGAGCTGCCAACAGGTGGCAGGACGGCTCAGCAGGTATAACAACAAGATTGCCTGTTCAATAGTGGGCTACGCCCACCCACAACTAAAAAAAAGATTGAATTCGGCACCTTGAGCTGAGCTGCAGCCTGGATGGCTCAGAGGATAGAGCATGCACTCTTAACAACAAGGCTGCTGATTTAGCTCCCGCATGGGATGGTGGCTATGCCCACCCGCAACTAAGATTTAACACAGCACTTTGAGCTTAGCGGCTAGGAGCTGCCAACGGGAAGCCAGATAACGACTGACCCCCCTCCACAATGAAGATTGAAGAACAACAGCTTGGCTGGTCCCCTCCCCCAATTCCCTAACACTGTTCCCCTCCCCTAATTCCCCAATAAAAATCTTTTTTTAAAAAAAGGTACCAGAAACTACAGATTAAATCAATGGGAACTCAACCTGAATTGGGGGAATTTAATCTAAAATGATGATGACAAAGCAGATGGCACAATTATTCCCTTTCGTCATTTTGCCCAAGAAGTAGCTAATCAAGGAAGAATTCGTATGCAAAAAATGAACATTTTAGAGATGCTAAATTAAAGCAAACAACATATTCTTCATTTGTTTATTTCTTATGTCCTTATCAACAAAGAATGTGACGGATTAATATACAAATAGATTTAAAGGTTACCCTTCTCATCTTTAAAATACCTTCCCAATGGAAATAGACTCTGCTTTAACCAAATTAACATACAACTTCATAAAACAAATGAAAATCCCTGAATACCTGCCTAGTCACTTTTCATTTTTGTTTTTTTACCAAAAACTGGCTTCTGCTAAGAATTGCTTTCAAAAATGTTAATGAATGATCCTTAACAACTGACAGGATAAACTTAACAAGTAAGGAGACTAAAACCCAAAATAAAGTTATCTTTCTTTATTCAAAAATAGTAAAATTGGGGCCGGCCGAGTGGCGCGGTAGTTAAGCGCTGGCTTAGGAAGCCAGCGGCCCCGGTTCGGTCCCACATATGAGGGCCAGTGACGCTGCCCTCAAAAAAAAAAAAATAGTTAAATTGGTTATGAAACATTGAAGATGATTGTTATAGATTTAAAGGTTTCTTTCTAACTACCAATGGCAAATAATATATAGCACATACTTTCAAAAGCAGGCAATTTGAAATATCAATAAGTTTTTCTACTTTTGTATATGTTTAAAAATATCAATAATAAAGATTTTGGGTGTTTAAGTTAGTAAGAGATTTCATTTTATTCACTCTAACCGAAGATCAGAAAAACAACTTTTAAAATTACAGAGGCATTTTAAAATTCTCACTTCTGTAGAAACTCCATATGCTGAGAATACCTTGGCCAAATAAACAAATTGCTTCTAGCGATGACCCATTTTAAAAGACAAATCTAACTAAAATTTTCACAAGTGAAATTAAATTACTCTAATGGACTACTTACCTCAAAACCTACTTATGTGTTATCTACATTAAAACCATTCTAAGAAATAGTGTGAAATGTTTCTTTAAAAATACTTTAAAAAATAAGTTAAAACAAAAAAACATAGATTATGTTTTTATAATATCTGTGGTTTTCATGTATTTAGTTCAGTGCCTTTTACTGCTTTAAATAGCACAATTTTCCTGAAGTAAAAGAAGCATTGCTTAAGAGTTTTCTAAGCATTAAAAAATCAAAAATAAGCAAGTTACTCATCATTAGAAAAGTATCTTCATAGTTAAAAGCTAATAATTATTGAGCATATTTTATATGCCAGAAACTGAACGATTTATTATGTATTACCTCATCTAACCCTCCAGACAACCCTCTGAGGTAGAGACTACTCTCATCACCATTTTAGAGATAAGGAAACTAAGATTCAGAGAAGTAACTTGTAGATTGCCAGGCATTGCCCAAAATCTACTCTCCCCTTTTCTTTTTTATTTTATTAGTTTCAGGTGTACAAAACAATGTAATAGTTATACATTTCGCCCCCACAAAGTGATAACCCCTCCCCCAATCTATTGCCCCTCTGACGTCGTATACATCTATTACACTTCCATTGACTCTATTCCCTATTCTGTATTCCATACCCCAAGACAGAATGGCTATCATCAATAAACCATCAAACAAGTGCTGGCGGGGCTGTGGAGAAAAGGGGACCCTGTTGCACTGTTGGTGGGACTGCAGATTGGTGCAACCACTATGGAAGTCAGTATGGAGGTATCTCAAAAAACTGGAAATGGAACTACCTTTTGACCCAGCAATTCCACTCTTGAGTATCTATCCAGAGAAACCCAAGACCCTAATTCGAAAAAATATATGTACCCCTATGTTCATTGCAGCGCTATTTACAATAGCCAAGACTTGGAAACAGTCGAAATGCCCATCAGTAGATGACTGGATTAATGTGGTACATTTATACAATGGAGTATCACTCAGCCATAAAGAAGAATGAAATCTTATCATCTGCAATGACATGGATGGACCTAGAGAACATTATGTTAAGTGAAATAAGTACGTCAGAGAAAGACAAATACCATACGATCTCACTTTTATGTGGTATCTAAAAAACTGAATAAATGAGCAAAGTAAACAAATATAGTCTCATAGATATAGAGGAAAAAGGGGAAGGGATTAGAAAGCATAAATCTCCCCTTCTTTTCTAATAAGAGAGTTTTAGCTGGGCCATGAGCATCTATGCAGTTTTGGCGTGGTCATGGACTAAGTTACCAACAATGATTCTTTTTTTTTTTTTTTTTTTTTGAGGGCAGTGTCATTGGCCTTCATATGTGGGACCCGAACCGGGGCTGCTGGCTTCCTAAACCAGCGCTTAACCACCGTGCCACTCGGCCGGCCCCCAACAATTATTCTTATTGGTGTGCTAAGCTCTCATGAATGAGTGGAAGTGATATATGCACTCCATGTCACAGGCTTTAACCGTGCAGGTGATGACAGCACCCTAGGGCATGGTATAGCAACAAAATAAAAGAAACGAGCAGTGCTCAATGAGACTATCCATCCTGGACTACCTGTCTACTTGTTAAATAATAGAAAATATAGATACTTGTATATATATATTGGTCTCTGTCCCATTTCCTGACACAGGGCTCCTGAAGCCCTTGGAATTTCCTAGGTGACAGGAGTGTCTTTTGTCCTAATGAGGCGACCCTGGATGGTCTCCTGAATGGCTCCTGGATGAGGGCTGGTCACCAGGAAGAACAAGCCATGATTAGAAGCTTGGAATTTTCAGTTCCCCATTCTCTTAAAAAATAGAAGGGCTGAAATGGAGTTAATGATCTATCATGCCTACATGACGAAGCCTCCATAAAAATCCCAATAGTATGGGGTTCTGAGAGCTTCCAGGAGGGTGCACACATCCACATACTGGGAGGGTGACTCACCCCAGCTCCATGGAGACAGAAGCTGCTGCACTCAGGATCCTCCCAGACCTTGTTCTATGTTATCTCTTCATCTTACTGTTCATCTGCATCCTTAATCATGTCCTTTTATACACTGGTAAATGTACATAAATATTTCCCTGACATCTGTGGGCCACTTAGCAAATTAATATAATTCTAAGGGGAGGAAGTCGTGGGCCCTCTGATTTGTAGCCAAGTCAGACAAAAGTGGGTAACCTGGGGACCTACTACTTTTGATTGGCATTTGAAGTGGGAGGCAGTGTTGTGAGACTGAGCCCTTAACCTGTGGGAGCTGACACTATTTCCAGGTGGTGTCAGAATTGAGTTAAATTGTAGGACACCCAGCTGGTGGCCCAGAGAACTGCTTGGTGGGGGAAAACCTCTTACATTTGGAGGCTGGAAATGTCAGAAGTGAAGTGTTCTGTGGGAATGTAGGGCAAACACACAGGAGGGTTGGACCAAAATTTTTCCAAAACACTACCCCGGGTAAAAATGAGAAAAATGTTGGCGAAAATATTAGAGAGAAATAAGCTCCTACTTTTAGGGACACTGTGTTTTGGCAAAATGTCTATTATACCAGCTTGGCTCATGCCCAAATAATCATAAAATTGGTAACAAAAGTAGGGTGCTGATGTTATATAAATATAAATGACTTAGCAATTGGGTGCTAGGTAACAAGAAAGAAGATCTTGCTAACATCTTATGAAAATGGTCATAAATCGGTGACTCTTGTTTGTCACAGTAAAATCGTTAGCAAATCTGTCATTTGAGACAACCTGTGAGGCAGTCAGACAACATGCTATAAAGTAGATGAAAGTGCAAAATGGGATATTTCTGTAATTCCATTCCAGGTGTTCACCAAGAATGAATTCTCTAACATTGATATAGGCTATTATCAAAAAGAAATCCTAGAACTAATTATATTCTGTAATAAAAGTCAGAGGCTTCTTTATCTTATACAATAAAAATATCAGTAGTAACATACCTGAATTAGTCAGTTTCTAGGCTAATTTCATCTTCTTCAATGAGAAATAAACAGAAAACATTATTAAATAAACCTTTTTACATTTTGGAAAGACAAAAATGGAATATTTTATTTCCTCCAAAAGTTTTTGGAGGAAAATAAATGTTTAATCTTATATACCACAGTTATCCTATAAATCTTGTTCCATTTTAATATCCCACATATCTTAGAAACAGAACAATTAATAAAATGCATCATTTCAAACATCCTTTAGAAATGTTTGTTTCAATTGGAAATTTTGCATATTTTTTTCATTTGTTTTCGCTCTTTTTTATTATCTGTTCAATTCCAAATTTAGCTAAGGATTTGTTAGCACTTCATTCAAGGTCAAGATGTGTGTGTCTTTTAAAAATTGGTAAGTCATTATAGTCCTCAAATATATATCTAAATAAAAATTCTCTATGTTATGGTAGTTATTTTTATATTCCTGTTACATGATACTTTAGTTCCTAAAAGCATCTCAGACAGTGCTGCCAAATCAAAAACTTACAGTAGTTTGTCACCCCCATATACTGCAAAATGGATACACTAGAAAATATATATTTAACACAAGACAAGGCAGTAATGGAGGAATTGAGGAATGAAAAAGACACAAGGGGGCTGGCCAAATGTCTCAGTTGGTTAAAAGTTGGTTTAGAGTGCGAGCTCTGAGCAACAGGGCAGCCAGTTGATTCCCACATGGGCCATTGAATGCTACGCCAGAGCTGAGCTGTTGCTGAGCTGCCAACAGGTGGCAGGATGGCTCAGCTGGTGTAACAACAAGATTGCCTGTTGGATGGTGTGCTACGCCCGCTGGCAACTAAGGCTGAACTCTGCACCTTGAGCTGAGCTGCCGCCAGGATGGCTCAGTGGATACAGCGTGCGCTGCTGGTTCGACTCCCACATGGGATGGTGGCTACACCCACCTGCAACTAAGATTGAACACAGCACCTTGAGTTTAGGGGCCACGAACTGCCGACGGGAAGCCAGTTGGTGACTGGGCCCCTCCACAACGAAGACTGAAGAACAACAACTTCCCCAATTCCCCAACACTGTTCCCCTCCCCGCAAAAGACACAAGACACATAGAAAACCAACAGCAAAAAGACAGATACAATCCTAGCTGATTATCAGTAATCAAATTAAATATAAATAAACACTCCAGTCCAACACTCCAGTTAAAAACTCTAATCAAAAGGCAGAGATGATCAGAATACATTTTTTGAACGATCCACTATATGCTGTCTAAAAGAGACACTTTAGACTCAAAGACACCAACAGGGTAAAAGTAAAAGGATATAAAGATATGCTATGCAAACAGCAACCAAAAAAGAATTGGAATGGCATTACTAATAATATCAGACTAAAATAGACTTTAAGATAAAAATTGTTACTAGAGAGAAAGAAGTGTTTTCTAACAACAAAAAAAGGGTAAATTAAAAAAGAAGACATAATAATTACAAATATATGTGTACCTCAGTCTACAAAATACATGAGTAAAAACTAATACAGTGGAAGGGAGAGATAGGCAATTTAACGACAACAGTAGGAGATGCCCATACCGTAATTTCCATAGTGCATAGAACAATTAGAAGATCAATAATGACAGGTATGACACCAAAAGCACAAAAATGAAACTATATACATAATTGAACTTCATCAAAATTACAAACTTTTGTGCTTCAAATGATACTATCAAAAAAGTGAAAAGACAATCCACAGAATTGGAAAAATATTTTCAACTCATATATCCCATAAAGATCTAGTATACAGCATATAAAAATAATTTGTACAATACAAAAAAATTAGATAAGTAACTATTTTAAAATTAGCAAAGGATTTAAATAGCCATTTCTTCAAAGAATATATACAAATGGCCAATAAGCACACAAAAAGATGCTCAACATTATTAGTCATTAGGTAAAAGCAAATCAAAACTACAATGAAATACCACTTCACATCCACTGGGATGGCTGAAATCAAAGAGAACAAACAATTACAAGTGTTAGCATGGATATGAGGAATTTGGGACCCTCGTACATTGCTTACTGGGATGTAAAATGGTTACATTCACTTTAGATAACTGTTTGATGGATCCTCAAAATGATAAAGGTAGAGTTACCATGTGGCCCACCAATTCCACTCCTAGGTGTATGCCCAAGAGAAATTAAAACATATACTGACACAAAAACTTTTACATCAATGCTTATAACAGAATTATTCACACTAGTCCAACAGTGAAAACATCTCAAATGTTCATCAACTGATGATCAGAGAAATAAAATATGGTATATCATACAATTTTATTTGGCTAGAAAAAAGAGTGAAGTACTGATACATGCTACAACATGGATCAACCTTGAAAACATGATGGTAAGTGAAAGACGCTAGTCACAAAAGACTCCATATTATGTAATTCCACTTATAAGAAATGTCTAGAATAGGCAAATCTATAGATAGAAAGTAATGGATGCCAGGGTCTGGGGGTGGGGGGAACGGGGGAGTGACTGCTGATAGGTACTAAGTTTGTTTGGGGAGTGATGAAAAAATTCTGGAATTACAGTGGTGATGGTTACACAACTTTGCAAATATATTAAGACAGACTGAATTTTATACTTTAAAATGGTGAATTTAGTGGTATGTGAATATCTCAATAAAGCTGTTATTTTTCTTAAATCAGTAAGGAAAATGAATACAGAATGACTTACCAAAAGAGAAAATAGGGCCGGCAGAGTGACACATTGGTTAAGAGATGGCTTGGGACGCCAGCAACCCTGGTTCAGATCCCACATATGAGGGCCAGTGACACTGCCCTCTATAGCTAAGATGGTGAACAACAGCTCCACCTGGAGCTGTGAGCCCCGGCGACAGTGTAGGCTGCAGCCCCTGCTGCAGTGGGCTGCCATAGGCTACAGTGAGTGGCCGGCAGCCAGTGTGAGCGGCTGGCAGCCGATGTGAGCTGCTAAGAGCTACTGTGAGCAGCTGTCCAGAGGCCGGTGACCGGACTGTCTCACCCAAGAAGAGCGCAATGATGATACCAACATGGGCCAGTGAAGCAATGTCCTCCACAACTAGACTGAAGAACAAAAGGACAGCAACTTGTCTGTTCCCCTTCCCCGGTTCCCCAACGCTGTTCCCCTCCCCCAATTCCCCAATAAAATCTTAAAAAAAGAAACAAAAAATAAATTTTGTCTTATAATCACTTCAGGTCAACAAACACTCACTAACCCAGACTGTGCTAGATACTGGGGGTGCAAAGACAAATAATAAATAGTCCTGACCCTTGAAGAATTTCATTTTTAACAAGAAATAACCAATAATAAACCTTTGGAAAGAATTTTGATTCTTTTCCCTAGTTTTTTCTCTGAAAATATATAAAATGCTAATTTTAACATAACAAACTTTAACTGAAAACCCAATTTCCATCAAACTTTCAATATCAGCAGCCACCTAAATTCAACAGCCAGATATAAATATAAATTAACTCAAATTCTATTTCAGTCCCACTTCTCTCCCAGCACAAGGTCCAAGCTGTCATCTAGCCACCTGGCCCTGACTGCCCAGTTGCCGTGTGTGTTCCTAGCTTGGGGGTGTCAAGTAATTTCCATGTCTCCATTTCCTCACCATCATCCCAACCCCACGCTTACTTCTCTTTCAGATATTATAGGACCTAAGTTTTATTCCTTTAGGCACCGCTTTCCTTCAAACCCTGTTAATTACTGAGGTTCCTCATGTATATAGTATTTTAGGTCAGGTCATCAAAGAAAATGTAGATCCCTTCTTTTACATCTTTTTATTTCTTTTACTTAGTAAAAATCCAAAATGGTCCCTACCAGGTCCAAAATGCCTCTACCTGTGTTTGATACCCTGCACTGAAAAAGCAAGGTAGTCACACCACCTTATGTTTTGTTGCTCCCCAACAGGGGCTACAAAACAGATGCACGCAACATATGAATTTTGTTTGGCTTGAGCTGTACTAAAAACATTTTAATTACCAACATATTACACTCAAGAGATGTTTTACATACAAACTGACATTCTAGCCTCATTTGAAAAATCTGAAGATTTGGCCATGCTGGACCAAATTCCCATGTGGCAACAACTGAATTAGCTGAGTGGTGACACTTCTTCACCCTCTGATGAATCCCTCTCCATAATCCTCACCATTTCACAAGGTTCCCAGCACATCCAGCTGCTTTCATTTGTGACCCACTGCCTCTGGAGGGGTTGGATTTGAGACTAGTCCAAGTCCCAAGAGCTAGAAGTTCTTTCCAATCCTACAGGGATGACCTCCTGCCTTACCTTTGGTTTTAGGTTGCATGTCCATGTCCTCGACCTTTGCCAAGCTCTCCTAGTTTCTCACTCCAACAACTGCTTCCCCTTTCCATAATCGCCATCTTGTCTAGCATCTAAGTATCAACCCACTTACTAAATTACTCTAGGGCACTCCCACACAGGCAGCTTCTGGCCTGGCAAGCTCCTCCACAAAGCAGTGTCATTCCAGGCCACCGGGCAGAAGGCACTGAGATGCTCATCCATAGACTGACGAAATCTTCATTTCCAGACTTACTTCTCTTTGGAGATAAATGATCCTCCTAAATTCCTAAATTTTGAGTTAAAACAATGATTCTCCAGCTTTACTGTGTATACAACACATCTGGAGGTTTTGTTAAAATGCAGGTCTGGCGTGGGGACCGAGATTTTGCATTTCTAACAAGCTTCCAGGTGACATGGGTGACGCGGATGCCGCTGGTCTGTGGTCTACACTTTGACTAGGAGGAGCTAGAAGACTTAGGAAAAGAAGAAGGAGGCTTCTGAGATGAGAATTATCTGAATGAATTAAACCGCTAGGACTTGACTTTCTGCCATCTTAAAACTATAAAAATATGAATCTTTTAGCACCTGTGCCAACTTAATAAATAACAGCCTTTCATAATGGTCCATAAGAAATAAACAGATGGTTCCCTTCAACTGTTAGGCATTGATTATTGTATATTCACTCCATGATCAATACTGGGCATTACACAGAGGGTTTGGCCAAGTTTCCAAATATTCAGAGTGCTTAAAATCTAGTTGGCAAAAAGACTGACAGAAAACAAAATAACCAGTGTAGCACCTAAAGCAGCAGACCTCAATTGCTATAAAATAGTGATTCCCAACGGGTTGGCGTATGAGCATCTATGGTGGAGCGGGGAGGAGATGTCAAATCAAACATACTTCCCTCTATTCCCCCGACCCCACTCTCCCCAGACCCCGATTATGATCCTCACTCTACGCCCACTCACTGTCAATCACTGATAAAGAAAGCTGTATTTACTTTTAGGAATGCCATATTCTTCAGAAGAGTAAGATGGGGAAGAGATGATGAAAAGTACTGTTTTTAAATTGTGTATGGAAAGGCAATGGAAATACGGGGCCTGGAGGAGTAAGTAATGGAACTGGTGGGCATTCCAAGTGGGAAGTGCTTCCTAGGAAGTGGTAAACGTACTGAGGTAGAAATGAGTCCTGAGTATTTATGGGATGGAAAGAAGACCTGCCTAATTAAAGTAAACCAGAGGGCACCACAGGCCACCGCGCCTTTCTGAGATGAGCAAGCATAGAAACACTCTCCTAAGAACTCAATGACCACCTATGAAGAACGTTAGAGAGGTTTTTCCCATGAAGGCTGAACTAGTTTGCCTCTCAGGTCCTTTCCAATTTTTCTTCAATTGCAGAACGAAATCTGAATTTTCCTCTAAATACAATTCTAACCTGAGTCCCTCGCTTTGCCTGCTGTGTACCATGGGAAATGAGAGAAGAGCATATGGATATGTTGAAGAAAACATAGCCTAAATCGCGGCATCCAGTCTATTTCTACTGCTGCCCAGCATCCCCAGTTCTTTGAGACTGTTCTCTTAAGTTTTACTTCCAACTCTGTCATCAGTCATCTTTATAACTCTTCTCTGAACGCTGTCCAAGCTGTCCACATCCCTCTCATATAGGCAAATGATGAATAACCCTTCAGGTCTTCCCTGACCACTCCGCCTAAAGGAAATCTCAGTTACGTTCTCTATCCAAGTCCCCGTCTACGGAGCACCTATCACACTCTCAACTATGTTTTTTCATTTTTTTACTTATGAAATATTTCAAAAATATACTCAGAAGTTCATCTAGTTCAGAAGTTAATATAATAGGAGATAATATACCGCCATCTAGACTGAACAAATGTAACATTTTTGCCACATTTGCTTTGCAACTCTACAGGTATTTGTTTATCATGTCCTTGTTGCCTGTTTCCCACTAGATTCTCTGTTTAATCTGGGCAAGGCCATGTCTAATTATTAATTAGAGGTTTTATACCTATCACTTAGCATAGAGCTGGCACATACACAGGCTCTCAATGTTTGTTCCATAAATAATGCGTGAATGGCTTCTGTCCTAGAATTAAATAATGGCCATCATTATAGAAGAGTTATTAGACCAAAGACAATGACTCCAGCTTTGAGTTCAAAAAAAAAGAAAAGAAAAGGAAATGGATCTTTACTGAAGAATGAGGGTTCAAATATAAATGTGTGTTATATCTGGATAGAACATATTAGACTGGGTTAGCTGAGCAAAGAACAGAACTTCCCCTCCCTAGAGGTCTGGGTAGTACATACATCTGCCTAAAGAAACTGGGATATAGGAGACGAGCTCTCAATGTCTCTTCTAGTTTAAAGATGCCAACTTAGTGGCTTAAAGAAAGAACAATGGAAGAGAAGGATGAAAGGAGGGAGGAAAGAAAAGGGGGAGTGAGGGAGGCCTATGAGAAGAGAATCCAAAAGCACTAGAGATCATTAATTTATTCTAGATTAGGTCAGGGGCAATATAGATCATGTCCTGAAAACCTTTGAGTATCAAGTCCATTTATTTGAAATGAAGTCACACCTAAGGCAAAAGTATAAGAAATATGTCCAATTGTCAGACTTCTCCACCTCCTTCTACCTATATCCCCTGCCACCCTGTATCTTAAAACAAAATGCTAAAAGCCTAGGTTCCTCCCAGCATGGTTCTCTATATGCTTTCAAATACCAAGTATACACTTGTACCCTCTCCCCATCAAAATGATTGGGACTAAGTTCTATCTGTTTCTTTGTGCTCTTATTATTCCAGTGGGTCACTGAGATAATATGCTCACTTAAAGGACTGTCCATTACTGAAAATATTACCTCTCCTTAACACATGATGATCAATGTGGACTTCCAACTCTCTAATAAAAAAACTTCTTAGTAGTAAGACTGTGGTCAAATGCTTTGTTAACAATCTTTCCTTCCTTCCCTGTCCTTGACATGGTTCACTATGGGCAAAGTACATTACTAAGGTATGCCACTTGGTATAAGACAAACCATTTCTAATCATTGTTGTGAAGAAACATTTCTCTTACTCCACAGATAAAACATTATATGAGCGTTATTTCCCTAAACAGCCAGCATACATCAGCATAGAGAAAAAGTTTTATACTCCCCGCCTGTCACTTTGCACAGCACACTCATATACTCAAGGGCCACAATTTGACTGTATCCACTTCTCACTCTTTCTGTTAGTATTTCCTCAAGATCAGAAAGCACTACGTCCTCTCTGTGAATGGCGTAACATGTGGGTTGGCTTCTAGGTACAACTTCTTTTCTTCACAAAGCCATCATCTTCTTATCTGAACATGAAACTAGTCAGTCCTGCCCCCTGTACAACTTTTCCAGTCTCCCCAAATAATGGTTACCCAAAAGAAAGCTCTCTTCCCTTATAGTTCGAGTTTTCAGTAATAAATGAACAAAGCATCACCAAGCACTCCTCCCTGAACAAATGCCAAACGCTGATTCATTCTCTGCATGACAGCGGTGGTTTCATCCAGCCATAAAGTGAAATATCTGCTAGCATGTCCTTGATAGTAATCGTTCTTTCACACTCTTACTCCATTGATACTATGCAACAGCCAACCGTGTCATTTGACAAAAGAATTCTGTCAATAACCTGGTTTCTCTCGAAGGACAATGTCTTTAACTTGCCAGCTGATGATCCAAGCGTCTCTTCAGTAATATGATTCATTCTTATTTTTGTTACAAGTATTTTTTCATGATGCTGCTAGAGTTTTAGTTTCTTACCTACCTTTAGCAATATGTTACATTAATTTTGTAATGGAAAGCATTATTCTGTATTTGCCCTGGGAAATTTCAATAGTATAACAGAGAAGCCACTGTGCTTTGTTAGAAAATGACACCAAAATATCCATGGCCCCATGCCACTATTGGACAAAGTCTCATACCAGGCAATGACTGGGGATTAAGAGGGAATAGATGGTAAACCCAACAACAAACAGTTTTGAGATAGTCATTGTCACACTTCCATTTGCACTTTTCAATTTCAGGTACTGTTTTTAAAATCAACATTCCACGAATTCCCTTGTTTTTACACATAGAGATTCTCATTTTATATTTGCAGTGAGATTCAGTAATCTAAATTGTTTATGGCATTCTGAACTGCAGCATTTACATTGCTATTTCCATCACTATTTTCACTCTTCAGTGAACCACTAATCTACTTTTCTGAAAGAAGAATACAATTTAACCTGAAACAACAACGACAAATGTTATTTTAACAAATAAGAAAATGAAATAAAAAATATATTAACCAAGATAAAGTGCAACATATGAAATGTAAGCTATTTTAACCAGGGCAATTTTCATAACACAAGCACAATTGTTAATATTATGAGTTTTAAGAACATAATGGGATTTCAGCTGAAATCATAATTACTCTCATATCTCAAGGTTCAACAAGCTCTGCCACTCCTATACCACCTTTCTGATCTCATTTCCAACTTGCCCCTGGCCCCACCTTATTGAATTGGTCTTGCCAATCTTTGAACACATCCAAACACATTGTCACCTTCAGGCTTTAGCACTGGCTGTACTCTCTCCTGGAACACTCCCACACTCCCCCTAACCTCTCTCACCTCCTTTCAAGACTTTGTCAAGGTCTCTTTTACCATAAGGGTTACTCAACCATATTTATCCTCTTCTACTTTCTCTTTCTTCCAAAGTATTTACCTCCTCCTAGCATGCTATAAAATTTACTTATTTATTTGGTTTATTATCTGTCTCCCACTTCCACCCCTCCACTCCCAACGGAATGAAAACTTCACCAGGGCAGGGATCTTTGTTTTATTCATTGTTATATCCCCAGCACCTAGATGAGAGACTGACTCATGGAAGGTGCTCAATAAATATTGGGTTGTAGGAAAAGTCAGGACGCATGTTTGCAACAGATGGCACTAGTTCATTTTTGGAAGTACTAGAGTCATTCGTATCTATGTTATTGCTATGTCATTTGACAGTTGACAGTCCTAGCTTCATTCTAAAAAAAAATTGAGCGATTTGGTTGAGTTTTGGAGATTTTACAAGTTGAAGATGGAAGACCAAACTGCATTTTCGCCACATTTTATTGTTTTACCTCCATAAAGTAAAGCTTGTGAAAAGTTACATCAAGTTTACGGTGACAATGCTCTACAAGAACGTCAGTGCCAATGATGGTTCACGAAATCCCGTGCTGATTTTGATCTCAACAACGCTCCTCGGTCAAGGAGACCCACCGAGGTTGATGATGACAAAATAAAGGTATCAATCGAGTCAAACCCGCATTACACGACACGAGAGATTGCAGAAACATTGAACATCCATCATTCAAGCATTCAAGACCACCTGAGGAAGTTGGGACACATAAGCAAGCTTGATATTGGGGTTCCCCATGAACACGAAGAAGTTCATTTGATGGTGTGTATAAACATCTGCAATATGCTCATTAAACATGAGGAAAACGATCCTTTTTTGAGGTGACTGATAACTGGTGATGAGAAGTGGATTGTTTACAACAATGTGGGGTGCAAACGGTCTTGGTCCCCACGTGATGATTCACTTCAAACGACATCGAAAGCAGACATTCACCAGAGGAAGATTATGCTCCCAGTGTGGTTGGATTTTAAAGGTGTCGTGTTTTTCGAGCTCCTATCAAGGAACCAAACAATCAATTCGAATGTGTACTGTCGGCAATTGGACAGTTTGAACGAATCCATCATCCAGAAATGTCCAGAGCTTGTTAATTGTAAAGGAGTTGTGTTCCGTCACAACGTGAGACCACACACAAGTTTGATCACCTGTCAAAAGTTATTGGAGCTTGGATGGGATGTATTGCCACACCCACCATACTCGCCTGACCTTGTGCCATCAGACTTCCACTTGTTTCACTCTTTTCAAAACTCCTTGCATGCCATACCGTTCAATTCAGATGAGCCTATAAATTAGCACCTTGTTCAGTTTTTCACAAATAAAGACAGGTCTTTCTATGAATGAGGAATTATGAAGCTCACTGAAAGATGGCAAAAGGTTATCAAACAAAAAGATCACTGATCTTTGCTCTTTATATAAATAAATGACCTTTGAAAAGCATAGACAAAATACATAAAGACTCTTCTGACGACCCAATAGTAGTGGAATGAATGAAATTTTTTCATTGCTTTTCCTTTCTAACCACCAAACTGTCTGTGGATCTTACTTGGAGAATTAAACAGAAAATGGGGGGCCATTAACGGCTTTTAAACAAGATAATTATGCCAACAGATTGGTATTGGAACCACACAGCTGAGAAGATAATTTAAAGTTTAGAAAGAACATAGAGTTAGTTAAAAAGTCAATAGAGAGTTAGTTAAAAAGTCAATCCTTGAAAGAGATGATGAAGGCCACAATTTTCCAAATGACTTGGCCTTCTTAAGTACCTTCTTAATTTCAACCCCACAATACACATATCTACAGATATGTGATCAATGTTTGTATAAATAATACACACACACACACACACACACGCATGCGCACACATAAATATATATGATGAACAAATGTAGAAGCAGCTAAGGACATGTTTCTACCATATGGGTATTCTTCACATACAGCTAATGACCTGGGTCATAGTTAAGACAACCATAATTCATAGTTTTCCTGGGAGCCCCAGTTTATAATTTTTGATCTGGTGCCCACTTCCAGTTAGTATCCCCTTTTACTCTCAAAAATGCCCTTGTCTAGACCAAAAAATTACACAGTCATGCTACTTACAAAGAAGGTACATAAATTTCTTCTTTTCAGACATGCTGACCAAGTTTTGGGGGATTTTAATGGAGAGGGTATGCAAAAGGTGACAGCCATACTTAATTCTAACACCTACTGGCCACCACTGCAATTGAACTATTTCAAACAGGTGATTCTTTAGCAAAGGAGCATGGCAACTGTTGCAGAAATAGGTGCAACAAGCTTCCTATATCTAGCTTAGGAACAATCTCAAACCCCTATCTGAATTTTCACATGGTGAACTGTTCACCAAGTTCTCCTCTGCAAGCCCTCTGTATGAAAAGCTGAGACCCAAGCCCAAGACTGGAGCCAGAAGAGAGGACAGAAAACAAAAGCTCTTCTGTTATCCTCAGAGCCCAGAGAGCTTGGAAACTAGGAGAATGCGGAGTCAAGTCTTCACAACAACACTTGTGTTCTGAACTCTCAGTAAATATCCAAGAATTGGACCAAACACTAGATCTTGAAACTTGCATTCATATCTGCTAGAGCCATGCATCTATCAGGTCTGCAAACAGGTTTTATTGAAGCTGCTCTCCCGAGTCACAGGAGTTTCCCAATTTGTGTCAGCCCTAGGTAAATGGGCAAATGTTAATTCTTATCATTCTTGAAGACAATAATAACATAGGCTTAGAGCCATATTAGACAATTAACAACTTAAGGACTATTTTATTTCCTATATGTGTAAATAGGCAATCAATTACCTTATTCTTTTATCTTCCTTGCTATTTTTTTCCATATATTTTGGGTTTTGGTTTTGTTGTCTTTTTTTTTTTTCAGTTTTCTTACCTTTGCATTTAACAAATAAAAGACTGAAATAAAGCTAGACTTATAATCTGATGTCAAAGGAGGGAGGTAAAGTAAATTAGTCAAGATTTCTTACTATATAGGATGACCACATCATTTATCATCCAAACCAGGGTATTTTTAAATGTGAAAGGGGATGCATTTGACAATTTGATAAGCTAGGTTGACAGGAATAAACTGGGGCTATTGCAGGCAAACCAGGAGGATGGTCACCCTTCTAATCCCTCATCATATCCCCATACAAAAGGCATCCTGTGTGTAAAGATGCAACTTCTGCCTCTTTTAGGTCAACCAAGATTCAAATACAGCCCTCTCTTTCATGCCAGGCCTGTCTTTCCACAATGGAGCTGGAAATTCCCTATCCAACACATCATGCAAAACTGGTTCCATTTGTACCCAAGAAAGCAGGCAGTAACACCCTAGAATGTGGATCCAGGCCAGGGCTATGGCAAGCCCCAGGCCTGGAACCTCAGGTTTCTCTTAAAGAAACACTTCACAAGAAAGACAGCAGCCTGGTGAGATACCAGCCACTGATTTAACAAGTATTTTGAATGTTAGGTTCTTTCACTGATGCCAGGGCACATGTTGAACCTGGAGAGAGCCCAAAAGCCACCTCTCCTGCAAAACACATTCATCCAGAAGAAAGGCTACGTTATAGCATCTGTCCTTAAATACAGGTAGCAACCTTTGTTTCTTGGCCTTTTGCTGAGATCAGTGGTGCAAAAGTCTTTAAAAGAGTAAGAAAATATGGTTTTCTTCCAAGATCACGTTTCCAAAGTTCATATTCCAAACCTCCTGTTCAGAGGGGTCAAGCATTGCTCATGCTCTTCATTAAATTTAGTCCTGTGGATGCTAAATATTAGTTTACTCGGATATATTCCCTCACATTCATGAAGAGGGAACACCAATTTTGTAGTCTAACTGCAATCTACAGCACATAAATAATTTACAACGATGGTAAAAGCAGAAAAGCTCCTGCTTATTTATCTCAAAAGTTCAGAATGACTGATTTCTTCACAGACTCCACGGTCATTCATAAATATTCATTGCCAAAGGCTGCTCAGGAGGCAATGGTAAAGATATCCATAGCTGAGAGTTAGGGGGCAAATGCTGGGAGTTAAGGAACCACCTGTCATGGAGATGGTGGAAGAAACTCAGTTTGAATTCATGCAGATTAGACTAAAGTCCTTCCAGCTAGGAGATGAGTGCAAAGAGCCATTTGTTGAAATGAGCAAGAGCAAGAGTGTTGACTGTTTTCCTCCCATAAGTGGTAAGATAATCTCAAATTCAAAGACATTTTTTGTTAATATAACTGTTTAAACTGCGTCACATAACCACAAATGAGGCCAAAATGTGTCAAAGAAATAATCAAAACAAATAGCTTAATAATGACCTTTGAAATGTACAAAGAAAGAAATTAACTGGTTAGATTCCTGGATGATAAGGTTATAATGTCTCCTTTCTTGAGATCAAAATTATGTTTTCCCCACCCTACCCCACCTCCCAACAGTGAAGTGGATAATTTCTGAGGAATACAATGACCCTTCTGCTGGGGTTCTCTTGTCTGCTAAGGATGCCATCTGTCTCCCACACTACATAAACAATCTCTGCAGGAATCTTCTGATGACCAAACAGATTAGCAACCTCCAGATTTTCACACCATCAATAATATCCCCATCCAGATTAGGGCTCTTGCTTCAAAACACCAGACAGAAGCCTAATAACTGATCCCTATTTATTTGTAGGTAATGTGACTGTAATTTTAAAGATAACCTCTCAGAACACACAGCCATCTGTTGGGAAAAGGAGGGGGTGGGGAGGAAGCTCTCTAAGCAACGAAGAAATGAGCTCTTGAGGGAATAGGAGAAATAGAAAACTGAAAATCATACCTGTAAAAGACAAATACATGGAATTTCACTAGGTCTAAAAAAGGACTCCACTATTTACATTAAAATCATTTTCTTCTAAATGAAAATGTGTAGAAAACTATTCATGAAAAGACAAGTTTCACACTTTCACAACGGTACGTACAATGAGAATTCAAAGTTTGCTTGACTCTAGGACAGTGAAAGCAGAAACATACCAGAACGACTCAAGCCTCCTGAAAGTTTGCCTACAAGTCCACCGCTATCTAGGACAACAGCAGATGGTTGCCTGCTGGAAGATTAATATCTCTTTGATCCCTTGTAACTCTGCGAGCTCTCTGTATTGTCTGCAAAGCCTTCCAACTCTAAAAGAACTAAACGTGCTTGCAAAGATGTTCCTAAAATTCTTCTCCATCATCATCGAGGAAAATCACCTGAGCACTGCTAACAGCGAAAAGGACAAGGCACAGAAGAGCCAGCCCTCTGCAGCTGCACGTCCTCATAGAAGTCTACGTCTAAATCTGCAGCCCCAGTTTCCTCCAGGCCCCAAGCCCCAGAAGAGGATGTTCACCACACACTCCCAATCAAAAAGGGAAACGATGCTCAGGTGGCCCCAAAAGTCTTAGCTCCCCAGGGTAACCAAAACGTGGGGGGGGGGGCCCCGTCCGGGTGTCTCTCACTCGCGTTTTAGGGCAGCGGAAGTCCAAATGTCAAATGAATGACCGCGCTAGGAGCGCCGGGGAGGAAAACAAAGCCACCTCCGGCTGTCTGGTGCCCACGGCGCGAGGACCCGGCGCCGGGCGCGCACTCACCTGGGGCTCTGCAGCCAGGCACGGGGCCGCGGGCTGGGAGGGCGCCCCTGCAGTCGGCAGGACCCACGGCCCCGGGTGCCCGCTGGCGGGTCCGCGCGCACCGCGGGGGACGCTGGCGGCCGGGGGCGCCGCTGCGCTTCGCATGCAGCTCCGGACTGCGGCGGCCGCTCCCCCGCGGCCAAGGGACCGTGCGCTGCCGCCTCCGGCCCCGCGACCCCAAGGCAGAGACGCGAGAGACGCGGCGCAGCAGCGGAGCGCGCCCTGCGCGCCCCTCAGCGGCTCTCCCCGCCGCCCTCCGCAGCCCGCCGGGTCTGCTGCGCGCGCCTTTGTGCTGGCATCGTCCTGCGCTCCCCCCACGACACTCGCAGCTCCTCTGGCGGCTCCGCGCCGCCGCCGCCGCCCACCCACGGGTTACGCCGCGCCCCCCGCGCGACCCGCCGGTTGTGCCGAGTCAGCAGCCGCGGCGGCGGCCTCGGGGGCGCGCAAAGCCATGTCTCCCGCCCGCGCTCGGGAGAGCGCCAGGGCTCCGGGCGCCGCAGGGAGCTTGGCTCGCTCTCCAGGCGTCGCCCGCGAGCGGTGCGTCAGCCCGCCTGCGTGTCTCCCTCTCGCCGCTCTCGGCCGGCCCGCCGGGCCTCCCCCCTCTCCACCTTCCTCCGGCGGCCGGGCCCCAGCGCCCGCTCCTGCCCTTGCGCCCCGGCGGCCCTCGGAGGGCTAAGGGCCCGGCCCGCTCACCTCCGGCGGCGCCGGCGCCCCTCCCACGGGACGCCTCGGCAGCATCTGCCCGCACCTCCCTGCGAGTCTCCGGGCTGGGAGCCTCCTGCACGTCGGGGAACTGGGAAGGGGGGCACCGGAGGGACAGCCAGACCTTAGCCCGCTGGACCTTCCTGAGGAAGGTGCGGGAGCCGCTGGGCGGAGGACGAATCCCGAGGCTGCGGAGGAGCCGGAGCTGCTCTCCTGCGACGCCGAAGGACAGGAGGGTTCCGAGAGGCGCCGTGGAGGAGGGAGGATACCCTCTGAGGTCATGCAGACAGGACTCTTCCCAAATCCCACCAGAAAACTGCATGGGAGAATGGCATGCCTCGATTTCCCCAGCTGCAAGGGCGAGCCGGTAACGCTCGTCACCCACACGGGGTGTGGTCACGATTAAAAATGGATCATTGAAAGCGCGCTGAGCTACTTTGCCCAAAGAGGGCACTAAAATTAAATATATAGAGATACATGTTAATACACATTAGCTTTCTATTTATTTCTGTAGCATCTTCATTGACTTTGTCCCACTTAGGAGAAATAATAAAAACGCTGAAATGTAAGGATATTTCCCCCTATGCATGGTATCAATCCAGCTATGGGGAAGATTTACTGGATCTTACCGTTTAACAACTATATCCACATGGAGCAAGTCCCCAAAACATTTCACTTTGGGAAGTACCCTCCTCCACGAGTCTTTGTGGTTGCAGGATACTGACACCTCCCACCTTCACTCCCCAGAGCTGGCCAGTCGTCATCTCCCAGACCACAGTCATTGGTTCCGGGGTGGGCATATTGCTCCAGGAACTCAATCTGGGGCTTTGCTGAATCAGTTCGGAAAAAGCAGCTTTTGAAACTAGGATAACTAATTTGAAGTATATAAGCCAGTGATAACAAGTACCACCAGTGCAATATGAATGAAGCCAACTTAAAGGGAAGGAAAGCTGAAGGAAAATTATGTCTTTTGAATCTTAAGAGGCAAATATGACCAAAGTGAACTCTACCCCTGAAGGCAATCAATCCCCCTCTTTATTTTCTAAAGTCAGTTTCAGCTGTGTTCTGTCGCATGTTCCCCTGGATCTATCCATCCCAGGCACCATTAGTAGGCTGCTCCACAGAATTAATGAACCCCACTCACACCACAAAAAAGAAAAGGTTCTGATCTTGTTCCTACCAGAAAAATAGGGCTCCCAAGAGATCCTACATGATGTTCTCTTTCTACAACTTGCTCTTGATCCAGCAACCCACACCTGCAACCCTTAACCTCCTGTATTGATCAACCACTGTGTTACAATCTAGCTTTAAACAAACAAAGCATAAAAATAAGTAGAGCTAAAATGGACTATTATTGCGGCCCTTAGTTTAAAAAAAAAACAAAAAAAAACTTTTTTCTCTCACCTTTGAAGCAGCCCCATTTATTTTTAAAATTTTCTATGTATCAAGCATTAAACCTAAAGCTAAGATATCAAGTAAGATGAGTAGCAAAGTCATCCTAAAATCTCAGTCTTGCAAATGTGTGTAAAGGTTAGGTTCTGTCTTACTGCAGACCCCACTCCCCATCCCCCCACTAGCTAATTTGGGCCTCCCTTCCTGCAATCCATGACTGTTTCTCACCCAGCCTCTCTCTTCTTAAACCATTCCCATAAAGAAAACTCAGTAGTATCTCACAAGCTGGTCAATTCTACACTGAAACTGGCCAAACATTAGAAAGTGATTCCTTATGTTGAGTCAAAATATTTCTTTCTGCTCAATGGACTCCCAAGTGCAAAAGACAGACTTGTGAACCACTTGAATTCACTCTTCCAACATCTTTGCATGGCCCTTAACGCTTGCTATGACACCTGAAGTGTCCGGACCCTTCACCATCCTGGGTTACCTCCTTTCCATGAATGTGCTCTAGTTTGTGAAAACTCCAAAGCTAAAACCAAAGGGATTCCTAGAAACATAAATTTCAAGCCCCTTCCAACACCACAGGAGGGTCCCTAGAAAGTGTATTCATATGGTCTTATGTTTCTGTAAAGGTTTCAAAAGTCAAATATTTTTATCTCAAGAGATTGCTGTCTCTTTTCACTCTAACCTTCCTTCTGTCATAATTTTCCTTGTATCTGGAAACATTAAAATAGTTGCAGGCATCCTAGGGACCTGGCTAAAGGGAAGTTGAGTTAATCAAGTGGAATAAATTTATATGGTTCATGCTCATTACTGTCCATAGTAACAGTGACATCTATTATAGCTGCTGTCAACTGGGCCACCTGGTGTTGTGACAGGAAGGTGAAGGGCCAGAGACTATATCAATAAATGAGTGTGGACTTCAGGACCCAGCACCGAAGTATATAGGTAACGGGGTGGACAATGTTTGAAATGTATGAATCCAGACCAAGAATGCGGAAAATCCTCCATATATTAATGTAAAACAAATTTGGTAGAGATTTTCCCAAATGTGACAACAATCTTAAAAATGTATGTGGTGCTCGCTTCAGCAGCACATACTAAAATTGGAACGATACAGAGATGATTCGCATGGCCCCTACTCAAGAATGATGAACAAATTCGTAAAGCATTCCATATTTTTAAGTTAAAAAAAATAATAAAAAAAAATGTATGTGACTCTCCCAATATTGAATTGTGAGTTGGAAAGAAACTCTTCTATACTCTCAATAATAAAAATAAATTTCAATCATCTTCGCTAGTAGAAAGACTGAAATATTAACTATAGATCAAAATATGACAAAATCACTCTCATATAAAGAAGAAATCAGAGTATTAAGCCAAAATATGTAGGAAAAACTACTGTAAAGGTATATCAGGCAGTGAATTAAAATTCTAAAAATTGTATTTTTCTGATTTTTGATATTTGTGATTTTTTTAATTTGTAATTTCTTATGCTTTTTAAATTTTAATAAATAGCATTCAGGGACTGGGAGCTTTCAATTGAAGAAATGATTAAGCAGCACAATAATGCTGTGAGACATCCATTCCCATAATATGTCATCCATCAGCCATCATAAGGGAATGAATAACTAGTTACAATTAGAGAATTTGGAGCATGACTGAAGGATATCCATTTGAATGCCAAAATATATTCTTAAGTGTTACAACATTTCTATCTTTTGAAATTAAGGGTGTACTAAATCTAGTTGACTCCTTATTTTCATGGTGGCTATGATTTATTTACTATAGTCTATGATTCAGTGATGCCCTTAGGAGCTATGTAATTATAAAATGTTTTTGCCTCCACACAAAATAGCCTCTGGTTACTATGGTTTTTGTTGTTGCTGTACTTTAACTTTTTCTTTAAAACCCCATATGTTTCCTAGCTATCACTTTTTCTTTTCTTGATAATCTTTCTTATTTCATTCTAATTTCCTGCTTATAGTCTGGTATGGAATTGATAGACTAAACAACTATACTCATTAGAGCTTTGTCTAAATGGCTTATGGAATGGAGGAGGTTCAGTGAATAATATACGTCCGCTTTTGTGCATACATTTTATGACATCAACTTTGGTTGCTCAGAATCCTTTCTCGTTGTCTTCCAATTTCTCACCTATTACAAAAAGGTAAGCACTGGATTCTCCCTTTTATATATTCTTTAACTAAATATTTAGTAACCACTTACTATAAGCCAGGGATCTTTCTAAGTGTTGGGGATTCAGAAGTGAAGGGATTAGACAAAAATCCCTTCCCCTGTGAAGCTTATATTGTAATGATATAGGGAAGGAGAGGTCAAATATTAAGCAAGATGTGGCAGAAAGGGTTAGTATTTACAATACCCATATGTGCCTCTACATTTTCCAGTCTTCAGTGCATTTAGGATAGCCATGTGACTACTTCTGGCAAACAGAATTTAAGCAACAATGATGGATGTCACATCTGGCTTTAATGGTAAGAATTCAATGTGACATCTCTCATTCTCTTCACCTTCACTGGAGACTTACAGAGGCCATGTATAGAAATGATGTCATCCTGAGATGGAAGGAGCCTGGATCCCTGAACCAACACTTGGAGGAATGCTAACATATACAACTGTGATGTGAGCAAGAAATAAAGTGTTAAGATACATAGATGTGGAGATTATGGAGATTATTTGTTACAGTAGTCAATATTAATGACAATGGAAAATGATACCTTGAAATAGGTATTGCTATAATTAAAATATGTGGCATTTACTTAGGAGTTCTGTAGCAAGCAGCAAAGAAACTAACATTGGAAGCTATAAAGATGGTTATAATAATCTGCAGTGTTAAAACAATTAATAAAATGTTGCTGTGATAACTTATAATTTATCTTGTGCCACTGCATCAGCAGCTCTAAGGTAACTGATTGGAAAGAATCAATCAGTGGTGGAAACTATTGGTCACATATGGCAGGGTATCACAAGAAAGAGATGAGTTCAGGAAATAAGTCACCAGTTTTCAAAAATAAATGAAAGACAATATAGAGAATCTAGATATTTGGGTCTTTGCAGAGGTGGAAATGTTGACTGCTTTTCAGATCCCAAACAGCAAAACGTGAGATTTATAAAGGTTTTGAAAGACAAAAGCCTAGTAAAATACAGCCAGGGAAAAGATCAAGTTTGAGGATGTGGGCAGATAGCTTCAGGGTTACCATTAAGTTGAGAGAGGTTTAAAACTTAGGTTTAGAATAACACTTTGAGTGTAGTTACTGGCACATTCAACTGGTTGGAAGAAAAAAAAAAAGAAACCAATTTATTTTAGACAAAATTATGTTACCACAGAAACTATGAGCCCAGACAAATAATTACTTTTCAGTTCAAGACTTAAAATAATTTTCCATGTGCAGGAAGCAGGCTTTGAATGGCATACATGCCACAAGGATATCCCACATATAGTTCCTCATTTCATATATGGCCAGGGAGGGTAATGGGTCAGAAAGAACCTCACAGAGGTGGAAGGGGAAAAGATGAGGGTAGAGGGGGAAAATGGACAAGGAAGTTCCTCTCTGAGGGTAGATCCAGAATTTAAACATGAAACTTCCCAAACTGCCAGGACAGGAACACATCACAGTGCCTACCCATTGGATTTCATAATTACTCTCCACAAGAGACTGCTGTGTGTCTCCCATTCTTTTCTTTTTCAAATGTGTCTGTAGTGGGTGTCCATTATTATATATTGGACTTCGTAGGAGGCAGATGTCCTTTTGAAACTTAAGTTTCTAAGGCACTACATCTGAACATGATAGAGAGGACTGCACATCACACAAAGATTTTTAATTTAGAGGGCCGGCCGAGTGGCGTGGTGGTTAAGCTCTCACTTGGGAAGCCCTGGTTCGGGTCCCACATGAGGGCCAGTGACACTGCGCTCAAAAAAAAAAAAAAAAATATATATATATATATATATATATATATATATATATATATATATATATACACAAAACAAACAAACAAACAAACAAGATTTTTAATTTAGGACTAGAAAAAAATAACTGGTTTGTCTCCTTAGGGAGACAATGAGTATTTTTTAAATACAGGAATGTATTAATTTTCTATTTTTGTATAACAGGTTACCAGAAATGTAGTGGCTTAAAACAACAACACACTTTTTCAGTGTCTGTGGGTCAAAAATGTGGGTACAATTTAACTGGGACCTCGGCTCAGGGTCTCACGAGATAACAGTCCAGGGGTCCACTGCCTACCTTTGTATCTGCGGGCCTGGCCAGGGAAAAATCCACTTTCTCAATGTGTTGGCAGAATCAATTTCCTTATAGCTCTAGAACAAATGGCATCTTGTTTCTTCAAAGCTAGCAGGAGAATCTATGTTTCCAGTCTCCTAAGAGAGTCTTATATTACTTACTTAATCAAGTGAATAACATTGTATCATTTTTGCCATATCTTATTGGTTTAGGAGCAAGTCACAGACCTCACCCACACTCAGTGAAAGGAGCTTTACAAGGACATGACTCATTAGGGGACTTAGCTCATGGTCTGCCAAAGAGAAAAAGGAAACAAATGGATAATTGGTGACCAGAAGGCAAATACATTGATTTTTACCAATCACTATGTTCTCCTCTATATTTCTTAGGCTGCCTATGCTTAAGTGGCCATCTAACTAGTTCTATTCAGTAAAATGTGATCAGAACTAATGTGGGTCATTTCTAGACTGAGATGGTTAATTATATGATGTATCTTCCCTATCTTTTTTCCCCATCCCTAGACCATGAAGGTCACATGTTGAAAGATGGCAACATTGCAACACAGAGGAGGTCTGGCTTTCTCCTTCCCACTTGGAGAAGTGCCACCCAGGAGAATAGTACCACCTGTGCACAAGATCAAAACAGGAGTAAGAAATAAACACTTCTCATGGTAAGCCTCTCTTATTTAGGAGTTATTTCTTAGAACTGCTCATGTGGTTTATTCTGACTAAAACACAAAATAAATACGTAAAATGTACATTATATCAAATAGTGGTAAGTGCTAAGAAAAAAAAGAGATATGAAAGGTTTCAAAGGGTTAAAATATAAGATAGTAGAGGGAAACAGCCTCCCTAAGAAATTGACTTTTAATAAAGGCCTCAGAGAAGTAAAGGACTAGCCATACAGGTGTTTAGAGGAAGAGCATTCCAGAAGAACAAGGAACAGTACAAAGGTGCTTAGATAGGAGATGAATAAATCTTGCTGTATCATAGGTTCTGTCCACTATCACCTTGTTTATAAGATATTTTTCAGTAGTGTTTCCCCATCCCAAGATTGCTTTAATATATTATTTTTACAAGCTTCATTCATTCATTCATTCATTTAAAAAGAGTTAAGTGTTTCAGGGACTAATATAAAGATATGAGTTTAACATGAGTATATTTGTAATTCCATTGCAAATGTTTTATTACTGTTAATATTTCTGTGATTCTTTATTTTGCCTTTGATTTTATCTTACCTACTTGGTAACGAAAATATTTTTTTGAATTTAAGAAAAAAAAGCCCATCTGGTGAAATTAGTCTGGTAAATTTAAACAGTCTCTTGAGATTAATTATGTCTTCTAGTTTAAAAAAAGCTCAGTCTCCCAGATTTTGCTTCCAGCCCCAAGCTAGGGCCTGGGACTGGAGAGGTGGCAGTGGAGACTTGCGTGATCGTGTGGCAGCAGCTGGGGTGCCATGACCATTCAATGGGGGGAGGATAGTCTTTTCAACAAATAGTGCTAGGAAAACTGGATAACCACATGCAAAAAAATGAAGTTGGACCCCCTACCAAAAACAATAAAACTCTTAAAAGAAAACATAGGTTGAAGCTTCACAAAATTAGATTTGGCAATGATTTCTTAGGTATGACACCAAAGACACAGGTAACAAAAGACAAAAATAGACAAATTGGACTTCATATAATTAAATTTTTGTGTGTGTGTGCATCAAAAACCCCTATTGAGAGAGTAAAATGGCAGCCCACAAAAATGGGATAAAATATTTGCAGATCATATACCTGATGAGAGATCAATATTGAGAAAATAGAGAGAACTAAAAGTCAATTTAAAAAAAATTCACTTCAAAAATGGGCAAAAGACCTGAATAGGCATTTCTCCAAGAATGTTTTTGAATGGCCAATAAGCACAGAAAAAGATGCTCAAAATCACTACTCATTAGAAAAATGCAAATCAAAACTATAATGAGATACCATATCACATACATTAGTATGGCTACTATTAAAAAAATAGAAAACAATTGTTGGTGAACATGTGGAGATATTGAAACACTTGTGTTCTGTTGGTGGGAATATAAAATGGTGCAGCTACTATGGAAAGCAATATGGCTGTCCCTCAAAAAACTAAAAATAGAATTGCCATATGATTTAGCAAATTCACTTCCAGTTTTTACCCCCAAAAATTGAAAGTAGGGTCTCAAAGAAACATTTGTACACCCATGTTCATAGCAGCATTGTTCACAATAACTAAAATATGGAAACGACCCATGTGTCCATTGACAGGTGAATGGATAAGCAAAACATGGTATTAACATACAGTAAAATAAATATAGTCTTGAAAGGGAAGGAAAATCTGCAATATGCGACATGGATGAACCTTCAGGACATTATGCTAAGTGAAATAAGCCAGTCACACAAAGGTGACTACTGTATGATTTCACTTATATGAGGTACTTAGAGCAGTTGAAATCATAAGACAGTATAATGGTGGTTGCCAGGGGCTGAGTGGAGGGGAAAATGGGGAGTTATTGTTTAATGGGTATAGAGTTTTAGTTTTACAAGATGAGTTATAAGGATGGATGGTGGTGATGTTTGCACAGCAATGTGAATATATATGTGTGGTTTTTTTTTGGAGGGCAGCGTCACTGGCCCCCATATGTGGGACCCGAACCTGGGGCCACTGGCTTCCCAAGCCAGCACTTAACCACCACACCACTCGGCCGGCCCCCAACATGAATATATTTCATACCACATAACTGTACACTTAAAAATGGTTAAGACAGTAAGTTTTATGTGATGTGTATTTTAACACAAGAAAAGTAAATGAATAAATAAACTGAAGCAACAGTCCCTGCCCTAACAAATCCACAAAAGCCTGGAAAGGGCAAATATTTTGAGTCACACATCTATTGCACTGTGGGTCTCTCTGATCTCTGTCTACCTTCTTCTCCCATGACCTGCTGGAGCTGGAAGAGATGTCCTTCCTCTACCCGCAATTCCTTTGACTATAAGCAAGCCTTTGAGGTGCCCGAGGCCTTTATATAATATGCTCCTTTCCTAACCCAGCCTCACTGCTAAGCCTCAATGAGGCCAGGATGGGAGAAAGAAGTGAGTTTACCAATGAGGGAAACTAAATCAGGAGGCAATTTAAAAATACTGCAATTGTATTATTAGCAAAAGATATTTAACTTCTCAAATAACTCAACTTATAGTGTCTCATTTGAGAAATAATTCCACTATTATCTCAACACAATAGATGGGAAACTGAAGCACAGAAAAACTAAGTAATTTGCCAGGATTAGCATCAGGGCTCTGACCCCTCGTTTCGTGTTTTTTCCCACTGTTGTGTGTTATCTATTTGGTTAAATAAGATAGCTTTTAAATTACTTGTTAAAGTTTTATTTCCTTAAAACGCTTAAAATTAATCTCACTCTCACTCAATTCACTCATTAGCTTTTGTATTAGTCTCAACAGTTTGCTAGTTTCTTATTTTCTTAGTGTTTTCATCTTTTTTTTTTAAGATTTTATTGGGGAATCAGGGGAGGGGAACAGCATTGGGGAACTGGGGAAGGGGAACAGACAAGTTGCTGTCCTTTTGTTCTTCAGTCTAGTTGTGGAGGATGTCGTTTCACTAACCCATGTTGGTATTATCATTGCGCTCTTCCCAGGTGAGGCATTCACTTGCCAGCCATTGGATGGCCACTCACGGTGGCTCAGGGCAGGTCACAGAAGCTCATGAAACCCCACGCCAGCTGCCGGCCAGCCCCCTTGCAGCAGACACTGATGCCAGCTGTTGTTCACCATCTTAGCTGTAGAGGGCGCAGCGCCATTGGCCCTTATATGTGGGATCCGAACCAGGGCCCTGCTGCTCAGGGCTGGCGACCCAAGCCAACTCCTAACCAACGCACCACTTGGCCAGCCCAGTGTTTTTATTTTTTCAGCATCTTTCTTTTTTTTTTTTTTTTTTTACTTGCAATCCAAGGTTTTATTGTAAATGCAAACAAAAGTACAACAGAAAACAATTCAAATCAACATCATTCATTTAACGTGACAGATGATGATGTTTGTTGAGACTAAATAGCTGTTCATACTGTGGACTGTAGTGAATGACAGTGGGGCAAGTTCTTTTGTCATATCACTACTCCCTCATGCTGAGCGATGACTCAATTTTCCCACTAATTTCTCTCTTTAACCACTGCACCAGCACCACCCTGAAGCTTCCATTTATACAGTGTGATGTGACATCATTTGGCTTGTCTTTAACTCAAAGCAGCATATAACCCTCCCCGCAACTATTCTAAGGTCATTATAATAGTAGTTATCGATGTACAACACTTGTACAAATGGCGTCAAAAACTTTGAGACTAAAATCTTCCACCAGCCTTAGCTATGAGGCCATCAGCCATCAGCATCTTTCTTAATACTGCTACCCCTTATAGCATTTTCAACAATATATAGGAAGAGCCCCAAATTGCTTGTTGAATAAATATATATCTTTACAATTTATTGAGAGAAAAAGCCAGATAAATGTTATGGAAAAAGATCCTACAAGAAGATAATATTTTGGTTATGTAACTAAGAAATACCATGAATGTTCTAAAAATCCAAAATGCATACTATTGCTGGCATATTTTTCTTGTTGATGAGCAAATATGTCAGGTAAACCCAGCATTTCCACTTGGCTCAAAATTCCAATCAAAGCATGATTGTTTGGGGGGAAGATGGTAGGTGATGCTATAATAGCCTTTGGCCAAAGAAAAGACATATTTCCGAGAAGCTGTGTCATTATTGAAACTTGTGCCAAGAAGTTTATGTTGTGATTGAATTCCCAGTCACACAGAGGTAACAGGTGATTCAACAATTAACCTAAGAAGACTTAAAGTGAAACAGAAGAATAGAAAATACACTGTGAAATTAAAAAGCAAGGATGAGGTCCTAGAAAAATAACATAAAATATATAAAAAGTTTAATTATGGTACCCTTTTAAGTGCTATGCTTGCCCCTTGTCCTGGAGCCAATGTTATACTACATATAGCTTGTCATTTTATACTGGTTTTCTCTGTATGCCAAGCCACCCACTCTAGAAAGACCCATGTCCCATCCTTCTCTGCCTTATTTTGTGTCCCAGGAGACAGACCCATTTGGACTACACACAGGTTTCCTTGCCCCCGTCACTGGAGAAGACTGGGAGGTAGGGAGAGATTGGGGTTGGAGTATTTTCTCCCCAACTCCCTCCTTGACTTGATGATGCAGTTATAGCACCCCCACTTTCAGGCAGTCCCCCTTCCACTTCTCCGGAGCTCACTGGACCCCAGGACATCAGTGCCTTTCCTTATCCATTTGTGCCTATGGATAGTAGCAGTTTCTGACTGTTGCTGGTATCCTTGGTACCTCAACATTCCTTGTTAGTTTTCTTAGCTCTGCCCACGTCTCTACAACTAGACTTTTCATGATATTCTGTACAACATTGCATCTTAGTGTGCCTTCTATTTCCTTCTGGGCTCCTTACTGGCATTGTTTTTCAGGATATTTACACTTTGAGAAATTATAGATTTAGACACAGTTAGATGTATATTTAAAATAGAAAATCTTTACACTTCAGATCAACAGAGTTCAGGTCACTAGAGCTCAAATCAATTGCCATCTGGTAATTTCAAACTTAGATTCATTGAGAGTTTATATTTCTGCTTTGAAAGTTCAAAAAATTTCAATTTCATCAATTCACCTGGAGGTGACAGAGTCCCAGGGAACCTGGTCTTGCCAAAGAAACTCATAGGACACTGAGTTATGTTTCCAGACTTCCATTTATTTCCTTGTGGAAGGAAATCTCTGGCACCAGAACTGTTAGGCCATCAGCTCAGAGCTCTTCTTTCTGGTGGATAATTATTTAGAGTCTCAAATTACAATCAGACGTTTGCATCACTGTGAGCACAGAGTTAGAACTAGAGGATTGGATATTTTTAAGGGCTTTTCCCATGAATTTATTTAAGCAAAATGAATTGTTCATATACACTCTAACTATATGCCTTCATGAACCATAAAAACCAACAGTACTTACATGGACTACTATAAAGTAATGGGAATTAACAAGTTACAACTAAATAACAAAATGAGTGAATCTCGTAAGTTCAATCTTGAGTGAAAAACAGATACAAAAGAGCATATATTGTATGATTCCATTATACAAGCGCAAAATAAGAATAGCTAACTAATGTCATTTAGAAGTCAAGGTATTGGTTACCTTGAAATGTGCGGAGGTTATGACAGGAAGAAAACCACAAAGGGGAGATCCTGAGAAGCTGATGTTCTCTTTATTAATCTAGGTGCTAGTTACACATGTGGATTAGTTTGTGAAAATTTATCAAACTATACTTACATAATAAGGGTGCACTTCTTTTGTACTTGTATTACACGTCAGTAAAAAGTTTTTTTAAAATTACCAGTTTCACTTCTAGAACTATAGCTTGCCCTCTTTTTGCACAATACTGTATGTAGATCCACTAAATAACTATGATCTCTGCTGCTCCACTAGGGTATTAATTGTCAGTACTAAAGCTTTTATTGTCACTTTATCTCAAATAATAATGTCCAACATCACAACTAGTATTTTACATTAGCATCTCATACTTTTTGGATGTCTTCCAGGTGAGGCATAATGATAATGCTCTGATCTCATTCACAAAAATATTTTAGAAATAATTTATTAGACTGGACTATTTCTGGAGAGAGTTCCATTGATGTTCTTTAATATAATTTTATCTCATTTTTTATGTGCCTTCTTGACACATGATTTGTAATCAGCTGTGTGCCTTAGAATCTCATCCCACACCTATTGAGTCAAAGCCTCTATGGGTAATCTCCCACTTTCTTTTTTATTATTATTATTAGTTTCAGGTGTACAAAACAATACAAAAGTTATACTTTTCACGCCTCTCAAAGTGACTACCTTCCTCCCCCATTCAACTGCCCCCCTGATATCATACATATCTATTACAATTCCATTGACTCCACTCCCCGCACTGTATTCCACACCCTGTGACTATATATTAAATTACAGTTGACAGATAATATTATTCAACGGCAGCTTCAGATGTACAGTGAAGTGGTCAGGCCTCTACACTGTCCATGAAGTGGTCTCCCTAACAAGACATGAGCCCATCTGACCCCCTAAAAAAATATTTACAACATTGATTATATTCCCCAGACTGTCTTTCCTATACCTGTGGCAATATTGTAGTTACCAATTTGTGTTGTCTCATCCCTTCTCCTTCTCTCTCATCCCCACCCCCCTCCCATCTAGCAACCATCACTTTTTCTTCTATGTCTCTGAGACTATTTCTGTTTACATTGTTCATTTATTCAGTGTGGATTCCATATATAAGTGAGATTATATGGTATCTGTCTTTCTCTGACTGACTTATTTCACTTAGCATAATGTTCTCTAGGTCCATCCATATTGTCGTTGCAAATGGTTCAATTTCATTCTTCTTTCCCTTTTTTTTTGAGAGCAGTGTCACTGGCCCTCATATGTAGGACCCGAATCGGGGCCGCTGGCTTCCCTAGCCAGCGCTTCACCGCACCACTTGGCCGGCCCATCTTTCCCACTTTCTTTCCCACTTTCTTGTCATATATAATTTGAGAATGTATCCTGTATTAATCAGATGCACTTCCTTATTTAAAAACCACTCTCCTGTTTGAACTGATATTGGTACACCAATGTTCATAGCATCATTCAAGTGGATACAACCCAAATGTCTGTTCATGGATGAATGGATAAACAAAATCTGGTATATGTGTACCATAGAACATTATTCAACCTTAAAAAGGAATGAAATGCTGACACATGCTACAACATGGATACACCTCAAAGACATTATACAAAGTCAGACAGAAAACGATAAATATTGTATGATTCCACTTATATGAGGGACTTTGAGTAGTCAAGTTCATAGAAATGGAAAGTAGAATGGTGGTTGCCAAGACTAGGGGGAGGACGAATGGTGAGTTAGTGTTTAATGGGTACAGAGTTTCAGTTTGGGAAGATGAAAACTTCTGGGGATGAATGGTGATGATTACATAACATTGGGAATGCACTTAATACACTTAATACCACTAAACTGTACATTCAGAAGTGGTCGATATGGTAAATTTTATGTTACGCATATTTTACCACACATAAAAAACATGATACGTGGAGTCTTACTTAGCTTAATAAGCTAAGGATTCACAAAATTAGAGGAAGATCATGAAACCAAACCCATGATCCACCTAATGGCACCAGCAGCCCCCTAGTTTAAGGCCAGAGTTTCCCGTATCCTTACATGTAGACAGAGATTTGTACCATGGCCATTTTGATTTTTGCTTATTTTGTCTGGATGTTGAGTAGTGGAAACAAGCATTATTTACTCAGCCTACAGCCCACATATGGTTCCTTTGGCTTGTTGATTAAGAGCAGCCGCTTATCTCATTGAACTGCTTAGGAAGCTAAGCCCTATCTGGTAACGGTTGCCAAGCCAGAGGGACTTTGTCTAAACAGTGTTCAAAACCTCACTAATGAGCATTACAGAAATTCTGTAATAAAGACTTTCATTACTTTTTGCCTTGATTCATTTTTCTCTGAGTACTACATATACTAATAATTGGTTCTAATAACAATAGTAGCTTATTATTTTAGGCATTAGATTGTTTTGGTTTAGTTGGCTTATAACAAGATTTATCACACCCACCTAGCTGTCAAAAGACACAGAAAAATATTCCTGGTCTTCATAAGAAGTCCCATTTAGAGAAGAATTCTGATTTATTGCAACTTCAATGAGGATATTCAACACAAAGAATTTTCCAAAAGGTTTAGCATGTACCTACAACATTAGAAAATTACACTGTGATTTAAATTGTTAAATATCCCTTTTTAAACCATTATATTCAGACTTCCAGTAGTAGGTTTTCTAACACAATTATAGGCTCTCTTGAAATTTTACTTTTTGAAATCCAATTGCAAATGCATTCTTTACTTTTGTTGACTAAAGTTGTGTCACGTATAGCTGCTATTACTCCCCTCTGCCCCTACTACTATCACCAAAACAAAATAACTTTTATGAAATAAAGAGCTGATGAAATGACAGTGTGGGGACTTTTCAGCCAACTACGTTTCCAAATTAAGATGCATTGATGAAGGCCATTCTCTTTTTAGACAAAGCATTCTTTTATGATTAGAAGAGTGTAAAGGTAATCATCCCATAAACTGGCTGTACCAAAGCAGCAGTGGTTTTGGGGAACACATAGCATTTCACACATTTATTACCTCCCACTCCAGAAAACTAATAAAGCCTATTTCTTTGGTAACAGAACATCGACTTCATCTGGAGCGGTGTATTAGTTTCCTGTTTCTGCTATAACAACTCACCACAAATTTAATGGCTTAAAAAAGAAAAAAACATCAATGTATTATCTTGCAATTCTGAAGGTCAAAAGCTTAAATCAGTTTCACCGGACTAAAAAGTCGAAGTGTTGTCAGGCCAACCTCCGGGACACTCCAAGGCAGATTCTATTTACTTATCTTTTCCAGCTTCTACAGGCCATCTGTATTCCTGGCTTGTGACTCCTTCCTCCATCCTCAAAACTCCATCCCATCTCCTTCTTCTGCCTTGAATCCTCTTGCCTCCCTCTTATGAGGATCCTTGAAATACATTAGGCTCACTTGGATAACTCAGGCTAATCTCCCTGTCTCAAAATTCTTAATGTAATCATATCAGCACGGTCCTTTTTACTGTGTAAAGTGACATATTCACAGATTTGGAGGATTAAGGCTATCATCAATCAGTCTATCAAAGGTATCTATATCTCCAGCTAAAACATTACATTTACAAGCTTCCTTCCAGGTATAATCATAAGATTAAAGTTTGGCAAATGAGAGGTACTAAGTGGGCCTTCTGGGAAGAATGGTGAAATGAATTTGATTTAACTGGAAAGTTGATTTAACTGTTCTTTTTTTCTTTCTCTCTTCTGCCTCAAACACAGACATGATGGCTGGCATTCAGCAGCGACATTGGACTCTGAGGTTAACAATGAAAATGTAATCCATGACTAGGATAGTGAAGGAAAAAAGGTAGAATAAGCTGGGCCTTACAGAGTCACTATACCAGCCAGAAATGCCAAACTCTAATTTTACATAAAGAATAAACTCTTAGGTACACAAGTCATTGTTTATGTCTATGTTACTATCATCCAAACACAATTCTTGCCTAAATGATATTGATAACCTGTCTAATTGAGCGAATCAAACTTGTCAGCTGCTCAGATGATATTTGTTGAGAATCACACTATACTATGTGTCTCTATTAGTTGGGCTTTCAAACTAAATTTAGCCCCCCAAAAAAGTAAAGAAAAGGAAAGAAGGAAGGAAGGAAGGAAGGAAGGAAGGAAGGAAGGAAGGAAGGAAGGAAGGAAGGAAGGAAAGGAAGGAAGGAAGGAAAGGAAGGGAAGGGATATTAGCTCACATTACTGAAACCTTCAATTAGGGCTATCACCAGGCACAGCCTGACTTCAGGCCTAACTAGAACACTAGGACCCAAGCTGCCTTGGGACTTGATCATCAGGCTAGTTCCTCTCATGATAGCAAGACAGCTGCAGCAACCCCATCTCTCTTATATCCTTATTTCCTTAAGGCCACAGGAAGAGTGAAAGCCTCTCTTCTCCTGAAGCCCTAGGTCTCACTGAATCCAATGGATTATGTGCATACTTCTAAGCCACTCAGTTGTGGGGGTTAGGAATTGGGAAAGACTGATTCCTTTGGTTTATGCTTACAACAACCAAGACCTACCCCTACAGATGAGAGTGGAGTCCATCGCACAGAAACAACATGGCTGAGAACCAGGGACGGTGAAGTGCCTGTAACAGACAATGACACTTTCAGAAGATTCCAGAAAACTTAGCATGTCAGCCCACCAGTCTCATAAGAAACTTCTCCAGGAATCTAGGAGGAGAATTTGAGCCATAGAATAATTAACAAAACTGTTTCTAGCTCAGGAAGTGAGAATTTAAAGTAAACACCTTCAATTCCTAGTCCATGGACATCCTCACAGTTTCATCCTGTTTACATTATTATTCATGGTTCTTCCTCCCCAAACCAGAAGCAGCCAGGGCTGGTAGAGGGTTCTCTTTGTGGTAGCCTCAAGGTTAAACCTACCCCAAGTTTATTTGCATATACATTTTGCAAGAGATTGCATGACCCTGAGACACTGTTTCCGGAAGAACTCTAAGTAAGATGAGTAATGTCATTACATCATCTCCTAGAAACAATAGGAGTTTATCTTTGTTATGTATATAGGCTCAGTTAATGTTTTTTGTGCCATTCAGCCAGTCTAGCCCCTTAAATATTCAGGCTTTGCTTTCCCTTTCCTTTGTTCTTGTACATCAAATCCACATTCATATGTACACAACCTATCATACAGAGTAGGTTCTTTTACAAACAGGTTCAAACCTAAAATTTCATTTCTTAGTTTTTCCAAAATATAGAAAAGAGACATCCATGTGTTCATGACTGAGATTAAGCACGCATTAACTATTCACCATATTTATTTTAGATTTTTTTTTTTGGTTGAATACTATTTTCAGAACTAGACAATTTAGATATTGCTAACACACCCTAATTCCTATTTTCCTCCTTCTCTCTTCCTCAAAAATAGCTTCTACCTGAAGTTTGTGTCTACCATCCCATTCTTTTTTTTTTTTTTTTTTTGGAGGGTTTGGTAACATTTTTCTCCATGTGCATATATCCACACATAAAATATACTATGGTTCAATCCTAATATGGTTTGGATCCCAGCAAAAAGCTAATGGCACACTCACAGGGGTCATGAGAGCGAGATTAATGAGAAGGGCAATGAAGAAGCTATTTACAGAGGTATGGGCAGTTTTCACAAACAAGACATGTTAAAACATCCAAGGAATAGTAATAGTGGGGAGCACTTACTACCTCTGAACTTGAAAGGGCAAAGGGTGGGAATAATGTTTCTAGAACCTGGTGTGAGCTGCAGTATGGGGCAGGGATCTGTCAGGAGCTTTGGCCTTCAGTACAGGAATTCGAGGACCTCATTTGTTGCCTAAACCTAGGCCTACTGGGAAAAATCAATACCAGGCTCTCCTTCCTACCTCATTTGATCTCCCGTCTGTGCCTTCCATTGGCCACCTGGAAACCAGGAGATTCAGTCTGAGGCTGTCCATGAAAGTCAATTTCTTGTGGTACCAGAGAGGAAAGAAAAAGCTCGGAAATGGACCTGGAAAGGCAAACAAACAATAACACATTTGCTTTCTGTTTTAAAAATTAACATAAATATAATCATAAAGTACATACACTTAATTTTTTTATATAAGATTTTATTGGGGAATTGGGGGAGGGGAACAGCATTGTGGAACCGGGAAAGGGGAACAGACAAGTTGCTGTCCTTTTGTTCTTCAGTCTAGTTGTGGAGGACGCTGCTTCACTGGCCCATGTTGGTATCATCATTGCACTCTTCTTGGGTGAGGCAGATTGCCCACCTCTGGATGGCCACTCACAGTGGCTCTTGGCAGCTCACACCAGCTGCCTGCCACTCACGCTGACTGCCGGCCACTCACTGTAGCCTATGGCAGCCCACTGCAGCAGAGGCTGCAGCTATGCCATCCTCGGGGACTCACAACAGCCCAGCTCCAGGTGGAGCTGTTGTTCACCATCTTAGTTGTAGAGGGCAGTGTCACTGGCCCTCATATGTGGGATCCGAACCCAGGCCACTAGTGTACCAAGCCAGCTCTTAACCAACGTGCTACTCGGATAGCCCATAAACTTAATTTTAAAATGATGTATACATTGCTTCCTTCCATCCAACCATAAGTTAAAAAATTCAAATTACTAAACTAGAAATTTTATCTCTGAATACTACAGTTGTTCACCAACAGGCATTTGTCAATCAAAACAAAACAAAACATAAAAGGAAAGAGAGAGTAAGAGAGAAGAAAGGGGGAGTGTGAAGAGAAAGAGAGAGATCCCATAGCTCTTTGAAGAAAGGGGATGGGTTTATTTTTCCTCTGTGCTGACTTAGGGAAGCAGCAAGAAAGAGTACACAAATTTCTTGCTTCCTATCAACTGAGGTTCTTCAGAATTGCTAGGTATTCCACCCTCTACCTTGCACTTGTGGAGAATGGAGATATATAGCAGCTAAAATAAATGCTGTTAGCAAATAAATACCATTGCCCCAGTTTTGAAAAAAAAAAAAAAAGCTTTATTGAGATATAATACAAATACTATACAATTCACCCATTAAAAGTGTGCAATGAGATTGGTTTTGGTATGTTCACAGAGTATATACGCATCCATCACAACCAATTTTAGAACACTGTCCTTATCCCAAAACAAAATTTCACACCTCTTTGCAATCACCCCAATTATTTTTAAAATCTTTTGGACATTTGCTATAACACTGCAAAAACTAATATTATTATTAACTTACGCAAATCCAGAACTTACACAATTTACAATTTTTCTTCTAAATTCTAACTACAAAATCTGAAGAACTAAACCAGATACATTATGGTAACCTATTTAATGCATTGCTAACATTGCTAACATTCTTCCCTTATTTATTACCCTTCAACCCAGAGGTCCAACTTAATTTGTAAAACATGTCAATAAATCCATGTTCCCTCCTTACCCTTTTAAATTACTATTAGATATGCTCTGAGGTTTTTAATTAATTCGGGGAGATTTCAATTATTTTTGGCTTCTTTCAGTATTGTCTTAAGTAAGTGAAAAACCATATAAGATACAAAAATTGTTTAAAAGTTTAAAATTATATTAATGGGAACAAACAAAAAAGATCACAAAATACCCTGAGGGTTGTTCTCTTTATTAATGAATCAGAACCTTTATAAATGTACTGCCTCTAATTTGAATCCCTTCATTTAAGTGTAATATTCAGAAGTAAATGTCCAGCGGGGAACAAACAAAATAAAAAATTATAAAAGGGAGTAGGTATGGAGAAAATAGAAGTAGGTGTTTGGCATTGTTTTGTTCTGAAAAGGAACAACTTGGCTGTTCTCAAGTTTCAAGAAAGGACATTAATCCACCTCCATCTCTACTGATGCCTGAATAGACAACCCTCCTGGACAACAGCATATACTTCCATTTCAGCTACCATTTATATTTATATTCCACGTGTATCAATAGATTCTGGATTTACAGCTCTAGCCCTAAACCTCTCTTTTGGTTCTAGGCTCACATATCTCATCGACATCTCTTGAAATGAATGGAAACAGAAGTTCTTAACTGACAGATAGAAACTATAATAATTTTTAAAGGAACCAAATGGGAAGTTTAAGACAGATAAATACCATATCTGAAACAAATGTCAAGAAACTCAGAAAATCTCAGATGTTCTTAGAAATTCTCTGCTCCACAAAGGTACCCAATAGGATTAAAATGTACCATAGAATTCTAAGGGTGATTATATGAAACTAAATAGGTCAATTCTGAAGCAGAATGTTTTGTAGGGCAGGGTCCAAGGCTTAAAACTTCTAGATATTGGATTTATTTTTATTCTTATGTGCACTGAGGAAGGAATGGAAAATGAGTCACCAACTAGAAAATACCTAGAAGATAAAAACATTTTTGTATGTTATTTTCTTTTAGTATATTTTACCTTTAGCAGGTTTTTTATTACAAAAAAAAAATACATATCTATAAAAACTTTTTCCAACAATACAAAAGTACATAAAGTATAAAGTGGAAGTTATCCTTCATCTCCCAACTCCAATTCTGAAGGTAAATACTGTTAACAGTTTGTGTACCTATCCAAGCTCTTTTTACCATGCTTATACAATAAATACATGTATTGAAAAGTTTTTCTTTTAAATAAAAATAGGATCATATACATATCTTACAATCCATTATTTTCATTCAGTGATGTATTGTGTGCATTTTCCATTTTAGAACATTCAAATATACACATTCTTTTTGATGGCTGCTTTGTGTGAACATATTAACCACTTTCCTATGGATTGTGGTAGATTAAATTACGGATTCAGTTGTTCACTCTCTTATAGTACATCCAACACCTTTGCCATTGCTTCACAGTGGTCTTGGTTTAATTTCCCATGTTTTGACTTCGGGCTTAGCCTTGTTACTTGCTTTGGCCATTGGGATATTATTAGATGTGACACAAGCAGAGGCTTGAAATGTGCTTGTGCAATTGGGCTTGCCTTCTTGTTCTTCTATTATTCCCTGGTAGTCACTGCTCCTCTTTCCCTGGGTCCCCGAAAGGGACACCTGGAATAGAGTTCCCAGCCAACTTGTTGACATCATGAGTGTCAAAATTAATGCTTGCTTTTATGACACTGAGTTTTAGAGTGGTTTTGTTAGGCAGTATTACTGTGGTGATAACAGACATATAGAATGGCCATTTAGATGTATTCCAATTTTTTATTATAAAAATTTTATAATTAACATCTATCCCTTTATACATATCTCCCTTCAGCCAGGTAAATTTCTAGAAGCATAATTTCCAGGTCAAATCTCAGTAGTTTTGAAGCTAGGTAATGTTGATGGTGAAAAATATTAATATTTGTTGAGCATTTTCTACATTCTAGACTCTAAGTCTTTCCTATGTGTCAAAAACTGTAAAGGGATTGAGATTTTACTTTACTTGCAAGCTAACAAGTTATCCTAGCACAGTTACACAGATGTTGACAGACATGAAACTCTTGGGTCAGAGACACAGGACTTTGTTACTCATGGCATGGTAAACAACATACGTATCAGCATGCTTAAATTAGTTCCCCTCGCACCCAAGTAGCAGAGGGTCTCCATGGATTGGCCCAGATGGATAACTGCACATGCAGTAGACTATGTTACAGAAGGGGATTCTGGAGTTGAGGGAACCCAATTCTGTTATAATGGATGGTAACCAAGCCTGCCCTTTATTCCAGAGGCAGACACTATATATTCCACAGCTATTCCTTGTACAAATATTCTTGAAAAGATAGTCCAGACCAAAGGACAGCAGCTTTTGCTCATAAGTCATAGAGAAATGGGAGAGAACTATGGACTATTATGGTCTCCTAGTAGTATTAAGTTACTTACTATTCTCTACTTTACAAATACAAAAATTAAAATACAGGGAGTTTAGTAAATTTACCAATATCGTACAGCTAAAGTATCAGGCATATTGCTTAATATTTCTAGGACAAAGATAGATTTCTGTTTAAGAAAAATATTTAATACTGCAATTGCAGAATGAGGAATATATGAAACCAATTTTTTCTTTATCATATGAAACATCAGTCTTTTTTACTTTATTAAGCTGTTCAGTTTATATAAGTAAAGAAATTGTATCTTAGTAGCACTATAGCTAGAGAGAATTTTTTTCTATGAAGTTATTTTAAGAAATTAGGATGCTTTCCAGGGAGGGAATATATGAAGGTAGAAAATATAACTAGACAAGTTGTCAAAGATTTCAAAAGATAATATGTACTTCAGAGCTAATGTAGTAAATGTCAACATGATTGAATTTACTACCTTTGTGGGTCCTCTTACTGATTGTTATGGGGAAACAATGAAGAAAGCAATGTGAATATGGATTTTTCTATTTGCGGGGCCGGCAGAGTGGCACGGTGGTTAAGCGCTGGCTTGGAAAGTCAGCGACCCCGGTTCGGGTGCCACATATGAGGGCCAGTGACACTGCCCTCAAAAAAAAAAAAAAAAGATTTTTCTATTTGTTGAGAGCCAGGGAAGAAACAATTCTACTTTGTAATATAATCATATTAAATAAAGTTTTATGAAGAGTTAGCTTTTTAACATCTAATTATTGTTTCTCCAAGATATCCAAGTGATTGCAATTTGTAAATTTTTAGTGGATTCCATGTATATTTATATTCTGTAGGGGGTTACCACAATTGTAACAAGGTACCATGTGTGTCCAAATATAATTAAGAAAGATCTATAAAGAAATCAGAGAACTATAGCAATAAAGGAACAGATCCTGAGAAATGACTTATCAATTGATTGTTCAGAATTCAATGGCTGGGTGAAATGTATTTTGATTTCCACTTTTCTCACCTGAGTGAAATTTCCTACATTTTGGAGGAGACACATTCCTGTTGTGATGTTGACCTATACCGTATCTCAGAGCCTTGTGTTTTGAAGGGCTGAGTTAATCCTTGATTACTATAACCAGGAACATTGTTATTATTTTCAGGAATACTTGTTGACATACATCACTTACATTTAACTTAGCAAATCAGTTATTTAAGATATGTATATATGTGCATGTTTTTATGTGTTTTTGATAGGCATAATTTTTCCCAAATCAACACAAGTAATAATGTTATAACCCTTTTTCATTCCATGAATAAAAATTTTATTCTGTTCACCTGACTGAACCAAGGTCCTGACTGCAGTTATGATAACATTTCTTCAAGACACTGAATTCTAAACAACCACTTTATAAATCTTATTTCTCATCCATTTTCCTATTATTATGTAGGTTCTCTTGGCCAAAAATCATGTGGACAAGACTCCACCTGTGCTGTGGACATACATATAGAACAATGTATGAGAATGGAAATCCCCACAGTAGCCATAGAGATGAGGCATAGGGTTTGAGGAAAGGAAACAGAGTTGGGGAACCCTCAATGATGTCTTCTACCAGACCTCAGTGATGTCCTCTTCCTTCCTCCTGATTTTCTCCAACAAGTTGCAGTTTACTTTCTTCATACACGAGAGCTTCCAATGAACTGGAAAACAGGCAAAGAAAGACATAAATAATAAAAAGAAACATAACCAAGTCTGTGATGATAATATATATGATACCAGGCCTGCAGGTAGGAATAATCATTCAATTCTGCTACATATACGGTAGGCTTTCAGAATTAGATGTATGAGCACTCCATTTTCTCCAATGAAACTCAAATAATCTTCAATGCTAATTAATTGATTCATTCATTTAATGCACAACATGCATTGAAATCTTACTATATGCCAGGAATTATGCCAGGTATTTGAAGAATGTCATTGATTTTATTTTTGAGTAGGTTATGCATCAAGTGATTCAAAATGAAAATAAAACAAAAGGTACACACTGCAAAGTTTTATTCCCACAGAGTTTTCCATCTACCATTTTTCCCATCCCACATGTCCTATAGATAGGGTGACCATACATCCTTGTTACTGGAATATTTCCAGTTTTGTGCTTTTTGTTTTGGCTTAATTAGTAATATTGCCCCCTTTTACTCTCAAAAGTGTTGGTTTAGGGTCACCCTGAGCTACAGACGGTGCCACAATGCTGAGCAGGTTCCTGGGGCCACACTACTGCAAACTGGCCAAGAACTGGATTCCCACAGTGGGCAATGTGGGACTGGTGTGGGCCACTGACTGGCAGCCGCTTCTGGGCTAGGTGCCCTACATCAAAGGCAAGTTTAAGGATAACTAAACCTCCCCTTCTTGGCCCCCTCTGGTGACTGGTGATGATGCCTGCTGCATCAGGAACTGCCCGAGCCCTCAGCATGGACCTCAATGAGATTCACAGTGTGACGTAGGACTTTCTATAGTTTTTGAAAATATCTTTTTATTTTTTTAAAGATTTTAATGGAGAATTGGGGAAGGGGAACAGTGTTGGGAATTGGGGAAGGGAAACAGTCAAGTTACTGTCCTTCAATATTAGTTGTGGAGGGCGCAGCTAACTCAGCTCCAAGTCCAGTCGCCATCTGGCCACCTCTTAGCAGCTCACTGCTGCTCAGCTCAAGGTGTCGTGTTCAATCTTACTTGAGGGGGTGGGAGGAAGGGCGTAATCCACCATCCCATGCAGGAGTCAACCGGCAACCTTTGTTGTTAGGAGCACATGCTCTCACCAGTTGAGCCATCCTGCTACCTGTTGGCAGTTCAGCAGCAGCTCAGCTCAGTTGCAGCTCACTGGCCCTTGTGGGAATCAAACCGGCAGCCCTGTTGTGCAGAGCTCCCACTCTTAACCAACTGAGACACTCAGCAGACTTGAAAATAACTTTGATGTGTGAGTGCACACATTAAACTTCACTCTGAAACCTGAAAAAAAAATGTTGGTTTACATAATAAAACATAAAAGGGAAAAATAAATAAATTTGAAAACAGAAAAACAATAGAGAAAATAAATGAAACCAAAAGCTAGTTCTCTGAAAAAAAAAATCAATAAAACTGATAAACCTCTAAGCAGATTGACCAAGAAAAAACGAGAGAAGACAAAAATTACCAATTTAGGAATTAAAGAGGGACTATTAAAACCCATAGAACTGTACACCACTAAAAGTAAATTGCAGCATATGTAAATTGAATAAAATCAACCAGATGTGGGCAGAACACAAGATAGAATGCAGACTGTGACACATGAATATCTAAATGTATTACAAATAAATCAAATAGTCACACTGCAGCAAGTCAAGAAAGGACTGACCTAAGTACCCGGAAAATAGTGTTCTGACTGGGTACTAAGGCTAAAGACAAAAAGAACTGCCCAAGCAACCCTCTAGTTTTAAACTTGTTTCTCACTGGGTATGAGTTAGCAATTTTTAAAACTGCTTTACATGTGTACTAGGGTTGAACAAAAACATACATGTTTGTTCAGATAGACATACTGTAGATAAAGAGAACCAGGTTTCCTATAGACATAGAAATAAAAGTAAGGAAAAGGCAAATGTTAGAATAAACTGTGGTGCTAGATTTGAGTGATAGTATCAGTATAAACACGTTGTGTTTATTTATATATACACACATTTATATATATATATATATTTACAAATAGATACAAAAATATGGATATGTATGTATATTCATGGGTTGGTATTTATACATATATTCCCTATCTTTATCTTTTGAGAGAAACTGACAGCAGTGATACCCTAGCATTCAGATTTTAAATACCATTCTTTAATAAAAAGGAACAGGGCTCCTCAGAAAAGTGGTTGAATCTAGGGCTGGGCAAAGAAAACACAAAATGAGCCTAGAAATCATGCAGTGACAAAAAAGTAAGGAGGTTCTTTAAAAAAAAAAAAAAAAAAAAAAGATGGGACACAATAGCTCCCTAATGGTTTCTGAATGGCCAAAGCTGGAACAATCTGAGCAATAAAATAATGATAGCACTGAATTATAACCCAAAGAACAAAATAAATATCCATACCCCCATACTGATATAAATAAATAACAGTAAATAAATAAATGGGAGAAAACATGTGACTCCTCTTTACAAAAGAATTCCAATTAATAAATTGAGGAAAATAGAAAGTCACCATTAGCATACTATAACTACAGCTGCTGGCAAGATAAACCACTAACATTACTGGGTAAACGTTTAAGGAGAAACAGGATATTTGCATAAACACCTACATACCCCTACCTACTTTGTCTCATTTGCTTTTATAATAGTAAGGTATTTCACTGTGTGGAGTGTTTCTCAGCTCATAGTTAAAAGCTGAAATTTCTGTCTTGACCTCCTGTTGTCAGAATGAAGTGAAGAATGGGTAGGAGATGGAATCAAATTGAAAAGCATGGGCTTTGATGACAGATAGACCCAAGTCCAAATAGCAATTATGTCACTTACTGGTTGTATGGCCCTAGGCAAGTTAACTACCCCAAATATCAGTAAAATGGACATATAAGGACAACATTTTAAGGTTACAGCTAGTATCAGGTGAGGCAATATATGTAAAATACCAGTTTAATAGATTTATTGTTATTATCAATCAGAAAATTTCAGAAATATCAGACATCTGAACTATGTGAGCCAAAAAGAGAACACTCGTGTTTCTTCCTATTAAGACCAAAAGAGGAATCTTAGGGAATGTAAAATAGAGATGCAGCAACATTGTCATAACTTGGACCTTAAGAATTCTTAAGTTTGGTCAGCAGAACAACGTGAACATTTACTTTACAAAATTTACTGGATGAACCTCAGTGCCAGAGATCTTATGGGAAGCATTGTTACTCTAGATTGATTCAACTAACAGATTTATCTTTGCAGCCCTGGGCTGAATCACCAGTTCATTAAAAAGTCATAGACTCTTCCAAATTCTGATCTCTATACTCTGAGCCAACACTTATCAAATTTTCTGGACTGTCCACATAAGGTGAGGAACCAGTTAGTGAATTTACCACGCTCATTCCTCCATTGTACAAACAAGATATGAAAACTAATATTTTTGTGTTTGCATTTCTTTATCCACAGAATACTTTTCCAACTTCAAGGGGAAGTGGCTGTAGTAACTTTGCTGTCATTTGTGTATTTGCACTGTCAAATCATTGCCCGCTCTGGAAGAAAGTAGATGTCTTTTCCTGGCCTACCAATAGAATATATAAATAGTCAAAGGAGTGAGACACAGCCTCTGTAGGTAGAAGTGTTCAAAATTTATTCATTGATTCACTTAACAAGGACGTACCAAGTCTCTACTGTGTGCTAGAACATTGTGTTTGGTGGTGAAAATGAAAAGATCAAAATAAAAATTCCTGTCCTCAAATAGCTTACAGCCTAATTAAGGGGAGATAAGATGCATTGACAATTACAACGCAGTGCAATACGTAAAATAGAACGGCTTCACAGAAGGGGTTAAATTTCTGTTGAGTTCGCCAGGCTGACAAAAGGAAGGGCATGCCTGGCAGAGGGCACAGAGCCTGCAAGCACAAAGACATGCTAGGAGGCCTGAATTCAAGATTCCCTTGGGGGACCAGGTGCAGAGGAGGCTGGGGAATAAGGCTGGAGCTGTTAGCAGTTTGGGCTTCATCCTATTCAATGGAAAACTACTAGTTCAAAGAGGGAACTATTAAATGTTTTTTAAGCAAGAGACTGAGAATCAGATTTACTATTTTAAAGATTATTTTAGGAGCTGTATTGAAGGATACATTGGGAAGGGTGATTGGAAAACCAGTTAGAAGGTTATATGGTATCGCACTAAGAGAGGGTGTGGTCCTCATGGAATCCCTAGGATTTCCGTGACTGAAAAGACCTTACTTTTTGAATGAAGTCAACAAAAATGAAAAATATTTTTCAATTGAAAATCAAGAGGGTAGCCAGGAAAAAAATAAATCAGGCACTTAAAAGAATAAAAACATAAATTCTGAGGTATCCAGGCTGGTTCTCTAGCAGATGAATTAGTTTATTGAAGACTTCAGATTCTGTTTTCTAACTCTGTAATTGCTCCACAAGTTCTTTATGGTTTGCCAGATAGTAGACAGAGAAAAAGAAATGAAAACCTAAATTTAATCAGTTTGCCTCCCTGATTGCTGCTTAATATGGAGATTCAAGGAGAAGGTGAAAACCGTCTTGGAAGTGTTTGGTCTATCTGTGGAGTGCATACATGTCTCTCACCTCTATAGATAAACCAGAGGTCAATGCAAGAGAAAATGTACATACTGAGAGAATAATTGGCTCTTTGCAATTAACGCTCTAAAATACCCTCCCACTATTCATACTGAAAAGCTTTGATTGGTCCCCTCATCTGTATAATGTATGCAGCGCTCATTTCCTTTTCACCGGGGAAGGACTCCCAGTTTGATGAGTATGTCTTAAAGCGATGGTTTGATGGACCTTCTCTCCATCGCAGGTTGAGGCTCGGCTTTAGGAAGAATTAAGAAGAACTCGATCGATTCAGTCAGCTACTTGCTAAACGAGGACTCCTCCTGGATCTGCCTGCCTTCGCGTGCTGAAGTTCTTCTCAGCGGCGCCCCCAGGGAGAGGAGGAGCAATGCATTCATTGTCCTGGCGGTGGTAAAGGGTGTTCTGCTCAGCTACCTATAGCCATGTTCTTTTCCCTGTAGAAGGCTTCTTGTAAGTGTAAATTCTCACTCTTGCTGCAAAACAACTAAGAAACGACTGCAGTTTTATTTTCAGCGCCGTTTCTCGTTTCTTAGCTACGGTCTGATGGAGGCATACCTATTCAGTTACCTGTAGACAACGCAAGAAATGAACCATGCTGGAGAGACGCAAGACAAGAGAGCAGCTTCCTTGGTTTTAACTTGAACCCGAAGAATGTTTAAGCTCTGTATCTTACCATGTTTTATGCTCATTAACTAAATCTGTTATGTTCCATCCAGAAGTTGTGTAGTCCTCCTACAATTAAAAGCATTTTCTAATCTTGGACTCTCGCCTGCTTCAGGGTATGTGAACTCCGCACGTTCACAGGGACGAGTTGAGTCCAGCGCAAAAAGTGCCCAGAACAGGACCTCCGGGAAGTGCGTGGGCGGAAACTACACATCCCGGCATGCCCCGCTCGCGAGCTCACTGGCGCCCTGACGTCACCCCGCTGACGGACGGCGCTTTCCGTGCGCGCCGCCGGCGGATTCCGGTCTGGATCCCGCCCCGGGCGGAGGGCCCTGGTGGCCCGGGAGAACTGCAATTCCCGGCATGCCCTGTCACGGGCGCGCGTGCCTACGGAAGTCAACGCGCCGGGGAGCGGGTTGGTTAAAAGCGCTGTTGTAGTTCCATGGAAACTGGCCCTCCTGCTGTGGGACAGAGCCGCAAGCAAGCGGACAGAGGGACTGCGGGGTGAGACTGCAGGGGCCCTAGGCGGCGTTTCTGTGCCCCCTGCTGTGGGCCTGCCCAATGCGGGAGGAAAGGCAGGGCCATCCGTGACTGCAATGAAAATGAAATCTCTCCTGACGCTAAACCCCAACTCAACATCGTCACTGGACCCCGTCTTATGTCCCTCGTCCTTTCACAGGGACGCTTCATGATGGATAGTAACGCTGTCCTCCTCTTGCTATGCATCCATCCTTGCTTCTGGCGCTTCTGACCTTGGCACTATTTTTCCCCTGGCAGGAGGGGTTGGGGGGAGGGAGGGTGTTCAGCCAACCTTGATACCTTTTTTTAATAAATAACCAAATAAGACATTGCCGTATTTAGTTTTCAACTCAACTACTTGGATGACCTGAACAGTCTCCTCCGTGATTGACTAAGATGCTATTTTGAGAACAAACCATGTATTTCACTGAAAAGCTATGTCCCCCACCCACCACCTCATCTCCCGTTCCTTAGGGTGAATTTGTCTATAAACCTCTTCACCCTTAGAGGCTGAGGGCCAAGTGTGTTCGATGTTTTTGTTGGAGAGTATGTTTCCCTCCCTGGAAGCCTGAGAAGCTCCAGTGTAGATCAGGTTCGGGTGGGTGTGATGTGATGATGCAAATCAAAGTCTTACCCAAACGTAGACTTTCTCTTTTTTTTAGGAAAATAAAACAATTTGATTTGAGTTGATTTCAATGTTGTTGCCCAATGTGCACACAGCCTGTAAAGTAAATAAATGTAGTACTTTATACATTATCATAAGTACCTTAGGGAAATATCAGCAAAACTATGACATTTCAACGCGCAGGAAAAAGTTTTAGGTGGCAGTCTGCATCCCATTCAACATAGGTAGGAAACTTGTATCCCATTTCCTGTATTTTTTTTTCCAAACAATGGACTTTTGTTATAATTGTATTAGTATTCTGTGCGTGGCTTCTGGTATAAATTAATATAGGCAGAACTTTATACTGTAACTGGATACCTGGACCTCACAAATTGCCACCTTAATTGTCCTCTCCCACCTCTGGCACTGCTTGTAATTTCCTTTACCTCCTCCTCCTACTTGTTTCTCCTGGGACTATTATTGTGAATCAGTTAGGAACGCTTTTGTTGCAAGCAACAGAAAAAAAAGGGCTAAAATAAAAACCAAAAGTTTATTTTTCTTAAATAAGCAGAGACTACTTTTGCAACAACAACAAAAAAAATGTCAGGTTAATTTGAGCTGCTCTGGCCTTTTTGTGTTTCTCAGGAGCTTGCAGTCACTGGCTCTTTTTATGAGTGTGGCACTGTATGCATGGCTGACTGAAAAGGAGCTCTCAGAGCTCTGAGCATCACATGGGGAAAGGAAAAGACAGGTGCCATCATTTCTGTCCTTTTCATCAAAAAAAGTCTGCCCAGGAGCTCCTTGCAAACTTCTACCTAAAGTTTCATTGGCCAGAATGTGTCACATGGGTCTGCCAGCTTCAAGGGAGGCTGTGGACAGCCTCTTTTCAGCTTCTTTTACAGAGAAGACAAAGGAGCCAACTCTTATCTGCCACAAACCCCATTAAACACCCTTTCCATACTTTTTCTCCCCACCGTAGGCCTGGTTTATTTCTAGGTCGGCAGTACCAGACAGCAGGTGACAGAAAATGGAATGGAAGGTAAACCCATGTGGTGTTTCCCCATTGTTATCCCTCCATTTTCTCCCCACCCCGCACTAATGGTGGCTCCCCAACTTGAGCCCTGGTGTGATGGTAGCAGGACGAGCCCTACAGTTTGTCTTAGAGGCGCTTCCTTCTGTTACCTGAGGAACGCTATTCTGGCTCACGTGGTAACATGAGCAGGAGTCTCCAAATCTGGCTTTTTTCAGAAATGTGGATGAACCTTACTTCAAATCTTTGTGTATCCAAAGACTCACTGTCTACACCTGCCTTTGTCTTTCCCTTCAGGAACAATTAGAAATATGAAAGGGAATTAATAGAAGAGAGCGAGTGTCTTTACCCCATGTCCTTAAGCTGATTGTTAACAGAAAAATCTGTTAAAGAATTCAAAAAGATTATGTGTGTCAGAAATGCATCCTGTTTTATTGAGGAGCACAAAAGAGAGAAATCCTGGTCAGAAGCACTAAAATAAGAGTTAAGAGTAAATGTGTACCCTTTGACTTACATTACCCCATTTCCCCTCTCCCCAGACACTGTCAACCACAACTCTATTCTGTTTCTATGAACTTGGATTTGTTTGTTTATTTAGATTCTACATATACATGATACCATGCAGTATTTTTCTTTATTTGGCTTATTTCACTTAGCATAATGCCCTGTAGATTCACCCATGTTGTCACAAATGGCAGGATTTCCTTCTTTTTTGTGGCTGAATAATATTCCTCTGTGTGTGTGTGTGTGTGAGGGGGGTGTATTCACGTATATACCTCATCTCCTTTATCCATTCATCTTTTAAAGAACATTTAGGTTGTTCCTATATCTTGGCTATTGTAAATGATGCTGCAGTGAACATTGGGTGTACAGGTATCTACCTCTTCAATATACTGATTGTAGTTCCTTTGGATATATACCCAGAAGTGGAACTGCTGGATCATATGGTAGTTCAATTTTAAATGTTCAGAGGAACCTCCATAATATTTTCCATGGTGGCTGCACCAATTCAAATTTCTACTCACAGTGTATAAGGATTCCCTTTTCTCCACCTCTTTACCAACATTTATTTCTTGTCTTTTTGATAATAACTATTATCATAACAACAAAAAAAGGGTGAGGTGATTATCATTGCTTTTTTTATCATTAGGGTTTTGATTTGCATTCCCTGATGATTAGTTGTGTTGAGCACCTTTCCATGTACCTGTTGGCCATTTGTATGTCTTCCTTGGAAAAATGTCTATTCAGATCCTTTGCCCATTTTTAAATCGGATTGTTTGTTTTTCTGTTGTTGAATTGTATGAGTTTTTTTATGTATTTTGGATATCAACCCCTTATCAAATAAATCATTTGTGAATATTTTCTCCCATTCTGTAGGTTGCCTTTTCAAATAAGTTCTAAGGGTCTAATGTACAGGGTGACTGTAGTTAATATGGTATCGTATACTTGAAAGTTGCTGAGAGTAGATCTTAAGTATTCTTACCATACACAAGAAAGAGTTAACTGTGTTAATTATATGAGGTAATGAATGTGTTAATTATTTTGATCTTTAGTGACCATTCTACAGTGTACACATGTATATTAAATCATCATATTGTACACTTTATACAGTTATATTTGTCAAGTATTCCTCAAAAGGTTTTTTAAAAAGTAAAGAGAGAAATAGGAAGGTCATTCTCTGAGCCCTGTGGGGGAAGAAAAAAGGTGATTGGAGAGCTATTTCAGAATGAAGAAATGTCCCCAGTGCTTGTAGCAGTATCATATTGGCAAGAAGCTCAGCCTTTCGCAGCCCCTCACCATGCTTCTTGGCCCTTTACATCGTGCACGAGTTTTGAGACTTAATTCCTGCTGTGGGTCCTGAGGACCACCTTCAGTGACTTGCATCTGAGATAGTGCCCACTTCCACCGCCTGGGCGGTAAGGGGAAGGGAGATATATGGTTACATAGCTAGTGGGGGAGATAGGTGTGTGTGTGTGTGTGTGTGTGTGTGTGTGTGTGTGTGTGTGTGTGTGTGTTACTAATATCCCAAGTGGGACCTTGGTGCGCACACTCCCATAGGAACACTATTGCTAGTGGTGGTTAAGGTTTACAGTCTGATTTGAATAGAAATGTCTGCACAGGACGGAGTTGCAGGAAAATATCCTTAAAGTTTCTACCAATGACCGTGTCATTGAACTTTGGGTACGCGATTCATTCAGATGTTGGGACTGCTTATAAACAGAAGTTCTGCTTCTGTCCCTAAAACCTGAAAGAGTAGTCTTACTTTTCCCATATACTCTTATGTGGTTTTTAGGGGAAGAGTCTGGAAATTTGATGTCAGTAGCTATAAAAGAATTTGCTATGAAGTTAAGTTTTCAAATTATTTTTTTAAATCACTGCTTCAGTGTAGTTGATAAATCTATTTTATGGCAACTGCTCAGAGGTCCAAGTACAGAATTTTTTTTTTTCAGGAACATTGGATTGGGAATATGTTAAAATGAAAATGGCTGATAATGACAAATGTGACAATTCCCTCAGCCAAGTAATAGGTCCTAATGTGTGTCTGATAATAGCAGATAGGATAGACTAGATTATGATGCATTAGCAAACTACTGAACAATCTCAGTGGCTTATAACAAGTTAATTGCACACTCACACTGGATGGCATGGACTGGTCATGGCTCTGGTTCATGTCATCTCTACTTCGGGATCTTGGCAAATGGATCAGGCCCTATCTGGGATGTTGCTCATCTGATGGAGAGGGAAAGAGAAACAGATGGTGAGCGACAAGTTGGCTCTTAAAGCTTCCACCCGTACTTAATTGCCCAGAGCAGGACACCTGGCCATTCCTGAGCTCAACAGGACAGGGATGTATAATTCTCGCACAGAAAGGGGCAGTGACTATTTTGAACAATAGTAGAACCTTCTACACTAATATCGTGACTTTAATCTCAGGTGCATATGGAAACTGCAAAGTCCAGACCAGTTGTCTCTCCAACCCACGTCAATGCTACAGCTTCCGAAACATTCACGGTGCTTCAGCAAAGGATGAGAATAGTTGAGGAACAGACCAGTTCTCTGAGGGATGACCTAATAATGTTGGACTTCGGTGAAAAAAGGTAATGAGTGAAAAATGAACCAGATCTCTGTAGGTTGAAGAACTTTGCTTCAGTGGTTATTAATAAGGAGTCACAGTGTGGATGGTTTGGCAGATGAAATAGGTATTTACAAAAGAACTGAGAGAGAATACTTTCCATTTGAACATTAATTAGAAAATACTTGCAAGATAAAGATTTGTCATCCTGTGATAGAGCTACTACCTGTACTATTACCCTAAACAGATATTTGAAGTGTGTTATTGGGTTGTCAGAAAACTCATGACATATTTTTTTCTGTTCTTCTCTGCAAAAATGCAACATGGCTTTTCCAACAACCCAATAATTAGGTGCACAAACTCTGATGTTCTACTTACCTTCAACATTTGCTTAAAAACAAACATGTACTTTTTTGTGTAATTAGAAATAATTTTGATTATTTTTTAAACCAAAAATAGACTTTAATATTAGTTAAGGTGAACATCAAAACTTGACTCATGCCATTAATATGATCTTCATTTTCTTGTCCCAGATTTATTTAAATTAAAAGAGAGGTGCTAAGTCTTAAAAAAAACTCATAATTTAGAATGAGGTAATCAAAAAAGAATCTTTTTTTCTCCCCTTGTGCTGCTAAAGACATTATTGCCATTAAAAGTTGGATTATCAATGGCCTGAGAAATCTGGGTGCATAAACAACCAATATGAAATTACTAATGTGATTTTCTTTAAACTTACATATAGGCAATTACTTCATGTTATTGCACGTCATAGATACTGCATTTTTTACAAATTGAGGGTAAGACCCTCCACCAGCAAAAACATTACAAGTCACTTGATTGCAGTGTTTTGGAACCGAACTTGCAGCATCTCTGAGATATGCCTCTATTTATTTCCTGAGTGTCTCTCACAAAGACCTAAAATTAGTGTAATTGATATTGTAGCCCCATAAAATAAAGAACCCTTCAACAGTTAAAGATTAAATTTGTACAGATGCTGAGTATGTTGGAACAAAATAGGAATATTTATTTTGACCAGGTTTAAAAAAATTTTTTGTTAGTATTTTGCCTCCATGCTAACTTAAATTCTTAGTTTACCATTATAGAATTAGCATTTAACATGTTTTATGTTATCACTTATTTTTACATACAAAAAAAGCCTATGAAAATTTCAGATTAAATGAACAGCCATTAAAACGTCAGTGATCTTAACCCATCCCACGTTGGTCTCATCCTCTTTACCTAATAGTGCTCTCTACATTTAAGTTTGGAGGCGCTAACAGTTGCTTGTTAACTAAGGCACCTCGTTTGTATTCTTAATGGAAGTATTACATTGACTCAGAGGTTGGGATTATCATAGTACCCATTACATGGCATAATATTGTTACATTGGGATCTTTGTCCAGAGGCCAGTTTGAAACTCCCAAATGTTTAGAAGCACCTGTGAACCAGACCATCATTAGTCCTATCCAGAATGAAGCAATTTGTTCAGGAAAAACAGACATTTTGTGGAAGAACTGTGAGTTTCTGGTAAATCGAATGTGCCATCTGGAAAGCCTCATCCAGTCCTTGAAGATGAGTATCTTTCGTCTGCAAACTGAAAAGGATCTGAGTCCACAGAAAAGAGGTACAGAGAGTAAAGAATCTTCAGAAATTTGGTCCCGTATGGGCGCTTGATGAGTTTATGATTCTTTTCCTTTCCTAACCTTTCAACTCTTCAATGACCCTCTTGTGCTGTCTGGTAGCTTTTCTGAGGGATCAGCTGAATACAATACAGGAGGAACACTCCCAGGATCTGAAGCTGTTGCATCTCGAAGTGATGAATTTGTGCCAGCAACTGAGAGATGTGAAAGAGGAAGACAAGGCACAAGATGAGGTGCCAAGGTTGACTGCCACTCCGGAGATGGCCTCAGAGACAAAGGTTGGAGTCCAGAGTTCTGAGATACAAATTCACTGTTACGTGTTAGCTGGAGGAAGCGACAGACCCATAACACAGACCCATCTGTTTTTAAACCTAGATGATGTTGATGTGAGGATTCTTGACATTTGCAGTGTGTCTACACTGATAACCTAAACCATTGTGTGCTGTCAGTGATTATTTGTAGAGTCCTTACCCTGTACATGTGACTGTGAGGGTCCAGAGGTATGAAGTGGTTTGTGCTCTTCAAGAGCTTCTATGCTTGCTGGGAGAACAAGGCATAGCATGAAAAACTTAATAGAGAAATCTAAGGGCATAAAAAAAATATTAAAGGATAGTACGAGGCAGTAAGTGAATGTTGAAGAGTAAGTATTTTGTACTCAGTTGGGTTTAAGAGAGTGTCTGTCCTATGTAGAATAGATGAGGATAATATCCTATCAAGTAAGACAGGACTGAGCTGGAGCTTTAGAAGACAAAGTGCAGAGGCCAGGACATTTCAAGGAGCACACACAAAGGCAGCAAAGAACAAAGACTAGGAAAACAAATTGACAATTTTGTTTTCCTGCCATGGGCCAGACAGTATAATAGATGTTCAGCATGTTATTTTGTATAATCTTTGCAAAACCTCATGACAGGATATTATGGTCCCCATTTTAATGATAAGAATACTGGGGCCCAGGGAGAAGTCACTTTTCCAAGATCACACTCCCCTATCTTCTTGCTATAACCCAAAGTTGAACCTAGATCTTTCTACTTGGTGCAGTCTGGGGAGTGGGGAGGGTGGAAGGGGAGGAAATGCATAAACCAGCCTGACAGGAGTGAGGATTTGTTTGTGGGAAATACATTGGAAATTAGCTAGGGATCGCATTCTAGAGGATCTCAAAATCAAGAATAAGCAATAGTTGGGCTTGATTCTATGTGGGGAGATTAAGGTTTTTGATAAGGCGGTGACATAATGAAAACACAAGAACTAATACGGCAGTAGTGCAGGGTATTGATTATAGGAGAGAAGGTTGGAGACAGGGAAAAGAATTAGGAATCTATTGCATTATTTGAGGCATGCACCTTATTAGGTCTGACTTAGGGTTGTGGAATTTTAAAAAGAAAGGGGTATTCTGTGAAGAAAGAGATGCTAGAATATGGTACTGGATTGGGGCTGAAGCTAAGAAAGCAGGCAAAGATGAGTCTGAGGTTTTACATCTGTGGTGCCACTACTAATAATATAAAAGAGAATAAATAGTGAAAGCTGTTTTTCATCCTCAACTCCTAAGTGTGGATAACCTTTGAGACTAGAAGAAACATAGTACTTAAAAAAATAGGAATATATCCTGTCAAAAAATTTCTATGAATTACTAATGTCTCTTCTGATTACTGATTTTTACATAGGAAGTGAATGTGACTAATCCCTTTTTATGTTCCAAAAGGAAAAATGGTAGAAGTCAGGATTCAAAGTAATAAAATAACTCCTTTTAAAATATCTCATTGTAATAGTGTCTTCAGAGTCACAATAAGAAGTATTTATAACTGTATTCAGAATAGCATTCATATAGGTTGCCAGCTAAAAAGTCTAGATAGACAGTTTCTCCCTATCATTTCAGATTATTTAGAACCTTTCTCCTACTTTTAGAAGAATTCAGCCATTGTTGAAGAGAAACTGAAGACCACAAAACGAAAAATGAATCTTAAAATTCAGGAGGTAAGATAAAAAGATGCTGGAGGGTGAGGGGGCATTGAAATTACAGAGGAGGGCCAGCCGAGTGGCGCGGTGGTTAAGCGCTGGCTTGGGAAGCCAGTGGCCCCGGTTCGGTCCCACATATGAGGGCCAGTGACACTGACCTCAAAAAATAAAATAAATAAAATAAAAATCTAACCCAAATTTAAAAAAAAAAGAAATTACAGAGGAGAAGTCAAGAAAGAATGAACAGGAACCTTTGAAGCAGAAAATATGTAACGGTGTAGTAGGAAGATTTTAAAAATATGCCACGTGAAATTCAAATGAAAGTGCCTGCCCCTGTTGGCATGAGACTCCCTTTTGCCTCAATACAGCCATAAAATAAAAAATTAAAAAATAAAAATGCTATCTGAGCCAGGAAGGAAATAGTTACCTCAAAATTCATGGGTTTGCCCATATTCTAGAGTTAGGTGAAGACCTTCATACAAAGACCTTTTAAACTAAAGTTGTGTTGAAAGTAAAAAGCCTTTAATAAGCCAGCTTATCTAATTTTACCTTGAGAAACTTTCATTTCAGCCTAAGTTTTAGTATATAACCGCCTGTCTCTGTCTTTAACCTTTGCCATTTTAACTATGATGTGTCTTGGTGTGGACCTGTTTGGGTTCAGCTTGTTTGGAACCCTCTGCACTTCCTGGGCGTGTATGTTGATTTCCTTCACCAGGGTAGGGAAGTTTTCAGTCATTATTTTTTCAAATACATTATCGACCCCTTGCTTCTTCTTTTCTCCTTCTGGTATTCCTATGAGTCGAAGGTGGTTGTGCTGCATCTTGTCCCATAGGGCTCTTAAACTATTGTCATTGTTTTTTATTCTTTGGTCTTTTTGCTGTGCCACCTGGGGGATTTCTGCTGTTTTGTCTTCCAGCACGCTGATCTGCTCCTCTGCTTCATCTACTCTACTGGTGATTCCTTCGAGTGTCTTCTTCATTTCAGTTGTTGTATTCTTTAGTTCTAACTGGTTGTTTTTTATGATTCCTCTATCCTTCCTTATGTCCTCACTAAGTTTGTTAAACATTCTTATCATCAGTGTTCTAAGCTCTGTCTCTGAAAAGTTGGATCCCTCTGTTTCATTTAGTTCCATTTCTAGAGGTTTCTTCTGATCTTTTACTTGTGACATGTTTCTTTGTTTCCCCATTCTGGCTGTTGCTCTGGGATTGCTTTGATGTATTAGATAGATCACCAGGAGAGCCCTGGCTGGATCACGCAGACACACAGCTCACGGCACAACACTCCCAGGAAAACTCCCAGTCTCAGCCTGTCCCAATCAGCCGCTCGCAGATCAGGCCGAGCAGCCCAACAACCAATCAGCAGCCTGGAAACTCTGCAAGTGCAGTGCGGAGAGCGGGGACCCGAGGCGGCTTGCGCACTCCCGCGTGTCTCAGTGAGCAGCCTGTTGGAACCGGAGCACGCCCACCAGGCGTTTCCCTGGCAATGCAGCTCAAGCCGTGCGGAGGGTGGGGATCTGAGGCGGCTCGCACACTCCCGGGTCTCAGTGAGCAGCCTGTTCCAACAAGCTGAACCCAAATAGGTCCACACCAAGACACATCCTAGTTAAAATGGCAAAGGTTAAAGACAGAGACAGAATCCTAGAGGCTGCAAGAGAAAGACAGCAGGTTACATACAAAGGAACTCCTGTTAGACTAACAGCTGACTTGTCTACAGAAACTCTGCAGGCCAGAAAGGAGTGGCAGGAGATACTCAAAGTGACACAAAATAAAGGCCTACAACCAAGATTGCTCTACCCAGCACGGCTAGCACTTAAAATTGAAGGAGAAATAAAGAGCTTTTCAGAAAAGAATAAGCTTAAGGAATTCATTACCACCAAGCCAGCATTGCAAGAAATGTTAAAAGGGCTTTTTTAAACAAAAGAAAGGGGTAAACAAGTTAACCCAGGAAGACCAGGAATACAAATAACAAAATGGCAATACATATGCACCTATCAATAATCATTTTAAATGTGAATGGGCTAAATGCTGCAATCAAAAGACAGAGAGTGGCTGAGTGGATAAGAAAATAGGACACATGCATATGCTGTTTACAGATGGAATAAGATATTTCATGCAAATGAAAATGAGAAAAAAAAAGCTGGAGTACCAGTACTTATTTTGGACAAAATAGACTTTAAAATGACTACAATAAAAGACAAAGAAGGGCACTATAACCCTAATTAACATCTATGCATCCAACATAGGAACTCCTAATTACATATAACAGATTTTGACAGACATAAAGACAGAGATCAACAGTAACACTATCATAGTAGGGGACTTCAACATCCCATTGTCACCAATGGACAGACCCTCTAGACAGAAAATCAACACAGAAAGAGGGGCCTTAAATGACACTTTAGACCAGCTGGACTTCGTTGATATTTTTAGAGCATTTCACCCTGAAAAAAATGGAATATACATTCTTCTCAAGTACACATGGGACATTTTCCAAGATAGACCACGTTAGGCCACAAAACAAGTCTCAGTAAATTTAAGAAAAATGAAGTCATATCAAGCAGATATAAAGGAAAAACTGATGGTTGCTGGCTGGGAGGGAGTGGGGATGAGGGAGAGGGGGAAGGTTTTGGACAGCGTAGGTGAGTGACTACAATGTTGCCGCAGGGATATGGGGCAGTTCTGGGAATGTAATGGATAATGTTGTGAAGAGACTATTATGTTGTGTGAAATAAGTCAGTCAGAGAAAGACAAGTACCATATGATCTCACTTATATGTGGAATCTGAAAAACTTAATGAGCGAGCAAAGTAAACAGACTCATAGATATAGAGGAAAAACTGAGCATTGCTAGTTGGGAGGGGCTGGGGATAAGGGGGAAGGGGAAGGGATTTGACAGCATAAATAGGCAACTACAATATTGCCAAAGGGATATGAAACACAGTTCGGGGAATATAATAATGTAAAAATTTTGTGGCGTGTCAGATAGTCACATATCTTGTTAGGGAGACCACTTCATGGATGGAGTAGAGGCTTGATCACTGCACTGTACACCTGACGCTGATGTTGCATAATATTGTATGCCAACTGTAGCTGAATATATAGACAGTCACGGGATGTGGAGTATACTGTGGAAGGGAGTCAAAGGAATTGTAATAGATATGTATGATATGGGGGGGCGAATTGGGGGAGGGGGTTGTCACTTTGGGGGGTAAAGAGTATAACTATTGCAATGTGTTGTACACCTGAAACTAATAAAAAGAAATGGAAAAAAAAATTCTACATGTAAAAAAAGGCTATAAAACAAAACTAATAAAACATAACAAAACTAGACATAAAGAAAATAATCTTCCCTTTTAAAGAACTTGAAATTAACTTTAAAAAAAACCCCAAAAAACAGGGCTGGCCCAGTGGCGTAGTGGTTAAGCGCTGGCTTGGAATGCCAGCGGCCCCGGTTCAGGTCCCACATATGATAGCCAGTGACACTGCCCTCAAAAATAAACACACACACCCAAAAAAAAAAAAAATAAGAAAACAAGAAATTAGTGGGCAAAGAATAAGAACTAACAGTACAGAAGATATATAAAGAGCTAATAACTATATTAGAAAATGTTTACTCTCACTAGTAACCAAAGAAATGAAAAACTGTTAAGATGTTATTTTTCATTTGCTTAGATTAGCAAAAGATTTAAGAAAGTGGTAATATATAGTTCTGATGGAATTTATTCAGATACTACTGATAGGCTAAAATTGGAAGGAAAATTACAATATGTATCAAAAGTTTAAAAAATGTTTATACCTTTAATCTATGGATTCCTCTTGTGGGAATTTATCCTAAGGAAATAATTAGAACTGCAATGAAAGATTTATTCACAAGTATGGTCAGCAGAATAGTATTTAGTGAAAAACTGGAAAAACCTAAATGTTCAATATTCGGAATATAATTAAGAATGTCATAGAATATTTCCAAAATGAGCTCTTATACCAGTTTCATTCCAACACATTATTTTATCTCTCAACTTTTTAAAAACAAAGCAAAAAATAATGTCATCCATGGAAAAACATATAACTTATCAAGTGTACTCTTATGTCATCTTCACTGGGGTTTAAAAATAGAATTTCTTTTAATTTAACATCACTACATCAAAGGAATACACATTGTGCAATTCCCATTTTAAATTGAAAAGGATCTCCTTACCTTATAATAAAATACTCTTCCTTTTACCTCTTTCTGACTCATTTCATAGTCAGTTACTGAGAGAAATAAGGTAATGTACCCCAATTCTTGAGTGTCAGTTTTGTCTGCTATTTAACAGTTACTTCAGGTAGTTACAAAACAATCACCAGGATGTAAAGTACATCATAAGGAATATAGTCAATAATATTGTAATGACTATGGATGGAGATGGGTGGGTACCAGGTTTATTGGGATGATCACTTCATAAGTTATGTAAATGTATAATCACTACATTATACACCTGAAACTATTATATGTCAACCTGATAAAATATTATGTCAAGTGTAATTGAAAAGTAAAAAAATTATTTTTAAAAAAATGCCCAGGCATAGAAGGGTAAAGAAAAAAACCTAGTTACTTCATTATTTGTTTAGACCTTTAAATTCCAAAACAAAATTGAAACAGCTTTCACAGGTATGTTTATAATACTACAGGATAAAAAAATATATAGATGAGGAAATAAAAATATAGGAAAATAAGATTTAAAAAAAAATAAAGACAGAAAATACATATAGTAAGTTATGATATTAGTGTTTTTCAAACTTCTTATTCACACCAATCTGTTGTAAGACATATGTTTTACACTGCAACACTGTACACAGGTAAGTAAATACAGACATTTCACGAAGCAGTACGACCCTTCTTTATTATTTGCTATGTGCTCCGATATTTCCTTTCTATTCTTGTTTTTCCTTTTTCAAGTGCTGCTTGCAACTTACTAAAGGTTCTTGACCCACAATTTGGAAAACAGATTTACACAGTAGGACAAAGGCAACAAGTTTCACTGTATTTCTTAGAAGGTTATCCAGTATGGAAAAACAAAAGCATGCTTCCCAGTAGTTATAAATGAATAAAGAATGCTTGGGGTGAAGAATGCTTGGGGTGAGCATATCTGCTAAGCTTTCCACAGTGACTTGGATCTTTGTTAAACTGCTGTGATGGTCCTTTAGTCTTGCCTAACTGCAATGTTGCTGTTCAGCTAAGGAGACGGCTGTCTCAAGAGAAATACCTGAGGGAATCCCTTGAGAAATCCGGATCGGCCATGCTACTCAGAATACAGGAAATGGGTTCAACAGTGGAGGTGGAACAGAAACAGGTAGAGTTTTTTTTCTCTCTCCTTATTTATATCAGGGAAGTGAAACTGAAACAGAAAAGCTGACAATTTTACCTACAAGCCTATAGCTTTGATAATTTCCTCTAGATTTATTAAATTATTTACTATTCTTTAGTAAATATTTAAGTGCAAAATAAGAAAAGATCTGATGAAATTTAGTCTAGCACTCTGAATTTATGAATGAGGGAGCTAAGGACCAGAGAGGTTAATTTGCCTCAGGCTTTGTAGAGGTGACTGCCTAGCCCCTGGGACAGTGTCCCTCTCCCTACATCATATAATCTTTGTTACAGGGATTGACCTTGAAAGGGATTGCCCTGGTCTCATGTTATGTGAATGTGATGTGGATAGAAAATAAAAGATTAAACTGAGCTAATCCTTGAAGCAAAGAATACCAATAAGCAATCAGGGATGTGTTTACATGGCTGTTTTCAGTTCATTATTTATTTTAGTATAATATATTTGCCTTGATCATAATCATTATGTGGAGTACCTACATGTAATTTAGAATATTTTAAATTCTAAGTACCCAAGGCAATTAGTAATTCCAAATCCTAATACCTGTAATTGGATTACATCATCTGTATTATTTTAATTTTATTTTATTTTAACTTAATTATGATTTAATTAATAATTAATAACCATTATTTAACTCATTATTTTAACTTAATTATTTTAATGGGTGTCCTTCACAATAGAAGTAGAAAAAGGATTATACTTAAGGAATTTGTAAATGATCCTTTATTGCTATAACTTGCACTACCAATATAGTTGTCCACTAGTCACATATGGCTACTTAAATTAGTTAAAATTAAGTTAAAAATACAATTTTTCACTCTGGCTACATTTCAACTGCTTGACAGTCACTTGTGACTGGAGACTTCGGTGTTGGAGAGTGCCCAGAAAGTTCTGTTGATGGCACTGCTGTAAGACACCACACTTTGTTGAGATCTTTAACAGTAAGTATAGATAAACTGCACTTCTCCCTCCAGCAATGTTAAGATTGGAAAATCTGTCTCACATATGTGCTAAAAGGTAGTTTATTAAAAATTTTTACCTTAGGGGCCAGCCGAGTGGCTCGGTGGTTAAGCACTGGCTTGGGAAGCCAGTAGCCCCGTTTGGTCCCACATGTGAGGGCCAGTGACACTGCCCTCAAAAAAAAAGAAGACTAAAAATCTTTACCTTACAGTAAAGGAGTTTTTCTTATACAATTTCAGGTGCAAATTTTGCAGCAAAACTGTCTTGCCCTACGCAGTTCTATGCAGAGCACCCAAGAACTACTGGCACAGGAGCAACAAAAAAAAGGAGAGTTGGAGACTGCCATCTCACAGCTGAAGTCTGATCTAAGTATGAAAATAGTTGCTAGAAATTACATGTTTGTTAGTTTTTTGAGATTTCATGTAAAAACTCTTAAGATCCCAAATTCTTGAAGTGTCCAGTGTCACCAGTATCTCCACAGGCCAGAATGTAAAAAATTGCTGATTTCCTTTCTATCTGTGGTACTGAGAAAAGAGAATGTTGGTAATAAAATAGAATTTGATCTCTTAATTGAAAACTATTCTTTATTTAGATTTTTTTCAGGTTTATTTGTTTGGGGACTCGGGTAGTAGAATGTTAATAAGGAAATAAGGCCATTAATGCTTGTTAACCTACCGATTCTAACCATCAAGTCAGACTCTCCATTCTTCATGTTACCAGTCTATTTTGGTTAACCTGCATTTATAGAAATGGGTGGTTATAAGGTACCTTACAGCATAGATTAATCTCTTCATTTTACAGATGAGTAAACAGAGTCCTTAGAGGTGACAAAACTAGGAAATGGAAGAGTCTAAACTTCCCAGGTTGCTCAGTCATGCTGTTTCTAACACAATTAGTCCTTATCGTATTATTGTTTTTAATATGTAGTTGCAAAGCAGTTTTCAGACAGTCTCAACAATAGAAATCACAAAGAGTTATAGTGCAGTGCCTCACATGTGAATAATACTTGATAGTTTACTCAGAGCTTTCACGTAAATGATCTCATGTAATATGCAAAACTATTCGTATTTCTCAGTTACAAAAGGAATAAATAGCGAAATGAGTTCTGACCCTGTATTTTCCAACTCAAAGCCTAGTGTTCTTGCTAGTGTGCCTTCTTTGCTCGCTGGCTGCAATGGGGTCAAGGAATAATTCCGAAAGGGAAATGAAAATTATAAAAAACATAGAGCAATCCACTCAGTGTTCTCACTTATGATTTTAGCAAAAAGTACTCTTTTTCATTATTGTTTTTGAGTAGTGAATTATTCTCAGAAGTTCTCACTGATAATGCCCCAAGATAATTTTCTGTCTTCCTATGATTGCATGGCTGTAAAAGTACGTTACATTTTATGGTGCTGCCACATCATCTCATTTGAACCTTACAACAACCTTCTCAGAAAGATGAGAAAATATACCCATTCCACTGGAGAATAAAACGATCTGTGTCTGAGGACTCATAGTAAATAGAATAGCTGGGACTAAAACACAGATCTGTCTATTAGTTGGCCTTCTGATTAAGTGATTTTTTTAATGTTACTTTCTCATTGAATTAATGCTTGATTTTTTAATTTTGTAAAGAATATATGGAAGACCATTAGAAAAATAAAGATTAAAATAGCAGTAATTCAAACATGAGGAAATGGAAGCCTACCTGAATACCAACTATATGTATGTGCTTCATATTGACTAATAGACTTTTTATGTGCATGCGATTTTATTACTTTAAGGTACAAGTACTTAAGTTAACTAGATGAATAAAAGGGATGCCTTTAGATATTTGCTTCAATGAATTTAAAAATGTAATTGTTTATTGTGTTTATTAGCAATATATGTATGAAACCCACACCCCACACACACTAAAGTAATTAAATCATTCTCACAAGTAACATAAACACTTCCCTTTCATTCTTACTTTGATTAGGGAGATTTTCAAAGCAGATCTTAGAATTACTCTTTTTGATCCTTCACATATTTTAAATTAGAATTTACTCTTTTTGAAATGAGTCTTGGACGCAGATGTTCAAAAAGTACAATTTTTCTGTGTGTATCCTACATAAAATGTGAGTTTTTATGTGTTTTGTAATTTTCTGGCTTTAGAATACTTAAGTGAAACAAAATGAATAAATTTTTATGAATTTTCTATGAAGCCAAAACATTACTCAGAAAAATTTACATCTTTGGCTACTAACTTACGATGCTGAACTGTCCCTCTGTTTCTGTCTTTGGTTTCATTCTCACTCCATGTGTAGTATCAGATCTTTTTTTTCCACACAAAATCCTCCTCCTGAGTTCCAGGTAGTCTGTTATTGCCAACTAAACATCTATATTGGGATGCCTTGCAGATAGCAGAACACATGATGAAAACTTAAGTATTCCAGACCTTCTTACTTGTTCTATGCTCCACACCTGCTCCTTGCCCTCTATCCCCTGTTCGGTTAAAGAGTCCACCATCCACGCCGCTGCCCAAGCCGGAAGGCCAGGTATTTTCCTCCACTCATCTATTCCCTTTATCCCACCACTCAGCCACCAAGTCCTGACAGTTACCCCTGCTTATTTCACGACTGCGTTTCTCTTCTGCATCCTCATTGTCGTTATCATAGAGCCAGCTCACTGTTTTACACTTCTGGTTCCTGCAACAGCCACTAAAGTGATACCCCTGTGTTTATTGAGCCTCTATTAGAGTCTAACAAATTTTTGATCGTGCGCCGTTCCAGCTTAAAAATCTCTCAGCGATTCATTATCATCTATGCACGGAGTGAAATGGGACCTCATTTACCATAGCACATGACTCCAAACTAGTTTCTTGGTAATTCCCTGACTTAGTTTCTAATCTATAAAAATGTGATAGAGATACTTGCATTCTCTTTATTTCCACAAAGTACAGACCAAAAAGAAAAAAAAAAGAAAAAGAAAAATCAAAGCTTCTCTCAGAAAACCATACCTTGCAATTTCAATGTAGTTGTACTAAATTATTATTATCATAGTTATGTGGACTTTTTGTTTTTAGTTTGTAGAGATGACCTCATTTCCAAGTTGGTAGAAGAAAATAAGGTAAGTTTTGAGGTTGGAGAGTGCAAAGGTGTTCTTCCCTCTCTTCACTAAGTAATATTTCCTCACATATTTTGGTTTACAGTCCTCTGATTCTCCTAAAATCTTTATTAAAAAAAAAGTTTCAGTAGAAAAGAGTTGTACATTCAGAACTGTTGTCGACCAGGTATTAGGGAGAAATCTTTTCATGTGGTTATTATAGTTTGTAAAAGGTGGACTGGCAAAAATGAGACCCATTTGCATTTTATGCCTATTATACAAACTAATTGTTATAAAGAAACTTTTTAATGAAATGTTAGAAATATTGACTACTGTTTGTTTGGTGGTGATGGTTGCGTAATGTGAATGTACTTAATGACACTGAACTTAACATGTAAAGGTAACACTTAAATATTTTTAAGTGAATTGTACACTTAAAATGGTTAGAATGGTAAATTTTATGTAGTATCTACTGAGAGGGTTTTATCTTTTATTTTGTTAATGTGATGTATCACTTAGTCGATTTGTAGATGTTGAACCATTCTTGCATCTCTAGGATGAATGCCACTTCATCATGGTATATAGTCCTTTTAATGTATTATTGAATCTGGTTTGCTAATTTGTTGAGAATTTTTGTATCCATGTTTGTGAAGGATATTGGCCTGCAATTTTCTTTTTTTGTAATGTCTTTATCTGGTTTGAGTAATGCTGGCTTCATAAAATGAGTTTGGAAGAATTCCAACCTCTTCAATTTTTTGAAATAGTTTAAGAAGGATAGGTATTAATTCTTCTATGAATGTGCAGTAGAATTCACCTGTAAAGCCATCCGGTTCTGGACTTTTATTTGTTGGGAGTTTTTAAATTACTGCTTTAATTTCATTGCTGGTAATTGTTCTGTTTAGGTTTTGTATTTCTTCCTGTGTCAGTCTTGGAAGCTTATATACTTCTAGAAATTTATTCATTTCATTTAGATTGTCGAATTTGTTGGTGTATAATTGTTCATGGTATTCTTTAATGATTCTTTATATCTGTGGTGTCAGTTGTACCTTCTTTTTCATTTATGATTTTATTTATTTAAGCTCTCTCTTTTTTTTCTTGATGAGTTTGGCTAAAGGTTTGTCTTTTTTATTTATCTTTTCAAAGAACCAGCTCTTAGTTTTATTGATCCTTTTTATTGTTTTTTAAAATTTCTATTTCATTTATTTCCACTTTGCTCTTAACTATTTTCTTCTTTCTGTTACTTTGCGGGTTTTTTGTTGTCATTCTTTTCCTAGTTCCTTCAGGTGGAGAGTTATATTATTTGGGATTTTTCTTGTTTCTTGAGGTAGGCCTGTATAGCTGTGAGCTTCGCTCTTAGAACTGTTTTTGCTGCATCCCACAAATTTTGAAAAGTTGTGTTTTCATTTTCATTTTTTCAGAATAGTTTTTGATTTCTTGTTTGATTTTCCTCTTTGATCCATTGGTTGTTTAATAGCATGTTGTTTAGTTTCCACATATTTGTGTTTTTTCTAGTTGTCTTCCTGTAGTTGATTTCTAGTTTTGTGCTATTGTGGTTGGAAAAGATGCTTGATATAATTTCAATCTTCTTGAATTTATTGAGCATTTTTGTGGCTTAATATGTGATCCATGTGCATTGAAAAAAAAATTGTGTATTGTACAGTTTTTTTTATGAAACGTTCTATAAATGTCTACTAAGTTGACCTCATCTAATGTGACATTTAAGGCCATTATTTCCTTATTAATTTTGTGTCTGAGTGATGTATCCATTGATGTGAGTGGGGTATTAAAATCCCCTCTATTATTGCATTACTGTAGATTTCTCCATTTATATTAATAGTTCTTTTTATATATTTAGGTACACCTATGTTGGGTGTGTAGATATTTACAATTGTTATATCCTCTTCTTCAATTAACCCTTTCATAGTTATATAATGTCCTTTGTCTTTTTTTACATTTTTTGATTTAAAGTATTATTTTGTCTGATATACTCGTAAGATTGCTACTCCAGCTGACGTTTCATTTCTATTTGCATGAAACATCTCTTTCTATCTCTTTACTTTCATCCTTTATGTGTCTTGATTTGAAGTGAGTTTTTTGGAAGCAGCATATAGAAGGGTCATATTCTGTTGTCCATTCAGCTACCCTATATCTTTTTATTGGAACATTAAATCTATTTACCTTTAGAATAATTAAGATAAGTATGTATTTATTGCCAGTTTGTTAATTGTTTTTAAGTTGTTTTTATAGTTGTCCTCTGCTCCTTTCTTTTTTTAAATCTCTTCCCTTGCGATTTCCTGTTTTTCTTTAGTGTTGTGTTTTGTTAGGTTCCTTTCTCTTTGTTCTTTGTATATCTTTTGTAGCTTTTTGATTTGTAGTTACCATGAAGTTTATGTATATCATTCTTTACCTTTGGCAGTCTATTTTAAGCTGATATGCATTTAAGTTCGAATGTATTCTATTAAGGACTGCAGTATTACTACCCTCTCCATGCTTTATCTTATTGATGTCATATTTTAAATCTTTTTGTGTTGTGTATCTCCTAATTACTTATAGTTTGAGTTTGATACTTTTTTCTTTTAACCTTTGTAGTATCTTCTTAAATGTGTGATTTGCTGTATTTACTGAATATTTAGCTTTACCTAAAAGATTTTTCCCTTTCTCATATATTCTTATTTTTGGTTATGGCCTATCCTTTTCTACTTAAAGAAAACCCTTTAACATTGCTTGTAAAGCTGGTTTAATGGTGAGGAAGTCCCTTAACTTTTTTCTTTTCCAGGATAGAACAGGTATTTTGATAGAGATACATGTAAAATAGCTCTTACGTATAAAAAAGAGAAATTATTTTTTTCCTATAGAATGTGCAGATATCTTTCAACAAGGAACATGAAGAAAATGCATATTTAAGGTCTGAAATAATATCTCTTCGTGAAAAAGCACAGGTAAGTCTTCCTATTTCTCTAGTATTTTAGATGTTATTTAATTTTGTTCAATCAAGGAACCAAGAACCAAGATTAATTATGATTATATAAATTCATACCGTTGCCATCACCCAAATTTTAATTTCCCTAAGATCTTACTTCACCTCTTCATCTATGAAATATTATCAAATTGACCACATTTCTCATTTCACTCTCCAAATCATATGACACATAAGTATATGAGATATACTACTAAATCATGCACTAGTTTACATCTTGCCATTATTTGCTTTTTGATTTATTCCTTGAATACATACCTTTTCTTTCCCCTTATAAACTTATCATCAGTTCAGTGCTCAGGGCTATATTTTTTATTTTCTTTGTATCTTCTATAGCAAATTGCACAGTAGGAACCTAATAAATGCTTGCTGGATTTTGGAGCTATGTGTAACCATATTGATTAGTGGGTTCCCAAGTTTAACTGATGTTTTATATATATGCATGTATATGGAGAAGAGTCACCAAATAGGCAGACAAACAAGTTATTTCTCATACAGCCCTATGAGATAGCATTGATCATTCAAAAAATGTTTTGTTAGTACAATTTGATTACTTTAACATTAGGATCATAGTGTTGCTGTACTCTCTTTATAACAAATACAAAATAAATGTGTTCTTTTATAAAATAACAATAACTACTACTGTTACTATACTAATAGTAGCATTTACTGAACCCATCCTACACTCCTGGCACAATTCTAAGCACCTTATGTTACTAACCAATTGTAATCCTTGCAGTAGAACTATTATAGAAACTATTATTATTCTCATTTTAAAGATAAGGAAGTTGATTCCAGGGAGAGGTTTAATAATCACCAATAAGTGACAGAGTTGGAATTTGGGCTCTGGCAATCTGGCTCCAAAGAAAATTAGCTATTTCTTTTCAAGGAGCAAGAGTTCTCCTGTGTCTCACCTCCCAGGTATTCCTTGATGAATAGTTTGTACATCCGGTTATAACTTTAAAATGCCCCTAAATGTGTTCGTAACTACTGTACTATGCATACCAGTTATGACGCTTTCCAGATAATCTTTATCTTTCCTTCCTTATTCCTTTTAATAGTGTTTTTCTGTTGATCCCTCAACTATTTGTCCCCATCCTTGAAGAACTTGTTCATTAAAACATAAGATCCTTGCCAAATATACTTTTCAAAAATAACTGATAATTAAGATAAATATTTTCCAAATACAAATTCCAAAAGAGCAAAAAGTCAAGAGACGTATAAAGTAACTACATGTATGATAGATCCGTTGCACAAAAGGTTTTTGTTTTAATTTGGAAGATTAATCTTGTGAAATGGCCCAGTCATCTATATTTTACTTTTTATGAATACATAATCAGTGATGAAGGTGCTTAAATATTTTGTGTTATCAGCTAAACAATTCTGATAGCTCACCATCCAATTTTAGGAATGGATTTCTACATTATTGGCCAGGCTTCTACACTGTATTAATAAATTCTATTCTGTAGATATCTTGCTCTGCTTGACCAGTGTTAAAAATGTGAGGAACGGAAGATCAGTAAACTGCTGAATGCTTTGGCGCTCCACCAAACTAACAAATTTCTCCTTCTAATTTAGAATTATTTAGGGTGTTGACTCCAAATATTCTAAAGTATTTTATAATTTAATGATATATCAATTGGGGATAGGTTAAATAAATTAGGTTTACATATTTAGTGAAATACTATGCAGTCATCAGAAATAATAATAAGTAAATAAAAATAATTATTTGTTGGAGACATCTAGGATTTGCTGTATTTGTTATCTTAGGATTTGAATGACCAACTGACTAGTAACGTGTTCAGAGCTGAACAGCATGCTTCAGGCAGTTAGTATGGAAAATGCCAAAATTATTGCTGACCATCAAGCCATTCTGCAGGTATTCATTTAACACCAGTCAGTTTCTGGTAGAGTCAACAGGAAACCTCCTTGGCTAAGAGATCAAGAAATGCACAAGGCCAACTGGATAAATAAAATTTTTTAACAATGAATTTCAAGAAATGAACTGAATTTTTTTGATTGATGGTTTTCAATTTTCATCAGAGGGGTCATTTGGCCTTACACTCAGTGCTTTCTTAATGGCTTCTTCTCAAATTTCATTACTTTAGGAACACGAATTACCTGCCCCATTATTTATAGAATTGTGGAGAACACTTATAGCAGACCCCAAAGTACTTAACCTTTCCCCAAACATCTATGCTTTCCCATTTTACGTATGCCATTCCTTCTGCTGAAAATGGACTTTACTCCATCTGCAACTCTTTGAAGTCTATTCATTCTTTAAGACTCACTTTCATCAGGATGCTTGATCACTCCAACCAGAAGGGATCATCAGTTTTCTATTTCAATTTATGCTCCTGGGACAGCAAACATACAATAATGATAATAGCTCTCATTTTTTTTGGAGCATACTTAACCGTACTTAACACCAAGCATTGTGTTAAGGATTTTACATACACTGTGTTACCTCCTTTAATCTTAACAGTCATTATGTAAAGGTATAATTGTCCTCATTTTAACAGATGAGGAAAATGAGATTTAGAGAAGTTAACCAACTTGCTGGACGTCATCTAGCTAGTAAGGGATAGAGCTGGATTTAAACCTAGGTCTGATACTAGAGCCAATGTTTTATTTTTATTTATTTATTTATTTATTTATTTTGAGGGCAGTGTCACTGGCCCTCACATGTGGGACCGAACCGGGGCCGCTGGCTTCCCAAGCCAGCGCTTAACCACTGCACCACTCAGCCGGCCCTTTAGAGCCAATGTTTTAAATCATATGTTATGCTGCCTCTCTTTTCTGCTTTCCAAGTAGTAATTTATGTGCATGGCTTATTTCTTGTATAACATTGTGAGTTTCACAGAGCAAAGGCATTGTCTTATATATCTTTGTTATTTCCCACAGTGCTAAGCATATTTTGCACATAACAAGTACCCAATAAATATTTTGCATTAATTCAACAAACATTTAGTGTTTACGCTGTACAGATATGATGCTAGGTCTAGACTGGATTATAGTGGTGAACAATACAGAATCCCTACTTTCGTGGAACTTAGAAATTAGCAGACTGAATAAAGTTACATATATAAGTAGACTGAACATTGTCACAAACATTTTAAAACTCTGGAAAATTATACAAGTAGAATTCCATTTTACCAAGTGTGAAGGTTTTGCTTTGCAATCAAATATTGTTAAAATATGTGTTAATTTAAAATGTGTTTACAAAAATAATTGTTAACATGTACTAAATTTGCAGCAAAAGATTTATAAATTATATATAGAGAGGGTATGTATAAAAATGTTGTTTTGATAACTCCAAAATGGTGAACAGAGAAGATAAACTGTGCAAAATAATTGCTGTAACAGCATCTGAGTGCAATTTCAGATATTCTCTAAAGAATTTACATCAAATTATTAAACGTGATAATCCTTGGGAGTAGGATTATTTGGAAAAGTTGAGGGGAGATACAAATGGAGGGGTCTTTTCACTTTATATTTATATTCATTGATATTTTACTTTTTTTTTTTTTTTTTGAGGGCAGTGTCACTGGCCCTCATATGTGGGACCGGAACCGGGGCCACTGGCTTCCAAAGCCAGCGATTAGCCGCCGCGCCACTAGGCCGGCCCAATATTTTACTTTTTAAAATAGAATATGTATTATATTGAAATTTTAAAGTACCAAAATTTATTTTATATCTAAAATATGTTCATTTTAGGAGTTCTATAAATTTTGCAGTAAGCTGGGTAGACAATGCATCTGGATTGTGGTCTAGTAGAGGTATAAAATGATAGCATTATGGTCAAGTCAGGGTGGGAACAAAGCTGGGCATTAAAATAAATTTTTTTTAAAAGAAGTAATTTGTCTTTTGTAAGCTAATTCAGTATCTTACATCAGCTATTTTGAATGATATCCTATCAAATCCCCATCAAATGATTTTCTAGAGTCTCAGCTTTTAATATTCTAACACTCAGGTAGAACAGGAAATGATGACACAGACATTTCAAAAACAAAACTTACTGCTGGATGCAGCCCACTCCAGTATCTCAAGTGAGCTACACACTGTTCAGAATGAGAAAGCTCAACTCCAAGCATATCTGTAAGTAAATTGTGGGCAACTTTTTTATGCATCTTTTTTAGTTGCATTTGTATTTCTTATCTTGAATGAAAATGTTTCATTTTTCATTTAATGTGCCAGTCACAAAAAGACCCTGCCTTGAGCTATCTAGTTTTGTTAGAACATTTTGGTAACTGCTCTCTGTGCAGGAGATATGCTCTATAAGAACACTTAGCCTTTCTGTTAAAGAGCTCTCATTTAGCTTTCATATCTCCTTATTTTCTTCCCACAGGGACCATTTAATTCTTGAGCATAACCAGTATATCCAGAAAGTACAGGATGCTGAAAAGAGGACAGCAATGCAAAAAGAGCTGCTAGAATCAACTATTGCAAGATTGAAAGGTGAATTGGAAGTATCAATGCAAGAGAAGACGTCTGTGCTGGAAGAGAAAGAAAGGCTTCAGAGAGAGGTAGGTAGAGACAGAATTATGTTAGCTCCTGGTTGTGGTGGTCATCTTATTTTAAAATTGTATTCAAAATGCAAAAGACAAGAAATACAACCCAGATGCAGTTTGTCTGATTTGCCCATTAAAGAAATCTTTAGGTGGCTAATGTATGCCTCTTAGCATGGGAAGTAGTCTGTGCCAAATAGCATATACCCTTATACAGTATTAGTGAATGTTAACTGATAGTTCACACATCCTCATTAAGGAATTAGATTTTAAAAATGAATTTCCCTTGAAGGAGTGGAACAATGTAGGTTAAGGGGGAGCAGCCCGGTCTTCCTACTTAGGAAGGAACCAGCAGTCCAACGTGCAGACGTGTCTTTCTAATTTCAGGGCTATTTGTGAAGTCTGTTCTGCCTCAGAGACTCCCTGAGTGGCCCCTTTTCTGAGAGGATGTGCTATCTCTGCAGTGTAGGTATTAATTGATATACAGGGTATGTCTGCTGTAGGAGAGCCTATCAGCTGCTTTCATATTGACCCATTTCTTTCTCTTTTCCGTCTTTGGGCAGGTTAATAAAACAGAGAAAGAAATAGCACAAGAAAAATGCAATTTGGAAAAGGAATTAGCAAAAAACAAGGTATTCCGTGTTTGATTTATTTCACTCTTTGTTTTGTATCGCTGCCTTCTGTATCACCTTATCTTATGAGGGGATGGGTTATTTTGTTGAATACCAGGATATGGGGGAATAGAGAAGCCATGAAGCCGGATGCAACTGAGAACACTCCAGTCTCTGCAATGTGAGGCTGTTTCTGGTGAACATTGGCTTGTAGAGCATTTGTGTTTGCCAGTGAGTCATCGCTACCTCTGGCCCTGGTGCTCACAAAGTGGTTTAGCCAAGAAGTCCCCTGAGAGTGAGCTAATGGGCCTGTGGGAGGCAAAGGAATGATTGCTGTCCATGATGTTTTTATTTATTTTATTTTTTTTACAAAAAAAGCTAACTTAGGCTTCCTAAGTACCTATTAGCACCTGCCACTTTTATCTGCAAGGTACCTTTCTGGGTTCTAAAAAGATGGAATGGCCAGAGAAACAAATACAATTCTTATTAAAATCAAATAAAAAACACTTTAAAACATTGATACTTGCATTTCAAAATTTGAAGCGTGTTAAGATTATGTATCACTGGTATCTAGAGAATATATCTAGACCATTAAGGAGAATCAGCCTACCCCAAACCATAAATCCAGCAACAGATGTTGATACAGTCATCAAGCTTTGACTGTTTCTTGGCTTCTGGCTCAACTAAATAGCATTTGTATTACCATATATATGTGAACTTCTAATTAAAGAATTGGAGCAGGAGGAAAGCTAAATTCTTAGCCCAAGCTCGAGTAGATTCGCCAAGTGCCCCCTGTGGTTTAATCACTCACTTCAAGTAAATTGAAAATAGTCCACTCTAAAAATCATTGAATGAAACTAACTTCCTGTGGTAAGGACTTTACTGGTGTCGATTTGGCCTCAAATATGCTTTTTAAAATTTGGAAAAATGGGTGACTACTATTAAATTAATTAATGCTTTTTGCTTAAAAAGGTTAGCCAATGTTCCATGGCAAAGGCAAATGCTGTATGTCTATGATTTTAAAATAGCATTATTATTTTGCTTGTCTGATTTCAGTTGTCTTAGGTAGTCCTAGTGTAAGTTGATGGGACCGAAAGATACTTGGTCAGCCCAGAGGTTGTATTAGGCCAAATGATAATGATTATACAGAGTCCTACTTTTTTGGTCTAATTGATATATTTTTAAAATCTATATTCTTGGGCCGGCCGAGTGGCGCATTGGTTAAGAGCTGGTTTTGGGATGCCAGCAGCCCCGGTTCGGATCCCACATATGAGGGCCAGTGACACTGCCCTCTACAGCTAACAACAGCGCCACCTGGAGCTGAGCTGTGCGAGCCCCGGCGACAGTGTGGGCTGCAGCCCCTGCTGCAGTGGGCTGCCATGGGCTACAGTGAGTGGCTGGCAGCCAGCGTGAGCGGCCGGCAGCCAGCGTGAGCTGCCAATAGCCGCGGTGAGCGACACCCAGAGGCCGGCGACCGATCTGCCTCATCTGGGAAGAGCGCAATGATGACACCAACATGGGCCAGTGAAGCAACATCCTCCGCAACTAGACTGAAGAACAAAAAGACAGCAACTTGTCTGTTCCCCTTCCCCGATTCCCCAACACTGTTCCCCTCCCCCAATTCCCCAATAAAATCTTTAAAAAATAAAAATAAAAAAAAAATCTATATTCTTTGTAAAGCTATGTTGTTTTTTTAAAAAAATCAGTTACAATTTACAGATAGTGAAATAAACCCCTTTTTTAGTGTACAGTTCTATGAGTTTTGACAAGCACATGAATAATGTAAACACCACCACAATCAAAATATGGAACATTTCTATCACCCCAGAAAGTTCCTTGTGCCCCTTTGTAATCAACCTCTTTCTCCACCCACATCCCCTGGCAACCACTAATCTGTTTTTCTGTCCCTGTAGTTACATCTTTTCCAGAATATCATGTAAATGGAATCATACAATATGCAGCATTTTAAATCTGGCCTCTTTGATAAAGCATAAGGCATTTGACATTTCACCCATGTTGTTGTATCATAGTTTATGTTCAATATATGGATGTATCACAGTTTCTTTACCTATTTGCCAATTGAAAGACATTTGGGTTGTTTCCATATTTGGGCAATTACAAATAAAGCCTGTATAAATATTCACAGATGAACATATATTTTTACTTTCTTGAGTAAATATCAGAAGTTGGATTTCTGGATCCTATGGTAAATATATGTTTGACATAATAACAAACCACTCAACTGTTTTCCAAAGGATCTGGATCATCTTGCATTTCCACCAGTAATACTGGGTTTCAGAAAAGTCATGATGCATTTTTCCAACGAAAAACAGAAAAAATACATCATGACTTTTCCCACAACTCAATATATGAGTTCCAGTTTCTCTATACTCTCACCTGCACTTGGTATTGTCAGTTCTTGTAACCATTCTAACTGGTGTGTGGTGATAATCATTGTGGCTCTAATTTGCATTTCTCCAATGACTAATAATGAGTGTCTTTTCATCTGCTTATTTTCTACCCACAACTTGAATTGTCTCTTCAAGTCTTTTAATCATTTTTAATTCAGTTTGTTTTCTTACTGTTAATTATTCAGAGATTTTAAAATGTTGTCTCATATTCTTAAGTAAAAAAATTCCATATGTGTATAAACAAATCTTTTGTTAGGTATGTTTTACATGTATTTTCTTCCATTGTATGCTTTATCTTTTCATGCTTTTTTGAAGAGCAGAAGTTTTATATTTTGATCAATTTTATCATTTTTTTAAATTCTGTGGATCACTTTTTTTGTGTTATATCTAAGAAATGTTTACCTAACCTAAGCACAAAGATTTTTTCCTTTTCTTCTCTAAAGTTTTAGTTTTAGGTTTTACATTAGGTCTGTGATCCTGTTCAAGTTAATTTTGTATATCATTCAAAGTACAGTTCAAGGTTTCATGTTATTGTCAGGTGAATGTCTGATTTTCTAGAACGTTTTATTTTTGAGATATATTTAATATACCATAAATTCTTCTTCTTTAAATATACAATAAGTGGTTTCTTAGTATATTCACAAGTTTGTGCAAATATCACTATCTAATTCTAGAACCTTTTTGTCATTCCACGAAGAAACCCTATATCCATTAGCAGTCACTGCCCTATTTGCCCCTACCCCTAACCCTTGGCAACTACTATTTTCCTTTCTGTCTCTGGATTTATCTATTCTGCACATTTCATATAAATAGAATCAAACAGTATGTAGCTTTCCAGATCTGTCTTATTTCACTTAGCATGATTCTTTCCAGGTTTATCTGTACTGGAGCATATACAGTACTTCCTTCTATTTATGTCTGAATAATATTTTATTCTATGAATAGACTATACTTTATTTACCCATTCATCAGTTGACAGACATTCAGACTGTTTCTCCTTTTTGGCTATTAGGAACAACACAATGAATTTTTGCACAATTTTTTGGTGAGCATATGTTTTAAATTTTCATTGTTATATACCTAGGAGTGAAACTAGTGGGTCATGTGATGTCTGTTTATCATTTTCAGAAACTTCCAAACTTTTACAAAATGACTGTACCGTTTACAATGGTGAGGATTCCAATATCTCCACATCCTCACTTACACTTGTTATTGTCTGCTTAAAAAAAAAAAAAAATCCTCATACAAACAGCAGTCACTATCCTTATAGCTCAGCTTTGTTCCAGCAAAATGTTAAATAAAGGATATTCATGATTCCAGGATTTTCCAAGACTGGGTTCCCCACCACTTAGACGTGGATGTACTTGCTTTGAAGCTAAAAAAAGTTCCTGGACCTATCTCAGTAGCTTTTGCTGCTTGTTCTTTTGTTTCAAACCCCATAAAGGCAAATTCCTTTGGACTTATAATGTGGCATACTCATATAAACAAGACTGCTACATTTCCCCGACACCCTTTCAGTCCATCTGTGATTAACATTTTTGGGAAGTCCCATGATAAATTTGAAGCAGTATTAAAGCAGTATTTGAAGCAGGATTCTTACTTAACAAGGTCAATAAATTTTTACTTAAATATTTAAAAAAATGAATGATAAAATTTATTCTACCCATCTTAGGGGATGTGAAGTTATCTCACTTTTTTTTAAAAATTGGGGTACAGTTCACATAATATAAAATAAACTATTTTAAAGTGAATAATACAGTAGCATTTAGTACACTCACAATGTTGTGCAATACCACTTTCGTCTAGTTCCAAAATATTTTTATCACCCCAAAAGGAAACTTCCCTCTCTTTAAGCAATTACTTCTCATTCCCTCTTTCCCTAGCCTCTGACAACCACCAGTCTGCGTTCCGACTCTTGAGATTTACCTGATCTGGGTATTTCATACAAATGTAATCATACGATGTGTGAACTTTTGTGTCTGGCTTCTTTCACGTAGCATGTTTTTTGAGGTTCATTCATATTATGATATGTATCAGTACTCCATTCCTTGTAATGGCTGAGTAATATTTATTGTATATATATAATGGTGATTTTTTAAAAGATTTTTATTTATACAGTTAACTCTTGAACAACATAGGTTTGAACTGCATGGGTCCAATTATACATGGATCTTTTTCAATAAATACTGCACTTCTTTTGACCTGTGGTTGGAAGTCTACAGATGCAGAGGGCCATTTATATGTATTTATCTATGCCTTTTTATATAGGGGACCTGAACATCTGTGGATTTTGGTATCCACAGGTATCGTGGAACTAATACCCTGCAGATACTAATGGACAACTTAAATTTGGGGGAGAGTCAAAGATATATGAACTAGTACATGGATTTTTGACTGTGCAGGGAGTTGGTGCTTCTAACCCCTGCAAATATACCACAATTTATCTCTTCATCTATTGATGGACATTTGCACTATCTCCGCCTTTTAGCAGTGGAGATTAGTGCTACCATAAATATGTGTGCGTGTATTTGTTTGAGTACTTGTTTTCAATTCTTTGGTGTATATTCCTAGAAGTGGAATTACACTAGCAATGTACAAGGATTCCGATTACACCACATCCTCAGCACATATTTTTCATTTTCTGATTATAGCTGTCTTAGTGGGTATAAAAGTGGTGTATGATTGTGGTTTTTATTTGCATTTCCCTAGTGATAAATGATGCTGATCATCTTTTTATGTGCTTATTGACCATTTGTTAATCTTCTTTGGAAAAATGTCTATTTAGATCCTTGGTCTGCTTTTAAACTGGGTTAAGTTGTAAGAGTTCTTTATATATTCTGGACAGTAGACCCTTATCAGATGTGATTTGCAGATATTGACTCTCATTCTATGGATTATCTTTTTAAAGTTTTAGATTTTTATGATATAAATAAACCATTTTATCTAGTTTTTTTCTTTGGTTGCTTGTGCTTTAGGTGTCACATCTGAGAAACTGTTGCCTAGTCCAAGGTTACAAAGATTTATTCCTGTTTTTTATTCTGAGAATTTTACAGTTTTATATATTTAGGTCCATTTTGAGTTAATTTTATATATATATATATATATATATATATATGCTTTGTGTTCTGTTTCTCCATTATGGCCTTTTGTAGTAAGTAGATATTTCTAGTACACTATTTTAATTCCCTTGGCCTTTCTTTCACTATATGTTTTTGATTTATAGGTAACCAAAAGAGTTACAAGTAAGGGCCAGCCGAGTGGCAGGTGGTTAAGCGCTGGCCTGGGGAAGCCAGCGGCCCTGGTTCGGTCCCACATATGAGGGCCAGTGACGCTGCCCCCCCAAAAAAATAAACAGTTACAAGTAAAAACTACATTTTTATATATCTTTTACATGTACCTATCTTACATCCTTCGCTTTTTATTTCTTTATACCGTAATGTGGATTCCAGTTATTATCTAGTGCCCTTTTATTTTCACCTGAAGAACTCCCTTCAGTATTTCTTATAAGGCATATTTTCTAGCCCCACAATCCAGACCCCACCAAAGGCTGGACCCTGGTAAATAACCCTACACAATTGTGGTTGGGATTAGAGAGAACTGACATTTTAGCAATATTGAATCTTCTAATACATGAATATGAATTCTCTCTCAATTTTATTTAGGTTTTTTTTTTTTAATTTCATCAGTATTATTTTCAGCATGCAAAATATTGGGCTTTTTTTTTTTTTTTTTAGATTTGTATCAGAATTTCATGGGTTTTGGAGTTATAAGTGGGTCTTTAAAAAATGTCAGTTTCCAGGTTGGCTGAGTGGCGCCGTGGTTAAGCGCTGGCTTGGGAAGCCAACGGCCCTGGTTCGGGTCCCACATGTGACACTGCCCTCAAACAAAAAAACAAAAAAAGCAAACCAAAAAATATAAAAAATTAAAAAAAAGTCAGATGGCTTAAAAAAAAAAAAAAGTCAGTTTCCAGTTGTTTGTTTGCTAGTTCATAGAATTGATTTGATGTTGTAGCCTTCAACCTTACTAAACACACTTATTCTTTTTTTGTAGGTTCTTTTGGATTTCCTATGTAGACAATCATGTCTGTTATAAATAGAGACAGTTTAATTTCTCTCTTTCCAATCTCTATGTCTTTTATTACTTTTTCTTGCCTTGTTGCACCAGCTATGGCCTCCTGTATGATACTGAATAGGAATGGTAAAAGCGGATACCCTTGTGTTTTTCCCAATCTTAGGGGGAATATATTGTCTTTCACCATTATGACTGATATTAGTTTTAGTTTTTTTTATAGGCACACTTTATCAGGTAGAGATGGTTCCCTTTCATTTTTAATTTGCTGAGTTTTTACCATGAATTGATGATTTTTGGGAAATGCTTTTTCTGCATCTAGTGAGATGTTCATGTGGCTTTCCTCATGTGCTCTATTGATGTAAATTATGCAAATTGTTTCAAATGTTTACCAAGCTGAGTATTACTGGGACAAACTTCACTTGGTCCTGATTTATTATCTTTTTTATATAGTGCTGGATTCATTTTGCTAATATTTTGTGAAAGATTTTTGCATCTATATTTATAAGCTTGAATTAATATTTAAATAAATACCAAGTACCAGAAGCACTTCCATTTCTGGTAAATGTGAACTATGTCATTTATAAGAACCCTCCTGCTGAAGACAACTACAAAAGCTGAAAAAATGTAAAAAAGAAAAAAAATTGTTTTAATTATCATAGAGTTATGAGATTGAAAAATCCCCAAATATAAAGACAGGAGAATATGTTCATAAATGCCTTCTATTTTATAGTTACAAATGTCATTTTTAAAATAAGGTAATATTTTTGGATCTGGCATATATTTATCTATTTATAGATAATAAATGGATTCCTCTTCTCCTTTTGTTTTTCAAAGGCAGACATAAATGCATTAACACAGAGCCTGCAGACCCTAGAGGAAAAGAATAAGCACCTGGCAGATCAGATGGCTTCCCTAGGACCTCAGCAAGACACTTCTGATTACCATGGGGTGGGTATGAAAAGGTCAGTCTAAGGTAGGAATTAATGACTAATGAGTTCAGAAAAAAATCAGAAGTCAGGAGATGGGTATTTTCATTTGTTTGTGTTTTAGTAATTACAGTAAATTCTGAATAATTCAGACTAAATGTGGCAGAAATCCTTACAGCATTCAAACAATAAAGGATTTAAGAAAACAAGAATTTAAGGCAGCTAAACATCTGCCTATACAGATGATTTATAAAACTGAAAATGCACAAATATTTCTACTGTTTTAAAAACATTTTCTCTCCCATAAATTATGAGGAAGAAACTTGTATTTTTTTCCTGACAGTTTCCTCCATTAAGTAAGTTTGATTTCTAAAAGCTATTTAACAATGTCAATGAATTACAAATAAATGGTAGAATTCTTAAAATATCTTCTCCATCCAAGTGAAGGGGATTTAAAGAGATAATTGGTCTATTAAGCAACTAAATTTCCTATGTGCTTTTAAATACTTGAAAAGGAATTAGTTATTGCTTCTGTAACATGTAAATAATCTTTGAAAAGTCCATAGAAGGCCCAAATGTGAATCCATCTTAATCTGAGCTAAATTCTCTCAAACTGTGTTATAAGATTCTCATTACTTCAACTATGAAAAATTACATAGAGTAAGTATAAATTCTTTCACATTTTCTTAGCATTAGAGCCAGAGTGCCTAGGTTTCAATATTGGCTGTGATCTTGTACGATCCTTAACATCGCTGATCCTCAGTTTCTTAATCTGTCAAAATGAGGAAAATAATAATACTATTATTCTTTGGTTGGTTGAGGATTGAGTAAGTTAATACATGTTAAGCTTGTAGTTAACATTTATTGAATCCTTGGTACCTGAACTGACCCAGAAAAAAAAGCCTTTAAGTTCCTACTTGGAGCGACAAGACGCATTAGCTCTCATTCCTGTTGCTATCTCAGACCAACCCTCCCTCCTCTGATATGAAAAATTCATCCATGTCCTTAGCTTGTTGGCCAGCCCGCAGTTGGGCTTATCCACCTCTCTGCTTTGGGTCCCTCTGGAAAACCACATCTCAGTCTGCCTGATTTCTTTCATGCCCCCCTGCCAGGGAGCAGGCCTGTGGCTTTACCTTATTATTGACTTTGACAGGTCTTGCTGGTGATTTGGTCAAGGTTGATTCTTGTCTGCAGACCACACCCCTTGTTAAGGTCTCCTCCTGGTGCTAACCCACACCTCAACACCAGCTTGCAGATCTAGTCTCCCCAGAAACTCTTCTCTGGGGAGCTTGCCTGGAAGTGTTTCAGTTGGCTGTCGGTAGGAGTCTGAGGAATGAGGTCGAGATTTCAGGATTTTTTAAAAATCTTAGCTATATCATTAAACCTATTGCCATTCAATGCTGGCAGTATGTATTTGTTCTTTGAGAGTTAACACTTGAAATTCTCAATAAAAGCTACCTTCTAAATTAACCTTTGGAGATACACATATGAGTGTGTGTTGTGTATGTTCCCTTTTTCTCCCACACACAGATTTGAACTCAGACAGTCCTGGTTTCAACCCTTGGCTCCATTTAGTGTGTGTGACCTAAGCAGGTTCTTAACCTCTATGGCCTTGACTGCCAAGGTGATCTTCCTGTGAGGTTCCACAGCACACTATGCATAACCATATCAGAATAATTACTACATCAATTAGAAATTGACCTGATTATGCATCTGCCTTCACTCTCTTTTAATGGAAGAAGAGTAGTTATTAATTTTTGTATTCCCTTGCCTAGCATAGTGCCTAATACATAATAGGTGTTTAAGAGACACTGATTGAGTAGAACACAAAGAGGGTCCTCTCCATCTTGCCAGACTGAGGATTAAATGCCACATTGTGTGTAAAGTGCCCTCCACAAGGCCTAGCATGCAGAATCCCTGTATAATATTATTATTCTCTTGTTTATTTTCCTCACACTTCCTAATTCTAGGTTTATTTTTGCCATTTCAGCCTTTAATAATGGTGTAACATGAGTCTGTTAATACTGAGAACCTTGGTGACAGAAGCCGCAGTAGCAAATTGCCTTCTCTTTTTGTTTTTTTATGTTTTTATCTCCTTTACCTTTATGTGATATTTAGATGTATAGTGCCCTATTCTGTGTAGAGATTGCCATCTGCTGCTTCCATTTGTCTGTTAGTAATTTTACTCATAGTTTTGTATCCTTTGGTCCTTTTGTTTCAGGTAGAATAGCCTCCTTCAGTATTTCCTGTAATGCAGGCTTTGTAGTGGAAAATTCCCTCAGCTTCTGTATATCTGGAAAGGTCTTTATTCCCTCTTCATATCTAAAGGATAACTTTGCTGGATATATTCTTGGCTGGTAATTTCCCCCTTTCAATAGTTTGAATATTTGATCCAGTCCCTCCTGGCTTACAGAGTTTCTACTGAAAAATCTGATGATAATCTAATGGGCTTTCCTTTGTAGGTTACCGTCTTTTCCTTGGCTGCTTTGAGAATTCTTCCTTTGTCATTAATTTTTGACAGCTTCCATATAATGTGCCTTGGAGAAATCCTGTTAGGATTGAGGTAATTAGGTGTTCTGTTTGTCCTTGGATTTGAGGATCCAGTTCTTTCCATAGGTTTGGGAAGTTCTTGTCAACTATTTGTTCAAATAGACTCTCTGTGCCTTTCTCTGTCTCTTCTCCTAATGGTATACCCATTATTCTTATGCTGCTCTTTCTGATGGAATCAGATAGCTCTTGCAGAGTTCTTTCATTTCTTTTAACTCTCAAGTCTCTCTCTTGTATGTGCATCACTTCCAGATTTCTATCTTCGATATCACTGATTTTTTTTCCTCTATCCGGTCAGCTGTATTTCCTAAGCTCGCTATTTAATTCTTCATCTCTTATATTGAGTTCTTCAGCTCCAGAATCCCTATTTGATTCTTTAAGATTTCATTCTCTTTGGTAAAATGTTGATTTTGTTTGTTGATTTTATTTCTGAGTTCATTAAACTGCCTGTCTGAGTTTTCTTGCATCTCATTGAAAACTGCAATCTTGAATTCTGTAATTTAAGTCACATATTTCCATGTCTTTAAGTTTGTTTTCTAGAGATATTTCATTTTCTGTCTGAGCTGCCTTTTTACGGTGGTTATTCATGGTAATACATGAATTGTCTCTCTTCCTGGGCATTTATGGAATGATTTCTACAGTAGGTTAATATGAAGAGGTCTTCCTTTTGCTTTCCAGTAGGTAGCAGTGGAGCATTTGATTTTCCCTTGCCCTGTTCCAGCTTCTTGCGGTGGTGGGAGATTCCTGGGGAGGTTGGGGGTCTCTACCAGGTCACCTCAGCCTCAGGGCACCACCTGTGGAGGATGTGGTGGGTGATGGGACTCTGAGTCTCTGAAATCCAGTGCTGCCCCTGCAGCCAAATGCAGAGCTGTAAGCCTCAGCAGCCCTGGGTACCCCCGCTGTGATCAGCTACGGAAAGGGGAGGGTGAGGTAGACTGGGATAGGTGGTTGGTGTGTTTGAGGCTTTGTTCTCTGAGTAATGGTGACTGCCAGTCCACAGCTGCCTCGACCCTATGGCTCCTCCCATCACTGGAATTAGCTACACAGTGTATCTGCCACTCAGGAACTGTCTTTCCAGTTCTCAGGACTATAGATATTCTGCTCTTTAATCTGTCACTGTTATCATTTATTCTGGGGTCTGCTGCTAACGCTGGGAAGGTGCAGGAGAGGTGAGCTCTGGGAGGGTGAAGAGAGCCGGCCAGGCTCCGTGGCTTTGTTTTCTTCCTGGCAGTGAGGGCTGTTAGACCACAGTTGGAGCACTTCTGTACTCGGTCTTTGCCCCAAGACCTCTGCCCTGATATCTGGGTCCAGCCTTATTATATTCTGGTCATCCAGGCAGGGTTGTTCCGGACCTCAGAGAGTGCACCTGCAGTCTCAATCCTCTCCTCTCCCTGGACTGCAGTGAGCTCCGGGCCACATTGGCCGCTCCTGTCTCTGGACTTCTCCTGTCCTTCCTTCCCTGTTCCTTCCATTGTCCCCCAATTTGCCTGCCTCCATATGTTTCAATGTGCAGATTTCTCAGATGTGTTTGCATGTTGCATAGCTTGAATTATAGTTGTTCAACTTGTAATTTCAAGGGGAGAGATCCAGAGGGACCTTTCATGCTGCCATGTTTCTGACATAGCTCGATTCTAGCCTTCTATTTTTTGATAGCCGTCTACATTTCCCTTAAGCTATTTTGAAAACAATACTTAATTGGTCTGTGTGTTTTAAAAAATATTTTCCTTTGCCTTAGTGGGAACAACACAAAGAGATTTTTTTAATCTTAAATAAAAAACAATGTTGGCATATGTATATTATGCATGAAATATTGCTCTGGTAGACAAATACTTAGATGGCCATAATAGTTCATAACACTGATACCTAATATTGGGTATACATTTTTATATGAAATGTGCATAATTTTAGGATAGATGGTATACAAGGCCTAATGATTCTCCATGGCTTTTCCTGTGTTTTTAATCAAGCCTAGAATGTCTACAGTGACCTAATTCTTTGAGTGAAGGCAACTACAAAGAAGAAAGCAATCCAGACTAGTAGGACCTCTTGTAGAACACACGTTCTCATGAAAAGATTTTTGAACAGAGGAAAAAATAAGTTATATGTTATTATATAGTAATCTAGTTTGGAATGCATTTTTGCTTTTACTTGGAAACAAGCGTGTTGGCTTCACAACTCTTGAAATAAAATGCACTACAAATTGATGTAAAGAATAGCTATAACTGTGTCAGAAATAGTGAGGGATATCTCATGTACATTAATATCCCTAATATGTGATTTCTTCTTTATCAACTTGCCCAAAGTTGAACATAAAAAAAATGTCTAAATTCTTTGGCTTTAAGTGATTAAAAGACCCCCTATTCTATTACTCATAGATCAGGCAACTTGTAAGCCAGAAATAGTGAATTATGTCAGTATATACCAAGACTTAAACTCCAGACTCACTGCAGATTATCCATAGTGCAGCTAGTCAGCCTGATTAAGAAATTGTGTGCTTAGTCACATTTTCTTGTGTCTGTATTATCCCCACAGTTGATTTGTGAAGATGAGTTTGACATCTGGCAAATACCAATATTTCCTGTTATTAAAATATAAAACTGAAATTGATTGTGGATGGTGAATTTTCCATATTCAGTCACTAATCTTGTTCTTAAAGTACCAATAAGGCCTAAAATTCAATCAAAAGAACTGTATTAATTATTATTTCTTCTAATAAAGTGTGAGGAAAAAGACATTGGGGAAAATATCATTATGAAAGGCTGTTTGAATTACGAAAATATGTAATTTCATGAAATACAGAGCCTTCACTAATGTTTGTCCCGGAAAACACTGTCTTGAGTGTTTGATCAGTGAGTTTTCAACAACTGTTTCTTTTGTTGTTGTTTTTTGCAGAGATTTTAAAACTTGTCTTTTACTATGGTAACAAGCATATCCAACTGTCTGAATGGTTGTGATCATTTGCACCTCCCGTTTTCTTCAAGTACATAATCCTCAAACTGTATATCTGTAACCACAGATACAGCCACCCACATCTGGGTTGGATTGTAACCGCAAAGGCATAATTAATATAACTAAAATAGAATTAATAAACAAAGAAGAGAAAACTCAAGGACTCTTAAGGCACTCACAGTCTCATTAGCAGTCTCCCCACATGCTGCCTACTAGCTAGCACTGTGATTGACGAGGGAAAGACTAAGAGGCAGTAGTAGCAAATAACTGTGAATACTGGTTTCATTACTATAGAAATAGTACAGGTGTAAATACTTGTTTAAAAAGGAAAACGATTGTTCCCTTCTATGCATAGAGGCACTGATCCCTGTGTTTGCTTTACCAGCTTGCCCGACAGCAGGTGGAAATGGTCTTGGGAAAAATTACTGAGAGTAAAAACAAACTGGCCTATGAAAAGGGAAAACTCCAGGTATGGGATTTTATTTTCTGATTTTTGTTTTGTAATTTTTAAATGTCAGTGGTCAAACTAAATACTGTTGGATTTTGAGAGGACCCACTTCTGTCATTTACTAATTCTATAGCTTTGGCCAAGCCTTTGAGCCTCTATGAGTTTTGTACCACATTAAAATCTGGGTGGCTTCTGTTCATATGCCTATCCCCACATGATAATTTTCTTTAAAGACAAAGATGTGAGTAGCCATTTTTATGAGGTAGTTTTAAAATATAACTCAGCGTATAAGAATTCCATTTATTCAACTTCTATAATTCTGTCAGTAAAAACACAAGACTGTCTCTTCCTTACACATTAACAATTGTAATTATCTATATTCAAAAAGGTTTTGAATGCTAGATACCACAATTCCTTTAAAATTGGAATTTATTACCCACAGAGTCCCACTGTTATATTTGTGATTCATGTTAATTTGGAGTATCCATAAGCAGTAGAAATCCAGTGAGTTATCTCTGCACATGTAAATGGATATAGCCTATTTTTAGTTGTTGAAATACCATTCTTTGCATGATTAGAAAAACTTAGGATTACTTTTTACAAGTTTTAAGGATTCTCTCTGATTTTTTGCAAAACTCACAACATAGATATATCTATTAATAGATATAAATAAATATAGATATAGATATCATTAATAAGGCTTGTTTTTATTATTCTTAATTTTTTCCCTAGATAAAAGTTAAACAGTTAGAAGAACAGCTACATTCCTTTACTGAAACTCGTTCACAGAATGACCATCTGCGCAAGTTGAATAAGGCTCTCGAGGGCAAATATACTCAGGTGTGATTAATACCGACCAATGGCTGTTAAACTGTTTTAATGAAATTTATGCCTTTCTCCCCACCTTATCCAAGCCCAGAAAGATAAATATTCTCTCACATGTCTCAATCAACAAGCATTTTTTTAAATACTATGTACATTTAAACCCACTATGTACACCATTCTGCTAAGCCATAGAGGAATTCATAAAGATGCCTAAAGCAGGATTGCAACATTCACCTTGCTTCTGCTCTGATTGAAGGCTTAGGAATGTGCCTCAATAAACTTTATTGTAGAATATAAAGCTATGCCTTTCAGAAACAAAATAGATTGTATTATGAGCATTTATGGGGAGCACATTATGGTGGAAGCATTCAAAAATGCCTTCATAAAGGAAGTGGTTTTTTGATTTGAGCCCTTTTAAAACTTTTGGCAGACATGAAGAACAAGTATCTTTGGTTTCTGAATTATAGGAAAGCTCAGAACTCAGTACCAACAAGACATACTACAACAGACAGCGCAATTGAAAAAGGTATTAGTAGAAGAGGTGCTTACTTGTCAGCCTGGTGGCTACTGAGACTGAAAGCCTTTTGTAGGTCACATAACATTTTCACAAATGAATAGAGCAAGTTAGATAACAAGTTATATAAAACACTTTATGAGAAGAATAATCCAAGAATGTGTTACAGAAAATGATTTTCAATGATTTACAAATTTACCACGAATGCAATTTTTAAAATCCTTAACACTCAGTGTAAGCATGTTGTGTAACTTCAGTATCTATAACATTTGTATACGCATATCCTTGGTAACTAGGGAACCAAAATGTATCTCCAAATGGAATACTGTTAGGGTTCTAACCATCTGATTGTACTGGTAAAGGGGGCCTCATTAGATCCTCTCTCCAACAGGGAATTTAACGTCTCTTCTTCACTAGGACATACTTTACAGTGTGATTTCCAGAACATATTTTCCATCGCAGCTTCATTTAGAACATTGTGTTGTTTCTCTTAGTAAAGGGGCCACTCTGAAAAATAAGTCTAGGTTTAGTTGATTTTATTGTTTTAATGGTGATGCCTCCAAGAAGAAGGAAATCTCCAGAGAGGCCTGCGTCTTCAAAATTCCTTGAAAGTAGACCCAATATTAAGGAAAGATCTTCATCAGTTGCTTTACCCAGCGTTGTTCCAAACTCTACACGTCGTGTGACCTTTGCACCTACCCTGACTTCTGTGAGATCTTCTCAGGAGATTGGAGACTCAAGAATCTCTCTAAAGACTCTTTTGAATGCTATTAAAACTATGGAGGGAAGACTGGAAGGTAAAATAGACATTCTTGCCTCAAGACCATTAATAAATGATCAGTCATCAAATTTTCCTAAAAAGGATTTGGTAAGTGAAGACCACAAATTAAATCTAAGGAAATTTCAGATTTATACAACAATGAAGAAAAGCAGTAAAAATCCAGAAAGATAATGTCAGGAGGTATGAGTAATAAAAGGAAATTAAGTTCTTCATAAATAAGGGAAAACTGGTGATGTAGATCAAAACCATCATTTTGACTATCACATAAGTTTTGTTTTTAGACATAGAAATATAAGATTTGGATTAACAGTAACCACTGAGGTTTTTTAATCTAATTATGATTTTTTAAATTCAAAATTTCTACCTAATCTTAATGTTTGCAGTTAAATGTTTGGGCAAAGCCTGATTTTAAAATAGAAATACATTACAAGAAGCCCTAAGAACTTGAACATTGGAAAATATTTTCCAAAGAAAACTTTTTAGAGCATCCATCTTGGCTTGCTGCTTAAACTTGGAAGGTACTACAGCTTGTCTTCTAGAGTTGACTGCTGTTTAGAATTTTTCTGTAAACATTTTTGCTAGTGGTCTTTTCAAATATATATATGTATCTTATAAACGCTGGTAAAATTGTAAAAACTATACATTTGACCCTTGAACACGGAGGTTAGGGAGGTCGACTCCCTATGCAGTCAAAAATCTGCATATAACTTTTGACTCCCCCAAAACTTAAGTCATCCCTTGGTATCCGTGGGGCATTGGTTCCATGATCCCCCACAGATACCAAAATCCACCGATGCTCAGGTACCCTATATAAAATGGCATGGGTGAATGCATACTGTCTGCCCTATGCATCCACAGACTCTCTGCCATGGATCAACAACAGTACAGGTATTTATTGAAGAAAATTTGCATATAAGTGGAACCAACACAGTTCAAACCCCTGTTGTTCAAAAGTCAGCTGTATTCTTGTCTACTTTTCTAGAACAAAAGATTTTCAGAACTTTTAAGTTGGCATTCTTTGTACTATTCTTAAATCCTTACAGAAAAAGTTAAAGTATTTTAAATGTTACAGGTGAAAGCTTGTAAGGAAGTACAATAATGTTGAGGAATATATGGAGAAAAGACAGTCTTCTTGTTCCTGTTGTAAGTGTAAAGTAGTACAGTCCTATGGAAGGCAATTTGGCAATGTTTATCCCTTCACCCCACAGTTGTACTTCTAGGACTTTCTCCTACAGATATACTAGCTTGTACATGTAATGTGATTACAAGTTACTTACTGAAGTGTTGCTTGTTAATAGCAAAAGCCTGGAAGCAACCAAAATTCCATCAATAAGAGACTGGCTAAATAAATCATGGTGTGTCCAAGGTTTGGAATACGCTTGAAGATAGATATAGAAATAAATTATATGACCTACACAGTTCAAACCCATGTTGTTCAAGGATCAATTGTATATACTTATATATTGTAATGCATAGAATATCTCTGAAATGAATCATAATAAATTGGCAACATTATTTTTGAGGAAAGAGACTGAGTGGCTGGGAGATTTTGCTTTACCCTTTCGTGCCTTAAGAATAAAGTGGATGTGCTGCCTATTCAAAATAATTAGTTTTATGAACATTTCATTTTCAACAAAAGTGAGAGAAAGGTTGGTCTTTTTCATAAATGGTGATGGAGTAATCAGATATCCACATTTGAAAACAAACAAAACCTTTGAGCCCTGCCTCACACCATGTATAAAAATTAACTCAAAATTGATCGGAACCCTAAATGTAAAACCTAAAACTATAAAACTTCTAGAAGAAAAAAAATAGGTGCAAATTTTTGCAATCTTGGATTCCACAAAGATTTCTTAGATTTGACATCAAAAGCACGATCCATAAAGGAAAAAAAGTGATAAGTTGACAGCTTTTGCTCTTCAAAGACAGTGTTAGAGAATGAAGAGATAAGCTATTGAGTGGGAAAAAATATCTGATAAAAGCTATGGCCCCAAAATGTATTAAAACTCTCAAAACTCATTAAGACAGAATTCAAAAAGAATGGGCAAAGTATTAGAACAGAATGGGTTCAGTGAACGCACTGAAAAGGATATATGGATGGTATATAAGTACCTAAATAGATGTTAAACATCAGTCACTAGAGAAATGCAAATTAAATGTAAATTAAAACCACAATGAGATACCACACACCTACTAGAATGTCTAAAATTGAAAAAGGGATCATACCAAGTGTTAGGATGTGGAGTACCTGGAACTCTCATACACTGCTGAAGGGAATGTAAAATGGTATAACCACATTGGAAAATAGTTTGGTAGTTTCTTTAAAAGTAAAACATATTACTACCGTATGACCCAGACATTTGACTCTTAAGTATCTACCAAAGATAAATGAAAGCATATGTCTACACAAAGACTTATAACAACTGTTCACAACAGTTCCATTTGCAATAGTGTAAAGCTGGAAAGAAATCAAGTGTCCAGGAGGTGAATTGTGGTATGTCCACATCATACAATACTGTTCAGCAACAGAAAGGAATGAACTATTGATATATGCAAAAGATTGAATGAACCACAAAACAATTATGCTGCATGAAAGAAGCCATTCAAAAAAGAGTACATACAATATAATTCCACTTACGTAAAATTCTAGAAAATAAAAACTGTTGTGACAGAAAACAGATCAGTGGTTGCTTTGGGTGGAGGTGTAGGAACACGGAGAGACAGAAGGTGGGTAGATTACAAAAAAAGCATAAGGGAAGTTTTGGGGATGATGGACATGTCATTATCTTGATTATTGTTTCAAGGGTTTTTATATATGTCAAAATTATACACTTTAAGGGCCGGCCAAGTGGCTCAGTTGGTGAAGAGTTGGGTTAGAGTGCGTGCTCTGAGCAACAGGGCCTCGGGTTCGATTCCCACACAGGACAGTGAAAGCTGCACCCAAGCTGAGCTGCCACTGAGCTGCCAACAGGTGGCAGGATGGCTCAGCTGGTGTACCAACAAGATTGCCTGTGGAATGGTGTACTACGCCCACCTGCAACTACAGATAGAACTCAGCACCTTGAGCTGAGCTGCCGCCCGGATAGCTCAGTGGATAGAGCGTGAGCTCTTAACAACAAGGCTGCTGGGTTCGACTTGGGATGGTGGCTACGCCCACCCGCAACTAAGACTGAACTCAGCACCTTGAGCTTAGAAGCCACGAGCTGCTGATGGGAAGCCAGATGGTGACTGGTGCCCTCCACAACAAAGATTGAAGAACAACAACTTGACTGGTCTCCTTCTCCAATGCACCAACACTATTCCCCTCCCCCAATTCCCCAATAAAAAAATCTTAAAAAAAAAATTGTACACTTTAAATACATATATCTTATTATATGTCAGTTATACTTCAGTAAAGCTATTAAAAGGAATAATGTGAATGTATTATGTATACAAAAGTTATATTAAAATGTTAAAAATAACATTCTTGAAATGACAAAACTATAAAGAAAGAGAAATTAGTGGTTGTCGGGACAGGGATGGGTTTGTGGGAGTGGTGAATACAAAGAAGTGAATTCTTTTGTGGTGATGGAGCAATTCTGTGTCTCGATTGTGGTGGTAGTCACACAAATAATGTGCATGAGATCAAATTGCATAGACCTATGTGCATGTACCCACACGCACAGGTTAAAAAAAGTGGTGAAAACTGAGTAAGTTCTATACTGTGGCTGAGTTAACAGTTATCTATATGACCAAAGTCAATTTCCTGGTTTTGATGTTGAACCCTCAGCAATATAAGATGTTATCACCATTAGAAGCAGGGTGAAGAGTACATGGGACTCTTTTCACTGTTTTTACAACCTCCTGTGAGTCTGTAATTATTGCAAAATAAAATTTTTTTTAAAGAGTAATATTTAAAATAGTATGAAGATCAGTTAAAATGATTGTCTAGATATCCTAAAAGTGCTTTGGGGATATAAAATATACTCCTGATTAGGATTCACTCTTCTGTGACAACTGTTTTCTTGACACAATTTAGTACTTATTTAATCTTTGCTTTCATTATATTTGTGCATTTACATTATATTTTCAAATTTCATGGCAATCAATTTCTCCCCCATATTACATGATATGTTCATAGTCTTAACTCCCTTAGCTCTTATTCTGTACTCCCTTCAAGGAAATTGACATTTATTAGGTTTGTCCATATTTATTCACACAAATTTATTTTTGCTTTGTAGTTTTAAGAGAAAAGCAGCTAATAAAGCTGGTCTTTCTAATAGCAGATAAACATATTTAATTAAACATATTAAGTTTGGTTTCTAAATTCCGTGTCTTAATCTAATTACCGATTTATTGTGCTTTGGAAAAGTCATTTATCGTTCCTTTTTTTCTACTAAGGTAAAATCTATTCTTGAAAAGAATGAGGAAGAGCTCTCACAGGCAGTGAAGTGTCGTGATGCAGCCCTGAGAGAGAGTCAGAAGTTGAAAGGGGACCTCGAGGCTTTGGAGGACAGGGAGAACAAGAAGGCAAGTCATCGGTCCTGTCTGAAAGTCTGTTACTGGGGTGTGGTGCTTATGAAATCCTTCCTAAGCCATATTCATTTGTTGTTACCTTTAGTAAGAATGAGGATTGATCAGAGGAGGACTTTTTCCTAAAGAAAAGATCACTTTAGAAGAGCTTTAAAATCTCTTCCTTAAATATACGTAATTTAACTCCCAATTTTTTTTCAAGTGCCTGTCTTAAACTAATCAAAAGTCCTCATTTTTTCTGTTGAAACACATCTGAGCTTGGTAATAGCCTGCCTGCTTATGCTTTATTAACGTGATATTAACTGCGATGATTTCATGTTAAACTAAATCATTAAATGCTTTCTACCTAATAGTGCATTTGCTTAGTGAAAACAGGTCACATCTCAAACTTCTTGAGAGCAGGTGCTAGATTTTGTCTCTCTGAAGAGGGCCGTGAGTTATATCGTTCTTCAGCAGCCTCCACTTTCTCTTGTGGTCTTTATTCCTGAGATAGTTCTGATGGGTTTCAGAAATGTGCTCCTGTTCTGACCCCGTCATAAGATAACTGACCAGGGTCAGAGCTAGCTAGCCTGGACCTCTAGACCCAAGACATTGTTGGTCCTCATGTTTCCAGTTACCATATGTGCTGTGACATGACTACAGTCGGAAAGCACTGCAGAGTTCTGCATAGGATCCATGGGATCTGGGATCTAGTTTTCTTTTTCTCAAAGTCACAGTCACTTAAGGAACAAAAGTAAAATATACTTTAATTATTGCTCTTAGCATTCTACGATGCCTGGTTTGCATACTCTTTCCAAGAAGTAAGGGGACTCACCAGCAGCAGAGTCACCAGAAAAAATCAAATATCTTTGTTTGGTTTCATTTCCCATTAGGTGGGAAACTTTCAGCGACAGTTGGCCGAAGCTAAAGAAGACAACTGCAAAGTTACAATCATGTTGGAGAACGTGCTGGCTTCTCACAGCAAGATGCAAGGTGCTCTGGAAAAAGTGCAAACAGAGCTGGGGCGGAGGGATTCAGAGATTGCAGGCCTCAAGAAGGAAAGGTACTGGAGTTTGTTTTTCTGCCTTTGTACTTGTATTTTTCTGCTGTGCGTAGTAAGGAGCCATGTGCAGTCAAGAAACCAAGTCACTTTACATTGCTTCATTTTGAAAAGGTGGTAAAATGGTGTTTAAAGAACTAGTTTGAAGTTAGGGAAAATCTGGAACTAGAAATTAACATGATTTCCAAAAAATGTAATTTCCCATATTTTATAGTGATGTAAAGGAGCATGTTTTCTAGAAATTCATATCATATTTTGCTTATTTCACCCTTGCTGTTTTCTACACCATTTAAACCTGCCCTTGGGTCTACAGAATGTAATTGTCAAAATAATTGAAGCTAAGTGCCTACATTAGTTTGAATTAATTATCTATTTATTAGTGTCCTATTTAAAGATTAATAATTATTTAGGATGCATCATTCTGAGAACTACTCCTAGCCATGTTTTGTAAATATTCAAATATTTTAAAACTTATATTTGAGTTTTCCTTTTTGGTCAATGAACAAATGGTCTGAGTTTAATAAGGCCTCTAAAGTATATTGTAATGTGTACATTAGTGGTGCATATTGCCTCTATGAGAGAAAAAGTGAGTTTTATATTCTTCATTGTGCTTGTCTTTATATTTTTTACATATTATGAATGTGTATTCTAAACTTAAAAAGTTCAAGGGGATGGTATTAAAAATATTCACAATAAAATTCTAGGTAGCTGTTGTACTTACTATAGATGAAAAATCTCAACATCAAGCCAATTAATGTAGAGGTGATATATTTTTGTACTACCGATATATATTTATTATTTATATATGTGTGTGTATGTATGTGTGTGTGTGTGTGTGTATAATTACCAGCCTGTAAGTTAGTAATTGACATGTATTGATAGTTCAATGTATCAAGCCAAATTGAATCATAGATGGGACAAGTTTTTAATCTATAGCAGCCTTAATTTCTTAACCTTAAGTTGAGGCTGCTAATTGTCACCTGCCAACTCTCAGACACTCTGAGCATCCATAGCCTACCTTCTATGTATGCTATTTGAGCTTCTTGGAAGAAGAGTGCCCTGTAACTCCCAATGGTATCATTCCTACATGGTTCTTTTCTGTAGTCGCTCTTTCTGTGCTTTCCATTTCTAGGGCACTAAATCAACAGAGGGTGCAGAAGCTGGAAGCAGAGGTGGACCAGTGGCAGGCCAGAATGCTCGTCATGGATGCCCAGCACAACAGCGAGGTAGAGGCCAGGTTTTCATAGATGATATGTTCATATTTTTGGTTTTATTGGGATATTGCTATTTTTGAAAAATTGAGTAAAACAATCACATAAATTTCCTTTTCAGGGCTGGCTGAGTGGCTCAGTTGGTTAAGAGCTCGCTCAAGAGTGTGAGCTGAGCTCTGAGCAACAGTTGTTCGAGGCCAGCCCAAGCTGAGTTGCCGTTGAGCTGCCAACAGGTGGCAAGATGGCTCAGCTAAAAAAAAAAAAAAAAAAAAAAATTTCCTTTTCATTCAAGTCTGAGTTCTGGACAGTGACATATTTACAAATGGGAAAAGGGCCTGTAGTCTTACAGGGAGTCATTTATTGGGAAACCAGACCAAAATTATGCCAATTCTCTGTCTTATATGGTTCACATTCTTTTCATTTATTAATGCATAAATGATTGCAGAAGTTAAAGGGCTTGGAGAATAACCTACACCCTCAGAGTGTTCCCTCTATTAATATGGAGACATACTCAGGTGTGTGCTCACAGGTGTATGCACACAGGAATATGTAGCTACACATAGGTATCTGCACATAATTCACATGGATGGTTTATATAAATAAGCTTTTTCTGGAAGGATATACAAGAAATAGTTGCCTGTTCTTATCTCTCTAGGAAATGAGACCAGAGGTCATAGGATCAGAAAGTGTAATTTAACTACTTTCAAAAATTTTTAATTAGGATAAATTAACTTGGTTCCTTTTTCAAAGCTCTCTAGTGATCATTGGGGCACACCCTTCCCATCGCCTTCTAAGAGTCTCCAAAGCAATGTCCGTAGTAGTTCGCACATACTCGTATATATTTCAGGCATCTGGAATCTCTGGTTGTGATTCCAACTAATTATTGTTTCAGTGGCACTTGATGATACAGGGTCAGGGTTGAATAAACAGTGTTATGGACTTCTTGCATCTGTTACAGTGGGATTAAGAACCCTCTTCTCTTTCAGATGGAACCTCTACAAAAATCTCTAGATGTGGCTAGAGAAGACAACAGGAAACTGGCTATGAGCTTGGAGCAGGCTCTCCAGACAAATAATCATCTGCAAACAAAGCTTGACCATATCCAAGAGAAATTGGAAAACAAAGAAATTGAACGACAGAATTTGGAAACTTTCAAGTAAGGGCAGTATAGTCACAGTTAAATTAGGGAAGAGCCTCTGGGGGAGTAAGTTTGGCTCCTTCACATAAACCAGCTCAACCGTTTTCTCCTACTTTGAACTAGTACTCCCAGCAGATAATGTGAAGGAACCAGGCATAGCTGAGTAGCAGCAGATACAACCTGGCTGGGTGAGGTTTGCTCATTTTCAGCTCTGCCTTCATCTAGTATCAAGCTTCTGCTTATGAAAGTTAAACCAAAATTTAAAAATATTGGTCAGAAGGGACACTTGCATATTTCTGCCAAGCCTTTTCTTTTAAAAGCTTATGTGTCCTTTAGAAGCATGACTGGGAAAAGGAATAACAGGAACCTGGATGGATTATTCCCACGCAGGAGTGGATGATTCCATCTAAGCAGATGCTTAACCATTCAAATTGTTTTCAGTTTTGGCCTGAAATTAGTTAGGTCAAACCGACCAAGTTCAGGTAAATCCACTAAAGTTTTGTCTTAATACTGTATTTAGGTAAATATGAATTCGGTATTAGTGACAGTCCATGAAAATTTATACCCAAGGGAAATGCAGTGTACACATACATCATTATTCCTTTCAGGTACTGAACATATTGACAGGTATAAGCTAAAGCAGAGAAGGCATTTTTCGGATTTGTGATCTGTGCAAATTTTATACTCTGATGAAGTGTTGCTGGCTCAAGACTGTTACTTATTGGTTAAGACAAGAGTATGTGTTTCACTCTTTCGGTGGGATCTCTTTAGACTGAATGACCTTTTTGAAACGCTGAAGGCAATGCTTTCCTTAGTTCTGTTAATGAGCTCCAGGTCAGTGAGGCTCACCTGGCGGTGACTGCTCCATTTCTCCTTTGTAAATCACACACCTTTGGGAAAGTTGCACATTCCCCTCCACATCTTTCTTACCTGCTAAGGGGATTTCTAAAGGTGATTTATACTTGTCTTTTTTAAAACAGAGAACGGATGACTGAGGAATCCAAAATGGAAGCCAAAATGCATGCTGAACGCATGGAAGCTCTAAAAAAGCAGTTTCAAACTGAGAGAGACACTGCAAAGAAAGCAGCACAACGGGAAACGGCTGAGGTATAGAGTCAAGTGACAAAAAAGTCTCTTTCTAACTGAATGCCTTCTAAGAGGAGAACAGGCTAAGGGATGCAGTTATTCTTTGGCTCTTCCAATCCCTCTTGAGGGCCGGCCGAGTCGTGCAGTGGTTAAGTGCTGGCTTGAGAAGCCAGCGGCCCCGGTTTGGGTCCCACATATGAGGGCCACTGACACTGCCCTCAAAAAAAAAAAAAATGACCTAACCAATCCCTCTTGACCAGCAAGCCAGCTGTAGTCAAGCCATCTCTGTCTGTGCTGTTTGTAAACTGAGACACACAGAAAACCATTTTCTGATACACAGTTCTCTGCCCAATGAAGGAAGCCTTGATGAGAGCTTTTCCACTGGAGAGTGATAACTGAGTGGGAGAGAGGGATAGCTTCCATAATGCATTTACCCTCTCCTAAGAGGCATATATATAAAAACACTAGAAGATACATGGTCCATGCTCTGGGGTGTGCTAAATGACCCTTGTTTAACTATGATCTCCACTCTTCACATGAGAAAAATAGGGGAAAAACATCAGAGGACTTTCCTTGGATAGCTAGAGGCTGTGTACAATTTTGAAGGAATTTAAAGTTAGGGAAAGTTTGTTTTAGGCTGGTTGGGTGATAAGAAACAGGGAAGCTGGATTGAGACTGACAGGGCTGGGACGCCCAATATAAGAAGACAAAGCTTAATTACAAAAACGAATAGGACATGTGTGCTACTGAAAAGGCTTTGCCTCTCTTGATAAGAGCAGAGACTTTGGGAAACGTCTGAGAAAGAGTGGCTAGCACGGATGGGACCAGAGTTGGCCTTGACTATCTGCATGTCGATGTGAGCTATTAGGCAAAAGCAGAACCCGATGGGTGTCTGAGAAGCGGGCAGGTGGATGGAGGTGATGATACAAGTGCGTTTTAGGAAGGCTGGTCTGACAGCAGTGGAGAGAAACTGGAGACGTGGAGGCTCGAGAACTAGAACAGTTGCTTCGGGTTTTAGATGATTAGGTCGAACAAAGTAGTTCTGTTGAAAATTGAGAAAAAGTAAATCAAAGAGCCATTTTAATAGAAATATCAGACAAACACTAAATGTTGTATCACGAGCAAAGGGGAGAGAGGGAGTAAAATAATTCTAAGACTTGGGATAACTGGTCTGTATTTTGCCAAATTTGATGCATTTAGCGATTGCAATTTTAAAAGATCATTCACAAAATTGAATTCAACTATTTGTATAGTGCTTTGTAAATTGCAAAGCACTCTATAAATATTAAAAATATTTTTAAAACCATTGTTGCCCCAATAAATTTTAATGAAAAAAAGAGAAAAAAAGGTTATAAAAAGAAAATTCTGGGCCGGTTGAGTGGCTCAGTTGGTTAAGAGCTCACTCAAGAGTGCGAGCTGAGTTCCGAGCAACAGCAGTTCGATGCCCAGCCTGAGCTGAGCTGCCAACAGATGGCAGGATGGCTCAGCTAAAAAAAAAAAAAAAAAAAAAAGGTGGCAAACGTAAAGGTATGCTGAAATTAAAAGTAACTTTAATCAGAGATGGTTGTTCGAAACACTTCAGTTGAAACCCTTTTAACAAGGCTCAGTGAAAATTGTGAGCTTGTGAGACCAGAACACAGAGTGATGTCAGTAGCAGAGCTGGTCTGGAGGGCACTGCTTAAGAGCCCCAGCTCTGCCTCTTAGCAATGTGCTAATTTACTATTGGTGCAAATGGCTTAAGAGTCAGTTTCCTTGATCACAAAATGGAAAGCGTTAACTACTTTCCAGGTTTATTTTGAAGGCTAATTGGGAAATACACATAAAGTAATTATCACATTACCTGAACATAAGAAGTACAAAGTAAGTGATAGTTGTTAGGACTTAGTTTTAGACAAAGCTGTGACTGAGGTATTGGTGGAAAATCTAACAGGTGGTTAGTTGGAGGGTAATAAAAGTCTACCACTGTGGCATGAAGTTAGGATCTGAAGCAATGAGCAAATGTAGAGAAAAAAGATACAAACACCTGACTTCCCTCTTTGATGTTAAACACTACCAGCCATAGGGAACCCCACCTCCTATCTTCTCCCTTCTCAGCTGCCTTTTCTTAAAAATCCAGTGACACATGAGGAGAAAAGGGACTCTGTAAAATGATTTAAGTAATGTTAAAAGGTAGACTCTTAAAATTTTTAATATGCCTCAGTTTATCTGAACAAAAATCGGTTTGAATCAGGAGCATCCAGTCTAACGATAAAAAGGAGTGCCAAGGAGCTGTATGAAATGAACGACTTTACTAGGCTGTAAGGAGTGGTAACAAGGAAATTATACTAGGCTAAAAAGCAGCTGGTCATTGCAAGGTTACTTTCTGTAGGGGATGTCGGGGGTGCATTAAGTGGATGACCTAACTAGTGTTGATCAGATGATTCCTGATGTGTTTAAGTTTCCGTTTCTGGGAGAGCCTAAACTGTAGTTGAGTCTTGATTTGGTAACCACCAATCTGTTGTCTGTATCTATGACTTTTTGTTTGTTTTAGTTTACTTTTTTGCTTTATATTCCACATATGAGTGAAATCATAGTTTTTTCCTTTTCTGTCTGACTTCTCTCACTTAGCTTAATAACCTCAAGATACATCCATGTTGTCCCAAATGGAAACATTTCATCTTTTTTATGGCCAAATAGTATTCCATTGTCTATATGTACCACCTCTTCTTTATCCATTCATCCATTGATGGACGTTTAGGTTGTTTCCATATCTTGGCTATTGTAAATAATGCAGTGAACATAGAGATGGACATATATACATGTCATATACATATGATATCTCATTGTGGTTTTGACTTGCATTTTGTTAGTACTTAGTGATATTGAATATCTTTTCATATGCCTGTTGGCCATCTGTATATCTTAGAAAAATATTGAGTTATATTCTGTATATACTTTGGATATTAACCCCTTATCGAATTTATCATTTTGCAAATAATTCCTCCCGTTTGGTTGGTTGTTTTTTTGTTTTGCTGATGGTTTCCTTTGTTATGCAGAAGCTTTTTCATTTGATTTAGTCCCATTTGCTTATTGTTGTTTTTGTTTCCCTTGCCTTTGGAGTCAAAATCACAAAAACACCATGAAGACCAAGGTCCAGAAGCTTAGTGCCTGTGTTTTCTTTTAAGTATTTTACTGTTTCAGGTCTTACATTCAAATCTTTAAGCCATTTTGAGGTAATTTTTATGTATGGTGTAAGGTATGGAACAATCATTTTACTTTTCTTGCCTACTTTTCATACACAGCTATTTCCTTTCACCCTTATTTCTAAGTAGTTTTAATTACATATATTGATTAGAATTCTTAATTCCTAATGAAAACTAAGAAGCAAGCAATTGTGATCTGTCACACTAGCATTCTATGGATTGGCAAATTTATAAATATAATTCATAGTTTTTAGAATTATATTTTTTTCTCATAGTAAATGTTCCAATGTGGCACAAAACATATTTACTAACAGACTTAAATATTTTTAGTTCCTCTGTAAAAGGAAGCAAAAGGTAGATATAAACCTGTGTTCAGTAGTTAATGTTTTAGTATTCATCTCAGTGTAATTTTAAGGTTTACCAATTACTCAGTGTAATTTCAAGTTACTAAAAAAGATTATGGAAACTTTTAAGGAGACATACCATAAAATATAAATTATTGTTGAAAAGTTTATTTACAAACTTTTACAGCTATTTAATTCACTTGGTCTTAACAATTATGTTTAGGTTACTAATGAAAATTTCATGAGACATTAAACAGTAGTTAACCATCTTTCTTGCTGACAAATTCGGTATGAGATCACATGAGCTAATTCGACATTTAGTAAACATAGGTAAAATAAAAGTATGTTTAAATCTGATAACTCTGAAGACATGCCTGTTTTAATTACACAAACTTAAACTAACTTTTATTTACCAAAGATTATCCTAGATCCCATGAACCTGAAAAACATTTGGGTTATTTCTGAGAGTATACTTGATTTATATAAGTGTTTATTTTTCTTTAAGCCAATTAAATAGAGATTTTTACAAATTAATTTGTAAATTAATCTACCATCTGGAAGCAGAATAAAAGTCACACATTTATAACGTATGTACATAGACAAAAATCAGTGGTAAGTTTTCATTCAAAATTTTTAGCTGTGAGAGGTAAACACACTCATTAGTTTATAAAAGAACAGCTGGATCCAAATTGTGTTTCTGGCAGATGGAATAAATTAAGGTTACCTGCTCAGATAGCTAAAGCTTGTTACTAATTAGCAAAAGACACTTTTAAGATTTTTCTTAGGCCTAGTTTTCAAAATAGTCTTTAATTTTTTGGTTTTTGTTTCTCCTTCTCATAAGAACTACCTTAGTTCCTGGAGAAAACCAGATAGGACTTTTATATCTCACAAGGCAAAAAGAAAGCCCCTGAAGGGCTTTTATTCCCTAAGTGCAGAACTTTTCTAATATCTGCAAGCCCTTTAAGATGAATATGGGGATGTATTGCGATTGGTAAAAGGTGGGCTATGAATTGTGTCTAGAGCTGCGTTTCTGTTCTTATAAAGACTAAATTTGTATAAGACAAGTATAGTTGTTTTAATTTCTCAAAGAATTACAACCTCGAGACTGATCCATCCAACTACAGTATCTTCAATTTGCTGCTTTATATCAGGGAGAAGATAGTCAACAAAAATAGAAATCAAAAGAGTCCTATGTTCTAGATTTAGAACTGTGTGTCTTTAGAAGGTTATAGTAAATGGTTCCACAAAGGTCTTCGGAATGTTTTTTTCTTTCCCTCTGGTTACATAGTTTAATTTTAGCTTAAAGGAGAAGGCCTAAAAAGACGTTCCTATCAGGTTCCAATTCAGACCATAGATCTCCTTTAAAAAAAAAAAAAGTTCAAATATCTGGGCCAAATATCAGCCGGGACAAAGAGTAAATATTCCTGGCAGTATTGAACAACCCCATGGACACAGGAGATGTACGCAAAAAGGGTGGAAAAGATACACCTCTCCCAAAATCCAGAGCCACTCCCAAAGATAACCAAAAGAAAAGACTTAGACAATTCCCCTGAGAGCTGGCAAGTTGGTAGGACCCTAGCAGCAAACAGGGTACAATCCCCATTTCTGCCTGGCCATATATTTGGGGCCCCCAATCTAATGCTCGCCAAGCCAAGTTCTCAGGACAAAACCAGACAGACAAGGAGGTAGCAGCTGTCCCTGGGTGAGAGAGGATTAACAGCCAGTGGATACCTGAAAACAAATTCATAAGTCACCATTCAAAGGTCTAATTCTTTCAGATGTTTTTTTGCCTGCATGCAAATCTGAAATTTGGAAAGATGGGACAATTTGAAAGTTTCCCTTCTTCTCTCAACCATGCACCACAGGTAGAGATATGGGAAAGATGACTTCGCTAAGAATTCTCACCCTTTGCCAGCTTCTGCCAGCTTCCCCAGGATCCTGTCCATAGGCTCTGGAGGAAGTGGGATGTTCCAGTCGGTCTCATCCTGGTCACCAGAAACTGGAGCGAAGGAAAAATAATTTTCCTTCTACCCGTTATGGTGCTCGGCTGAGACCCCTTTTTCTCTAGGGCACCTTGTAAATGGATAAGCTTAGCTAGGTTAAAAGGTCTCCACTGTGGCCACTGGAATTCAAGATTATCTTTGGTAAGATTAATCTGCCTGTTCAGCCATAAAACAAAATTTTATTCACCCGAGGCCTCACATCAGACCCAAGTCCATCTTAAATCAGACCTAGTCCAACCCTGGATCCAGTCTGGTTTTTATGTCAGACCCAGTCCAACTTTGGCCAGTTTCCAGATGCAGCCCACAAAAGTAAATGCTCACATCAAGCTTGAAAGCTCATAAGGCAACGCTACAGAGCTAGGATCTGAGAGGGACTTACCTGTGACCCCCTGATGCATCAGGAAAGCAGGGGGAGCTCACGGGGCATGTGAGCCCGGTTGTCCATTGCTCCAGGGGGTTACTCGGGGTCTCCTTTGGTTCCCTCTTCCGATAACCAGAACTGTTAAAAGATAAAGTAAGGCATATGAAAAAATTTAAGAGCTGATTTGAGCAAAAGTTGATTCGAATTGGGCAGCATCCAACCTAGCAAACAGAAAGGAGCCTCAGGGAGCTATATAAAATGAAAGGCTTTTCTAAGCAGAGAGAGTGAACAAGGAAGTTAAACTAGGCAAAAAAAAAAAAAAAAAAGATTGGTTATTGCAAAGATACTTTCCTTTAGGAGATAGTAGGTGTCGATCAGATTACCCAACTATCATTGCTATTCCCTATTGACTGGTTTAAGAATCCATTTCTTGGAAAGCCAACCTGTAATTAAATCTTGGTTTGGTAACATAGTGCTTAGCATAAGTGACTTGATTTTTGGCCCATTTTCTTGCTTTTCACTGTAATCACTATGCTACTTTTCTGCTAGGCAAGTTTATTAAAATCTTCAAAAATAAAAGCCAGTATTATAAAAATACATGCAATGATATTAACTGACAAATATTTATATAAACTACTATATAATTTCTTTTCACTTCTCAAGATATGAGGTCACAAGTGACAGAGAGGAAGAGAAAAGCTTAAAGCATAGTAATGATCACTGACGGAGCAGTTACTGGGTGTCAGGCTAAACATTCTCTATCTTATGTAACTGTTACATGAATCCTATGAGGAAGGCTAGTCACACACGTTTTCAATGATGAACCTGAGTCCTAGGGAAGTTAATTATCCAAAATTACTTGGCTAGTCAGTGGTGAAGCTAAGATTTGAACCTCATGTCTCCAAAGCCGTGCTCTTAAAAAGCATATGAGGGGCCGGCCGAGTGGTGCGGTGGTTAAGCGCTGGTTTGGGAAGCCAGCGGCCCCGGTTCGGTCCCACATATGAGGGCCAGTGACACTGCCCTCAAAAAAAAAAAAAAAAAAAAAGCATATGATGAACTTACAGTTAAATTGTTTATCTATTCTAAGAAAGATTGTGTTCTTTAAGTGATGTTTCATAATTTTTAACACTATAGAGTATTGCTCCACAAATCTACTTAATCAGACATTATATGCCTCATGTACCCTCCCTTTTAAAAGAAAGGGTCTGAAGAGAACAAAATACAGGGACAAGGCTAAACATCCACTTGCTCTTACTGAGGGAAGGTAAAAACGTTCTAATTTTCCCTTCGTGTTCCACAGCTGAAGAAAGCCCTTGATGAAGCCAACTGGAGATCAGTGGAAGTATCTCGGACCAACCGAGAGCTGCGGCAGAAACTTACAGAGCTGGAAAAACTAGTGAACAGTAGCAGGGAGAAAATAAAGAATCAAAAGTCCCAAATTAAGCTCCACTTGTCGGCTAAAGCAAATAATGCTCAGAATATAGAGAGGATGAAGGTTGTATGAGAAACCCTAAGTCCCCCCTTACTTCCTAAGTATCTAATGAGGACCCAGGCAGGCAGCGGGCGGGACCCAGGGAATAGTTTCAGAGCACTCACAGCCCCATGTGTGCTGAGAATTATAGCTACACCTGGGAAGCGGGAAGGTTGCCTTGAGAGGACTAGTAGCTCTTTCTCTAGCCAAGATACTGCTGTGTAAATATTTGGTTTCTCATTAGCTGCAGAGTCCCTTCCTAGCTCCCCATCAGTCTCTTCCATGGTGAAAGTGCTTTGCTTTTTTGGGGTCAGTGGGCTCGACAGGAAGACAAGCCCAGCAGGAGCTGATAACTGGGTCTTCTGTGGGCTTCTTTCTGTCATCTTCTAGTTAAAAAGAACAAACCAGTTATTCCACTGATCACCTTTCTATGTTATTTCCACATTTACTTTCAGCAAATAGAAACAGAATTGAGGCAAATGGAGCTGATAAAGGATCAATATCAGAAAAAAAACTATGAACAGGTAGATGGTTTCCATAAACTCTATTATGTTTCCCATTCACATAAAATCCCAAACTTGGGACAGCTCACCACCTGTCTCCCTCTTTGTGTCCCATCAGTCACTGAGTATCCAGAAGTTTGTATCTGAGATGACCAACCTACAGAAGGAGATGCAACTCCTGGCCAAGAGCCAATATGATACCTCAGCACGGAACAAACAGCAAGAGCTGCGACTCGAGGCAGAGCGAAAACTAAGGCAGGAACTAGAGCACCAGTGCCTGGTAAAGGTTTCTTATGATTCACTTCAGAGATTATCAGCAAACCACATATGCCAAACCCAGCAGTAGGGCACCTGGATTTTCTAGATTCTATATTGACCAGTTGTCCCTCTTAGCTAAGCACTAAGAATCATAGCATCTAGGAAGAAGCCTGAGCTTTGAATAGGGCATATGTTCTCCATTTTCAAACTAATAAAAACAATACTCATTTTTAAAGCTAAAACTCACATATGCAAAATACTAGTTACTAAGTAAGACTTCTGAACTGAATTTCATAGTTTTTCAGGAACTTGGTACCTCTCATTTCTTCCCTTAGCTCAGATACACCTGGTGCTATTACAGGTCTTTAAGCTATTCCCAACTTAAGCATAACATTATATTACTGAAAATGGACTTCAAGAAATCATCAAGCTTTTTCTTTTCTTATTACCATATCATTAAGGATCCATTATTTTTTTAAATTTTTCAATTACATTTGACATTCAATATTATATTCATTCCAGGTATACATCATACTGGTTAGATATTTATATAGCTCACAAAGTGATCACCCTAATGAATCTAGTACCCATCTGACACCATACATAGTTACTACAGTATTAATGACTGTACTCCCTATGCTGTTCTTTACATCCCATGACTATTTTGTAACTGCCTACTTGATCTTCTTAATCCCTTCATCTTTTTGACCTAGCCCCGTAACCATCAGGCAACTATCGGTTCTTTGTATCTGTTTCTGTTTTGATTTTTCATTTATTTTGTTTTTATAGATTCCACATATAAGCGAAATCATTGTCTTTCTCTGTCTGACTTATTTCACTTAGCATAATACCCCATAGGTCCATCCATATTGTTGCAAGTGGTAAGATTTCATACTTTTTATGGCCAAGTAATATTCCATTGTCTATTAGTACCACATCTTCTTTATCCAATTGTCTATTGATAGACACTTAAGTTGATTCCATATCATGGCTATTGTATATGAAATGTCCTTTGTCTCTTGTTATAGCTGTTGCTTTAAAGTCTATTTTGTATGATGTAAGTATTGCTACTCCAGCTTTTTTTTTCTCATTTCCATGAAATATCTTTTTCCATCTCTTTCAGTCTGTGTGTGTCTTTTAATCTGAAGTCTCTTGTAGGCAGTATAGGTATGGGTCTTGTTTTCTTCTCCATTCAGCCACCCTATGTCTTTTAATTGGAGCATATAATCCATTTACATTTAAAATAATTATTGATAGGTGTACAGTTATTGCCATTTCATTATTTATATTTTTAATTTAGTTTTCCTTCTTCTTAAGTCCCTTTAACTTGTAATACTGGTTTGGTGGTGATGAACTCCTTTAGCTTTATCTTGTCAGGAAGATCATTAAGCTCTTGTTTTCCAACAGAGATTCTCTGCCATGAAAAGCATCCCTCCAATTTCTGGAAAAAGATGGTAATCTTTTTCTTTGAATCTCAGCAGAATTCATAGATCAAAATCTCTAATCATATATACATATGTATACTGTAGGTTAAACTGAAAATAAGTTTTTATCTTGTGTTTAGGGAGCACCTGAAGTTAGTACCCAGTCATCCTTTCATAATTTGGTTGCCCATTTATTACAAATATTGAATTTTTTGTTCACTATGGTACATTGGGAGTTTGTAAAAATCTTTGTATCGTGTTTTCAGGAATTGGAAGAAACTGTCAGACACCTGAAGAAATGTAAAGAGGCAACAGAGAATAAACTGAAAGAAGCCAGTGTGGAATCCGAACAGGTAGGCCAGGGCCATGGACACAGAGACTTACACAAGTTTCCTCAGACACGACCACCTTGAAACACAAAAACCAGCGTAAAATTCTTCATTAACATAGTTGTCAGGAGTACACAGGCAGGAACCAGTAACTTACTAAGTATAGTCTCTACTTTAAAGAGGAAACCATTTTTAGATGAAGATTCTGTGTCCTGATGAGAGAGATTAAAATGCTGAAATAGTGATTAAACCTGAAGTCCAAGTCCCTCCCACCTAATAGAAGAAGGGAAGACCAGCATGTGAGTGGATTTTAATGCATTATTGTTTGACATGAATTAATTAAAGTGGAAGCTCTTTATTCAATAACTAGAAGTATAAATAGGCCCTATAATGTGTGAATATGATTTCTCTGTTCTAATATTTCAAATTAGCTTTTTCAAAGGTATTTAAAATCAAACATTTTTAGAGCTGGAAAGGATCTTAGAAATCATGAGTCTACTGTAACCACCTCTCATATTCCAGTTAAAAAAACAAAGATTCTTAAGCTTTAGGTATCACAATGATGTTGCTATCAGTTGGTCATGATTTATCCCTTTTATAGCTATTAAATTACATAACAATATGACTGTTGAAATGGTATATTAGAAAGAATATGGACTCTGCAAACCTGAGTCTGAATGCCAACTGTAACACTTACTGTGCCCTTAAGGAAGTTACATTTACTTTCTTTAGCTCATCAGTTACCACATCCATAAAAGTCAGGAAGTTAATGCATACTACTCTGTTATTCTGATAGATGGCTCAGAGTAAGTTTCAATAAATGTTAACTGCCTTCTCATTCGCCATACAAGAGGAGATATGATGTACAATGCCATTCAAGCATCTTTCCCTCCACTCCTGGAAAAAGTGCTGGAGAAAGGTGGGGTTGGGTTTGCTTTGGTTTGTGGGGTGGGAGTGTCACTGTCATCAGGGTGCACAAACAGACCTGGAAAATATTGTAGCTCTGTAGCTTTTCAAAAGTTAAATGACAAGGAGAACTATTTTCTTATCTCACTCTTTTGTACCTACACTGTGACCTGGCTAATATAGGACAAGTATATGGTAGCATATTGTTTACCGAGGACCTATTAAATGACAGGCTCCAGGTGATGGAGATACGATGTTCCCTTAGACATCAGATTCAAAAACGAAAATGCTATCCATGAAGCAAGTCATTTTACTTATTATTCTAGTAGGATATGCTCTGCAGCTGTTTTGAAGGAATATTCATATAAAATAAAAATCTGTTGGCTCTACCTCCAAATTACCAAAGTCTCCCAAAGTAGTTAGAAAAGTACAGGTATATATAGGCACTCAATAAATATTTGTCAAATATATAATACTGATTCCGGATCATCTTCAAAGACAAACTATCAGAGGGACTGTTTTCAAGTCTAACAAAGATAATTTGAAGTTTGTGCTTACGTGCAAAAGTATAAATTTTTATGATAAAGGAAAAAGAGTACAACTTTTATTAAGATAATCCAGTTTTTTGCTAATTCATTCTATTACTTTCTATTACTATTACTACAAAGCACAATAGGAGAATCTAACCTTTACAGTTTAAGGACTTGGGAGAAGTAGTCGAGAATAGAACTCAAAAATTCAAAATATGAGGCCGAGTGGCACAGTGGTTAAGCGCTGGCTTGGGAAGCCAGCGGCCCCGGTTTGGTCCCACATATGAGGACCAGTGACACTGCCCTCAAAAAAAAAAAAGAAAATATGATTTGAACTACCATATTCATCTTCAGTGCCATTTTGTATTTTCATGCTTATTTTCTCCTGGGTCTTCTCTTACCTTAGTTCACACCCAGGAAATATTAATAAATGCATAAAAAGCAGCTGGCCTACACACATTCTTTAACTCCACATTCATAAATTACTTTCTCATCTCTCTATAGGATGTGTATTGTGCAAACAGGATGCAAGGACCTTACAGTCAGAATCCGGGTCTTTTCATATCTAGAACTAATATACAAAAAAGCTTAAAACTGTTTGTTGTAACTCCTAGTGATAACATTTATATGTTCAGATAACAGCTAACCTGGAAGAAGCTCACCGCTGGTTCAAGTGCAGGTTTGATGGCCTACAGCTTGAGCTGACAAAAAACCAGTTGCAGAGGCTTCCCCGGGAAAACAGGTGGCTGGAAAAGGTAGGGCATTTGGACACTGCTGTCTTCTGCAATTCTGGGTTTGTTTCCTCTCAGATTTCTAATTATAGAAGTTCTTCACTCAGCTACTCTCTTTACTAATCCTTAGATTTTTTTAAACTATTGCTAGGAAACCAATGAACTAACTTTGTTCTTAAAAGTTCCACCTCTCCCAAACTGTCTAGATCAGAACCACCAAGTTGTTTAATAAATGATATTCATAATGAAGACAAAATAGGTCCTCAGCTCTGCAGTTAGTTTTGAACAGGATTAGGTGTGATTTCTTTCCAACAGGACCAAGACAAAAGGCAAGATGTCATGTCCAACCAGTCTGTCCTACATCGTTGGGAGAGTAAACAGAATCTTAGAATTTTGCCCAAGAAGTGTCGTTCTGAACTAAAGAGAAAGTGATGTCCTTGACAGAGGAGCGTCTTCATTTATAGCTATACCGCCTGTGTCCACTCATCAGAACATGAAGTATTTGATGTGGGCTAAAGATTTTGGACCTGAGTTTATCCTTCTATGAACTCTGATATCAATACAGAACCACCCCATCTTTTTGTCTCTTTCCCCATTTTCTTCCCAATAAATTTATATTAATTTGTTGTAGGATAGGAGATAGTATTGCACAATACTTGGCTATTTTTCTAAGCACATTTGATCAAAAGCATTTAGTGAGTTACTAGATGATCTGGCAGCTAAGTGATATAATACTTGGTTTCAATGAAATGTTTAAAGGCAAGCTTATTGGAGTGCGTCCATTCCTGTGTCCATCTTTCAGAAGTGAGAGACTCACTGGCAGGATTATAAAAGCTCATGCACTAAAAACAAGTTGTCATTGATCAGTGGACAAGTTTTAAATCGGTTCTGATGGCTGTTTGTTACCATATCTTCAAAACGGTCAGTCTATTGTCCCATCTATTGGGAAGGTGGGAACACTATTCTATGTGCCCCCTTTTGGTCTTTATATTATACGTTAGGACAGTGGCTCCGTTGAAGCATTTAGGAATGAACAAACATCAAATAACGATTTTTGTTAAATCCAGGTACAATAGAAGTGCTAGCACTGGCGTGGACACCTCTCTAATTAGAAAAAGATGATTCATGGCTATTTTATTACCCATAATTACTTCGGCTAAGGAATTTAAACTTGCTTGTTGTATCTCCAGGACTTGGGCTATGTCTTAACTCCTAGTTGTCTTAATTCTGATGTGACCTATCCCTTTGGACTTTATCCCTTTGGACTTTTTATAAGGAAGTATAGTCAATTGAGAGTTTGGGGGAGTTATAATCTTGAAACAGCCTAACTACAAGCCCCACAGAACATGTCAGACCATTAACCTTGCTCCTGGGTTGGCACTGAAATGTGAAACGTTGGTCCTAAATCTACATAGGATAAAAGGTCCCAGTTACTGCATAAGAGAGATGATCAACCTTAATGGTTATAAATATATTGTCCCTGAGTGTTGTCATGACAGTCACGGTTACATGCCAAAAATATTTATATCCTCCTTGTCCACAATAAGGACATTTTTCTTCACTTATGTATTGTCCTCAAAGGATCTCATTATTGGTAAAGTTAGTGTAACATACCTTTATATCATTTTTTAGATTGGCTATAGTACTAAACACTAGCTTGGAGAAGTGAATTATAGAGTAATACTGGTGATCATTTCTAGTAAAGCTTATAATTAGAACAACATATTTAATGTGATGATTTGCTAAAAGTATTTCTAAGATATTTTTAAAGTTTCTATAGTATTTTTATAGAGTCTATTGTATAGTACACTAGCTTCTATTTTGGGACTCTACTTTCACCTGAAACAACCAAAAAACAGACAAAATATGAAAAAAAATGGCTTTTAAGAAACTGTATATTATGACAGAAGGAACAATAATCCCTGAGAGAAAGGGAACAAATAAGGTGAGCCCTACTGTTGTCCCAGCCTTGGGAGAGTTTGGACTACAATGCAAAGAAGGGAAAAGGAAATTAGGATGGAGCCTGGTGGGTTCTCTGAGTGAAGAAGCCAGAACTGCAAGTCCACAGACACAAAGGCTATTAGAGTGCTGGAGAGGAGAGGGCTACATGGAGAGAGAATTTCAGAGAATCTTCTAAGCATTCACCTGACTACTGGTCAGCACATGCATGTAAGGAAACTACCTAAGGGCTGGAGAAAGAACCACCCAAGGCAACAGTTCCCAGTGCACACACATCGTACCAGTCCCCACCAGCCAGAATCGGAAACTTCATGATTTTCAGGGCATTGGGTAGAGTATAGAAAATGGTCTCGTCTCAGTAGTCTACAGTAGCCCTAGAGTAAACTCTGCTGTGGTCCTACCTAACAAATCTTAGAAGCAAGACCCCAGATGATTAGTTTCCAAGTAACTACGTCCCAAAACAGCTTAAGAATATTTATATTAATCAGAATATAAAAATATATGGCACCTTTCAAGGTACAATCACAATGTCTGGCATCCAATCCAAATGTATCAGACATGCGAAAAAGCAGGAAAATATCACCCATGATGAGAAATTAATCAGAGTTGACCCAGAATTTACATAAATATTAGAATTAAGAGACAAGAACATTAAAACAACTATTATAACTGTATTCTATATGATCAAATAGCATTACAGCAGTGGATGGTTAATAAAATGGCAAAAATTCATAATTTAATTTTTAGACTACTGGCATTAACTATAGATAACATTAATGTTAACAAGCACACTGTATTGTTCCACTTGTGAGTTTAGAAGCAAGACAAGGAACTTTTGTAGATTAATGTCTCTCTTAGTGTAGCATCCTTAGACAGATTTGGATAATTACCCCTCACTTTCTTAGCCAGTACTGGACAATTGTTATTTCAGTGACCCTTTTGCTTTCAATATCTCCTGGTTTCTTTACCATCAAACTTCCAATTCTTAACAGAAGACCTCAGGGTTTTATTTCATTTGTTTTACAAACAAAACCCTAGCCTGTTTACTTCCTAAGCCTCTCTGAAAACATCTAACCACATAATAGATATTTTCTAAAATAGTTTCACATTTCGATTTCTTTTTTCTTTTTTAATTCCCTAGGTTAGATTTGAGCCCATTAACAAAAAGAGAGGACAAGGCTTCCTTTGCTTCAGCTAGCTGCTGGGTTTACCCAGAATACTGTTTGGAAAAAAAGCAAAATTTCTATTAAAAAAATTCATTATTTGATAATATTTGGCATCTCTCTTCTCATATGGGCTCTTTTCTGGTGATCAGTCTCATTTAATTGAACAAGATGGCTTTATATTGGCACTGGGCTATATCATCATGTTTTCCACTTTGGACTTCTTTGGGCAATAAGAACTCTGTAAGCCATTTTCTAATGTAAGCCTTCCTTTAAATGGTCAGAAACAATGTCCAATATACACAAGACTAGAACAGACTATGGAATATTTTCTGATAGTTCTAAATAAAGACATCCAGGATTGAGTCTCATTGGATTGACTGATCACATGTCCACAAAGATAGATTACATACTGATTGGTTAGGTCTTGATGTGAGATGTAACCATCTCTGAAACATGCCAGTTCCCCAAAGGAAATCAAGGCGTTAGTTTCAGATCAAAACCACCTATATCCATCACAGCAGTGAAAGCATTTGTAAGTAGAGAAAATACACCCAGGTGGTCACAAACTGAATTTCATTAACACTGCAGCCAGAGAGCTCTGAGTAGGTGCTAGGTACCCATTGTTATATTGGCACTCTTTTTCCTCCAGAGCATTTACATAAGATAGCCACAAGCTGTCACATTCTTCCTGAAGCTTTAGAAATTGATTCTTTAATTATCTGTGAATAGGGACTTCCAGGTAGCTAAAGACAGTGGCAACTACATAGCTAGGTATCTCCCCATATTTCCTTCAAAAGCAATGTGAAACAAGAAAGGAAAAGTGAATTCTACACAAAACCACTTCTCAACATAATTTGAGGCAGACAATGTCACATCTTCAAAATAAATAAAAGTGGAAAAATCAAATCCCAATGCATGCTCTCTCACACTTCTGCCCCACCCCACCTCACCACAAGGATGTGTAGCAGACAGAAGCAAACCAAAAACATGAAAATAAAAAGCTGGAAAGACAGAACAAGGAAGCTAGTGAAGGGGTCTAAGAAAAATAAGTTACAAGGGAGAATAGATTCAGGTGAAAATAAAGAGTCATTGAAGAAAGGCAGGAAAACAATCAAGAAAATGAAAACAACAAAGAATTTTAAAAGAGAGAAAAAGTAATGGAAGAGAAGCAAAGGAAAAATAATATATTCATGTTGTTGGAGCCCCTGGGGAAGAAAATATACAACAGAGGTAATATTTTAAATTATATTCCAAGAACACTTTACAAAATTAGAAAAAATATATATCTGAATCTACAGATTTAAAGGACTCACCAGGTACCTGGGAAAACCAAATGATCAACTTTGAGACATATTCTAATAAAACTATTAGATTTTAAAGGCAAATAAAATATTCTCAAAGTCAATTGGTAAAAGGATCATGTAACTTACTAAGGCAAAAGAGACTGACATCAGACATTTAAAAACCAACACACTATACCAGGGGGCAGGGGATAAGATTGATGTTATTTAAGGGTATAAACTTGCAGTAACTAGTAAATAAGCCATAGAGATGCAATGCAGAGTATAATGAATAAGACAATATTGTACTACAATCATCAAACTTGCTAACAGACTAAAATTTAATTATCCAACCACTAAAAAAGGATAATTATGCAAGATGATAGGCAATAAATGTCACTACAATAGCAATCATATTACAATATAAAAATGTATTAAATTAAAATGTGTACCATACATTTTCAAAGCTATATGGCAAGTATGTTGTGTTTTTAAAAACCCAACACGCTAAGCAAGGTGATAATGGAACAAGCAGTGTGGTAGGCAGAATCCTAAGGTAGGCCCCACGGTTCCGCACTCTCTGATGTACATGCCTGCATAATCCCAAGGACTGTCAAAATTAGGAATTTTACTCCCATAATTAGATTATATATGGTAGTTGGCATTAAGGAAAGGAGACTATCCTGATGACCCTGACCTAATCACATAAATCCTTTAAAAGACATTTCCCCCAGTTGATTGCAGAAGGGGGAAGTTAGAGATTTGAAGCTCAAGAAGATTTCATGTGCTCTTACTGGCTTGAAGATAGAGGAGGCCAAATGGCAAGGAGTGCAGATGACCTCAGGATCTGAGAGAAGCTGCTGGCTGAAAGACAGCAAGAAATGAAGACCTCAGTCCTAAAACTTCAAGAAACTGAATTCTGGCAACAGCTAGAATGAGCTTGGAAGCAAATTCTTCCGCAGACCTCCAAAAAAGAGCACAGCTCTGCCAACACCTTGAATTCATCTTGTGAAATCCTGAGTAACACTGTTTGCCCTGCCCTGGTGAATCCCTGAGACTTCATTCCACCCAACTTGTATGCCTGGCCCAAGCCACTTTCAGTGGCTTTTCCACACAAGCAGCCTGCTTCAGCTCACGCTGCAGACATTTCTGAAATCTCTCAAAAGTCCACAAACCCCAAACAAGCAGTATATGGTCTCAGGGTGCCCTGTATATCTTTATGAGTGGCCTCAAGCCTGGTATAAACAAAGATTGCATTGAAACCCATCAGGTGGCACCCAGCTCAGGTGAATAGGGAGACTATGCCACTGGGCCTCACAGGATACCTAAAACAGAAACAAACCCAGGGAGGCAGCCAAAATGAGGAGACAAAGAAACAGGTCCCAAATGAAAGAACAGGACAAAACTTCAGAAAAGGAACTGAATGAAATGGAGACAAGTAATCTATCAGATACAGATTTCAAAACACTTGTTATAAGGATACCCAATGAACTTAGGGGAAGAAAAGATGAACTCAATGAGAAACTCAACAAAGAGATAAAAACCATAAAGAAGAACCACTCACAAATGAAGAACACAATAACTGAAATGTAGAATACATTAGAGGGAATCAATAGGCTAGATAAAGCAGAAGATCAAATCAGCAATCCAGAAGACAAACTAGTGGGGGAAAAAACAAGGAAAATGAAAAAAAGAATTTTAAAAAATGACAATACATTAAGGGACCTCTGGAACATACCAACATTTGCATCATATGGGGTACCAGAAGAAGAGAGAGAGCAAGGCATTGAAAACCTATCTGAAGGAATAGATATTCCCTAATCTGAAGAAGGAAATAGACATATAAATCCAGTAAACACAGAGTGTCCCAAACAAGATGAACCCAAAGAGGCCCACATCAAGACACACCATAAATAAATGGCAAAGGCCAAAGACAAAAAGAAAATATTAAAAGTAGCAAAAGTTATGTACAAGGAAGCTCCCATAAAACTAACAGCTGATTTTTCAGCAGAAACTTTGCAGGCCAGAGGGATTGGCACAAAATATTCGAAGTGCTGAAGAGTAAAGACCTACAACCAAGAATACTCAGCAAGGCTATCACTTAGAATCATGGGACAGATAAAAGAGCTTCCCCAACAAGAAAAAGCTAACAGAGTTCATCACCATTAAACCAGTATTACAAGAAATACTAAAGGGACTTATTTCAGTAGAAAAGATAAAAAATGTGAATAAGAAAATATAGAAAAAAATTCTCACGTGCAAAGGCAAATGCTTAGGAAAAGCAGTGGATCAATCAACTATAAAGCTAATACAAAGGTTAAAAGGCAAAAGTAGGGGGCCGGCCGAGTGGCACATTGGTTAAGCGCTGGTTTTGGGATGCCAGCGGCCCCGGTTCGGATCCCACATGAGGGCCAGTGACACTGCCCTCTACAGCTAACAACAGCTCCACCTGGAGCTGGGCTGTGCGAGCCCCGGTGATGGTGTGGGCTGCAGCCCCTGCTGCAGTGGGCTGCCATAGGCTACAGTGAGTGGCCCGCAGCCAGCGTGAGCGGCTGGCAGCCAAGCGTGAGCTGCCAATAGCCACGGTGAGCGACATCCAGAGGCCAGCGACCGATCTGCCTCATCCAGGAAGAGCGCAATGACGATACCAACAGTGAAGCAACATCCTCCGCAACTAAACTGAAGAACAAAAAGACAGCAACTTGTCTGTTCCCCTTCCCCGATTCCCCAACACTGTTCCCCTCCGCCAATTCCCCAATAAAATCTTTAAAAAAAAAAAAAGGCAAAAGTAGGAACATCATGTAAAATTACAAAAATAAATTAAGGGATACACACAAAAACATGCAGAAGACAAAAAAAAATGACAAAAACAAACATGGAGAGGGTGAGTAAAATTTATAGTGATTTTAGAAGATGTCCAAACTTAAGTGACCATCAAGTTAAAATAGACTGCTATAAACACAGCTTGGTATATATGAAGCACATAGTAACCACAAAATCATCTAGAAAACAATAAAATTGCAATAACTATGTACCTAGCAAAATTACTTTAAAAGTAAATGTACTAAATGCTCCAATCAAAAGACATAGGATGCCTGCATGGATAAAAAATAAGACCCATACATATGCTGTCTACAAGAGACCCACTTCAGATCGAAAGACATACATACACAGACTGATATTAAAGGGATGGAAAAAGATGTTTCATGATAATGAAAATGAAACAAAAGCTTGGCTAGCAATACTTATATTAAACAAAAACGACTTTAAGACAAGAGCTGTAACGAGACAAAGAAGGGCATTTCATAATGATAAAGGGATCAACCCAACAAGAAGATATAACTCATAAACATCTATGCACCCAATATAGGAGCACCTAAATATATAAAACAAATATTGATGGACATAAAGGCAGAGATCAACAGTAATCCAGCCATGGTAGGGGACCTTAACACTCCATTGACAACAATGGATAGATCATCCACACAGGAAATCAACAAGGAAACAGTGGCCTTAAATGACAAAAAAGCAAATGGACTTACTTAATATTTTTAGGACATTTCATCCAAAAGCAGAATATACATACATTCTTTTCAAGTTCCCATGGAACATTTTCCAGGATAGACAACATGTTAGACCACAAAATAAGTCTCAATAAATTTAAAATGAAACATCTCTGATCGCAATGGTATGAAACTAGAAACAATTACAAGAAGAAAACTGAAAATCACACATACATGTGGAAACTAAATAACATGCTACTAAAAAATGAATGGGTCAACAAAATCAAGGAAGAAATAAAAAATACCTTGAGACAAATGAAAATGAAAACACAACAACCCAAAATCTTGCACACAATGAAAGCAGTCCTAAGAGGGAAATTCATAGCAATCTAGACCTCCCTCAAAAAATAAGAAACATTTCAAATTAACTATCTAACCTTATACCTAAAGGAACTAGAAAAAGTACAACAAAGCCAAAAGTAAGAAGAAAGGAAAAAATAAAGATCAGAGTAGAAATAAATGAAATAGAGTCTAAAAAACAATACAAAGGTCAATGAAACCATGAGCTGTTTCTTTAAAAAGATAAACAAAATTGATGAACCTTTAGCCAGACTCATCAAGAAAAAAGTGAAAGGACCCAAATAAATAAAATCAGAAATAAAAAAGAGGTGACAACCAATACCACAAAAATACAAAGAATTATAAGGAAATATTATGAACAATTATATGTTAACAAATTGGACAACCTGGAAGAAATGGATCAATTTATAAAAACATACAATCTTCCAAGGCTGAATCAGGAAGAAACAGAAAACCTGAACAGACCAATAAATACTAATGAAATCAAATAAGTAATCAAAAAACTACCAACAAACAAAAACCCTGGAGCAGACCAAATGTTCAAAGAAAAACCACTACCAATGCTTCCAAACTACTCCAAAAAAGTTGAAGAGGAGGGAAATCTCCCAAACTCATTTTATGAGGCCAGCATTAACCAAAACCAGACAAAGACACTCAAAAAAAAAAAAAAAAAATTAGTAAACCAAATTCGGCAACACATGAAAAAGATCATACATCATGGTCAAGTGGGATTTATTCCCAGGATGCAAGAGTGGTTTAATATCTACAAATCAATTAACATGATACGACACATTAAACAAATGAAGGATAGAAATTACATGATCATATTGATAGATGAAAAAAAAGCATTTGACAAAATCCAACATGCATTTATGATAAAAACTCATCAGCAAAGTGGAACTAGAGGGAACATGCCTCAATATAATAAAGGCCATCTAGGAGAAACCCACAGCTAACATTCAAACTCAATGGTGAAAAAGCTGAAATCTTTTCCTCTAAAATCAGGAACAAGACAAAAACATCCAGTTTCACCACTTTATTCAACATAGTATTGGAAGTCCTAGCCACAAGTAAAAGAAAGAAAATGCATCCAAATCAGAAAGGAAGAAGTAAAATTGTTGTTTGCATATGACGTGATACTATAATACATAGAGAGAACCCTAAGGAATCCACCAAACTATTAGGACTAATAAATGAATTCAGTAAAGTAGCAGGATTCAAAATTAACATTCAGAAATCAGCTGCATTTTTATATACCAATAATGAACTATCAGAGAAATTAAGAAAATCCCACTTAAAATTGTGTCAAAAAGAATAAAATACCTAGGAATAAATTTAACCAATAAATTTCCTGTATTCGGAAAACTATAAGACACTGAAGAAAGAAACTGAAGAAGATACAGATAAATGAAAGCATATACCATGCTTGTGGATAGAAAAATTAATATCGTTAAAATATCCATACTAAGCAATCTGTAAATTCAATGAAATCCCTATGAAAATATCAATGGCATTTTTCACAGAAATAGAACAATCCTAAAATTTATATGGAACCACAAAAGACCCTGAATAGCCAAAACAATCTTGGAAAAGGTATCAAACTATAACTACAAGGTTATAGTAATCAAAACATCATGGTACTGGCATAAAAACAGGCACATAGATCAATGGAATAGAATAGTCCAGAAATAAACGCATGCTTAAATATCAACCTATGACAAAGGAGACAAGAATATATAATGTGGTAAAGACAGTCTCTTCAATAAATAGTGTTGGGAAAAGCAGACAGACACTGCAAAAGAATAAAAGTGGATCACTTTTCTACACATATACAAGAATAAAATTAAAATGGATTAAAGACTTAAACATAATACATGAAACTATAAAACTCCTAGAAGAAAATATAGGCAGTAAATTCTGTGACATTACTCTTAGTAATATTTTTCTAAATATATCTCCCTGGGCAAAGAAAACAAAAAACAAATGTGACTCCATCGAACTAAAATATTTGTGCACAGCCAAGGAAACCATCAACAAAACAAAAAGACAACCTATTGAACAAGAAGCTATTCACCAGTGATACATCTGATAAGGGGTTAATATCCAAAATACAGAAGGACTCATACAATTTAACACCAAAAAAAAAAAAGAAAACTGGGGCCGGCCGAATGGCTCAGTTGGTTAAGAGCTCAAGCTCATCGGTTCTATTCCCACATGTGCCAGTGAGCTGCACCTGAGCTGAGCTGCCTGAGCTGAGCTGCCAACAGGTGGCAGGATGGCTCAGCCGGTGAGAGCACATGCTCCTAACAGCAAGGTTGCCAGTTCGACACTCGCAGCATGGAATGATGGGCTATGCCCACCTGCAACTAAGATTGAACAGGTCACCTTGAGCTGAGTAGCCGTGAGCTGCTGACGGGCGGCCGGATGGCTACTGGACGTGGAGCTGAGCTAGCTGCACCCTCCACAACTAAGACAGAAGAACAACAACTTGGCTGTTCCCCTTCCCCAATTCCCCAACACTATTTCCCTCTCCCAATTCCCCAATAAAATCTTAAACAAACAAACAAACAAACAAAAATCTGATTTAAAAATGAGCAGATGACCTGAATAGACCTTTCTCCAAAAAAGACATACAGTTGGCCAACAGACATATGAAAAGATGCCCAACATCACTCATCATCAGGGAAATGCAAATTAAAACCACAATGAGACATGACCTCTGACCTGTCAGAATGACTGTCATCAATAAATCAATAAGTGTTGGTAAGGATTCGGAGGAAAGGGAACCCTCAGGCGCTGTTGGTGGGATTGTAAATTGGTGTGGCTAGTATTGAGGTTCCTCAAAAAATTAAAAATAGAACTACCTTATGACTCAGCAATGCCACTTTTGGGTATTTTTCTAAAGAAATCCAAAACACTAATACAAAAAGATACATGCACCCTATGTTTATTGCAGCACTGTTTACAATAACCAAGATATGGAAGCAAGCGAAGTGTCCATCAATAATAGACAACTGAATAAAGAAGTGGTACATACATACAATGGAATATTACTCAGCCATAAAAAAGAATGAAATCTTGCCATTTGCAACAACATGGTTGAATCTAGAGGGTATTATGCTAAGTGAAATAAGTCAAAGAGAGACACATCCTCTATGATCTCCTATACACATGGAATCTAAAAACCAAACCTAAACAACAATGAAAACCAAGCTTAGAGAGACAGAGAATAGTTAGTGATCGCCAGAGGCAGGGGGTGAAAGGTGGATAAAATGTTTGAAGGGTTTCAAAAGGTACAAAATTCCTATTATAAAAGAAATAAGTCATGGAGATGTAATGTACAGCATGGCAGCTATAATTAATAATTTGTTACATATTTGAAAGTTGCTAAGAATAGATCTTAAAAGTTCTCATCATAAGAAAAAAAAATTTGTAACTGTGTATAGTGACCAATATTAACTAGATTTGTGGGGATTATTTCCAATAGCTACAAACATTGAATCAATATTTTACAACTGCAACTAATATGTCAACTATATCTCAAAAAAATCTAATGGGAAAAGTCATATTTAAAATTTAAGGGAGAAATTCATAATTATTTACATAGATGCTGAAAAAGCCTTTGATAAAATTCAACACCCATTGAAGATACAACTATGCAAGGAAATACGAATAGAGGTTTTTTTTAAAAAAAACGTCAAATATGGGGGCCGCCGAGTGGCGCATTGGTAAGAGCTGGCTTGAGATGCCAGCGGCCCCGGTTTGGATCCCACATTTGAGGGTCAGTAACACTGCCCTCTACAGCTAAGATAATGAACAACAGCTCCACCTGGAGCTGAGCTTCTGTGAGTCCCCAGGACGGCATAGCTGCAGCCCCTGCTGCAGTGGGCTGCCATAGGCTACAGTGAGTGGCCCGCAGCCAGTGTGAGCTGCCAAGAGCCGCTGTGAGCGGCCGTCCAGAGGCCGGCAACCAATCTGCCTCACCTGGGAAGAGCACAATAACGATACCAACATGGGCCAGTGAAGCAATGTCCTCCACAACTAGACTGAAGAACAAAGGACAGCAACTTGTCTGTTCCCCTTCCCCAGTTCCCCAACCCTGTTCCCTCTTCCAATTCCTCCCCCCAAAAAATAAACCATCAAATATGTAAGAATAAATAAAAATATATATTTCATTTTATATAAAATCTTATTCCTCCAGACACCAAGGCAAAGATGTCCACTATTTCCATTACTATTCAACATTGTATAAATAGAAGTATTAAACAATGCGATTAGAAAAATCTAAGGCATAAAAAAGGATAAAGGCATAAAAATTATCTATTTGCAGATGACTTGAGTGTACCTGGAAAACTTAAGAGAATAGTAAAACTAACTCAATAAAGAATTAGGTAACTAGTAGGATGTAAATCAAATATAGTAAAATCAATAGCTTTTATAAAGTCTCCGTTAGGCAAGCAGAATCACTGAATTTTATTAAATAAGGAATAAGACCTCGCACAATGGGAGAGTAGGAGGGTCCGAGCAGTCATTAACCAGCCTCCCTGGAGCCCTGATGTGATTTGCAGAGGAACCTGGAAAGTCCGGCATGTCCAGAGGCCAGGGCGAGAGCACAGAGGGTAATGTGAACACCTAAGAAAGCTGTGCCTGGTGTGGGTAGGTTTAGGGCAGCAGAGCTGGCAGTAAGGACGACAAGCTAGAAGCAGAGAAGAGCAAGGATAAATGGAACCCCTCAACACCGCTGCATTTTCCCCACATCTAACCACGATTGTCACACAATAATGGCTGTTACTTCCCTTCCATGTTCTAAATTTCTTGCAAATTCCCATGCCATCTCTATTATGGGACCACAGAAGGAAAGGGATCCAGGAAACATAGTTCCAGCTTAACCAAACTGACGCAATTTACACCACACAGCGCCATACTTCCAGGAATAGGTGTGGGTGGCCTGTAGGGAGCTGGTCATGTGTTTTTTGATTTGGGTGCTGAGCTCATGGCTATGTTTACTTTGAAATGAGTCACTAGGGCCGGCCGAGAGTGGCGCAGTGGTGAAGCGCTGGCTTGGGTAGCCAGCAGCCCCAGTTCAGGTCCCGCATATGAGGTCCAGTGACACTGCCCTCAAAAAAAAAAAAAAGGATTCACTGGCCTCTCCACTTAGGATTTGAGCCCTTTTCCCTGAGTATTTAAACTTCCACTAAACAGTCATGTTAAAAAGAAACAAAGTTACAATCATTAAAATAATTTGGTACTGGCTCAAAAATAGACAAACAGATTTATTGGAACAAAACAAAAATCCAGACATAGTCACCATTAGAATTTGATATGTGAATAAAGAATTAAAACCCTTTCTTTTTTTCCTGGAGGAAAAGACCTTGGATTGACTTTCTCCCAGCATTCTCTGCCTGGAAACATGATAGGTTCGAAGGTCAGCTGTGTTACCAGGCAGTGTTGCCTACTGTGAAAATGACTACTGATGAGGACCTTGCGCCTAGACTGGGAGGACTATCAGTGGACACTAACGATGGCGGGAAGCAGGGCTTTGAGACTCCTCTGTGCCGGATAAGCTCTCATAGACTCCTGTGACCTTCCTTGCAGGGGCCTGGAAGTGATCAGTTCATGAGCTCTTACAGGCGATACTGCTTCTTATGATGGTCTTGGTTCCTGTGTGGTCTTGTTCCCTTATACCTGCCCTGTCGCTTGGAGACCAAAAGCCAAGTCCCGGACTGTTGTAAGACCCTGGTGCTGCTCTGGTGACATACTGTGATTCCTGTCCTTTATCCTTCAGCAGAAGGAAGCGAGACTACCGCCAGGTGTGGCCTGTTAGTCTCGTGAGTGTCCCACTGAACCTCAGCTCCCTGTGCTGGGGCCTGGGCACTGCAGACGGCATCTCAGAACAGTGGTGAAAGATTGCTCACTAAAGTCCATTGAGACAATAAGCTAGTTAGTTGTAATACTCAATATATATTATACTGATAACAAAAGATTAATACAAGCCATGTCTATACATTTTTTTTTGCATCCCCAGTATTTAAGGGGAAAAAACACCACTTCCAGTTATACATCAAAAGGAATTGAAAAGAGAGACTTGAACAGATATTTGTACCCCAGTGTTCATAGCATTAGTCACAGTAGCCAAAAGGTAGAAACAACCCAATTGTCTGTTGATGGATGAATGGATAAACAAAATGTGGTATATACATAGAATGGAATATTATTCAGCCTTAAAAAGGAAATTCTCTTGGGCCGGCCGAGTGGCGCAGTGGTTAAGCGCTGGCTTGGGAAGCCAGCGGCCCCGGTTTGGGTCCCACATATGAGGGTCAGTGACACTGCCCTCAACAAAAAAAAAAAAAAAAAAAAAGGAAATTCTCACACATGCTACAACATGGATGAATCTTGAAGACATTATGCTATATGAACTAAGCCATACACAGAAGGACAAATACTGTATGACCCCACTTCTATGAGCAGGCAAATTCATACAGAAAGTAGAATGTTGGTTGCCGGACCTAAGGGCAGAAAGAATAGAGAGTTAGTGTCTAAAGAGCACAGAGTTTCAGCTGGGGAAGATGAAAAGTTCTGGAGATGATAGTGGTGATGGTTGCACAATAATGTGAACATACTTCATGCCACAGAATTGTACACTTAAAAATGGCTAAAATGGTAACTTTTGTGCTATGTATTTTGTCACAATTTTTAAAAAGGGGGGAACAACACCATAAAAATACTAGATTATATGAGTGTAAACATTTGTCATCTTGTGGAAAAAGAGACATTTCTAAGTATGACACCAAATGCAGAAAATCTAAAGGGGAAAAAATAAAGACTAGAAACAGCCTGTTTTATGGACAAAATTAACAAGCACACAGCAAACCCGAGTTTCCTCCTCTCCTCTGTTCTGTCTTGCACCTGTGGCCTATGGTGAGAGACAAACCCAGGCCCCTCTGGACCATCAGGACCGACCTGCATGGAGCCTGGACCACTTCAGTCTCAATCACGCAAGAAACATAAGGCCTTGCTGTAGGATGAGCAACCATGAGCAAATACCACAGGTTTCTTTCCCTAAAATCTTCCTGAAGATCTTCCTAAAATTGTGCAATAACAAGACTTGGGGGCTTGCAAAGCCTCCAGTAGCATCTGGGCTGCTCCTCACCCACGGGGAAGACACTGTCCCTTTCTATTCCCAAGAGAGGTTCTCGTGCTGCCCAGTTACTCGAGTCAAGTTGGTAAAACGGCGGTGATTTCAGGACCGTCTCTGACATACGCCTAAAATTCCCATTGAACTCAAAACATGTCCTTCATTCTCAGAAGATGATGTACCGGGGGAAAATCTTTGTGAATTCAATGTTTATTAAAATTGATACGTTTCAGATACTTCTCTGAAATGCAAGAGAAATGACAACTGTCAAGTGACAGATTTCTTCCCTCATTTCTTCTAGGAGAGCCACCACCTCAGGGACTTGTCTCTCATGCTCTTTCAAAGCCTTTCAATGTCATTGAATTATTATCTACAGTAGCACCACCGACTTAGTTCATTTCCTACCCACACAGTGGCTGAAGACAGCTGGGTCTCCAGAGAGCTGTCTTCTTTTCTCCACCATGAGCCCCTGGTAACTCCTATTTCTAACACACGGTTCCCGTTGGGCAATCCCAAACATCCTGACCTCCGGACACAGTGAACTGAGCAATCTAAGTCCATTCATTCAGTGATCTGTAATTCATACACAGCCTCCACCTCTTGGGGACTATTGGAAATGCATAAGGAATTTAAAATTCAGATATAATGCCATTAATTAAGAATTCCTTAATATGGCCCCTCTAATCTATATAGTCCAATATGGCAGCCAACATGGCAATTTTAATTTAAATGATTTAAAAGTCATTTCCTCAGTCTCACTAGCCTGAGGCTCCATAGCCACACAGCTAGTGCCCACCCAATTAGACATCACCCACATTTACATAATCACAGAAAGTTCTATTGGACAGTACTGTTTTAAGTCCTTTAAATCATTGATCTGTGACCATACTCTTCCCAACCTTCACTAAGTATCTGTGTTTCTATAGCTCTGTTATTCCCAGGTGGAGACAGCACACCTGTTCCTAGCCGTCAACTTCCATATTAACCTTGTTTCCATTTCTAGGTTAGGTGCCAGGGAGTGCCAAGCACTCACCCCTCCCAGGAGTCCTGGGAAACACTGATGGCTGTGTTATATAATACAAAGGTTACATAGGCTTGTGCGTGTGTTACCTTCTTCAACCTGTTGCCAGCAGTAGTGGGTTCAAGGAGCTGGCTGCAACCAGCTCAGCTACAGAGATGAGCCCAGGATCTCTGGACAACCATGTAGCATGTCGACTTCTCTTATCCCGACAACGTGCTCTAAAAATTTATAGGCTCATCACAGGGTATTCCACCTATAAGTAACTTTCTGTTTTGAAGCCACAGAGACCTTACAAGTATTAACTCATAGAATGACTAATCAAACATAATTACTTGCGACCAGCAACTGGAGGCATGGCTGTCCCTGTGACACAGCTTTGCACCACCCCTCCAATCTAGAAAAAGGCCTGATGTGGCTTTATGGCCTGGAGTCAAGTGGAGATTGAGGTGAATGCTGAGCAGAGTCTGCGTGCATCACACTTCCTGACAGCTCCTCAGCACCTGTGCGCCTTTCCAGTACCAAGGCAGGTGCCTCTGGAGAGGCAGGTCGAGTCTGCCACCGATAGTAAGAATCCTGCCAAAGGAGACGCTGGGATCTCAAACAGGAGCTTCCTTCACAGGCAAGGTTTCTGATTTCTACTGCCTGATACTCTACGCAGGTGTTAACATCTCATCCCACACCTTTCAAGGCCACTTCTGCCTCAACTGCTTCAAGGTACTGTACTAGCTGAGAAGAGCTACCCTTTGTTTTCTCTGATTCTAGCTCCAGCTTTTCCTCCTTCCATCAGAATCAACAAGAATCTCAAGGGGTTTTTTTGTTTTGTTTTTTGCCTCTTGAGTTGCCTGAAGTTGGCCTGAAGCACTTACTTGACTCCTCCTTGCCTTTAAAATCATCTCTATTGCCTTTAAAAACAGATTTAATAAGTTCTTGACTCATCCTAGAGAAGATTTCTGGCTTCCCAATGAGACTGGAATCGTGTATAAGGCAAAACAAAAAGCTTGCTACAAAGCCCTTAAGCATCAAGCACGCAAGCCATGGTTTTAATCCTTACAACATCTCAAAGGAGGGCCTTGTAAATGCTTCAAAATCCAGCTCTGCCTCAGTTTCTGAGGAGACCAGCCATATTTCTAGAGATGCCTCTTCCCTCCTTCAGCACCCACTTTCTGTTTCCAGAACCTGTTAGCTTTCTACCCAGGCTATTTCAGTGGTCCTAACATTTGTTCCCTACTTTCTGTCAGTCCAGATGGAGATGGGGCAGCTCTACCTTCTACTGGGATCTTCCTAAGATCTTCCAGGATCTTCCTGACTTTCCTAAAAACAACCCAGCTTTCTTTTGAGGTTTCATGTTGGCCAGAAAAGGGGGAGAAGAGGAAGGAGATTGACAAATTGACAAATTTGATTATGCCAAAATTCAAAATGTGAGTTTTACAAAAAGAGACCATAAAGTAAAAAAATTGACAAAGACTTCATTCCAGATTAAATCAAGAATGCCTACAGTTCAATAAGAAAAATAGGACCCACTTTAAAAAAAAAAAATGGGTCAAGGGTATGACAAAAGCAATTCAGAGAAGAAAAATATCCAAAAGTTTTATAAACATGAGAAGATAGATTGCAACCTTACTAGTATGTAAATATTGGGTTGTCGGAAAAGTCATGACCTATTTTTCTCTGTTTTTCATTGCAAAAATGCGTGTGACTTCTCCGAAAACCCAATACAACAACCATTTTCCACCTGTCAATTGGGGGAAAAGAATAATCAGGTTTGAAGTGGGCATGGGAAGCAGGTATGCTCACACAATTGGTACAGCCGCAAGAGGGCTACTTGGCAGTGTGTATGAAAAAGCCAGTACCCTACAGCCCACTAATTCTGACTACACACAGAGGCCTGCACAATTCTTTTTCCCCTGTTAGGGCTAAATCAGTTCCTGCAATTTCTATGCATTCTTGGAGGAAAACTTGAGTTCTTTCTGCATGAATCATATGCAAGACGAACAGACCTTTATGTTGTTAATATTGACTGACAGAACTTCAGTGTGTCAATAAGGTAACCCGTCTCTTTTCTCAAGCTTACCGGAGACCCTCTAGAAAGTGGGGAAGGGAAGAGAAAAGAGATTAAGGAGAAGTAAAGAAAACCCATCCCTGTCACTTAACACTGCTTAAGGTATAGGGATATTTTTAGGCTTTGATAGTCTCCTGGAAATACAGTTAATGTGAATTGTTTCTCACTCACCCCAAAGCTGGTTCTGTGTCTGGAGAATGAGTCGAAGGTACTGTTTTCTAACCTTTTTCAGGGTTAGGCACACAGCTAAAACGGCACACCAGCGGTGCTAGGATTTGCTGGCCTCCCCAAGGCCTGATGAGGTGATTAGACTGCTCCCAGCTGGAAGCCTTCCCCGTCTGGGAAATTCTGTGCGTTGTCATGCTCCCTCTAGTGCTCAGAGGCACTACCTTTCTCTTGCTTGAGTCAGATGAGAGGAGTATCAGTCATGGAGATATAGTATCATGCCTCACCCACAGTGCAAACTTAAAGGAGAATCTCTGTCCAAACAAGACAGAACTAATACGGGAAAGCAAGAGATTAGAAAAATACTTCAGCTGTCTATATGTACGTAGGTATCCTTAAATAAGAAACCCTCATTTTGCTGCATTCAAACCCCTCTGAAACTAGTATAGAACCTGAAATTAGAATCTTCAACACTAACTTGAGAATTTAAGAAGTGTCCTTAGAATTGGCTCTATCAGGATTGATGTTTACGCAGCTGTGGGTCGCTGAATCAGGTATCTGGCTTTCTCTTTCCGCTCTTCACTTGCTTCAACTCTCTTTTCTGAATATAAACACCTGTCTTTACTAAAATGCCAAGTGGTCCTGCTAATTGTCATTCTAATTTTAGCTCGCTTACCTTGAGTCACCCAACAGGGTAACTTTTGGGTATGATCTTCAGGGTCTTCAGGGGGGCGATTAGACACTTTTCGTGCATGATGTGGCCAAGGCCGAAAAATGGGCAAAAAACACACATTAGGGTCCAGCTGTCCTTTCAATGCTGATGGAGATCAATGCAAAGGGCCAGAGCTTTAGATATATGATTGCTCAAACGCGGAGGATTTTCCAAACAGAATTTCTTCTAGCCAAATAAAAAATGGGTGACACCTGCCTTGCATTGGAAGCTGCTGGTGTTCTGCTCACATAAGCCCTGAGGGGCAGCACGTGGGGCCCACATTTGTTACCCTTTTCTGAGTCCCATTTCTTACTCTTTTGCTTGTTTGAAAAAACATCACAAACAAAAGTGGTCACTACCTTTCTCCTCCTTCCTTAGTCTGATAAGAGGAGCCCCTGAAATGAAGATGCAATTATCATGCCTTGCCCAATTACTCCAAATAAAAACATTAATCCCTCCCAAAATGAAGTGTAATTTTTTGAAAAATGTTAAAAGCTGGTATCACTGTACTTGGTGAAGTACAATTCTAAATTTATAGAAATGTACTGCCATCTACTGCATATAAAAAATTCATGGCAGGAGTTTGTTCTTCTGCTGAAATTACTGATGATCAAGCAAACACCTTGAAGTATAAATGAATTTATAAAGTATGGTAACTGCCACAAGGAACTTGTAATTTAGACTGTTCTGTAGCCTTTCATTTTCTCATCTCTTCAATGTTCCATTTTCTTTTTTAAATTCTATTTTCTGCAACCCTTTCGTTAATTTTGGCAGTTACATTTTTAATTTTGTAAAGCTCTTATTTCAATATTCTTTTTTCTAGCATTCTTCTCTTCATGTATACAGTATCTTCCCATCTGGGGATACTAATTACATTTTATTTTTCTACTTCCTGCGTTAGATCTGCTCCCTGTGAGGTCCCCACCCCCACCCATGTGCTTCTATGGATCTCATTTCAGGGGCTTTCCTCAAGCCTGCTTGGCTCCTCCTCACAGTTAGTCACCAAAGCACCTTTTGTACCCTCAACACTTGCTTCCTGGGGAACCCAACCGGAATGCTAGTGTATGTATGAGAGAATGTGCTCGAAAGATAGTTATCTTAGAGACTCAAACGAAGACTTCACTTGTGCCCTTCCTTCTTGTGAAAATAGCTAAACAGCACCAATGCTAAATGAAAAAGGTGGAATTGTAGGGGATCAGTTACGACTTTTTTTTTTTTTTTTGGTGCAAATAACAGAAAAACTCAAGCTAGTATAAACTTTAAAGTGGAACTTATTATAGAATCAGGAATCTCTTATACGAAGAACTCAAGGTTAAGAATGCAGCCTTAAGATGGATGGGAGTGGAAAACTGGAAAATCTCTGGGAACCCAAGAAGTGCTCTCTCCATCTCATCTCTGCTTCTCAATGTATAGGCTTTATTTTTCTTTCTTAACAGAATGGATTAACTGCTAGTTGGCTCACAGGGAAAGCAGAAAATGGCCTCATAGCTCTTAAGCTCCAGCCCCATAAAAAGGCTCTGTCCTAATTCTAAATGTCCTAGAAAAGGAGGGAGAACACTCTTGATTGGCCCAGAGTGTTTCCTGAGCAGACTCCCTGCTGAATCAACAGTGACCAGTAAAAAAGAACCTCACTGTATAAAGTGACTTTCAGTATCCCATCCATGGCTGGTGTGAGGACGATAGGTAAGGAAAGGAATAGAAGCTTTTTAAAAGACACCCCAAAAGATGTTTTCTACAAGAGCCTTTAATAGGCTGAAGGGCTGAAAGTCTCCTTTATCTTTCTAAAATAAACTTATGTACAATTTTGTGTTGTTACTCTGAACTGGAGCAAGTATGTTCCTCTGAAGGGACATCTCTGGGTAAGGAGTAGCTTGCTAGGGATCTTGAACATGCTGTTTAATCTCATATATAAGATGAAGAGAACACCCATAATAACACCTACCTTGCAGGTGATTCTCTGAGAGTTGGAGCTAATGTATCTGTACAATGTATCTGTACAGTAATATCTGCCAGCGCTGTACTTAGTAGCATGTACATAGTAGCATGTACATAGTAGTATATGTACATAGTAGCATGGTAAACACTTAACAAATGGTGGCTATGATTTTAAATGCTAAACAAATTCATGCAATATCAACTTTTTTTCTTAAAAGACTGCTAGAGAGATTTAGTTTCCTTCAAGGCTGTTCAGCAGATACTGGAGTCACAGTCCCATGAATTTAACTGAAGAAAGAAACTCTGACTCAGAATATTCAATTCCACAGGATTCTAAGACACAAATGTCACTTATTACTCTGTCACAGTTAGCTTTATAATTGCCTGCAAATGGCATGATATAAAATATATAAAAGCATGTGAAACAATTCACTTTCATTATAAAAATAAAATTTATTTAAATTATATCTATACATATATATATAAACACAAATACATAAAGAGGAAACAATACATTTACTTATAACATACAAATTCTGCTTCTCAATTACAAAATTATGTATACAATGTAAATGGTGGTAAGAATTCCTAAAAAGTCCCCATTGTATTTATTTTTCATCCTATGTCTTATACCTACTTCCCTCCCACAATTGGACTGGGTTTTACAATCCATATGTACATATAGCATTCATTTTTCTCCTGAAAAGAAACTCTAAAATGCTCTTATTAAACCAATAGTATATTAACAAGTATTGTTATTTTAGATTCAAGAACATACAATTTTGGAGATAAGTAAAAGGATTTTATCTAATTTTTTTTTTAATCAGCAATACTGCATTCCACATATACAATTCCCCCATTCTTACTATATTCTTAGTGATCTGGAAATGGAATCCACATCATGTTATTGAACATGGTCTTTTCTTTCTTTTTTTATTATTTTTGTCAGAAACCATTAACAAACACTGATAATGCATTTTTTAATTTGCCTCGGAGCAAGATATTTTGAATTAAGTCCAGCTTCCCAGGTCATAGTCTATTTGGCTACGATACATACAGATGAAAAGTAAAAAAAATAATTCAATTATTTGTCTTCCTACCATATAACCATTTTAAATAATTTTGTTAGGAGATAAGTGAATTACATAATTGTGTTAACATTAGAAAGAGTCCCAGTTTGTCTTTACTTCAATAAGCAATCTCTTTTTCTATGTATTTGAAAAACTATCCATGCAAAAGTAACAGGTCACTAAGAAATCAATGACTGACAACAATGATGGATGTAGAAATGCAGCAAGTATTTCTTATAAACAAGTATATACTCGAGTTCTGTATTTAAGGAATTGTATTGAGAGGTCACATATATCTTACTACTGTATTCCTAGCACCTATCACAGTGCCTGGTACATAGTAGGTGTTTAACATATAGTATCAAATGCAAAGGTGAATAAATGGTATGAGTAAAAAATTAGTATATTTGACTCCAAGCTAACTCAAAGGTTATTATTCATTTAAGCTTTGGGGACAATTTTACTAAAAAATGCTAAAGGAAAATGACAGAACAATATACAAATTCTTACAGGAATGATAATTTTTGCAAATCTACCAAAAGTTCATTATCACATATCAAATATGAAATACACAGTTAGATAATTCTGAAATTATCATTTCCATTTTGGGGTTAATAAGCCCTGAGACAGAAAACACTGGTCCACGCACAACAGCTACCCCATGCTCCCTTCTCGGCTGAGGTGCCTTATATAGAACAATAGGTATACAAAAGCTTTTGCACCATTGCAATATTCCCGCTGCTCTGATAAATGAGAGATAAGTTGTAGGCAATATCTCTTCGTAAGTCTATCTGATCAACTTCTATTCCCTAGAGGGGAAAAAACATAAATAAGTTATATTTCAAACTGACAACCAGGAAAATTTTATGGTAAATAAACAGTTTAAATCATAAGTGTAAGTGTTCAAGTTATTAAAATTCATAATATACTAAAAAAATTATACAATTATGCATCTACCTTTATTCTAAATTTTTATCAGATTATGCTGATTCAGTTAATCATTATAGCAACTGTCATCCATCAAATGTTTAAAAAGATCTAACCAATAAGTTAGGGAAAAAGTCTCACCCACATGCCACAGCAGAATAAACTCCAGATGAATTAAGGATTTAAGGATAAAAAATGAAATCATAAAAGAAAACATATAGTTGGGGAATATAACATAATCTTGGATAGGAAAGGCCCTTCTAAGTATAATTGTAAAAACTAGAAATTATAAAAGGAAAGATTAATAGCTATGACTTCATAAAAAATGTAAAAAAAATAAGTAAATTACAACACAAATGACTAAATGGATGGGAGAAAAATCCCTGTACTATATAACAGAAAGGCATTTACAGAATATGTCTAGGAGAGCATATACCAAATTGATTATGATTACCTTAGGGGTGTTATTACCTTTCTTCCTACTTAATTAACAAAGCAATGAACTCAATGGAGTAGATTAAATCTGTGTTTCTAATCTTCCCCAATATAAAATTTGTGGGTTAACAGAAAAAACATCTGCAACAATGAAAAATGATACCTATAAAGCTTAAGGAGCAATACGTAAAAGTATTTATGCAATAACACCAAAGTGTATGTAACTTTAAAAGTATATATTCATTTGCTTAACAACTTAAGTTAAACAAGGGTACTAGAAAACAATTGTGAGGGAATGTGGGGATTATGAGTGTAACCTTAAAAAATTAACAATGAAAACATATACTTCCCTTCGGATATTAAAATAAACTCTAACCCATACTACATTATCTTAAAACAAACTAAACTACATTAATACTGGCCTTTCATCTTTAGAAAAGAATATGTTAATTGTACTTGCACTTGTAAGTGAAATGACTATATCACTCAACACTAAGGTTTCATGTCTACCAGCTCATGCCTATAAACTACAGGGTCAGATAATTAGAATGGTCATAACCACAAGTCATGTGTGTTCACACGGTTGCTAATCTAGTCATAAAGCCAGGGTGTCAAAGATTGACCTGTTGCTGAACATCATTACATGAATACCTTCAATAAGAGAAAATGCATTTTAATATATAAGCTAAAATTATTTCCCTTCTGGACCACAACACCAAGCTAACTACACTATCTACGAGTATATATGAAATGAAGTGACTTATCAATTTTCAAAGTAATCCATACAATACCTCTACCACAAATGGAGGGAGCTCCAGGGCCTTCTGATAGTAATGGATTGCGAGGTGAGTCAGCCCCAGTTGGTGAAGGCCACGGCCCAAATTGTAGAATGATTCCTGGCAAGGCCCACGTAGTGTGAGGTATCGATTAAGAAAGGAAAAGCCCTACCAAAAAGAAAAAGATAACCAATTCAATACTTCACTCACTTAACAAATATGAACCACGTTGCCAGGTGCTGGGAATACAAATATTAAAAAAAGACACAGTCCCATCCAGAAAGAACGTATGTCTATACTGTAGTGTCATATCACAGTATAGTCAAGAGCTCTTCTGAAGGTGTCAAGGAAAGGTAGTTTTTCTTAAGCTAAGGACAGACATATTCACAGAAAACAAAGCCAAATATTACAACTAGCTGTCAAAAATCTATAATCTATGAGAACACAGGATATATTTTTTTATGGTTTCAAGTTGGCTTTTGTGGCATTAGAGGACAGTAAACTTTTTGGTTTGAAACACATGTCTGAAAGCTTGAGCAGAATGTAAATCTGAGCCCTTAGGATGTTAATTTAGAAAGGTTTATCCTCAGGAGCAAACTCACTTGAATATACCTAACCTTTCTGGGTAAATGGTACTTAACCTCTTAACCCAAAACACTTTATTTTTTCCCCCTGAAAGCTTCTGACTCAAAGGCTTTATGAAAAAAACAATTATTTCAGAGCACAACTATAATAATGCAGGCTCCCTGTGTGTCACAGCTCCTCTGCCTCTTTCCTTACTCACGTTCCCTTTTAATGCAGCTGCAACTTTCATCATGCACAGAAAGTTACATACTGCAAAGGTGCAAGTGTCCTAGGAAATAATTAAATAAATATATTACTGAGAATTAAAAGTAAATCCACTAATGTGTAAGTATAGAATTTAAAAAGCAATTATTCCCTAGTGATCCGCTATACAATAAATGGCCACAACTATTCCTTCATAAGTAAATAAACAATAAAAATGAATGAATTCTTTAGAATTCATGCATTTTAGGGGCAAAAATAGTTATGTTCAATAAACAAATCATATTTCTGCATAATAAAGGAACCCATTTGTGTATGTGAATATGACTTCTACTCCACTGAAAAACATGGTTCTGTTAAGTAATAGAAGACAAACTATTAATCTCAGAGAAATAGCAAATCTTCATATTTTATTTATTTATTATTTATTTATTTATTTATAGCGGAGCCATCCTGCCACTTGTTGGCAGCTCAGCGGCAGCTCAGCTCAGGCTGGGCATCGAACTGCTGTTGCTCAGAGCTCAGCTCGCACTCTTGAGCAAGCTCTTAACCAACTGAGCCACTTGGCTGGCCCTGCAAATCTTCATATTTTAAAATGACAAATTTAAAGATAAAAATCTGAGAAGGAGGGAACAGTAATACCAGATGAACTGCTGCAACTCAAATGAACTTGTACATCTTCTGATACAATAAAAGGAGTTACCTGCTGCATTTTAAGAGAATTTTAACAAGTTTAGGAGGATAATCTCCCTGACAATTGAAGGACTACTCAAATATTCAGTGATTAAAAAACTTGGTAATGTAGGCATCTACTTTATGTCTTAGACTGAATCATCAAATATAAAACTATAAAAAAAATGACAAAAACCTTTAAATGGAAAAGAGAAAGGAGTTCTTTTTACATTAACTATGTTACATTTCAAGCATTTTTATAACATCACTCACTAAAGGATTCAAGTATGCACTGTTTATATAAAATTAAAGGTAGAAGTAAAGAAACATGAAAGATTTTACTGTTATAGTACGATATAAAGTTAGGAAAGATAGTAAAACATGAAATTAGTTTTTTTAATTAGTGCAAAGGAAAGCTATAGTCCTGCAGTATGAAGAAATACTGGGTTGTTGGAAGAGTCATGATACATTTTTGCAATGAAAAACATAGGAAAATACATCATGACTTTTCCAACAATCGATTCATAAGAAATTAAAACAATTTAAGAATCATGCTATTTACAACAAAACTTGCTTTTTAAAAAGCTTTCTCAATGGAAAAAGTTTAACATACACAAAAGAACACTAGTACAACAAATTCCCATTTACCCATCACCTCTTGTTTCAGCTCTAGCCCCAACCATTTAAAACCTACTATCTATGGAGGCCGGCCGAGTGGCGCGGTGGTTAAGCGCTGGTTTGGGAAGCCAGCAGCCCCGGTTTGGGTCCCACATATGAGGGCCAGTGACACTGCCCTCAAAAAAAAACAAAAAAAAACAACCTACTATCTATGAAGGTGATTTGAAATTTAGCTTTCAAATTACTTTGAAGTATAGTAAGTCCTCAATGTCATTGATGGGTTCTGCAACTTTAAGGAAAATGACATATAACAAACCAATTTTACCATAAGCTAATTGATATAAACATGAATTATGTTCCTGCAGCATCTCATCAGTGTTACAACAAAATGACACTGAATGAAATGACGTTATTCAATGACCTGCTATATATAAATTTTTGTCTTACCAGGCCTAAGTTATTCAATAAAATTTTCCTATGCATTTTTACCAGAATATAAGCTTTATGAGGGCAAGGAATTCTGCCTGTGTACTCACTCAATTCCACATCACCAGTAATGGTACAGTGGATGCTCAATACCTATTTGTTTAATTTGTAAACAATCCTACATTACTTAATACAGCCAAGTATCCATTAAGGAAGAAAAACAAGCTTAGAGGATGATGTGGACAAAATATTACAAGTAAATACCCAAGAAAAGGAAAAATTCAGGTTTGAGGTTGTTTTTTTTAATTTTTAGCTCAGCCATCCTGCCAACTGTTGGCAGCTCAGCAGCAGCTCAGCTCGGGTTGGGCATCGAACTTCTATTGCTCAGAGCTCAGCTCACACCCTTGAGCGAGCTCTTAACCAACTGAACCACTCGGCCGGCCCAAGTTTTTTTTTTTATTATAGAAATTTTCAAATATATAAAAGTAAAAACAACATTATAATGAACCCCAATACCCAGTTTTAACAAATATCACTTAATTTAGGCATTTTTTTAACTTTTTTAAAATTAAAAAATTTTTTTAAACAAACAAAAAAATCCTTTATTAAATTCTACTACCCCACTCAAGCCAACATTTTCTCTCCTTCTCTAACTACTTAAAAAAACATGTCTATACATGCATCAAACATATAAACATAAAAACTGCAATCATAGGGCCAGCCAAGTGGCGCGGTGGTTAAGCGCTGGCTTCGGCCCCGGTTCGGGTCCCACATATGAGGGCCAGTAACACTGCCCTCAAAAAAAAAAACAAAAAAAAACTGCAATCATAAAAACAAAAGTGTTGACGATACAGTGGTAAACAAGATCTCTGATCTCTTGAGTGTATGTTCTTTTAGAGGAGACAAACTATATAAAAAAGTAAACAAGAAAACAAAAAAGTAATTTCAAATTTTTATATAAGAACCATGAAAACTTTAAAAAGAGAAATTTATTGGTGATGATGTATGTAAACAGTCACACATTCACATATTCATATATTATTGTATGTATATATTATTATATTTTTTAAAACTAATTTAAAATAAATCAATCTTCAGGACCTAGAAGGCCGGAGGGCTTATAGGTTCCATCGTATAAGGAGGCCTGCACACAAGTCCCCCAGATTCCGCCTGAGTCTTCTTCCCTTACGATCTGGCTATGTTCCCTTTCTCCTGGCTGCACAGGCTTAGCCAGGGGTACTCCAGGTGTCGCATCTGTGTGTGCTGAACATAAAGATAGGTGTTGGGGATTCCCAACAAGTGTACTAAGCCGGTATTACTTTTGAAGCAGGTTAACAAATGTATGAAGTATATTCATTTTTAAAGAAAATCAAGAAATGAGAACTCCAAATGAATTACCTGAACAATAAGAGCATGTCTCTTTAATACATACTTCTGAGATGCCATGTGAATAAAGGTCAGGCCTATACAGAGGCTATAGAGAGGTTCATCAGGATGGGAGCGAAAGGCTTGTACATACTGGCCTGAAAAATGAACAGTGATGTCAGATGGTGTAACGGGAACATAGTTCCGTATTTCCTCAACAGTTATTCAAATATAGTTTAAGGCTAAACAAACATTACTGATATTTAACATATGCAAGGTATACATTCTAAAATACCAACCAGGTGCAAATTTGAATTTTAAAATAATGTATAACATACAAACAAAATTAGAAGGATTTACCCATGAATGTATCCTGACCATGAAGATGAAATATGAATAACTAAAAGTAATATTCTTTTAGGAACAGTGAGACATTTTCATATACAATAATACTTCCAAAATAAGCAATTTATCTATGGTGATCATAAATCTATCTTATGATCTTAAATCTATTTTAAAAACAATGGAGGGCTGTGTCTTTTGTTGAATTCTTTTGTAAAATTAATTGATCTGTGTTATAAATTCAAATGTAATGGATCATAGAAGTAAAAAAAAATAGTTTTGTTTTTCAGATTATGGGTGGGTATTTCCCCAAAAGGAGCAACTACTTTGTCTTTCCTCAGAAAAGCTAAATGTATGTAATAATAAAATAGGAATTTGGAGTTTTGTGAATTCCATGTATCAACATACATAATCATTTCATGTCAAACGCTTACCCATATGAAATAGGGGAATTTAAGCAAATTTTTCTTAAAAAGGAATGATCTATAATTTATCATATATAGATAAAAACTTCTATTCTAGAAGGAATTAAAATCTCTTTAACAGCATGGATGGTAGACTGGCATTTGGACTTCCTATTTTGACCTGTAAGTTTGTAAATATAAAAAAATAAGATAAATCTCCATTTTATATTTTCTTAATATAAATTAATAATTCCAAAAAGCACACGCAGTGGAGGAAAGTTTCAACATCTGATGTTCAGATGTTTCAATATCTGGCTGAACAATTCTAAAAATACCAGCCATACACAAAGAAATATGAAAGTATTAAAATAGCCAAATTACAGTTTATTCAAAAGAAGTGTACTTGGCAACACTAGCTTCTCGACAGCAGGAGACACATGCCTCATTTCAAGCTTAAACATTTGGTTAGGTATTTTTCCACTTGTTTGTTTGATTCCTTATTACAGAACTTATTATACATGATTAGTGAATTTTCCTTGAGTTTAATTAGAATTTGTAAGCACTATGAAAATAAATCTTGATATAAAGACTTTTCACCTAAAGGAATGAACTATCAGCAAATCTTAAATCCTTTGTTGTAGAGAAAATTAAAATTGGTAGCAAAGCATCCATAATTAATAAAAATTATTTTAAAAACAAACAAGCCTAAGTAAGGAGAATGGTTGACCTTTAAAATGAAATAGGAACTACTTTAGCCTTTTGAAACCAAAGTTTCATAAGAAAAATAATTACTATCATTATTGCTAACACAGCCACTTACTATATGTGCCAGGCATTGTTTTAAGTACTTTATATTAACTCACTTAATTTTCACAACATCTCCAGGATAGGTCCAATTATTATCTCCATTTCAGAGATAAAGCAACTGAGGCAGGGGGAGGTAGGATAACACACAGTGCTGCTGCTGCTGTTTGAGGCCAGGCATTTTCCGATCCAGAGGCCAGGCTCTTAAGCACCACAGTGTTCCTGCTTGACAAAGTCATGTGCCAGAACACTTACCAAGCGCATGTTTAAAACTCCCAGATACGAATGCATTATGTCCATTTAACACACACAGGGCATGATTCTCTGGGTTTTTCAGCATTAAACGGAGACAGAAGCGATGATGTCGTACATCTTGAGAGTGCATGGTAACTTGATTGAAAATGTTCCAGAGCTGGGGTCTATTGACATTTTCCATTACCATTATCCTAAAATTGCAGAAAGAGGGTGGGGGTAAAAAATAATATAAAAAGAAAACCTACTTGATGTCTAAGAATGAAACCCTTGGGCCGGCCGAGTGGCGCATTGGTTAAGAGCTGGTTTTGGGAAGCCAGCGGCCCCGGTTCGGATCCCACATCTGAGGGCCAGTGACACTGCCCTCAAAAAAAAAAAAAAGAATGAAACCCTTCAGCGCTGTCCTATCAACACTGAAATGCACCATCCCCCAGCAAGGAAGAACAGATTGTTTCTTCCTTTTTTAAGCAAAACTAATCACAGTGAAAGACTTTCCCCAGAAAATATTGCTTGCTTAGTATTTCTACATCTTGTTTCTGTTTTTTAACAAAACATTTAGACCAAAAAACAGAATCAAGTGGTTTAAATTTTACCTTTACTCCCTGCCCACTATAGCTACAATACAATGAACACTGAATAATGGTAATAATAATGTGTGCCAGGCACTGTTAAAAGGATTTATATATACTAATTCATTTAGCCCTCACAATAATCCTATGACAGTAGTATTATTGATGTCCATTTTATAAATGGGGAGACTGAGGCACAAAGGTTAAGAATATAAGAGTGCATGCTGGGCCGCCCGAGTGGCACATTGGTTAAGCGCTGGTTTTGGGATGCCAGCGGTCCCGGTTCGGATCCCACATGAGGGCCAGTGACACTGCCCTCTACAGCTAACAACAGCTCCACCTGGAGCTGGGCTGTGCGAGCCCCCGTGATGGTGTGGGCTGCAGCCCCTGCTGCAGTGGGCTGCCATGGGCTACAGTGAGTGGCCCGCAGCCAGCGTGAGCGGCTGGCAGCCAAGCATGAGCTGCCAATAGCCGCGGTGAGCGACATCCAGAGGCCAGCGACCGATCTGCCTCATCCGGGAAGAGCGCAATGACGATACCAACAGTGAAGCAACATCCTCCGCAACTAGACTGAAGAACAAAAAGACAGCAACTTGTCTGTTCCCCTTCCCCGATTCCCCAACGCTGTTCCCCTCCGCCAATTCCCCAATAAAATCTTTAAAAAATAAAAAAATAAAAAAATAAGAGTGCATGCTCTCATTTATTACCTCTGAGAATCACCAATGAACTGAATTAACCAGCAAGTAGCAGGAGAGCTAAAGTAAAACACTTTATTAATTCTTAAGCAAGAGACAAAGTACAAATAAATATACATACTCTATAAGAAAATCTAATTAAAGTAAGTTATTGGAAAATCACCTGATATAGTTGTATGCCTTTCTGAAATTTTTGTCCAGAATTGCAGCAGAGAGACCAAAGTATTCTAGTTCTTTGCGTTTTTGTCTGTCATCATAAAATGAATAATATTCCAATGAAGAATCCACAAGTAATTCAGCCTCCTGAAATCGGGAGAGGTCACATAAGGAGTATACGGCCTTCAACAGAAGGTTCCACCAGTCATCTTTTGTCAAGACGCTCGTGAGTACAGCAAATATTGCTAAAATGAGAACAATGAAAATCAGTTAGGATACTGTACTTCTAGAATTAGCAGTATTAGAAAGAAAAATTCACATGATTGATTTTAAGGTTAAACTTAATAACTATGGTCCTAATAACACTACTAACAATGATGAGATGTTTACACTCCTTCAACACCACCCTCTATGCTCTGCCTGCCTAACAACCTGCAATCCCAGGTGACTCTCACTGCTGGTCTGTTCTCTAAAAGGTCCAGCTACCTCATCTGTGTTTCTCAGTGAAAGCTGGGATATGTGGTCCTCGAGGCAGAACAAGTGTGCTCTCTATGACTGAGGTCAGACACGGATTCTGCAGATATGAGGCATTCAAATGTTTGCTCGGCAAAAGACTTCAAATTTGCACTTCGAGATTCACATTGTTCTTGTCCTTTTTTGAAAAAGATATTTTTGGGGAATTGGGGGAGGGGAACAGTGTTGGGGAATTGGGGAAGGGGCACAGACAAGTTGCTGTCTTTTTGTTCTTCAGTCTAGTTGCGGAGGGCATTGCTTCACTGGCCCATGTTGGTATCGTCATTGTACTCTTCCTGGATGAGGCAGATAGGTCTCCAGCCTCTGGATGGTCGCTCACCGCAGCTATTGGCAGCTCACGCTGACTGCCAGCCGCTCACGCTGGGCTGCCGGCCACTCACTGTGGCCTACGGCAGCCCACTGCAGCAGGGGCTGCAGCCTACACCGTCGCCGGGGCTCACACAGCCCAGCTCCAGGTGGAGCTGTTGTTAGCTGTAGAGGGCAGTGTCACCGGCCCTCATATGTGGGATCCGAACCGGGGCCGCTGGCTTCTCAAACCAGCTCTTAACCAGTGTGCCACTCAGCCGGCCCTGTTCTTGTCCTGTTTTATAACCTTAATTTTCTTTTCTCTGCCTAAATTTCTCTTTTCCTTCAAAAATCTTCTCTTTCTCATTTGTCTGTAAGAAATCTCCCTTTTATAGCCCTTGAGAAGTATCAAAAACCATAAAAATGTTTTAATCTTTGACCTAGAATTCTCCTTCTGGTAATCTTTTCTAAACAACTAGTATTATTTATAAAAGAAAATTACTGGAAGCAGCCATATATCAAAAAATAATGAGAGAATGATTAAATAAATTATGGCACTGCCATTCAATGGAATATTACGCATTCCTTAAGTATAACAGCTATCAAGAGACTAGAGCAACATGAGAAAATGTTAAGTGAATAAAATCAGAGAACAAACATGTCTGTGACATCAAAGATGCCTAGCTCATCCTGTCCTGGTATAATGTGATCCCCACCATGGTGAAATTAACTAACAAAGCAAAACAATAAACACATTATGAGCCTAAGAAAAATCAGCTATGGAGCTAAAATGAGGAAATATTGGAAAGAAAACAGACAGGATCAGATATAGAGATAACTATAACTTCAGGAAACACAGTCCAAATACAAGCTGCAGAGGCAGAGGCCGTTGGGATGACCTCAAGAGCAGTGAACTGGAGAGAGGGCAGGGCTCTGAGCTGGATTATGAGCAGCCACGCCTTCACTCCTTTCTCTCTTACCACACAACATCCTTATATCATGCTAATAGAGATTCAGCTCTTCTGCATTCTAAAACCCTGTCCATTGCACACTGCCATGCCTGTAGCAATGATTTAATAAATGTCTCTTAAATTAACAATGAAATAATTTTCTGCCACATTGATATTTCTAGTTTATAGCCTGGGTCTTTTCCAAAGTTCTCTAGTAATCTTACCTAAGTACACTTGATGCTTTTCCAGCTAAAAATAGATGGCTTTTAAAGTCAGATTACTTGAGACAGGATCAAAGCAACTTATTTTCAGAATTTCTATGACTATTGCTACATACTCAAAAATGAATTTAAGGTACGGCCGAGTGGCGCATTGGTTAAGAGTTGTGTTGGGAGAGCCAGCTTTGAGCAGCAGGACCACGATTCGGATCCCGCATGAGGGCCAGTGACTCTGTGCCCTCTACAGCTAAGATGGTAAACAACAGCTCCACCTGGAGCTGGGCTGCCGTGAGTCCCGGCGACGGCTAGGCTGCAGCCCCTGCTGCAATGGGTTGCCGTGAGCTACTGTGAGTAGCCAGCAGCCAGCATGAGCTGCCGTGAGCCACTGTGAACGGCCATCCAATGGCAGGTGACTGATCTGCCTCACCCGGGAAAAGCGCAATGATCACAATACCAACATGGGCCAGTGAAGCGACGTCCTCCACAACTAGACTAAAGAACCAAAGGACAGCAACTTATCTGTTCTCCTTCCCCAATTCCCCAACGCTGTTCCTCTCCCCTGAGCCCCCAATAAAATCTTTAAAAAAAAAAAATGAATTTAACAGAGAATGCAATATATGTAATTGAAGTGACTGGACAAATATAGTAATCTGTACTGTCATCTAATCTTCACAAATTTCTTAAAATAAGAAAATTTCTTCTTAAAGTAAAAATTAAAAATTTTATTTTTTTACAAAAAGATCCAAGCGCGATGTTTTCCTTTTAATTTTCAAAAATCATTTACATATGGCCTTTTTTTTTTAAATACCAAGTTTATTATACTTGAAGGAGATAGATTTAAAAATTTCATTTTACTTGGAAAGGGTATAGTTTCAATTAGACTACTGTCAGGTATTAATTATTTCATCTGTATTTTTTTCAACTCAGCCAAGTTTTACTTAATAAAACAAATGGAAAGTAGTTACCTTTTGCATCATAATTTGTTGTCTCTTGGTCATTGTTGTCTGATATTTTGTCTCTTGACACTTTAATAAGGTAGAGATGCCTCTCTCCAGATTTGGAACTGGATATCAAACAGACCTGGGCTCTATTCATTGCTACCTACATTAAAGATAAATTGAGGTTTTTTTAGTCATATAATTTTTTAAAGAAAATCTACGGGTCACAAGTACCACAGTTGTGCCTGAAAGCTTCTTAAGTAAGGAAAACAGAGACAAAATTAATATGAACATCTAAAGAAGATTGAATACACATTTTTTTCTTATCAAAGGAATTTGGGTTATACTACTCACAAAGAAGGCAACTCACATCAATTTTATCACACACACACACACACACACACACACACACACACACACACACAACTACCTCCCTGCAGAAAAGCTAGACTAGGAAAGGATGTCATAATCTGGAAAACATTTTTGCAAAGCAAAAAATTTTGGCACATAGCAGTGTCTGCAGGGCCAATAACTGATAAAACTATGGTTCTTACTTTTTTTTTTTTTTTTTTTTTTTTTTTTTTGGGCAATGTCACTGGCCCTCATATGTGGGACCCAAACCGGGGCCGCCAGCTTCCCAAGCCAGCGTTTAACCACCGCGCCACTCAGCCGGCCCTGGTTCTTACTTTTTTAAGTCTATATTAGCAAAGATTTTATTTCACTTCATCTACAGTCAAATTTATATACTTTAATGTAAACTTTCAATTACATACCATTAATCTCTAAACTTTCTGTCTGTATCTGACATTCACTTTAAAAAGTTTGAGTAAAAAGTTTGAGTAATAGAGTAAAACAGAGTTAAAAAGCTATAATCTAGGGCTGGCCGAGCGGCTCAGTTGGTTAAGAGCTTGCTCAAGAGTGCGAGCTCTGGGCAACAGGGCCGCCAGTTCAATTCCCAGCCTGAGCTGAGCTGCCACTGAGCTGCCAAAGGGTGGGCAGGATGGCTCAGCTGAAAAAAACAACAACAGCTATAATCTATGTTTAAATCAAATTCTAATTTAAAAAGCAACAAGCGGGCCGGCCGACTGGCGCATTGGTTAAGCGCTGTTTTTGGGATGCCAGCAGCCCCGGTTTGGATCCCACATGAGGGCCAGTGACACTGCCCTCTACAGCTAACAACAGCTCCACCTGGAGCTGGGCTGTGCGAGCCCCGGTGATGATGTGGGCTGCAGCCCCTGCTGCAGTGGGCTGCCATGGGCTACAGTGAGTGGCCCGCAGCCAGCGTGAGTGGCTGGCAGCCAAGCATGAGCTGCCAATAGCCGCGGTGAGCGACATCCAGAGGCCAGCGACCGATCTGCCTCATCCGGGAGGAGCGCAATGAAGATACCAACAGTGGGGCAACATTCTCTGCAACTAAAATGAAGAGCAAGAGGACCGCAACTTGTCTGTTCCCCTTCCCCGATTCCCCAACGCTGTTCCCCTCCGCCAATTCCCCAATAAAATCTTTAAAAAAAAAAAAAAGCAACAAGGTTAACAGGAAGAAAGATCATTACCCACCTTTAAAAGCATGGCTAACATGGTAAGTAGTGTATCCACATAACCATATGTTTTGCCTTGTGAAAACAACAGAGTAGAACGATGAAGCAATAACTTCAGCTCCTAAATAAATAAGCACATGATAGTGAGACAAGATTCCTTTACTATAAATTGTTTTGTTTCAACAGAAAAGTTTTATCGTAAAAAACCAAAGCTCAAGAACATTTGTTTTGGGCCGGCCAAGTGGCTCAGCTGGTTAAGAGCTAGCTCAAGAGTGCGAGTTCTGAGGGCCGGCCAAGTGGCACGCTGGTTAAGAGTTGGCTTGGGAGCGCCAGCTCTGAACAGCAGGGCCCGGTTCGGATCCCATGTAAGGGCCAGTGGCACTGAGCCCTCTGCAGCTGGGATGGTGGGCAACAGCTCAACCTGGAGCTGGGCTGCAGTGAGGCTACAGTGTGCTGTTGTGAGTGGTGGCAGCAAGCGTGAGCGGCCATGAGTGGCTGTCCAATGGCCGGCGAGCGACTGCCTCACCCAGGAGAGCACAATGGTGATGCCAACATGGGCTAGTGAAGCAATGTCCTCCACAACTAGACTGAAGAACAAAAGGACAGCAAAATGTCTGTTCCCCTCCACCGATTCCCCAAAAAAAATCTTAAAAAAAAAAAAGAGTGCGAGCTCTGAGCAACAGGATCGCCGGTTCAATTTCTGGTCCGAGCTGAGCTGCCGTTGAGCTGCCAACAGGTGGCAGGATGGCTCAGCTAAAAAAAAAATTTGTTTTTTGTTTTATGATTGTTCACTATAATTGAGATCTAATCTTTTAGAAACTATAATTTATGATGTCTAATGAGAGTCTGAAACTTAACACTCAAAATCACTTTTCAAAAATACTGAATTTAATACACTAAAATAAAACTTTTGGATACAAGCTGTAGAGACATCCTTAACAGAGGAGAAAGTCTGAAAATGTAATTCACCCAGAGAAACTTCCTTCTCAGCTATATGGCCTACCTGCTGTGCCGCATTTGCATCCTGTGCTAAAGTGTCTGGATCATACATGGGTTCCAGAGCTTCCAGAGCTTTCTCAGGTCGGCCTAGCTGCTGCTGAAGGGTGGAAAGTGAAATTCTTGCATCCAGATGGAGAGGGGCCAGATCAACTACTTTCCCATAGCTTTCAGCAGCACGCTCCATGTAGCCTAAGGCCTTTAAACAGTCTAAGATGGTAAAATAAAGTATAAATCTGAATAACGGATGTGTACACTTGCCAAAATTATTTCTCCAATTTTTACAGCAATATCAAAAGAATTATAACAAGAAATAAATGTATGCATATTTCCAGTACTTTATAGCAACTGTCAGTTCTAATTTCTATCTATTGATTGATCGTTCTATTGAATCCCCTAACTAAATTCAAATTGCTATAAGGATGTAATTAGCATATACATACAATTTGGGGCTCTGCTTTATTCATTTACCATTATCCTTTTAACATTTTTCCACATTTACACTGTTATTCTGAATGGTTATAATATCCAATTAAATAGATTATTTACTTAAACTTATTATTTGACATTTAGGTTATTTCTAAATTTTTACTCTAATAAATAACACTGCAAGTAAATATCTTCATGTATCTAAGACAGAGTTTATAAACTGGCAGACCAATTTAACCCACAGATGCGTTTTGTTCAGCCATAATGCTGTTAAAAACAATGAATTATCTATATTTTCTAAAATTAGGATTTTTAATGAAATCCAAGTTACTGGATTCTTTTGAAAATCTGCACTTGGCAACAGTGGGTCCCCATGCACACATGGCACATCAACATGTCAGAAACAGCAGCATCCTTCCCCAGTCTTCTCACTTGCCCACGTGATTCATTTTTGTTACCTGCCAGGCTCCTGAGTTTTGTGATCCCCAATATAAACGCTCTCCCTTCCCCTCACTCAATTATTTCCTTGGGATAAATTCTCAGAAGTGAGGTTATTGGGCACTATTCCTCAAACTTTATGCCAATCAATTATTAAGTCCATTTTGAACTTGAAAACATCACTGTATTTCTTCTCTCCAACCTAATAGCTATAACACTAATCTTGTCATTCCTTTTCATCACTTTTCTTTTTCACTACCATTATCTCCTAAAATGGTGCTTTTGCCTCCAAGTGCTTTCTCATATCTCAAATTTCTTAAATCTCTCCTGATCATCATGTTTAGGTTAAACTGTGATAATAAAGGAAGATTACTAAATATGGATGGATCGTCACAGTGGCATTTCTCATAATTTTTTATTTGTCGCTTAAGATATTTTGTTATTACGCTATAAGCATTAAACTCTCTATGATTTTTCTCATATAATAATCCCAAATTTCTTTATGATGTTTAGATAATTTTGAGGTTTTTATCTTCCACTCGTCTCAAGTTATACAGCCTCAAAATGGAAACAGCATCTATCAACATCATGATCATAATTACACAGGATTTATAAAGTACCTACTATTAGTAACAGGAGCAGGTTCAATATCACAGCCTTAGGAAGGCAATAAAAATTCCAGTTCTCAAAAAAAAAAAAAAAATTCCAATTCTCTGCTCGTGTCTTTAAAAGTCAAATACCACAAATAATATAACTCTTTACGATGGTATATTACATTTGTATTCATATTTACTTAAAGTGTTTTACTTTAATCATTAAGTGCTCGCTTTGCTATTTATATCTGTGATACCTCTCAAAATATCCCAAAATGTCAATCAATGCTTCTCTAGTTACACAGTGCCATCATGTAATATTTTAAACAAAGGCTACTCAAATTTTAATGCATCTTTTATGTTGATTCAATAGGAAATCCTATTAGAATATTTTTGGCTTTCATATATTTCTTTAAGAGGTTTAGTTGTTTTTCTTAAGCTATTTTTCCTACTCTAAATCATGTATTTCAGATTACTGTAGACTGTGAAATAAAATGACAGATAAAACCCAATCTTGATCATATTTTCAGCTCCAAGAATATTGAAAATACGTGTTTTTTTTTCAAAATAACATATTAAATATAAATCCATAAAAGCTCTTCGAAAATTAGATTGCACCCCAAGTCTGGAAATCTATTACTAGAAACTAGAGCCTATGGTTAAGACAGGTAAAAGGCAGGTATTTAAGGTATTTTTAACAAGACACGTTAGTCCTGCTTTACTCTGCTACTATTAAATGAATTATTCGTCCAAAGCATTAGTGAAGGAGTGACACATCAATTAAAAATACTAAACTTCAGAGCCAGCCGAGTGGCTCAGTTGGTTAAGAGCTCGCTCAAGAGTACAAGCTGAGCTCTGAGCAACAGCAGTTCAACGCCCAGCCCGAGCTGAGCAGCCGCTAAGCTGCCAACAGGTAGGATGGCTCAGATAAAAAAATAAAAAAAATAAAAAATAAAAAAAAAAATAAAAGGGAAATAAAAAAAAAAAATATATATATATATATATATATATATTAAACTTCAAAAAATTGCCCTGAAACCAGAAAACCAGAAATACTTTCTCTAAGACATTAATGTTTTATAATAATGATTACTGTGTTGTAAAACTAAGTTCTTGTCTCCTAATATATGAATAAAACTTCTCCCTCTCACAAAAAAGTATTACCTGCATGCCGAAGCCAAACTACTGCAAGATTGTATCTTTCAGAGCAGACGAGTGCGCTAAGGAGAGGAAGTGCAGAATTATATTCACCAACATCCAGAAAAGCTTCAGCAACATCTAGATAGAGGTCTCCCATATCTTCAGGATTCTGTTCCACTAGTGTTGTCAAGAGAGGCTAGACCGCAAAATTAAAGCCTGAAGTCAAACATTTATTACAAACATGACACAAATACTGTGTCTATTTCTAACATATGTTCCAGTTATCTGGTGCAAACCTAAAGCTTTTAATACAAACAGCTTTAAATAATCATTTTTCTATCTCTATTAAAAGAACGCATACTGCCATTATTCAATCATTTAACACATTACTTTTGATGCCCTGTTATAAGGCGGTCATGGCAGAAGCTAAGACAACACTGATCATCTGTACTGCGTCTCTAACAAGTCAAACATACCCATGTCTCAGGGCCCCTGTGTTTGCAGTTTCTGGATGCTCTCCCCTCACATATGAGCATGGCTTATTCCCTTCAAGTCATCATTCAAATGCCCCATTTTCAGGGAGGCCTTTCTTTACCACCCTATTTAAAACTGCAATTCCTCCCATTCCCAATATTCACTATTCTTCCTTATTTCATTTTCTCTGGGGCATCCTATATTTCACATATTTTGTTCATTATCTATCTAATCCCATTAGGACAAAAGATCCATGAGGGCAGCTACTTGTATATTTTATCTAATACCTTATCCTACGTCTGCAAAGTAGATGCTCAATATTTTTATTCAGTGAAACAGTACAAAACTGGCAAAAGAAAACAGCTGTCAGAAATTACCAAATATCTAAAAGCCCAATCTCAAATTCTGATCCCTGGGTTCTTCTAATTTTAAAAGAAAAACAAAATATTTCAAGCCTTTCATAAGACAGTTACACAAAGATTATTATGGTGACTTCCTGGTTATTAAGAAATGTGAAATCTGGGGTCAACTTCTTGTCATCTCAAGAAAACATCGTGGATTTGTTCTGAAGTATCTCAAGTACAGATCTGAATGTCACTTACATTAAGTGGTTCGAGGATGTTGAGATGTACAAGGCAAACCATCAACTTCACTGTGATGTCTATGGGCACTCCATCAGGTATAGTACAGGTAACACTCTCCCCAGCTGTGCATTAGCAGACAGACAAACAGCAGTTCCTACATGCAAGCTTAGACTGTGGGACAAATGGAGCAAACTATCTTCTATGTAAGATCTCGTTTACTTAATTTAAAGGAAATGATTCTACAGTCAAGTCTAATTTGGCCGTATACCTCTGTCAGTCTGTCCTTTGGTAGCAATTATCCTTCATATTCTTTTCCCAGTACCTTATTGACTTATCCAAAACCTACATGAATTCCCATACCTTCTATCAAAACTACAAAGAACTAAAAAGACAAAAATGACAAACTCTTTTTTTTCCTTCTTGAATTCAAGCCTTTTAAAGTCTTCACTAACACAAAGAGGCTGAAAAGAAATAAAATAATACTGTGCTTAAGTTTGAAGTACCATTTTATGTGCATACTTAAGTTTGAAGTAGAATTTTTTTCAATGCATGAGCTTGCAGTAAATCAGGAGAGAGCATTTTAAGTCCTTTCTGAAAAGTAAACTGCTTTGATACGCTGTTCAGTAATCCACTGTTTTTTCACATAGCACTAAAAAGACCCTGGGTCAGTGAGAAACACCATTTCAGATGGACATATTGTGAAATAAAGGGGACTGAAAACAATTTTCTTTTAAATATTACTAAAAGATGTGATATGTCTCTTAGGAAAAAATGCTTCTCGGGAAAACTTGTTATGAGAACATTAACTACCAATTTCAAAATGCTACATTATGAAAAGAGGATTATATGCACTTTCCCATGCAGAGGAAACTACAACCTTCATTGTCTTCCAAAGTGCCTTCTTCTGTAGTTTTTTTTTCTAGCACGATTCCAGAAAAATCCGTAATTGCCTAAAAGAATGGGGGGAGAAAAGAAAATAATACAATAGGTATGTGTGAAAACCCTTCTCATAATGCAAAGATGTCTATAGTTAATTCAAATATTCCTTATATAAATGGGCTATAAAAAGCAATAGTAAGTCTCTTTAAAATAAGGAAGCACTGTGTATATTAACATTTTTGTATCATATTAACTAATGCTTAATCAAACCAATCTATCTTTCCTGACAGATTAAGAATTTAATTGTAGTAATTAGTCTGGCTGCTGAGTCCTGCTACTACCCTTAAATACAGACATGTCTGGCACCTGTGATAATGGTGATAGCTTTTATCATGTGATAACATTTTATATTTCATACAGAATTATGATAGAATCTAGAAATGTTTCCATGCAGGCTTTAAATATATAAATGTTAAATATATAATTTAGGGCCGGCCGAGTGCCGCGGTGGTTAAGAGCTGGCTTGGGAAGCCAGCGGCCACGGTTCGGTCCCACATGTGAGGGCCAGTGACACTGCCCTCAAAAATAAATAAATAAAATAAAATAAATATATAATTTAGCACATAAGTAATTTAATATTTACAACTAAAACGAGGAATTGTCAATTTGTAAGCATTTCTAGAATACAGAAATGTGTTTAAAACCTGAGAGAGAAACATATAAGTGTTCCTACCTCCAAAGCTTTGTCATATTGCTTGTTAGAAATGTATAGTTCAGCGGCTATGTTGACATCTTCCATGGAGACCAGGTCTTGGTGCTTTGAGAAAGCTTCTTCAATTATGTTAATCGCTGAAGTGACATCACTGGCTTCATAGTAACTCCTAAGAAAGTAAATGGCAAAATGCATGAGTGCTTATTTAATTCAGATTATAAAATTCATTTACTTTGTTAGGCTCTCCAGCTATTAACTATGATTTTCATTTTCTTAAATTTTGGCAGGAGAAAAAACTCTTCTTAAAAATCATAATCAGAGAATATCCAAAGAAAAATGTGCAGTGCCTGTATAAGAACATCATAACGTCAAGCATCTCTCACCCAGAGCTACCCCATCATTGGAGCTCATTCCCTCTGTAACCCACACCAACAACACTTCTACCTCAATAGGATCTACTACAAGGCATGATCCTACCACTCTGCCACAGCCTCTGCACCCTTCCTGTTTTCATTCTCCTCCATGTTCCAACATTGTAATTATTTCCTTGTGCATGTCCTCAATTCTCCTGCCCCTCTCTCCCTTTATCAAAATCACCTGATAAAACTCCAACCCTAGTTCATTTAAATATTCCTACTCTTCACAACCAGCTGCCCAGCTGGCAACACCGACTGGACTCATTCTAAATTAATGACCACTAGCCTCAAATGGGCCCATGGTGCTGAGCAGCGATCTTATTTACAGTTACCTAGTCCAGTACTTTTCATACTTGAATGTGTGAATCAACTGGGGATCTTATAAAAAGGCATATTCTGATCCAGTGGTACTGGGCAGGGTTGAGGTTCTACAGTTGTGATAGACTCCAAGGTGATGCAAATGCTGCCAATCTGTGGGGTAGCAAGGTCCCAAGGACCTAGACACAATTTTACAGGTTCTCCTCTCTAAACCTCCAACACTGTCCCATCCTCACTCTCACGTGATGACCTTGCTTATTTTACAGAAAATTAAATGAGACATATTCCCAACACATCTACCATACCCACAGCCATATCTTCTTCTCCCTTCTCTTTTATCATAAGGCTGATTCCCAACTATATAGATCCCATTCCCTCAAGGATATCACTCAAGCAAACATTACCCTCTATCATGAATCTTCAATATTTCCCTCAGTTGTGGATTATTCCTATCTGAATACAAACATTGTAATTTTTCCCAACTTACAAATGGTCTCATACTCATTCCAATTACCTTCCCCTTTTCTGCTCCCCATATAAATTTCTCCAGAGCAGCCTATTCTCCAGAAGCCCTCCATGTGCCCAATGTCAAAACTTAGCCCTGATTTTACATGATCTACCTGCATATTTCACAGATGATTATCCCTCCTCCTTGAAGTGCTCTCTTCAATAAAATTCTAGAATATTTTGTTCTCTTAATTTCCTCCTATTTCACTGCCCACTTCCTTTCAGCTTTCCTGTTGTTTCATCTTCTAGACACTGTAGTACATTAGAGTTTAGTCCTCAGAACTCTTCCCTACTTTCCCTCTCTCCTCTTCTCTGTCACACACACACAAGCACACAATACACCTCATATCCAATATATCAGAAAATCCTGAGAGCTCAGCCTTCAAAATACATCTAGAATCTGATTACTTCTCACCATCTCTTGCTGCTTTTACCCTGATCCAAGTTACCATTATCGCTCCCATGGATTATTGTGACAATTTCCTAACTGTTCTCCCTGCTTCTGCCCTTACTTTTCCTTAATCTGTACTCAGAAGAGCAGTCAGAATTGATGCATTTACTTTATTTTTTAAAATTTTTTAATTTTTTATTTTTTCAGGGCAGTGTCTGGCCCTCATATGTGGGACCGAACCGGGGCCACTGGCTTCCCAAGCCAGCGCTTAATCACCGCGCCACTCGGCCGGCCCTGATGCATTTAAAATTTAAGTCAGATTATGTCGCGCTTCGACTCAAAACCTCCCAATGGCTCCCCAACTCATTTAGAGTAAAAGGCGAAGTCCTTACAGTGGCCCAGAAGGGCCAGGTGATCTTTTCCTGAGACCCCTCTGACGTCACTCCCTGCTATGCTCCCCTGAAACCTTCAGCTTCCATCATGTTCCTTGAGCATTCCTTTACTGTTACCATTTCCTTTGCCAGTGATACTCCTCGCTGATATCTGCTCCCATATCCACTGTTCACTTTCAGGTCAAAATGACCACAACAAAGAGAATTAAGTCCTTCTTTAATCACCCTGTTTAAAATGACACATTCCTATTCCTAAACTTCCTATCCCTCTTCCCTGCATTATTTTTCTTCCTATCACTTATCAACAGCTGACGTACTATATATTTAGTTGTTCATCTGCTCATTGCCTATCTTCCCCCAACTAGAGTGTAAGCTCCATCGGGCATGGAATTTTAAAACTCATTCAATACTAGATCTCACGGTACCTTGTACAGTGCCTAGCACATAATTTTTTTTTAATTCTTTTATTGTAAAATAAACATTTTTTAAATTAATTTCAGATGTACAACGCAGTGCAATAGTTATACATTTTACCTCTCAAAGTGACAATCCTCCTCCCCCAATTCGCCACCCCACTGCCCACCTCCACCATATCATACATATCTATTACAATTCCCTTGACTCTCTTCCACAATATACTCCACTAGCACATAATTTTTATTCGATAAATATTTCTGGAGGGAAAATGGAGACCAAGAGAAAGCCTAATGAATCAGAACTTATAGTAACAGGATTTTATATAGGAAAGACTTCTGTGGCAGTGGCAGAACTGTTCCACACTACTCTGTCCCAACAATAAAGTTATACATTATAAAGTGGAAAATAAATTTACTATCTAATAGTTCATAAAGTAGAAGCTTACTGGGCTAACCACTATGATAACTAGAAATTTAATTAACAGAAAATAACCTGTTCTCAATGCTCATTATATACATCAAGGATCAATTTAGGGTTGCATTGTGTCAACAAATTTCCTAAAATGCTTCCAGTATTCCTACATACCCCATTCTAGGGAGTTTACAGCTAAGCATCTTCATGACAATGGCCACGGAATTACTACGGTTAACCCTAAGATACCCATATCAAGGTGGTGAATCCTAGGCTGAAATACTATAATAGGTATCTCCAGAAAAGAAACATACCACAAGGCATTACTTAGCCTAAATGTTTCCTGCTTTGTCTTGAAATACAGTATGTCAGAAAAATAAATGTAGTTCAGCATATGTTGGAATACAATATATACCAAAGTCAGTTGTATGTGCCAACTACAAAGAAAATTTTTCATCTTAAAATGTTATTCTAGTATTGGCTCAAGATAAAATGATTACAGAAGACCCCAGATCCCAAACATTTCATAAGCACATTTGCAATAGTTTATAACAATATTATTGCAAATGTACATAACTTCGCAAAAGTTCTAGAAACCTGGGAATCTAGTCATCCTTTCAGAATATGATCTATTTTTAAGCTTCTGAGCACTTGAAAGGTAACTGTATATACAAAATTTTTCTAAGCCATCACACAGTTCACTTGGAAACAAAAAAGTACTAAAAAAAAAACAAACAAAAACCACCTCTACCCTTTTTTTTTGTCTTTTTTAGAGGACAGTGTCACTGGCCCGCATACGTGGGATCCAAACCGGGGCCGCTGGCGTCCCAAGCCAGCTCTTAACCACCGCGCCACTCGGTCGGCCCCTCACCTCTACATTTAAGCACAAACACAGGAGGTGAAAAAGTGCATTCTAGTTCAAATATGCTTTCATTTCTAAAATAAGATGATTAATAACAGCATTTATATACATTTCACTCTGAACTTACTTTGCCATATCTCTAGCCAATTGCATAAATCGTTCTCCATCAGATGGAGACAAAAGGTTTAAAATACGCCTATAACCATCCATTGCCATTTTATGATCTCCCATCTGTTCGTAAAGACTTGATCGCTCCCACAGATAACGGACATTAGTAGGTTCATATTTAAGAGCTAAAAAGAAAAAAAAAAAGATTTATAATAAAAAAGAGTTCATGGTACCTGGGTGTAACCCATGTTCTCTTCAGAAAATTTAATAAACACTCTAAACTAATTCTCCTATGACACCAAGCAGGTTATTCAGGAATAAATCTACCTTCTGGAATTCTCAACAAGGTTTGATCTAAGACCAAATAGACCAAACAGAAGCTGAATCATGTTAATCTTCATTTGATCACTGTAGTCTGGTATTAGCCCTTAAGAAACAGCTTATAACTGATACTGATCTCAGTGGGAAAATAAAAGTACTATTCTTACTTTTATGCTGTATTAGCTCACAATATAAGTAAAGTTGCTGATTAATATGAACAGAGGAACCCCAAATGCTTACTCTGGTATAACAGAATATAAGTAATAAGTATATTTCAGTTAACATCACCCCAAAGTGACATGTACAATGATCAAAAAGCCCATTATCTAATATGTTATCAAACAAGAAAAACACTTTCATTACCTTTTGTGTAGCAAAAAATAGCCTGCTTAATATTGTCTTGTTCCAGAGACATTTCTGCCAATCTAACCCATTCTTCAGTGTCACTGGGATTTAAATGTGCAGCAATCAACTCAAACTGCAGGGACTTCTCCATGTCACCTTGGTCCTCATATATCATGGCAAGAGTAGAAAATGGCTCATAAGCCAGAGGAGCTATAAAATATTTTTAAAAACATTTGAGCTGATGTCAATCCAATGGCTCAAACAATAGGTCCTTTTAAAATATTTAAAGTCTTTAAATAACTTTACCAGAATTATACAAACTACTTAATGGAATTTAGCATAAGCACAAAATTATACTATTTTATTTTCATACATTTTTTTGGATTTTTAAAGTATTCTCTTCTCCAAACAAAGTATAATTTCATGGAAACCCCTGTTCTACACAATGCCCCCTCATGAAAATCCCCCTTTGCTAATGCTAAACTGCAATTGTCAATAAAACAGAAAACACCTTGTCTTATGATTTCCATGCACATCAATATCGCCTCCTCATGTTCTCCCCGAGCAAAGCGAATATTGGCTTCACCCATGAGACCTCTCAGAGCTCTGGGAAGTTTACTCCGAGGCCTTTTCTCCTGCACAGAATAAAAATGACATTAAGATTAAAATATAGTAATGCCTTAGATTTCAATTCCAGCCATATTAACAAATACAGACCATAATGAAACTGAAATTTTTCTTTAAAACTTTTAGATCTACAATCAGAACTAAAGACTAAATGCCTGCAATTCCAACTGACTCATTAACATTAGAGACCATATTCCAGGAAAAAGTCTAAAACTCAATCACAGGAAACAAATATTAATCGATGATACTCTCCAAAAGGGATACCTTGGAAAATTAAAACAAAAAGCAACAAATTTCCTATAGTAGTGAGTTCAAAGCACAGTAAAATATATTACATAAAAAAGTAAAATCAAAGTGGTCAGGAATTAGTAAGTTACTAATTGGAATAGTAACAAATGTAGAACTGGATGCTGCAAAATGAATTTATATGCCAGGAGAGTTATTACGATGCAATCTACTGAAGATCCTCCTCCTTGCAAATTTATCTACTCAGAATGATGTTAAAAAATATCAAGTTACAATATGGACCTTTTTAATAGCAAAACTATAGTACATCTTAACATGCAATAATTAAGGTTTTACAGTTTTACAACTCTCTAAATGAGACATAACAAACCAGTAACAGTTGTCTGATGGTATTTCCTTTCTTACAGTTTGATTTTTTTCCAAATATACGTATAATTTAAAGATTTCTTTTTCAATGTCAAATTTTTACATTCTCTTCATTAATTAATACCAAAATAAGTAGCAATTTACTTTCATCATTTTCTTGGTTTCCCGATTAAGAACCATCTCCAATACAAACACATCTCCTGCTGTGGGTTGCTCGGGTGTTTCTTCTTCCTCTTCCTCATCTTCTTCTTCCTCTTCATCCTCATCATCTTCATTCTCTCCAAGCATGGAAGCAAAGACCTTTTGAACTGACTTACTAACTCCATCTGATGTTTCTCCTGAGATTGGGGGGGGAGGGGGAAAGTATCAGAACGCTCAGTCGTCAAAAGGGAAAAAACCCAGTATTTTCTGGAATATACATTTCTACCCCAGCAATACCAAACTCAAAAGTAAAAAAGAAACAAATGAACACTGCCAAAGACAACCCCAAAAAAGAAAGCTTTCACAAAGCCATGTGTTTTACACTGTAGGAATTACTGATACATCCTCATCTAGATATACAGAAGCAATTTAAAAAATAAATCTAAAAAGGCTCCCAAACAAATACTGATGTCAACTTGAAACACTTTTCCACAAAAATAACCCATAAGACTAACTATCACTACAATCAATAACTCAACAAATATTTATTGAGCACCTATTGCAGACTAAGCACTGTGCTCCCAATAAGCCAGGTAATCAACAACAGAATGTCACTGCAATGAAAAAAAATAACATTTTCACTGAATTATTAGGTACTCTTAAATTTTAATGCCGGTAGCTAATGATCTTAACATACCTTCACTGGCATCATTGTCCTGGGATTTGGTCGAGTCAATTCCTGATGATGATGGAACTTCAGAGTCATGGGGATTTTCTTCAGCTGATAGCTTTCCTTTTTCCTGAAGACTCTGTGATTGAAAAATGAATAAATGATTCCAAAAACTAATGCAGACTTGGCTCTCCGGTTGAGAATAGGGCATTTGCCTCACTTTCTATTTCTGTAAAACTTGACTTTCCACACATATAGTCTGTGGAGTCAAATTTGAATATTGTAGAAGCATTTCAGGGTGCTTAGGTCTCATCCTTTAGACTCAGTCATTTCTAAAAAAAATATCTTGAGGATTTCATTAAGCTACACATTGGATCCTAGTTTTTTTAAATGCGAAGAAACAGGGTACTATTAGTCACATGACTTAGGAAAGAATCCACCAATTCATTTCAAAAGGTAAGATTTTATTTTCCCTCAGACTTCAAATAGTGAGTATATATGGAAAATTCTACTATTTCTTCATAAGAATGACAAAATACGTATGAGTGAAGATTTTGTCATCAGACAAGAAAATTCACTCCTTTTGTGGAAGATCACATCACACCATTGGGAGACTCCTCAAACATGGGAACTCCAATCCCTGTTTAGCTGGAGAAACTGAGAACTAAAGAAGAGAACTGAGTTGCCCACCCAAAGTCACAAAAAGACGTGGTGGCCAAGCTAAAGCTAGAACCAGATACTCTTTGCCTCCAAACTCGACCCCTCCCCCCATCACCAGACTTCCCCATTTTAACCTACCAGCGTAAAGCTATTGTAAGTAAAAATTAGTACATTTGGCAGAAGAAAAAAAAAAGAAGAGGCTATAACCGTGACAAAAGCATTTTGGTGGGGGGCATGTTTTTAAGAGGCGCTAGGCATGACAGGCAGGAACTGGAGTTTCGGTAACCAGGCGGAGACGCTGCTGGCTCCCCAACATCTCTCTAAGCTCTTAGGGCGAAAGAGTGCGGGGCATCCCGGCCTAGCATCGCCTCACTTTCTTCTCGCGGGTTTTCCTCTCTTCTCTTCGCCTTTCGAACTCCTCAAAGGAGATCTTCCCTTCCAGATAGTCGATGAGCTCCGGGCTGAACCCCGACATGTCTGCGGGGTCCGGATAGGCAGACCCAGACACACGGACAGCGAACCAAAAGAGCAGGGCCTCCCAGATTCAAGCCCGCACCGGGGAGCGGCGAGCGAAGAACCCCGCGTCCTCCGGGGAAACCGGCCCGGCCTGCGCCGCAGCTGCAGCGCTCGGGTTCCGCCGGAGCGCCCGCCCGGCCTCCTTCCGGGTGGCGTGGGCGGCACCCGTGGGGCGGGGCCTCCTTAGGACCCGCCCTCACCTCCTGCTTTGGGTTAGGGAGATGAAAAACGCAAGGTGCCTTAAAGAGATTTTCCTTCATCTACGTCATTTCCCTCCACCTTCTATTAAGATTTCCATTCCCAACCCATTTCCTTTTCTGAATGTTTGTGTAAATCAATTTGATCTTGGCTGGAGTGATTTTTTTTTTCTTTTTAATTAAACCAGTTGTTCTGTTAGGTGCATGTTCCACTTTCCAGTTCTCCCCTACCACAGAGAGCTAAAGCTCTCCCCCAATTTACGATCTACATCTCATCTCCTCCAAGCAATAGCACCATCACTTTTCTCTTCTTCTACTAATCCTCAAACACTCTTTTCTCACCCTCCATCTCAGTCTGTAAATAAGTATATCTGGACTTCATGTTCCACCCTTACCCTCCCACCCAAGTTTTCTTCTTAACAGTCAAATGATTGATATGATTACCACACACTTGCCCATATGCTATAGGCCAGTTCTTATGCATATTGCATACAGATCTCAAAACAATTCTTAGACATGAATGTTGTTATTCCTAATGTCCAAGTTCCGTATCTAATCAGTAGTAGAGCCAGGATTTGAACCCTGGTCTTTCTGGCTCCAAATCCTATGCTTGGAATTAATATGATATAGTGCCTCCCCTCAATGAAACTATTCTTCACCTCCTACGTGCTCCTGTGATTTGTATTTTACCTTGTATTATAAAACTTCTCTGCTGTCCTACTCTAGAAACACTAGCTGTCAATATCTTGAGAACGGCACTACTTGATGCCTTTTGGTGAACTCTCTATAACCTAATATTCTGTGCTCAAAATACATTTATGAATTAAACTGGATGGAATTTAAAGTGCCTTAGGAATGGGCAAGGGAGTTGAGGTATGGCCAGTGCAGCTCAACATGCAACTAAGGTTAGAGACAAGTTACAGGAAGCCTGTCACCTGGCCATTGGCGCTTCTTTATAACAATCCAGATAAGGATAAGCAACAATAGAATGGCAAATGAGGAGGATTGGAACCTGCAAGATGGGGGCTGCCAGATAAGAAAAAAAAATATTTCACAGCTAGAAATCATCCCCTTTCTCATCATAAAGGATCCTCAGGGCTCTAGCTGGGTATAAACTATGGGGGCTAGCCAAGTGGGTCGAGTTAAGGTAATCCACAGAAATCACTTATAGGGAAATGCTTCCCTGAATTTCCCCTGGCAGTCAGGAAACAGCATCTAAAAGGAAGTCAAAAGTCTCTAGGGCCGGCCGAGTGGCGAGGTGGTTAAGTGCTGGCTTGGGAAGCCAGCGGCCCCCGGTTCGGTCTCACATATGAGGGCCAATGACACTGCCCTCAAAAAAAAAAAATTATCTAGGCCTAACTGCTAGTAGAAGGGAACTAAAGGAAAGAGAATGCTCTCATAAGATCCAGCTGGCTTAGACTGGCTTGTTCATGATTGACTGCCTGGAATGTAGGAATAACAATTGTGAAGATATAGATTCATGTAGAGAATAAGGAATGGGGAGCAAGGGATGGAAAGATAGTTTTTTTGCTATCGGACCCCTTTATGACATGAAAATTCTTTTACAGGTCGGAATGGAGCCACACAACTTGAAATTGTAATCTTTCTGTTTTTCTTTTTTCTGCTTCCCTGTAAGAGACTTACCCCTGGTGAGTCAGAGACATCCATTTTACATGGAGATGAAGTAGAATTGTTATAACAGTAATGAAAATAGTTAAGAAAAAACTTTTCAGACTTTCAGGCTCTTTGAGAATCAAAATGGAATGTCTTGAGAAAGCAGAACATTGAGTTTGTGCCATGACGGTAGAATTTACAGTGCAGAAGGAGGAGATGAGTCCATACTTTTTCCTTGTCAAGAGGAGAAGCTGGAATGGGGTGTAACCCTTCTGGGGAGACAATTTTTCCATGGTTCTGTCACTTTACTATAAAACTTGTGACAGCTTTCATTCAGGGCTGTCTTTTCCAGGATGTCTGTAGAACAAACAGCCTTGAAAGATAGAGATATCGTCTCCCTCTGGGGCAGAGGGAAGATGTTTCCTGACCAGTATAATAACGGTAATGTTTCTCTCTGGGGCAAAGGCTGAGCTTGTTTGCTAGTAAACCCCTTATACAAGGGGGTATTTCCTATGTTCAGGGTGCCTCAGCTGTGGCACAAACCCGCTTGTGCACAGCATATACCTGGACCCACCCCCACATGGCCCCATGATACTTGGGGGATAAGGAGAACCAAGGTAAATGTAAAACTCATGCTTCCTACTGCATCACAAGTAATCAAGTCCCTTGCTTCAGACCCAGAGGTCTCATGTGTCTGCCAGGATCTGTGAAACTGCAGCAGGACAGTATGTAATAGCTTGCAAGTCGGGTAAAACCTCATACACTTAATAGTTCTTTACCACCTTATATATAGGATAGGAGACAACAGGCAATGTCCTGGGGGTATGGAATGTGGTGCTCATCAAAGATGAACAATCAGTGTTGAAAGGATGTCAACATAAGAAATGTCCAAACCTGTAGAGAATTTTTATGAATTTATTTGAGCCAAACTGACCACATAGGCCAGTGAGCAAGATCTCAAACGCTCTAGAGAATAACAGTTTTACAGCTTCCGTTATGCATTTGAAATTAAGAAGGGAAGGGAAGGAAGATTACATGAAGGTGGGAGAAAGCAAGGTGGGGATTGGATTATAGGATAGTTAACGATATTATGTGCTCTCTCGAGGGTGGTTAGGCCTTATTTCAAAGCTGTTAACCTAGATACACAGAAACAATGGACAGGGCTTGCTTAAAGCAAAGATAAACCTTTCACTAAAAAGTTATGTGCCTGGGAAGTGATTACCCACCATGACCTGCCCAGTTAGGAATTCATGATCAGATCACCTTGTGAGGTTACTTTCTATAGAAGTCGCTTTTTATTTTTTCATCCAAAAAGCTATCAAGGGCCTATGTAGAGAAGTACCCATGGATCCCTTGAGAGCCTAGATCACATGCAGAACATTTATTTATATTAAGAAAACAGCAGAAGTGTGTTTTCTTATCAGTGATTCTCAGCCAAAAGCAAAATTACTTCCCCGGTGGGTTTTTAGAAATGTGTGAAGGGAGGTTTGGGTTGTTAAAATAATAGGGCAGTGGTGGGGAAACTACTAATATATAGTGTCTGGGGAGCAGGTTAGCTAAATGGTCACACACAGTGAGCAGAACTGGACAGTGGTGAAACACTCCCTACTGCCCTACCATTTATCTGAATAGGTTATATTTTTATGAGGACTAGTTCGTCAATAATTACTTACATATTTTAAATGGTAAAAAAATAGTTTTGGGGCCGGCCGAGTGGCGCGTTGGTTAAGAGCTGGCTTGGGATGCTGGCTCTGAGCAGTAGGGCCCGGTTCAGATCCCACATATAAGGGCCAGTGACACTGCCCTCTACAGCTAACAACAGCTCCACCTGGAGCTGGGCTGCTGTGAGTCGCTGGCGAGGTGTAGCTGCAGCCCCTGCTGCAGTGGGCTGCCATAAGCTACAGTAAGTGGCTGGCAGCCGGTGTGAGCTACCAAGAGCTGCCATGAGCAACAAACATCCAAAGGCTGGCAACCAATCTGCCTCACTGGGGAAAAGCATCATTATCACTATACCAACATGGACCAGTAAAGCAATGTCCTCCACAACTAGACTGAAGAACAAAAGGACAGCAACTTGTCTGTTCCCTTCCCCCAATTCCCCAATAAAATCTTTAAAAAAGTTTTGACATTAACTAGAATCAGCTTCCATTGCTACATGAATAACAGCAGAATAGCACACATTTACTTCGATTCAACAAGTATTTATTGAACACTTGCTATATGCTAGGCATCATGCTAGGTGCTCGAGAAATAAAAATGGTTTACAAAGACCTCACAACTATCCAGCAAAAGCAGACACATATGCAACTAATTACAACAGCACGTATCAAACCAGACACAGAACCTGTTCTTGCATAACTATGTTGTTACTCTTGATATTTAATATCAATCATCCATAAAAAAGCCACAGAAAGCTAATTTGAAATGTACAGACTAGTGTCATTAGGACACAGATGTTTTCTTCTAGTACAATGTTCGTTTTGCAGGAATCATAGAGAAAATGATGCAGCTCTCCATAAAGATACAGGAAGAGTAGTGATTCCAAATGAGAATATGAGAATCAGAATAATTCAACCCAAGCAGGGAAGGAGGAGAGAAGGTTAGCTGTAATTCATACCAGTTTTTACTCTCCTTTCTTGAGGAGGCTGTGCACCATAGCTGGGGCGTGGCTAGGGTGGTTTGGTGTGGCACAATGTCCACCTCTGAACATAGTGGCAGAGAACATGTCCCAGAGACCCTAGCAGCTCCTAGAATCCCATGTTTCTTTGCTTTCTATTTCAACTTAACTGTGGATATTTATCACTTATGTTTCTTGGTATGAAACCATGACTAAGAGTCTTTCAATAACATATGCTGAAAGTGCAAATGCATCTTTTTTCTAGGAAAAAGACAAACTTTAAACCCAAGTCTCTACTACCTATAATGGACTAAAGTAAAAACGAGCGATGTCCCTTTCAAATAAAAATATTGATTGACAAAAGGTAATAAACATACATAAGATAAGCTTAAAGGAAACATGTAATATAGAAGATCATCATTTCTTTTTACTTTATGGCATTTTTTTAACTCTTGCAAATATATAGAGTGCCCTACATGGATATTTATGGTTATAGAGTGGAAAAAACACCAAAAATATGCACATAAACCCAAAGGTCAAGCTATTTATATGTAAACCTGGAAATGTAGAATAAATTCATTACAAATTGACAAAAGTGGAGGGGGGAAAGTTTAGCCATGACCATGACTGAATTTTTCTAATGAGAAGCTTCATCTGTAGTTTTAAGATAGATACCTGAAAGAACAAGAAAAGATCATATATGACATAGAAAATGAAGACAGTAAAATTAATACAAAGACTCAAAGATCAACAGACTTCACTGAAAACTCTTTTTGTCTTCACTTTTTTTTTTTTTTTTTTGAGGGCAGTGTCACTGGCCCTCATATGTGGGATCCGAACCGGGGCTGCTGGCATCCCAAGCCAGCTCTTAACCCATGCGCCACTCGGCCGGCCCTGGTATTTGTATTCCTGAATCTGAGAGAGTTGAAATAGAGTAACTTTTCCAGTCTCATTTTTTTTTTTTTTGAGGGCAGTGTCACTGGCCCTCATATGTGGGATCCGAACCGGGGCTGCTGGTGTCCCAAGCCAGTTCTTAACCATTGCGCCACTCAGCCGGCCCTTCACTTTCTAATCGGAGATATTAGGGAAGGAAAGTTTATATCTATGACATATTCTCCAAATCAGAAAGGAGCTTCACTTCTTTCACAAAGCTGAGTAATTCCCATTATAATACAATACCACAGCCTAGGGTCTGAGTGTGGAAAACAGTCAAGGGAATGCTTCATTAACATCTATTTATTCTGTTTTGTTTTGTTTTTCTCATTGTAGGACAATGCATATACCACAGGTAAGTTGCATCTTCTTTTTAGTATAACATCATTATTTTTAAAGTCATCACATTTAAAAGAACTGACAATCAAAATTCTTTCACATGCACAATAAAGTACAACAGTAGTATGCTTCCTCTCAATTTTATTCCTACCCTTGTGGAAGAATGGGAGTGGCTTTTAATTATGATTCGGTTCCCTTTATCATTCAGCTGAACAAAAACCTAATAAATTAGAATCATAATGTATTTTCTTGATACACCATACCTGTTTATTTTATAATTGTAAGTATTTATTTGATAGGAGTGCTAAAGTAAAGAATAATAAAACTCATATCTTAAATATAGATAATTTTTTTATTTTTTCCTATGAGAAAAATCCATTTTTATTAATATTTTACCATTTTTTTTCCTCTTGGTGAGGAAGTTCAAGCTCAAATATATGCTGATTACTTTCTCCTAAAAAGAACCATTCTTTTAACTTTACTTTCTATTTAATCCAGCTACACAATTTGACATAATTCTTTTTATATGATTTTCCACATAACTGAGCTATATGACCTCTCCTGAAAAAAGGATATAGGTAAAAGTATGTGGTATTCTATTACATTTAATGATTATATCAAGAGTGATAATTCTATTTTAATATATTTCCTCCTAGAAAACTATGCTTAAAAATTCATAACTGTCATTTCTTTTTAAAACCAGGTCATGAAATACCTGAACCATATCCAAATATTACTAATGATGAATATCTTCTAAACTAAGCACTTTTTTCTATAAGGAAATCAAATCATTTTTCAAATAAATACTTTCAAAATCTCTTTATGACGGAGTTATATGTTTGGACAGATCCTGGGAATAAAGAGGTAACTTTTACCTGCTCTCAGGAGAAATATTCGGCTTCTAAGTTAATTGGGAAAGGAGTTTTTCTGCTCTTCATAATCTGCAAATGCAGAGGCAATAATTTCTGACTGGAATGAGAGAGGACTGGGATTCTCGTTTGTGGAGGATGTATTTGGAAACCTTTCAAGATCAAGACCTCTTCCCTTAAAATATTCCTGAAGGGTTCTGAAAAACTGAAGACAGAAAGAAAACATTCAGTTGCCATGTATAAATTAAACACCAAAAATATTGAAAAACTGAATATTCCCCCCCAACCCCGTTTTCCCCCCTTAATTGACTAGGCATGAGGTGGAAAAATCAGAAACAGAAGCCCAGCTTTGGCTGTTCCTTCTCCTCCCCCTCCAGTGTCCTCCAGCCTTGCTTCTGTCTGACATTTCAACCCTAAACAAGATAATTCACCATTCATAGTGGAAATCAAGAGAGGAATATCAATTATTTAGCAGCACCACAGTCAGAGGGTTCATTGTAAACCACCTCTGAATAGCAATGTCAGAAATTAAATTGAACCCACAGTGATCAGAGCTTGGCCCCTCTTTTCTGACAGAAAATAAGACCCCATTCATTGTCTTCTGAAATAGTTTCTTGTCAAACATGAGTTTTCAGCTTTCCTTTAGGAAATAAATACATGGAAGCTGAGCAAAGGGCTATTTGCTTGTTTTAATCCTATATTGTTATATTTCACATTTTTTTCTTTAGGAAAACTGTATTTTGAAATAGCAGTGCCAGCAGTTTTATTGTATTGGACATTTTTTTTAAAGAGCATTTTTACAGATATTTCGAATTCTATTTCTTAGATAACTTCATGTTGAAAATAATGCCTAGTAAACTGATACGAATTCAGGTCAACTTTCAGTTTTTTTGCAATTGAGCTTTGCAAGTGTTGCTTATCTGAGAATCTGTTTTATTATCAGTTCAGTCTAAGCTGTGCAAAAAGCAATTCCCTTTCACGCTCTTCATTTTGTATACATATTAGAAATCAAGGTTATAAAGTCAACATGTATGTAAGATCATTTGCAAATGTAATATGCTATGTGTGTATATGAGATCATTTCTAAATATAAATCTGTTTCTCCACACAGAAACAAATGTAAATTGGCCAAGGGAACAATAGGATGCCAGCTAGCAAAACTCTCGTCTGGTCCTGCAGGGGGCATCTTCTCAGCCCTTGGCAGCCTTCTCTGCACTGTGCCCTTACAGAATGCAGTGCGCATAAACCCAGGGATGCTGATTCCACCCTGTGGCCCAGCATGACCCAGTAAATGTTCTCACCAGATCTCGGTTTCTGGGGTTGTTGAGTGGCTTCCATTTCTCTGTGTTTCTCAACATGGCTCCATTCACAGGCCCAAGTAGCACCAGGGCAACACACAGCAGCAGGAATGCTTTTGGCATGGTGGAATGAAGCTGAATGAATGGAAGGATGAGGGAATGTCTACGTTCAGAGAGAGGAGAGAGAGGAGAGAGAGAGGAGAGAGAGGAGAGAGAGGAGAGAAAGAGGAGGGGGGGAGAGAAGGGAGAGAAGGGAGAGAGAGGAGAGAGAGGAGAGAGAGAGAGAGAGAGGAGAGAGAGGAGAGAGAGAGGAGAGAGAGGAGAGAGAGGAGAGAGAGGAGAGAGAGGAGAGAGAGAGAGAGAGAGAGAGAGAGAGAGAGAGAGAGAGAGAGAGAGAGAGAGGAGAAAGAACATAGAAAAAGAGAAACAGGAAACATTTTTAAAGGGAGACAAGAAAGAAGAAATAATATATGAGTTCACCTGAATTTTGCAGCCTTCTTTTTTCCCAGGTTCATTTGCACATAAGCCCTCCAAAACCCAGTTGATTAGCTTAAAGGAGTCCATGATGATGAGAACATTATACAATGATAAGCAAAGTAATTATGACTACAACCTACAAAGTCTGAGTATGCCTTTTTTTTTATTTATTTATTTTTTTTTTGAGGGCAGTGTCACTGGCCCTTATATGTGGGACCCAAACCAGGGCCGCTGGCTTCCCAAGACAGCGCTTAACCACCGCGCCACTCAGCCAGGCCTGAGTATGCCTTTTTATCTTTGGAAAAATACACTTTGTTATCTTCAAAGAAAGTGAAATTCTTAAACAAAAAAAAAGACACACCCCAAACCAATCTTAAAACTACTCACAGGTGTTAAGATAGGAGTCTCAACAGAAAGAGAAAGAGAAAGAGAGAAAGAAACCCAAACTGAGAAATGCACACACAGTCTGAGGCAGATGCATATCACACCAGCATAAGTAAAGATTGTGTCCCACCCCAAGCTGTGAAATGGAAACAAAACACATATTAAGGGCTAATAAAGCTTACCAGGAGTTTGGCTTGGGCTGGCCCTGGTTAGTTATCCTGCAGCACAAGGGGATTCATAGCTTCTTAAAACCAGTGGATTGGCTGCAGGTGGGAGTCAGTGACGTGAGCAGAGGGAGTTCAAAACATAATGATTCCATTTTCATCCACAGCACAAAGACCCTTGAGAACCACATCTTTAAGCTTCTTCAAGGGTAATCAATTTGTCTTATAAATATAGCAACCACTGAACATTTTATGTGGATTTTATAAAACACACAAGGCACTTCCACACAGTGAAGAGGCTTTCTTCTTTTTTTTTTTTTTTACTTTTAAGAGGAGAATACACAGCAGATGGGAATATGATGATGATTATTCCATCTAATAGAATGCTTTTTTGGAGATGTCAGCTTCCGGAATTAACAGCATTTTTGAACAGGAAATTCTATTGCAAGAGACAAAATTGCTCTTTTTATGACCAATACCTTGTATTTCTTCTGAGAATCTCAGGAATCTTTACAAGTTTTACATAGTGGCATGGTTTATGATAATATCCCTTCAAAATAGAGCTATAATATAGCACATGTTTCATGGAAAAAGAGAACAATCACTAGATCTATAGCATCCTGTAGCTGAATAAATGCCATCATAGGAAATGGTTGGATTGAGTTTTGGTTCCAATAATTCAGACAAGCTCTTTATTGAGGAGGCTAGTAATCTGGACTGGAAATTAGAATGTCTGGCTATGGTCTCAGCCTTCCATCTTGACCTTGGGCAAGTCACTATGACCTTTATTTGTTCATTCCTTTGTTCATACTATAAGCCAGGCACTACACTAGGCTTTAAAGTTAAATGGTAAGAATAATCAATATAACTACTGTCCTCATTGAACTAACATATTAGTGGGCAAAACAGATGTTAATCAAATCATTGTACAACAAAATGTATAAATACAAATGATGGTAATTTCTGTGAAGAGAAACTGGGTGGCATGAGACGGTAGAACAGGGAGATTTGGTTTAGTCTCAGGGGTCAGGGAAGGCTTCCGTGAAGAAGTGACCTTACATCTGGTAGTAGGAGTTACCTAGGCAACCTAGGGAGGACAAAAGCAGAAGAGTTTCAAACAAGGTGAACAACTGTGCTAACCCTGAGGCTGAAAGGAACATGGCACATTAAAGCACATTCAAGTAAGGTGATATGCGAGAAGTGGAGAAAGCAGCAAGGATTCCAGACCTGGCTGGAGAGATAGTCAGATTATGATCCTTCCACTGCAAGCAATGCTAAGTAATTGAAAGATTTTAAGCATCCAAGAAGTTTGATCAGACTTGCATTTTTAAAAGATGGTTCTGGTTGCAGTGGGGAGGGCTGACTGAGGTAGAGAGGAGGGATGAGGAAGGCCAGTATGGTGGCTACTTCAGATGTCCAGGCAGGACAGAATGTTAAGTTGGATTAGGGTGTCAGTACACATGCAGAGATGTGGGCTGATATGAGAGCTATTTAGTCTTTAGTATCCATGTACTGGATACTATGGAAGGCAGAGCTAAGAGGAATGGTTCCAAAAGCCAATCCCTAGGTCTCAGGACTATGCGGTTGAGTGGACAACAGCAACTTTCGCTGAGCTATCAAACACCGGCATGGAGGAGTGAAGATCATGGTTACATTTGGGACATTTTGAATTTGAGAAGACTTTGAGATCGCCAACCAGGGATGGAGACACACAATCCGATGCAAGGTCTGGAGCTCAGAGGGGAGGTCTGAGAAGGAAATGTAAATATGGGAGTTGATGGCATATAAATGGATAAGATTATCTCAGCAAAGATTAGAAAATGAAAAGAAAAGTTGCCTAGGACTTGAGCTTTGAGAAATTCTAATATGTAACAGCCATATACAGGAATCTATACAAAAGAAACTGTGGAGGTAGGGGAAAAACCAGAGAGTATGGAGGAAGCAAGAGAGGAAAGTGTTTCAAGAAGGGACAAACTGAATAAAATGAGGTCTGAAAAGGGTCCATGGAGTATTAGAGCTGTTTTGGTAGATCGATAGTGAAAGTCAGATTAGAAGGGAGTGGATGGAGAGGAAAGAGAGATAATGAGTACATCAAGCTCTTGAGAAGTTCAGCTGTGAAGACAGAGGTCAGAGGAGGGAGAAGGCGGTACCAGGAGGGGAAATAGAGTCAGGGGACGGTGGTGTCATCATTGTTTTTAATGTGAGAGATTGGAGTCTGTTCAAATGTCAATGGTTAAGTGAGTAAATGAATACCCTGGCATTGCATTACATCACCTCTCCTTAAAACTCCAGGACCTTGAAGGTAAACCACCCAATAATGTTGAAATATTAAATTGTGAATGACGGCCGGCCGAGTGGCTCAGTTGGTTAAGAGCTCGCTCAAGAGTGTGAGCTGAGCTCTGAGCAACAGCTGTTCGAGGCCAGCCCGAGCTCAGTTGCTGTTGAGCTGCCAACAGGTGGCAGGATGGCTCAGCTAAAAAAAAAAAAAAAAAAGATTGGACCGGCCAAGTGGCGTGGTGGTTAACAGCTGGCTTGGGACACCAGCAGCCCCGGTTCGGGTCCCACATATGAGGACCAGTGACACTGCCCTCAAAAAAAAAAAAAATCTAAATTGTGAATGAGATTATAGCACAGTCACTACACTGTAAACTCCTTAGACAACACTCACTCTTACATTCCCAGTGCCACGCATTGAGCCCCGTACATAGACAACACACTTTTTAAATGGGAAAGTGAAAAAATTAGGATAGATTTCCATAGTTCTTTATTTATGAATGAATTCTAACTTTAGTTACATTTGTATAAAAGCATAGCTCGTTTGTTCTCCTTTTTAAGAGCTCTCCATTTAAGAAATACTTAGTTTCTCAAAGGAGCAATACACTAAAGGAAACATACGGTTTATTATCTTGTTCACTAAGACTGGAGTTTCCCTGATAGTTAAAATAAATTATACACTTAAATAAAACAATTGTTTTTAATTCCTTTGTTTCTTAATCTTAAATCATTGTTTTAAAGAGCAGAATGTATTATTGATAAAGCTGATGATAACATTTTCTTCGGAGTGTATCAACAACATAGTGCTAACTAGATAGTTTGCAATTATTTGGTTGATAAGTACAGTCAAAAGGGAGGGGGGAAAAACCCAGGGTAGTTCAGGTTACCAAACCATTAATTTCTGGTGTAAATTGTCCTATTTGGGCTCTTCATTCAATAGAGCATTTGCAAAAGTAGCTGTTGAGATATTCTAGGCAAAAAAGCTCTTCCAAACACAGAGGCATCTGAATGAAGATCTTTGCTGGCATTTCTCGATTAGAAATTGAGAGAAAAATAGAGTATTCAGCACAGAGCTATACACAAAAAAGTAATCTAATAAATATGTGTTGACTGAATTACAAACTGAATTAAATTATAAATTCAAACATAATGGTATAGGGGAGGAAAGGACACTGAACGAAAAGGATATTTAGGGGGGCAGAGAGAAAATTTTAAAACTTTTGCTGTTGGGCTATCTAACCTTTTCAAATCCTTCCTCTATTAGGGAAAAAAAAAGGCAGAGCTGATATAGCAATTTACCTGTATTACGAACAGGGACAAGAATTTAATCGTTCTTCCTCCTGGTCTGAGGAAGGGAAAAGGGAAATTATTGTTTTAGATTGCTTCCTCAATGATGATGATAACTTCAAAATAATGGAGTCAGCTAGGCACCTTTTGCTCATAGCAATCATCACTGCTGTTTGTGGCAGGTTTCTGTTTGAAAGCAGACTATAGAGAAGAGGGGAGAACAGAGATAAGCCTCTTGCCATGCACAGAAGCCAAGAGCTGTGTGAGTCAGGGGATCACAGTGACCACAATGGATGGGAAAGACGCTCACTCTGCATATCCTGGCACCACAGAAAGCTTCCAGCTCACAGGTGAGACCCTGGGAGGCGAGGGAAGGCCCAGAAACCACTGAAATTAGATCTCTCCCCCAATCTCCCATTCGGATAAGGGCTCAGTCAGACAAAGTTGGTTTAAAAAGCAAAAAAATGACATCTCGAACACCTCCACCATAGGGTTAACCATTCGTCCCTTTCAGCAGTATCAATAGTGTTAGTAATCTGATCGTATGGAGTTAACCCTTAGAGTTCTTCAGTCATTCACTGTGGAGCAATGTTTTATTCTTTGCTATCCTCTGTTTTGTTTTAAACATGTTAAAGGGTTATGTTAAGGAGGAAAAGTGATCTTCTATTTAAAACATGTTACAGCCGTTTTACCTCGTAGGGTCACTGAGCCAATTCTAGAAGCCTGGGCCTCTCAAGGCAGGATAACAGGGGCTAAGTGGCATGGTCATCTTTCCTTGAGTGTGTTTGCTCTCAAGCCCAGCCACAGCCTCTGCTTTTGTCAGGCCTTCCTCATCATCAGCTGGAACTTGGGCAGCTGCTGCCCTTTCTCTCATGGTCCCTTCCCTGGTCCGATTCCTTCCTGCCACCAGCCTTCCCAAAATGCAAAATGCCATAATTTGGGCTAGTCAGAGAGGGACAGCCAGCACATATCTTTCAATGCTGCCCCAAATTCAAGCAATTTCTTCTGCAGATAAGATGAAGGAGTAGAGGCAACAAAAGGTAAAAACCATGGTAATGCCACCTGATATGAAGCCAGCTCACAGAAACAGAGCAAGAAAAGGGGCATCCCGGTTCACACAGTGACTGAGATACAAACCAAATTCCCTCAACCTGGATTGGAGAAGCAAGTTTGCTAATCTGGTATCCTCTCCAGCCATATTGATATCTCCAAAGGCATAATAAAGGAGGAAAGGATTCTTCCTAAAATATAAAAGACTAAGTCATTTCTTAGGGCTTTCAAACTGCTTTTCAGCAGTTGCAGAGACCCTGAGGGAGTCGTTGACACCTTTGGCCTTGCAACTGACCCTGGAACAGAGGCAACAAACAAGTCCACACTGATGAGGAAGAGCTTACTAGCATCACATCTGCCTCTAGTGGCTTCTGGATGCCCATAAGATGAAGTCTACACTCTTGACGACGATGTACGAGTCCTCAGTATGACCCAATCCTGCCACTACAGTCATTTTACCTCTTCAGTGAATACCACCCACCTTTCTACCTCAGTGCCTTTGAGCTTGCTACTGCTTCTGCCTGGGATGCCTTCTCTAGTCTGCTGTGCCCTCAGAGCTTCTCTCTGTCCTTCCGGGCTCACCTCAAATGTCACTTGTTCTGAGAAAAAGAAACCACTTGGTCACTTCAACAGCTCTTACCTTGTTGTATGAGGATGACTCCATTTGCTTCTATAGGTCTCGTTGTTTACAAAATGAGCTCCCTGAAGTAAATGCCTCGTCTTTTTTTATCTTTGATTCTTTGGAGCTTGCCATATGGCCTGGCTTAGAGTAGACAAGCATATCACAGATGTTTATGGAATTAATAGTTCTTTAGGTAACATCTGAGCTTAATTCTTATAAAGTCCTTTTGAAATTTGAGGCTTGGTACATTTCTATTTTGCACACACACCAATGGAGATTGGGCAGAGTTTGTCACGTTTATGACACACACCTTTCTGTTTAAATTGTTCTGGAGTTGAAGCCATAAGCCAAGAAATGTGGGCAACCATCAGAAGCTGGAAAGGGAGTACAGCCCTTCCCACACCTTGACATGGGTTCAGTGATACTGAGTTCAGGCTTCTACCCTCCAGACCTGAGAGACAATAAACATCTCTTGCTTGGGCCGGCCGAGTGGTGCGGTGGTTAAGTTCTGGCTTGGGAAGCCAGCGGCCCCGGTTTGGGTCCCACATATGAGGGCCAGTGACACTGCCCTCAAACAAACAAACAAACAAACAAACAAACAAACAAACAAACAAACATCTCTTGCTTTAAGCCACCCACTTTTTGATAATTTGTTACCTTAGCCACAGGACATGAATACAAAGAATGTCAAGATGTCAGGCCACTTATGAAGACCTGTAACTCAACCACAACTGCTTTAGCTTCTGCTGAAACATTGCACTGTGGACAGATCTAGAAGCTGGATCTAAATTCTTTATTCCCTTTTGAGAAAGGTGGATCTTTTTCGGTCATTCAATTCACAATACAAAGTGGGTTTGGATTGAAATGTCTATTATGAACCTGAGGATTTATGTGAGTCAAATTACACATTACAATGTCTTTTTGATACAAAAGGGAGAAAAGGTTCTATCTTAGACTATTAAATTAGATAGGACCCCCTCCATGAGTCATACAGTTTTGTAACTGGCCACATGTTTTTAACCCATTCATAAAATTATTTAAGTACCTGGAAGAAACACCATTTTAAAAATATAACCTAAATTTCCAGGCACATATTTTGTATGATAAAGAGAGTAGTTTCAGAGAAGGAAAAAATTTGAGGACAATTTAGATGGGTATTTGTCTCTTTTGGGGTACAATGGGCAAATTATGTTCTTTCTTGGTGCTATTCATCAACGGAGAGCTCTGTAACAGAGCCAATGAGATTGTATCCTAGAAAGAAAATCAACAACCCCGTCTCCAAAGCAAAAGCAACCCCTCCCCCACTGGAAAAAAAATTAATGGTTATGTCCTAGGATCCTGGGAGCTCTTTAGTACTCTAGGTGCATAAAATGTTATCCCATTGTTTTAAACAAAATAGAATAAATAGCAAACCTTTACCGTCTCCCTCCAAAAGTGCATTCTGTGAGTCTGGCCCTGGGAAAATCCTTGAGAAACTTCAGTAGTGGAGATCGTGTCCTCTTAATCCTCCAACAATAATGTGCTCCCAAGTGCAGTAGGGACATTCTAGGTTTCTGCTAAAAATATTACTTGCTGACTTCCCTTTTTATTTTATTTATTTATTTATTTATTTATTTACTTAAAAAGATTTTATTGGGGAATTGGGGGAGGGGATCAGCGTTGGGGAATCGGGGAAGGGGAACAGACAAGTTGCTGTCTTTTTGTTCTTCAGTCTAGTTGCGGAGGATGTTGCTTCACTGGCCTATGTTGGTATCGTCATTGCACTCTTCCCGGATGAGGCAGATCAGTCGCCGGCCTCTGGATGATCGCTCCCAGCGGCTATTGGCAGCTCACGCTGGCTGCCGGCCACTCACTATAGCCTATGGCAGCCCACTGCAGCAGGGGCTGCAGCCTACACCGTCGCCAGGACTCGCGCAGCCCAGCTCCAGGTGGAGCTGTTGTTCACCATTTTAGCTGTAGAGGGCAGTGTCACTGGCCCTCATATGTGGGATCCGAACTGGGGCCACTGGCATCCCAAAACCAGCTCTTAACCAATGCGCCACTTGGCCGGCCCTATTTGAAGTTTTATAATTGAGTTTGTAGAGAAGTGTTTTATATATTCTGAAAATGAATCATTTATCCGAAATACATTTCTGTCTGTGGTTTGCCTGTATTTTTTTTTTTTGAGGGCAGTGTCACTGGCCCTCATAAGTGGGACCTGAACGAGGGCCGCTGGCTTCCGAAGCCAGCGCTTAACCACCGCGCCACGCGGCCGGCCCCTTATTTTCTGAAATAGCTGTACATTGGTGTCACCCAATAATGTTCAACAGAATTAAAAATTCGATAGAATTAAAAATTCAATAGAATTCACCATTGAAATAATCTGGGTCTGAAGTTTTCTTCATGGGAAATGCTAATATTTTTAGTCAGGTTTATTAATATGTAACATATATATCCTTTTTTAGTGAATAGTTCCAGGAATTTTAACAAATGTACATAGTTATGTAATCACCATCACTATTAAGATTTGGAATATTTCCATTACTCTCCAAAATTTCTTCAAGTACCCTGGAGTCAGTCCTCCTATAACCACTCATCTGTTTTCTATGTCTACAGTTTTTCCCCTTTCCTCACTGTTAAATAAGTGGAATCATACCACACGGCATCTTTCACTTAGCATAGTGATTTCATGTGTCAGCTGTTCACTCCGTTTTTTTCTTTATTAAGTAATGTTCCATTTTATGGATGTGCCACAATTTTTCTATCCATGCACCAGTTGACAGACACTTGGGTTGCTTCCAGTTTGGGGAAATTATTGAAAGTTGGTATAAATATCCATTTACATAGGTTTTCATTTCTTTTGAGTAGACATATAGGAGTGTTATTGCTGGTTCATATGGTAAATTTCTGTTTATAAGAAATTGCCACTGTTTTCGAAAACGACATACTATTTTGCATTCCCACCAGCAATGTATGAGAATTCTAGTTCTTTCAAAATTTCACCAGCACTGGGGTTGCCAGTTCTTGAACATTTTTACTTTAGGCATTGTGGTTGTAATTTGCATTTTTTTCTTTTTTTTTTTTTTTGAGGGCAGTGTCACTGGCCCTCATATGTGGAACCGAACCGGGGCCGCTGGCTTCCCAAGCCGGCGCTTACCCACTGCGCCACTCGGCCGGCCCTTAATTTGCATTTTTCTAATGCCTATGTTGAGCATCTTTTCATGTGCTTACTTTGCAATCCATGTAACTTCTCTGGTGAAGTGTCTGTTTAAGTACTTTGCTCATTTTAAATTGGATTATTTTATTATCGTTGAGTTTGAGAGTTCTTTATATATTTTGGATACTACTTCTTTATCAGGTGTTCGGTTTTCTCCAACTGTGAACTGTATTTTCATCTTCTTAACACTGTATTTTGAAGAACAGAAGTTTGTATTTTTTGTTGAAGTCCAATTTATCAGTTTTTTTATGGTTTGGGCTTTTACAATACTTTTAAATTTCTATTTTAATTTCTCCATTGGGATTTTAGCTATACTACTTTATATAATTATTTTAGTAGCTACTTTGGGGATTATAATATGTAATGTTATACATATGGATAACCACACATAATAATAGTTCTTTGGAAATAACTACAGTTAGCTAAAAAAAAAAACAAAAATAAAAACCCCACTTTTTTCAATGATTTCCACGTTTTTCTAAATGTATTAATCTACTTAGTGAATATACTCAGACCATAATTAAAATGTTTTTATTAGGTAAAACTCCAACATATACAAAAGTAAAGAGAACAGAATAATGTAAGTCCATGTGCTTATCAGTCAGCTTCAACAATTATCAACACGTAAATTACGCATTGCTAAGTGTGGGTCCAAAGGGATATATTAAAAGGGGCACGATCCCTGCCTGCAAAGAGCAGACAGTCTATGTGGAGACACAGCATGGTGTGGTGGAAAGAGCTTCAGACCCGTGTTCCAAAGAGGCCTCCCCATTCCTTTGGTCAAATATTACTTAATCTTTCTGCACCTCAATTTCCTCATCTGTGAAGTCATCCTACTTCACAGTATAAGAATTAGAAATGATACATATAAAGGGTCTTGCACAGCACCTAACAGGTAAATGCTAAATAAATATCACTATTAAGGACTGTATATAGAGTACACAAGGTCTAATATGATGACTCCCTTAGAGTATGGAACTATGACAGTAGGAGCTAGAAGCAAGGACAAGACAAGGCTGCTACTCAAAGCAGGTGCAGGAGCCCAGTCTGCTTGTGTGGCAGACTCTGCTCATGGCTTCCTTTTATTCCTTTTTGCTATGGACTGAATGTGGACCCCTGCAAGTTCATATACTGAAGTCCTAACCCCGTCAGCTGGCACCTTGATCTTGGACTTCCCAGCCTCCAGAACTGGGAGAAATAAACTTCTGTTGTGTAAGCCACCAGTATGTGATATTCTGTTATAGCAGCCCAAGTAGACTAATAATACAGTTCTATTCTTAGATGTTGTTCAGGGTGGCAACATACACAGCTTGAAAACTTGCTTCTACAGCCTTCCTTGTATTTCTTTGTGGCCATGTGGTACTATTCTGGCCATTGGGCTGTAGACGGAAGTCGGTTAGGGTGGGAAAGGGAGAAAGATCCTCCCAAATAAAAAGCAGAGCTCTTTGTGTCCCTCCCCTTCCATCTCCTGAAATGGAAATATCATGCAGTCATCATTGTTAGGAGAGTCACACATTATGGACACAGAAATGAGATAGAAGCTTTGGTTCTCGATGATTTCATGACGTCTTCTTCTGGACTTTCTACCTGCAGATTTGATTGTTTAAGGAACTGTTTGTCAGATTTCCTTTTTCTTGCAAATGAATCCTAACTGAAACAGCCTGAGTGGGGAGAGGAGTGCCTTTGGAAAATGGTAGAAGGCTGGAATTGTAAACTGGTCAAACTGTTAAGAAGTTTAAACTATATGGGAGAAGATTAAAAGTTTTGGAAAAAAGAACAATACTAAATTGCTGTTTAAAAGAAAAGATTTATGGGAATATAATATTCAGAATAGAAGGGATGTGGGTGAAACAGGAGAGGAAGACCATTTATGAAACTGCTGTAAAATTTGAAATACTAACAATGATGGTCTACACCAGTGTGGGTGTCCAAAAGAGGGAACCAATGTGAGGGTGATCTTAAAATGCTGGACCCTTTAGGGCTTAGTAACTAATTGGATGTAGCAGGCAAGACAGAAATTAGCAAAATGAATGGATTTTCAACTTGCGTGATTGGGAGGATTTAATAGAAATCTGAAAACTGAATTACTACTTAGGGAGAGAGAGAAATTGTACTTAAACGTCAACAGTGAGTTGAAACTAAGTTTTTCGTTTGGAGAAATCTAGAGATTGGCAAGTGAGGAAGAAAGCACCTATCATTTCTCGAGGATCTACTATGTATCTGGAGCATTTGATGCATTATCTCATTTAATCCTCACCCCAAGTTTGTAAAATAATATTATTAGCTGTAATTTGTGGATGAAGATAGTCTCAGAAAGGCTAAATGGCCATTGATTCAGGGATACTTAGATATGGAACTGAGGGAGCAGGTCTGTCTGGCTTGGTGAGTCATCCACCAAGAGTATAACATTGAAGTCACAAAGTTAGATGGAAACTGTAAGAGAAAGTGTAGAAAGAGTAACAAGGCAGGTTGTGGGCACATCATGGAAACTTTTTTTCAAGGCAAGAGGAATAGCTATATGGTCAGAAAAGATTGCTACACAGAATAGAAAGTGAACAAACATTATTACATATTCCAGGTCTTCAGTGGAAGAACTCTACTTTTTAGACAATCTGGTTTAAATTTTACCATTTTTCTGAGGCTATTTCCTTTCTTGGATGTGGAGAGAATAATTATGACTCTAAGAGTTTTTAATGGAGAGAGAAATGAGTACAATTAGTGCTCGATGAATGTCTGCTAAGAGGATAAAGTATAGGTGACAAGACAGTCTGTACAAATCCCACAGTATGGTCTGGAATGTTTTTATTAAGACAAATTGCTTATACTTTTTAGTTTTCCTATGTCTTGTTTCTTTTCCTTCAAAGTTGAATTAAAGCATATATTTCTGATTAAGGATTCCAGTTAGTTACATTTTAGCATCCAAAAATCTTATTGCATTGTAGTCTCACTGGAACAACCAACTTCTTTAAAAGTTAATTTAGAGGCCGGCCAAGTGGCTCAGTTGGTTAAGAAAACAAGCTCTGAGCAACAGGGTCGCCAGTTTGATTCCCACATGGGCCAGTGAGCTGCCGCTGAGCTGCCAACAGGTGGCAGGATGGCTCAGATGGTGAGAGCACGTGCTCCTAACAACAACTTACTTCAACAACAACTTGGTTCAACTCCCGCATGAGATGGTAGGCTATGCCCACCCGCAACTAAGATTGAACATAGCACCTTGAGCTGAGTAGCCAGGAGTTGCCAATGGGCGGTCAGATAGCAAATGGACTTGGAGCTGAGCTAGCTGTGCCCTCCACAACTAAGACTGAAGGGCAACAAATTGGCTATTCCCCTAACCCAATTCCCCAATACTGTTCCCCTTCCCCAAATCCCCAATAAAATCTTAAAAATAAACAAACAAATAAATGTTAATTTAAAACTGTAAGACACTGCAACAAGATAAAAAACAAAAAGCAGATTCAGAAAAGCCATTCACTCTCTCATGTAGTTATGGTACCTCACATCTTGAGGATAATGGAAATTAAGAGAGGCTATTGGCTGATGGCATCTTAAGAAATTTTAATTGTGTTCATGATACCCTCCACATCATGGGAGCCAGGCAAGGTCCCAGGTCAAATCTAACACAGAAAAAGGCCTGTCTACCACATTCACTTAGTGGCTAAGCCCTCGAGTCCAGAATTTTAGGTCATTAAATGTTTCTAAGTAATGCCAGGAGAGAGAGAGGTATTATTTCTGGGTTTTGTCAGGAAATCAATGAAAATTATCAGGGAAGTAAGGCTTCATGAAGAATGTTTTCACATTTCTGCATGATTTGGCTCCTGAGCAAAGGAAACTGACATGCTGTAATGTCTCCTTCTCCCAGAAACATTTACTCTTCAATGCTCTTCGTCCCTTGCCCCCTGCTTGGTGGAGCCACATGTTTACATTTTATGGGGAGATGAAACCGGAAGCCATGTTTACATTCCCAAAGCTTTACATTCACATAAGCCATGTGAACCATTTGAGAGCAAAGGCAGCTCTCTTCTCTCAGGAGGGGAGGTGGGCAGTATCTGGCTTATACCAACTCCCACCATAATTTCAGAGTTCCTCTTCTATGGTGCAAAACAAAACAAAACAAAAACAAAAAACCCCTTTTGCACAGGCAGAGTTCACGTGGCTCTCCCCCCAAGGCTCTCAAAGGGGAAGAAAGGGCCAAGGGGAACTGGTGTGCTTATTGCTTTAAGTAATACTACTCTGTTCCTGACCCAGAAACCTCATTTTTGCTTTCAGAATAATATACAGAAATTAAAAACCTATCAAAGACAACTTCAAAGGGTCACAAAATATAGTCTAAGTTTCTCCAAAGAGGGTGTGCATATTCTAAGTGGTGTGCAAGGTGACATATTGGGATGTGGGAGGAAAACATAATTCATGTTCATGTTTTTAGTCTAATAAATGAATGTACTAACATTTCATACATGGATTGAGACTGACACCCTCACACACTCAGCCTTTGGCATAGCTGATCACACACACTGTGGGAATATTCTGACAGAAGAGTGGGAATTCAGCAGTCTGTAGGGAAATGACAGGGCACCCTACTAGCTTGTTCATTTGAAGCATATTGTGACATTGCAGTATATGTGAGCCAGTTAAAGGATTCATGGATTATATTATTGTTTATTACATTATCTAGTTTTAACTAGCATAACTATCACAAAATGAATGAGTAGCCTTAAAAATACTCCTCACAACAAAAAGTTGAGAATATATCAGTAATGCAAACACAAACCAACGAAAGAAAATATCAGTGCCGACCCTTCTGGTCTTGTCAGGCTTATTGGGTCTGATAAGAAGATATCTCTCTTAATGTTAAAAATTCTCAAGATTATTTGAAAAATTAGTTTATATTCATTATTGCCCTAAGTATATTTTCTGCTTTGAAATATTGGCTACTGAAAATATGAAGCTATTATAATAAGACATTAAAGCTATATCCTGTCTAAATTTTCTATTTATTTACTAGTATAGTGATAGTATGTACATGGGGGGAAAGTTCAAACTTTTTTTTTAACAGTAAGGGTGTGCATCAAAAAAGCTTGGAGTTTACTGTCCAAAACAACCAATTTCCTTGTACTGTACTCTGTGGAGCTGTAATTTTAAAATGTAACTAGGGCCGGCCAAGTGGCGTATTGGTTAGGAGTTGGTTTGGGACACCAGCTCTGAGCAGCAGGGCCCCGGTTCGGATTCCACATGAGGGCCAGTGACACTGCCCTCTACAGCTAAGATGGTGAACAGCAACTCGACCTGGAGCTGGGCTGCCGTGAGTTACCAGCGACTGCGTAGGCTGCAGTCCCTGCTGCAGTGGGCTGCTGTGAATGGCCATCCAATGGCCGGCGAGCGACTGCCTTACCTGGGAAGAGCACAATGATAACACCAACATGGGCCAGTGAAGCAACGTCCTCCGCAACTAGACTGAAGAACAAAAAGACAGCAACTTGTCTGTTCCCCTCCCCCAATTCCCCAATAAACTCTTAAAAAATAAAATAAAATAAAATGTAACTAAATTTTAAAATTAATTCTACTTAGCAATTAGTTGGAACAAAGATTTTTAAAAATGCAGTCAATGTTATACATTCCTAGTTTAAAATGAAACTATAGGGCAAACTTTTTCTGAAAAAGGAAACCCGAGTTCCTTTCTTAACTAAATTCCTTTAAATTTTTCTCCAGTAGGTCAAAACATTTTATAGAAAGAAAACAATATTCTCTTCTCCCCTCCACCCCAATTCTGTATCATCTTCTTACGGGCAACAATCTCTGTAATGCGCACAATATAAAATGCTGTTACTTTCTGCAAGTCAGGGGACAAAAAGAAAGTGAATCAAAGTTTCCTCTTCAAATACCTTCTAACTAAATCTTTGCAGTTTCAGAATGAAGAGGCCTCTATTGTTTCAGTTTAATCTTATACTCAATGATGGGAATACCTAGATCATTATGGCTGCTTTTCTCTTAACCTTCTATAGTTCTTTCCTGATCAGAATGGCACAAATGCTAAGAGGTGAACCTAACTTACAGAACTATGTGATACTGAAGGATGAGCTAATTTACTTATATGAATATTCAACTAAAAGCATAGCTTTGCAAAATCTGAAGCTCTCATTTATACAGTATACTATGATTTAAGCACACCTAGAAAGTCTACAAAAGTTAAGACTTTCTCCAAACATATTCAAGAGAAAAGCAAATAACTGGAAACATTTTTAAAAGCTCAATTTGATTTTATGTAGTTTTGCTTGAATTACATCAATATTCTTGACCCATATCTAATATAAAATTACATCTATTAAGTGCAGTAAAATGCTTCCACTCACTAGATAAGGCAAGCTAGTCTACTTTTGAGTTAAGGCCATATCTAAGTCTGACTGCTCAAAACAAATAAAACAAAACCATACCTAACCAAATCAAAATCACATGCAGATCAACCCAAGGATGGTACACTGTTTTCTTTTCCTCTAAGGGCTGTTTAAAATTAAAATAATTGAGGGGCTTTTCTTTCACTGAAACATTTTATATTTATCAGCTTTCAATTAAAACTATGGAATAAAATATAAGTATAGCAAATATGAAAGACCTTAGTTTCCTAATATACATGGTAGGCAGATTCCTAAAATTACTGCTAAGATTCTGACTCACTAGTGTACACCCTTTGTATCATCCAGGCCCTTTTAGTGGGTGTGGAATTGGGGAGTATCATGGGAACATGATTATGTTAGATGACAAAAATAATTTTGCAGTAAATAAGGTTGAACTTGAGTTAATCAAAAGAGAAATTATCTCAGAGGATCTGAGCTACTAATGTGAGCCCTCTAAATCTGGGTCAAGAAGTCACAGATAAAGTTTAAGAGTCAAACTGTGAGAGGAGTTTTGCTGGTTTTGAAAGAGAAAACAGCTATTTTGTGGAGGACCATACAGCAGGGGGTGGCACAGGAGCTCAGGAGAGACGGGCCCTGGTCAACAGCCAGCATAAAACAGGAACCTCAGTCCATAACAACCTGAATGAGTCTCAGATAGGGCAGTAGTTTTGGCTGATACCTTGATTTCAGCAGTGTGATTGTGAGCAGAGAACCCGGTTGGTCTGTGCCCAGGCTTCTATCCTATAGAGCTATGAGTAAACAAATAGGTGTTATTTTAAGTTGTTAAATGTGTAACTTGCTATGCAACAATATGTTTTGGAAAGGGAGTTAAGATGAAGTGGGAATTGAAAAAAGGGAGAAAAAGCACTAGGAAAGGCCTACGAGGCTTTCACGTTGTATATGTACTCCAGGAGCCAATATATTGGGATGGTTCCAAGATAATCCTTTAAGCATCCAAGGAAAATACTAAATTTTCTGGTATATTTCTCATTTTTGAAAATTTACTTTGTGGGGTATATTTATTTAAAAATGTACATAACATTAATACATGCAGATAATTTATAGATGTTCACATATTTTTAGTGGTTAAAATAGTTTAGAAAATACTATTCTAATCAATGTGTAAGAAGACGCTTACCCTCAAAAGATGCCCTACCACATTTATTTTTACTGCTCTCATCTGTTCTATAATAAAGTTTAGATCTATACTAAATTCTCAAATTATGTAGTGTCTCTTCTGGTGTCTTGCAATCCTATGGAGAGTCTTTCTATTTGATTCTAGGAGACCTAGTAAGTTAATTTTATTGACTAAAGCAATACGTGAGCATTACTTTTTGGGACCCTTGTTAAAACGGAATCCCAGGTCTCGTCCCTACAGATCAAATTTAGTAGTTTTAGAGAGACCTGGGAATCTGTTTACAAACAATGTCTAAATCATTCCCATTCTCATGTAATTTGGGAAACTGGGCCTCCAAGAATACTCATATATATCAAGTTAACGTAAGGAAGGTGGAAAGTGTGGTCTCTGGGAGAAACATAACTGCACAATTCCTTAAAATACAGAGGGTACCAAAAAAAAAAATGTATACACATTTTGAGAAAGGAAAAAACTGTATTAAAATTGTGATACTCAATATATACCGATAACAAAAGGTGAATACAAGTCATGTGTATACATTTTTTTGGAACCCCTGGTAGAATGTGAACCATGAAATGTCCATTCAAATGCCTTTGGGAAGCTACAAAATACCAAGTTGGGAAATGCTAGAATTTACCTTGTTTCCAATATTTACCTGTGATGTATCATGCTTATTATCATATCCCATGCTTAGCCATTCAAATTTCTGAAATGTTAGGCATGCTGTAAAGAAATCATTTTTAAGGATTTTGCCCGAGATGGTATTATGGAGAGTGTATGAGCTGGTAAGCAATGTCTGCATCACATGTTCTTGTTCACTAAATTTATTATTGAACATTCAGAACACCAGATTATGACAGGTTAAAAAGAAAGCACCAAAAATTGCTACACATCAATACCTGAGCAGAGACTGAAGGCAAATATTCATCTATAAACCCTACACCATAATATTAAAACACAGATAAAAACATTCACAACACCCTACAGAGTACAATAGCACTTTTTGTGAATTACAACCAATTAAATGTAATAATGTTAATTATACCATACCAAAAATACACACAAAATTACACATAAGTGTATATTTAATACACCATACATTGTACAAAGCACTGGAAAATATCATGCATGTTTAAATGGAAAGATGTGTAAGGTGACAATCATTTTTCGGTAAATACTGCAGGACAAGTTCCTTTGCATTGCAGTATTGTTACTATGCACAGCATTTTCTGGATGAGAACAAAATTATCTATTTGCAAATAAAGATGACTGAGTCTATCTCAGCATAACACAGTTTATCCTCTACAACTTGAACTATAATATAAACACTGATGCAGGTTGACAGCCATGTATCTTATTACATACCCTTGCCCAAACTACTTCCATCTCAATTTGACAACACTTTAAGGAAAGACATGTTTTCTTTTTACGTATTTTTAGAGAAACCTATATTTTTGTCTTCGGGGGAAGGTAGTGGACATAAAATGAGAAGAAATAAATGTGTTGCATTTATGTTAAAAATCGAACATGACAAATATATACAACAAATTCTGAGAGATGCAGGCATCTTTTAGTAGAGACCATGGATGTCTTATGAATGGAATAATTTGTTTTAATAGAAAGTATATCCATTATTTTATATAAGCACTGTAAAAATACAAGTCTTTACCTTAAAAAATGGAAACTGGAGCTAGTTCTCTCAATGCCTTAAAAATAATTAGGAAGGAAATAAAAACAATGAAAAGGGGAAAATAATGTTTAAAAATATACTACATGAATCTAAGTTTAATTACTGAAAAATCATTATGGGGTAAAATAACTTTATTTTACATATAAATACAAACCTCAATAATCTGAGGAAAAATAAGTACAGGTCTTAGGGAAGAATTTATGTCTCTGATAGAGTATTCATTAAAAAGGCAAACAACTACATTTAAGATTAATCATTCCATGTGTAATAAGTTCAGAAGTGCCACTACCTTGTTCTAAAAAAATTATTTTCAGAAACTTTAGTGAACCTTAAATTTCTATGTCTATAAAGTGTAAGTCAATTTTAACTTGATATGAGAACTCTGGAAATTAAGGGTGGCCTTTAGAGCAATAGTTTTGCAAATACTAAGGGAAACACAGGTCAACTTTAATTTTCAACTTTTACTTCACCACCCTGAAAGAAAAGGAGTTGGGGCCAATTTGAGAAGACCACCGATACTAAAATATGTAGTTATACAATTGTAGGGCATTCCTTCATCATTTTAAGGCACAGTCTGTTTTATCCCAAACAACAATGGGGTCAAGGTCACAGTGATAATATGCTTTTAATTTTGGTCTGGTTTCTCATGGGTACGTTGCTACATTTAGTTAGTCATAAGATTAAGAAACTGTAATACAATCACTTTAAAATAATATATTTAAGTCATTTTTGTATTTTTAAAAATGTAAATACACAATACAATTTCCTAATTTATATACACTAAAAATTGGAGCTTACCCCTTGTCCACAGGGGAAGAGGAGAAGGTTATTTCTACCAATATTCCAACAAATATATATTTGAGTATGTAGAAAGCATGGTTATGTTAAATACAGGCATCTCCTACTTAGGATAAAATTATTCAACACAAAGGAGAAACTCATTCCAGAAAACAATGTTCACTTAACTTTTAGGTCTTATACATCATTGTTTTACTAATATCCACAGTCCCCACCAAATAAATGGATAAACTGTCACTAAATCAAGGCTAAACATTTTAACATTGGGCTTTCTCGGCTGCCTCTTTACTTCCACTGCTACTTACGCAAACTGTATCAACATTATTAGGCAGAGAAACAGTAAGTGATATTAAATCATAGAAAAAAAAGTATAATCTGAGGGACTGAAATTCCCTTTGAGGATTTCTATAGGGGAGAAATGAAAGAATTTTAACCAGATAAACATAGGTTTCTGAGTCCCATATTTCTACTTTTCACTCAAGAGTATAACACCATATCAATGTTAATACTTTAGCATTAACAACTTGATCTTTTTATATTTTAAGATATGCATTTTTAAATATTTACCTCATTGTACTATGTTAGGTTCTAGTGGATAATTTTTTTTCTGTCACATGTGACTGTACAAAGGGACTGAATGGAAATACAGAGAAAAGAAAACAAATTCTGTAAACTTTCATTACAAAAATGAGAGACCCCTGTACTAAAATGAACTATGCAACAAAATTTAAAGTTTTATATCACAGGATGAATCTAAAGCAAAATTACTTCACATGATTACTTCAACAATTAGTTGAAAGATCATTATGGGTAAACTTTTACCCAACAAATCAGAAAACATGATTCTAGAAATCGTATGAAATAGAATACAATTATGCTACAAGCTTTATATATTTTGAAAGAAAAACAAGGGTATGGAATATAGTTTTGAGGATTTACATATTTAATATAAATCCTAGATGAAAAATCCTGAAAGTATTATTTTTGCTTTAATCCCAATATGCTAAAAAAAAATTCATTGGCACAAATGTCTGGAGGTATCTGTTCATTGAGCTTTGGTGGCAAAGTGTGTTTTGCTAACCACATGAATACAGTTATGTTTTCCAATGTAGAGGTTTATACTAAAAAAATAAAAAAAAATAAAAAAAATTCAAATGTGTCCTTTTTCCTAAAAAAGGGATGTAAAAAGTCCAATATGAAATAAAACAAGTACAACATGAAATACAAAATATCCTATCATTTAGGCTTTGGAACAGTTAATAATTCTATGCTTTGTTTATAAATCTTTTACTAATAATATTCCTAATATAAATACTAAAAACCAAGATAACATTAAAAAAAAATAGCATATGAACTTTACAAAAATGGCTACTTTTAGACTTCCTAAACTAAGATTAGGATTAAAATATGCCAACAAATTTATATTTAACTAATCAAAATACATAAACAGATACAGTTTTCTAAATGTTCAAAGTTACAATGTACAGAATCAGTACAGAATAATTCTGACATATATCAAGTTCTATACAAAGTCATCAGAAATTAACTGGTTACTTGGTATCTCAAAACGCAGTCAGTTTGTGCAGCATAACATGCCGAACCCCTTTAGGAAGCACTGCACTAGATTTTAAAAAGTTCAGCCATAGACAACGTAATCAAGATGTAGCTTAGAATATCTACCTTTTGAAAGACATATGTTGTCAATTCAGGTGTACTGTTATATTTATACTATTAATGAAATAACAGTTAGTTTATCTTACTGTGTCCAAATTATATTCCATTATTAAAACTAAGTTATTAATATACAAAATTCAGTCTTCCGTATTTATAAGTTATCAAAAAATGTGAATTCTTGAGCATTTATAGTATACATATTTGATATGGATTACTGACCTGATTTTTCTTTCCTCTCATCCTTATTAACAATAAAGATCATGAGTAGCCTCACAGACTTTCTATCTCCTCAGGCTGTTAAAACTTACTGTAAAAGAATGCATGAAGCCTACTGAATGGGAGAAGATATTTGCCAACGATATATCTGATAAGGGGTTGATATCCAAAATTTATAAAACACTCATGCATCTCAACACCAAAAATCAAAAAACGCTATTAAAAAATGGGCAGAGGATATGAGGAGGCATTTCTCTAAAGAGGACATACAGATGGCCAACAGGCATATGAAAAAATGTTCAACCTCACTAATCAGAGAAATGCAAATAAAAACCACAATGAGATACCACCTCACTCCAGTCAGAATGGCTATCATCAACAAATCAACAAACAACAAGTGCTGGTGGGGCTGTGGGGAAAAGGGGACCCTGCTGCACTGTTGGTGGGCCTACAAATTGGTGCAGCCATTATGGAAATCAGTTTGGAGGTATCTCAAAAAACTGGAAATGGAACTGCCATATGACCCAGCAATTCCACTCTTGGGTATCTACCCAGAGGAATCCAAGACGCTAATTCGAAGAAATATATGCACCCCTATGTTTATTGCAGTGCTATTTACAATAGCCAAGACTTGGAAACAACCGAAATGCCCATCAGTAAATGACTGGACTAAGAAACTGTGGTACATTTATACAATGGAGTATTACTCTGCTATAAAGAAGAATGAAATCGTACCATTTGCAACGATATGGATGGACCTAGACACTATTATGTTAAGTGAAATAAGTCAGTCGGAGAAAGACAAATACCAGATGATCTCACTTATATGTGGAATCCGAAAAACTGAATGAATGAGCAAAGGAAACAGAAACAGTCTCATAGATATAGAGGGAAAACAGGGTTGCTAGTTGGGAGGGGCGGGGGGATGAGGGAGAAGGGGAAGGGATTAGACAGCATAAATAGGTAACTACAGTATTGTCACAGGGATATGAAAGCCAGTTTGGGGAATATAATAATGTGGTAATTTTGTGGGGTGTCAGATGGTCACATGTTTTGTTAGGGAGACTACTTCATGGAGTAGAGGCTTGATTACTGCACTGTATACCTGAAACTGATGTTGTATAATATTGTATGCTAACTGTAATCAAATATATAGATAGTCACGGGATGTGGATTATACGGTGGAAGGGAGTCAAAGGAATTGTAATAGATATGTATGATATCAGGGGGAGGAGTGGGTGGAGAATTGGGGGAGGGAGGTTGTCATTCTGATGGGTAAAAAGTATAACTATTGCACTGCGTTGTACACTTGAAACTAATTAAAATTTTTTAAAAAAAAGATAAAAAAAGAAAAAGATTCAGAAGGGTAGAGAAAGGCAACGTCCATTTCTTAACTCAATGGTTATGAGAATGTTTACTATTACTAGAAATTACTATAGAGTCAGCAAACTACAACCTGTGGGCTAAGTCCTGCCTGCCATTTATTTTTATAAATAAAGTTCTATTGGAACACAGCCATATTAAAGAAAAAAAAAAAAAAGAATGCATGAATAAGGGTCAGCTGAGTGGTGCGGTGGTTAAGAGCTGGCTTGGGAAGCCAGAAGCCCCGGTTCGGTCCCACATATGAGGGCCAGTGAAACTGCCCTTAAAAAAAAAAAAAAAAAAAAAAAAAAAGCATGAATAATATGTACAAATAAAAGTTCATTAAGAATTCGAAATGTTGTCCTTTTTTCAAAAAGACCAGGATGAAATTTAGCTCCCAATCATCTTACTACTTTGTAAAGTATCCTCTACATTTACCTTATGTAGCAAGGAAGTTTTCTGTCAGGGTTTAATTACATAATACAAAAGATACTTTTATTGTTTCGTTTATCCTGGGGAGTGCTATGCTCTCCAAATTGACTTTCCCTCCTAAAACTTCACAAAGTATCTTGTTTCCTATGATATACAAATTCACAAATCTAACACACTGAGAAAACAGTGATAATGAAAAGTAATCAACAAATGTCTACTCATAAAAGGTCCCAACACATTTAAAATTTTTTTCCCCAATTGATTTTAATTTACTAAAATTGCAAATGCAGCACTGTCAAGATTTGCACCAAACCTCATTATAAAGCTAGACATTACACTAACTTAGGCCTAATGCCTAAGACGAAAATATAGGCTACTGAATTATTTGGGCATTCAAGTATCAACAGCCCTAGTTTATCTCATAATCTTTGTGTTTCCCTTTTCCCTAGAGCTTTCAAGAACCAAACTGAAAATTGAGGTTTAGCTCCTTTTATTTCCGTTGACCGCCTTCTGAAAAAGGTGCTAATGTGCAGTGAGGTGAAATGGACATACTACGCTGTAAGTGAAAATCTAAAGAGTTAAGGAAAGTAAAGGAACTAGATAACGTGTAAATCAGATCATTTGCCTCATATAAGTGTACATGTGTGGTAGAAATGTGTATCATCTGCATGAGAAATATGATAATCAACCTTTTCTAGGCCTACTAGTTCCTTCTTTTCCTTAGTGTATAATCATATAGATATCATAGTGTAGTTCACTCAAAAAAAGTACTCCATTATATACATCTAAATTTATCTGACCAAAACATGAAAAAAAAGTTAAAGATTAATATATGACAGGCATGAATTTTTTTTTTATTATTTTTTATTTATTATTTTTTTTTAGGACCACTATTTTAAATATTTTCATTTTGGTGACAAGAAAGGAATTAGCAGAACCTGTTTAATTTCTGGCATGAAGAAGATTCAGAAAAAAAAGCTTTAATGATTTCTATCATATTATCAGTTCTAAATTATAAGAGTAGTAACTCCAGAGGAGCCTTCAGAAATACTTAAAGTATTCAGTTATTTTCCTGCCCTGTCTATATTTGACCCAGTTATCAATAGTAGGGTCCAGGAGTAATTTCTTTTTTTTTTAGCTGAGCCATCCTGCTACCTGCTGGCAGCAGCTCAGTTAGGGCTGGGCATCAAATTGCTGTTGCTCAGAGCTCAGCTCGCACTCTCGAGTGAACTCTTAACAAACCGAGCCACTCAGCCAGCCCAAGGAGTAATTTTTATAAGCAAAAAAATTACTAAAAACCTAACAAGTTCTACTAAAAATGTTGTAACAGTAGAGCTCAGAAGTTTGCTGAGTCAGATAATCCCTAACTACCAATAACCAATTTCATTCTTAGTAAAATTGCTAATAAAGCTGTGCTGTTTTACCAGCTAATAATACAGGCTGTAAGCATGATAGAAACAATGTGTAACTTAAAGACAAAAGGACTTCCCTTTTCTCAAGTGATAGAAACAGCTATTTGGCTAATCTTCAGATAGACTCGACCTTCTCATCTCTGGTAGTTATTTTATTTGAGTTTGTAGTGCATCAAGATTTGATGAAGACCCTGTCAAAATGTAAAAAAAAAAAAAAAAAAGAGAAGAAAACACAAAAGTCTCTCTCTCTAATATATATATAATGGCTAAAGAACCAATCTACTGTATTTTCTAAAATGTTTAATCAGGATCCTTTTTGTAGTTCTAAAATGAAACATTTTGTTGGAATAAGACTTCATGATAACTACACTCATATGAATATACCTTAATGAGAATGTGTGTGCCTATTCTGCTGCTTTAAAAAGCTAACGTACTACTCCTAATGAGAAATTTAAGCTTGTTACATTTTATTCATGAGCAGTAATGACTAAACAAGGAGACTCTAGATCACATAAACACAATGATTATGGGTGTCAACAGAGAATCCAAATTAATGGATTTTCTAAAGTTCTTTCTGTATATGGACCTAAGTTTAAATTCAGAAATACTTAAATGACATGTTTAACCTATAACTTGAAATTCATGAAAAAATAAAAGATATCATGAATATAAAAGTGGTTTATAAGAATATGTACATTGAACCCGCCAAGTGGCGCGGTGGTTAAGCGCTGGCTTGGGAAGCCAGTGGCCCTGGTTCGGGTCCCACATATGAGGGCCAGTGACACTGCCCTCAAAAAAAAAAAAGAATATGTATAGCTAAACAGAGGCAGATGTATCCTTATTTAAATATACACATGGTATGCTATGGGACTAGACTATATTCTAATAAATTCTATTTCCTTTCAGGTACTGAACACAAGCATTTTGTACTTTATCCTTTTTGCCACCTTTCTCAAACAAGAGCCTGGTGTGCATGTCTGCCTTGTCTACTATGAAGGTATCACTTCCTTTTAATAGTCTCAGTAAGTGAAATATGAATTTTGAACAATAGGCATTAAGTCTGGAAAGACAACAATGGAATCAAACAAACTTAAAACTCTCAGAGAAGATAGCAGGACTCTCTTCAACTGATGCCAAAAGAGCAAGGACCTGAGGAACAATTGAGAAGTGGGGTAACCCTGCAGAGGCAGTAATGTGGGGGTAACCCTCTATAGGCAGTAACAGCTGAGAGGTTGTAATGGAATCCAGATGCAATGGCAGATAAAATGAACCTGGTACTCTAGGACATCCCTGGGTAATACAGACACAAGTTCATGGGTGCAACTGTGGAATTATTAGGACTTAAGGAATTGAGAGGTTTTAGGTATTTACAGCATATACCTCTAAAGGAAGGGCTCTATCAGCCACGCATACCTCAGCCTGAGTTTATATTTTCTTAAGACAAAGATACCTAGCTCCACTACCTACTTCCTACTCTTCTGTAGCTAAAAGTGAGATGAAATATGAAATGAAATAGAAATATTATTCTTATCTGCCAAACAATAACCACCTCAGCAAATTAAGATTCCACTTTAAAACTAGTGACTAAAGCCTCTAATTTATTCAGGTATATTGTTTATACTTATGTTGTTAGTGGGTTAAGAGTTTGTCTACTGTTATTTCATTAATATTATAATTTTATACATCAAATGTAGTACTGCACTTGATCATGCTAATTTTTTTCCATAGTAGTCAACAACTGTGAAAACCTAGTTTTTTCTGACCACTGGAATTTAGTTATTTTAACAATCCAACATGACCTGAGGCACTTTTGGCAACCATGGGATCAATGGTTAAATTGGTAAATAAAAAGGTACAGACTGAACAACTGACCTGCTCCAATCCCAGTAAGTAAATACCTATGTTAAATTTATTGAATTTAACAATATATCTCTTTACTAGTCTCCTAATATTTACCAACAATACAAACTAAGATTTGTATTTGAAAAGTAAAAAGAATATTTCAGTAAGTTTTGAGTTTGAATTATGTTTCCATTCATCAGTCTTGCATTGGTTACCAAGAAAACATGTCTCCTTTGAATTAAACGGTATATTTTCATAGATGTAAGAAAACAAAAGATCTACTTTGTTCATTGTGGCTGCCAAAAACTGACCAAAGAGACTCTTCATGGCTCCTTCATTTGTGAGAAAACTGTTGTGAAGTTCATCAATCTTTTAAGACTTATTTCTCAAAATATGTACTGTAGCAAATATGGAGTAAACCACTTTTTGGAAGGAAGTGTGATGAAATGAGCAGAATGCTTGCAGTGAGGTTACCAAAAATGCTTTACATTTACTGAGTGTTTAGGAGAAGATCCCTAAGATGGCCAATCAAGCAGACTAGCTGATATGCTAGTGTCCTCAGAGACAGTGTCCACCATATTCTTTTACTAAATTTCCAAAAATGACTAGTACACAGATGCCACACCACAAAACAAAACCATGCTTCAACTACTTTCTTCAAGCATTACAAAACTAATTTCCTGTTTTCAACTATGTAAAAATAGACTTGTCTTCTCCAAAGGATCTTGCTGGATCTGTGCATTCCCTCTTATTACTGACCTTAAAGGCATAAATCATCTTTATCATTCCTTAAATCCAATCTTACATAAAGTTGCACAACGCATGGAATAAGAGAGGAATGAAGACAAAGCATGGAGCCCTGTATAAGTGTGTGGACCCAAAAGCAATCACACCAACGGCCAGGGGAAGCGGAAATTGTGAAGTAGTCTTCAACAATTTACTGTAAAGAGATGGAAAAATATACATTAGGTAAACTACATTGTGAGCAAAAATGGAATATGTTGGTCTTCTATACGGTTTTGACAGTGTTCTAAGTGATTTTAGATAAAGCAATTTTTCATATAACTTAGTCCGTAATTTTTGAAATGATCAATATAAGCCATATTTTTGCTAGACAAAAGAGAAACATTTCTATAACTAGTTGTGTTTAGTCTTTTAAATTTTAACAACAACAACAACAACAACAAAATATTAGTTGGAAATTTACTCAGCAATTCTATCTCTGAAAATCTAACAAAAATAACCAATAATGTTTACTAAGACTTAGCTACAGAAATATGTAACCCTACTTATAATTGCAAAAAAAATCCTCAACTAAATAAAAAAGGAGCCATCCTTAATTAAAACGGGAGCATATAGGACAAGACACTAAATATTTTTAAAAGAAAAATTAGATGGTCCCTGACTTACAATGGTTAGACTTCTGATTTTTCAATTTGACAATCATATAAAAGCAATACACATTCAGTAGAAATTATAATTCAAATTCTGAACTTTGATCTTTTCCTGGCTAGTGATATGTGGTGAGATATTCTCTTGTCATGATGGGCAGGGGCAGGGAGCTACAGCCTGATCAGCCATGCGATCACAAGAGTAAACAACTGATACTCCATAGTGTAGTATTCAGTGCATTTTTGACTTAAGGATACTTTCAATTTACATGGGCTTATCAAGATGCAATCCTATTATAAGTGAAGAAGCATCTGTACTATCAGGAAAACGTATTACTTTGTTATGCTGAAAATAGAGAAACTGAGGGTAAGAAGGGTGAAGAAACTTGCCTAAGGACATACAGCTATGAAATGGGAAAGCTGAGATTTAGACCCCAGGTTGGCCTGATTCTAGATTATCTGCAAATATCTGCCAGAATCAACTGAAAGGCTCTGAGAGCAAACAACCAGTCAATGAAAAGTCAAGTTTTGTTATGGAGACTTTTAAACATATACATAAGCAGACTAACACTAGAATGAACCTCATGTACCCATCACCCAGCTTCAAAAATTATCAAGTCATGGCCAATCTTACTTTACTTATATTCCTATCCACTTCCACTCCTCTATATTTTGTGGAAGCAAATCTTAGACATCATTCAAGGGTCAACTTTTTAAAGAAAAAAACATTACTATATCCTAGTAAGTAAAACCCATAATTAAGAAAGTAATTATAATACACTTTCATATAAACTATATTTATATATAAACCATAGTTACTATTATAGCTTTACCTTTAGGAATAGTCAAAGTAATTAGGAATAAAGAGCATGCTTCAGACATTAAAGAAAAAAAAAAAGGTGATAAAGACCAGAAATAGATGTGAGAAAAAGAAAGATTAAATTACTATACCTTGATTTTATTGAAACAGTGTAAGTATTTCCAAGAATTGCCATAGTTGGAATAAGGATAAATGCCAAAGGTTTACATGGATCAGGATTAAGTTTAAAGTAATACCTACATCAAAGAGAAAAAAAAATGTAAATCAACAAAGCACGCTTGATCATTTCAAATTATCAGAATCAATCAAATTAAATAGGTTTCAAAACATTCTAGTAGCATTATCAATATAAGAGAACTCTAAGTAGCTCATAAAATCTGATAATTTGGTCCTAGATATCTTTATACCCAAGTTTTATATGGAGAACTATGTTCAGAAACTACAAAACAAAATTAATATTCACTATGAAAGCACTTCCTTTTTATATAATAAATTATTTAAAATATATTAAGGCTCCTCTATTAAAAAAGATAAAACAGAAATATTTTTAGTAATAGTTCCTTATCTTTTTAAAAAACAAAATTCTCATGTCTTGGATTTATTTATAGACAGTGAAACATCTAGCCTTTCAGAGCCATAAATTTGTGCTCCTTAAATAATTTTCTCCTAAACCTGTGATCAAAAATCTGGATCTTAAAATGGAGGACAAGGGAAGTATTAATATCTGGTAACCTGTGATTTAATTTATCACACTTATTTTGGTTCTGCCAACTTTAAAAAAAAAAAAATTACTTCCAGCATTTAGATAATCAAAAAAGTTTTATATCATTTCAAAACTATACTTGAGCAGGGATTCAAGTATTACTTGGATGAGGTAGTTTATTTTTTAAATACAATTTGTCAATAGCTAAATATTCTAAAACTATGTTGGAGGGCTTTTTCAGACTCTCATTTAACCTAGGACGTTTACTGGGTAACAAAGCAAATGATGGTTTTCAGTAGTAAGATATCTATTATTTATTTTAGTTAACTGGCGCCCGGCTAGCTCAGTCGGTAGGGCATGAGACTCATATTTTAGTTAACTGTATGGGGGCACATTAGGAAAGTACACATTTCTTTCATTATTTTTAATATTTTTAAATGGAAGTATTTTTCTTCCCCGCAAATTTTAAAAACCATAAAATTGATCATCAATTGTAAAATACATAAAACACGAGCATTATGAATACCTTAATACAACAAAATAAAGCACCGTTTTCACATATGTCCAGATCATAGAAAGTTAAAGTGACAATGCCCTCTTTTAGGGGGCGGATTTGGGAGAAGTTTATTTTTCCAAAGTTTATATTCTCATGGTAAGGGAGAAAATGTGAATGTATTGAAAATAACTTTCAGGTGATATACAGCTTCCTGTCCTTGAGGAAGTTTTACGCACCATTAGGAATCTAGCAAGTCTCTACTTAGAGATATTTAGTGTTTGAACCACCTAAGTTTTAAATATAAAAATAAAACAAACCGAAGATTCTTTAACCAATAAATGAAAGAAGGCATGCTGAGTAATACAATCCACGTTAATAGGTTCATCACTGTGCTGTGCATGCGAAGACTATCTTCGGCATCACTGGCAGACAAACGAAGATGGTGCGCTGTAGGGTCTTTGTGGTGATTGGATTTTTTTTCACTTCTTTTAGAGTGTTTGGGATTCTATACAGGAGTGAAGTAAAAATATCAAGGTATTAAGTAAAATTTAGATTTATTATTGTATTTAGAATCATATCCAATTACTTAACAGCTAAATAAATATATCTTTCCACTACCAAACTGATAAAAAAAAAAAAATACGGAAAATCCCTTGTTTTAAAGTGGTCATCAGTTACAAAAATTTTATGCCTTTGACTTGCTATTTCCACTGCTGACAATATATCCTCTAAGTAATTACTTAAAATATAATTTAAAATATAGTTTGTAACAAAAATGATGTTAAGTACTGACAAATATCAAATAAAACTCAATTGAAGTCTATTTTAATATTCACTAGGTTCAAGTTCCTTAAAATTACTTAAATTCATAATACCTTTTAAACACTGTAAAATCCCAATTTAAAAAACAAAACAAAAAAAAACCCTTTAAAATTTTCCCATGTTCTTTCATATTAAAGTGATGCAGAATTTTGAAAATAAAACTTACCACAGTTTGGCTATTTTTAAAAGTTGTGAGGCTGGCTTGCAGATGAACAATCTAGGAAAAAGAAATGACTGTTCAATAATTTTACTTTTACTTTGAAACAAAAACCACCCATTTTTATTAAAACTGAGAAGCATTAAAATTTAAATTTTTTAAAAATCGAAACAACTAAAATTTCATTTAAACATTGAAAATTATTCTTTTAGAAAAGATAAATAATAACTACACGTGCTTGCTATCATAGATTAAAAACCAGAAAATAATACAAACTTCCAGAGTTTGTCTGACCCAGGATATACTGCTACACCTTTCACATTCTGGAGCTTCGAATGATGCTTTGCTGGGTAGCAACTTAAAAGTGTCTTGTGAGTAAAAAAATTAATTATATTTAGCATAGTATAAAGAGCAACATGTTTTATATGTTCTAAATCTTTGAAAATCTAAATTCAATTATATATAGTGATGAAATATTTTCAATGACCTTAAAAAGTATATAAATATACTTAAGTATTTGAGAAAGTTTTGTTTACTGGGTCAGTTGTTTGAAATATCCAATTAAAAAACTAAAGATATTATATTTACAAATCAAAGTAGCTCTAAATAGTTTTATTCTAATTGATATACATTTCCTTTGGAAAACCAAAAATAATCTATAATATGCCATGTATTAGCATTAAAAGTGGATGCAAACAAACCTTTGTTTAAAAAAAAAAAAAATTTATCCATTCTGGTATCAACTGTCTCTACATAAGACTAATGAGGAGAATATGCAGTGCATGACCTCTCTTTTCCTGCAAAGCTGTCAGCCTTCTTGGGAGTGTTTTTCACTTCCTGAGTAAAATTATCAGCCTCATTATTTCTATTATCGTCTTCTGATTCTTCAGCAACATAGGTAACATTTTGCATTATCTCAGCAGGACTAATAGCTTGATCCTACTGATAGAACTTTTTGTTTGGTCTATTACCTAGGTTCAAAGGGAGGTATGAAAAAAATTGCTCTAGTAAAATGTTTTTTAAAAAGTTAACATTACTGGCAAGAGCAAGAAACAATTTGAAACATTCTATCTTCTCCTCTCCCTTTTGTTAGTTTTTTTTAAACAAACTTACCCAAACTAGACTAATAATTTCAGTTCTACAGTTAGCTATTTATTTCAAATAACTAGAATGTTAAAAAAAAACACTAAAAACCTTTACACTTAAACCTGTTATATAACAAAAGGTTACTGCAGTGGTAATTAAAAATTTTTATTAACACCTACAGGAAATTCTATGCCTGCCTGATACAAAGCCCAGCCCTTCTGACTTTATTGATCTGACATACCTTAAACACATAGTAAAGGTAAGTAAGAAGTATGGCAAATGCTCCACAAGTTGCCCAACTAACTAAGACCAAAACAACTGTCAAAAAGGGCAAGTCTGGTGATATCATCTTGATGTCTTTAGGGAGTTCAGAGGGCCTGGAAAACATAATTCTTAATAGTTATATATAGTCATATGTAAGAAGAATACAATACAGTACTCTGCCAGCCTTCCTGTTTATTACTATGAAAGCACCATAAGATAAACAGTAAGATATTTTTAATAAAGGCAAGGGTGACACGTATTTGATTGTAAATTCTGTAATACGAAGTCAGACAATTAAGTTCGCAAACTCATCCTGAAAAAGGGCTACATACTTCAATGTCACTATGGTCACCTTTGAAGTACTCCTCTTGGGAAGCTATGCACTGATGCCAGCACCTAATCCACCCTTCAAAGCAATCTTGGAACTCTTTTTCTGGAATGGCCATCAGAGCTGTTGTCGTATTACCCTTGATGTCCTGAATGTCATCAAAATGTCTTCCTTTCAATATTTCCTTTATCTTTGGGTAAGGAAAGAAGTCATTGGGGGCCAGAACAGGTGAGTAGGGAGGGTGTTCCAAAACACTTATTTGTTCATTGGCTGAAAATTCCCTCACAGACAATGCTGGTTGAGCTGGTGCATTGTTGTGATGCAAGAGCCATGAATTGTTGGTGAAAACAACAAGTTCAGGTCGTCTAACTTTTTCACACAGTCTTTTCAGTGTTTCCAAACAGTAATTGGTTAACTGTTTGTCCAGTTGGTACAAATTCATAATGAATAATCCCTCTGATATCAAAAAAGGTTAGCAACATTGTTGCAACAAAGGCTGCGAACTTAATTGTCAGACCTCATACACTGTAATAGTTCTTGTTCCATTTAGATTCACTATGACTGATTTCTACACTAAGAAAAAAATGTTGCTATATATAAAGATAATCATTAATTATAGGCCCCGTGCCATACATTTCTGATCTTGATAAGTGAAGGAATAGTTTTCTATTTCTTAGTCTCGAGATCACTCAGACACGTGATGGTGTCAGAAGCACCTCAGAAGGGTGGAGAAAGAAGCATCACACCTTAATCCTCTCTGTGACAGTAAATCCCAAAACATGTTTGGTGAGGAGTGGAAAAGGAAATTACATCAGTGGTTTACCAGAAAAGTCTACCAGTAACTTCAAATTATGTCTTTGGGCCTATAATAAAACCATAGGCAATGCTTTGGAGCTCTTATACATTTCATCTAATCTGATCCTAAATATCTTAATTGGAGCCTCTTGCTCTCACATTTGATTGCAAATCAACATGATAAAAGCATTGCCAGAGAAACACTTCCTCCTTAGAAAGATTTGTAACAGTGAAATTTACAAATACTAGTACAATTTGCCTAACTTTTTTGATTAACTGGAGCACTAAGGTCAAAAATCAAAGGTAGCATTTAGTTTGCAATACATGATCTTTGACAATGACATAACTTTTAACACTAATCCATTTTTTGCTGGTTATACATCTTTCTTTAGAAATTATAGTTTAGTGAAAGCAAATTAATTTTAAGGTTCTCCATCACAATATAATTTTTTCTTAATTAAGAGCAATGAGGAAGTTTTTAATCATTCATTCTATTCTTTACCTTTTCAAAGCTAGCCACAGTGAAGAAAGGAGTCTCACGGATGTAGAAGAAAGTAGGCCACCCCAGTAGGCAGTACATGTTCCAAACAGAAAGAGAATCAAGGACACGAGGGGGAAACACATACTCTGACTAGTTAAAACGATGGCATCTAATTCTGGCAATAATAACACATCCCATAATTCTTTAAACCATTTATACCTGTGGATGAAAGAAAATATACAATAAAAACAATTTTAAAAAAGCAACAACTGACATTCAAGGATATAATATCTGAGGTGCATGACCATTCATTACAGTCCCCAAAGTACCAGGATACTTAATTTGTAATTATACTGAAAAACAAGTTTCAATTTCTTGTGGGGAACAAGTCACTGATCTTTCAAGTGAGTCTACTGATCTGCAAGGATTTGAGTCCTGAGTCTCAATATAGGCTTTACTGCTCTCTACTGATCTTTGTAAAGACATAATAAGTGGTCTTTTTTAAATTAGAAAGCCAAAAGCTAGTTGTAAAGACAGAAGAAAAGGACATAAGTAATGGTTCTTAAGCAAAAAAACAGCATGTGAATAAATTAAGAATGGAATATTAAGTAGGGTAGAGATATCTAAAATACACTTCGTATGGAAAGTGAGAAAAAGTAATCTGAGGCATGTTTCATCAATATCCTATAATGGTTGTCTTCTGGGATACTCAAAGATCATGAACCATATATATCCCTTTGCAATTGTTGAAGGCCTGGTATATTTACAGTCTAAGTTTAGATTGATATGTACAATAAGTTCAATGATTACTTTGGACATAGTTATACTACTGAAGTAAATGTTGATATACTTATTAGGTCTTTGTATAAGAGAAAAAAATCTCATTTAATAAAACAAGTCAATGTCCATATTTGTTATGGAGACAAACATAAATGTTTTACACACAATACAAAATTAAAATCATTATCACAGATAATAAAACTTACCCCAATAGGAACTTAATCATAATTACAAAAGGATCAACTTTGTATGGTTTGGCTTCTTTATCCAACATGGTAGTATATTCTAAGCAATGACCTGGTGGATTAAAAAAAAAATTATATGTAGTACCAAATTCAGTCATTAAATATAAGACATATTATACGCTGCACTGTCTGTAAAAGAAACATATTGCATGTCAGAGAAAGCAAGGGTCTTCATTACTATCACAGAAACTCTCTTGAAAAGATTAAATATTACTGGGAATCAATGGTTCTCATATAAGAATACATATTTGATATTTGTGAAACAAATTCTGGAAGCCAAGGCTGGTTTTCAACATTTGTGTTTTCACAAAGATCCACAGGTGATTTTTGGTTTTGTTTTATTTTTTTTTTAACAACTTGACTGCGATATACTTTTGTTTTTTTTAAGATTTTATTGGATAATTGGGGGAGGGGAACAGACAAGTTGCTGTCCTTTTGTTCTTCAGTCTAGTTGTGGAGGACGTTGCTTCACTGGTCCATGTTGGTATTGTCATTGCGCTCTTCCCGGGTGAGGCAGATGGGTCGCCAGCCTCTGGACGGCTGCTCTTGACAGCTCACACCGGCTGCCAGCCACTCACTGTAGCCTATGGCAGCCCACTGCAGCAGGGGCTGCAGCCCATACCGTCGCTGGCGACTCACAGCAGCCCAGCTCCAGGTGTTGTTCACCATCTTAGCTGTAGAGGGCAGTGTCACTGGCCCTCATATGTGGGATCCGAACCGGGATGCTGATGTCCCAAGACAGCTCTTAACCAACGCACCACTTGGTGGGCCCTGCAATATACTTTTCATATCACAGAATTCATCCATTTAAAATGTATGCTATTCCATGGTTCTAATATATTTAGAGTCATGCATCCATCACCACAATTCATCTCAGAATATTCCAAAAAGAAAATGTTCCCTTTCTCTGTCACCTGCAATGCCTCTCCACTGCTAGGCAAACACTAATCTAGTTTCTTTCTCTGTAGATTGACCTATTCTGAACATTTCATATAAATGGAATCATATAGCATGTGGTCTTTTGTGACTGGCTTCTTTCACTTAGCATGTTTCCAAAATTCATCTGTGTTGTAGGATGTATCAACACATTTTATTTAGCTGTTCATCAGCTGATGGGCATTTGGGCTGCTTCTACTTCGAGGCTGTTATGAATAGTGCTCCTGTGAACATCTGCAGATGAGTTTAGTATAGGTATATGTTTGCCTCTCTTTCAGGTGTGTACCTAGGGGTGGAGTTGTTGGGCCATATGTTAACTGTTTAACTATCTGAGGAACTGCCAGACTGCTTTCCAAAGCAGTGATACAATTTCACATTCCCACCAGCAGTGTATGAAGGTACCAATTTCTGCACACCCTCATTAACGCTTGTAATTGTCTGTCCTTTTTATTTAGTCATTCTAGTGAGTATGGCCCACGGTGATTTTTGATAAGCATCCTTGGTTCAGAATTATTTAATTGGCGTGAGACATAATTCCGTACTTATATCCTCTAGATCAAGGGTCGGCAAACTGCGGTTCGTGAGCCACATGCAACTCTTTTGAATACATACATGTAGCTCTGAAATAAAACTGAAAATGAAAATAAAACTATCATAGTTTCATTTATAAATTTTTTTTTTTTTAAAGATTTTATTGGGGAATTGGGGGAGGGGAACACTGTTGGGGAATTGGAGAAGGGAACCAGCCAAGTTGTTCTTCAATCTTCATTGTGGAGGGTGCCAGTTGCCATCTGGCTTCCTGTTGGCAGCTCGTGGCCTCTAAGCTCAAGGTACTTAGTTGAAGGTGGGCGTAGCCACCACCCTAGGCAGGAGTCAAACCAGCAGCCTTGTTGTTAAGAGCACATGCTCTATCCACTGAGCCATCTGGGGGGCAGCTCAACTCATGGTGCCAAGTTCAATCTTTAGTTGCAGGTGGACGTAGCAATCTTGTTGTTACACCATCTGAGCCATCCTGCCATCTGCTGGCAGCTCAGCGATAGCTCAGCTCGGGTGCAGTGTCACTGGCCCATGTAGGAATAGAATCAGCAACCCTGTTGCTCAGAGCTCGCGCTCTTAACAAACTGAGCCACTCGGTGGCCCGCACTTATAAAATTTTTAAAGGATATTATTCACATAATGGTGATTTCATTTGTTTTATAGGTCTCGCAAAACTTCAAGGGACACGATTGGCTCTTCCGTCTCAAAAGTTTGCCGACTCCTGCTCTAGATGAACCAACATCATAATCTCTGGGATCTCTGTGGACTATCTGGATATTAATTCTATGTTTGAGAATCAGTAATCAGGTCACTTGACACTAAGTAGAATAAAATATTGCTTTCAAACTTTCAAAAAAAATATTTATATTCAAGTATAGTTGATGTCACACTGCCAAAAATAAAATCTTAATTAAAAGACTGGATCTGGACAGAGCACACTGAATGTTGCTTCTTCCTTCATGGAATATAAGTTATATCAGTTTAAAATGAACACTCAAGAAAGACATGAAATCGTCATTGAAAAAGTCATTGAAAGGGAATTATTAGCTGTGAAAGGATCTGGCAAGATGGAAATGGTAGAGGGAATATTTGGATTGCTTTTACGTATTTTTGACCTCATTCTGTTTTCCTGTCATTTGCCTCCCTTGATTACTGTCCAAGCCCAACAAATGTGTAAGGACCTTACATAATTGAGTCTCCTGGGAAACTGTACTAATTGCCATTCTGTATGGAAGGTTCTGTCCAATATTCTATATATTCTATATTTGCCTCTCCAGATCCATTCTCCACCCTTTACTTTGCTCTGAATTTGGGGAGGCTGACTTTTATGGACGGGCTTCTAGTTAGGCTCAGTGAACGAGGGCCACTGGCAGACAGGAAAATGCGTGGAAATAAGATCAGCGTGTTTCTTTCCCTGCTTTTCCCCTGCCAAGTCCAGGCAGACTGTGGCCCCAGTGTTGCCCATGGCTACAGCTGCAGTGATGCCATCCTCTCCAACAGCTCCAGGTTTGCCCCTCCCCTGCCCTGTACCTAGGAGTATCAGACGGCTCTGCCGTGAATCTGGTGGCACTTTAGCATTTCTGGTTGATTTCCCTTAACCCTACACGTATGTTTGAAATAATCTCTTCCTTAAACTCTCAGTTACTCTATTCAGTGTGCCAGAACCTAACTGATACAGTTGATATAGCCCAAGCATTACAGTGAATAACTACAATGGGCTTGGCACAGTGTTAGGTACTGGGTTTAGAACGGAGAACAAGATCCCTACCAATGAGCCTCTACCTATTAAGAGGTCTTCCAAAGAGAGGGAAAAAACTTCAGGCATAAAGCTATAAAATGGAGAAAGCAAGTAAGGAATTTGGGGGGGGGGGAATCTCTTAAAACTTAGAGGATCTCATAAAACTTCAAGGATCTCAAATCCCTGTAAGCTTGAGAGAGGTCGGCTGTACATTTTCAATAAATTGATGTGCCTTCCTTAGCCACATAAAGGATAAAAAAGTAGTAATGAAGCACAGAGGGAGGAAGGAATAACATTCTTACCTGTTGAGAAAAGAGAGTATAACTGTCCTCCATAAGCAAGAAGAATGCTAGATATCACATATGCAGGAAGAGCTCCACCATGAAATCTAACGACCTAGAAAACAAGCAAAGCAATAGGCAACTTCTGAATAGCCATGGTGATGAAATCAATGTACTTTCACATAAAATAAAAATGTCATTCTTCACTTTATAGCTTTCATGATGTGGCCACAAACGTACTTCTAGTAATGGGTATCAAAAGTCTAACTTAAAAAATTTTAAGCGTATAAGCATACTAGAAACATGGTATCTGAATTTCTCATTCAAGGCTAATAAGGAAAATATATACTTAAATATCAAGTGCTATAAACTCTTTTACAAGTCACGCTGAGCATTTAATATGTTCCAGGCATGACATCAAACATCTTATATGCATTATCTCATGCTCTCCTCCCAAAAACCTTTGAGGTAGTTCTTATCCCTTATTTTACAGATGAAATTCAGACACACGGAGTCGAAGTAACTTGCACAATTAAAAACATAGTACACAGGCAAGTTATTTACTTGTTACCTCTCTAAGTCCTCATCAGTAAAATGGGGACAATAATAGTACTTACCTTGTAAGTAGTTTTAAGGATTAAATATGTTCATTTGTGTAAATCACTTAGAATATTAACGTGAACATGATAAACTATCAGAAAACATTAGCTGCTATTATTAAACTTCTATGTTCGTCACTGTCTTTGGAAATCTTGTGGAATGGGATTTAACTCAGAGCCTAAGTTCATAATCATTATGTTACAGTGCCTCAAATCAGTCTATCAGCTGATCCAATCTCTGTAAAAAACATACATATAACAAAAATAAAGTGTTAAGTTCTTATTTTAATAATAAAGCCTTAAAATAAAATTTAAAGCATGTTCTCTATTCCATAGAATTTTTTGGAAAACATATAGATGCCCTTGGCAATTTCATAACAGCTATGGAAATGCATGCTTACACAAGATGCTGTGTAAATTTTCAGGAAGTTCAAGGTCTTCTTGAAACTCCTCTGTGGGTTCCCTGGTTAAAGAAAGCCTCAAAAAACTTAATAGTCTATATTCATGATTTATAGTTCATAGCTTTGAGTGAAGAGGAGAGTCAAGTAAAATTAGAAAAGGTCCTTTTTCTACCTATTACTAAATGATACTCATTGCCTGCTTACAACATGCTAAGAAATACACAGCATACATTAGTTATTAAGAGTATGAAAGGGAGGTCAAGAAGCATAGCAGGCTCAGAGTCAGACTCCTTGGTTTATATTCCAGTCTTGCCTCTCACTAGCTCTGTGTCCTTGGGTAAATTACTTTACCCTTCCTTCTATGTCAGTATCAGTAAAATGAATATAAATAGGACTTCATAGAGAGTCTGAGGCTAAAATGTGTTCATTTTGTGCAAAACATCTGTAATAGTAACTAGCACAGGTAGGGGATCAGAAAAATATTAGCTGCTATTTATTAACCTTTAATGCTTTCATTGTCTTCAGAAATCTAAGAAGAGATCCTACACAGAGTATTCTGAACATAAAATTTCTTTAAAACGAATGTCATTGTCACAACTCTTAAGGGTCATGCTGGGCCACAGAATCAACAATCATAAAGTGGGCTCCACAGGTCAATTTCAAACCATAGACATGCTTCACTTAGTTTTGTATTTGGCACAGTATTTCTTTACATTTTGAATTGGATGCCAACATTGAAAAATGAAGTTTATCTACAAATCCAGATTTCTAGTTTCTCTTAAAATTGAAAGATTTTGCAACATTTGACCTCATTCCTACATAGAAATGATTTATTAGAGCTTATGTAATTCTTTTGAGAAAGTAACTTTCAGTTTATTTTTTGCCCTTTTTCATAAAAATAGACTAAAGAATATGTAAATATATTTTCCTTTCCTTTTTATGAAAAATTAATTTTATAAAAACTTTTCTAATCAAATATTAAAGATTTTCCCAAGTGATTCCTCTGTATTCCTCTTCCCAGCCTTATCTGAATGAATTGGCAATGCTGAAAATATGTACTTTTTTAAAAAAACAAATAAGATATATTATATAGCTTCAATTCATTCTCTCCAACTGTTCTCTAGCTAAATTTGTAAGCAAACATGAAAAGCATGTTATATCTATCTTTTCAATAATTTGAGAACTTAATTACCATAAATTCTTTGAAATTTAAAAAGGTACCCACCTCTGATCCTGTAACACCCACACATCCTCATTTTTTTTAGAAAAATGTCTAAATGAGAATATTAATCTGTCCAGTTTGATGCAAATATAATTATACTTAACTATAGAGGGCTGACCTAACTACATTTTTCTTGTCACTAATCTGAATTATGAGGCACCGGGATGATATACAACAGTATGTTATATCCTCAGCTAATACCACTGTGTACAATAACATGCCTTTTGGACATACCAGAAATACAATAGCATGAATTCTTCCCGTCTACTCCAAGAGATAATTTTTTGAATAATTGATCCCTTAACACTTTACTTATAACTCTCCATGATGCTATTTTCCAACTTGTATTATTAACATTTAATCTTCTCTTTCTAATGTAGCACAAAATTTTTATACATTAACTTAAAATTTTCTAATGTTCACAAATTTAATAATAATCACATACCAGTTCTCATCAGGTTGTTGTGAGGATCAAATGAGATAATGCACATTTAGAAAGTTTCTAATTTAATTTTGATTTGTGAGTTTCATTATAATTGTAGAACTAAATGACTTAAATTAAAAATATTCTGCTATGTTAGGACTGCAAAACACAAAAAATAAAGTGAAAGTAATAAAAAATGCACAATAAAAAATTAAGAAATTTGAAACCTATATAATTTCTCTAACTAATCAATATTATATATTTATGTCCTGGTTGTACAATTCTGCAAATTATAATGATGTTTTTTTTTTTTAATTTTTATTTATTTATTTTTAATTAGTTTCAGGTGTACAACACAGTGCAATAGTTATACTTTTTACCCCTCAAAGTGACAACCCCCCCTCCCCCATTTAGCCACCCCACTCCTCCCCCCATATCATATATATCTATTACACTTCCTCTGACTCCCTTCCACATTATAATCCACATCCCGTGACTATCTATATATTCAATTACAGTTGGCATACAATATTATACAACCTCAGCTTCAGGTGTACAGTGCAGTGATCAAGCCTCTACTCCATCCATGAAATGGTCTCCCTATCAAGACATATGACCATCTGACACCCCCAAAAATATTTACAAAATTATTAATTATATTCCCCGAACTGTCTTTCATATCCCTGTGGCAATATTGTAGTTGCCTATTTTTGCTATCTAATCCCTTCCCCTTCTCCCTCATCCCCACACCCCTCCCAACTAGCAACTCTGTTTTTCCTCTATATCTATGAGACAGTTTCTGTTTACTTTGCTCATTATAATGATGTTTAATAATACAGCAATTCTACTACTTGATAAATTATTTTTGTAACACAACTTACCTATGAATTATAGAAAGACACTACCCGAATTAATTTAAGCTATTTCAACATATTTTAAATAAAATTCACTTTTACCTTTTACAAACTTAGCATGCACAAAATAAAAAGTTCTTGAGAATATTCATTTATATGATAGAGCCTACAGATTTACTGGATTATGAATTATAGAACAGTATGAGCAACATGAATCTTAATACAACATTCATTTAGCCAAAAACTATTAACTTGTTTGAGAATCAGGAACTGGCGCTCGTTTCTAAGAAGTATCAGACATGAAGGCATCCCATTAAAGCCCACGTTGGCTAACTATGGCTTCTGTGCCAAGAATGGTTTTTAGATTTTATTAAAGTGGAAGAAAGAAGAAAAAAGAGAAAGAAGCAGCAGATTTAATAGTGTGAACAACAGGAAGAGACCATATGTAGTCTGCTAAAATATTTATAATCTGGCCCTTCACAGAAAAAGTTTGTAACCCCTGCCTTACAGTATTTAGTCACAAGGCAATAAATAATCAAACAGGAGTGACTCTTACCTGTCCAAGTATTTGTGAAAAGGAAGTCTTAACTGTCACCTAGTTTAAAACAATCATTCAAAAAAGGGTTATTTTTCCTAAAAACTCGAGTTCATTTTTTATTAAATTGAGCACTTCTGTACATCTCTAAACATAATCATTAATTTTTTAATAATAAACTTAGAAGCACTCAAGAGCTCAAAAGAATCCTCTGAACCACCAACAATTGATTTGTATCAAGTGTAATTATACTGTTTAGTACATTTTCCCATATTCTAAGTCTTTGACAAATGGATGAATATTACAGAATGTATGGTAACCTTTTACTAATTAAAATATTCAATTAACCCGAATATCTTATTACCAGATCATGCAAGCTAAAGAATTTATTGAATGATTGAGCCCAGATGCTATGTTTGTTGAAAAATTAAGCACAAAGTTATCAACCTATTATATAAAAAGCATTTTAGAGTCTCAAATCTATAATTGTACAGCATTAAATAGTTAAGCTTCTGAATAAATTTTATAAAAATAGGTTACATATGTTATATGACCAAAACAAATAGCACATTTAGTAAAATTTAAGCCAAAACAGTATTTTGAAAAGAAAGTCATCACTAATTATGTCTAGCATCAATATACCTTCTTTGATATTAGGAAGTCTGGGAAAAGGAAATAAATCTTTCATAGGAAGGTTATAAAATGACTATATTTTGTCAAAAAAATAGACTATTTGAAAATATAGGGCGGGCCGAGTGGCGTGGTGGTTGAGCGCTGGTCTTGGGAGGCCAGCGGCCCCAGTTCGGGTCCCACATGTGAGGGCCAGTGACACTGCCCCCCCAAAAAAAAAATAAAAAATAAAATAAGATTCTTGAAAATATAAAGTATTTGTAGAAACATAAACATTTTGAGAATTGCAGTATTTGGAGCCAAATTATTAACACAATTCTTACTATCTCTGTAATATTAGAAATACGAAGCTACAGTTAAAAACCATTACAACCCTGCAAAATCTTGTAATTTAGAAACAGAAAGCAAGATACCAAAGCATTAATACATTCCATAAAAGCTAAAATAACTCATAATATTGGTCCAATTAAAAACTGGTTATAGGAACATATTCTACTCATTTGACCTACCTATCCTAGTTTGCCATAAGAAAGTTAGCTCTAATAAAGAATCCAAACATTTAAGTTTGGTTTAAAGTGGCAGAGCAGAAATAATATATTTAACATAAACCAGAAACCTGTGATGTTATACAAATGTACACTTCAACCACTTAAATCTGGAATCCTTAGAACCAGGCATGTAAAGTAAAAGGAAAGAAGATCCTTCAGCTTATCCAGTAGAGCTGGAAACCAACACACATCATACTGACTACTAAATTTAAGCCACATAGGTTGGTTTCATGATGTTCTTCAATTTATAAAGGATTCTGGACTTTGAGCTTCCAAATTGAAAAAGTGAATCTACCATCTCAATTTTTATTTCATTTTGTATTACTTACTAAGATGTATACTTTCAGTGGCCCAGGTAAGAAAATACTGATGTGGTGGTAGTAGGCAAAATGGAGAATTTTTAAAGTAATATAAATGCCTAGTTCTTTTATATATAAATATCTATTTCTAATATTTATTGCCTTCCACGTGATCCTATACCTGAGGCTAATCTAAAAATATATTTCTAGTTTATTCTATAACTAAACCTTAAAAATTAAACAAACATACAGCTTACCTCATACTGACAGTCTGATGATGTGTACATTTTTAATAATGCTACATGGCTGTCATTTTCTGGTTGAGCAACATGGAGTTTCAGAGAAATTTCTGTAGAAGATGGAACCCTGAAAAGATAAAGTAGGACCAGCCAAGTGACTCAGTTGCTTAAGAACTGGCTTAAAGCGTGTGCTCTAAGCAACACGGCCACCGGTTCGAGTCCCACATGGGCCAGTGAATGCTGCGCCCTAGGTGAACTGCCAACAGGTGGCAGAATGGCTTAGCTGGTGTAACAACAGATTGCCTGCTCAATGGTGGGCTATGCCCACCTGCAACTAAAGACTGAACTGAGCACCTTGAGCTAAGACGACGCAACTAAAGATTGAACTTGGCACCTTGAGCTGAGCTGTCGCCCAGATGGCTCAGAGGATAGCGCATGCGCTCTTAGCAACAAGGCTGCTGGTTCGACTCCCGCATGGGATGGTGGCTATGCCCACCCACAACTAAGACTGAACACAGCACCTTGAGCTTAGAGGCCACGAGCAGCCGACAGGAAGCCAGATGGCGACTGGCGCCCTCCACAACGAAGATTAAGAACAACTTGGCTGGTCCCCTCCCCCAATTCCCCAACACTGTTCTCCTACCCCAATTCCCCAATAAAATCTTAAAAAAAAAAAAAATTTAATGTAAATATCAATTCTCAAATACAAAATGCTGCTAAATAACCATGGCTAGGTTGATCCTCAGCACAACCCAATGCGATAGTGTAGAAGAAACAGATGTCAAAACACATTAAGGATGGACACTCTCGGTCCTATCATAGAATTGTCTGAATACGCCACCCAGCACACAGGAGTTGGGGAGAATGTTGGAAGGGGTTCATGTTTCAAGCAATTCAGGTTTAAATTCTCTATCATTTAAATAAGAATACTCTCTATTACCGTACAATAGATTATCTTATGGGCACAATACTATTATACATAAAGGATACCTACATTTTACTAAGAGACACTGCAATAATTTCACTATGATTTAAACAAACAAAGTAGAATCTGTATTATTCAATAACACAAAAGCTTAAGGTAAATTCTTTCATATACTTACTGTGCAATGGTTAGTGAATCTTCATAAGACCAGGGAATATGAAGTTTATAGATACTAGTTATTTCCTCTGTGAAAACATAAAGAAAACACATTATTACTAATCTTATGTCACACTAAATGTACTATAATACCTAACTACTTATATAATTACCCATTTCATAAAAAAATCAGTAAGAGCTATGTCACACACAAAAGAAATTATGGAGGGTTATTAAGTAATAACGCTTAATAGATTTACAAAAAATATTGGCGTATATGTGAAGTACTAAGTAACTGGAAAAACATTTAACAGCTAAATCTGAACTACTTTTATAATAAGACAGCAAGATATACAGTATTTTTAAAATGTAGATATTTTAACTGAAACAGACGAAGATGCTTACTATTAAGAAAGGGTCTACATGAAATATGTTGCAAAGATAAACAGCTTTTCTATAATGATGTATTTAATTTTACTTCACATACAATATATAGAAACATAAATACAGAAAATTCAAGTAAAGATCTACTAATTCTTCAGATGATAATACCATTATATTTTTTCAGAAAATACGCTTACCTTTGACTCCTGAGCACTTGCTCACTACGCTGATTTTAAAAGCTTGGTATATCTAATAGAGTTTGACCACAAAAACAAAAAACAAAAGTTTGTTTGTTTGCTTTACTACACAGTAAAGTAAAATCAAATCCTTGTTATAGTCAGAATAATTACCTGCCCAAAGTTCAGAAGCTCTATGTTATAAAATAGACCGCTTGTATTTAATATCACTTTCCTTGAAGTCAATCCTGTTAAATTGAAAGTACTGTATTGCTTAGAATATCAAAGAATAAAACAAAAGTACCAATTACTTAAACAATGTTAAAATGATGCGAACAGATTTTTAATATTAAAAAACAGTTTATAGGTTCTGGCTTCTGATATGAAGGAATGAACTCTTGAAAATAGCATCCTTCTTCAATAAACTCTGGACAAAACAAAACATTTATTATACCTTTTAACCATATGTATGTGTTTTAAAAAAATCAAGCAGGCATTTCCAATTTCAAAAAGGTATGCTTTCTTGATACATCTTTTATTTTATAAGCTTGCTATCTTTAATGAGCTAGGTGATTCAAAGTTATCATTTCTGTATTTTTCTGAGTATTTTCCCATCAAAAAACAAAAGGGAGGTCCGGAGGAGGTATAAAAATCTTAAAGGAAATTTCCTCTATCAAGTAATACAGATTCTTTTCATGAATGACATATAAGGGCACAAGAGTGAACCAGAAAAGAGATTCCAATATCCAAAGCCAGAACTTAAGCAAAAAAATGTAACACAGTATTGGATTATAACCCAATGAATAAAATAAATTGTATGAGTCCATTACTGACATAAATAAAAACTGAATAAATAAATAAATCAGGGAGAAAGGACAGCTTTTCCTTAGGAAGTATTCCAATACAAATAGAGCACCAGTAATAATTGCTTCAGACTAGATGAATCAATGGGTGCTACGATTAGTGATTTATTTTGAAGAAAAACAGGACACTTAATCTCAGAGTATCTCCCCCAAGATATTCATTAATTACAAAAAGGAGAGCAGTAACTTTACAGTGGAAAAACCTGGCCAACACCACCTTAACCAAGTAAGGCATCAAGGTTAACATCACCTCTAATTAGACATAGTGATATCATGTGTCCTCTGATATACTACACTGAGAAGTATCCATCACTTCTGGGATATTCTTGGCAAAAATGAATAACCTCAAATAATCATACAAAAACATCAGACAAATCCAAATTGAGAGACAGTCTACAAAATGACTGGTACTCATCAAAGGTGTCAAAATTATGAACGACTAGGGAAGACTGAGGAACTATCAAAGATTCAAGGAGACTAACGAAACATGACAACTAAATGCAATGCAGGAGCCTGGAGAAGAACATCAGTAGAAAAACTAATGAAAACCAAATAAAGCCTGTAATTTAGTTAACAGTATTATACAAATACCAATTTCTTAGTTTTGACAATTGTATTGTTCAAGAGGTCAACATTTTAAAAACATGAGTGAAGAAGATATAGGAATTCTGTACTCTTTCTGTAACTTCTCTGTAAGTCTAAAATTATTTCATAATTAAGTTTAAAAGAATATGTAGTTATGTGTATTTTACAACAATAAAAAAAATTGTGGGCCAGCCAAGTGGCGGGGTGGTTAAGAGCTGGCTTGGGACGCCAGTGGCCCCGGTTCAGGTCCCACATCTGGGGGCCAGTGACACTGCCCTCAAAAAAAAAAATTGTGAAAAATATATTTAGCAAAATTTTGAAACCTTCATAGGACTGATAGAATTTATACCTTATAATAAATGTTTATTAAAAAAGGCCAACATTTAGCATAAATTGACATGAGAACACACACACATACACACAACTACCTGCCCATATATGTGATCATGGAGAAATTTCTTTTAAAGTTCATTTCTCAGAAGATGACTGCTGGTCCAATATTAAATAAAAATCAAACTATTGATCCAACTCAGATTGTTACTCTAAGAATCACGCTTGAAATACACAACAGTACTCTTGTTACATGGCTCTGCTTTATTGCAGCTAATTTGCAAAATAAATCAGCACTCTGTGAAACATAAAAGCAATTCTTAAGATTTCCAAAATCAAAATACTTACCAAAGGAAAAAAGATGAGTTACAGGGAGCTGTATGGATCTTGTCTCTTTTTTAAAGAATTCACAATCTACAACAAACTAAAATACAAAACGTTACATTTTATTGGAAATAACAATTAAATTTATAGTAAAATATCTTGGCTTGACGTATGAGTAGAAAGTAAAAGTCTTGGAGAAGGTATCGTGTGTCACATTCTAACTCTGGCTATACTTAAATGGCAAGAATTCCTCAAGTAGAGATACTAACCCAAGAAAACCTGATAAACAAGCTTAATTTGACAAACAAATTATTAGAAGGTCATTTCTGTAACAATAGATCTATATAAAGTATTCTTGTAGTTAATGTTAGGTATTTCTAGAAGAGGGACATTAAAGCATGGAGTCAAGTATTAAGAGCCATGGTTAACCAAGATTAATTAGGGATTTAGATAATACATATGAATACTTTCATAGTCAAAATGAAAATGTCTGGGCCGGCCAATGGCGCGTTGGTTAGGAGCTGGCTTGGGATGCCAGCTCTGAACAGCAGGACCCCAGTTTGGATCCCACGTATAAAAGAGCCAGTGACACTGCCCTCTACAGCTAAGATGGTGAAGCTGGAGCTGGCCTGCCGTGAGTCACTGGCAATGGTGTGGGCAACAGCCCCTGCTGCAGTGGGCTGCCATAGGCTACAGTGAGTGGCCGGCAGCCAGCATGAATGGTCAGCAGCCGGAGTGAGCTGCCAGAAGCCGCCGTGAGTGGCCATCCAGAGGCCAACGACTGATCTGCCTCACCCGGGAAGAGTGCAATGACGATACCAACATAGGCCAAATGAAGCAACGTCCTCCACAACAAGACTGAAGAACTAAAGGACAGCAACTTGTCTGTTCCCCTTCCCTGATTCCCCAGTGCTGTTCCCTTCCCTTAATTCCCTAACAAAATCTTTAAAAAAAAAAAAAAAAAAAAATGAGGGCCAGCCAAGTGGCACGGTGGTTAAGCGCTGGCTTGGGAAGCCAGCGGCCCCGGTTTGGGTCCCACATATGAGGGCCAGTGACACTGTCCTAAAAAAAAAAAGAAAATGAAAATGTCATTGTTCCTTTCTTTAAAATTCCACATCCATTAAGTATCTACAGTCTAATTAGACTACAAAAGGCTTTTGGAGACATACTGCCATTCATTGACAGATGGCTAATGTTCTTGTATAGGATTATCTCAGGCTAACCAGTGATTGATTAATGTAAATGGAAAAAAGGTTTACTATGTATGAAGCAAGAAAAAGAAATGATATCCCGAAAAAAGTAAACCTAAAATGTGGTATCTGCATCATTATAATTCTTTGTAATGACATTTCTAATAACTTTTTTTTACAAAGGCATAAGGAACTCTGCTCTCAGCTGTCTGCAATAAAAACACTGTCATCGTCACTTTGATCTATAGGAGCTGAAGAAGAAATTAATCTGATGCCTAATCGTAACTGCAAATAATTTGTTGTCTAAAGAAAGCAGAAAGCCAGTGGGGTCTATTCTAGGCTTTTCTAATAACTACACCCTGGATTGTGTTTGAAGCAGTGCTATTGTGTTTGCCTTTTGGGTGAATTTTTTATTGTTTTTGAAAGTGAAAAAGAGATGAGGGAAAATGCTATTATGCTGTAGTATGTACCAGGGAATAAAAGGAAAAACATGTTAGGGGGCTTTGCTTTTATTTTTCCCTCTTTACTCAACAAGGCAAAGGATACATATTTTGATTATCCAAAGCAGCTATTAAAATATTAGAGAAATCATTTATTGAACAGGACTATTAATTATATTTTTGCAAAGCATTTTTGAGTTAGTTATTGCCCGAGATAGGGAAATAATTTTAAACCACTTTGTACAGGTATCTAAAATAATACTATTATTATTGATTGCTTTAAAAAGTTGGCCATGCTTTTTATGGAATAAACCCTTCCCCAAGAAAGAAAGAATTCAACTCTCTCTTTGAAACAACCAAGGTAAATAAATTTCTAGTGGATTTAGTTATTTTGTTTTCTGTCATCAAAAAAATATAGATAATTCCATTGCATTCTGAAAACTATATTATCACTTAACTCAAACATTTTTAAACTGCTTATATAAATATATGTATCCTTATGATGACAGGCTCTAACAGACATGTAAAAATTATGAAAGGCCTAAGCTATCATCCTAGTGAGATGGTGTGTCCAACAGTAGTATCAGCAAGTGTTCCTTTCCAAAGAGCATTAAGGTATATTACATATTTCTAACGCTGCTATGATTTCCTGTTTGTGAAAACTCATTAATTTCTTGGAATAACCAAAGACAGTCTTTCCAAGTTTAGGAAAGATGTTAAGTTCATTCAAAACCAACTTACCTGACAGAAAAACCCTTAAAGAAAGCTTTTAGTATTGAAGATGTTGAATTACCTCTCACTTGAGCTAAGCAAAACAAAACAATGAATCCATTATAAGCTACTTGTGAGATTCAATCTTTGAGATGATTCTCAACTACATCCCCCTTTTCCTTTTAAATTTTCCTAATGATTTTGGCCAAAAAAATCTCATCAACTTTCTCATTCAAAAACATTATTTGAGCATTTATGAAGATGCAAAGTAGAATAAAACATATCTGGTCCTTACTCTCAAAGAATTCACAGTATGGTGATGGCAGTGGAGACAAAACGAATAAATTACAATTCAGTGTAATAAATTCCTCAAATAAGTTATAAACAAAGTAGAATGGGAATAAGTAAGAGGTTGCTGGAGGAGTCCAGAAAGAAAACAGGAACACCTAGGCTAGATCTTCAAGGATAAGTTTGTTGGGTGAAATGCAGAAGGGTACTAAAGGGTCTTTTTCCTCCATCTTCTTCCTTCCCCGCTACTTCTCTTGAAAGTCACCATCCTTTTATTTCTACTTCCACTTCCCTAGTACAAGCTCTCATAACTTCTTATGAGGTGCCTACTCTCTGTGATTCTAATCTATCCTGTACCATAGATTCATCTTCCAAAATAGCTCTGATCCCATTACTAGTATGGTGAAAAATCTTTCAACCCCCTAATGACTCCTTAATTCTGTAAAATCCTGAATCATCCAATTAAGGTCTTCTACAATATGGCAATGAACTACTTTTTCAGGCTTTTCTTCCATTACTATTCTACTCATGGTGAGCATTCTTTTAAAGTTACTATTTGCTTTTTCACTGTTTTTCAAACATACCTCAGGCTTTCATGCTTGGCTCCCACTGTTTCTCTGTCTCAACAGTGCTGTTCATTGTAACTTTCTGCAATAATGCTACTATTTAGCATCTTGATTGTTAGTACAATCAAGGAACTGAATTTTTAATTTTATTTAATTAATTTTATTAAATTTAGTCATACATGCTAATGACCCCCTTATTGAATAGCACAGGTCTAGAATGTTCCTTCTACCTATAGAAACCATAACTATCCTCTAAGGTAATTTTATACTCACCTCATAATAAAGCCTTGCTTATTTCCATCAATCAGTGATATCTCCCCCCGTTACACTTTTCATGTATTTGCTATATTCTGATTTGTGATATATATTTTTGGGTACCTCTTTGATTGTCGCTCTTCCCCATTTCCAAATATATTTCTTTTCCCCAACAGTATTTAGCTTTTCGAGAACAGAGTTTGTTTCTTCCTCATCTGTGTGCCTTTTATAATTCTTGGCAGGGTGTTCACATAAAAAGGTACTCAGTAATCAACAGGGGTTTTCTTTTAGTTGTAATAATAGATTTTGAAAGACTGATAAAAGTATAACTAATTCCCACTTGGAACAAAGAGACTTGGGTTTATTCTGCTTAGTTCAAGTTAGAGTAGATGATCCTAACAGTCTTAGGTGGAACACTAAAGTGGCCATTATTTTAGAGGAGCAATATGCTGAAAGAAGTCATCAAAAAATAACTTAAATATTTAGCATGAATATTCCCAAAACATTCTGATAACAACCTTAATCCATTTGTTACCTTACTTCCATGAATAGATGGCACGTAAACAACAAGATGAGACAAAGAGGGATAGTCTTGAAGTCTTAACGTCAGAGACTAAAAAAAGATGAAAGTAAAAAGCTGATATTACTTCTTAGGTTATTTAAAGCTTAAAGAACATTAAAAGAAAAATAAATTACAAACACGAATTCTAAATTAAGTTACAAAAACACAGATTTCAAACTTTATGTTCAATACCTCCTAAAGTGCCCATGTTTGCATTTTCAGGTTAATAATCCTGCTGAAAGTCAAATTGCTACTAATTATGTAAATATGAACTACCAAAAATATTCCTTGAACTGTGTCCATTCATGTAAAAACAAATGACATTTAACACTGTTTACATATTTTACGTAATTATTTCCAGATTTGGTCTTTCTTTTTATAATTTGTCGATTTGTTTTGTAATGTTACAGCATTACATCTACATTTATTTCACTAATATACAACATAGACTCAACAGCTGATAAATGAATCAATGAATGAATACTAAATATAATGAAAGAGTTGGAACTTAATCTCAAAAGACTGTGATCTACCCCAAGTAGTACAGTGTCGCTGGCTAATGATATATATGCATATCATCCCCTGGAACTTATTCATAAATGACATGAAGACACAATAAGGCTAATAATGCACTTCACCAAATGAACATCTACTCTCTTCATATATGTAATTTTGAATTTCATTATAATGGAAAAGTTTATTTAACTTTAATAATTATAATACTCTTCAACTGAAGACATTTAAGATTATAGAATACTGTAATCCTTGTTTTCTAGCTTCTCTCTTTCATTCTTCCCTCTATAAATTCTAGTACGCTTATAATGCTGCCTGGCAGTCTCTTCCAGCATTCATTATAAAAAGTAAGGAGCTGGAAGAGTTTGTTCTCTTCCTGTTCAGCCACCTGTTTCTTACATTTAGAACAAACAACACAGGGACCTAGAACTAGATGAATATATTGTTTAATCTTGGAAATTAAAAAAATAAGACTACCTTTAAAGAAAAAGGAGCAAAGTAACATTTTATCAGGTTTTAAAAAATCATCTATTGCTCCCTAACTCTTAACTTACAGGCTGGATAGTATATCCAAATTGGATATTCAAGAAAGCATTTAATATACTTTTTGAATGATTGATCAGTAAGTATATCCTAATATTTTTGTTTTGCTCCTGCCTAGAATGTTAGGATAAAACCAGGGAGAAACCTTAAACATGTTTTCATGAGACAAATTACTTCCCTACAACATTTGTTTCATAAATACAAAGCCACATGAATTAATATGTAAAAAGTAAGAGTGACCAAGGTGACAGGAAAAATAATGGCAACCAATCCAAAGTCAAGTATAAGTGACTGCACTTATTCATTCTGTCACCATTCCTCTCAGTTAGCATGTGTCAGTTCCTCTCTGTTGGTGTAACAGAGTTGACTGTGTGGATAAATATAAACATAAGCACAAAAAGTAACTGAAATGCAGTGGGAGATTACTGGGACCAACAGGATGACTTCAATTCTGAGTCTGAGTCTGATCATTATGAAAACATATTTTATTTTTAAAATATAGATTTATTTGAATTCTGAAAACTATCAGTTCTGGCATGACATTATCAGTCATAATAAAAATAACTAGGAAATTAGAACAGATACTCTCATCAAATTTTAGAATTATTTTACTTTCTCAATAATAGCTTTTGAGATGCAAATTAGCCTTTTGTAAAACAAACAAAAAAAAGAGTTGCTGACCTACCAGAGCTGCTTAAGGAAATCACTAACAATTATTAAATAAATCCCATGGAGTACTAGAAAAAGTAGATCAAAAATGCTTGACCACGGGCCGGCCGAGTGGCGCATGGGTTAAGAGCTGGCTTGGGATGCCAGTGGCCCGGTTCGGGTCCCACATATGAGGGCCAGTGACAGTGCCTTCAAAAAAAAAAAAAAAAAATGCTTGACCTCAAAGTGATGTTGAAGTTGATCTGAAAAATTACTCTGTGTCTCCTTGAAATGCTCACTTCCCTACTGTAGGTCCTCTCACAAAATGAATTCTGAGTATACTACTCAACTTCTATTTTAGGATAGACCATTCCAAACATACTCTCAAACTGAATTTTAAAAATTTATCTAGCTCTTGGTATGATACTATAACAGATAGACTTAGTTTAATTTAGATCATTATTTACTTAAAAGAGTTTTTACTTTAGAAAGTCAGAAAAAAAATCATGTTATTCTCCTTCAAATTTCTCTGTGTCTAGAGAAAATTTTCTAAAATGCAGATTAACAGATCTCAAGTTTATTTAATACCTAGATGAATTAGTAAAAGAGCACATTCTAAAATGCCTATAGGCTCAAGTACTTTTTCAACTAAATATTAAAATTCTAAAGCCATAATTTACCTTAATTGTTGGCAGCAGTTCAGCTTTCCATGACAAGTCAACCCCTTGCCGGCTATGAAATAAATATGAAAATATAATTAAGGGACAAATATATTAAAGTATTATAAATTATAAATAAGCTTCAGAGGAAAACGAAACCATCTACAGATCTATCAGGGAGAGTTCTAATGAAATGAAGTCTAATAAGTCTAATCCGATATATTCTACCCACACAGTCCCTTTGGGAACAAAAAATTGTTTTTCCTAGCAATGCTTTCCTTTCAATGTTTAAAAAAATTACTGGTATGTTAATTTCCTTTATGTTTCACTTTAAAATCAATATTGTAATGTAGTACAGCATCAAAATGCACTTAAAAATGTATGAAGCTACTCTCAAAGTGTGATATATGAGTACTGTTTATGTTAAGAAAAATGACCAATGGAGGTTCAAAAGACTCACCACATAGAAGTGCTGTTTATGCAGCCAAAAATCCAACTATTTGTATCCTGTTGGTTAATAACACAAACAAAGCACACTAAATAGTGTAGAAAATCATTATGTGAATTAGGCATTTCCAATTTTTACTGTTATATGATAGGGTCAGTAGGCATAATGGAACCATAAAAGAGCAACTTACTACTTAGAAATATATCCAAGATCTTCTCAAAAGTCAAATAGATCAAGGGTAGGCAAAGAAGTCTAGTGTCAACAAGATAGGTAAGCAAGTAACCTAGAGTAACAGTATGAGAAAGGGCGACCTGATGGGATCTCTCCACAGCATATTACCTAAGCATTTCTAATTTTTGAACCAATGCCTTCCGAGTTTTGCAAAGTCCATACTTCAATTAGGCAGTTACATAGTAAGTAACATACATTGTAACAAAAACAGAAAAATGAACAACTAGAGGTAGATTCTTATACCAACAACAAACAAAAAAATCCAGAGCCAAGTAATTAAAACTAACAATTAATCTAAGTACAGCCTTTTAGTTTATCATTGGAGTTCTCATTTGATTACCAGGTGGATAAGTTCTATGCAAGTGAGAATGTTGTTTGGATTGAAACATTATCACAGGGGCTCATGACCGAAAATATTATTACTTTATCAGCACAGCATGGGGATGCTGCAGAAATTATTACGATATTTTAACAATATTATATATTTAACTTCAGTCATTTAAGAGAAGTATGACCTAAGGTTGTCTTCACTCCAACTTTTTTTTTTTTTTTTTTTCAGATTTTTATTGGGGATTTGGGAGAGAGGAACAGGATTGTGGAATTGGGGAAGAGGAACAGACAAGTTGCTGTCCTTTTGTTCTTCAGTCTAGTTGCGGAGGAAGTTGCTTCACTGGCCCATGTTGGTACTGTCATTGCGCTCTTCCCGGATGAGGCAGATTGGTTGCCAGCCTCTGGACGGCAGCTCACCGCGGCTCTTGGCAGCTCACGTTGGCTGCCAGCTGCTCACGCTGGCTGCTGGCCACTCACTGTAGCCTATGGCAGCCCAAAGGGCTGCAGCCTACACCGTTGCCAGGACTCGCGCAGCCCAGCTCCAGGTGGAGCTGTTGTTCACCATCTTAGCTGTAGAGGGCAGTGTCACTGGCCCTCATATGTAGGCACCGAACCGGAGCCACTAGCATCCCAAGCCAATTTTTTGTTTGTTTGTTTGTTTGTTTGTTTTTAGCTGAGCCATCCTGCCACCTGTTGGCAGCTGAACGGCAACTCAGCTCGGGCTGGCCTCGAACCGCTGTTGTTCAGAGCTCAGCTTGCACTCTTGAGCGAGCTCTTAACCAACTAAGCCATTCGGCCAGCCCCCAAGCCAACTTTTAACCAACGCACCACTCAGCCGGCCCTTCACTCCAACTTTTAAATAAGTAGTAGGAGCAATGCTCCAAGATCTGATGACCCAACAACTACTGAAATACTACCAGGGCTTAAGAGAATGAGAAACACTGCTCAGACAGCCTCATAAATTCCTTGGCATACAAATATAATAATAATGATGATGATAATAATAATAATAATTTTAAAAAATTCAATCCTTTCACTAAGAAAGTCCATTCCAGGGCCACGGAATTATGCCCTCAAGGAAAAGGCAGACATAGTTTGTGCCCTAATGAAACTTAATAAAATTGTAAGACATTTTCAAGAATACAGAAAAGAAAGCTGAATGAAACTAACAAAAAAACACTATGGTATTTCTCTGCTCTCTACTGTTGGCAAAATACTTGTGTGACTTATGTGTCAGTTACTTATGCTTCTCAGAACAATATGTCACTTTATAAAGCACAGTAAAAACCAAATCTGCATAGCCTAGACTGCTTTATCTAGAAAAATCTAGCAGCCTCTCAAGATCCAAACCACTTTTGTAATCGGTTTTTGCAGCTACTAAAGGAGCCTATCCTCAAAGATAGCCCTTATTATGAAAATTGCCAATATTCCACACTACTTACTTCAGTGTATAGGGAATTCTAACTCATTCATCAATGAACTGAATAAAGTATTATTCAAGCTCACCCTAAAATACTGTGTTGATATAACCAGAAGATGTCCAAAGAACAATTTCAGGTCATCTAGTGAACATCCCTAACTAATTACAAAACTATTGAAAGTCTTAGAAAAAGTCACTCAGAAATTGCTGACAAACTCCAGAAGCATACAAAAAAGAAAATGCTACTTGAATATAAAACACATAGTTTAAAAAAAAAAAAATCTGCCTACAGACCTCAATGGCAGCTAAAATCATTAGATAAAAGATTGTGGAGCAGGACAAGTGGTGCATTGGTTAGGAGCTGGCTCGGGATGCCAGTTCTGAGCAGCGGGGCATCGGTTCAGATCCCACATATCAGGGCCAGTAACACTGCCCTCTACAGCTAAGATGGTGAACAACAGCTCCACTTGGTTGCCTCTATAGCTAAGACGGTCGATGATGGTGTGGGCTGCAGCCCCTGCTGCAGTGGGCTGCCATAGGCTACAGTGAGTGGCTGGCAGCCAGCATGAGCTGCCAAGAGCCACTGTGAGTGGCTGCCCAGAGGCCAGCAAGGGACTGCCTCACCCAGAAAGAGCACAATGATAATACCAATAAGGGCCAGGGAAGCAATGTCCTCCACAACTAGACTGAAGAACAAAAAAGGACCACAACTTGTCTGTTCCCCTTCCCCAATTTCCCAATGCTGTTCCCCTCCCCCAATTCCCCAATGAAATCTTTAAAAAAACAAAAAAAACAAAAAGGAACTTCACAATGGATGACTCATACCGATAACACCTAAGTCCACTGGTAAATCTTTACATCACCAAAAGTGTGATAGCCAGATATTATATACACCTCCTGATGAGATACACAGCTCTATTTATAAAATATTCTTACCACAAAAAAAATCATCTGAATCTAACCTAGATTTTGCATTATATACCATTTTACAGAAAACATAAGCAATAGAAATACATGTTAAAAGATACGACAATAATACAATCACCTAAACCCAGAATGTGGGAAATTCTGTAGCGCACATCACCCTTCTTTAACAAGTAAAAGAATTAAGGTCCATGAATCAAATGCAATGTACACAATTTGGATTCTGATTCAAATAAACCAACTCAAACATAATTGAATAGAGGAAAACTGAACATCGACTGGGAATCACATGACAATAACAAATTAGTAATTTTTTGGATGAAATAATGGTTATGGTTATGTGTTATGGTTATATGTAAAATTATTATTTGTTAGAAAAATATACTAAAGTATTTATGGATGAAAGGATAAAATGCCTAGAATTTGCTTTAAAAAAATTCTTTAGTCGAAATAAAAAGTGAGAAAGGGACAAATGAAGTTAGAATGGCAGAGAATTGATAACTGTTAAAGCTGTTTGTGATGGTTCCACGAGAATCGTATTCTCTCTCTACTTTTGTTTGAAAACTTCTATAATAAAAATGAGGGGATGGTTTTAAATTCAGCATATGACCTTATGCTAAGTAACACCCATGGACATTAATTACAGAAAAGGGATCCTCCAATAAGCGAAATGAACAATTTGCACTTTAGCAAGGATTTTTCTCAGTATAATATAGATATTCTGATTTGAAATTTAGTACTGAATATGAATATTTTCACTCGCAGAGTCAGATGCTTGTGGGACAACCCGCCCATCCAGATTTTAGGCTGAGAGATGCTAGTCTCCGTGGGGGATGAAAAACTCTGGTAATCCCATTAAAATTAGTATTCATTAGCATCTAGCCCACAATGCCTGCCAACCATCTTTTCTAAAGGCTGTATTACAGATCAGATGGCAGCATCTACCAACTAAGTGATACAATTGATCCTAGTGTATTATCAGCTACAAACATTTTGATGAATACTTTTCAATCAAAGCTCTGTTCGAGACAAATATTTTTCAACTATTTAGATTTAGTAAGAGTGTACAGCTAAAGATGAGATCTACTAGATATTAGTTGAATATAAAAAATGAACAGTTAAGCTTTTTAAATTTACATAAAATGTATCAATTATCTTACCAGCATCGTGCTCTGACAATAGGCATGAGTGTAGATTTTTCTATGATTTGCAAGAGGAAATGTAAAATATATTTTATCAGATTCCTAAAAAAATAAAGAAAACACAATAAAACTATCATGAGAGCACATAATTTCATCATTCAAAAATCCAGATAACAGGGATAGATAGATCTTGAGATTATTATACTAAGCAAAGTAAGTCAGACAGAAAAAGTTGAGAACTATATGATTTCACTGATATGTGGCATATAAAACTGAAAACAAAAAAGGAACAAGACAAACAAAGAAAGAAAAACTCATACACACAGATAATAGTTTAGTGGTTACCACAGAGTAAGGGGGAGGGGAGTGGCAGATGAGGGTAAAAGGGATCAAATATATGGTGATGGAAGGAGAACTGACTTTGGGTGATGAACATACAATGTGATATATAGATGATATATTATAGAATTGTATACTTGAAACTTATGTAACTTTACCAGCAACTGTCACCCCAATAAACTTTAATTAGAAAATAAATAAATAAAAATTTTAAAATAAAGTTAAAAAAAAATTCAGATAAGGCAATTGTTAATTATTCTAATTATATTATTCCTGGTGCTGTTGAGAACCAATATTCTAGGAGTGGTAAGAAGAAGATACGGATGTAAGGTAGAGAGATCACATAAAAACCCCATAGTCCTAAATTTGTATTAAAAGTATCTGTATGAGGTTGGACAATTAAGTTTGCAAACTCATCCTATAAAAAGTGCCACAGGCCTCATTGCTGAGTATCATTATGGTCACCTTCGAAGTACTTCCCTTGGGAAACTGAACCAATGCCAGCACCTAGTCCACCGTTCAAAGCAATTTTGGAACCCTTTTTCTAAAATGGCCATCAGAGCTGTAGTTGTATTACCCTTGATGTCCTAAGTGGCATCATAATGTCTTCCTTTCAATATTTCCTTTATCTTCGAGTAAAGAAAGAAGTCATTGGAGGCCAGATCAGGTGAGTAGTGAGGGTGTTCCAATACAGTTATTTGTTTACTGGCTAAAACTCCCTCACAGACAGTGCCATGTGAGCTGGTGCATTGTTGTGATGAAAGAGCCATGAGTTGTTGGCAGACAGTTCAGGTTGTCTAACTTTTTCATGCAGCCTTTTCAGCACTTGCAAATAGTAAACTTGTTTAACTGTCCAGTTGGTACAAATTTATAATGAATATTCCCTATGATATCAAAAAAAATTACCAACATTGTTGCAACAAGTTTGTGAACTTAATTTTGTATGAATGCATGTGTTTTGCTTTGGTTTGTTGTTTTTTTGGCCTTTGATCAAGATAAAATATCTTTTTTAGCTCTCTGTCTACTGAAAAGGCCTAGAAATGCTAACCCAGTAGCCATAAACATCTCTAGTGCCCAGATTATGGTTTTTAGGTGCCATTTTCCAAATATTAGAAGAGTTCCTAGAGAAAAAAGTTGATTCAAGGTCTGGGACAGGAGAAATACAAAATGCGCTTTAGTATAATCTCATACCAGGTAGTGAGAAAACTGTCAAAAGATAACTAGAGACAACTGTATCAAAAAGATTCTGGAGGCTCACTTGACATGGCTTACACTGGTCAAAAATAGAACAATTCTAATATGGATTTTAATATCAAAAATAGAATAATTTTAGTGTTTTAGTTTAGATAGAAACATGAATATCCTTAAATACATGAGTTCCTAATAATATTGGGGTGGGGATGACCCAAAACGTCTTATGTTCACTGACAAAGGCTGTTTGTGAACCAACTCACTATTCTGAAAACCAGTGCTTATAAGAACCAAAGATCCAAACAATTATCATTTTTTTCCTTTATGATTTCTTCCACTTTTAATAAATTTACATGAAGAGTTTTTCTCTATAGTGTTTCAATTAATAAAGAAAGAATAATCAAATTAGAGTATTATCATTTTTGAATCCCCTTAAATGAATTAGTGACCCTAGGCATTACTCATCAATAGCTGCCAACATCACAAAAAGAGAGATAGTCCAACAAAAACAAAAACCTAAATCTGATCAAGCTTCTAGATACAACTACTAAGTCACAGGAAAAAGAGTAGGCAAAGGAACCTATTAAATGACACCACAGAAATGCAATCAGAAAATCAAGACCAAAACTTTATAGGACAAATGACTTATTTTTTTTCTTCTTGGCAAATAAACTGCAAGGAGAAAAAAAAATGGTGATGAAGTAAATACTGAAGATTAAAAGAGGAATAAGAGGGCTGGCCGAGTGCCGCAGTGGTTAAGCGCTGGCTTAGGAAGCCAGCGGCCCCAGTTTGGGTCCCACATACGAGGGCCAGTGACACTGCCCTCAAAAAAAAAAAAAAGAAAAAAGAAAAAAAAGAAGAGGAATAAGAGACATATCAACAAATACTCTGTGGATGTTGTTTGCATCCTGATTTAAACAAACTGAAAAAGAAACAACAAATTTTAGTTATAAAACTAGGAAACTGAACACCAACTAAATATTTATTATTAAGGAATTATTATTCAATTGTTTTAATATGTGAAAATGATATGTTATCTTTTTTTATAGAATCCTTAACTTTTAAAGATAAAAAAGCAAAAAAACCTCCATTGGTGCTATACTTACATTGTAAGCCACATAGGTCCATTTGGACACTTTTACTGGAACCCACATAGATGTCCCTAAGGTAAAGGAAATTAATTTGTTTGGGTTGGTTTTTTTGTTTGAGAGAGAGAGAGAGAGAGAGAGAGAGAGAGAGAGAGAGAGATTAAAACAATTTCTTTTATTGAATGCTGGTGAAATGCTTTTCAATCATAATAGGATTTGAAAAAGAAGTGGTTTCCTGAACACTGGTTATTTTAAAATAGAAAATCTAATGACAGTTCTTTATATGCTCATCACTAACTAGCATTCACATCAAGTAAAGCATTTGAAATCTATTTGGGGTCCTTAACTCTAAGGAAATATCACAAGAAGAAAATCAATATTTCATTTTCCAAACAAGACAAGTAATTAAATAGAGTATGACAGGTATCATATTTAAAAGCAAAATTTACCAGCAAAAGATATGCTGTGAATTCAAAAGAAAAGTGATGAGTGACTGATACTGAAATACTAAGTCAAGAATAATATAGCACTTATTTCATGTGACTCACAGGAGAACACAGACAATTAACTCAATTTTTTAAATTTTTCAACCTGTCATGTTAGTTTTAGGACAAAAGGTTTTACCAGCAACATTTTACAAATTCCTTTTCTACTTTTTCCCTTCCTTAACCAAAAACTTCGAAAGAAATCATCATAGAGAAATTAATAAAAGACAATAGGATTATAGTACCTGAAGCATCACAGTTTCAAAGACTGCCTGCTAATAACAATAATAATCAAAACTCTACTTAAACCATATTATTACCACTAACCTGTTAAGTCAGAAATTATTGCTGGATTTTCCTCAAAGTGCTTTGCTGGGTGTCTTATAAAATGGTGATTCAAAACCGACAATTTCTTCTTGGAATTTTCAGTTATCTAGAAATAACATTGATACATTTTGTATCCTTTCATATTCATTATGATAGTTCAAACTTTGCTTCAAGTAATACTGATAAGAGCCAACAGTTACTTACTCTGGGCTATGCACTATTGTATAATAAGTGCTTAACATGTTAACTATTTAATCATCACAAGAACTCTAGGAGATAATAACCTTCTTATCTTGTATTTTAAATATGAAGAAACTAAAGCATAGCAAAATTAAGTAACATACCCAGGGTCATGCTCCTATTAGGAGTTTGGACCAGTATTCAAACCCAGGCAATCTAGCTCCAGAGGCCAAGCTTTTAATCATTATGCAATAGTGTCTCTCAAATGACCGTTGATTAAAAAGTATATATGAGGTGTGATAAAAAAAATACAGTAAGTGTTTAAATAAAAAAGAAATTTATTACAGTAAAAGACACACTGCCATTAATCTCTCTCAAAATACTCCCCCTCATTTCGAAGACACTTATCCCATCATTCTTGCCACTTTCTGAAGCAGTTCTGGAAGTCCTCTTTTGTGAGTGTCTTTAGTTGCGCTGTCATGGCTGCCTCAAGGTCCTGAATCATTTTGACTTTGGGAAAGAGCCATACAGTGACAGATCTGGCGAATAAGGTGGATGAGGACACACTGTAATGTTTTTATTTGACAGAAATTGCTGTACCAGAAGCAATGGGTAACACGGAGCACTGTCATGATGGAGGATGATTTATGGCACACTTTAAAACACCTTCTCTCAACCATAGCTCACACCCAACTGACTGCACCGAACAAGTTGAAACTTGTCACACACTGTTACCAAGGTTTGACACACTGCTTCCTGTATTAAAGATCCCTGTCTTTTGTTGGATGGCACTCAGCACCAGCATTCACTGTATTTTGTGATCACAACTGGGAAAGGTTCAGTGTCACACATTGCTTCTAGTATAGTGATTTCTGTCAAATAAAACATTACAGTGTGTCCTCATCCACCTTATTCACTAGATCTGATACCATGTGACTTCTGGATTTCCCCTAAAGTCAAAATGACCATGACAAGTAAACATTTTGAATCAATTTAGGACACTGAGGCAGCCATGACAGCGCAACTAAAGATGGAAAATCCTCACAAAAGAGGACTTCCACGACTGCTTCAGAAAGTGGCAAGAATGATGGGATACGTGTGTTCAAAGTGAGGGGGAGTATTTTGAGGGGGATTAATAGCAATGTGTCTTTCACTGTAATAAATTTTTTTACTTAAACATTTACCACATTGTTTGATCACATCTCATAAAGATGTACAGAATCAGTTAAACGCTCCTCCAATCTAGTGATTCCAATACACTTAGTTTCCAATCTCAGACCAGTGCCAATCTCACAACAAAGAATTCACTGGTCACTAGAGAAAATATGGATTGCCAACTGTCCTTCATTGGAAACTCCTTAACTCTGTTCTACTTATTTTCTCCTTTCTTTCAATGAAATGAAAACGCAAGCAAACAATAGTATTTTTCTGTTATCTGTGTTAAAATATCCTAGCACAATAAATGTTGGCAACTTTATATCAGACCTTCTCTTTTAAAAAATGTACCGGGATATAAAATTCATTTAGAATCTACCACTATTCAGTTCTTTAGCTTCACATTGAGGCCCTGACTAGGAATTGATTTTTCTCAACAACATAGTGAGAGAAAGATAAAGAAATGAAAGTGAGGACCCAGGTCTACTAAATCTTTTCAATCTCTTAGAAACTCATCCAGCATTTGCTTGAACATTTATAACTTGGTACTTTTCAAACCAGGAGTGTTCTGCCCTATTTAGTGCCAGTACCTGACTCCTTGTTGCTTTGATATGTAGGCTAGGGGACAGCCCTTCAAAACACTGAAGACTGCTATATCCCCATCCAAATAAAACATTTTTTCTACAGATTAAACAACTTCAAAAAAAATCAACTGTTTTTCACAGAACTGTTCCAGACCCTTCACCACTCCGATTGCCTTTCTTGGATAAACTCAAGTTTGTTAATGTTCCTCCTTAAATATTATATATAAAGCAGGATATAGTTTTCTACATATTGCGTAACTAGAGTGGAGGAAAGTGAAATTTAACTTCACTAATGCAAACTCATTACTTCAGTCGACTCAGTCTAATACAAAATTAGTTTTGATTTTTTAAATAAGCAACTATATCTGTTTGCAATCAATTAAATGCCACAGGTGTTTCTACCAAAATTTCAGTTAAGTCAGGACTCTCCCATCCTTATTCATACCCCAGAAATCCATCTACCCACAAGTTTTCAGCTACGACTTTTATGCTGATAACCATCAGAAATTACTCTCTAATCCTGATTCCTTGGTACCACATGTTTGGGACTAATTATCCTTTGAGTTATAGTTTCCCTGTATATATGTTTGCTTCTTCTCCTAGACTATATGCTTCTTGAGGGGTAGGAATTGTGTCCTAACATTTTATTGTCTAATATTTAGTCCAGTCCATTATATATAGTGAGTTTGTGAAACAGAACTCAGTTTCATAATATTTTGATTGTTAGTAGTATATGAGCAAAATTTTCTCATTTGTCCCTTAAAAATATGTCTGTAAAATACCCATTCAGAATTATAACTTATTACTCACTAGTATTAGTTTTCTCATCTTAAGATTTAGTGGAAAGCAAGATTTAATTTAGTGAAATTAGTTTTACATACAATTTTTAAAGGATATATCTGAGATGCTCCTGTTTTTCATTGGTGGAAAGGGGATTTTTCCTCAACCTACCAAATGTTATTTCAAACACAAACTGGTCCTACAATTTTAATTGACTATATTATTGTATCTAGTTGCACTCTCTCAAGAAGACTAAAAATTGCCATAGTTAAGACTTACAATTAAAACAATATTGAAAAACTGAAATATATTTGCATCCCATAACCAATTCACAATGTTAACTCTATAAAACTGATTTACTTTAATAAATATACTAACTTAAATATGGTATCTTGAAACTCAACATGTGGTAAAACAGAACAATTCAGGTCTCTTTGTTATTGCTTTCTTCAGGGGAGAGCTAAGTATCTATGATTCTCTCTAATGGTAGCTATACAGCTTTTCTCTAATGGTAGCTATACAGCTTTCTCAAGGGTTAAGGAAAAAACTATAGACACTACCCCAGTATTATCAGATGAAAATAAAGATATTTCCATTTTGAAAGTGATTATAGTCAACATAAAGCGTAGCCTTCTATTTACTACAAAGTAAAAACATGTATTAATTCCATCACCGCTGTAACAAAAGCTCTTACTTTAATGAAATAATTTTTTATTTAAAAATACATACTTGTGGGCCGCTCGAGTGGCTCAGTTGGTTAAGAGCTCGCTCAAGAGTGTGAGCTGAGCTCTGAGCAACAGCAGTTCGATGCCCAGCCAGAACTGAGCTGCCGCTGCGCTGCCAAAAGGTGGCAGGATGGCTCAGCTAAAAAAACACAAAAAGACAAAAAACATAAAAAAAAAAAAATACATACTTGTTTAGTGTCTGCATCAATAAGATCAAAGAATGCTCGAACTGTAGCCAACTGCAATTGTTTACACCTAAAAAGTAAAATAAGTGTTACAAATGAAATCCTTTAAGAAATAAACTTTTTTTTAGGGCCAGCCCAGTGGCGCATTGGTTAAGAGCTGGTTTTGGGATGCCAGCAGCCCCGGTTCGGATCCCACATATGAGGGCCAGTGACACTGCCCTCTACAACTAACAACAGCTCCACCTGGAGCTGGGCTGTGCGAGCCCTGGTGACAGAGTAGGCTGCAGCCCCTGCTGCAGTGGGATGCCATAGGCTACAGTGAGTGGCCAACAGCCAGCGTGAGTGGCTGGCAGCCAGCGCAAGCTGCCAATAGCAGCGGTGAGCGACCATCCAGGGGCCAGCGACCGATCTGCCTCATCCGGGAAGAGCGCAATGATGATACCAACAGTGAAGCAACGTCCTCCGCAAATAGACTGAAGAACAAAAAGACAGCAACTTGTCTGTTCCCTTTCCCCGATTCCCCAACGCTGTTCCCCTCCCCCAATTCCCCAATGAAATCTTTAAAAATAAATAAATAAATAAACTTTTTAAGACACGGGGGGGTAGCTGAATGGATAAGAAACAAGACCCATACATATGTGGCCTACAAGAGACTCACTTCAAATCAAAAGACACCACACAGACTGAAAGTAAAGGGATGGCAAAAAAAATTTCATGAAAATGGAAACAAACAAAAAAGCTGGGGTAGCCTTTTGGTCCTTGTACGCAAGGCAACTAGGTTGTGAAAAACAGAGGACTTGCTGTGGAACTGCCATTTCCTCCGTCTTTGGTCTCTGCACCTTGCAAAGGCCTCCCAACAGTGCTATCTTGGGACAGACTATATGGAGGTTCACAACCTCTGGTTCGTCCAAGCCACTATGAGTACAGGGAAGAATTTGACATTTTCAGTAGGAAACACTGAAGCATTGCTAGTTAGAATGATTCTGTACTTTGAACTTTTATTTTATTTTATTTTTTTGAGGGCAGTGTCACTGGCCCTCATATGTGGGATCCTAACTGGGGCCGCTGGCATCCCAAGCCAGCTCTTAACCACCACGCCACTCGGCTGGCCTGTACTTTGGGTCTGGATTTGCGGCACCCTTCTTTGCAGTAAGACACCAACTGCTTAAGAAATATAAATGCTTTACTTAATCAATGAAACAAATATGATGAGGAGTATTTTAAGAGGTGCAGTCACTTTGAAAAATGGGTCAAACTGTTGAACCTGAATGGTGAATGGATAAAGAAGAGGTGGTACACATATACAATGAAATATTACTCAGCCATAAGAAGGAATGAAATCTTTCCATCTGCAACAACGTGGATGGAACTTGTGGGTATTGTGCTGAGTGGAGAAAGTCAGACAGAGAAAGACAAATACCACATGATTTCACTTACACGTGGGATAAGAACAAAAACGAACAAACAAAACATGAATAAACTCATAGATACAGAGAACATTTTGATGATTGCTGGACGCGAGGAGGGTTGGGGGAATGGGTGAAAAAAGGGAAGGGATTAAAAAGTACAAATTGGTAGTTAAAAAACAGTCATGGGGATGTAAAGTACAGAATAAAGAAAATAGTCAATAATATTATAATAACTGTGTGGTGTCAGATGGGTACTGGATTTATTGGGGTGGTCACTTCATGAGTTGTATGGATGTCTAATCACTGTGCTGTATACCTGAAACTAATATAATACTGTATGTCAACTGTAATAAAAAAATAAAAAATTATTTTAAAAAAGCTATTTTAAGAAACAATATGCTATAGTGAACATAAAAATATATACTTTTGATACAAATACAGTTCTATTATTTAATCAAATATTTAAGTTTCCTTTGATGCTGTAAACTCTAAAATTATTTAACAAATCATTATTATTAAGCATATATGTTAAAACTGAAAAAAAATAAAGCAAATTAAATATTCTTGCATGTTTGACAGTGAAACTTTCAGGGTCCCTGTATCTTCCCTAAATCTTATCTACCCCAGCTACAGACATACTGTCTGCCCCACCTTTTTATGCCTGAACTGTTGTGCTTCTTGTAGACACTACTGATTGCACAGCCAGAGGAAGGTGAAAAAGAGAATCCTTAAGCCAAAACACACAGAGATAAGATACTAGGGTCTCCATATTTCTTGACCCATATTTAATTTATTTCTTCATTTATATTAAGGTTAAATCTAATTCGTATTTGGTTTTCTATGTGCTTCTCCAAAATAATAAGTCCCTGAGTTTGGTGACTGGCTGACAGCTGAAAAAGACCTACAAGCGTCTTTTATTCTTCGTTAACTATGACAAATTCTAAAATCGTGATATTTGACACCAGCTTCATTTGAGACTGATGCTACTGGTTCTTCAGGAGACGATTCTATAAGCTGTCAAGGGAACCTTGGTTACACTGAGATAAGAACCAAGGTTACAGTCTAAGCCCCTAAATTAATCTGTCCACCAAATCTTTATTTATTTATACCTAAAACTCTCAGAAAGCTAACAACCCAATCAATGCACTGAGAAGAAAACCACCACAAATCACCAAAATAAGTTATATTATCTCACCACACAATGGAGAGGTGGTCTGTTGAGACCCAGGTCTTAGGCACTGCTGAAGTCTAAAAGGAAAGAAAAAAAAAAAATCAAACTCAAGAAAAGCACATTTGTTATTTTCCAAAAGGCTTGAAATTCTTACAAGCTAAAATTTAGAACCGTGTAGCATTAATTTCACTATTTTATGATGCACAGACATTTTTAGATGATGCATTCTTATAAAAAGTGGTCCAAAAATATTAAGATATTTCCTGCATAAAATAACATAATTCTGCTTAGTCACACTTAAATTACCTTTTAAAAATTATTAAAGCACCCACAGAACCTTTACTGAAGTTTAATGTCTAACCGTTTATTACTGTAATAAGAGGGTGGGTTTATGACTCTAATAAATCATAGTTTATGGACAAATTAGTAATTTTAGCTCTTATTAGACTACCACTTGATAAATTCTAAGACATTACTCCAGAATCAGGGTGTGAGTGAGAAATACCTAAGCCTGGGGAGAGTTTCCAAAGGAAGTATGCTTCATCACAATACCAAATCAGACTCTTATAAGTGGGGTCCAGTCTTACTTATTTTGAAAAACAATCACTGAATGACTGGAATATATACTACTGGTTAGAGACATAAGGGCAAAGGCTCCTAAAAATAGATAACTCTTTACAGAAGGCTTCCTAACAATGACATACCACTCTTCAATCAAGCCTGTAAAATGAGAGGAATCTATAGCTTACTTGTTAAAGTTATAAACATTAGATAATCTTATTTAGGAATTACCGCTGGCAGCTTACTTAAAAAATTGAGACAGAATTCACTGTGGCTCTAAGATTACATTAGATGCTGAGTAGAGTAAGAACTCACAACAGAGAACACTTACTATTAAAGAACATAAAATGGGTTTACTTTCATTCAGGCTAATGAAGGCATCAGGGCTCGAGTTGAAAAGGGGAAGGCAATGCAAATAATAAAGGTAGTTGCTCAAGGTTATTGGTGAAAACTGCTGGTTCCATCAGAATCCATTCTTCCCTTCTTGCACACTTGGCTGACTACATCTCTTAGGCTCTCTCACTTTAAGGTGTGACTAATTTTTCTCTAATAGTATGTGAGCAGGAGTGATGTGTGCCGTGTCCAGGCCTGAATGCTTTTCTTCCCCTTTCTGTGGATTGAAATAGTGATGATTAGAGAAACCTCAGGAGGACAGCATTCAAGAAGGGCATGACTACTGTCAGCCTGGGTTCCTTAATGGGACTCCTTCAAAAACACCACCCACCAACTTAAACACCCACCTAGGGCAGTTATATGAGTAAACCGTAAACTTCTCTTGTGTTTCAGTGTCATTACTTGCATGAATGCATATTACAACAGTTTAGCCTACCCTACTAACACAGCTGTGCTCTCTAACCTAAGCAATTTTCTAGTACCAATGGATGTAAATATCATTTTAATGCACTTGAGATAATCATTATAAAATTGTTACTTTTTAATAATTTTTTTTTTTAATGAACATACTTTAAAACATGAAAGACCCCAGACTACTTAGGGCTAAAAATACTAAATCAAACTCAGATTATATTATACTATAGCCAGATTTGAGAAAATTCTTTAAGGAGTAAAATATTTTCATCAGAGATACAGAAATACAAGCTGCCTTGAAAGCAATACATTATCAAATGGATTAAAAAGGAGAGAAGTGCGCACGAGCGCGCATACACACACATACACAGACGATTAAAAAGACCAGAATTATTTTAAAAATCAGGTGCATGATGTGGTATTAATACAGCATATCCTCCAAACCAAGTCTAGGCAATAAGTTATACCCAATTTTATATGACTAAAACATGTGCATTTAAAAGAGTTGACATTTATTGTTTTGAGGACTTCAGCAAATATGTGCCCCAAATATTCAACATCAAATAACAAGATTTATACCAATAACGAGGTTTTAGATTTACCAATTTTGTTCCAAAGCTGTTATAGCTAAACCACATGTTCTCCAGTTATAAGAAAATATGAGTAATAGCAGAATAGCTTAATAATTTTTGTTCTATGTACAGTAAGCATTCAGTAAATACCTGCTTAATGAATAAACAGCAATCTAAGGTGGGGCAACAGATGAGCTAAGCAAAAGATTATTTATGAAGAGAACAACTATGAAACAAAGCACTATCTCCCCAAAAGCAAAAGGAACTCTATGGATTTTATTTAGAAATTAAGTAATATTTGAAGATGATGTGTATACTGCATTAAAAAGTTAAGATCTTAACTGAAGAATTTAAGGTTAAAAATATAAGAAATAATGTAAGTCCTAAAAAGAAACGAACTCACTTTACAGAGGCTATGTATCCCCGTTAAAGACCGAATACATGATATCCTAGCAGGGAAGAATAATTCGCAAATTAATTAGTCAGGTTTCTGTTTATACTATCAAAGCTAATTTTTTTAATTTTAAAATTGGTAAAACTTTATTCAAGTTTATCCATCCAGAGTATGTGACATGTTTGATAGTGTACTTTTATTGTATACAGCAAACCACTCAGATACAAGAGGCCCTTGAAGTCCAGTCCATACTTTCTTATACTTAGAATATTAATCAGTGGATAATCACTTATTTTGAACATAAATAAGAATTATTTTCATAAAGCTTCTAAGATCCTTTTTACTTTATATGGACATAAGCCTCCATGCCTCTGCCTTCCCAACATATTCATCTTCATTCATTCACATTCTCTCTCTGTCTGTCTCTCTAGCTCACACACACGCACACAAATGCACACGCATGCACACTAGCACACACAGCAGCAGCACTACACCAACTCAGCCGTCATTTCCAAGCAGCTATATATCACTTCTCCTTTCATGTCCCACTGTGTCCATCACATTACTATTTCAGTAGAATCTTAAAAAAAATTACCACAACAGATAAGGCACTGGTATGATGGCTTAATTTTGGCAGAAAAGTCAGTCCTGAGCGAACTTGGTAATCCCGGAATCCTCCAGCGACAGAAAGTGTGGTTAAATTTATGTGTCTGGCATTTAGAATCCAATAGTTGTTTACAGTCATATAAAAATCTGGTAGAAAATAAAAAAGACACACATTAAAAATTAATAGTCATTCCCTGAAACAATAAGATATTCATAAGATTAATATTAAACTGAATTTCTGTTTAAGCCATCCGAATTTTCTAAATATAAACAATGTTATTCACATTTCTCTATTTTGAGATAATATCTTTACATACATTCTGCTTTTGCCATTAATTCAGAGTACAAATACTAAGAGTTACTAAAGGTAACAATAATGAAAAGACACACCCAAATTTTATTAGCTTTAACAAGTCTCTATATTCCACAAGAACGCTGTTTGTTCATGAGTCACACAATATAGCAAGAAGAAAAAAACCCTAAAATTCTTCCGAAGATAAGAGTTTACTATACTAAAGAGTTGTGGAGCTTCCTAATTAGGCAGTATCCTTGCTTATGAGGGCTGAGCAGCTCTCTCCTGTGGCCAACCACCACCACACAAAGTACTATTTAAGTTCTTAAAATATATCATGACACTGACATTCACATTAGTCTTGGGACTACACAGCTGTGGAAAATCTGAGGGTTAAGGTGCTACCCCTTTAGTGTAACAAGTACAATAGTTCAAAGGGAAGCATTTGCAGACAATTTTTCTGCTGTATTTATGGAGAGTGAGAAACTTAGTGTCAAGAGTTGAGGCCAGGGCAGTAAACTTCTCGTTTCCTTTTCTGATTATCAAAACTTAAAGCATTTTTATCCTGGCATTTGATCTCACTGAGGGCTTCAAACATTTTGAAACAGCATACTCCTCCCATTAAAGATCTTGGCTGTATTTACCTGTATCATGACCAAGCAGACTCATTCCTAACATCTGTAGAGCCTGGGACAAGAGGACCAATGCAGTATACATGCCATAGGCCTAAATGCGTAGTTATAAGTCAAAATTCCAGCTAACAAACTGTTAAATAGAATACATTTTCACAGCCCACCTTGACAAATATATCATCAAAATAATCCCGAAGGCCAATTCAAATGGGAAATTCTAGGACTCCTCAGCGTTGGACACTGGGTAAGCAGATCTCTGGTCCAGCCCATTGCTATGCTATCCTCCTTCTCTTCCCACCCCAATTCCATCCTGCATCACAAGGGCCTCAGTGCACATCCAAGCTCTGTCTGTACCTCATGCAGGCAACTCCTTGGCCACAACTCAAGCTTAGGGTTGTACATATCTGCCCTCAGGACAGATCCATGAAAGAGGACAGCGTGGGCCCTGGGAGCAGGCTTGGGGCATATGCGCAAGAGAAGTCTAGAGGCTTGGTTCCCTGGAACATGGTCTAGAATAGACTCCAGTGGGGAGGCTGGTCGGCCTGTACACGTCACACCCTGGGGGGAAAGGCAGCCCAGAGCACGACCCTCTGAAGTGCAGAGCCCAGTGCAAGGCTTTCTTTCCTCTAGTTAAGGGCAGGGTTTCCACCAATTATAAATGCAGAATCTATTTTTGGAGGTCATAGGGGTCTTCTAAAAACCTAAAATCTACCACCCCTTCAACTTTTGTTTTTTTATTCTGATTCTGGTTTAATGCAATAAAAAAATAAATGCAGACTAAATGGGAAAGAGGCTTCCTAATTACAGTAAGAACACCTTGACTCTTAAGAATCACTTTCAGCACAAGCCTTTTAGAGGCAGACCACAGCTCTTCTTCAAAACAATAAAACCTGACTCTCTTGCAAGTTTTCCTCAAAATTTTTTTAAAAAATGTATTTTGAGTCATTTCAATGTAACCTACATGGCTCACCTACGTATGCCATATAAAATGTAGTAAGAGAAAGAGTTCTCAGTTATGGTGACAAGAATTATGAGTTATCTATGCCTTTGTTTTTTTTCTTAAACCTATAGATCATTTATAATTATTAGAATTAGTAAAACAGATTTCAATACCTTCCATAAAACTAAACATTTTAATTAAAAGGTTTCTATAGGAAAAGTTTTAAGTGTAATAAGAGAAAAATCAAACTTCACTGTAAGTACTATTGTACCAGATATTCCAGCAAATAAATTATTCCTTGGCAATGTTATGTTAAATTGGGTATTTGGAAAACTACTTTGATTTGGAGTCACCAGGATATATTTCTCACTTAACTATAAACAAAATTGTCATCACAATTAAGATAATGTAAATTTTGATAGGATAAGGAGTTGTGTAAATTTACTGATCAGGAAAAAGAATTATTTCTTTCTTATATGTTCTTCTATTCACATAATATTTCAATAAGCAATGAAATTATTTGACTTTAATAAAAAGTTGAGATAGGCATTTAATTCTTATTTTGTGATATTAACATTATTTGATTAGATGACAGCAATCATAAACTCCTACTGTTCACTGAAACTTCCTTGCAATAGTATAGTACTGTCCATAATTTTATTTCCACTATAATAGTAATGTACCTCAAGTAAGAGGCAGTATAGCATGCAACAGTAAAAAGCACAAGCCAAGAACAACTTTGCCAAGGTCAAATACTGATACCACTATTTCCTTGCCACATGACTTTGGGCAAAACCTTTATCTCTTATTATTCTACCCATAAACAAGGGGATAACAATACTATCTGCTTCAAATGTAAAGTCCTTAACACAGTACTCAAAATATAGTAAGAGCTCAATAAATATCAGAAAAAAATTCTACCTCACCATATAAAGTGTTGAGACCTATTTATTTAAAAACAAGATGTTTCTACCATTTTACTTAAACTAGAGTTTAAGTAAAATACTTAAAATACTTAAAATAGAGTACTGGAAGGGTAACAAAACACAGAGAGTTTAAATACCCTTTTGGAGATAGGGAGTCATCCTCAAGAATAATGAAACTGAAGCCCAAGTGCCTAGAGATTATCAAACACATGCCATCCATGTTAAGATTCTATAGACAGAGAAAACTAATAGCAGTTCCCATCATGAGCCTAAGTTCAAAGTCACAGAGAGAGAGACTCTCAGAACGGGAGGCGCTGATTTGAAGCTGAGCCGCTACACCCATGGATGAATCTGCAGCACGCTGTAAAGGGAGCAACTGGAGGTTTTGTTTAATCCTAGGCCATGATGGGGAGGTCAGTTAGTGTGTATGCAACAGTACTCACCAGTAATGAAACGATCTAATGGCATCACAGGAGCAACGTGCGGGGTGGCTTGTGTAATAAGAAGGTTTATCAGATCTTGCTTAAAATTTTTCAGTGTAAGCAATGCCCTTGCAACAAGGCCACCCATAGAATGACCAATTATAGCCACACTTTTTGGAGCAAACTCTTGACCCTATTAAAAATAAATCACCAAGGCATAATTAATACTTAGTATCATAATAAAAATACTAAATACTTCCAAATATGAGCCATTTTATAGAAATAAATTAAACTATTTATATAACCTCCTTTCATAGGACAGAGAAATACATTTTCATATACTTGTAATTAGTGTATACATTCTATTTTGGGTTCTGTCAAACGTTTTTGACAGCTATGCTTTGGTTTTCTGAATCAAAATTCAAAAGACTTGGGTTCAGCAAATCATGTTTTACCATTTGTTATATTGAATGTAAGAGGTGTAAGTATATTTTGTGTGTACCAGAATATTAGATTTTATAGGATATAAAAAGTCAGATCATTTATTTAAAATTGGAAATACCACAAAAAAGTCAAAATATTTATGGCTGCCATAACAATATACTACCTCATAATATATATTTTCCTATTTTAAATTATTTTCCTATTGTTCACCTGACTTTAAAAATAAACCAGATTCCATACATTTATTCACTGATAATTATATAATTTATTTTTTAAATAAGTATTGCATTTAAAAAAATCTTTTGTCTCCACATAGGACCCTCAGTTCCACCATCAATTTTTTGCTCATCCCCCTCCATATTGATCCTTCATCTCTGCCTTCTTTCCTGTTACTATGAATTAACTGGACCTTGTGCAGAAATGTTACAATAGTGGGCCTGAAACTGCTGTCCTTAGAACAGACTGCACATAAGGTTGGCTCTGTTCTGCAGTCTGGGACCTTAGATTCTGGGAGGGTTCCCATCATTCCCTAAATGATAATAATGGCTCACTGTGCTGAAACTGCAAAGAGTATGCTTTATGCTGAACAGCTGCTGTCCTTCCGGTTGGGATTTTGGTATGTGCTAGGCACAGGGTCTCTATGTAACCATCCCCCAATAAAAACCTTGGCCATTGAGTCTATGATGAGCTGCTCTTATAACCAACACTTTACACATGTCACAATTTGTTGCTGTAGGAATTAAATGCAGCCAGTGTGACTCCCCTGCAAGAGGATTTTTGGAAGCTTGTACCTGCATTTCCTCTGGATTGCATCCCATGCACCTTTTCTTTTTGCCGATTTTGCTTTGTATCCTTTCACTGTAATAAATCATAACATGAGTACAACTAGGAGCTGAGTCCTCTGAGTCGTCCTGGAGAATCACAGAGCCTGGGGATGGTCTGGGTGATCCCCAATACAGAACTGATCTTAGCAAAGGCCAAACACTGTGCAGTGCTCTGAAGGCTCTCCCCTTTGGCCTTCTCAAGTCCATCACTCCAGCAATTCTTCTCACTCTCGCATCATTGTTTCTCCCTCTCTACTAGACCATTCTCACTACTATATAAATATACTGTAATTCTTCCTTAAAAAATAAAGATAATCCCCTTTTTACTCCCACTTTCCCCTTAGTGACCACACCTTTCTCTACATCTCTTCACAGCAAAACTCTTCAAAAACAGTTATCTATACAGTACTTGCTCCAAGTTTTCCAATTTTTCAATTTCCACACACTCTTAAACCCATTCCAATCAGACTTTCACCCCAACACTCCTCCAAAACTGCTCTTATCAAGGCGCCAAGGAATCTAATGACCATTCCTCAATCCTCATTTTACTTGACCTACCAACAGCATTTGACATAGGTTCCTCACTTCTTCCTTTGAAATGCTTTACTTGTGGTTCTCCTCTTAACTCACTGGCTGCTCTTTTTTAGTCTCTTGCTGGTTTCTTCTCATCTCCCTTTGTCTCCGAATAATGGAGTAATCCTTAGATCTCTTTCATATCTTGACTCCATTAGTAATCTCATCTAGTCCCATAGCTTTAAATACATCTATATGCTGTTAACCCTTGAGTTATTATCTCCAGACACGACCTCCACTCTTGAGCTCTAGGTTTAAACTTCAATGGCATACTAGCTACACTTGGGATGTCTAGTGTGCATCTCAAATCGAACCTTCTAAATCTAAACACTTAATCTCCTCCAAATCTGTTCCTCCTGTATTTTTCCCCACCTCAGTTAATGGCACTTTAACCTGTTCAGCTAAAAAAATTGGGGTCACCCTTAACTCTTCTTTTTCTGCCACACTGCCCCTCCATAACTGATCTGCCAGCAAATCTTGCCTCAACCTTTAAGATTTACACCAATCTGACCATTTCTTATCACCTCCATTGCTACCAAATTGACCTAAGCTACCATTATTTCTTGCCTGAATCAGTGAAATAGCCTCCTAACTGGTCTCTCTGCTTTATCCTTAAATCCCTTCAGTTTATCCTCAGAAGTACCCAGAGTGATACGATTGTAATCTAAATGAGAACATGCCACTCGGTTACTCAAAAATCTCTACAGTGGCTTTCCATATCATTTGAAATAAAAGGCAAAATTCTTAAAATTGCCTACAAGGCTCTATAATCTGCCTTCTCCCCAACCTCTCCTCCTACTAACTCACTCTATCTGCTCCAACCATTCCAGTCTCCTTGTTTTTCTTCAAATACAACATGCTTGTCTTATTTACTGGGGGTGCCAAAAAAATGTATACACATAACTTATATTCATCTTTTGTTATTAGTATATATTGAGTATTACAATTTTATATACAGTTTTTTCCTTTCTTAAAAAATCATATATGTTTTTTGGGTTTTTTTTGGCCCCCTCTGTACTTATTTCCTCTGCCTAGAGTACTCTTGTCCTAGATAGGCAAATGAGCTACTCTCTCATGTCCTTAATTTGCATTAAATTGTCTTCTTCTCAACAGAGGTTTCTGCTGGGCACCCTTATTTATAATTGTAGTCCTCTAGTCTCAACTCCCTATCTCCCTTTCTGTTCTATTTTTCTTCCTGGCATTTATCACCGTATGAGATATATCTAGTATATAACATTAAACACATGATTGTTTATTGTGAATGGCATTTATGGAAATCTCACTTTGTAATCATGTCTTATTTATCTACCCAATAAGTATCAGATATACCGTATAAAACGTCCTGTATCTAATATGGCTTGTATCCTCCTATAATACTCAGTGTAGATTTAAGTTAAAAAAAAAAAGTACATGCTTTAGAAATAACTTCAAAATGCGGGCTTATGCAAAGAATCATGATGTATACATTTCATTTTCAAGATGCCAAGGAATACCACACTAGCTGGATTACAACTTCACAGTGAAGCCTTGAAATCGGGTAGTACAGGTCCTCCAAATTTGCTTCTGTTTTCAAGACTGGCTTTTTAGGTTCTTTGCATTTCCATATAGGCTTGTCCATTTTTACAAAACACCTGCTGGTATTCTGATTTGTATTGCATTAAATCTGTTGGTCAATTTGGGGAGAATTTACATCTTAATTATGAGTGTTCAATCCATGAAATTAGTTTGTTCATTTATTTCACCAGATTTACTTAATTTCTCTCAGCAAGGTTTGAAGTTTTCAGTGTGCCGATCTTGCACATTTTGCATTAAATTTATCCATATAAATTGTATTTTTACATTACTGTAAATACATTTTAAAATTTCCATTTGTGAATTGATTTCTGAATACTCACAATTTAACCTGTAACCTTACTAAATTCACTTATGAACTCTAATAACTTTCTGTAAATTCCATTGCTGTATATTTATGTCATCTGTGCATATGGACAGTTTAATTCATTCTTTTTAATTTTTAATTATATTTCTTTTTCTGGCCTTATTGCACTAGCTAGGACTTCTGTACAATGTTGAATAGAGGTGGTGGAAGCAGACAGAAGCTAAAAAAATAGAAAAAGAGGGCCGGCTGAGTGGCGCGGTGGTTAAGGCTGGCTTGGGATGCCAGCGGCCCCAGTTCGGGTCCCACATATGAGGGCCAGTGACACTGTCCTCAAAAAAAGAAAAAGAAGAAAAAACTACCTATCATACAACATCAAAGACACTTGAATGTTTATTGTGAAGAACATTTATGGAAATTAATTTCATTTTGTGATCACATCTTATTTATCTTATCCAATAAATATCTTATCAAATACATAATGAGTCCTCTCATACATAATACTATGCATAATAAAATTCCTCAGGGTGAGGAAGTTTGCTTCTGTTCTTACTATGCTGTGTTTTGTGTGTGTGTGTTTTTAAAATCATGAATGCATGCTGAATGCAGTCAAATGAATCTTCATCTATTAAAATGATCTTATGATGAATTACATGGATGCATACTTGAATACATTCTTGGGATAAATCCTACTTCATCATGAGATATTACACTTTAAAATACTGCTGCATTTGAAAACCTAATTCTCTGAGGACTTTATATCTACGTTCATAAGGAATACTAGGTCGCTATTTTCTTTTCTTGTTTTTGTTCTTTTTTTAAAGATTTTATTGGGGAACTGGCGGAGGGCAAGAGCGCTCGGGAATCGGGGAAGGGGAACAGACAAGTTGCTGTCTTTTTTTTTTTGTTCTTCAGTTTAGTTGTGGAGGATGTTGCTTCACTGTTGGTATCGTCATTGCGCTCTTCCTGGATGAGGCAGATCGGTCGCTGGCCTCTGGATATAGCTTACCGCGGCTATTGGCAGCTCACGCTTGGCTGCCAGCCACTCACGCTGGCTGCGGGCCACTCACTGTAGCCTATGGCAGCCCACTGCAGCAGGGGCTGCAGCCCACACCATCACCGGGACTCGCACAGCCCAGCTCCAGGTGGAGCTGTTGTTAGCTGTAGAGGGCAGTGTCACTGGCCCTCATGTGGGATCCGAACCGGGGGCGCTGGCTTCTCAAGCCAGCGCTTAACCACCGCGCCACCTGGCCAGCCCCCTATTTTCTTTTCAAACAATGTCTTTGGATTTGTTGATTTCTGAATATGAACTGTTAAGTATTATCTCTTCCGTTTTCTAAACGAGCCTATATAAGATGGGTATAATGGCCTCCTTAAATGTTTGATAAAATTCACCATTGAAGTCCTTTGGCACTAGATTTTTCTTGGCAGTACGATTTTTAATTATAGATTCAAAAAATTTTAAACAAGGAGCTAGTCAGAGATTGTTTATTCTTGCATCTGTCTTGTAATTTATGTTTCAAGGGATCTGTGCATTTATCTGAGTTGTCAAATTTATTGGCATAAAGTTGCTCATAATAATCCTTTACTGTCTTAATATCTATAGGCTCTCTACTGATGTCCTTTCTTTCATTCCTGATATTAATTTATGTCCCTCTCTTTTTCTTTCTTAATCAGTCCAGCTATAGGTTTATCAGTTTTGTACGTATTTTCAAGAAATCAGCTATTGGTATAAATTTTTTTCTTTAGTTTGTTTTCTACTTCATTGATTTCCATTTTCATCTTTATTGTCTCCTTCCGTTTTTTTATTTTTATTTTTAAAGAGGGCGTAGCTCAAAGTGGCCCAGGAGGGGATCGAGCTGGCAACCTTGCCCTTCAGAGCACAAGCTCTAACTGAGCTACCACGCCACCTTTTATTATTTCCTTCTATTTAGTTTACTTTGTTCTTTCTCTAGGTTTTGAATTTGGATGGTTAGATCACTGCTTTTAAACCTTGTTCCTTTCTAATATAAGCTTTTAAGACCATTTCTTCTAACTACTATTTTAATCTTACAAATTCTGGTGTGTGTTTTCATTTTATTTCAGTTCAAAATATTTTCAAATTTCACCTGTGATTTTCTATTTGACCTCCGGGTTATCTAGAAGTAATTTCCAAATATTTAAAGCTTTTCCAGTTATCTTTTTGCTATTGATTTCTACTTTAATTCTGCTACGTTCAGAAAATATACCCTGTACAACTTCAATTCTTGGAAATTTATTGATTTGTTTTATGGCCTCGCATATGGCATATCTTAGTTGCACATGCATTTGAAGAGAGCATAGTTTCTATAATTTTTGGGTGTAGTGTTCTATAAATGTCAATAGGTTAAGCTGGTTAATCGTGTTCAAATCTTCTATACCTTACTGATTTTATGCCCACTCACTGTATTAATTATTGAGAGAGGATTGTTGAAATCTCCAACTCTAATTGTGGATTTATCTACCTTTTCCCTTTAGTTCTGTTAGTTTCCACATCATGAATTTAGAATCTCTGTTATTAGGTGCATACTCACTTGGGATAATTTTTCCTTCTTAATGAGCTGACTCTTTCACCATTATAAAATGTCCCTCCTCTTTATCTCTGTAATATCCTTCGTCATAGAATCTATTTAACTGATATAAAGATATATTTTCCTCCATTATTTTACTTTAAATTTTTCGTGATCTTCATATTTCACTTTCTAGTAGACATATTAACGCATAGATGAGCGGGTCTTGCTTTTTTTATCCAGTCTGAGAAGTTCTTCCTTTTAACTAGAGTGTTTAATCCATCTGCAATTAATGTAATGTTGATATAGCTAAATTTCACTCTGTCAATTTGCCGTTTGTTTTCTATTTGTCTTATCTGTTTTTTGTTCTTTCTTCCTCAAGACTGAGTATTTCTCCTCTATTTGCTCTTTAGCTATATCTCCTTTTGTTGTTAATCTAAAAATTATAATATGCAACCATAACTTATCAGTCTATCATGAATATTATACCACTACTTACTGCAGTTCATTAACTCTATTTACCCTCTTCTCATTCTTTTTACATTATATTCTCCTTCTAAATAAGTTTTTTTGTTGTAAACAATTTTTGTTGTAAACAATTTTTAACCTTTTTATTTTGAATTAGAGAAAACTTGTGAAAATAGCAGTTTCCATAAACCTCTCAACCAACTTCCCCTAATGTCAACATTTTACATAACCATACTATAAATACCAAAATTAGGAAATTAACATGGCTGCAATAGTATTAACTGAACAGGAGACCTAATTTAAATTTTACCACTTTTTCCACTAATGTACTTTTTCTATTTCAGGATTACATGAGGCATTCTAACTTGCATTTACTGTTATATTTCCTTTGTCTCCTCTAAGCTGTGACAGTTCTTCAGTCTTTCCTTATTTTTTATGACCTTAATACATTTGAATAGCACCAGTTAGTTATTCTGCTATATATCCCTCAATTTGGGTTTGTCTGAAGTTTTCTCATTAGAATGAGGTTATGCATTTTTGGTAAGAATGCCACAGAAATTATGCTGTGTCCTTCTCGGTGCATCATGTTGAGGGGGTTCATGATGTTGATATGTCTTGTTACTGGTGATGTTCATCTTGGCGAAGATGATGTTTGCCAAGTTTCTTTCTCCACTGTGAAGTTCCTCTTTCTTTTTGTGGCTAATAAAAGGTATTTTGAAACCATGTGAATATCCTTTTTCTCCTCAAACTTTCACCCACAAATTTTAGCATTCATGGGTGGATCTTGTCTGTAGCAATTACTGTGCTGTTCATCTATGGATAATTTTTTATTTCTCTCTTTCCTTCTACTAATGACAAAACTACCAGTTTTTGTTACGCTGACAATGTCTTTATTTACCCTCATTTTCAAAGGATACTTTTGTTGGATATGCAATTCTATGTTGAAAGCCCCACCCCTGTGTCCCCCTCACCTTCCTGGAACCTTTAAGATGTTAATTCTGTTATTTTTGGCTTTCATAATTTCTGATGGAAACCAGTGGTAATTTTTATTGTTTTTCCTGTAACTAAAGGGCCTTTTTTCTCTGGCTGTATTTAAGGTTTTCTCTTTACTTTACTTTTCAACAATTTGACTATGATATATTTAGGTGTGATAATGTGTTTATCTGGCTTGACATTCATGGACCTTCTTGGATCTGCAGTTTGAAAATTTTTAATCCTAATTGCAAAAATTGGGGCCATTAGTTCTTTGAATACTTTTCCCTCTATTTCTCTCTCTTCTTCTTCTGGAGTTCCAATTATATATACGTAAGGGTGTTTAGTACTGTCCCATAGGTTCCTGAGGCTCTGTTCTTTTCATCTTTTTATCCTCTGTTCTTCATTTTGGATAATTTTTATTGTCCTGTCTTCAAATTCAATGATCTCTTCTTCCATAGTCTTCAGTCGGCTTCAAACCTATCTTCTGAATTTTTCATTTCTGATAAGTATTGTTTGTTTTAAATTTTGTTTTATTTTGTTTTTGTTTTTAATAATTTCCATCTCTCTGATGAGATTCCACATCCATTCCTTTATTATGTGCATCCTTTATTTTAAATTGTTAACGTTGTATTTTTGAGGCTTATATTTAAGCATTGTTAAGTTGGACACGAGTAAATCTTACTTTAGGGCTGGAGTAGTCCTATTCCTAAATCACAACCTTCCTGGGGTCTCACTTGAATACCCAATGTGTTCCAGTAGGTCTTTCTGCTCTGGCTGGTCAGAACTCCTAGTTCCCAGTACCACGTGGCCTCTGAAATCTCCATTTCCCTCACAGTTCCCCAGCAACTGTTTTTTGCCAGGATTTGCATTGTGGCATATCAATGCAGGAAGTAGCTCACCTCAGTAAACAGTGTATTTTTTTTTTTTAAAGATTTTATTGGGGAATTGGGGAGGGGAACAGCATTGGGGAATTGGGGAAGGGGAACAGACAAGTTGCAGTCATTTTGTTCTTCAGTCTAGTTGCGGAGGACTTTGCTTCACTGGTCCATGTTGGTATCGTCATTGCGTTCTTCCCGGGTGAGACAGATCGGTCGCTGGCCTCTGGATGGTCGCTCACCATGCTATTGGCAGCTCACGCTGGCTGTCAGCCACTCACGCTGGGCTGCCATAGGCTACAGTATCAGTGTAGCCTATGGCAGCCCACTGCAGCAGGGGCTGCAGCCTACACTGTCGCCGGGGCTTGCACAGCCCAGCTCAGGTGGAGCTGTTGTTAGCTGTAGAGGGCAGTGTCACTGGCCTTCAGATGTGGGATCCAAACCAGGACCGCTGGCATCCCAAAACCAGCTCTTAACCAATGTGCCACTTGGCTGGCCCAGTAGGTAGTGTATTTTATCCCTGACACTGTTTTAGAATTGCTGGCACAGAATAATTTTGTCTCTTTTAAATTTCTCTAAAGACATATATTCCCCCTTATTCCTTGCACCTGAGGTGGACAAACACCCCTACTTCTTCCTTGGTATGTCATTGCCTTGTACTTCTTGCCCTGTGCATATACAGCACAGCATTCAAAGATTGAAAAGCACAAATCTCCAGAGTTCCTATCTCTGCCTAGTTCTCTTTTTTTACATACCCTGATCACAAATCTACCCAATTTCAGGAGCCCCAAATTCTAATCTCTGTCTTCTCTAGCTCAGTGATATCAATGTGCCCTATTCAATCTCCACCTATTTGCCCGGTGGTCTAGAAATTGCTTCTAGGCAAAAAGCCAGGACAATCATGGAGCTCACCTCACATGTCATCCTTCTTTCAGAAATCATAGTACTTTGCTGCTTGGTTGTCCAACACCTGAAAACATGTGCTTCAAGATATCCTGACTAGTTTTACAGTTGTTTACGTATGAAAGTAGTCTACTCTAGTACCAAGTACCATAACTAGAAACAGAAACCTATACTAATGATTTTTAGGAAATACATTGCACTCCTAATTTATATATACAGTTAAAAATTATTTTTCCTAAATTCACTACAAGATTTCCTATAAATTCAATTTAAACTTATAAAACCACCACCGAGTTCAAAACAACACACCCACACACACAAAAAAAACAACCCAAAACTTTGCGCCCTCTTTGCTTCAACTTCCATGTAAAAAAATAGATGATTTAAAATATGCTGAGTCCCTTTAAAAAAAAAAAAAATAGCTAGTAGGTTGATCACTATTGATTTGTACGCGTATCTCTTACCTTATAGAGTTTGAGAATTGTTTTAATGCATTCATGTACAAACTTGGTCTGCCTCTGAAGAGTTCCACCATACAGCGCCACTAGTTCCTCATTGAAATTCACACTAAAGAAGTCAAAATGGTACTTGAAGTCAATGTCTTCTGCTTTTCTGAGTGCAATAGAGCCAATAGAGCGCACTGTAAAGGAACAAGGCAAAGTGCACATTAAACAAAATTTTTAAAAGTCTATCCATTCTTATCTCTTAACAAATAACTATATCTGACATCCTGAACATAAAAATCCTATTTCAGGATGACATCTTTTAATTGTATCAATTTAGAAGAACAAAACAACCTAGAGGTTGTATGTCTTGTGCCGTATTTTTTAAATCACATAAAAAGTGAACAGGTTATTCAGTCTCTACCTGCTTCGTCTTCAGTGTAACAATAACAAATAAAAGGGGAAGGATTCTCTGAATAAGAAATAGGAAGTCTGTCACACTTGAATATTTTAAGAATGAGAGAATTCCTACAAAAAAATGTCTCTTCATCGTACTCATGCTCGAGTTGTCTTTTTCTCACACATGATGTCCAATCCACGTGTAAATCCTGTCATGCTCTATCTTCTAAATATACCCCCAATGGAGAGGTCTCAGGTCCATTGCAATCTTCCTAGTCCAAGCGCCATCTCTTGCCTAAACTACTGTTTCCTAACTGACCTCCCTGTTTCCACTGCTTCAGATATGTTTGCCCTTCCATTTTTTAAAACATGTACAGTTCACATGTTATACAACTCATCACGTAAAGTGTACAACTTAGTTATTTTTAGTATATTCACAGAGTTGTACAATCATTTTTGCAATCTAACTTTAGACATTTTTTTTATCACCCCAAAAAGAAAACCCTGTAGGGCTGGCCGAGTGGCGTGGTGGTTGAGCGCTGGCTTGGGAAGCCAGCGGCCCTAGATCGGGTCCCACATATGAGGGCCAGTGACACTGCCCTCAAAAAAAGAAAACCCTGTACTCATTAATAGTCAATCCTCATTACTCTTCTACAAATTCCAGGAAAGCACTCATCTACTTTCTGTCCCTAAGGATTTGTCTATTCTGGACATTTCTATTAAAGGGATCATATAATATGTGGTCTTTTATTACTGGGTACTTTCATTTAACAAATGTTTTCAAGGTTCATCCACATTGTAGTATGTAATTCATGTATAAGTAATTCATTCCTTTTTATTGCTGAATAATATTCCATTATATGGATATACCACATTTTATCCCTCCAATTCATTAGTTGATGGACATTGGGTTGTTTCTATCTTTTAGCTATTATGAACAGCGCTGCTATGAATATTTGTATACAAGTTTTTGTATGGATGTACATTTTCATTTTTCTTCGGTAGATACCTCCTAGTGGGATTGTTGGGTCATATAACTCTATGTTAAATAGTCTGAGGAACTGTCAAACTGCTTTCCAAAGTGGTTGTACCATTTTACATTCCCACCAGCAATATAAGTAATTATACTAAATGTTGAAATTATTCTATTCTCATTATATAAAAGAATACACCATTTAACAACCAAAAAAGCAGATTGTAGCTGAAATTACTTCCAGATTACTACTTAATTGTTATACCAGAAATAACTGCTATATCTCCAAGCCAACATTCAATTTGGAGTCTGTACATGTATCTTCCCTACCTTCACTTTTCTGTGTTCTCCTCAGTATTTCTAGATCTAACTTAAATAAGCTCCAAAAGAAACCAAGCCCCTTTCTTGTTTACTTCTCTTATCAATGCTTCAGGCTCTGTTTTCTGTACCCTCCATTTCTAATATAAGCCTCTTTCTTTTTGCTGATTCCTGAACGCTTATATCATCTATTTATCCCACCCCACTCCATCTTCTTTTTCTCCTTCTTACTCTTTGCAAAGTGGTCTTCAACTATTTGTTTCTATGTAATTCTCACATGTATTTCTCTCAGACAAAATGCTACGTATTTGTGTTTCCAGCATGCCTAGCACTGAACTTAACACAGAGCATGTATCTGATCAATTCTGCAAGTGAATTTTATAGCTTTCGTAATTCACTTCTGAGACCCACCTTGCTTGTAACTTCCAGCATTACCAGGAAGAAAGAGAACTGGAATACCAGTTAAAGGGAGAATTTTATGTTCTTCAGCATAGGATCCTTCTCCATAAAGATATAATTCATAGGCAGGATACCGTTTCGCCAGCTTCTTTGGAAGTTCTATTTTCTACAGCAAAATAAATAAATAAGCAAGCAATTTCACTTTAATCAATTTTAGTAATACCATTTAGCATCACAGTACCCAATTCTGAATTATACAAATATGAAATAGTGCAATATAAAAATATTACTGATGATAAAACTGCACTTAATGTACAAAACAAGTTTTGCTTTTATTCATATGGAGAATTAATCTTGAATTATGTGAGTTTTGAACCATGCAGTCTTTAAGAAAGCATAAAATGGGATTATCTGAAATTCTAATGAATACAAATTACTCAAAACAACCACTGACAACAGGAAAACACTGGTAAATGTCAGCAAGTTACATGTTAACATAATTGGAAATGCATTTAATTTAGTATCAGTAGCAATTATATTTAAAAATCATAAAAGCTTTCCATTATCAAATCAATTCTTTTTGCTATTTTAAACTATTTTGTAATGTCTCCCTTTTTACTCAGGCCCAACTACACACTCCTGCTGTTACAACAGAAAGTAAGTTTGTTCTGTAATGCAGCTTTCTGATCTCTCAACTTAATATGCTTTGACCTACAATGTGCTTAACAAATTAATCTGAACCTTATAGTCATGTCTTGGTCAAGACATGTACATTTTCTCACCATAAACATTCAATGAATTAGCATCTATTTCAGTTTTCACAGACCAGGCATGCAGTTTGTCAACAAGTCTTAAACTACTCTGCAATTCATATTATTGTATACCAAATGAGCCAGTAATTCACATAAAATTTTTTACGAAATATAAATTAGGTCTTAATGTCATCCCCAATAGGCATCTACAAAAGCAGTAATAAAGTACTCTTCTTTCACTTTTTTTAAAGGATAGAAACCATTAAAAATGAAACCAGTTATGTTGATCAGTAGATTTTATTTAAGTAGACATCAACAAATTTAATGATCTAGCAACGCTACACATGTGCTTTATAAAAATCTTAACCACTAAAAGAATTTTAAAAACTGAAAATGGTAATGACTATTGAAAAAACCCTCACTGTTGTAAAAAGCAGAATTCTGGTTACTCATACACATTTGAGTATTTCTTTGAGGATATTACCACAAACAACCAGTGCCGATACCACCATGAAAACATCTTTAGAGAATGTGAGCTTATTGTTTAAGATACCAGCAACTCTTTATCTCCTCAGATACTCAAAATAGAGGAATACCAACAAATATCTGCTTTATGTGTACATGTACTTCAACTCCAATTATTCCCAATATTGATTATGCACTGTATATAATAAAAAAGGAAAATGACAAAATCTTTTGTTTCTTTCAGTACAAATTAAACAAAAAGAAGGGTCAGCCCAGTGGCTCAGTTGGTTAAGAGCTCGCTCAGGAGTGTGAGCTGAGCTCTGAGCAACAGCAGTTCGATGCCCAGCCCAAGCTGAGCTGCCAACAGGTGGTAAGACGGCTCAGCCAAAAGAAAAAAAAAAAAAGCCTTTCGCACTTTCGGTGGCCGGCCTTGAAGCTGTGAAGCTGGAGAGATCCCAGCCAGCTGAAGAAGTCTGATCTCAATGTACAACCAGCCCTTCGACCCTCCCCCAAAGACTCTCAATAAAATGGTTTGATCCCAGAAAAAAAAAAGTTTTTGTTTTCTTTCTGTTTAAATAAAGTTATATCAATTCCTCCCAAATAAGTACACCATTTAATATAACAGTACACACATATTAGATCAATTATTCTAAGATTGTAGCTGAACAAAGTTTTGAATTAGTTGAAAATTAATTCAGAAGAACAGGGAACTATCAAATATATCAAAAATGAAATATTTAATTATCTGGAGATAGAAAAGCAAGCAAAAGACTATATTTGACATATTTCATAGTATACTATTATGAGAACAATTTGTAGTGAAAGTGTACATTTTTAAAAATATGAATGCATGCAATGTGGAGTAGAAAAAAACAGAGATGGACAGGAGATAGAACAAAAAAAAAATAGTGCGAGTTGTAAGCAAATGGCAAACTGCATTTCCAGGAAGAGTTCAGGCTGGAAGTGAGTGGCAGGAAGAAACAGGAAGGGTATGCTGACCAAACTGAGGACAGAAAGGTATAGACATACAAAAAAAGGATAGATTATTTTAAATGAGCACCCCTATCCTCCAAAAGCCTTTTATTTAAGATCAATTACTTTTACACTGAAATATTATCTCCACAATCCTGTCCCTGCCAACTGTCCATCTTTGACTCTATCTGCCTTAGTACAGGTACTTCTCATCTCTATCCTAGACCCCTTTCAAAAGACAAAAAAATTCTATCAAATTCCCAAGTGCTAGAAAAGATACTAATTTAAGAAACTCAAGTCTTTATTTTATGATATATACCTTTTAATTGTGAATTAAATCTGACAAATAAAAGCTTGAGTTCCATAATTAACCAAAAAAAAAAAAAAAGGATTTTGATCAAAACGAACAGTTTTAGAGCTCTTACAAAGAGCTAGTTAGCTCTTAGCCCTTTGCCCACCCAACCCTTAAGAATACTCTGGAGGACTCCAGCTTTATAAAAAGCCCTATGGACAACTGAAGCTGTTCAGGTCGGTCTTTCTCCCTGTCATAATCTCCCTGCTACAATCCATAGTCCAGACTGCTTTCAAGAAATACCTTGTTAAAATTTATATCTTATGAATTTCCTCACTGCATATATAAATGATAAAGGCTTAAGAGAAAGGTCCTTTAAAATCTGGCTCTAATTATTCTAATAACTTACACATGCCATGTTTTAAAATTTATTCTTAGTATGTTTCAAAATTCAAGATTCAATAAGATATACATAGAAAAGGCTCTCCCTTACCCGTGGTCCTTTGGCTATCCTGTTTCTTACCCAGAAGGCAACCAATGTTAGCGGTTTTTGCTTCCAGAAATACTTTACATAAATGATAACATATTATACAAACTGCTTACACAATATGTCTTGGTGCCTTCCTAGCTTCACAAATGCTGTTCTTTATTCCTTCAATTTTCTTGTTTCTGCAGTTAATGAACTATATACCCTCCACAACCCAATTCACCACCTTTTTTTCTGCAGCTTTTGACTACCCAAGACCGTCTGAATGCTCTCTTCTGTGAAGAGCCTTGTAGACACTCTCCTAGAGTGAACTTATAACATTTAGCGCATTTTAACTCTCCATTACATTCCTGTCTCCCCACATTGTATTATAAAGACATAAAGACACATGGTCTGATTCATCTCTTAATTCCCTCTTACCACACCCAATATCTACAACATACCTGACATGGTATCTACAACATAGCTGACACAGAGTAGTCATTCAATAAATGACTTGCTAAATAGAAATTAGACTTAACAAAATATTTGTACTGTATTTTACAATATCAACATTTCCTTTCAAAAAGCAAGTGTTAGATCACATATCTGAAGACAAGCAAACTAATTACTGCATGGGAGAAAACAACACAGATATTTCTTCTCGAATTCTACAGTTTGCCCAAAACTATGAAAGCTCTGCCTTGGTGTCACAGGCAAGAAGCTTTAAAGGATATTTTGTCAGGTTCCTGAGATGTTCAGTTAACTCTCAATAAGTGAACCTAGGAAAACCAAAGGTAGAGAATGAACAGGGATAATCAAACAATTTTAAATTCAAAACTTCATTTTTACAAAGCATTTCAAATTCCTTTCCCTTTCATTTTTAAAATGGAGAAAATTGATCATGTTTCAAATATTATTTATTTTCTCAAGAGTTCAGCTAACAAACATGCAAATGAAGAGTAAAAAAGAAAAGCCTCAGAAAGAGAAGAAAACCCAACAACTAGCGCATCCCATCTGCTGGATATCAACCTGTAAAAAATTACACAGCTTACTATAAAATATAATTAAAAGTAAGCAATATATAAAATGTTTAGAACACCTTTATTCATTAAAAGCCATTGGTTCTTAATAGAAATGACCTGTTATTCAGAAATCTCACTATATTCCAAAAATGAGTCACTTCTAGAGGCAGGTTTTAACTATATTAAAATAACACAACCTAATGTGTACAGTAAGAAGACTAAGAGTCAAATGTAAATATTGAAGTGAATTAACCCAGCTTTTTAAATCTTAAAAATAAAAATCTACTAAAAAATGGGGATCAAAAACTCTTGTCACCATAATTATTACTGTACTAACAAATTATTGACAGAATGTAAAACCTCAAAAAGGTAATATGAATCATAATAACTTAAGTACAGATACAACAATAAAAAAAGCCAAATAGCTCTTTTGCTTTAGCTATACTAATTTTGTGTCTTTCCAGTCAATTTTATGAGGCACAAAATGCATCTGTGGGGTCCATATGCTTTGTTCCCAATGCTAAGCAAGTTCTACTACAGTAGATATTAAAGTAGCTTTAATAATTGTGGGCAATCTAAAAATAAATGGGAATTCGTATCATACTGTTCCAAAGTAATTTAATTTTAACCAAACTCTACAAAGCAGTACAAAATGCAAGTGACCAAATTCAATCTATTTGGAATTTCCTAATGAATACACCATAGAATTTTAAAAGGAAATTATAAGGGCTCTACTTTGAGCTTTAAAAAATTTAAACTAGAAGCCCAAGTATTTAACTATACATAGCCTCTGATAAACATAAACGGGCATATTCGCTTAGAAATTAAGAGACAACAGTGACATGTTAAAATATTCTTCTATAATAGCATCTGATATCAAATGCTTTCACTCTGATGCAAAATGAAGGTAAGGATCTCAAAACAAATGAAATCTAAACTAGAATTTTACCCAATGGAAAGGACACTTGTCAGCAATTTAAACCTTAAGTAGTTTTAAGACCTAAATAATAGCAGCATAATCAAATATGCTCCTCCATAATGACCCTACACACAAGCAATCACAATCGGCATCCTTCACCTTCAAGAAAAAAAACTGCTTGGTTTTCAAAGTATACTAAAAATGCATTGTATCAATATGTATTATAGTACAGATACATTTTATGGTAAGGGGTGACTATAATATGTATCCCGTAATTAAGAGATGCGTTTAGAAATAAACGAATCATTCGGGAGAAATTTCTTTGGACACTTGGGTAATTTGGGACCACCTTTTTTTACAGCTGGTCATGAATGAAATTCTAGATTCTACTATGCTGACCTGATGAACCAATTATGGAAGACAATGTTCGAAATGGAATGGAAGAGGTGGGGGCGGGGAGGGAGGAAGAGAGCGGGAAGGAGGGAGAGAGGGAAAAGAAAAGGGGAAGAAAGGGAGAAAACGGGGGGTGAGGGGGGGCAGAGAGGGAGAGAGAGACCGGGTCTCTCTTCAATAACAACAGGACGAAAACAAAACCAGCACCATGAAATAGCTTTGGTATGCAACTGATATGAGGCGACATGCATCAACACAGGCATGCATGCACACGCACGGATCCATAACCTACAACACAGGAGGCTCTGCAAAATCTTTGCAGGAGGCAACCTCAATCGCTTTGCATTTCATTCCTCCTCGGGTTAGCCTGTCACACAGTGTCTCCAAGTCAGCCCTGGGAACTATCTAGCCAATGCACACTCTGCCAAAAGCTCGGTCCCTTTCTAGAAAAGCGGGCGCTAACACGTAAGTCACTGGGCGAGAGAGGGAGGCTCTAGGCGCGTGGGGAGCAAAGGAGGGTCCAGGGGGCACCTGTTACGGCGGCAACGCCGGGGAGATGGGGTCTGGCTTTCGGGAGAGGGGCTGAGATTGCGCCTCTGGGGATGAAGCGGGATGCACGCGGCCAGTCAGAAGCGCCAGTGCGCGGCCTCTGGGGTCGGGAAGGGCGCGGAGAGGCTGCGAGCAACTACGCCCGGGGCGGGGAGAATGCTCGGGGACCAGCCAGGAATCGCTCCACGGTGCAGAAAGCACACAAAGGGCAGGTGAGGGGGGGAGTGGGGTTCTGCAGAGTCTCCGGGGGCGTTAAAACAAAGGTGAGGTTGGGATAGGGCGACGGGAGCGGCGCGGGGAGCCCAGGCAGGGGACACCCACAGCAGGGCCCGGCACACGGGGGGCCCAGTCTCCCAGCGCCCAGGTGGCCAGGGCGGAACCTCACCTGATACTCCGGGTACTCAAACATGTAGCTCATACTGCACTGGTTCTCCTCGAAGCCGACGAACACGTCCCACAGCCCCAGGGTCGCCAGGAAGACCATCAGGGAATAAAACGCCAGGTTCCAGAGGTTGACTGAGTGGAGCAACATGGTGCTGCCGCCGCGGGGCCCCAAGCCGGACTGAGCGAGCCGACGAACCCTGGCGGCCGCCGCCGGCGCCAAGCCCGAGCAGCGCGCGCCTGCGCGGCCCCGCCCCCGCGCCTACCCGCGCGCGCGCCCCCGGCGGCGCAGCACGCCTGCGCGCAGCCAGCCGCAGCGCCCCCTGCCGGGCGTCTCGCTTAGCGCCAGGGGGCGGTGATTGCCGCGGGAAAGCAAATCTGAACCGAGAGCAAAAAAGCGGACAGCAGAGTGGGCTGGGCTGGGAGGGGGGAAGGGGGGAAAAGGGGAGGGTCCATGAGAAGGAGGGGGACGACGGGGGCAGGGAAACGCAAAAAGAGGCCTGGAAAGAAGAGGGAGTTGAGGGGAGTCTAGAGAGGGATGGGCGGAGCGCGGTAGCCCAGGAGGCGAGCAGTGGGGCGGGCGGCGTGCGGTGGGTTGACTTGGGGCGGGAGAGGCGATTAATGATGGTGAGGCTGTCAGCTATCCTGTCGAAAACAGCACTCCCTGCGCAGTTTAAAAACCCTTTCTGTTCAATTTTGGGGCACATCAGGCCTCCGCTATTTCGGTTCTCCCAGCGGTAACAACACATGCACAGCTCTCTGGACCAGTCAGCTTGAGCAGGGAACGTGGCCTTTTTCCTCCTTTGACCGCCGACATCGGCCCAGTAGGTAACAGCGCATAAAAGCGGCTCATAAAATAGCCACCAGCAGGTCGGCAAGATTCTATTCTTGGGATAAGATACAAACCTGAATCACAGCAGCCATCGTGTTTAACACAAACACACAACAAAGGCCACCAGTTTCCATGAACATGAATCCCCCAACAGGTATCTGCGGGATCGGTTTGACGCAGACTTGCCTTGTTCCCCAGAACCTCCTCCTCTCGGGAAATTCATTAACATAGGGACGCAATTTCGCTCCAGCTTCTACTCAGACCTCAAGTGATTTAATTGTGAAGAATGTCGGTTTGGTTTTGCACAAAGGAGGGAGTGAGAAGCAGCTCAAAACCACTCAATCTTGTATAGCGGCTTCAAAACGGGAATGTTTTGAGATAAAAACCATGATATAATCACTCTTTAAAGCTGACCCAAGAGCAGGTGTGTGTGTGCGTGTGTGTGTGTGTGTGTCCAACTTCAAAATTCTCCTTAGAATGATTTTTGGCACTGACAGAATTGCATTTCACTGGGGCTGATTTTCTGGTATTTTTTTCTGTGCAGGGGAAGTTTGGCTATGATACATAAAATCAAAGAATTTTAAAACCAAAAGGAAGCTTTTAGTTTGTTTATCTTATACCACACTCCAGTATTCAGATATAACAACACCTGGGGTGTGGGGTGGAATTAGGGAGGAGTTAGTGCCAAGGATGACAAATCATTTGGGAAAGGATTTAAGTTATACATTTTTAAAAAAGGAATACATTGAGCCTGGGAGCTTGAGAACATCACAGACAAAATGTCTGCTCCTTGTTTCTCCTAATATATCAGAACCAGCACAAATAAACCAAGGGTGAATCTACACTCTCTCATCTATCTCAGTGCTTCTTAAACTTAATGTGCACATGAATCACTTGGAGATTCCGTTTCAAAGCAGATTCTGGTTCAGTAGTTCTGCAGTGGGACCCAAGATTCTGCATTTCTCACAGGTTCCTAGGTAATGCCAGTGAGGTGGCTCAGTGAACAGTACTTTGAGGAGCAAGGATCCTCATTGGAGTCCTTCCTGAGGACTCCAATACCTGGAGAAAACCCTGAACTTGAAGATGACAGAGCTTACTCTTCTAGTGGCTTTCATGAGTGTGGCAACCTGCTGCCTCCTCAGAAAGGAGCAAGATAGTCAGTAGACTATGTTTGTAATCTTGGTGTTACTACATTTTTACTTTCTTTTTTTCCTGTCCATCCTTATTCCTCTCCTGGCTTCACTTTTTTCATAGCTAACCTAATCCTGGGCATCACTTAACCAACCTCTGCCAGTGCTGTCAACTGTCTGAACTCTTGTCTTTCAATTCCACTCTGCTTCCAAACATCCAATCTTGGGTGAATATAGTCTAGCTCTGAACTCTGATACTAGTGTACCTGAGTACTGCTGGAGGAAAATAACAAAATTATTTGAATTACTGTTCAGAAATACATGTCTATAATTCCTGACCAATTTCCTATTCTTCAGATCATCTCTTTAAACTCCCCACATCATCTGTTCTTTTTCTTTTAGCAGATTGTAAGTACATAATTTATATCCACAGAGATAATTTTGATTTTCAGGTGCACATTCCTTCAACTCTTAATTCCCAAGTTCATTATCTCCATCCAGTCTTAATTCAGTTAGTACATGTAAAGTGCTCAGAACAACACCTGGCACCTCGTAAAGCATTATTATTGTACTTCGCTGTCCTTAGAGGACATTGAAATCAATTCCCGCAGTTGGGCTTTAGTTCCCATCCCCACCTTTCTCTTTAAGAAATTAATTCTATCAAATTAAAGTCTCCGTCAATCTTTGCCATTTCACCCTCCTTCCCCTTTAGCATATAAATATTGTCTTATTAATTTTCAGAAAGAAAAATCCCTGCAACCATCACCTGTGGCTGTTGCCTTATTTCAGTCAGTGTTCCTCTAGGTGTGGCTTTTTAAACTTATGGTAAAGCAACCTTTTATAAAGGAAAAGACCATATAATCTTTTGACAATTACCCCATCAATTGAAATATTTGGTAATTTCATTAATATAACAGTTTTTCAGAAAACCTTTTAGGTTTAAGCTCTATTTAGTTTTTGTTTTGTTTGCTTTATTTATTGGATGCAAAGACTGTCTTTTTAACACATAGTAACCACTCTCCTCACATTACCTAGTTTTTGTACACAGGAAGAAGGAATTGTGCTGTCTGGTGTGGGAATCTATTGTTTTCTAAAATTAATTTCACTAAACTCTACTGGTCTCAGTGTACTACCCTCACACTATAGTTTTTAAAGTAAGCTTTATTTCCTCTTTTTCTTAAAAAAAAACACACAACCCTCAAATATATAATAGATTGGCTGTTCCAAACTAAAATTTATTTCTATCAATTGGCTTAAAGCTCTTTCTCAAATTTGTTAGTTTTACCCTCTACCACCTTATATGTAATAGGCATTCAATAAATATTTGTTTTTAATTTATTTGAAAATAAGTCAGAGTCTACAGATTATAGTCCTAAAACCTCACCTTTTCTTTGATGCTTCAAAGCTTAAAAAGAGAAGAAAACGTAATGCCAGCAACCCTGGCTGCCAGTTCTGTTTCCAAGGAAACAGAGAACAGATCATCAAAAACAAAATAAGGATTTTCAACCTGATTACTCTTTTTTTACCAGTTCAGTCTCCATTGCTGCAAGATGAAAGGCAACATAATCTCAACCTTGCAATCCAGATTTTTAAATTCTCTTTATGCTGTCTCTCGCTATTAAAACCAGGCAAAAAAAAAATAATACTCTTTTGGGTGTTATGTGGGTTTTCCTGTAGAGAGAACAAGTTAAACTCATTCACAAGGATGAAGACTACCTTTCAAATAGAAAGCATTATGTACGTCTGCTGAATAACCTAATGTATTTTAACCTCAGAACTGCCAAATGTTTTAATTATTGAATTTCAGATTTAACATTTGTTTGGCATATACAAGAAAGTAATGGGAATATATAAGGAAAGAATAAAGACTTCTAGAACAAAGTGTTTTTATTTAAAGAAGAAAGAAATAGAGCTGAGATAGGTTGGAAAAAATGTAGGGGTCGGGGGAAAATAATTGGGTTTCCATTCAATAGAGCAAAATACCACTAAAACATTCTTCTTTGTTGCACAGATTTGTATCTACCATGGATAAAATCATGAGTGAGGAATAACAGCTATAGATAACAATAGTTTTGTTTAGATTATTATAACCGAATGGTTCTATGCATTTTATAAAAGCGATATTCCTCTCAAATCAACACATTTTACACCTTAAACTTACACAATATTATGTGTCAATTATAGTTCAATAAAGCTGGGTGGGAGGGAAGCAATATTCCTCTAATTTAAAATTTTAGTTAAAGCCAGAGGGTTGAGTCTTTTGGGGATGAAGTGCACAATAGAAATTTGCTTCAAAGGAAGTATAGTTTAAGAGGCTTTAGATGGCATATTAATATGGCATGTAATATTCAGATAATGAATTTTGAAATTCAGATAACTCTAATGGGAAAGAAGGATTAATGCAATCATTACTTGGGGTTTTCCTTATTTCAGTTTTCTGCTTATATGACTATTTCCCTCAAAGGATTCTAGCTTTCCAAAGGCATGGGGTGTAACAGGGTCTTGGATATTTTTAATACCTAAACCCACTATAGGGCCTTATAATTGGATGTATTCTTTAAGTGTTTTTGAGTAAGTGTGTTTTTAAAATGTATTTAAGTGATACCCTGTACTTTAATTAAAGATTTTAGCTACATTTTTGTCTTTTACTATGAAATGCAAAATTTGTGATATTCAAACACATTTTAATTGTAAAACTGGTAACTAAGGTAGGTACTTATTCTAAAATAACTCTTAACTGAAAAAGTTTTTGAAAAAGACTTAGAGAGTAAAATAATAATTCAGAAAAATTAGCTTATCTTCTGCACAGCAAAAGAAACTAGCAACAAAACAAAAAGGCAGCCAGAGGAAAGAAAAAAAATATTTGTACGCGATAGCTCCTATAAGGGGCTAACATCCAAAATATATAAAGAACTCATACAACTCAACAAAAAAAATAATTTGAATTAAAACATGGGCAGAGGACATGAATAGACAATTATCCAAGAAAAACATACAGGTGGTTCACAGATATATGAAAAGATGCTCAACATCACTAGTTATAAGGGAAATGCAAATCAAAACCACAATGAAATACCACCTCACACATGTGAGAATGGCTAGTATCAATAAGACAAGAAATAACAAGTGTTAGAGAGGATGTGGAAAAAAGGGAACCCTCACACACTACTGGTGGGAATGTACATTGGTGCAGCCAGTATAAAGGTTCCTCAAGAAAATAAGAATAGAGCTACTTATATGACCCAGCAAACCCTTTTCCAGTTATCTACCTGAAAAAAATAGAAAATACTTATTCATAAAGATATATGTACCTCCATGTTCATTATAGCAATTGCCAAAACCTGGAAACAAGCTGAGTGTCCTTTGATGGATGATTGGATAAAGAAGATGTGATACACATTACAATGGAATACTACTCAGCCATAAAAAATGAAATATTGCCATTTGCAACAACATGGATGGATCTTGAGAGTATCATGCGAAGTGAAATAAGTCAGACAGAAAAGGACAAGAATCATATGATTTCACTGATATATGGGATATAATACAAAAAGCAACAAACAAACTCATAGATACATACAACAGAATGGTGGTTACCAAGGTAGAAGCGGGGTGGGGAAAGGATGAAGACGAGGGTAAAGGGAGTCAAATATATGTTGATGGAAGGTGACTAGACTTTGGGTGGTGAGCACACAATGGAGTATACAGATGTCATACTATAAAGTTGTACACCTAAAATGTATATAATGTTATTAACCAATGTCATCCCAATAACATTTTTAAAATTAGCTTAGCTAACATAAAAGACTTTATGTCAAAAGAGAACATGTAAAACAAATATATACTACCTGTTTTGAGAACGGTGTAAGGCACATAGGAAAAGATGATGAATTCTGGCTAAACACATGTTCATATATTTAAGCAAAGGTGAGACCTATGGAAATATTAGCAAAGGATCTGGAAATGTGTCATCATCTATATATTGAGGTTGGTCTAAATCAGAAGTTAATAAACTTTCTATAAAGAGCCAGATAATAAATATATTCAGCCTTGTGGGCCATAGGTCTCTGTCACAGCTACTCAATTCTGTTGTTGTAACAGGAAAGGAGCTAGTAGACAGTAGGTAAACAAATGAGTGTGGCTGTGTTCTAACAAAACTTTATTTACAAAAACATAGCGGGCCAGATTTGGCCATAGTTTGTTGACTCTTGGACTAGAGATCTCAAATTCAATATTCCAGATTCAATATTCTATTAGCATAATATAATGAGGCCTGTTTCAGTTTTTACCTCTGACTCACTGTTTTTATGATTTGGGGAATTAATTTCTCTGAGCCTCAGTTTCCTCGTATATAAAATAGGAAGAAAAATTCTCTTCTGGGGATTGCTGTGAAGATTACAGATAACTGCATAAAGTGCCTGATATATTGGGTTGTCGAAAAAGTCATGACATATTTTTTCTATGACTTTTCCAACAACCATCAATATAATAGGCACTCAAAAAAAAACAAAACAAACCAAACTATCATTACTATGAGTTTCATAGTACTTCGGCTATTTAGAAAAACTAGTAATTGCCACAGTAAAGTCAAAAAGACTTCCCTGGTACCAAAAGGGAGAGAAAAAGGAAAGACTAACAATCATTGAACATAAGGGCCATTATCTTCCTATCTATTAAAGAGGCTAGCATGATATATAGAACAAAATTGACATTCAGAAATACTGGTTTTACTAGAGAAGGTGGGAAGTCTTTTTTCTTTTAATTTCTTTCTTTTTTTCAAATTGGGGAATTGGGGGAGGGGGAACCAACCAAGTTGTTGTTCTTCAATCTTAGTTGTGGAGGGCGCCAGTCGCCATCTGGCTGCCTGTTGGCAGCTCATGACCTCTAAGCTCAAGGTGCTGTGTTACAATCTTAGTTGCGGGTGAGCATAGCCACCATCCCATGTGGGAGTCGAACCAGCAGCCTTGTTGTTAAGAACACATGCTCTATCTTCTGAGCTATCCAGGTGGCAGCTCAGTTCCAGGTGCCAAGTTCAGTCTTAGTTGCGGGCAGGCATAGCCCACCATCAAACAGGCAGTCTTGTTGTTAGGTGCACGTGCTCTCACCAGCTGAGCCATCCTGCCACATGTTGGCAGCTCAGCAGCAGCTCAGCTTGGGCGCAGCATCACTGGTCCATGTGGGAATCGAACTGGCAGCCCTGTTGCTCAGAATTCGCTCTCTTAAGCTAACTCTTAACCAACTGAGCCATTCTGCCCCCAGTGGGAAGTCTCTAAAAGGACAGATGAATACATTTTGCTTAAGGGCAACAGAAAGATAGTGGAAGCTTTTTTTTAAAGGCCTACAGAGTCCCTCCAAGGAAAGTGCGTATCAGTGAAAGCACAGAGTTTCTGTGGACAGTTGATTTTGAACCCATCACACCTATGGCTTTAAGGCACCTGTCCAGCAGATTCTGCTTTTTCTGTTTAGCAGCTCTCCCTGAAGCTGTGTGATCCCTTCTCCCTGTAACTGCAAAGCCTACTGCACACCTATAGATGCAGTTGGGCTTCTTAAGGCCTCTGTGTGGGGCAGCTTCCTGTTGCTAAAGCTCTGCTTCAAAGCCCCAAGCTATGAAACACATGGGAAGATTCCAGGCTCACTTGCTGAATGTTGGAGAGGCCAATGCTGAGACAGGTCCCTGGCTATGCTGTTCTCAAAACCCTCAGTTCAATGAGTGACACTATAAAGGCTCTAGGAACTCCCCTCTAAGAGGCTCTGCATGACTAATACCCATTTGGTTCTTTGAGCAGAGCCAGAGCCAGCAGAGAGTCTGTCTGGAAGGGGTTAGCCTGATTTCCAAGCTGCTATTCCTTTTCACTGTCTTGTGGATGGGGCACATGCCATGGGCTTTAGGCAGACAGGTGTGTGCTGGTGCCGACGTCTGCTCAGTCTAGCCCAACAGTTCCTACCCCAGTGCTCCTGACTTACCCTGATGCCTAGCCAGATGGAGGATGATGGATCCTCCTTCTTTCTCATAATTGGCATCAAGATGGGTCACTTCAAGTAGTCAGTGAAAAAAATCAAAAAGTAGCGGGTAGACTGAGTTCAGAAACTGAGGAGGTTTGACAAGTTGTCAAAGTTTGGTCAATAAAAGCAGAGTGAAGAGCAGAACAAAGTCAGGAACCAAGACAAACACTGAAGACTGCAAGTCTGAACAGAAGAAAAGGAGAGAATCAGAATTTAAGGAACAAAATGAAGATGACTGTTGGTGGGTGCTGGCAGATAGACAAGAACAAGAGAATTAAAAATATACTGGTAGGGCCGGCCAAGTGGCGCGGTGGTTAAGAGCTGGTTCTGGGATGCCAGCGACCTCGGTTCGGATCCCACATGTTAGAGCCAGTGACACTGCCTTCTACAGCTAACAACAGCTCCACCTGGAGCTGGGCTGCAGCCCCTGCTGCAGTGGGCTGCCATGGGCTACAGTGAGTGGCCGGCAGCCAGCGTGAGCGGCCAGCAGCCAGTGTGAGATGCCAAGAGCCGCGGTGAGTGACCATCCAGAGGCCGGCGACCAATCTGCCTCACCCAGGAAGAGCGCAATGATGATACCAACATGGGCCAGTGAAGCAACGTCCTCCGCAACTAGACTGAAGAACAAAAGGACAGCAACTTGTCTGTTCCCCTTCCCTGATTCCCTAACCCTGTTCCCTTCCCCCAATTCCCCAATAAAATCTTAATATATATATATATATATATATATATATATATATATATATATATATATACTGGTAGTTAAGGTGACTATAGAGCATTCCACTATGGTCAGGTATCAGTATGTCTTGGAGACACTACTTATGTTCCCGTGGGTCTTGTCTAGCATTCTTCCTCATCCATATCTACCTCTCCGTCCCAAATATAGGGAGCACTCATGGGGTAATAGTGCTAATATGATGTGTAAAAGGGGGTGATGATCCTCAAACAGATATTTCTACACCCATGTTCTGAACAGCATTATTCACAATGGTCAAAGGTAGAAGCAACCCAACTGTCCATGGACAGATCGACAGATAAACAAAATGTGGTGTATTTATACGTACAATGCAATATTATTCAACCTTAAAAAGGAACGCGATTCTCACACATGGTGTAACATAGATGAACCTTGAGAACAGTTTGTGAAGTGAAATAAGCCAATGAGAAAAAGATAAATACAGTATGCAGTACTTAGAGTAGTCAAAGTCATAGAAACAGAAAGTAGAATGGTGGTTGCTAAGGGCTGGTGGGGAGGACAGATTTATTCATATATGAGTACAGAGTTTCAGTTTTACAAGATAAAGAGCCTTCTAGAGATAAATGGTGATGGTTGCACAACAGTGTGAATACACTTAATGCCACGGAACTGTATACTGAAAATGGTTTAAAATGTAAGTTTTATGTGTATATTACCACAATTTTTTAAAAAGGGGGTGATTGCTTTGGAGGATTATCACTTTTGATAGCAGTCGGTTTTTGGTATGAATTATACATGAATCCTGTCCACAAAGCATTTTCAGTTTAGTGAGAAATCCAATGATTCATGTTCTCAGGAAAGAGAAAGTATAGGAAGATATTTCTAGAAATATTTAGGAATTGCTTACAAACGAAAGTGTCTTCCTTTTGGCACCACCAAGAACCCAGTACTTTTCTGCTAAAATGTGTTTCCTAAGGGGTTATTAATAGCTCATCCTACTATGAGAGAGAGCAGGAGAGGAAAAGGTGGTAGATTAGCACAATATGCCATTAGCACAATATGCCATGAGCACAATGTGCTCAGGGAAAATCTGGAAAAAATAGAGGGAAATGGAGATAACAGAAGTAAACAGTAGAAAGCAACATAAAATCAGAGGAACAAGAAGAAAATGAGCAATAGTGCTCTTGTGAATCTGTGGAACTCCAGCAGCAAGTATAGAAACAAGGACTGAAACTTCCAGGCACATCAGTCTATCAGCAGAAGAGCACAACAGAGAAGACACTAGAACAGAACTGCATGAGAGAGAAAAACTGAGAAAGGGCCTCAGCCGCCTGTGACCTGCTGTAATCCCCTGTAGGAGAGAGGAGGCCTGAACAACACCTATGTACTCTAGGCCAGCGCTCCTTCAACTTTTGCATGCTTCAGAATTACCTGGAGGGCTTGTTAAGATAGAGGTTGTTGTACGACACCCAGAGATTCTTCTTGAGTAGATCTTGATTAGGGACTGAATATTTGCATTTCTAATAAGTTCCCAAGCGATGCCAGATGCTATCGGTTTGGGGCCACACTTTGAGAACAACAGTTCCAGAATGAAAAAAGAAAAAAAAGAAAGAAATACTTAAAAAAAAAAAAGGTATAGGATATTAGTGATTAATTGTGTAAGTTGTTTTTTTTTTCCTAATGCTTAAAGAGGAAGGCCCAAATCAAGGCCTATAGTAAAGGACTGTATTGAGAATATTTAAATCCAGGTAGATGTTGTCCACCATTTGTTCTCTCAATGCAAAGTGGTTAAGAGAGCGAACACTTGAGTCATACAGACTTGGACTGTGTCACTTTCTAGCAGTACACTTTTGGGCAAGTTTCTTAACCTATACCCTACTTCCTTCATCTATAAAATTCAGATAATATAGCATCATCTCAATGGAGTTGTGGGAAGAGTAAATGATTCAGGCATGTATAAGGACTTAGTACAGTAAAGCCATGGCACACAGCAAATGTAACAGGCATTTGATTCTGGCCACCAAGCATCCATCTCTGACACTTTTGTACCAGTCCCAATTACCTCTCCACTACTGTGCATAGCCTTTTGAAATTTGCATCTTAGGAACAAAGCCAGGATAGCAACCTGCCATACTGATCCTCTCAGTTTACCATGGAAACCAATTCATCCTGTGGCAGGTAATTTATAAGCAAAAGTATAAGGATATATGTTGCATTCATGGAAATGTTTAATCCTTGTGTATTCCCTCCAGTTTTACTAGAGAGGGAGCATATGGTTCCAGAGGTTTCCTAAGTGAATTAATTTGTTTGCAACTGCAATATTACTTAGTACTTTGTATTCATAGCACTGTGCTAGAAGTGTTGCAAGGAAAGCAAAGGGTTTCTGTCCTTTAATTTGTGATGAAAAGTTGAAGCTAGCTGATAGGATGAAATGCAATTTTTTTATTATCTGTAATTCAATAAAGACTATTAATTTGGGATGAGAATATTTTAAACTTCAGTAAAACAAATAAATGACCAATTTCAGCTCTCTTCTGTTAGAGGATGTACTTGTAGCAGTTGAAAAAGGATTGAGTTAATCATTTCTCTCAAATATATCTCAAGGGAACACTCTGGTCCATGGTTTCAAGGCTAGTTCATATGCTCTAACCTCATAGGGAATGCAAACCATTGTCCCTTGCCCCTTGTACCTGCCTATTAATCTCTTAAAACAACAAACAGCGATATGGTTTGATTACTAAGTGTGCTCCCCATGGACACACAAGTGGGCCTTGTGCTCTAAAGGTTGGAGTTTTTTAAAATGCATCCTCTTTTATTGTCTTTTGATGGTCACATATACGGACATCTTTAGTTGCCACACATAATCCTTTCCTTCTTCCCTTGGGAGTTGTCTTTTCCCTTCCACATAGCCATATGCTTCAAGGAGACCAGTCCCAGTTCCAGCTGCGTGAAGGGAGGGGCAAGGGTGGTACTTCTTATCCTAGACTGGCAAGTGACAAGTGCTTTTGAAACTATTCTGGCTATAATAAATGAGAGAAGTCTGTTGGGGACATATGGGAAACTTTCCCTTACTCTTAAAAGGAGCACACAAAAGGAGGTGAGCTCTTTTTTTGCTGGGTTTGTTTCTGTCTGCATCAAACTGTAATAAAGGGTGGCCATCTTGTAATTAGGAAGGGAGCTAGCCTAAGTGATGGAAGGATACAAGGATATAAAAATCCTGAGAGCTTGGTAATGTCACTGAGTTGCTGAGTTCAGTGACCCTAGAGGCACCCTTCCTCAGGTCTCTTTGTTAGATAAGATAGTAAAATTTCCCTATTGATTGACCTATTTTAAGTTAGATTTTCTGTTACTTGCAGACAGCATTATCTTAACAGTCATCTGTATGATACTAATCCTTTAGTAGGTGGAGTATTCAAAGAGACTAGTGTTTTCAAACCCAGCATGGTGGTGACCTTTGCTCCAGTCAGTCAAACACCTGAAGTAAAGTCAGTTGAAATGCACCATGAAGCTTTCAGTGAAGCTCTTCCTACAGACAATGCGAACTTCAGTGTCAACAATGTGTCTGTCAAAGATGTTCACTGTAGCAATTTGGATGGTGACAGCAAAAATGACCCACCAATGGAAGCAGCTGGCTTCATGGCTCAGGTGATTATCCTGGCCAAATCAGTACTGGACATGTGACTGTGTTGGCTCGTGATACAGCTCACATTATTTAAAAGTTTGCTGAGCTGAAGAACCATGGATATGGTTCCTGGCAAGCCCATGCGCGTTGAGAGCATCTCTGACTATCCTCCTCTGAGCTGCTTTGTTGTTCACAACATGACACAGACGGTTTCTGTGGGTGTCATCAAAGCAGTGGGCATGAAGGCTGTGAGAGCTGGCAGTCACCACGGCTGCCCCGAAAGCTCAAAAGGCTAAATGAATATAACATCTGTAAAAATGATCTCAGAACTGTCTCAATTGGCCATTTAAATTTAATAGTAAAAGACTAGTTTATGATAAGAATGTATTGGAAAATCTTCAGAAGAAAAGGAGAATGTTTTGTGGCCCATTTTGTGTGTGTGTGTGTGTGTGTGTGTGTGTATGTGTGTGTTTTAAGTTAGTAGCTTTAAAAATCAATACTTTTAGCCTGCCGAGTGGCACGGTGGCTTGAGATGCCAGCGGCGCTGGTTCGGATCCCACATATGAGGGCCAGTGACACTGCCCTCAAAAAATAAAATAAAATAAAATCAATACTTTTAAATGGAAACAACTTGATGAAAAATCAGTCACAGAATTTTGGGACCCATTAAAACAAAGTTTAATTAGAAAAAAAACTCTATTATTCAGTATAATTTATTTGAAACCTGACCAAAGAGATTACACAGACACACGAGGACTCTTTTGAATGATGAAATAACTTAATTATCTTAATTGTGGTAATGGTGTCATAGACATTTATATATGCTACAACTTATCAAATTATACACTTTAAGTATATGCAGTTTATTGTCTGTCAACTATTTCAAAGATAACTTCCTCTGATTATAATGCAATTAAGTTAGAAATTAATGAAAAAAGAAAACTAGGAATAATCCATATAGAAATTGTAAAACATTTCTAAAAATTCATGAGTCAAAGAAAGAAACATGATAAAATTTAGAAATTCTTTAAAACTGGGCAATGAAAACAGTACATAACAAAACTTATGAGATGCAGCCAAAGTGCTGCTGTGAGGTAAATTAATTATCTCAAATATTTACCTAAGAAAATAAGGAGGACTTGATATTATTACTCTAAGTCAGAAAAAAGATAAATAATGAAGAAATAGAAGAAAACAAAAATAAGAACTGAAATTAATGAAATTGAAAATATCCATATAAAAGGAAAGATCAGCAAACAAAAGTTGTTTACTTAAAAGGACTAATTAGACAAACCTCTAGCAAGTTCAATCAAGGGAAAAAAGAGGAGGAATAAAAGAATTGAAAAATGAAACAAGATGCTGTAAACATTAACAACATAAAAGGATATTAGGATCCACTTCTGGCCAGAATAGAGTAACAGAGACCAGATTTATCATTCTGCCTAAAACAACCAAAAAACCAGACAAAATATAAGAAACAATGATTTTTCAAGACACTGGACATCAGAGAGCAAAAAGACATTGACCCCTAAGAAACAGAAAACAAATGAGAAGAGCCCAATGAAACGTACTATTTTGAGAGTTTCCAGGCCATGGTGCAGGGAGGGGAATCAAGATGGAGCCCAGCTGGTTCCCTGAGTTGCTGAGAGTCTAGGGAGACCACAGAGTAACGGACTCAAGAAAGCATCTCACAGTGAGAAGTTAGGACATCTGTACGTGAACATGAAGAACGGACATGAGGTCAGAGAAAGAAACATCTGAAGGAAATTTAAAGAAAGAGTGCCCGGAGTTCAAAAAGGGCCAAGAATAGTGCCCTGCTACCACCAGGCAGTCTACAAAAATCTCCTAATTCATGGGCACTCGATGGAGTACTCTGAAGAGATCACAAAGGAACATGAATAAACTTTTGGAGATGATGGATATGTTCACTATCTTGAATATGGTGATGGTTTCACAGATGTTTGCATACGTCAAAACTTAAGTTGTACTCTTTAATATGTGCCGTGTATTATCTATCAATTCCATCTCAATAAAGCTGTTTAAAAATTTTTAAAAAAGAAAAATGGAATCTAGAACATAAATGTACAGTACATAATACAGTGCATAATATATCCTCAATAAATATTTATTAATTTTTTCATATGAACATATTATACAATAAACTTGAAAATATATTAAATAGGGCTGGCCGAGTGGTGCATTGGTTAAGAGCTGGTTTGGGATGCCAGTGGCCCCGGTTCAGATCCCACATATGAGGGCCAGTGACACTGCCCTCTACAGCTAACAACAGCTCCACCTGGAGCTGGGCTGTGCAAGCTCCGGCGAAGGTGTAGGCTGCAGCCCCTGCTGCAGTGGGCTGCCATAGGCTACAGGGAGTGGCCAGCAGCCAGCGTGAACTGCCAATGGCCACAGTGAGCGACATCCAGAGGCCGGCGACCGATCTGCCTCACCCGGGAAGAGCGCAATGACGATACCAACATGGGCCAGTGAAGCAACGTCCTCCACAACTGAACTGAAGAACAAAAAGACAGCAACTTGTCTGTTCCCCTTCCCCCATTCCCCAATGCTGTTCCCCTCCCCCAATTCCCCAATAAAATCTTAAAAAAAAAAAAAAGAAAATATATTACATAGCTGAATTCCTAGATAAATGTAATTTACAAAACTGACTTAAGAAGGAAGGAAGAAGGCTTAATTATCTTTTATTCTTTAAAGAAATTAAAGCAGAATTAAAAACTGAGTTTAAAAAAAGAAAAGCACTGTGCCCAGCAAACATTTACGGCATATTTTAGCAAAAATTCAAGTGGAATAAATATCAAACACAATATAGCCAGCTAAGAATAAAGCCACATGTTCAGTACCCACTATACATGTAAAACACACTAAACTCAACAACTGGGAGAAAAAAATCTTCCTAGTGGAAGAGTATCTCTCAATAATTGATAGATAAAACAGAAAAAAAAATAATGATAAAAATGACTTAAACAGAATAATTTCAATTCTTACACAAATGTTTCCAGCGAATAGAAATAAGGACTCCTCAGCTCATTTTATGATGTTAAAATACCTTCATATGAAATCCAGTAGGAAAATGGAAAAAATTACTGATCAATCTCATCTATGAACATAGACGCAAAAATTTTAAACAATAAACCTATCAATGTATAAAAAGGATAACATTAGTCTTGTTTAGAAATAAAAGATTGATTTAGTACCACATTTATGTATAATGACATATCGTTTAGAGATGCAAACATATGCTATATTTAATGCCAAAATGTTGAAAACATTCCCTGTAAAATCAGGAATAAGGCAAGGATATCCACTACCATGACATTATATTCTCTACTTAATGACAAGGATATTTACTATCATGACTATTCAATACTGAACCTGAGGTTCTAGCCAGTGTGGTAAGATAAGAAAAAGAAATAACAGCAAAGGAATCAGAAAGGAAAAATCAAAACTCATTTGCAGATAATATAATTTTTCTCTATGAAATAACTCAAAAGATTTATTGATAAACTGTTGGATTTAATGAATTTAATAAGGTTGCTGGGTTAAAAAATCAAAATGTAGAAATGAATTGAATTTCCAAAGAACAGAAATATGTTAGAAAAGGATTTTTAAAAGTACTATTTACAACAACAACAAGACAAAATACCTAGGAATAAATCTTGCTAAGAGATGTGCGAGTCCTTTATAAGAAAATTTTTAAAAATTTATTGAAAGACTTTAAATAACATCTAAATAAAAATAGAATGATAATATATGATGCTCATGGATAAAAAAACTAAATATCATAAGAAGTGAGAACACAAAGGGAATGCAAATATATCTAAAAAACCTCAATTTTTTAGTAATCTGGGAAATGTAAAATGAAATCACAATGAAACACCATTAAACCTCTACCATACTGACAAAAATGTGGCCTACATCTGCGAGCAGTACTGAACCCTACCCAGAATTAGCCTGACATACCCACTCAGTTGTGGACTACCACTGGCTGCCTGTATAGGGGCTAGTCCTTGTAACACTGTGGCTTGGACACATGATGCTTCCAGTGGGGAGCTGGGCCCCAAGAGGAAAAAAGAAGGAAGAGTGGGGTTGTGATCGCTCAGTTCCTGCTCCCAACTGCATGGTCAGGTAGGTCACGTCTCCATCTTAGGGTAGAATGTAGGGATGGAGAAGGGTCAGGGGGATTATGCTAATTAACATCCCTTCAACTAGAACAAAACACCATGAGTGGGTGTTTTGCCATTTTATAGTTAAGGCAAAACAAGTTATAGTACAGTTATTCTTACAGGGAGGGGTAGCCAGTATGTAATTCTTACAGCAACGGTAGATTACATGAGGTTTATCAGCACTATAGATAAGGAAGTTCAAGTTCAATGGTAGGACAGAGAAAGATGCCAAAATTTAAAGAAACAGTATATATTCACTTGCATTCTAGAGAAATGTTCTAAATATATAATTTGGCAGCAACTTTTAACATTTTTTTAATAAAATAAATCTTCCTGGGGGAATAATTATCACATATATGTGGTACAAAATTCAAAAAGTATAAAGTGAAAAGTTTTTCGCCTACCTTAACAATTACTTTTAAGTTATTTTTCTAATGTGTATCATCTGAAATGTGCTTTATTTCATTTGCCCTTTCCCCTTGATTTAATGAGTACCAAGTCCTTAATTTATAAATGAACTTTCTGAGTACAATTTGCTTGCAAGTCCTTTGGAATTCAGACTGTAGGGTAAATGTCTAGTTTCTTAAGGATGCTCACTAGCTTTCAATTGCATCTCAAATATAGTACACGTAATAGTATATAATCTGACACAGCAGAGACCATCTCTCTTCTCTCCCAGTCTCTACAGTAGACCTTTCAAGCTAATTCACAGTGAAGTGGGGACCTAAAAAAAAAAAAAATGTGTCTGGTGGTGGATGGGGCAGTGATGGAACTTCTGGAAGGGTAACAAGATACACCATGGGAACCATCTGCTGCTTGGGGATTGGGCAATTGGACCGCAGTAGCTTGATAGCATTCTAGGCACCGGGGGCACAGCACTCAATGGCCCACAAGCTGTAGCTTATTTCTGGAGTAAAAGGTCAGACTTGTGCACATAGCACCTTTAACTTACAGAGACAGTTGAAACGCTGACCATCTGTTTAATCATATACAAATGGTACCTTTCCTACCTCTTCCCAGTGTTAATGTATACAGCTCGAAAAGGAAGTATTTTTCATGGTCATTTTTTTTTTTTTTTGAGGGCAGTGTCACTGGCCCTCATATATGGGACCCGAACCGGGGCCGCTGGCTTCCCAAGCCAGCACTTAACCACTGTGCCACTCGTCCGGCCCTTCATGGTCATTTTTAAATTTTACTTCAATGAAGTATGAAAATTTCTTTTATAGTGTTTCAAAACCAAGTCACCATCATGATATGTGACAAATATTTTGGCGACGAAAACCAGAGTAGGGATATTTACAGCCTCTTACTTCACAAATCAAGCAACTGTCAAGTAATGAAGCCAAACATGTCCTTTTCTCTCGCACTCAATTTATTGACCAGATATGTTAGGGCAAGGAATATGCTTAGAGAAGAGTCAAAGAGGCTAATGGGATGAAGCAGACATGGAAATGAGTTAAGTTCACAGACTAACACAAAGAAGAAAGTAAATTTTGTCTGGAGCTGGGGGGGTGGGGGTTGGAAAGAGGAGGGCACTCAGGAGAGGCTTCAATGAGAGTGACACTTGCAAGGAGACGACCTTCTGTGTTTGCCCTGCAAGCAGTATATCATGCACAGAGCAAAGGCACAGAGCTGTGACATAACTTGCTGTGCCTTGGAAGTGCAATGAGGTGGGGCTTGGCTGACATAAGGGATGGGGGTGGGCTATGGCAAGAGGTGAATCTAGAGGCTACAGACCATCCAGGATTTCTATGCTAATGCCCTCCTTGCATATTGGCCCACCCAAATAATCCGCTGGAAATCTTTCTTTTCTTTTTTTTCTTTTTTCTTTTTTCTTTTTTCTTTTTTTTTCTTTTCTTTTCTTTCTTTCTTTCTTTCTTTCTTTCTTTCTTTCTTTCTTTCTTTCTTTCTTTCTTTCTTTCTTTTTCTTTTTCTTTTTTTTTTAACATTATAGGTGTTCTTTAACTAGTTTTTAAAAAGGCCTCAACTTTAAAATGAAATACACTTGGGCCGGCCGAATGGCACAGTGGTTAAGCGCTGGCTTGGGATGCCAGCGGCCCTGGTTCGGATCCCACATATGAGGGCTAGTGATACTGCCCTCAAAAAAAAACAAAACACACACACACACAAAAAAAAATAAAATGAAATAAACTTTAAAATATAAACCTTTAATAATTCAAACAGAAGATTATAAGATGAAAAGTCAAAGTTGCCCTCTTCACTTCCATACCTAACCACTTAGTCCTACTCATCTGTGGGATTTCTTTTTTCATGGATAGAATATATTACAAGAATATCTTAGCAACACAAACAGGTAAAAACTATATTTTTTAAAATTTATTTGAGATTAGTAAGATCAGAAGCATATCTTTCTTATTCAGGACTCTGGGTGGGTTTTTTGTTTGTTTGTTTGTTTTTACTAGTGTATGTATTTACAAATACTGTATACACACGTGTAAATACATGTCACTTATTGGTTATGGAATCTGGGATTTTAAAATATTTTATTTTATGGGATTTTTCAACCATCTACCAAAATGGAGAAAATAATATAGTGAACATGTGAACATGTATATTCATATTATCCAGCTAAACAATTAGTAATGCTTTCATTTCTTAATTGTATACCCAATGCCACTTCCCTCTCCCCTTGCTTTTGGCTGGAGTTTCAAACAAACCCTGGTTGTATATTATTTCACTCACAAACACTTCAATTTAAACCTCTACAGAAAATTTAAAAAATTCATTCACAATACCATTATCATACAAAGTAAAATTAACACATCGTTGGTATCATATAATACTTATTCTATGTAGTTTTTCTCCATTACCTCAAAAATATTTTTAACTTTGACTTGTTTGGATTAGGGTCCAAACAAGATCTACATACTGCAGTGATCTGAGCCACCACTTGAATCATTTATTAAATTTCTATCTTCACTTGCATCTATTTCTGGATTTGCTTCCCATTCCCATGGTCTTTCTGTCTAATCATGTACTAATACATTGTTTCAGTTATGCAGATTTATAATATGTTTTAATATTTGGTAATACATTTCTTCCCCCTCAGTTCTTTCCTTAGGAATTTTCTAACATTTCTTTTTGTTTGTACTTTCAGATAAAGTTTATAATCAACTCATCTAGATTCAAACAAAAGTCTGATGGTAATTTTATTACATTTATAAATTAACTTAGAATTTACAGTTTTTTGTTTTTTGTTTTTTTCTGAGGGCAGTGTCACTGGCCCTCAGATGTGGGACCCGAACCGGGCCCACTGGCTACCCAAGCCAGCGCTTAACCACCGCGCCACTTGGCTGGCCCTAGAATTTACAGTTTTATGATGTAAATCTTCTTGTCTAAGAATATAACGTATCTTTTTATTTTTTCAAGTCTATTTTTGTGTCATCAGTAGTGGTTTATACTTTTTCTTATATAGACTTCACCCATTTCTTATTAAGTTTATGCTCTCCTAAACAGGGTCTGCTCTTCTATTATTACTTTCATTTTCTCACTCTTTGTTTATATAAACTGACTTATTTATATTAATTTTATATCCAACTTCTTTACTAAATTATCTTATAATTTCCATTAAGTTTTCCATTTATTTTTTGTTTTCTAAATATATAATCATGCAAAACCAGAGTTGTTTTTTGTTGTGGTTTTTTTTTTTTTTTTTTTTAGCTGAACCATCCTGCTACCTGTTGGCAGCTCAGTGGCAGCTCAGCTCGGGCTGGGCATCGAACTGCTGTTGCTCAGAGCTCAGCTCGCACTCTTGAGTGAGCTCTTAACCAACTGAGCCACTTGGCCGGCCCTAAGACAGAGATTTTTTTATTTTCCTTCCAATTCTTGTGCAATTAAATGCTTTCTCTTGCCTAGTTGTATCAGCTAATATCTGTTTCCAAAGTTAAATAGTAATGAATATGGTGGTCATCTTTGTCATCATCCTACTTTTAGCTATGTTTTTCCAGTAGGTAAGAAGCTAGTTTATGGGCTGAAATATCCCTCAATTCCTATTGAGTTGTTTTTTTATGGGTTTTTTGGTTGGTTTTTCTTTAAGCATGAATGGATGCTGAATTTTATCAAATGCTTTTTTGGCATTTATGAGAGCAATAATATAATTTTTATCCTTAGCTTTATTAATATGATGAATCATATTAATTGATGTCTTATTATAGAACCACTCTTATATTCTTGGAATGCACTTTGTAAATATGTTATTTTAAATGTGCTGTTGGTTCTCTCTGCTAATATTTAAGATTTTTTTATATCCTATACATGTGATTTTTTTTTCCCTGTATTCTGGGAAGGATTAAATAACATTGGGATGATCTCATTTTCTATGGTTTGGCAGATTCCTCAGCTCTACCCCAGTTCTGCAGAGTGTGGGACCCAGAAGAAAATTTTGAGAGCCCTCCCCTCCCCTCTCACTCCTATTTTTCAGTTTGGAACCACCATAGGATATGGGGATGCTAAATTTTCAAAGAAATGAGTATAATATTAACAACAAACCTGACAAAGATAACATAAAAAGCAAACTATAGACCAATCTTACTTATTCTGTGAATATACGAAAAACCACTTAATTACACATTTTAAATAGATGAATTTTGTGTTATGTGAATTATATCTCAATAAATCTGTTTTGTGTTTTTTTTAAAGATTACTATAACATGATTCCTAGATATGTCATTTAGGGCATTGACTAGATGATGGTGCCAGTTACCAATATTGGGAGTAAAGGAAAACAAATAGGTTTGGAAGGTAAGCTTCAGACAGGCTGGAAATTGTAATTAAAGTTATGGGAGGGAATAAAGTTACATAAGATGGAAACAAGCACATACAGTTGTAGAATCAAGGCAAATTCACTGTCCAGAATATTATCCTGAAATTCTATATGGAAATAAATTGAGCTTCCAAGATTTTAAATACAAGCTGAAATTTCCCTTTGCTTTCCTACTGTTTAAAAGATACATGAGGGCCAGCCGAGTGGTGCATTGGTTAAGAGCTGGTTTTGGGATGCCAGCGGCCCCAGTTCGGATCCCACATATGAGGGCCTGTGATACTGCCCTCCACAGCTAACAACAGCTCCACCTGGAGCTGGGCTGTGCGAGCCCCGGCATCGGTGTAGGCTGCAGCCCCTGCTGCATTGGGCTGCCATAGGCTACAGTGAGCAGTGGGCAGCCAGCGTGAGCTGCCAATAGCCGCGGTGAGCGACCATGCAGAGGCCGGCGACCAATGTGCCTCATCCGGGAAGAGCGTAATGACGATACCAACATGAGCCATTAAAGCAATGTCCTCCACAACTAGACTGAAGAACAAAAGGACAGCAACTTGTCTGTTCCCCTCCCCCAATTCCCCAACGAAATCTTTAAAAAAAAAAATACATGATTACTTTTTCACTACCAATATTCAATTTAATGTTAATTTGAACACAATATAATGGTCATTACCAGTTAATAACAGAATAAAAAAGTTTAACTATATTTATTTATTTATTTATTTATTTTTGAGGGCAGTGTCACTGACCCTCACATGTGGGACCCTAACCTGGGCCACTGGCCTCCCAAACCAGCGCCTAACCACCGCGCCACTCTGCCGGCCCCAGTTTAACTATTTTTAATACTTGTATCTGGAAATTAATGTTACAAAGAGTCACCTAATACCAGTGGGAGGAAAAAAAACATCTCCTCTATGACTGGCTTGCCTCTGAAGATTTATGACAGTTTGATCCATTTGTAGGAGAATGGATGTGATTGAATAGGGTGTACATTAATTAAGATGAATGAGTTTCAAATTAAGTCAGGTTAAAACCCCAGCTTCACAATTAGTTGGGCAAACAATGGAAGGTAACTTGTTTCCTAGAGCTGAAGCTTTTGTTATTTTAGTTAAGGCTTCAAATTGGCTTCTCACAAGGAGGCTGCAGGCAGATTCTCTAGCAAATTGGCATCCTGGGGAGAGGCAGGTACCTTGAAAATTTCTAATTAGGAGAAGTTAAAGGTTATATAAGCCTGTCTGCCCAATTGACTGCCTGACCTTAAAAGCCAACAGTATTTAGCTTCTTTTCCTTCCTTCTCCTCCTTGTCCAAGATGTGATCTAGAAATAAACTCTAAAATGCAAACACAAACTTCCGTGATAAATCAGGTCTGAGAACCAGAAAGGAGATTATTAGTTATAGTTTAACAGACGCAGATGACTGACTATTCAGCCTTTAGATCCAAGCACTCAGTCCCATTTGGCTTGTTTCAACTAATCCAGAGAGAGGACAAAAACATTCATTAAGCTATACTGTGTCTACAGAACTCTTGTCCCTTAAGCATATTTACATTTTTGAAAGCAGGATAATTACAGTCTGGAGTTAGTCCTGTTGCCTATAGAAAAACTGAATCAAGACCACTACTACCATGGATCCTGCCCAATTTTAGAAATGATGTTTTTTCTAGGGAAAAAAGAAAAGCCTGAAGATCATCTTTTAAATAGTAGTTATTTTAGAAATAGTGGTTTAGAAAATATTCCTAATCCCATTTTCACTTGTCTTTACCAAAATGGTCACACTATACCTCTGCATAAATTACAAAGATTCAAATTCCATCCTCCTTAAGCAGGAGCTATTTTTCTTCAAAATGATCCTGGATTATTTCTGGGAGCCCCCAAACAAATGCCTTCCCCATATTCACAAATCAATCAGCTTTTGTACTACATGGCATCATTCATTCATGTGTTCATCTCCATCATCCTCATCACCCCTTTCCTGCCCCGACACCAGTTACTGAACTAAAAGATCCAGGCATGTCCAACGTTTACTTGGTGTTGGAGTTTATGTTAATATTAGAAATGTTTGGACAACAGCTGAAATGGCCTGATACATTACCTAGCATGCTTCAAATGTTTGTCCAGGGATCTACCATCTAAAATGCAACCACCTAAAGATTTTGCCCAGAGGAATAGCAAAAAGCACTTAGCAGTTCAGTGAACTTTGCGCATTCTTCAGTTTGTTGGTTTGGTTTGTTTTACTTGCTTGCTTTAATTATGAACAGTAGAAACTCTGAGGTTGTCTACAGCTGGGTGTGGGTGGTACTGAGTTGAAAGTGGCAACTAATTCTTACAGAAACTGAAAAGAGCTTGGTATGGTTACCTCCAGAAGATCCAAAGCAAAATGGGAAATGTGGTCAGGAAAAGGATTCAAGTCTAGAATATTGAGAAATCCTGTCGTTAGGGAGACCACAAGGCAACTTCTAAGGGCAACAAAACCAAAACAAACAAACAAAAGATACTAGAAGAATCAGAAACTGTTATTGAGAGGTTTGCTCTGGGACGGTAAGGATAAATTAAAATAGATCCAATCACCACCAGGGTTGACTTGCCACATGGGTGAGTATCCACTGTCGCCTTCTGTATTTATTTTTTAATTTTTTTTTTTTTTTTAGTTTTAAACTTTCATACATTTATTTCTTTTTTTCCTCTTTTTTAAAATTTTTAATTATTTCAGGTGTACAACACAGTGCAATAGTTATACTTTTTACCCTCAAAGTGAAAACCCTCCTCCCCCAGTTCGCCACCCCACTCCTCTCCCCCATATCATATATATGTATTACTCTTCCTATTTTTTAATTGTTTAATGTTTTAATTAGTTGATTTGCTCTAAATACAATTGTGTAATCCTTTCAGTCAGTCCTTTTGAAAGTAATAAAAATATAGTTGAGCCTCTTTACCTTCATCTTTGGGCCTTGTGTATTTTAAGAACAATCTAGTTCAAAAGTTTCTAAACTACTGTAAAAAAAGAATCCAACACAGGGCTATGATGTCTATAACACCTGACACTAGATACTATTTATTACTATAGTGTGGATCAGGTAGCTCAATTTTTGAAAGTTCTGGCATTTTGCTTAGTTTCTTCCATCATTTAAATTCCTTCCATTTTGCTTGTTCCTTCCATCATTTAAATTACCTCACAAGGAAATATTTACAAACATTAAAGTTTTCTCAGATCCAATAATAGGTAAATTCTCAGCCTAAAATTTGAAAAGCAGTTAGTTATTGTTTTTCCTTTAAAAATATTTATTTAAAAGTTAATATTTGTTATGAATAATTTTTAGAATACAGATGTAAATACACAAAATAAAAGGTGTCTTACCTGATCCCCACTCCCTTGAGGTAGCCACTGTTAAATTTACAGTACATTCTTCCTATCTTTCTCCTACACATATGCATCTTCTTTCTAAAATATGTAATCATATTATTCGGTAAACTGTTCTACAATTTTGCTTTCATTACTAAATAATTTAAATTGGATATCTTTGCATGTGAGTAAATAAAGGGCTATATCTTTTTTTATAAGTTCTGAGTCACATTTCACTATATTGATGTAACAGTTTTTATTTATCCAATCCCCTACTGATGGACATTTGGATTATTTCCAATTTTTTATTATTACAGAGTGTTGTAATTAACATCTTTTTACTTCATATGCATGTATGCAAGCATCCTAGGAGACAATCCCCTGGAAATGGAATTGCTTGTCCAGATGGTATATGCATTTAGCATTCCCAAAATCACCTCTAAAATGTTTGCACCAATTTACACTCTCACCTTGATGACTAGGAGTGCCTGTTTCCCTACCTGCTCCCCACATCATGTATCGAGGCACTAACTAGTTAGAGAATGTTTCTCTCCCTTCCAAAAGACATGTTGATGAAGGCCTCGCCTTATACTCTTATTTTCCCTTATTTTCTCTTTACTTTTCACAACTGAGGTTTAGTCATAAGGTAGAAAGAAGGAATACGCTTATTTGGTTTTCGAATGTTCCTCAAACACATAGGCATTCTCCAACTTGTGAACACCTGTCTTATAAGCATCTACACCTTACAAAAAAAACTGCAAAACTAGAGATAAAATGTAATCACCACAAGGGAGAAAGAAGGTTCCTTTCATATCCTGGAGATGGATAAATGAATGTCCCATGCCTCCTTATGTTTACTCATTCACACATTCATTCCCTCATGTATGCATGAATCCATGCATTAGTTCCTGCTCATGTAGTCACCAAATATTTACTCTAAGTCTGCTAAGTTCTGGGTACCATGTTAATCACTGTGGCCATAGGGATGTAATACAGTCTCTGCTTTCAAGAAGGTTACAGTCTAGCCTAATGGAAAAGACAGAAAAGGAAGCCAACAGCTAAAATAGAGTGGGAAAGTGCTGTTTTCACATCACTGCAGGGTGCCCCAGGAGTGATGGGGTATGCTAAGTGCACATCTGAGAGTGAGGGCTGCAGAGAAGGGCATGTGGTTCTGAGAGGGCCCAGGCTGTGTCTAACCATTCAGGGAGGAAGTGAGAAAAGGATGTGTTTTTTTTCTCTCTGTGCACAGGCACACACACACACACACACACACACACACACACACACACTCATACAATTGCACTCACATGTACAGATATCTATATTATTTTTGTCAGTCAGGGTAAGCTAATTTATGCTTCAGTAACAACCTGAACATCTCCACTGCTTACGATGACAAAGTTTATTTCTCCCTCATGCTGCCTGTCTATCTCGAGTCCTCAGGGTTGCTGTATTCTTCATAACACTCTGGAACCCATAAACACAGTGGCAGTTTCATCTTGAGATAAGCTTCCATGATTTCAGAAACATGAGTGGGCTCTTAAAATGTCTGCCCAGAAGTCACACACATCATTTCTACTTATATTTCATTGTCTGAAGGAGGTCATTATGACCTTATCTGAATTCAACAAGGCAGGGAAAGTCACCAAGTATTTGCAAAGAATACTATAGCCTACCACATCTATATAGGTAAATATTCAGAGGAAGGATGGGGATGGGAAATCAATTCACTAAAACAAGTGGTTATCACAAGGTTTAGGTAAGAATATAAATAAAAATTTTTTCCATATGGTTTTCAATATTTCTCAATTTTGTGAACAAACATATATCCTACTTTTTGTTTTCTTTACTTACCCAACTAATACATTAATATATTCTGCAAATAATTGAAAGTCTATAAAAGTACAGAGTGAATTGAAACTTCTCCTTCCTATCGCCTCGCTCCAGTCCCCAACCCTTCCACTCCACTCCCAGAAGTAATAACTGCTTACAGTTTGGAGAAAGTTCTTCCAGATCATTGTCATATATTCATTCACAAACAAATATGAATTTATATGAATTACTTTTATGAGAAAAAATGTAAAACAGCAGATAAATTCACCAATATGTATACTAGTTTAATAAACCATTTTCTTACAGAAAATGCATATTTCCATCATGCCAGTTTAGTGTTCCTAACATCTCCCTTCCAACTTGTGAACTTACCTGTAGGCAATCCATGTTGTCTACTTCTCTGCATCTCCACTCCTTCTATTTTGTTCAGCTTTCTGCCTCTGTCTTATCTGTTCTCCACAGCTGAGTTTTTTACTTTGTAGCTTCTCTCCACTCCACTCAGAAGTCACAGAGACTCCAAAACAGGGGTATAGTTTCTGAGACCTTGTGTAGGAAACCCAAGTATATAACCTGATAGCACACATTACATAGACTAAAAATTTAGAAATAATCAGGAAAGCAATCTGCATTGGAATATACACTGATGGAGAGAAATTCTAGTTGTGAGCTAGCCAAGGAATGCAATTTAAATGATAGGTGTCTATAATTTAATATAGTATTTATATCCATTTACTTTCAAAAGAGGTACAAAAATTGCTTATAATAAAAACCTCATATTCAGTAATTGGTAAAATAAAAATCTTGGAAAAAGGCAGAACAGCATTTTTCAAAGTGTGTTTCATAGTGGTGAGTGAAAAAGTTCTATGTTCAAATAAGCTTGAGAAATGCTTACAGTGAAACAGGATTTGGTTTCAGAACTTAGCAGCGCCTTTGGGTGCTCATGAATATGGTGGATGAACAGGAAGGGCAGGGTGTATTCACACCTCCTGATAGCAGCACCCTTTCTGCTATGATGAGAAAGCAGCTCATCAGCTCACAGCTCAGACAATACATAGTGCTGAAACCATCGGACGTCAGCATGCAGCACAAGAACTTTGTGTCTACTTTCACTTCTCCAAAGACTGAGGTTTAATAAAATTGGTAATATTTACTGCATTGTTTTTTTTTTTTTTTTTACTGCAAGTGTGTGACCATACAGAATACAGTGACAGCCAGTACAGTTACAGTACACTGACATTTGTGCTAAGGCACCAGCAGTTTTACCCACTATCAAACTTGCTTTGGTATGATCAGTGAAAAAAGGCAGCCAGTCTTAGAATTATTATGAAAACAGCTTTTGACCTTGTGAACCCCTTGAAAGGGTGGCTTGGAGGACAAAGGTCTGCAGGCCACATTTTGAGAAAAAGCTGATATAGAAAAGAGTAAGAGGGTGGTTGGTGGGTTAGCTAGGAGGGAATAAAATCCAGGAACCTGGGCCTTTAATTGAGATTGATGAGAAAACTCATCAATAAACAGTCCAAACTGTGTATTGCACACTTAAGTTAGGGGAACATGGAGAAGTCTAAATAGAATCCATCTTTGGAAGCTGGTAGTTGCAGCAAATAAAAAGGGAATACCAATCAATATATCCCACAAACGTGGCTGTCATTAGTTACTCATGTAAGAACAACTTAATAGTATAAATTAGTTGACATGCGTTCCCAGAGCTAATTTGTTACAGATGACATACACTGGAGAATGAAAAAAGGGCAAGATAGAACACCATTGTTTTAGTACTGATCTGCAAAATGTGGTACTTTACTTTTGTACAGCCCAGAGCCCATTTCAAATTATGACCATTTTTTTTCTTACATTCCTTCTTGAGTTTCCACTTCTTTTTTGTCTTATAATTCAGAACGGAATTTACTTTTACTGTGAAGCCTACCTTAGTGGATTTAATTTCCATCAGCACAAATTTTTGTCTCCATATCACATTTAGCTTCTTCCCTCCCTTTCGTGAGCACTGGAACTTACATTTTTATTTCTCCTACATTTCCATCCACTTCCTCCCCTTTCATGTTTGTCCAGAAGGCAGTATACCTAATATGTGACAGAAAATGGGGGACAAAGGTTTTTTTTTTTTGAGGGCAGTGTCACTGGCCCTTATATGTGGGACCGAACCGGGGCTGCTGGCTTCCCAAGCCAGCGCTTAACCACCGCGCCACTCGGCCGGCCCTAAGGGACAAAGGTATTTTAATTAGAGGCTGATTTCACATGCTTTGATTCCTCCATCAAGTGGCAAAGTTCTCTTGTTACTTAGTGATTTACAGCATTGAGACTTTTAATAATAAAAAAGCCTTCACTTGGAGAGTTATTAATGATAGGAACATAATGTAACAATAAAAGAAATAATTTGTGTTCTTATTCGCTTATCCTGAAAGAATTCCAAAGTACTCTAGAAATATGCCCCAATTCTCTAATTCCCACAGCAACAAACTTGTCTTTTTTTTTTTCAATTACAGTTGACATTCAATATTACTTTATATTAGTTTCAGGTGTACAGCATAGTGGTTAGACATTTATATAATTTATGAAGTAATCCCCTCCATTAGTCTAGTACCCACCTGGTACTGTACATAGTTATTACAATATTACTGGCTGTATTCCTTATGCTACATCCCCATGACTATTTTGTAACTACCAATTTGCACTTCATCCTTTTATGTTTTTCACCCAGCCCCTCAACCCCCCTCCCTTGTCTTCTATTTTATAAGTGAAAGGGGAATTTCCAATTTCTTGCTCCTAGTAGCAAGATAAAAGGTGAGTGCTCCCAAGCAGGTTGGGCAAGGAAAACCTCTCCCCTTCCCCAGGACATCTGCTGTAGCTTTTAGCAGAGGGTAACCCTTCCCATTCTGAGGCTGGGATAAAGCACTTTCTGATTCATAAGTGGTCCCTCAGGGCTCCTGTTATGCTCCTATTGTGCAGCTGAACCATGTTCTTGGATCCTGAAGGGTTGCTAGCCCAGGCTCCTGTTTAAAAGGAGAAAGAAAAAAAAAACAAAATGTGCAATTATATTAATTTTATCAAAGTGGAGGATGGAGAGTGCTCAAGTAAGGAAAATATTTGCAGAAACATGATACCAGTACCTGATTTAATTTGGTAGAAACTAGATCGTTAAAAACTAACTACACAAATAATTGTATGCAATAAACAATACAGGACTTAATTTCATACAATGGTAACAAAAGCTGATCTTATAATAGAATTATCTATATTGAAAAAGAAATTCAATATAGTGCTAAAATGAAGAATCTGAAAAATAATTCTCATTGTTTGATACTTCCTATACCAAGTCAATAGCAATTTAGAAGACGTATCCCAAGAAGAAAAGTAACTATGGAAGGATAGAAAAAGCCAAATGTGGAAACTGAGGAGGTTGACTGAGAACATTTGATTTCTTCAAGAATCCTACTGAAAATGGTTCCAGGAACTGGTCCCACAAAGGGCTATTGGCTGAAAGCTCGGAAAACCAGGGAGTTTGTGTCTTACTTCAAAGGTAACTTTTACTGTACCAGCTATTTTTCCTGCAAGTGTGTGACAGTGTAGGATACAGTGACCACCCGTACACTAACATGATCTGTGCTAAGGCACCAGCAGTTTTACCCACCATGAAACTTATCTTGATGCTCTGGACTGTCCTGCTCAGTGGGGGAGAAGATGTATGAGGACGGTGATGCACAGCCTGACCCAGTGACTTTAAACAGCTGCATTTGCCCCAATAGAAGACACATCCTGAATAGTATTCCCTCCTCAGATTCCTGAACGCATCTCACATATTTGGCACCTTGGACTTGGATATCGTCTTTTGGATTCTCCTGGCCACTGATCTCACAGCTTCTTTTATACCTTTACTTGCCTTTCTCTTTAATAGCTATCCTTTCGACAACTGCCATATTTTCCTCACATTGATTACTCTCCTTCCATCATGAACTTTTGCCCAAGCCACTCTGCCTATCCACACTGTGGGCAGTCCTCTCATTGCTGGCTTGACCTCAAAGACCACTAGTGCTTGAGCATTCAGCAAAGCAAATATTCATTAATGCTAATTTGGAAACTTGGAGCATTTCTTTTTTGGAAAGAGCCAGATACAGCAGACTGATACACATATGCCATTCATACATTCACTTATTTAGTCATTCAGGCCCTGTCAGCTACTGGAGATATAAACATGGAGTAGGGAAGGAGGCAACAGATATGTGTAACCTAAATAAATCCTACGGTGTGTTTTAGTTTCTGTATGGGAAGCACAGTCTGGTTTCCAAGAAGTATTTAAAAATCTATTTCATTATTTCTTTATCTCTCTCAAAAAGTATTAAAGGGGCCTCAATTCAATTCCCCATATTTAGAGACTTTGATGACCCAGAGGCTCTCATATGCTAATCCTCCTAGACCTTTCCCAGGGTGGTAGCAACACTCCCTTTCTCTGAGCTTTTCATTTAGTGATAGATTTCACTACATTCTCAAGGACCGTACAGTTTTCTTCTCCCTTTTCATTCCTGTTTTTATTTTTATTTTTTTTATTTTATTTTTTTTAGAGGGCAGTGTCACTGGCCCTCATATGTGTGATCCGAACCGGGGCCGCTGGCGTCCCAAGCCAGCGCTTAACCACCGTGCCACTCGGCCGGCCCTTCATTCCTGTTTTTAAACCACTCCTTGTTCTTCTACCCAGAAAAGATCCAAACCATCCTTTGGTATATGGCAGGGAGGATATAGGGAGTGGTTGGCATAGACACAAGAGTATTTTTTCATCACACATATAATCAAATCATTACAATGGTAAGTGATATGATCAGTACTGCTGTTGGCATGGTCAGGGTGCCTTGGAAACACAGAGGAAAAAACCATATTTCTACTTTTGTGTTTAGGAAACACTTGTGAAGAAGTGACATTTGACCTGGGTCTGAAAAGCAGTTCAACAGGCATACAAGGGAGGAGCATTCTAGGTGGAAGAACGAACACAAATAAAGGCAGGACTATGTGAAAGAGGAGGATTTCTGCATTTCAAAAATGTCTATAGTTTAGGGTGGATGAGTGGTGCAAGTGATGCGGAATGAAGATGAAGAAGTGGGATAGATGTTTTTTCAGGCTAAAGAGCTTAAACTTAAAAAAAAATACAGCATTGGAGAAAGATTGAAGAATGGAAGAAGGGCAAGACTGCAAGCACAGAAGTTAGTTAAGATGCAATTGCAGTAATCTAGGTATCCTATGATGAGGATCTATGAAACAGGAATAGTGGGTAAGGAAATGATGTAATTAGTTCAAAAGACATTTATAAGGCACAGAAGGAATAGGGCTTCATGCCTATTTGGACAAGAACAGCAAAGCAGAGGGAGGAGTCTAGGATATCTGTCTGGTTTTCAGCTTGGGGAGACAGGATTAATTTTGATGCCACTGACTATTAAAGCTACTATAGGCTGTTCAAGGGAGAGAGGAAATGTATTTGAGCATCCATGGAACAACAAACTGGTGGAGATAGTTGTGTATACAATGCTTGAAAGATTCTGAGCTATGGAGCACACTGGCCATCTGAAATCTCTCTAACACCAGTGATGCGTAGCAACCTTAATCCTGAAAGTTTCTAGGAAAAGGACTTTACAAAGAATCTTGTATTAACCATCACTATATTTACTACATATTTTTTCGGATAACTTTTAATGATCCAAAATTTGTCATGCTGCAGTTAAAGCCCATTTATTTTCTTGCTCAGAGTTGGAAGGGCGCATCTTAGCTTCTTCTGTTTGAAAGAAATTCTTGTTCTGGTGGAAAACAAATGGTGCTGTCAGCCGTCAACCGTGTTTATTCCCAGCATATGCATATGCTGAGTTCTCTGATTCAGATGCCGTAGGTGGTCGGCAGTTCCTCTGTTGACTAACAGATCTAGTCTAAGAATACAAAAATGTCAGAGCTGGGAGGATATGAGAAATTACTGACTCAAATTTCCATATTTCACAGTTGAAGAAACCTTTAAGTTGTTTGAATTTGGTTCCTTTTACTCTTCCTAAATGGATGTATTCTTCAATTCTTAATATATCTGTGGGTTTTATTGAAGACTCTCCAAGGTTGTTTTTTTTAACGATGGAGCTTGTAGCTGGTTCTAATAAACAGTATTGACCTAGCATTAAATAGAATGACTGATTTACCACCTAGTTTCTATTACACATTCCAGTCTCTTTTCATTTATTTTTCTTTCTTTCTTTTTTTTTTTTTGAGGGCAGTGTCACTGGCCATCATATGTGGGACACAAACTGGGGCCGCTGGCATCCCAAGCCAGCTCTTAACCTCTGCGCCACTCGGCCTGCCCAACCAGTCTCTTTACTTTTTAAAAACGTTATTGCAAAAACAATGAGCAACATGAATTCAGAGCAAAAGTTGCCCACAATTCTGTCACTTAAATCAATGTTTTGTTATATTCTAATCCTTTTTCACAAAATATTCAGTTTTGACCTATTTATTGTGATAACACAATTTTATATTCTACATTTTGTATCTTTCACTTAAAATTTTATGCCATGTACATTTTCCCACTTAACTACAATTTCATCACTTTCTTATATCCTCTTCCTTTAATATTTTGGGTAATATCCTGTCACATTTTTTTCTATGATCATACCACATACAAACATCTATAAACTTGTCTATGCATTTTTTTGTTGATGTTATTTGGGAATGTAACCATAATTATTTCACTGAAACTTGCTTTTAAAAATCATACTTAATATTTCTTAACCACTCTTATTATTTTTAAGAGCTTTATGTTCCATAGAAGGTATTTAACAGAATAATATTCAAATTGTCTCCAGTTTTTTTGTTTGTTTGTTTTTGTTTTTGTTTTTTACCACTCCTAAAAATTACAATAAATATTTTGGCTTATATGTCTCTGCTTTTCTGAAGAACTGATATTCAATTTGTAGGTACCAGAAGAGTGTACTGGCTAATAGTAATACCTTAGGCCTGGCCCCATACTAGAAGGCAGTTGCTCTGGCCCGCCTCCATTTGTTTTCCCCCTCTTGGGGCTAGGAGTCTGTGGGCCAAAGGGGACATGCCCAGTTGGAATCTGTGACCCTCTATTAGACTATTTTTATATTAAAGGTTCTGAAATTCCTTCCTAAAAGGTCCTGAGCCCACCAAAAGGGCTACATGGGCTTTTTTCCTAGGTCCATCCTTTTGAGGGTAGCTTAGATCACCATTACAAACATCCCTAGACTTGAGAGATAGCCAAGGGGTGCTGAAAGTGTAGACAGAGTTTGATCATGCAAGCTAAGGGGCCCATATGTGTATGTAAGACTCCTCTACAGGATGACGTTGGGCATAGGGGGAAAAATGAGGTGAGTATCGAGCCACAGGTTGAAGGTAGGAGACTACCTTCCCTGTGCTACTATTGTCTGACTCGAACTCTGAGGAGGGTAGGTTGTTATGAACGTATATTTTTCAAGTTATGGTGATAGAACATATTTTATTTAATAGTTTTTTAGCTTGATTTTGTTTTTTAACCTTTAAGTATTTAAAACTCTGTATGAAAGCTTCATTTTTATTCTTGTCTAGGACCTGAGAATGTTAGGAACAAGTCTATTAGTTGGTGTCCATTTTGGTTAGTGTCTGTTCTGACTGGTAGGTATCTGTGTCATACTAGTTGTTAAATATTTTCAATATTACCCTTGATTACACGTATTTTTATTTCTGTAGCATAGATTATGCAAAATGGGATTGGTTGGTAAAAGGGTATGTATAATTCCAATTTTAATGGATATTGACATATTCCTAATTTTATCATTCACATTTATTGTCCTTAAAATCGGGATGCATCTTATAATCAAAGAGAAGAAGGTATTGTGTCATAGTATAAGTGTCAGCTTTTTCCCCCCCTTGGGTAAAATAATAGTACATCTTCACTATAGACTAAATGTTTGTGTTCCCCCCAAATTCTTATGTTGAAGTTTAATCCCTAATGTAATAATATTTAGAGGTGTGGTTTTTGGGAGGTGACTAAGTCATGAGGGTGGAGCCCTTATAAATGAGATTGGTGACCTTATAAAAGAGAACTCTGAGTTCCCTCATGTGTTCCACCAAGTGAGGATATACAAGAAGATGGCAGTGGTTTTTTAGCTATGACACCAAAAGTGGGACTTTGGACCTCAAAAGATATTATCAAGAAAGTGAAAAAGCAACCCACGGAATGGGAGGAAATATTTACAAATCCTATATCTGATAAGAGATTTATATCTAGGATATATAAAGAATTTTTTACAACCCAACAATAAAAAGAGAAATAACTAAATTTTAAAATGCATAAAGCGCTGAATAGACATTTTTCCAAAGAAGGTTTACAAATGGCAGATAAGCACATGAAACAATGATCAACATCAGTAGTCATGAACCAGAAATGCAAATCAAAACCACAACAGACACCACTTTACACACACTAGGATGGCCATAATAAAAATAAATAGGGATAAGAAGTGTTGGCAAGGATATGGAGAAATTGAAACTCTTACACATAAATGATGGAATGTCTGGCAGCAGATGTGGAATAGTTTTGCAGTTCTTCAAAATAATAAACATAGAGTTATCACATGATCCAGAAATTCCACTCCTATGTACATACACAAGAAAATTGAAACATGTCCATACAGAAATCTTAACACAAATGTTCATAGCAGCATGATTTATAATAGCTCAAAAGTAGAAACAACTCAAACTCTAACGACTGAAGAATGGATAAACAAAATGTGGTATATCTATATAATCAACTATTATTTGGCTATAAAAAGGAATGAAGTACTGACACATACTAAAACATGGATGAACCTTGAAAACATCTACTAAGAAGCCAGTTACATATATTGTATTATTTCATTTGTATGAAATGTCCAGAATAAGCAAATTCATAGAGACAGGTCATAGATAAGTGGTTACAAGGAAGGGGTGGGGGGAGGAATGAAGAATGACTGCCAATGGCTACGGGTTCCTATTTTGGACTGATGAAAAGTTTCTAAAATTAGATAGAGGTGATGGTTAGATAACTTTCTGGAATCACTACAAACCATTGAATTCATTTCAAAAATGTAAATTTGGGCCGGCCAAGTGGCACATTGGTTAAGAGCTGGCTTGGTACACCAGCAGCTCTGGTTCAGATCCCACATATGAGGGCTAGTGATACTGCCCTCCACAGCTAAGATGGTGAACAACAGCTCCACCTGAAGCTGGGCTGCGAGCCCCGGCGATGGTATAGGCTGCAACCCTGCTGCAGTGGACTACCATAGGTTACAGTGAGTGGGCAGCAGCCAGCGTGAGTGGCTGGCAGCCGGTGTGAGCTGCCAATAGCTGCGGTGAGCGGCCATCCAGAGGCCAGCGACCAATCTGGCTCATCCGGGAAGAGCGCAATGACGATACAAACATGGGCCAGTGAAGCAACATCCTCCGCAACTAGACTGAAGAACAAAAAGACAGCAACTTGTCTGTTCCCCTTCCCCGATTCCCCAACGCGGTTCCCCTCCCCCAATTCCCCAATATAATTTTAAAAAAAAAGTGTGAATTTTATGGTATGTCAATTATATTTCAATACAGCTGTTATTAAATAAAAGGTGGGTGCTTGTTTTGGCTCAAGAGCCATAGTTTACTAACCTGCTGTTGTAGAACAATATTTGCTGTCACGGAAGAAAGGCCACACATGTTAATTTTTAAAAAAGGCTACAGAAAAGAAAGAAAAGTTGACATCAAACAGTTTGTTTTCCTTCCTGTATATAGCATAGTAGTTAGGATAATGAATTATGGAACCGCCTGACTATCCCAGATCTGCCACGAGTTATCTGTGTGTTGTTGGGAATAATAACAGTATCTATCTTCTAGGGTTGTTGGAAAGATGAAATGAGTTAATACATGTAAAGCACCCAGAGCAGTGCTGACACATAATTAGCACTCAGTGAATGTTGGCATTTTATTATTCATTTCAATTTGAAAAGCAACCTGAGTTACTTAGTGAGGTGATTTTTATTTGGTGTTCAAAAGTTCTGGTCACAACCAGTAGCTTAATAAGAATGCCTCCTGTTAGCACCATCAGGTCACTATCAGATCATGAGGCTGGCAGCAAAGGAAATGAGGACGGATCATTAATATATGCCAGAAAATATGTTCTCATCTCTGGAAAATATTGTTAGCATTCTGAAAGGCTTTTCTTTTTTAGTATCTGAAATATATTGAGGGAAATTAATTAGTTTTTGCAATCTAATTTCTAGTATCAGCTGTGACATCACAAAGCAAGCTCCCAGATGGTACCAACAGAGCCCTTAATCAGCATTTTTAGCACTGATGCCAAAACAAAATGGGCCCAGCAATCTAATCATAATTTACATGCTAATGGTAGACTCTTGTGAATGAAGTTAAGCAGAAAATCAATCAATTACCAGGTAATATTCCTCTAACACAATTTTTACAGATTTTAAGTAGTAGTAAAATAGCAAGTAGTAAATCTCAGGCCTGAAGAGGAATGTAAAAATAAAAACATGGCATGGACTTAGAAAGGGAGAAATAATTTCTGGAAAAACAAATTCATAAGAGAATTATGTAAAAACCCAAATTAGCTTTCTAATTTTTCTTTTTTGTTCAAAATTGAGATTTCAGGAAAAGTTAAATTTTAAAGCAAATTTAGTTTTCACTTAAAGAGCAATATAGAATTGCTTTTGTCCTTTCTGGAAGGCCCATTCGGAAGAATTCAGTTTCTCATTGCTATCACTAAGATGTTTGATCCAGACACTCGTTTTGTTCATTCTGCAGCTACTAGCCATCTGTCATGTTTTCTGGAGAGCCTAATAACACATTCAGGTTGAACCATATGGTCATAAAACCTGCCATTGTATTATAGTCAAGGTCTGTTTGGTTTTGTTTTTGTGTGTGATTTTTGTTGTTGTTTTTTACAGAAATGCACTTGACCATTCTTACTTCTTTAAAAGCTTCATTCTAATCCTGGAACCAAACTTCAATCTGATAATAAATCAGTTCTGGTTGTATACATCTACTTAAAGTAAAATATCTGAATGATAGATGTTTAGAAGTGGCCACATTTCATCATCAATTTTGCTCAAATTCTATGTTAAATGGCTTTTGAACCATTTGTTATGTTGTCAGTTTTTTACTTCTTCACCTCCAAAGCTTTCTTCTTCAGTCATTCTCAACCATCCACTCCCATACTTATTTCCTTGGCTTTGTCATCATGAAAACTGTACCACTCTTTTTTTTTTTTTTTTTTTTGAAGGCAGTGTCACTGGCCCTCATATGTGGGACCCGAACCAGGGCCGGTGGCTTCCCAAGCCAGCGCTTAACCACCGCGCCACTCGGCTGGCCCTTGTACCACTCTTAAATCTTTACTTCAAGCACCTCATGTTTAGCTCACCAACTCTGGTATTGAACTCAGTAATTCTTCCATCTTACCAAGACCTTCAATCCAGTGACTGTACTGCTTTTCCATTATCCGACACCTCTTTCATATCTTCACATTCCTCCTTAACCAGTTTAGAATCCATGATCTATATAATTCTGTCTATTGAAAGCACTGTAGTTCCTTCCATAGCTCCCCTTGGACTTACCTGGCAAAGCTCTGTCCCTGTTTAAATTCCACTGTATACTTACTCTATACTATACCCAAACATCTGACAAAAAACCTACCAGGATGACTGGTATCATTTTAAAACACAGTCATAAATCTCAAATGTGCTAAGCCTTCCTCAGCAACCCTCTGCTGCTCTAAAATGTTCTTTCCAAAATTACTCTCCCATCCCTTCTCAAACCATCCTCCTGTTCTCTCCCAGATATCCCTCTCAATATCAATAAACTACAGCAGCTCCTTTCTTAAAAGCAAATACCGGGCTGGCAGAGTGGCGCGGTGGTTAAGTGCTGGCTTGGGAAGCCAATGGCCCCAGTTCTGGTCCCACATATGAGGGCCAGTGACACTGCCCTCAAAACCCCCCCCCCAAAAAACCCAAATACCCTCCCTAGTGTCCACCTTCTCCTCCAGCTGCCTCATTTTTCATCTTCTCTTAACTTTCTTCCCTGTCTTTCTCTTTTCAACCCATCCTCTTTGCATTGTTGACCCAACTACTCCTATGCATCTGTGCTTTCTACGACGGTCACTAATAAACTCTGTGTTGCCAAATCCAATCATCACTCTCTGTCATATCTTAATTTTTCTCCCAGGAGTGATTCAGACAGTAGATACAACTGAACTCCTTCTTCTGTGACATTCCTTCTGTCCCAGGTTTCAGAGATAGCTTGGTCTCTGGTTTTTCCTCATGCCTCACTGGCCACTCCTTCTTAGTCTTCTTCGATAGATTCTCTCCTCTTTCTGATCTCTAAATGTTGGCATGCCCACGGTTCAGGGCTCTTCTTTCTCTCTATTTACTCCCAAGGAAAATTCCTCTGATCATCTATAATTTCAACCCCTCTCTCCTTCATATTCTAAACTGTTCAATTGACATCCCACCATCAGCAAATTCAGTCAACTCTACTTTAAAGAGTACTCCAACTCTACTTTAAAATGTGCCCCATTCTCTGTCTCTCTTGCTGCCACACCAAATCAGGCCACTATGTTTACTTGTCTAGATTATTGCAGTGACCGCCTAATTGGTCACTAAGGTACTTCTCTTGTCTCTCAATAGCAGCCAGAGTGATCTTTTAGAAATGAAATATGACTACAAGCCGTTTTCTGCTGAAATTTCTCCAGTGCACTTTTATCACATCTCCTTGCTCATAAAATTGTATTAAGATCTAGCTCAGATATCTCTTGATCTCATCTCCTACCACCCACCCCTACCCCATAAGCCTCCAGCCACACCTACTCATTTGTTTCTGGAACATGGCAAACTCATTCCTACCCATGGGTGTTGGCACTGGCTGTTCCCTCTCCCTAGAACGTTCTCTCTTCTAATCTATATATGGCTGGCAGTTTCTTGTCATTAAGATCTGAGCTTAAATGTTTGTAATTCTTAGGAAACCGCTGTAAGATATACGCATATGAGTTATTAACGTTTCCGGATTTGCTGGGTGCTTTATCAACTGAATATAAACAAAGGTTAAGTTTTTGGGCACTAAGCACTGCCTCAATACTTTCACTTTTGAAAATTATAAAATTCTCCTAGAATTTAAATATACCTGATTAAATTGTCACTTAAAGGTAGAAAATGGTATCCTAGAATTTGTGTCTCCCTGCGCCTAGGGCACCATGTGAGACAGCAGTGCTGTGTGTGCAGAGCTTGCTGTGTGATGACAGCCTAGTGTCCCAGCTTTGTGAGCGGGTTTTCCCACCTGTGAAGTAAAATCAACCATTCTTTGCTTAAGAAAAAGACAGTACATGTGCGCACATGCATTTGTGTGTTTAATAATAAAAGAGCTAAATATTTGTCTCAAGTCTGTGAAGCACTTTTCTCCACTCACCTGCATGTGATCTCTCCTGGAAAAATATACAACCAGGGAACATGTCCTCAAAATTGCTTCTGAAGTTCTTGTTCTTAAGCTTGTAAGTGCTCTTTACAAGGGGGTGTGCATTAGAGCATGTTTATGTAATTCATTGTGAAAACAGACTTTAAAGTATGGCTGGCTTCCTAAATAATAAATTGATGAAGAAATGATTCAGAAATAAGAGGAGAGGAAGAAGATGAACAGTGAGGAGGGGGAGCGTTGGTACTGACAGTGCCGTACTTGTACACTGGGCTGGGAGGCACACAAATGCTAGTGCAGCAAATGCTAGTAGCAACCCCTCCTGCCCCGTCCTTGTGCCAGCCATAAATGCCCACACATTTCCAATCATCCCCTGGAGTGCTTGAAAATTAATGAATGGCATAGCCATTATCTTTGCTGCTTTATATTTTCCAGCAAATGTACCTTCAGTATGAAATTGGCTAAAGAGACAATTCATATAGCACTTTTACCCGCAATATTTTTATGTTATGTTAATAGCCTTTTAGCTTAATGCCTTTGTGCCTTGCACGCTAATTCTGGAACACATTAAGTGTGTTAAGTGAGGGATAGATGTACTGGATTCTATACCTACAGAGTGAATTAGAGAGAGGGATCCTTTGACAAGCAGTTTGAAGACCAAGTACCACATCAATGTTCAACACTATAATTATTATGGCGGAGACCATTATCCCCTTTCTGCATGCTTATAAGAACACAGATGAAATTAGGGGATCCCTATGTTTTTCATGAAAGAGTGAAGTTGGGAAGTCAAGTAAACTATTTCCTTAGCAATGACTGGGAAGTTTTTTTAGTATGATGATATACTGTGGAAGGACACTGTGATAGGCCCACTGTAGTAAATATCTTCCAAAACGGCTCCCAGTGACTCCTGGCTCCTTGCCTTATGTATGGATTAGATCTAGTGGCTGTCTTCTAATGAATAGGATATGGGAGAAATGACAGAACGTCACTTCAAGATTCAGTTAAAAAGCTGTGACTTCTCTCTTGCTCTTTTTCTCTCTGGCTTTTCTCAGCTTGCTCGCTCTCACAAGGCAAACTGCCATGTTGTGAGCTGCCCAATGAAAAGGCCCATTTGGCAAGGAACTGAGGGCAGCCAATAGCCATCGAGGAACTGAAACTCTCGGTACAATAACCAATGAAGAATCCTGCCAACAACCATATAAGCGAGCTTCAAAATGAATCTTTCCTTGGTCAACATCATAACTATAGACTGTGGGGGTGCCCTGTGGCAGAAGACCTAACTAAACCATGCCTGGACTCCTGACTCACAGAAAATGTGAGATAATAAACATTTGTTGTTGTTGTCATTTTTTTTTTTAACATTTGTTGCTTTAAGTCACTATATGTTGAGGTAATTTGTTACACAGCTCACTAACATATTCATCCCAGTCTACTGTAAACTACAGAAATGTTGTCACATGATAGCCTGCCTGCCCCCATGCACCTTTCCATAAAGACAGATCATTACTTCAATATTATGCCTACTCTATATATCCCTAGTTGGCCACAAAAGATGACTGGTTAGTCAATGACAAGTAAGATTCCTCAAGGGAGGAACAACCTAAGACAGGCACAGTCTCATGGGAGCCATAGGAGGAATCACGGAGTTGAGGAAAAAGGGCATAGACCCTTTGCTTCAGGTTCTGACAGTCTACATGTGAAATGACCTATTGATGTGATAATATCTGTCCTCAGTGCATTCTTTTTTTTTTTTTTTTTTAAAGATTTTATTGGGGATTTGGTGGAGGGGAACAGCGTTGGGGAATCGGGGAAGGGGAACAGACAAGTTGCTGTCTTCTTGTTCTTCAGTTTAGTTGCGGAGGATGTTGCTTCACTGTTGGTATCGTCATTGCGCTCTTCCTGGATGAGGCAGATCGGTCGCTGGCCTCTGGATGTCGCTCATCGCGGCTATTGGCAGCTCACGCTTGGCTGCCAGCCGCTCACGCTGGCTGCGGGCCACTTACTGTGTAGCCTATGGCAGCCCACTGCAGCAGGAGCTGCAGCCCACACCATCACCGGGGCTCGCACAGCCCAGCTCCAGGTGGAGCTGTTGTTAGCTGTAGAGGGCAGTGTCACTGGCCCTCATGTGGGATCCGAACCGGGGCCGCTGGCATCCCAAAACCAGCGCTTAACCAATGCGCCACTCGGCCGGCCCTCAGTGCATTCTTATCAGTAAGTTCTGGCAGAGGAAGTTTCTATCTCCTAGGAGGTGCATGACAATCACATCATGGGACCTTTGGTAATGGCAGCCTGCAGGCATGGGTGATTTGGCCTTGAGCTAAATTCTCTGGTATGAGACTCACAAACCATGGAAAATACATTAATTTTTTCTTATGTGTAAGACAATGGGGCTCAGTCCATGAGGCTGGAGTCCCCTAGAACCAACTGCATTTTTCTCTTATTTGTGTGTCTCTCTCTCTTTCGTAACCTTTCACCATCCCTTCTCCACTCCCACTTTTCAGTCATGTTGGACACAACTCAGAAAGTACTTACCTGTGGCATGACTCATGCTTTACAATCTTCAAGAATGAAAAGCACTCATATTTGAATATTTGAATAAATAAGGATAGGGAAGAATGCAAAACCTCTCTGAACACCTCTAGTAAAGAAAAAAAAACATAAAACATTATTAGTTTGGCAAGATGGCATAGAAAACATTTATAGGTACAAGTTGTATATTTAAAATCATTAATTACACAAATTTGAGAAAATTATATAACTTCTCTGGGATTCAGTTTCTTCATGAAAAAGATGGAGGAGATTGGGGTAGACCATAAGAATGGCTAACATTCTATCATACTGTGATTTGAGGAACTCAGGAAGGCCCCACCCCCAAATCTCTTTCTCATCAGCTGGAAATTCTACATTAGGAATTTGTTCCTTCGTGCTTCTAGGGACTGTCTCTGAACTTACTACTCAAGGGGAGACATTTTAAATGGTGAGATGTAGAGAAAGTTTTATAGATATCTTTAAGAACAGTACAGAGAGGTAAGGCATTGGTTGCTGTGAAGCAGTTGAAGGATACTGGCAGCAGCAATATAGATAAGCGTGGTGATTTCACAATTTTGAGGGCCTAGTAGACTTCCTCCTTTCTGAGATGCAATCCATACAATTAGCCACATTTCCCCCCTCTTACCTTGAACGCAAGGAAGGTTAAAGCAAACTCAAGTTCAGTCACAGCCACTGTGTTAAACTTTATGGTTTCTATAATTGTTTGTATTCTTTTTCCCTGTCTTAATTTTTCTACTTCTAGTTTATCACAGGTCTTTCATCCTTTATGGAAAAAGTTGGAGGCATAAATAAATATAATCATCACAAACATACATGTTTGAAATTATATCCTCCAATTGTGATAATACAAACAGAACTAGCAAATCTGGAGATGCACTTTTATCTTATTAGTTATTTTCAAAATTTAAGGTTAATTTGGCTTTGGTGAGGTTGCAATAAAGATTTAAATTAGCAGAATAATTGGTAAAATTAGCATAAATTGGAAAAATTAAAGACAACACAAATTGCAACAATATTTGTACCATTTTTATTTGTAAAAATAACCATCTGAATGCATTTCCATAGTATATTACAGTTAAGTACTTCATTACATTTTTAGCATTCAGTAGTTGAAAAAGTATTAAACTGTGCTTGAGAAGATTCAGATTGGTTCAAAGTCATTCACTTAAACCGAAAGTCATTTTTTTCATTTTTACAGTCATGACATTTACCAGCATCATTCAACTCCAATTTACATAAGAAAACATTACAGACAAAATCCCACTGAAATCATCAAACAATATTTTATGCTGTTACAAATATGTTATGCAAAATAGAACACTGGCACCAGATTGGTATCATCGTGCTTTGCAAAGATATATTGCACATGCTAAAGCATAAAATATATAGACAAACTACCAAACAAGAGATATTTGCATTGAATTTTTAGATCACTGCATAAGAAACGCATAGAATTACATTTTGTACACACACTCAGATTGTCACTATCTTAAAATGCTTTTCCCCTATAACACTGACCTATGGTTTACAGTTTCGTAAGAAGAAAGCATTTTAGCATTGCAAAATCAAATATAACTCCTATAGAAAACTTCGGCATTTTCAAGCAGGTGAAAGGGGAAAAAGGAAAAAAAAGACACTTTATACATTCGAAGAAAGGCTGAAATGAAAACTCACTGGTATCATATTGCTCTGATAACACTCAAATGAAAAAAATACAAAACATTTCACAGAACATTTTCAGACTATACAAATATAAAAAGGCACTCTAACTTCATATTACAAGTCAAAAAAGGGATGAATTCTTCAACCAACACAACAGATAAGCAAACCAAGTTGCTCAAACAGTACAAAGAATAACTAGTGCAGCAAATCCATTTGATGTTCTTGTTCTAATTTAATAATAAAATACTAAACCAAGCAGCTGTTTACTGCCTAAAGTACCAAAACATACTATGGTGCCCTTTTAGTAGTGATAAATAGAAATCCCCTGAGCTATTTACTGTAGAATCATAGCAGATTTTAGGCAATTTGGAGATAGTATTTACCAAGGATAGGCAGACACTGTTGAACAGGTTAAGTGCAATGAAACACAATCCCTGTGGCTGTGGTTAAAATACAGTCTAAAAATAACAGATTCAGGTAAAAGCACTAAACAACTAAGACTCCATAAAAAGCACAATGTTTTCTGTTGTGTTTTTTTTTCCTTTGAAAGCTTTGTTGCAAATTTAATTTTATTTCTAAGAGATGTACTTGAAAAACAGAGAACTCATAGTTTATAAAGTCATTCTTTAAAGGAAAAGAATTGGTCTTGTGGGGAGGGAGTAAAGAAGAGATTGGTTCGATGAACAGTTCATAGTTAGCATGATTTCATTTTGTTCCTTTGTCCTCCTCCTTTCTATCGGCAAGAGAGGGAGTAAAAAACTCAGCTCCATGGAGATAATGGTGCATGGCCGTCACCACATTGCTCTAACGTAGTTCCTTGTTCTCTGTGCTACTCTACAGGAAAAATGGTAACGCTGCTTCGCCATTAAAGCAGGCATTTCATTTCCTGCTTTAAATGCCAACTGAGCCGATTTCCATTCATTTCTAGAAAAAGACACTGCAGCATATCGTGCTTCTTCAGCATTGAACCTCCCTTATTTTCGGTGTTTTGGTAAAGATCAGGTCATTATTTCTCATTAGCAATTTATTCTACTTTAAAAAAATTCATCTTCTCTAATCAAACAAAAAGGACAGAGGAAGGAGGGGAACACAACACTAAGAATTAAAAATGCAATGTTGGCGGTGTTGAGAATTTTCAAGGAAATTAATTCCAATTCTAGAAATCTTCTGAACAGGCTCTCATTTGTGAAGAGCACAACATCGGTTTTTAATTAAATCCAGGATATTAAAAGAGTAAGATTAAAGTCTTTTACAGTTAGATGAAAAATATAATACAGGATCTGTATTTAATCCATATACAATAGAACACTGTTTTAAAAAATTAACGCATACACTATGAAAGAAATTTCCAGGGTGGAAATGGAACAGATTATAAAATGGTCAGAGAATACTGCCCTAATACAACATGTCTCTTTCCTGTCTCTTCTTTAAGTGGAAGACAGCACTTGAGCTGGTGATGTTATTTCTCCTCCAGGTACATGTGCCCACACACTGATACAATTTCCCATTAGGTTACCAGAACCATGTGAGATTTCAGTGTAGTTAGGATAATTTCTGTACATTTCTTTTGGCCACCTTTGTGCATATGATCCGCTATGCTTCTGTTTTCATCTGGCTGAAGAGCATAAGGAATCCAGTGTCTTCTAAGCTCTAAGTTGGCTACCGACTGGGGCTGAGTGCTGGATGCTGTACTCCTTTCCAATCAATTGGGAGATCCTGAGGGTGGAAATCTTAGCAGTGGAAATGATGGGCTTGGCCCCAGAACTGCTGGCTAGCCCATGGAGGCCCCTATGTATTTTTCTGCTTTTTTGTTATTCCATGTAAGACATATAGCAATTAAAAGAGAGAACAAACAAAGGATGTTTCCTCGGCATTTGTTTCATTTCAAATAAATATAAACACATTTACATCAAAAGTATATGAACATTTTCTTCAGTTTGGCAAAAAAATAAGCCGTGGTCAACACATCATCAGTTACAAATGTTAAACCATCAACTAGAAATCTCTGTCATAAGAAATATAAAATACAACAAAGACTGTTACACAAAAAGATTACGTTTTTAACTCCGTAGAAAAGTTACTTCAGCTGTCACTTTCATTTTGAAGGAAAACAATTTAAGTCTTCTATTTTAAACTGAAGCATTTGGTCCTCATGTATAGCTGGTTGACGAACTACAGATATATATATATATATATATATATATATATATGTACACACACACACACACATATATGTGCACATGTGTATGTGCATCATTTTTGAACAGTCTCATTCTTCTTTTTGTACAGCTATTCCAGGTGCGGAACGGGGTCCATTTGACCTAGAAGCTTTGGCAGAGGGAGCAGACACAGTACTGTGTTGATTTCATCATCAAGCAACTATCAATTGGATTTAATTTCCACATCACCCATTTCTACCTCCTCCTTTCACTTTCTTTGTTCCCTTTGCAGTCACACTTTCACTCACTTGGCATGACCTTGACTGAGAAGCTCATTGAACATTTACTATTGATGAACAACGCCGATGGTCCTGTATTTTTAAAAAGTTAGTATTTTGATTTAAGGACGAATCAATAAAGGGTAGTTTCATATTAAACTTGCATATGTCTCAAAGTTTTGGTGCAATATAATTTTCACCTGAAATGTTATTAGATAGATTCAGATTCAATCACTTGAGTGAAAATAAGTCCCAGACTTGTTATGGGGAGCACTGGGTGTCATATTTGTGTTAAATAAAAAAGGCAAATTCTGTTTTCCATTTTTTTCCATTCATCTGGCAACTTGAGCAAATATCCTTGGAAAGAAGTTCTGGATATTTAAATGCTTACTATAGAGAGTGTATGAATAATTGGACTCCCTTAAAAACATTATTACAGGCATTATTACTGAAGATGAACACTTTTACCTTTGGCATCTAGTGAGGAAGTAAACATCAAAGTGAGAAGAGGTTTGAAGCATTTCCTATCTACCCCTTCTCTCCCCTCTTGGGGGACATAAATGTCACATTGATATACTTCTGAGAACTCACTACCAAGTGAGTACATGAGAGAAAAAAAAAACAACTTTATAAGGGATAGTTCCCTCTTGGTGCATTATGCCCAAAGAAAAATATTAAGTGCATTTTTTATTCCTTACTTAAAATGAGAGGTAGACTTTCACAGAAGTGTCTTAGATCTAAGGAAAACATGAAACAAATAAAAATTGGGGCCCATCTGTGTGAGTGCTTTGCCTACAGCCTAGCTGCCCCTCACCCCTCGGTTTGATTAATTTCTTCTCTACTGGCTTCTGGAAGCTCGGGCCCATAATAATACTTGAACACAACATAAACCTGGAATTCAAGCTTCATTCCCTTTTCTCCAACACATGGTTGATCAAGGAAACACTTCTACAGTCCAAAGTCAAAACGTTTCTGAATCAGAATCATTTTCATTATACCCATCCTCGGAGCCTACGTTGTTACTGCAGAGGCTAACCATGCTACCCAGATTGGAGACGGTCGTCCTGCTCAAATTGTCTTTTTTAAAACAAATGAAGTTGACAGCCGTCATTGTACTGGAAGGAGAAAAAGGCATCATGGTAGCCAAAATGAGGGCCAGGCAGTCAGCCACGTCTTTGTTAGGAGCGCAAGCCAGGGCCGGGGTATGACCTGGGCGTAAATGCAGACAAGGCAGTGGTTAGTCTGGGAAATCCAGAGGCGGTGTGAGCATTCCACAGTACATCTCGTATGACCTCACACTCGGAGATGTATGTCAAGTTAGCAATCATGCCAGGCAAAAGGAGGGGTTACTTTCCACAAGGCATGCTAGGGGTTGAGGCTAGAGGGGACTGCAGGGGGAGACATTTTATGAAGATTTTTTTTTTTGTATTATTTTTTCAGCTTACATGACAACAACAAGCACTACATATTATTGGAAGTTAGGCAGAATTCCAGTCTTCATTTAGTGAACAGAAACACGAGGGAGTAGGAGTGGGAGTGGGACACAATTCCACAAAACACAGCAACAGGACAATCGGGTAGGTGCTTCCACTGGACAGCGCGCGCGCACGCGCACACGGACACCATGCGCCTCAGGCTAGGGCCGGAGCACTCTCATTCTGAGAACAATGACTTTCCATAGGTAATCAGGTGTCAGAGTAGGAAAGATAATAAAAATCAGATGCCTGTAAAAGTGAGTAACAGCAGCTTTGTCACTTGATATCCAGAGGGTGCCAAAAGAAAAAATTGTATACACAATTTCAGAAAGGAAAAAACTGTATTAAGATTGTAATACTCAATATATACTGGTAACAAAAGATGAATGCAATTATAAGAAATGCTCAAAGTGGTTACCATCAGCGTAATTTTAATACAGTTTTTTCCTTTCTTAAAACGTGTATACATTTTTTTTGGCACCCTCTGAATATACCTTATATAAGTGTACACCAATTAAATGGTTCTAGAAAAACTGAATTATTTGAGTAGATCAGACAGAGGAAGGCACTGGTTGTTTCTAATTAAAAATGTACTGTCACTTAAAAGAAACAAGAGAATTGTTAAAAATAGCAACATTGCCAACCAAAGTCCTCGATCCTAAACATAACAGACGTGGGAAAATTGCTATGTTTGACATAGAGTTGTGTTAATCTCTCCCATTTAGACTTGATACGTCCAGTCCGGAAGGGAAAACTATCTCAACACATGGAACAGGTGCTGTGGGGAGTTAATTACATTCTTGGATGTAATTACTACCTTATTCCACCTTGATTCTACTGTTCTGAAAAGGTCAGCCTGTCCTCTCTGCTGGCCAAAGTTCCTACTCGTACTCATTTATTCAGAGGAACTGAATCAATAAAACTTAACTTTTTGTTGTTTTATTTATCAGCACTTGACCCCATTTCTGCTTCCCCTTTATCCCCTTAACAGGTTATTCCTTCTCCGGTATAAAAACAAACAAGAATGGACAGGTATGTTAACATTCTATGCCACAAAGGTCTGTGATGAGTAAAGGAGTAATGATTGTAGTGTTGTACAAAATTGCCCCAAATGTTCCCAGGCCTTTGGGAGGTTGCTAAGTTCTGAGACAGGCCCAAGGTCACTATTGGCTGGATGAGCCTCAGTTGTTTCAGACTTATACCAGAGAAGCAAAACTAACTTATTCTGATCTTTTTGGCCATTTTGGAGAAAAACCATGGGCCTCTGCACCCCAACCCTAAGGTATAGAATGGTGATAAGAGGGTGAGGAAGGTGAGGAGGGAAAACCAAGGAGATGGAGTAATAGAGAACTGTCTGCCTCCTACATGAATCAGGTTGGGGATAGAGCAGGGTACATGCTAGGATAAATGGGGCTGCAAAACCAAAACTAATAGGAGTTAGCTAATGATGTCATATGGCTGCTTACTTCTGAGAAATAGGCATGAGCTGCTAATTCCAATACCTGTAATAAGCAGTTAATTGAGTTACGTTAATACATTTTATTATAATACTTAAATGAAATGCCATAAGTAACGCCATATTTAAAAAATTACTTCATTCATAAATATCCAGAAGTTCCTCTTTTGCTCCTCAAGGTTAATAGGCATTGTGCTTAAAGTGGCAGTTAAATACAATTCTAGTGTTCATTAGCTTTCAAAATTTCTTAGGAAGCAGAGTAGAAGGCTTCTGTTAAGAGTTAGTTCATTTAGAAAAGGAATGTTATATAAATCAGGAGAAGTTTCAAGCCTAAACATTAATTTAAAAGTTTTATTCATATTCCCCAAATATCCATACTGGGAATATGAGTCTGAACTAGTCCTTAAAAAAAAAAAAGGTTTGATCTCAGAATGAACTGAAAAATACGAAGACCTGGTTTTTATTTGAGCCCTCGAGCATGCACTAATGATGTGTAATCCCTAACTCTTCAGCGTATGCAATCAGAATTGCGAATGCCACATTGAAAGCTTTTGAGTGTGTATAAAATATTTTCACCACGACGCTGAGGAGTTAGAGACCAGCTGCTGACTTTACATGCACAATGGAAGGCGCTGGTGGGCTACAGGTAGACTCTGTGTTTTACAAAGACAGACAGGACAAATTATCCTTGGTTGGTTTCTCACACACAGGGAACTTCCAAGGGGGAGAGAATTCCTACTGCCTTTTTAACTTGCTACCATACGTTTCATTTCCTCTGGCTTCACAACATAGGGAAGGTACCTGCAGTGATCGTTTACATTTTCCACTTACCGTTTTCATCTACAGCAAGGACACAGGCCCCTTTGGCCAGCAGCTCTTCAACTACTACCTTCAAGCCATTGCGTGCAGCAACGTGCAGGGGGCTGAAAAGAGAACACTGAGTCTCAACTGTGATACATATGTATGTGAGAATGTGTCATTTGGATAGCCTGTATTGATAAAAGGAAGAAAGTACTTAGAATCTATAAATAGTATCTGAACATTTTGACTTAAATAAAAAAAGGGATTTGTTGACCAGATCTTTTCTAGGTGTTAAGAATGATCCAATTATTATTCCCTGTTGTCCTAGAATTCTTCTCTGCAGATACTACAAATACTCAAACAACCTCAGTGACCGGTAGGTAGGAAGCCAGAGGAAGAACTCAAGCTCTGTTGTGTTTTCTAGAAGGTTCTTTACCCCTTGATACCGACTCCAGTAATTTGAATCATTGTTTTCTACAATTAATCAATATTACTAGTTAATATTACCCAGATATATAATCTCAAACCTCCTTGTTATTACTAAATGCACTAAATTATATTTTACTGAATTTAAAATATCTCAAAGAATAATGTCGAACCCAGTATATTCTGCTATATATTACTTAAGAACCTTCATGAAAAAAATTCTAATATTCCTTTGCCCTTAAAACAAATGCCTTATTTCCTAAAATAGAAAATAAAACAGCTTTCACACTGAGGATGACACTGAATTAATTAGAATATAATTAAGACAAATAGCTTAGAAACTCTTCAAATATATTCTGGGAATCTGATTTATAAAACTGTCATTTATTTTTTTTAGTAAGACTACATAATGCTAATACATTTATACAGTTTCCCCAAATAAGTCAGCTCATAAGATTTTTCTAACCATCCACTACATTTATTAATATTATCATAGAAATAACAGCGAGGAAAAACACAGATCTCAAAAATTTCTATGAAGGCATATCAAAATACAGATTCTAACTAAAAATGTCTAGCATGGTCAGTATTTGTAGGTATGTGACTACACATGAAGGAGAAACTAGGTTTGGGTCTTTCAGCTCTGTGTTCCCCACCTCTAGCCTGGCACAGAGAAAACTCTTAATATTTGTTGTTGAATAAATGACTATGAATCTGCACCTGAGTCAAACTTTAGTAGTCACACTTACGTCTGCAGTGCATTGTTTTTTGCATTAATAAGGCTCTCGTCGTGTATCTTGTCAAGTATTAACAAGGCACATTTTTCATGACCCTGATAAAGAAAAAAAAATGATTAAGAAACAGGACAGAGACGCAGAAAATTTCCAGAAAAATCACTTCATTATGCCTTAAATTTAAAATGAATGTCCTCTACCTAAACACATTTCGTAAGTCTATTGCCTGAGTAATTCTTTTTTCCTCTAAAATACAAATAGTTAAAGGGCCCAAGATTCTCTAAGATTCTGAATAAGGTCTACTAGAACTCAGTTCATATAAATCTGATCTGAAACATTTCTAGCATGACTTTTAGAATTAATGTCCAGAGAGCTGAAACAAATACTAGTTCAGCTAGGTCAGCTGGTAAGCAGAGTAGAATTAGGAGTATGCTTCAGCATTACTTTTTAAACATAAGTCAAGTCCCATCTCCTTCCTTAAGCCTTCAATTACCACTTCATTGATCCATCCATCTACCCGTGGGGAATTCCCATTACACCTATTATCTGTATCATTCATAGTTTACTGCCCTATATTGTGAAAGAACTCTTTTTCAAGAAAGCTCATTGAGTTCTTCCTCAACCAGGCGAAATTTTTTCTACATTTGGTCACAACAGATAGTTGATAATTTTTTGAAAAAATCAATTGATAAGTCAGACACCCTTGCATGATTTGAGGCCTATGCTCCGTTAAGGGGTCATAGCTTCCTAAGCCCTTGCTACTCAAAGTGTGGCCGTCAGAGCGGTGGCAGCATCAGCATTCTGGGAGTCAGGAATGTTGCATCTCAGGCCCCACTCCAGAGCTACCAGATCAGAACCTGCATTTTAACAAGATCTCCAGGTGACTCAATGGCATGACAAAGTTTGAATAGCACTGCACTTATATTCATGAAAACTACCCCTTAAAGTGAGCTTTATGAAACCGAGCATTTTTTGTGCTTTCCACAGGCTTCCCAGAAAATGAAGTGAGAAAATGCAATCAATGGAAGGAAGAGCGGCAACCTCTGGTACCACTTGGTGTAGATGACACCTTTAATAATACTATAACTGTATCGAAATAAACCACTATCACTGGTGTCAAGTGGCATCATATTATAAAGCCTTATAAGGGAGGCCCTTACATACAATTTTAGAAAATGTCCATGGAGGTTCCATTTCGATGCACTGCTGATGGAATGTAAATGGCTGTGACTTTATTACAGGGAAATTTGCTCTTTAAAATGTTCATAGCTTAAGACTCAGTAATTCACATTTAGGAATTTATTTTAAAGGAATGAGTAAAGATTCCTAAAGAAAGATTTCTCCACAATTACTATTATTTATAGTAGCTTGTGTCTGAAAACAAGCAAATGTCTAACCATAGGGATGGGCTGAACAAAGGATGGCATATTTCTAAAGTAGAATATCACACATCTTCTAAAACATTGTAATACATCTAAAAGAAAGATATTAGAAATATATGATTCAATAACAAAAGCAGGTTAGAAAGTAGTGTGATCCCACTTTTGTAAAATCATACATTTATATATATCATTCATCTTTTATGGAATCAGGGACCTTGAACTACAAATGAACACAATGCTATTTTTTAAAAAACCAAAAACACCAGAAAAAAGGAGAGGATAGAAATGCACATGAACATGCTTGTTTGCTTCACAGGAGAGTATTTTTTTCGCAGTGTTATTACCTGCCTTCAAATAGAACAAAACAAAATAAGTAGAACTGCCTCCATTTTAAAAGCCATACATCTAAGGTCCTAACTTGTGTTTAAAACTAAGAGGTACCACAACCATGGAGACCCAGTGGCAGCATCCATCAGTCTGCAGCAAGAATGCAAGTGGCAGATGCTATGAAAAGCGTATCCCCATCAACCCCCATGTGAGTCTGCCCTTTTCCTCTCCCTTTGATTCTGCTTCGAGTTGACAACATCCTGGGGAAATGTACATCTGAATTAAGAGCCATGATACACACTTCTGAGAACTTAATGTTATAATTATTATAACACTAAATAACAGTGTTTCAAATTCATTTACATACTTTACTACAAGCCAAATGTAAGGGTGTGTTCAAGTCCTTATCCTTTACAGTCAGATCAGCCTGGGCACTGTTCACCAAAATATCTATAGAAAAAGCCAAAAGAGAGTTAGTTACTCAGACTACGTGCCAATTACATGCATTTTGAAGAAGTTACTACAGAAACAATTACATATTTAAATTAGCACAGCTCACATAAATCATATTTAATGTTTTTAATAAAAAAGGAGCAATTTACTGCCATATTTGTTCTATCCAAATCCAAGGTCTATAGGCATTAATTTACAGTTTCGTTATTTGCAGGTAAAACAATTCTGCTTTTACAATTAGTTTCTAAATATCAAGAGATGTCACTGCAGAAAGGTTGGCTCACTTTGATAAGGTACACCAACAATCAAGTAACACTGGGCTGTAGGCAATTAGCAAGTAGAGGCTGCTGGCTTAAATAGAATGTTTGTCTTTTTTACATATATATGCCAAAAGGATAACTGACGTCTCGATTCTGTGCTACTTTGGTTTGGATAAGCATGAAAGTGCAGTCCGCTCCTTGAGCACATACCCACAGCGCCTGCCTGCCCGTTCTCAGCAGCCATCATCAGTGCTGTTTTCCCTGAATTATCTGCTGCGTTCACTTGAGCATTGTGTCTCAGAAGAAGCTGCAAGCACTCCACGTGATCCGCAAATGCTGCTGCATGAAGGGGTGTCCTAACAATTTAAAACAAGCACGATTTTAGCTTCTTTTAAACTTAACACATTCTCTTTCCATAAATGCCTGAGAAACATGTGCATGGTATTGTAGGGATTTCAAACTTCTCAGTTTATAGAGATAATGATCAGGCACTGGAGTGTCACCTACGTTGGGGGGAGGGAAGCAGGGGAAAGGTGGTGACTCTGATAATGAAGTTAGCATCTTTTTTTTTTCAGTTTATTTTTATTTTTATTATTAGCTTCAGGTGTACAAAGTAGTGTAAATAGTTAGACATTTACATTCCACACAAAGTGATAACCCCCTTCCCCAAGCTACTACCCCTCTGACATATCGCTGTTATAATATCATTGGCTATCTTCCCTATGCTGTACTCCACATCCAGTGACTATATATATATATTTAATTATAGTTGACATTCAATATTATTAGACTGTGTAGATGCATGACCATTGTGCTGTACACCTGAAATTAGCATATTTACTGACCCTTTTAATCTTGAGTTCCAGGGACTTCTCTCTCATCTTTGATAAAGACACTTTCAAAATTAAGACTTAAATTTGCAGATAATTGGCTATTTAATTTTTTTTGTTGTTGTTGTTTTTTAAAGATTTTATTGGGGAATTGGCGGAGGGGAACAGCGTTGGGGAATCGGGGAAGGGGAACAGACAAGTTGCTGTCTTTTTGTTCTTCAGCTTAGTTGTGGAGGATGTTGCTTCACTGTTGGTATCGTCATTGCGCTCTTCCCGGATGAGGCAGATCGGTCGCTGGCCTCTGGATGTCGCTCACCGTGGCTATTGGCAGCTCACGCTTGGCTGCCAGCCGCTCACGCTGGCTGCAGGCCACTCACTGTAGCCTATGGCAGCCCACACCATCACCGGGGCTCACACAGCCCAGCTCCAGGTGGAGCTGTTGTTAGCTGTAGAGGGCAGTGTCACTAGCCCTCATGTGGGATCCGAACCGGGGCCGCTGGCATCCCAAAACCAGCGCTTAACCAATGGCCGGCCCTATTTAATTTTTTTTAAGAGCCCACATGTCTAATGTGGTTAGTTGATTTCTCTGGGAGGAAAATTTGGCATTATTTGTCAAAAATAAAAACTACTAACCTTTTAACCAAGTAATTCTACTTCTAGGACTTTATCTCCTCGATATATTTGGTCATATGAATCAGACACATATACTAGACTGTTCACTGCACTACTCTTTGAAATAACAAAATATTGGAAACAACTTAAATGTCCTTCGACCCAGTGCAGGGTGATTAAATTATATCTGTCCAAAAGAATAATATGAAGCTTTAAAAAAGAATATGGTAATCTTTATGTTCAAGTATGGAAAGATCTCCAAGACATACTAAAAGATGACCATTGTTATCAAATGCTTCTATTTGCATAAAAGGAATATACACATATATATTTTTATACATATATATACATATATATATATATATATATATATATGTATATATATATAGTCATGTATAGAAAATATTTGGGAGAACATAAAAATTTGGAAAGAATAGTTTCAAATGGCTTCCTCAGTGGAAGAGGCTGGGGCTTCTGGCCTAAGAGGAACATTTCTTTTAATTATATATCCCTTATAATATTTAATTTTTAAAAATCATGCTTATATATTACTTTTTCAATGGAAAAAAAAAAGACATTTGGCTACTCTGCAACCACAAAACAGAGACTAAGATTCATCATAATAAGAGGCATGTCATCTTAGGATCACTTACCTGCCTTTGTCATCTCTACAATTGACAATACTGGAATCTATGGCCCCAAGTAGCAATGATGCACAATTCTCATGATCATTTATTCTAAAATGAAAAGGGATTTCAAATTTAGAAATCTCGCTATTTAAAAAATTGTATATCTTCTCCTACTCCATCTCTCTATGCACTCTATATTTAACAATCTGACGCATTTAAAAAATCTTATGCAAATATCTGTGATCTATGTTCTGTTGAAATGTTTAAAGAAGACAATCTAGATGAGACAAATAAACTTTATTTATAAATATTACATGAAGCAGACAGTCACTACTCTCAAGATTTTGGAGAATAGCCTGATTCAAGAAGTGTTCAAGTTTGTTTATATCACCTAAACTGTCTTCTTTAAACATTTTAACAGTTTTGGCAACAAAGCTGGTGTCCAAAGCTGACTGTTAAAGGTCTGAGGCACAGGCAAGGTTCCCAGTGAACTCTGAATTCACCAAGGGCTGTGGTAAGTTATTCTTGGATTTGAACTCCACTCCCTTGTATGCAGCTCTCATATCCAAACAAATTTTATCCAAAATTTTTTTAAGGAAAGAGGTTTATTAATGTTCCCCAAATGTTCTGGGATCCTGAAAAGATTCTGGGACAGTCATATTGGGACTCCACAGTTGGTGGCAGCCACTAATGGACTAACAGACTTCTAGAAATAAATTAAGACAAAAAATTTGAACTGTTTTGACCAAGAGCACATCAAAATATATGTGGGCACAGTCAGATCATTAAAAGCCATAGGGTATCTGTAACTATAAAGAAATCTTGTGAAAGTAATAAGAGATTTATTATTGATGGGAATCTTGGAAGACAAAGCTGAAAAATTGGTGGGCATGGGTTGAGCACTTAAAAGCTGTGAGAACGCTTGCTACCTAAATCCAAGACTCCTGTGCTAGGATAAGTTGGTCATGTACCAGGTTAGACTGATACCAGGTCACCCACTCACCTCAAGAAAATGTTCATGCCATGAGGTAGACTATAATACATCACAAAAGCCCCAACCCACCACCACATTCCTCTCAAGTCTTAGTTTGGCTCCAAGAGACTCAATGCTTAGCTTGAGCATTCTCTTAGAAATGGTATTGTCAGGTTTGAAAGAATTGAGCATTCCACCCTCTAGGAAACCTTATTTTATGTCTAAAAACTGTGGTCCTGGAAGCTGTAGATATCTATAAAAATGGCAAAATCGTACTAAGACAACTTAAAATTACAATGGCCGTTACAGGGAATGTTGCAATTTGGTAAGATCATTAATTTAAGAAGTATGTGGTTAGAGTGTGCACTCTTAGCAACAAGGTTTCCTGTTCAATTCCCACATGACATGATGGGCTATGCCCACCAGCAACTAAGATTGAACAGGGCACCTTGAGCTGGGCTGCCCTGGGCTGCTGATGGGCGGCCGGAAGGCTCAGTGGTTACAGCATACGTTCTTAGCAACAAGGTTTCCAGTTCGACTCCGGTGAGCTGCTAATGGCCGTATGCCCACTGGACTTGGAGCTGAGCTAGCTGTGCCCTCCACACCTAAGATTGCAGGACAAAAACTTGGCTGGTCCCCTTCCTCAATTCCCCAACACTGTTCCCCTTCCTCAGTTCTCCAATAAAAACTATATTTTTTTTAAAAATTAGAAGTGTACTTGAAAGCAAGGGTTCCCAAATCAACAAACAGGATGGAATATCTATTTTATTGGTATGCAGAATCCTCCGAAAAATTTCACAAATCCAAAATAGTTTCATTGAAAGATTCACTGCAAAAGGCTAATAAAAAATTAAAGGTACAAGCTGTACCTAAAACAAAAGACTATAAGACTAATGACTCCAGCTACTTGCTCCCGCTCTATCCTCTTTTACCTAAGTATCCACAGTCTGTGAATCCTCTATCTGAATTGCCTTTCCACTCTGAAGTGACTATAAGACCATAAACAAAAGTCTTCTCAAAGCCACAGCTCCAAGTCCAGAAACCTAAATTGATGCCTGGGCCTCCACTAGGGGGTCCATCATCAAGACACTGGCCCAGAAATCACTGTCTCACTTGCAGTTTTCCAGGACACTGGACAAATGATGGTCCTTGAAGGGTTTGTGCAAATCTTCCAAACCAACTAGAATACCTCCATATCTACCTTAAAAGGAGGAACGCTATATGGCCCCTCCTAGGGTTGACAAGACTTTGAGGGATTCTCCAGTCAGCTGCTACCAGTTATGCCCTTAAACAGCTATGAGGAAACTAAAATTAAATTAATGGAAAAACTATGTCAAATTCTGGTAGATACTGGAACTACACTTTAAACATGACTCATTCCAGTGTTTATAGATAGGAAAAATGGCAGAAATTGACAAAATGTGAGAATTCTTACGAGAGTCACCTCTTCCTGATCTACTTCCCATCAAGAGAGGAAGGTAAAATTTCAGATTGTCCCTTCCTTTCCAAATTCACACTCTTGTGAATTTAGTTTTAGAGTACCCGTTGTTTATTGATCCTTTTCTCTCCCAGGGACAGCTATTGCTGCCCTTTAAAAAAAAAATAAGTTATTTTTTCTTATTGAGATAAAATTGACATACAACATTATATTAGTTTCAGGTGTACATGATTTGATATTTGTATATATTGTGAAATGATTCCCACACAAGTCTAGGTAACATCTACCACATAGTTATAAATATTTTTCTTGTGACGATAACTTTTAAGATTTACTATATTAGCAACTTTCAAATATATAATACAGTATTACTATCTATAATTACTGTTCTGTACATTAGCTATTGCCTTCTTATTTGTCCTAATCCTTCTTTCTTTTGGTTATCTTTGGGAGTGGCTCTGGATCTTGGGAGAGTAGTGTCTTTTGCTCCCTCTTTGGGGACACTTCTGGCATCCCTGGGGTTGTTCAATACTACCAGGAATATCTACTGTTTGTCCTGGCTGAAACTTGATAAGATATTTGAAGGGACTCTTTAATAAGTGGCTCTATGGTTAGAAATTGGCCAAATTGGAAGTTGATATTTGGAGCCTGATTGGAACATTTTTAGGGACTTCTCCCCTAAGCTAAAATGAAACTACGTACCCACAGGGGGGGAAATCCCAAAGTTAAACAGCTTGGAATCTAGAACATAGAAATTTTTTTATTTCTATCTTAGTTGAAGACTTCCATAATATAAAGCAGGTTGAAGATAATGTAGTTGGATGGGTGGGCCGGACCCTTGATATTATATCATTCAGGTTGTAACCCAGTTCTTTAAGGAATTAAAACAACTGTACTTGTCTTACAAATTAAGTCTGTATGAGAACAAAGAAGTTCACCTACTCTGAAACCTCCCCTATTAATCTTAAAAGTCTTGTAGTTGTAAAAATTCTGGATTTAGGGTGGCGGGTTAGCTCAAGTGGTTAGAGCACAGGCTCATAACACTAAGGTTGCTGGTTCAATTCCCACATGGGCCATGGAGCTGTGCCCTTCACAACTAAATTGAAGACTTGACTTGGAGCCGATGGGTCCTGGAGAAACACAGTTTCCCAATAAAATTTAAAAAAAAATAATTCTGGATTTAGGAAACAAAAGTCATTTTTGGAGGAATTTCCATTGTTTTTTCCATGTCTTTGATATGTAAATGTTTCTACTGAATTTTCTCTAAAGAACAAAGTGCTATCTCTTTGAAATACAAATTTCAGGGACGTAATTCTTATTAACAGGAAGGGGGAAAAAGGCTATTTGGAAATAGAAGGAAGAAAAATCTGAAAAGTCTTCATCAATATTAGTAAAAAATATAACCATCTGAGCAGGTAACCTTAACTTATTAATATTAAAAGTACACAAGTACAAAATCAGAGTTTGTTTTTTTCTCTGCTAAAAGTAAGTTTCCTTAAGTGATTGGTAGCTCTTGATAAGAAATTGTAAAGAAAGCTTTTTAAAGTAGTCTGCCTTTTATGTAATCTGCCTGGAAAGCAAAGATTTTGTGTCTTACAAATGTAATTTCCTATGCTTTTTTCTGTTTAATAGGTCTTTGGTTACTTAAGAAAACCAGGTCTTCTCAATATTAAAAGAGCTCCAGTTTTTTATTTGTTTTTGTTTTGTTTTTTTACAATTACGAAACTTTCTATATTTGCCTTTGAAGTCTTTGTCATTTTAGTTGAATGGATAAATAAGTGTTTCACAGTGAACTATGATCCTGCTTGATCAAGTGTTTTAAAACCTTCATATATTTTTGACAAAGTTTCCCAAAAATGAAATTCTAAATGAAGTCTTTTGAATCTTCAACTAACTGGGATTTTATAGAGTCCCTGGAACATCTCAAAAGATTTGTTCCCTCTCTGTATAAAAAGAGAAATGTCAAACAAATCAGGCTTATTTGATATGCTAAATTATAGAGGAAGCGTTGTCAAATAAAATGTGATGTTTAATTTTCTGAGGTTTTATTTTTATGGGTACAGGTTACTAAGGTGTTTTGCAGAAATTATATTGGCTTGACGGAAAAGTCATGACACATTTTTGCAACAAAAACATAGAAAAAATACGTCATGACTTTTCCAACATCCCAATATAAAATTCCTAAAAATCTGATATGTCCTGGTATAATGTTATCAGGCATAATTCCAGTTAATGTGTGCCGCAAACATAACTAAATTTCCCTGTCAATTCCATTATAATAGACTCTCAGCAGATCTTTAACCATGGACATTTTTAAGTCTTTTGTAATTTTCAGACAGTTATTGGTTTTTTGCAAAAATGAGATTCCTAGAAAGGACTCTACCAAGTATTCTCAACTACTGCCAAATTACAAGGTGTCAAATCTTGGATGCATATTTCACAACTGAAGGAGCCTCCCTCTGACATCTCAGTCCTGTGAAAATGTGGCTGACCTCAGAATCAAATTGCTAGGAAGTAGTTGACATTGAGATACACTGCTTCCTCCCAAAATTTCAGATTCGGACCATTTCTTTCTGTTCCTCCTTCCCTCTCTGACCATTCTTTTTCTAATTTTTACACCAGTAAGGTATTTATGATTCTCTTGTCTGCCTTTTGAGAGATAGTTTCGTTGTTTACACATCTCAGGCCATTGCAAAAGTGGGTAATCCAGCCTCTAACTGACTATTGGGTTCGCTACCATGCTGGTGGTCTTGTAGTTCTGCCTGTCACATACTGCTCCCTGATTTCTAATGCCTCCGTTTCTCTGGAACAAGCTCACTGGATAACACTTTTGGGGGACTGAAGATGTTACATGAAACACATAAACAGAACAACTGGTTTAAACATCTCTCCTCTTTAGGATCATTTCTTGACTTGTATGTTTCTAGCTGGAGACTCTGGCTCAGAAGCACACTGCAAATCTTAGGAACACTTTTACCATTAATACTAACAATAATCTCCCTGGTCTGTTGTGTGTTCTCTCAAGGATTGTAGATGTGTGTACATAACCATCAGCCCCCGCCAACAAATGGTCTCCATTCAACTGGAATGATGAATCTGATATCATCTCCTGTGAAATATATACCAAGACCCAAAGAAAAAATGGTAATGGAGAATAACTTGCAACACACCATCTTTCACCAAACCTCTTGTTTGGCTAGAGATTGATCAAAAGGGTGGTGGTGGTGTAGGGGGGATTATCAAATTGATCTCATATTAGCATTGCCTTGGTAGGCCAGACACCACTGATCCTGGGAAACCACATTAACAAAATAAAACTTTTCGGTTTTATGTTCTTGTAAATGTGGCATCTGCCTAGAAGTCGGATCATCTAGATAACCAACCCACAATCGCCAAGTCACACAGGTGATTGCCCCATTCATATGATCCCTCAAATAAGCCCAGATATGTAACCCCAGCCATTCAGATATTCCTATTCCTTCCCTTCCTTGTTCTCTGTTCTTTATTCTGTACAAGTTTTCTGCCTTCTGCCCCACTTTGCAGTTCTCCGAACTCTTGAGAATGGAGACTGCCTGTTTCTCGAAGTGTTAAATAAAGCTTGCTTGTATCTCCTATAAATTGTCTTCTTCAATCATTTAACAGTTCTAATGGCACATACTCTGTAACCCCTAGCATTTCTTCAGTATCCCTACATCCAGGAAGGACTTTATTGTATACTATTTATACAAAGCATCATCAAACGTGTTTTGGGGATACGAAAGTGAATAAAAAAACGTGGTTCCTTCAGATTTACAATCACTCCTACTCTTTATTGATCCATTTTATGCCTCCAATATCTTTCCAATCAAATGACCCAGCTTCATGTGAAGCTCAGAGACCAGGCAAAGGAAAGCACTCCTAAGTTTTAGGACCCTAGGCTGACCATGGTTCCCAGCTGAACACCAGTGCCAGCTGGTCTGGAGTCTGAACAATGGTTCATGCTATAATACAGCAAAAATTACATTTCCCATACACACAAAAAAACCCCAACTTATAACATATGAAGAATGGAGAATTATCATATATGAAAAATCTTCCTAGAAGAAAATGTCTTTTCTAATCATTCATAGGCATATTATTCCTAGCTCCAACTTATTTTTACAATTTGGCAATCAAAGGTGAAGTACATCTGAAAAGCTCGTCACATGGTGTGTAATGTGTCTCCCAGTCCACCCTCTGCTGTAGTTTCCCTAAAGTGGTATGTGAGCCTCTGTGGAACTGTGGCCCTCCACAGAAAGCTCCTGGAAAATCATTAACATCAGGGACCATGCTTTGCTATCAGACCTATTTGCCTTTAGCAGAAAAATGGAATATCTGTAATGTAAAAGCTTTTTCCTTCTCTAAAAAGCAATTTCCCTATATGCAGTAAAAGATTTAATGCAACACTATTAACTTTCAGCATTTCTACTTACATTGCACAGTGCAGTGGAGTAAAGGGATTACCGACAAATTTGCGAAAACATTTTTGCTCCAAAAGTACCTCTATACAGTTTTCATTACCTGCAAGGAATCAAAAGAATTTAGGAAATTTCCAACAAAGATATTTTGTTCAACACAATCAATTTTTGTCATTAAGCATTGAATTCTGGCTAATGAATTTTCCTGAATTGGATGAATATTCATTCTCCATGGAATAAATCCACAAAATGCCAAAATGTTATTAACTATGCTCACAGATGTTCCAAGGCATAATGAATAAATCAAAAAATAAAGGCCATATCGTTTGGTGGAGGGAAAGAGACAGAGAAGTGACCTCATTTGCAAGCAGAATAGATTCTATGTTACTCTCAGCTCTTGATAGATTCCTAACATTCAGTATGCCTTGGTTTGCCCACATTTACAGTAGAAAATTTCTCTTTCACCCATATGAATAGGTTAGCTTATAATTATGCACCCTAGTGAAGGAGAAAGATGTGATAGAAAATAGCATCTGAGATAATGCAAACAAAAGGACTTTGACTGTAAAATCTGATATAGATAGCACCAAACCAGTTTCTGGCATATATGTGCCCATTAGGTAGATTTTTTAAAAAAAGTAGATGAATGAATGTGAGGAATTATTTTCAACAAAATGACAAGTACTTTCCAAATCAACTGAATTTAAGTTAAGGAAGGCCCCAGTTCTGTTAGCTTACCTGTTATATGATCTAAGGCAAATCACTTGGGATTTGTGAGCCTCAATTTCCCATGTATAAAAAATTGGACAAGGAATACTTGCCCTATTGATGTCACAGGATGACAGGAGCTTTACTTGGTAAAGGACCTGGGCTTAGTTTATGAAGTGATGGACAATTGTTATGGCAAGAAGGCAAAGCTATTTGGCTTTAGAATATAGATTGTTGTCCTGGGACCTCTTCTTGGCTGAACTCAGTGCTAAATTAGAGTTCTCTTATGATCTACCTTAGAATGCAGATTTGACAAGTTTTAAGTGTTAAAACACAAACCAAACTTTTCTTCCACCTACAAAAAGAAAAAGTGAAATTGCTTTTAGGAGTATTAAGAAACATATGAAGTAACGAATATAAAAATCCCCTAACTTTATACAAGTTTTACTATATAGTTTTTCAACTATATCCAACCCTCACTTAAAGAGTCCCAGACACTTCAACCCCCTCTATTAATATCAATTTCTCCAAAGGATTTAGCTTAGGGAAGCATCTACACATACCATTCCTTGGAGACTGTATGAATCTAAATCTAAGGGTCTGTGTGGGTGAAACTGGAGGTCCTTGAACGAGTTTCAGTATTTCAAAGTGAAGGGGATTCTGGGAAGATGGAAGCTTGAAACTTGGACCTGGCATTGCTTAGAAGAACTGCTCTTCTTTACCTGATTGCCCCTGGAGAGGCCTAAGAATAGAGAGACATGGCATTCTCTCCATCTCCACCCCACTCCAGAAGAGAGGATGTGGTCTGGTGGGTTTGCCACCTGCCATTATAATCAGCATTTTTACTTCATCTTCTCCTTCCTGTCAGTTTGCCAGTGCCAGAGAGGTCTTACAGTTTGACTCAGATGGGGGTTAGGGAGCCCTCACGCATTAGTAGGTTAAAAAAAAAATCACAATTCTCCAATGCCAGAGAGGGAATAAAACCAAGTTGAGCAAGTAGAAAATTTGTTCAGTCAGAACCAATGATAAAAGGGGGCTGTAATGAAAACAAAATGTAAGGTCTTAAATTAGAGCACCCCCAAAATCTTTGTGGTCCTAGTAATCATAGTTTCTGAGTGGAAATTTTAATATAAGAATTGAAAATGGAAAACTAAAATTAGAGAAGCAGAGCAGAAAATATGTGGGAAAATATCCATATAAACTTAAGGGTGGGAGACCTTAAGCAAGACTGGAAACGTAGGCCCCCATAAAGTAAAATATGACAGATTCAACTATATAAAAGCTCAAAATTTGTGCATGAAAAAAATGTCATAAACAAGGAACAAAGGCAAATGGCGGACTGAAAGAAAATATTTGCAACACACGTAACAGAGGATTCATATCTCTAAGACAAGGTGCTCCAACAAATGTATGAGAAAGAGTAAACAACTCAATAGGAAAAAATTGAGCAATAGATGAAAAAGGTAATTCCCAGAAGAGGAAATGTAAACAAACAAACAAATGAATGAACAGACAGACAGGGAAACACAAATTAAAATAATGAGATAACTTTTTTTTGCCCTTCAAATTGACAAAAATAAAAATGATGATATGGGCTGAAAAAAGCTTGGGAAAATAATACGTTTTATGAGTACACATATTTGGTGGAGTACTAAATTATGATATCCCTTTCACAAAATAACGTGATATAATTTATTCAAATTAAAAAATACACATATCCTAACATCAACAATTTCACTACTGGAAACTTATCTGACAGAATTTAAGTTCCATAATATGAACATAAAACCTGCAGCATTGTTTGTAATACGAAAAAACCTTGAAAACAATCTAAATGCCCATCAATAGGGATCTGGTTAAATAAATAATAAATTCTGGCATACACACTCATCTATATCTATCTGCTATGAAATCATATACATCTAGTAAGAAGATCAATCAATACTGATGATACATAGTGACTTGTAAGGATATCTGTTATAGAATGTGTAGAGATATAGATATAAACAAAGCTAACTCCATCTCTATGTCCTGGATTTCTTTCATGCTGTGACCTTTGACCAAATTTCACTGCCCTCAGCAAGCATATCAAAGCCTTCCAGTTGATGATTATCTATGTTCCATAAAACATAGCCATAAATATTTTTGTAGTTATGGCCAAAATGGCATGACAACCGTGATAAATATCCAACTGGTGATGGTATCGACTACGAACAATTATCCATCACAGGACCACCAGGAGGTATGGTTCCAGGTGTGTACTTCATTCTTTGTCCCTTTGTCTTGTCAATCATTAGTATCTGAGTTATACTTTTAAAAAAGTACTGTAACAGGGGTCAGCTGGCAAGAATAATCTGTACAGGGTGCTGAGTCATCTGTCCGCTCCGACCTTACATCCCTATAAGCAAATTACCCTATAATAAATTCTGTTATATTCTAGGGAATTGCCTGCATTGTTCTTCTGTCTGAAGATACCTTCTCATTAAGGTGGCCATTACATCTTTGCCCCACCATCGGACAATATGTGAAGCAAACATAACAAAAAAGAAAATTATAGAATGATAGTTACATGATTCTAGTGTAAAAAAACAGATTTTGGGAAAAATTATGAAACTTCAGTATTTTTTGAAATATTACAATTAGCATTTCTTTTTCACTCAAATAAGTGAAATAAAACTTTTAAATCTTCCAAATAAGAAGTGCAACAAAATGAGGGGTATGAGATATGAAAAAGAAATGCCAAGAGACAAATCATCTAGCAGTCTGAATAGCAGTCAATATATTATATTATATATTTTTCGGTTTTAGCTATAGTATTTTAATTCCTTCTGGGTCCCTGGTTTTCTCACGTAAATGAGCAATCAATTAAAATTTGGATATTTCAGCTCATCAGAAGTTCTGATTAGGAGTTATATGTAACTGATTAACAAAAAAGGGGAAGTGAATTTTTACTCCATTTAAGCATCATGGTAACCATGGAAGGGAAAGTACTCATGATGATCAAATAAAAAGGCATCTTGAACGCAGAAAGATTGGAAACCATGGTTTACAAGCATTATGCTATTTGCTCACCTCCATTGAGATCAGAGTGGTGCTGGGGTCGGAAGCCTACCAGATGGAATCAGTCAAGTGACAATCAACTCACCATTGTAACAAGCCCAGTGCAGTGGCGTGTAGCCTTGGTTATCTTTGAAAGAACAATCTTCCTCAGAATGTGCCATCTGAAGCAGCTCACTCAGCCATGTGGCATGGCCACGAGCAGCCGCATAATGCAAGGGTGTCCTTCCTCTGGAATCTTTACAGAGAATTGACACTTCTTGTTCCAGCAGCATTTGCACACATTCCTCATGTCCCGTCATAATCTGATGTATTGCAATTAAAAACACAAAATAAACCTCATCAGGGCAGAAGACTCAGGAAGTGACACAGTTGGCTAAATGAGGCTGGGCTCAGAGTAAGTGGAAATAAATGCCTGAGCCTTACAGGAAGCAAACTCTGCCCTACTGTACAGGAGAGAGGCAGGACAACCCAACAAGAGTCATATCAGAAAAGAGTGTGTGAACATCAGCACTTTGGAAACATGACTCTCCCAACATCATCATGAACGGTATCATGACATACTGGAAAATATCAGCTTTAGAATCAGGAAGATGGGAATTAAACCCTGGCTTCCCCTGGTAAAACTTGGACAAGTCATCTCCCTGTGCCTCGTTTTATTCATCTGTAAAGGAAACAGTAATAATGAGCTCGCAGGTTGTTGTAAGGATTAATGCGATATATAAAGGCCCTCAGCTTGTTGCATGGCCCACAGAAAGGACCCAAGAAATAAGAACTATGATTATGACATTGACCACTTAGAGTTCCTCTCCTTTTCATTGTCCTTGGTGTTTAGCACCATCCCCAAACAGCACTTTTATGATTTCTTCTTTTGTTTGATTTAATTTCTTCAACATGCTTTAAAAAACAGTTCAGCAGATATGTATTATACAAAGGATTGTGCACAGAGTACATATTACAGCAGGATACATATTTCAGGTGGAGAATGGGCCAACACTGATAATAAAGAATAATCAGAAATAGTTGACTACTCAAAACTAAGTTATCATTGGAATAAATTATGACACCTGCACACAATGGACCATTAAAAATGATGGAGCAGAAAAATATTTAGTGACATGAAAAAAGGTTCTTGACAGTCTAAAAGAAAAAAAAAGTAGGTTCCAAATAACATCTTCAGTACTCTCTTTTTTCTAAATTTAAAATAAATCTGTATACAGAAAATAAAGATTGGTTATATAAACCAAAACAAAAATAAAATAGTTATCTCCAGGATGTAGGATTACTGGTGATTGTTATTTTTCTTCTCTGGGCTTTTAAAAACACATTTTGCAAATTTTCTATGATGTGCAAGTATTTTGTAATGAGACAGCAGAACCAATTCTACCAACAGTAGGTGTTCCTGTATCCATTATCACAATCTAACATGAAATCTCAAGAGCAGGACCTACGAGTACTTGCCATTATTTCACCTTTGCAAAAGATTTTGTAATTTCTTTCTTTTTTTTTTTTTTGAGGGCAGTGTCACTGGCCCTCCTATGTGGGACCCGAACCGGGGCCGCTGGCTTCCCAAGCCAGCGCTTAACCACCGCGCCACTCGGCCGGCCCTGTAATTTCTTTTTGACTGACTGAGGTTAATTAGCTACCTTAGGAAACAATCTTTTTACTAAAAATGCATATGAGGAAGAAAAGAGGAAACATGCTCACTACAAAATTGCTTGACTAAAGCTGAGGAAGATATACATACCCCTCTGTGTAAAGCTGTGCATCCCATAATGTCAACAGCATCTACATTTGCGTCCTTTTCAAGTAACAACGAAACAGCATCAATGTGTCCATATGCTACTGCCAGCATCAGTGGGGTTCTAGGGAGAGAGATAAGTTTTAAAAATGAAGATTTTTTAAAAAGTACTCTACGCTTTCAGTGGAAGGACCTCCTTCTCTTTGACTCTGTCTTTCTGTCAGATTCTGTCTCTCTCAGTCTCTCTTCTTGACAGCTGCTTAATATTTTCTGAGTGTCCCCAATGCGCTATATGCTACTTGGAACAAGCTATCAGCCTCTGGGACAAGCTATCTGCCTCTGGTCTTTAATGGCCACATGGTATAGTGTCAGTAGAAGGATTAATACGGGTGGGACAGGGAGAGGTTCCTTCTCAAAATGTTCATTAAAAAAAAAATTTATTGGGGAGCAGTATGTTTTTCCAGGACCCATCAGCTCCAAGTCAAGTAGTTGTCAATCTAGTTGTAGAGGATGCAGTTCAGTGGTCCATGTGGGGATCGAACCTGCTACCTTGGTGTCATGAGCACTGAGCTCTAACCAACTGAGCTAATCAGGAGCCTTTCAAAATGTTCATTTTAATCCCACCATTTTCAAAACTAGGCAGCATTTACTAAATATCAATTGAGTAGGGAGTATGTATATGTAGGAGACCCAATTACTTTTATCAGAGCAGGTCTACTTTCATAGTTTTCTACGTTGACTTCTGCTCAATGTTTCATTTGAACAAAGCTTCCTTGCCTTCAGGAAAAGTCTGACAAGCCTAGAGGAAACGACAAAGTGCTGGAATCTAGGAGTTGAGGTTCTACTTTGGACTTCAACACAAACTCATGTATCTGCGTTGAGTCACTAGTGTATTTTTGATCTGCATTTCCTATTTGTAAGAGAACCCTGGGTATAGGAATGGGCTAACAGGTAGAAAATACTTTGGAGAAACAAACCCAAGAAAGGATAAAAATATAAAGGATTTTTACAATTAAGATAACTTCTTGTGGTCATTGCCATTATTAATTTTAAAACTGGAATATATAATAGCAGCTTCACAAGAGGGTAAAAATGGATAGAAAGAAGAAACAAAGGAGGGAATATTTTTAAAACGCCAGGCTACATGGCCATAACATAAAAAGTTGGCTCTTTTTCATCAAGACACACACACACACACACACACACACACACACACACACACACACACACACTTTTCTTGGCTATATATATACCAAAAGTCATCTCATTATCCTAGGGTTCTCATCCATGAATGTCACCCAAATATATGCCCCCAATCTAAAATTCAGCAGTCAGTCCTCCTAGCTACTTAACAAATTACCCGATTACCTGTTGTGACTGAAATGTCAACCCCAGGCAAGTGTGAAAACACTTACTGTCCTTTGGCATCTTTCACGTCAACCACTTCTGGGTTGTCTGCAATTTCTAGTAATAGCCGCAAACACAGTGTGTGACCATTAATCACTGAAAAAGAAAATAATGGACGTTCTTTTAACACACCAACAATATACATATCCCTCCAAAGTGAAATTTACTTGGACTTCAAATCAATGGTTTTCAATCGTTGCTTACAGATAGCCCCAGGTTTCCACTTTCTACTAGCTGCTGCACAGTGTGCTCCAATGTTTATTTTACTAATCCATCTTCTCTCTTCTTCCTATCATAATACTTTGGTCCTTACATAACTTTTCCTTGGTTCCTATACTGAACGTCATTTTCTCTTAAACATGATGTCCTTTCTTATCTCCTTGAATGGGACTGTAATCTTTCCACACTTTCCAGTTATCCTTTCTGTTCCTCTAAGAGTGTCATCCAATGCTATATAATCCTGCATCCAGCCTTTGTCCAGCCCTTTTTAAAAAGAAGGAAGAAGAGGGCAGTATAAGGGAATGAAGGGACGGAGGGGAACAGAAATAGGATGGGGGGAGAAAGGGGGAGAGGAAGTGAAGCAGAGGGGAAGACGGGAAGAGGAGGGGAAAGGGTAGGGGAGAGGTGAGAAGAGAGAGAACAGGTCCTGCCTCTTTTTCCCCTGGTCGTTTTCCATTCTGAGTAGACACTGGAGCAACAGTTCTGATTGATTAGCAGTGACTTCAAGCCAGCCCTCAAGAGGGAAGGGTGTACATGTTCATTGATTGATTGACCGGACTCACAGATGGGCTGCCTGTGGCTGCACCTCTGTCCCGGAGTTCCTCAAACCACAGCCCACTGTTTCTCTGCCTGTCAGTGCGCTGTTGGTGTCTCAAGCATGCTGGTGGGGTGTGAGTGGGGGTGCCTCCGTGGCCTCACACCCTATAGTCCCCTTTTCTTCTCTCCCCTGCAAGCTCTGACTCCAGAGTCCTCCTCACTGCTTCCAAGGCACTGCCTGGCCTTCACCCCTACTGGACCAGCAAACCTGGGCTGGCAATGGGCAAGAGATGCGGCCAGAACACTGTGTTGGCCTTGACAGTCTGGGTGCCTTCCCTATTTGCCTTCTAGCAAAAAGATGCTAACATCTTCTTAGCTGTGCCCTGCCAAGTGCAGCTTTGTCTCAGACTCTCTCATTCTCTTCCCGGCTCTGAGTGACAGTCATTTTTCATGCTGCTCAAAGACCACAACTGTCACTGCTACTATCTGTGCCAAAACCTCTAATACCCATCCTGGTTCCTGCTCCACAGAGTAGTCCTTGCATTTGAAACCAACAATAAAAGAATGGCCTTTCAAATGAGTTGGAAAAGATTCCGGACATGCAGATTCTCAAAGCACAGGCTAAAGCTTCCACAGAGCAGACATTTTGTGGAGAACAGCGTCAAATAACAGCCTGTGTTTTTGCATGAATGACACGAGGGAAATTCAAAATGAGTGAGTCCCCTTGACCACGAGGGGGCTCCATTGGACCATGGCCTATATCACCATGGCAAATAAGTGACAATGATTATTCTTCATTGTTTACCTGTTTACAAAGGCGGTTCTTCACAATTAAAATAGGCCCTTTGTAATGGTCAAGAAATACACAGTATCTAAAGCAGGATGCTTGCCTTAATAATAGGTAACCAATTTTCAAAAAGCTAAATTTGAACTTTATAATAATACCAAAAATGTCTAGAATATCAAACTTTATAAAAATACCTAAAGGACTAAATGTGATAGGAAATGAGAATTTATAATTTAACCATACCAACCACTGCTGACCTCATAGGTAAAACTTTTTCCAGGAACAATCATTTCCAGGTAATCAGGCAACAGCCATGTTTTTTTCAATCTCCATATTGTTTTTCTTCAGTGGTTTGGAAATTTGGGATGTGGATGAAATACTTATATGAGGCCTAACATTCTGAGAAAAGTTTCCCAAGTCACAAGAATTTTTAAGTCTTCTGAAAAACTATCTTCAGTCCTTTGCTTCCTCAATATGCCCATTATTTAATGGTGTAAGATAGTTATTTCTCATTATAAGACAAATTTACTATCCTGATCAAAGGCTGGTATCATTGAATTCCTGACTGCAAGACATTATGCCTCAGCTGAGCTAGAGACTGTTCCACATTACCTTTATATATGTGTATATGTCTAGCAGAGTCTTCATACAGTTTTATTTTACGTATATTAGAGAAAAATCCCAGAGAAGGTAAATTACTTACTTTTGTTGATATATGCATACACTTTTTAAGAGTCTCTAGTTTTACACTTGATACATCAAGAATCACAGCAAAAGCTAAGAAGCATCATTTAGGCTGGCAAAATGATGTACTTATTAGATTGCTGTCTGATGACTCCTTTTATGAAATGGCCCTGAAATATCCTGAATTTTATGCTTTAAAATACTATGTGATTCTGTTCTCTGTAACTTATCCGAAGATCACATTCCACCTTGAACTTTTTTCAGGAAGTTTTGTGATAACTCTTGGCCAAAGGTTCTGAGCTCTCTTTTGAATTAAGAAGAAGACCAGATAGAGCACAGAGGGTTTTTAGAGCTAGAATGGACACATGTCATTATACATTTGTCCAAATTCACAGAATGTACAATACCAAGAGTGAACCTAATGTAAACGATGGACTTTGGATAATTACGTAGGTTCGTCAGTTGTAATAAGTGTACCACTCTGGTGAAGGATAACAGGGGAGGGTATGAATGTGTGGGACGCAGGACTGAGTATATGAGTAATCTCTGTACCTTCCTCTCAATTTTTGCTGAGAACCTAAAACTGACTTAAAACATTAAGGCTTTAAAGAAGAAGGCTAGTGGCCCTCTAGTCCGAGAACACCAACCATATCCAAGTGGATAGTAAGCCAAGCATTTCAGAAGAGTGTAGGTATATCAGATGGAGAAAGAAAACTAATATTTTAAAAATTGTGATGAAAGAAGGTGCTGCTATCCTTTCACTCAAACATGTAAATGGGCTACAAAACTAGGGTAACCAGACTCTTGACAAGACCTACCTGAGGCATGAAGTGGGGTTCTTTTGGTTACATTGTCTTTCACAAATATGGATGCGCCCTGATTAATAAGTGCTTCCACACATTCTGTGTGTCCCTTAAAGGCAGCCAGATCCAGAGCAGTGCGGCCTTTCTCATCCCTGATGTCCAGGTCCACCAGCGATTGCAGAAGGACTTCCAAGGCTTGGTGATGCCCATTGTAGGCCTGCAAAGAAGAAACCAATTGACACAAATGCTTGCCCACCTCAAATCCCACAACCATCCACATGAGAGGCTCAGCCTCCAAGGTCACAGATGGAGAACACTCCAAAGAGCATGTGAGAAGGACGCTTGGGCTAATTGCAGACACACAGGAAACCAAAGAGTTAGACTGAAAAATCGTACACATAAAACTCAGAGTTATACATGAATTCCTTTAAGTTCTTTTTCTTTTGTCAAATAATTTGCCCCAAGGGGACTAAATGTATTAATATATTCTTCTGTTTGTATCTATCAATCTACAAATCTACTACAGTAGCTGAATACATTGATATATTATTATTTTATTTTTTTTTGAGGCCAGTGTCACTGGCCGTCATATGTGGGACCGAACCAGGGCCGCTGGCTTCCCAAGCCAGCGTTTAACCACTGCGCCACTTGGCCGGCCCCCATTGGTCTATTCTTATATCTGTCATTTCAGTCCTAAACATATTGGAGGAAAAAGTTATTAAAAACATGGGGCTTTCATAATTCAACAGAGGCATACAGACTTTGTTACACTCCAACATTTTTATTTCTAACCATGTGACCCTGGGTGAGTTTCTTAACTTCAACTGAGAGTTTCTTTCCTCATCTATACAATGAGAGCAATATCAGGTCCCTTTCAGGGAAGATGAAGAGATAAAAATTTGCACAGGCTTTGCATAATATCTTGTACATAGTCGATGCTTCCTCCTCTCTCTTTTATTTCTTCCACTGATTATTATGAAAACATCGAAACAATTATGGAAATATATTCTATGTACCAGTGCCAAGTCCACACTTATTATGAGGTCCTATGCTATGTTAAGGTTAAGAGGTTTCATACTACTAAAAACCAAAATTGTCTGAAAGATTATTTTTATTAAATCGATAATGTAAAAAAAACAGGTATATGTACATATAAGGCAAAGGACACTGAAATAAAAAAAAAGAAAAGGTTATAGGAATATTGGGAGCAGGGGATAGAAGGGGGGAGGGAAGTTCAGAAGGATGCAGAGGGGAAGCCTGTCCCGCGTCCTCAGCAGCCAAAGTCCCCTCTTTTGTCTCCTGCACTTTTTATTTTTCTACTGCAGTGATTATTTGAGGCACAATTCATTTCAAAAAAGGCTTAGCACAGATAAAAGACTAATTTTCTTAATATACAAAGAGCTCTTATAAACCCATTTTAAAAATTAGAAAAATGTACAAAGGGTATCAAAAGGCAGCTTACATAAAAAGAAATATAAAAAGTCAATAAACACATGGAAAAAATAAGTACATTTTTAAGGTACTATTTTTTTAACTACCCGATTGGCAATGATTAAGTTGGTCATGTCCAGTATTAGTTAAGACACAGTGAAGAAAAAGTAATCTTATGTCCTGTTTCTGGGAATATGGATTGGTGTGACATTTATGGAGATTGATTTGACAAAATCTATCAAAAAAGAAAAAAAACCCAGCTAAGTTGCAAATAGTACATAGAGCATGACATCATTTACATAAAAAGCAAATATATCCAGATATACATGTCTATATATGTGTATTTCTATATTAATAGAAAATTTTAAAAGATTACAAGAGAAACTGTTAATGATGGCTACCTCTCAAATGAGAGGTAAAGTTATGAGCATATGGACTTATTTCACCTTCTCTTTATAAAAATCATTTGAATTTTTTCCCAAGTATATGTTAACAATAACAAAAAATTAGATATAAAAGGACCCATAGAAATTAAGAAAACTGATAAAAATTGTTTTAAAAATTTCTCATTACATTATTTTTGTGAACCATTATGGTTATTATGTTATGCATTAAGTGTATATATATATATATATATATATATATATACACACACACACACACACACACACACACACACACACACAAAAGAAGGGCAGAAACATTACCCAGCCCTCTCACAGCCACAAAGTCTTACATGGTGGAGTTGGGATTCAAAGGCACCCCAGTCAGACCCCAGAGCCTGAGCTGTGTGGTCTTTTCATGAGCTTCTATGGAAAGGGTACAACAAGGCCAAAAGGTACATTTTTAAAACTTTTTATTATAGGAAATTTCAAACTTAACACAAAGAAGGCAGAATGGTGTAATGTATTCCCTCGGTATATCACTGTTTCAGCCATTGTCAACACAGACTGTAGGTGACTTTTAACTCCAGGGCACCTATTCTCTGTACAGGGCTGTGGTAACAGGAGCTTCTAAATCAGAGAGTGAATCAGTCTGTCTCACTTTATCCTAAGCTTGGGTCCATGGCTTATTTGAAAATTAACTGCATGAAACTTCCTCTCATTTTAAACTGTAATGGTGGTAACTGATTCAGCTTGTGTAGAAACCCTGACTTTACACCCAAGACAAATGACTCCACATAGATAATAATAGGTTCTAGATGCTATTTGCAAATGCTGGTTCCTTCAGTGCCAGGTACTTTGATGACAGAGTAAACATTCTAATTTCTGTCAATATGACTTAGCCTAGGAAAACAGAAACAGCAACTTATAAATTGCATGCATATCTACAAGCATGATTAAATCTAACATATTTAGATTTAATAAAGAGAAGACACACAGGGCAAAGAGAAACAGACTCAGGAAGGAAGCCGGGGCAGAGGCATCACCACTGTCCAGGGCAGTAAGAGTCACATCACAGGGCACTTTAGTTAGGTGCTGACGTGAGAACTTATCTCCTCTAAAAGACCCCTGCACTTAAATTCCAACAAAAATAAACCCATCAGCATTTGTTAAAATTAAAGAGGCTTAATATCAAAACACAATGGACTAAACCCTGATAATAGTTAGAAAAGCTTCAGAATTCCAATCCATACTTTCTTCTATCCCAGGTGCTTGAAAATTCTCTTAAACACAGAATGGTTGGAAGTCCAGATTTACCTATAAAATCCTCCTTGTTTCTTCCTTTCATCCTGCTTGCGGCTCTTGAATTTTATTGGGTTGCAGGAAAAGTCATGATGCATTTTTTTTCAATGAAAAACATAGAAAAACTACGTCAAGACTTTTCCAACAACCCAATTAGTATGTATATGCATTACTATACAGAATTGAAGACATACAAGTATGTATACTAAAAGTCAAGGGTGGGCTGGCTGAGTGGCGCATTGGTTAAGACCTGGCTTGGGAAGCCAGCAGCCCTGGTTCAGATCCCACAATATGAGGGCCAGTGACACTGCCTTCTACAGCTAAGATGGTGAACAACAGCTCCACCTGGAGCTGGGCTGCTGTGATTCCCGGGGATGGCATAGCTGCAGACTCTGCTGCAGTGGGCTGCCGTAGGCTACAATGAGTGGCCGGCAGGCAGCGTGAGCGGCTGGCAGCTGGTGTGAGCTGCCAAGAGCTGCTGTGAGCAACCAATCTGCCTCACCCGAGAAGAGCGCAATGATGATACCAACATGGGCCAATGAAGAAATGTCCTCCACAACTAGACTGAAGAACAAAAGGACAGCAACTTGTCTGTTTCCCAACGTTGTTCCCCTCCCCCAATTCCCCAATAAAACCTTAACAAAAAGAAGTCAAAGGCAATATAAGGGAATGATAAAAGTAACTTTGATTATACAAGAACTTTCATTTACCTTCACACTATATAGTTTAACCCTATTAAAAAAAATACCTACTATATAATATAGAATTCTATTTTATGGTGAAATGCATGAATCTGTCTTTAGGCAGTTATATAGTTCTTGGAGACTATAAAAAAGTATACAATAAAGCTTTAAACTCTCTAAAAAAGATTCAAGTCATCAGAAAAGGAGAGCTTTCTCATGTCAACAGTACAGGATGAAAACTGTCCTATTTTTCTTTCTATTCCCATCCTAAACCAGGTGTTTAGTAGGTAATTCTACAAATAGTTTCTGAAATAACTGAAGGAGGAAGTCATTGCACAAAAGAACAAATATGCTGGTTCAAAAGGCATGTAATATTTTGGCTTTTAATACACAACCCAGTTTAAGTCTTCACTGGCAGTAGCAAACATTTTAAATTTGTATTAAAAAATACCTTAAAAATCTCATTAGATAACAAATATTTTTTAAACATGATTACTTTCTTTGAAATTCTTAGATTGGAACTGAGGGCAACAAGGAGAAAGAATTTGGAATCTCAACAGAATCCATGAAACAATGGGTCGGTCCATCTGGAAATCTCAACAGCTGGAGCCTTTGATTTGCATAGCCCTGTTTCTTGATTCAATTTTTTCAAGTGGCTGAAATGCTTATGAAATTCACTAGGCTGATAACCCTGGAGACTTGAATCATTCAGCCAGAAAATGGTAACTCAAGGCAGGTCAGGTGTCTAGGGGCAGGCAAGGTTTGGGGGCATCTGGCTTGATTTCATTGCTAGAATGCTTCCACCTAAGAAATAATGTGCCTTGGGTTTTTATCAAGTTAATTGCCACAGAGGCCCCTGGAGAGGCCAATGGGCATACTTGTAGAGCTCTTGAAGCAAATAATATTTTTTAAAACGTGTTAGCATTTAAAGGGCAAGAATACAATAGTTTTAGAATTAACCCACTGCTATCACCCTGGTCAAAGTCATCATCACCACTGCTTACCTGGTGATCTTGCTTCTGCTTTTGCTCTCTTACAATCTGAACTTCACACAGTTTTTTTGTTTTTTTTTGTTTTTTTTTGAGGGCAGTGTCACTGGCCCTCATATGTGGGACCGAACCGGGGCCGCTGGCTTCCCAAGCCAGCGCTTAACCACTGCGCCACTCAGCCGGCCCTCAACACGGTTTTAAAATAAAAGTCAGATCATATCATCCGTCTCCTCAAAAGTCTCCAAATGGTTTCCTATTTAGCTCAGAAAAGACTCAGTTCTCACAACAGAGTTTGAGGCGCCATGGCCTGCTGAAGCCCTCCCCTGACTCCGTGCCTCCTCCATGACTTGTCAGGCCTCATCTCCTACCATTCTCCCCTCACCACTCTGCTCCAGCCACAGTGCATTTCTGATAACATGCAGGCATGTTCTTACCCCGGGACTTTGCACTTCTGCCTAGAGCACTCCTCTGTCATGTAGCAACTTGGGTAGCTCTTAAGGTCTCTGTTCAAATGTGAGATTCTATGCTATGTAAAATAGCACCCCATCTGCCACCTCAATGCTCTCTATCTCATGATCCCATTTGTAGCACTTGCAGCACCTATCACTGTCATGCTAGATATTTACTTGCCTATTGTCTCTCCTAGACTGGAAACTCTGCAAGGACAGAGGCTGGGTTTTGTTTATTGCAACATCTCTAGCTCCTGGAACAGTGATTAGTACATACAGTCAATATATGTCAAATGAAAGAATGATATTAATGCTAATAAAGTGAGGATGAAGCTAGCTGATCACGCAAATGTGCCGGGCACTATTCTAACTGCTCAACATGAATGAACTCATGTCATCCCCTCAGTAGCTCTATGATAGAGGTACTGCTATTCTCCCCATATCGTGGGTGTAGAAACTGAGACACAAGTGAGTAGGTACTTAGCCAAGATCATACAACAAAAATTAAATAAATTAACAAATTGGAAAGGGTTTTGGGGTCCTTAACTCACTCCTTTTAATTTACAGGTGGCAAAACGATGTCCAGGTGAGTTGCTAATGAATAGATTGGTGGCTGGCACCTCCTCTCTGTGTGCACTTCCTAGGCTATAGCCAGCTGCACAACTACCAAAGCCCAACTCATTCCAATGACATCATACCACCTTGTCTTTATATGACCAGAAACCCGTAGAGCTTAGCAGAGTACCTGGTACACAGTAAGCACAAACAATATATTTTTTAAAGAAATGAGAGATGATAGAATTTCTGGAAGCTAAGTAAATCTCTTAGATTAGTAGTACGTTCGGCAATGCAATCAACCCCACTTTCAAAGGGCATGAGGATTCTATCTGAGACTACTTTAGAAACAGGCCTTCCAAGGGCAGCTAGTGCTGTTTGTGAACCCTAAGCTTTGGTAACTTTCCCAGGCACAGCACACAGCTGGGCAGAGAATTCTGGGAGCAACCTTTAGAGCAGCCTATACAAAAATCCAATGGGTATGCATTGTTTTACATATAAGTATCCCACTACCCACCTACCTATTCCATTCTAACTCCATCTCCAGGAACAAAGCTCTATGCACATTTTAACCTCATATTACTGCACTCAAAAATGTATGTGTGTGTGTGTGTGTGTGTGTATGTGTGTGTGCGCGCGTGCGTGTGTCGGGGGAGTGTAGTGGATGTGCTAGTGGGTGTGACAGAGGATGTTAAGTTGGTAACAGATGTGCTGGTGAGTACATGGGGAGACAGGTAGTGGAGGGAGGGCTCCCTGCAGTGTGACCAGTTCATCCCAACCCTGTGGGGTGGTCTTATCCTCTCTCGCTTTGCCTGAATGCTTATGGATGCCCATTAATAAAATGCTCCTCTGTGCTTTCCAAAATGTCCATCTCAAATTTTCATCAGAATCACACTGAAGAAGTGCATATGTATGCATGGTTTAAGGGAAATGTCATCACAGTTAAACATAGAGACCCAGCCCCTTCCCCCTCTCGCCAGTGTCCAGCCTCTGGGTACATCAAACACCATTTTTGTGGCTGTGGACTGAGGACTTTCAACTCAGCAGCACCTTGAGCAAGTGAACGGCTGTTGCCGGATGTGGCTGCCAGTCAGTGAGGCTCCTGGGGAACAGCTACTGTGCCAACTGTTGGCAGGGCACTATCTGAGGTGGAATGGTGGGTGATTTCCCAGCTTTGTCCCCTACATGGAGAGTTTAGGGACCATCACTGAGCAGTTGCATTTCTCTTCAGTTACTGGGATGTAGAGAGAAAGTCCTGTTGGTGACAGAATAACTCTTCGTCCCCTTCTTCCCAGATCTCACCCAGTACAAGAAACACAGTCTGATACCCCTGAGACCCTGTCTTCAAGCCCAGGCAGAAAGAGCAGAGTTGCAAGTGTGTATGTGCTCATCTTGCTCTCACAAGTTGGTACTTAAATAGCTCACAAATGTTTAATTGTGGTACTCGAAAATGTAGTATTTGATTATCTATAGGTTGAATATTTGTATATGGTTGTCTTTCATCAAATCTCTTTACTTGCAATGTTTTCTTTGAATTTCCTTGGTTTACTGATTTTACCACTAGCTAATGATTTTAAAGATTGTTAAAATTCATAGCAATCATTTATCAAGTACACTCTGGTAAGGGCTTTCTACACATTGTCTTTTCCTTTGCCTTCACTGGATGGGACACCGAGGCTCAGAGGGTCAGTCATGTGTGTGAGGTCACTGGCTGGTGCAGCTGGAACTGGAATTTGAGGCAGACTTTCCCTCCACAGCCTGAGTCTTTACCCATGTATGGTTTTCATTATTTGTTATTACTATACTGCTGTGCTCTCCTTTTCAGAGCAGCCTCGTTTTAGGGACGCTTAGGTCCTCTTTATAACAGGTGAAGCTGCCCCCAGCATCTCACTTACAGCTAAGTGGAGCGGACTCTTGGTAGCACCGGAATCTGATTCATCAAAACCACTGTTGGTTCTTTCCAAAAGCTGTAAAGACAAAAAGAAAACAATGGTACATAAGTGCAATTTGCAGAGGAATCCTACTGTGGATACAGAAATTGACATACATGAGAAAGGAGGTTTCAGAAACTTAAGACATTATGCAACTTGTCAGCAATACAAGAAATCTGATATAGCATATCCAAAACAAATACACTAACTGGATAGTTCAACTTCTATATGATGTCAGCATTTGTATTCAAAAAAGGGCCTTCATACTTGAAAAGATGCTCAGCCTCACGAATCCAGAAAAATAATTCATATTAAATCCACTTTTCACCCACCTGATGGGAATAACGAAAAAATTACAATACCCAGTGTTTATTCCATTATCAAACACACATTTATTGGAGACAGTGTGGAAAAAGACATACGAAGTTCCCGTTCTCATGGAGCTTACATTCTAGAGAGGCAAAACATAGTTAAACAAATAAATATACAAATGAGAAAATATCTGGTAGTGATATATGCTATAATGAAAGTAAAATAGGGTGATGAGATATGGAATGACTAGGAAGGTACTTTAGAACTGATGGTCAGGGAAGTGACAGCTAAAGTGAGACCTGAATAATAAGAAGAATTAAACCAAGTAAAGATATGGCAGAAGTGTATTCTGGGGAGAGGGAGTAAGTAATCTGTGCAAATGCATCAAGTGGGGATAAACAGGGTGAGTTCAAGGAACAGAAAAAATAGTGTGACCAGGTCATGATGTTGGCGAGGGTATCAGGAAAAAAAGTTCTCAGGGAGTCTTGGTGGAAAAACAAATTGTTAAAACCTTTCTGGGGCCGGCCGGGTGGCACGTTGATTGAGTTGGCTTGGGATGCCATCTCTGAGCAGCAGGGTTGCCGGTTCTGATCCCACATGGGCCAGTGATGCTGCGCCCTCTACAGCTAAGATGGTGAACAACAGCTCAACCTGGAGCTGGGCTGCCATGGGTTACTCGCGACAGCATAGGGTGCAGTGGGGCTGTAGTGGGCTACCATAAGCTATCGTGAGTGTCTGGCAGCCAGGGTGAGAGGCAGGCAGCTGGCGTGAGCTAGTGTGAGCTATCCAATGGCCAGCAACCGATCTTTCTCAGCCAGAAAAAACACAATTATCACAATACCAACATGAGCCAGTGAAGTGATATCCTCCACAGCTAGATTGAAGAACAACAGGACAGTAACTTGTCTGTTCCCCCTTCCCTAATTCCCCAATGCTGTTCCCTCCCCAATTACCAAATAAAAATCTTTAAATACAAAACAAAACAAAAACAATCTTTCTGGGCAATTTGTACATACATTTGACCCTAGGAATTAATTCCCAATAAATAATTACACAATGCACAATGGTGCATGTATAAAGAAATTTATTCATTCAACAAATATTTGATGAATGTATACCAGTGTGCCCATTGTTCCATGAACTGAGGATTCAATAATAAATAATATATTTAAAAAGCCGTTTTCTCATAGGAAGGTGGGAAGACAATAAAAGAAAGAAGCTTTGTAGTTAATTAGAAAGTGCTAAGTGCTATGGAGAAAAATAAAACCAAGAAGGAGAGTTTGAAGGGCTGGAGGGGAGGTCAGTTTGTAACTTTAAATAGGGTGGTCAGAGAAGATCTCACTGAGCGGGTGATGACCAAGCAGAGCCTTGAGGGTGATGAGAGAGCCTGTGCAGAACTGGGGAAGAGCATTTCAAGCAGAGGGTCCAGCAATTGCCAAGTTCCTTAGGAATAGGTGTGCTCAAGAACACCAAGGAGGCGGGAGCACAGTGAGTAAGACGCAGATTGAAAGGCAAGAAAATCAGAGATGGTGGCAGTGAGGGGTGGGGAGTGGGTGGGTGGTATCACACACAGCCTTTGGGGTTGTTGTAAGTAAGGATTCTGACTTTTATCTTGAGTGAGATGGAATTTCACTGGAGTGTTTTGAGCAGAGGTGTGACATATTCTAACTTTTAAGGAGGGCACAGAGACCATTGATGAGCTGGGGCAATAGTCCAAGAGAGAAATAACAGCGTTTTGGGCAGGTGGGGAGCAGTGGGCATGGAGAGAAGCAGTTGGATTGTCGATATTTTTTGAGATAAAATAAACAGAGATTTGCTGATGGACTGAATGTGAATGTAAGAGAAATAAAGACAAGGATGAGTCCTGGGATTTTTGCCCTAAGAACATGAAAGGATGGAGGTTTCATGAATTGAGATGGAAAAGACCATGAGTATAATATAGGTAATGCGAAGAATAAAAGTTCCGTTTCAGAAATGTTAAGTTTGAGATGTTGTTAAAGACTGCATGTTCACCAGGCAGCTATCGGATACATGGATGTGGAGTTCAGGGTATTTAAAGCCATATGATTGGATGAGATGAGTGAGGGAGTAAACAGAGAAGAGAGACTAAATGCTGGGGCATCCAATATTGAGACCTGGAGAGGTGAGAAGGAACCAACAAGGAGACAGACTGAGCAGGTGAGCTCAAAGGAACACCAGGAGAGTGTGAGGTTCTGGGAATGAAGTGAAGAAGGAGTTTCAGAGAGAAAATGGGCAGCCATGTCAAAAGTCCCAATAGGTCCAGTAAAATGAGGCCTGAGAAGTGATCACTGGGTTTAGCAATATGGGGGCTATTACTGACTCTGCTATCAAAACACTGTTTATATGAAAAAATACACAAAAAACAAAAAACAGAAGAGGAGTAAATAGCAATAAGGATGGATTAAATAAACTGTAGTGGTATATATCATCCCTTATGATAAGTTTTCCCTTCTTGTGTTGCCTTTAAGTTCTTTGCACAGTGATACATCCTAAAAGACCGAAAACCCAACACCCAAAGCCTTGATGTGTGGTGAATATGGTGGTACTCAATGTCCACTCTAGCCTCCTAACTGGTGGGCTTGGACTACCCTATATGGCAGAGCCTAGGCAGCCAAAACTACAGTTTCCTAGACTCCTTTGAACTAGGGTTCCAGACATGATTTAGGTTCTGCCAATTCGATGCATTCACTTGAAATTTTAAAGACAGAAGTGAGCAGAGGATGTTTCTGTGATTTCTAATGGTGAGCAAGGCATGGAGACTTTTGCTGGTTTGTTTTTAGCATCCTGGGTGTAGGCTAATAGCTTAGTGAGAGTGGAGAAGGAAGACACAGGAAAATAGGATATCCATTCTTTGCCAGAGTTGATCAAGCAGATGATGCATGATTCTAGGGCCAATAGAGGCAGTGACAAAGCTATCCCTGTACGTCAGCTAGGGTGATGTGTCTGTGGAGCAGCCATTTCAGTGGCTGCGTTCTGATTCCCTTTCTCCCTGATCATGGGGAAGGGGCAGTGGCCCTGGCAGTCCAAGTTCATCAGTTCAGATTTATTTCTGGAAGATTAGTCTAGACACCCCTCTTCTAGACCTCCCAACAATCTTATAAACACCTGTTTTTAAAAATCAAACCTTTTTCTGCTTAAAATAGCTAGCATCGTTTCTGTTTCCTTCAAATGAACCCTGAGTGATTCAAAGAGTAATACAGATTATTATAGAAGTTTTCTGAATGGAGTGGTGAAGGGGGAACCACACCACTCAATACATGAGAAAGCAAAACTTCCTAAAGTTCACTTTACCAATTTTTTCTCCTGAAAATGCCAAAGTCATCAAGTGGAAAAACACACTTTAAAGCCATGTGTGTAGAACGATACCATTTTCAATTAAAAAAAAAAATCTGTGTTGACATGACCATATTTGCAGAAAAAAGCCTAGAAATACATACCCTAAAATGTTTACCACAATAACCTGAAAATATGATTATACATGATTTTTTATTTTCTTCTTTATCTTTCCCGATTTTTTTTTGCAGTGAATGTATAGTTTTTATAATCAGAAAAATGCTAAAGTTATTTCTATTTGGAACAAAGCTATTAACCTTCTTTTCATTTACTAGAATAATATCCACGGACCCACAGATAGCCCCAGAACTCCTTTCTAGTCAATAAACATGGAATAAAATCTTTGGATTCTTTAGTAGATAAAATAACAGTGAAAAATTTACCATCCCAAAGCATACAATTTCAAGTTTGCAAATAATACAATATGAATAATGATATTGGAAGTATGAGACATTTTATGTTTGTTTTTATTAGTGTGAGAATAGAATTTGGAACTTAAACAATCTAGGATATGTTAGAAGAATGAGAGTAAATTTAATTTTAACTTCAAAACAAATAACTTTAAAACCAATCTGCCTTACATAGTTGAAATAAAAGTAGGCTTAACTGCTTGAAAAGGCTAGAAAACAGCTGTTCTTTGCTTTGTTTTCCAACATTATCACCTGCAAGACTTCCTGGAATTGACAGTGTGTACCCACTCCAAATCCGGTCCTAGCATGAACTTTTAATCAAAGGAACACAGAATCATTTCCACCATTATCACAAACACGATGAACAGAGGCAAGCAAACAATAAACTGTTTATAGCCACAAATTAGCCATGTTCCCAGAAGATTGGTTATGGAATACTATTTTCCACACACGTACTTTGATCATACAAATAGCATATGATGTTTTACTTCAATCATCCACCAAATATTTGCTGAGTGTCTCTGTGCAGGACCCTGGGATAGGCACCAGGATTCAAGTGTGCAGCAAACAGATACGGTTGCTGACCCAGAGAGCTTAGAGGCCAGTGGAGAACCCACAGAAGTTAACAGGTCATGAAAGCAATGAGGCAAGAGCTAGGATGCAAGAAGTTATGGGAACACAAACATGTACATGACATAACCTTGAGGGTCAGAGAAGACTCCTCTGTAAAGAAAGTCTACGCCTGAGACCTAGATGGTAGGAGTCAGCCAGGCAAAGAGAGAAGGGAATTTCCAGGTAGAAGGAAGAGCATGTGAGAGCAGCGAGTACGATAAATCTGAAACACTTCAAGTTCAATAAGACTAGAGTAGCGTGTAAGGGTGAGGAAAGAATGAAGAGCAATGAGGCTGGAAATGTAAGCTGAAGATACATTAGGTATTGGGGGAGCCTATCATTATTGTCCAATCCAGGACATTTTTGAGAGTGACAGTTGTGCTGGGACAGCAGGATATCACATTAGGATAGTCACTCAAAGTCAATGAAGTGCTTTAAGCGGGGAAGGGGCATGCTCATGATCAGATTCTTGGGGCTCATAAGAGTCACTCTGGCTGCAGTGTGGAAAATGAACAGCGGTGGTGCTCAAGGTGGAGACTGCAACTCTAGAAGTAGGGAGATGAGTTAACATATTTCAACTATGGGATTTTTAAATTGTGAATTATTAAGTTGCTGCAGAAGGATGGTGGCCTGAACTGCAGAAGAGGCAGTGCAAATTAAAGGAAGTGCGAGTATTCAAGAGTTTCATTCACTTATTTATTCATTTATTTAATAATTATTTATTGAGCATTGTGCTAGGTGCTGATATTTTCAGTTCTAAAATGGTCCCTACCCACATGAAACTTACAGTCCAGAGGTGTAATGGACATCATTCATTGATTAAACAGTGTGGGAAGGAAAGGGTAGCGTCAAGGATGACACCCAGTTTTCTAGGTTTGGTAACAGGGTGAGTGGTGATGCCTTCTTTAAGACAAGAAACAAACAGAAGAACAAGATCATGGAAAAGGAAGATGTGTTTTTTAAAAAATTATTAATTTCAAGTGCACAAAACAACATAGTGATAACCCCAATAAGTCTATTACCCATCTGACACTATACATTGTTATTACAATATTATTGATTATATTCCCTATGCTATACTATATACCCCCTTGACTATTTTTTAATATTATAGTTGACATTCAATATTATTTTATATTAGCTTCAGGTGTACACCTTAGTGGTTAGACATTTATATAATTTATGAAATGATCCCCCAATAAGTCTAGTGCCCACCTGGCACTATACACATAGTTTTTACAATATTATTGACTATATTCCCCATACTGTACTTTACATCCCCTGATTCTTTTGTAACCAACCATTTGTACTTCTTAATTCCTTCACCTTTCTCACCCAAACACCAACCCCACTCCCATCTAGTAACTACCAGTTTGTTCTCTGTATCTATGAGTCTGTTTCTGTTTGTTCATTTATTTTGTTCTCAGGATTCCACATATACTCATAAATGAGTTCATATGGTATTTGTCTTTCTCAGTCTGACTTATTTCACTTAGCATAATACCCTTTAGGTCTATCCATGTCATCTCGAATGGTAAGATTTAATTCTTTCCATGGCAGAGTAATACTCCATTTTGTGTGTGTGTGTGTGTGTGTGTGTGTGTGTGTGTGTGTGTGTGTATCACAATTTCTTTATCCGATCATCTATTGATAGGCATGTGGGTGTTTCCATATCTTGGCTATTGTGAATAGCACTGCAATGAACATAAGGGTGCATCTATATTTACGAATTAGTGTTTTTTATTTCTTTTAATAAATATCCAGGAGTGGAATTACTAGGTCATAAGGTAATTCTATTTTTAATTCTTTGAGGAACCTCCATACTGTTTTCAATAGTGGCTACACCAATTTGCAATCCTACCAACAGTGCACAACAGTTCCCCATTTTTCCATATTCTCCCCAATGCTTGCTGTTTATTGATTTATCGATGATAGCCATTCTGACAGATGTGAGGTGATATCTCATTGTGGTTTTTATTTCCATTTCTCTGATGATTAGTGATGTTAAAAATTTTTTCATATGTCTAATGGTCATCTGTATGTCCTCTTTGTAGAAATGTCTATTCATGTCTTCTGCCCATTTGTTAACTGGATTATAATTGTTGGTTTATAATTGTTTGCTTTTTGGTAAGATGTGTTGAGTTTTGGTCTGATGTGCTGCTGGAACATTCGAGAGGAGATGTCGGATAGACAGACATAATGTTTGAAGCTTAGAAGACGGATCTCGGTAACAGTAATGGGTTTGGGAATTATCAGCAGTGGTTGATACATGAAGCCCCACTGTGGATGAAACTGACCAGGGAGAATGTGTAATGAGAGAAAGAGAAAAGGGCATAGGATCCCAGAATTTAGGGGTTTGGAAGAGGAAGAGAGTCTGTAAAAGGAGCTGTGAAGAGGGGACTGAGAGGTAGGAGGAAAACCAGGAGAGTGAGATGACGATGATGATGATGATGACAGCCAAAACTTATTAAGCATTTATTATTCACCTAGCATTCTACTAAGGACCTTACATGGATCATCTCAATCGATCCTCCAGTAACCCATTAAGTGATTTGCTTAAGTCCACAAACCCTGTAAAGGACAGATCAGGGAACTGAACCCAAGTCTCAGTCAAAACCCAAGTTATTTACCCAACACAACAATGCCTTCCTATCAACTGATAAGCTGAAACTTCTCCCTGTTATTTCAAAATAAATAAATAAAAAGCAGGAGGGATGAGAGTAGAAAACAAGAAGATATATATATTTTTAAGTATATGGGTCTTTTATGTCTCTCATTTCAACTATTTCCTTTAATCTTTAAGATTTTCTTCTCCATCTCCTAAGAAGTGGTGAGCACTCACTTACACAGCAGTCCCAGGGGATGCTAATTGGAACTTAGCTCCTCTGAGTGTTCCTCTTCCTTCATCGATTCTTCTTTATTAGGTAAGAAGACAATGTGAAAAAGTGGGGAGAAAAGCAACTTGCAAGTCATTCAAAACTGACACTTACATTTAGACTTACCCTTTTTTTCTAGTTTAAAATTTGGTTCTAAACATATCAAGTTCAAGGGATGAAGCAGATAGGCAGCACTGCTCAGATATTCTACTCTGTAGAACATGTCAGGGAGGAATATGGGGGCCAGAGAATGTCAGAGAACTCATACCATGACTCGTCAGACAGATTCCTAACTCAGCTTGTGCTCTGCAATATTACTGGGAAAAAATATTGCTCTACAGAGATCAACCTCAACCCTCCTTGTCAATAGCAGAATGGAGTGGCTCTTTTGAAACATGGTTATAGCTAAGAATACATGCCAAAGCAGCAGCATTGTTAAAAGCAATGTGTTGTGCATATAAAGCTTGTAGTTATAAATCAAAGAATATAATTTTATATGTATAATATAAAGCAAACTACCTATTACTTTCTTTAAAGACTGCTTCCAATTAATATATCCTCAAGCTTATCATCAATATTTACACAATTCATGCATGCATATGCTAGTTTTCACATTGAATTTATACTCATAAATTTAATGTACACATCCAGTATATCACCATAGGCTTCCACTGGCACAATAAATACAATTTTCCAAGGATTCACTTGGTCCTCTGCCTAAACAATCTGTTAAAACAGCTGCTTTAATAAAGGTTTTATATGGACTACTTAATCTTATTCCTTGTCATCTCTCAAATCCCAGAATTGCTTCTTTTCTCAATAGATCAATCATTTGAAGCTTATATATAGAGTGTAGCACTGCCTGACCTCAGTTCTTCCCCCTATGACTTCCTCCTACCACCTTGCATTCACCACGGCTCTCTTGGGTGAAAACAAACAGAGGGTTTGCAATTAAAGCCATGTCTAACCCCTACTGGCATGTAAAGATAGGCACCTGAAGTGGGAAGTGAGAGAAAGAAACTAGGATGAGAGCAAGCTGACTTTTTGGCTTTCTTATTTGTAAAACATGAACTCTCTGGGTCAACTGGGTTTTGGGGGAAAGCTGGGATGCTCTATAATTTTGTGTTGGGGGACCAAGAAAATGATTGTGTTTGATATTATAACAATTTATAGGACATTTTCTGAATCTGGAGGGTGTTTCCACAGGACTAGTGGGCTCACACAAAGAACATCTCAAGGTCTTGGATTTAAAAGCCACAAAGGTAATGAGGGCTCTTTCTCTACAAAGTCAAACCTGTGATAACAAAATCAAGGATAAATATGAACTCAATGGTCAGCCAACTGGCCACTGGGTAAACAGAACAGCAATCTTATCCCAACTTGTGAGGAAACACATAAAAATTACACTTGAACTGGAAATCCAAGCTTTAAAAATAGTATAGATTATGACTGGCTATTTAAAAACCTGGCAGGAAAAAATTCAGGGATCCCAAGAGACCTCAGGTTGATCTAATAGTTTTTAAATGTGCTATTTAAGAAAGCAAGTATGGCTTAGACTGTAAAAACAGAAGTGTGTAGCCAGTGCCAGTGGGTTTGAGAGGTAACCCTCTCTCTTCTTGGTTCTGGTTGGACTCTGACTACACAACCAGTTTCCACAAATTGGGAGGGATAGGAATAGCTAGAAAACCAATCAGAAAATATCCATGGGGACCATGTAAAGGAGGTGCTCTGAGAAAAGGTTTAAAAATGGATCTATTTATCTGTTAGCAGGGAGGACTAAGAGGACATTTATGAGTCTTCAAGTCTGTGAAAGGTTGGAAGCAAACCAAGGCCTCTGGAAAGTTGGCACCTCTGTCAGAAAGTCTATTTCACATTCCACTTGCCTGTGCTTGAGAATGAAATGCTGTGTGCGGGCAACCTCAAGGCCACTCCTGGAGTCAACTGTACTGCGACCTGGCTCTGGCTGAGTCCAGAAGGGGGACGCTGGATTTGCAGACGTTTCAGACCACCCAGCCTGTATCAATATGCTCTATTCAGAGGATCCTAGGGGCCCGGGATAGGGCTCAGGGGATCCCACAGGTCTTTCAGTCTCAGAATTGATACAGTGTGTTAAGACACACTGGACCTCAGTGGACCCCAGGCCTTTGGGCCTAGTCCAACATAAACTAGCTTCTCCATGATGGCACATCAGTAACAGCAGAGGCTATCTGTTGCTCATGATTCTGCTCACACCCCTTCACAGCTATTAGAAAAAGCTGTCTTGCTTGAAATTGTTATGAACAATTACTGGAAACTTGGTGGATTCTAGAAATGTATGAATCTAAATTCTGTGACCCCCCCCAACCAATTCCATAAGTAAGGAACCATTAACTTCCTACACTTGTGTAAATCAAGGTCTATGCAACTTTAAAAGGAGATAACAAGAATTAAGGAGGGTGCTACTAGAAGCTTAGCTAGATTAAGTTTCCATTTCTTCTTGGGAGCTGATTTTGATTACTCTGCTTACCTTCTCCCTCCAGTGTGTATTCAGTTCCTGGTAATTTCCTTGCCAATTAAAAGGCAGAAGAGCCTATAGTATGTGTAAGGAAGGCTAATGAAACCTGCTGTGAAGATAAAACCAACTGCAAGATGTAAAATGCATGGTGTTCAAAACTATCTTGCAGGAACATTAAAAATGTTCATGTACTTTGACCCATAAACCTACTTCAGAGACTCTGTCTTAAAGTTTCAAGCTCAAAGCCATTTAATAGTGAGAGAGTGTAAACAGCCTAAATAGTAGAAGAATATCTAAGTTATGGCTGATCCAATAATTGAATATAATTTAAATTTAAAAATGCTTACTAAGAGTTCTTAATTTCCATAATATTTTAGGGGGGAAAAATCAATGTACAAAACTGCATACTTAATATTATCTCATATATGTAAAACATAAAACATGTGAGGAGACAGGAAGGAAATATACCAAAATGCTAATATTGATTGCTATGGAGTGGTGGGACTTTGGGTGTTTGATTTTTTGTTTCCACTTTTGTACATAACCTAAACTTGCTACAACAAATATAGATTAGTAAAGAATAAGATAAATTTCTATTCAAAAGTGACATGTTTATGCCAAATGATTTCCAAGGTCTCTTTAGCTATATTCTGCTTCGTATCCGGTCAGAATTTAAGGGGTCAATGTTTTCATGACCATGAGTTTATTTTTATTGAAGTAATAATGCCATTCTGGCCAGTATTACTGTTGGTTGAGGGCATTTCTTCATGGCCATTAAATTGCAAATTCCTTAGGAGCAGGGACTACCTATGCCATGTAGAAATATATGTTTGTTGAATTTAATTTAAATCTGATAAATGAGTGAGAGAGCACTGGTGGCATTAATTACAAGGTGACAACACATTTGCTTACCTGTTTTGACATTGGAGAACTATCAAAAACATTACTACTATCTTATTTTTGGATGGATTTTTCCCTTATAAAAACTATTTGAATAACATATTTACCGCTACATTTAAAAAAACCAACCAACCAACCAGGCAAACAAACCATCAACCAACCAACCAGCAAAACAAAACAAACAAACCTGACCTTTCACAGAACATGGTCTTCTAACTAAAAACTGCTCTAGGTTAAATGACTTTCTAAACCACAATGTCAGTTTACTGTTATGAGTCATATAACTAACTCATTATGAAGTGACCATCTGTTTGTCTGTCATAAGGAAGGAATAAGACTAATATCAAATTAAATTTTGATATGGTTGATGCACCAACACTGCAAAGAAGGTGAGATACTAGTAAAAGAATTCCAAACACATTTTCTGGTCATAAATAACTAAATCAGTCCAGAGTTAGTCAGATAATATGTTTTTGGAATAACAGGGCAGTATGATTCACTTCATCTTGCCATAGGCATTCCAGATGATGAAGACTATTAAGATTAACTCAGAAGAGACAAGTCACTATCTCTGAGGTTAAGGCACAAAGGTTATTGAAAACACAAGGACTGATCGAGGCTGGAAGAAGCCAAAACTGATTATGGCAGGGACACTGACTTTGGTTTCCTTCTTCTGTGTGGGTGGTGAGCCAGAAGAGGGAAGGAATGTTTATCACTTGGAAACAGGGTAGAAAACAGAGTAGCTGAAAAGGGAACTCTATGAAAATCTCTGAGGGAACACAAAGAGGCTGCAGCCACCAGCAAATTCCAGCAGCACCAATCTCAGATACAAAGTGTATGCCTTCCTTGCTGATACCAACGAAGTATGCCTTGGGGCACCCTTCATATATCTACTAGGGATGAGATTATGAGTGCTGCAGGTCCTCTTGGATCTGGAAACAATTGTTGCCAGGAAATGCCAGTACAACAAAAAAAAACTATTTGGCTATTCCCTTGATATTCATAATAAAGGAATTATCCTAGACCATATCTTTTTACCTCCTGACTTTTGCACAGTAATTCAAAAGTTAAGTTCTCTCTTCTATGAATTCAATATATTGGTGTATTCCATCAGTGGAAGAGTCACCTGATTCTCTATCACTCTTTTTTTTTTTTTAGAACTCTGCGTTACATGTGTTGTGGTAATCGGTGTGTGTGTGTGTGTGTGTGTGTGAGAGAGAGAGAGAGAGAGAGAGAGAGAGAGAGAGAGAGAGAGAGAGAGAAAGAAAGAGAGAAAGGGTAGGGGAGAGGAAGACAAAAGCAAAGGTCTGTGTTAATCAACCATTATCATACATGGGTAACATAAGTATAGGAAAAAGAGTAAGAGGGGTAAAGACCAAGAAGTACTTGATATTTATGGATTCCCTATTGTTAAGAAAAATGATCGAAAACTTGTAAATAAGGCAATGAGGATAATTCCATATCCTTTTAAAATCATACTGAGGCATTGTTTTAACAGGTCCATCCAAGGATTAATTTTTAGTATAAAGTTAATTAAAGACTCAGTCTCTATGAAGTTACATGTTAACTTGTAGATTTGCTTCCGGCAGAGATACACATTATTTCTGGGTGGTAGAAAAGATAAGTACAGAGATTATAGCTTATTGCCCTTTAGGACATGAACCAGTTTTATATGGAACCTAGCAATCTTATTCTAATATTACTTTATTAAAGTGCCTATAAATGCTCTGTTCCTCAAATGCTCCTTGAATAAGGTTTAGCATGTCATGAGTTCCATCATTACTTAATAAGTTAAACACATATTCCTCCTCTCTTTGTATGCGTCTTGTTTACATTTTTTCTATTTTTTTTAGGGCAGTGTCACTGGCCCTCACATGTGGGACCGAACTGGGGCTGCTGGCTTTCTAAGCCAGCACTTAACCACAGAGCCACTCAGCCAGCCCGCCTTGTTTACATTTTTTAGTATACTTTGACATCACCCATTAGCTCCAATCAACACAGGTCCTCAAAAGTCCAAATAGCCTTTGGAAATGCCTGTAATAGTCTCTTTTCCTCACTGTTGTTCCACAATAGACTCTTTTCATGGTAACATTTGAGAGAACTTCAGAAGGTGCCTTTCTTTCCTTTCAAAAGAACTTGCACAGATATTGGGCAAGCAGAACTATCCCAAGATTAGAAAATTGGTCCCACTGGATTTCCAATGAACTCTTCTCAGGCTCTGAGACTGAGGAGTCAAGGGCTCCCCTGCCCTCTCCACGCGTCTACTTTATCCAGAGAATCATGGTAATGGCCAAAAACTTTTCATATGGATTGAAGGCCTTATGGCCTGCACTTGCTCATTTTTCTCTCAAGAACCAACAGGAGTTGGCAGATATCAACACTGCTCCTCTTTTCACCTCCATTCTGAGAGGGGAGGTTTGTCTTAAGAGTACTAAGTTCACTCAGCAAACTTCAGAGGGAACTCAAGGTACATCATCTCTTCCCTTTTTCTGGCCTCCCTCCCTATTTAGAATCCTTAGTAGAATTGAAGGGTACCTCAACCCAGCCAGACGCCTATAGGATTTAAATCTCACATCACCTGCAGCCCAAGTGGCAGACCCTTTTCCCCTCAACCCAGCTCACCTAGTTTCAAAAATAAATCTCACTGCCAAAAGAAAATTAAAGATACAATAAATTACAAATCACTTAAGACAGAAAGCAAGAACACTCTAATTTCATTTAAGCTAAGTAAGATAATTCAAAGCATTGTTTCTCTCAAAGCTCATAAAATTTCATTTCATTAAATTGTTACACTTATGTAAGATGACTGTTATGCCACAGTAATTTTATTAGTATAGAAATTAGGAAAATATAAGAAAAATATGCTTTCCAACTTTAATTTCAACTTTTTTTTTTTTTTTTTTTTTTAGGGCAGTGTCACTGGCCCTCATATGTGGGACCGAACCGGGGCCGCTGGCTTCCCAGGCCAGCGCTTAACCTCCGCGCCACTCGGCCAGCCCTTTGTTTTCCAACTTTAAAAAGGTAAAATAATATAAAAATCTTGAATGTGATGCAACTATGATACTCCGAAGCCTCTGTGTGTGTGTGTGTGTGTGTGTGTGTGCGTGTGTGTGTATCAGTTTAAAAATGGTTTCTTCTATGAGTCTTTCCTCTGTAGACCCACTTTAGCTACACCCTGATAATTATGCCGCTGTTTAATTGAAGGGATTGCTCGAGTCAGTTTGTAGTCTGGCATTTTGGCAAACCTGGCCCTCCTGGAATCACTTTATATGAGATGTGAGGCCATCCATCCACGCCAGTCTGACTCCTGTTATCTTGTCCTTTGGCTATTATTGAACAGGGAATATCGACCCCTTCCTTCCAGGGCAGCCAGCATTCTTGGAAGAGAAGGAAAGATACTGTCCATAGGACTTACCTCCTACTTCTTTCAATTTCATCCTCCCATTCTACAGCTTCCCCTTCCACTATCAAAAAAACAACAAAAAAACAAACAAACAACAAAACAACAACAACCAAAAAACAGAAAACCCCCCAACAATTTCCAGCTTCCAGGGCACCTATGTAAATAACTAACTACCAGTCTCTTGGGGGAACACACGCACCATGCTTCCTACCCGCCACCATGAAACAAAATTTAATTTGCCATCACAAGCCCATAGAGCCCATGCATACTCATGAATTTTAATTAGCTTGAAAACCACTGTATCTCCCTTTGAGTTTCACACAGCCAGCAATTCTAAAAGTTAGTCATGTTCATCTCATGGCAAGAATGAAGCACCTTCAGTAAACAGTGTCCGTCACTTAAAACACACTACATTTTGTGAATCTGAGCCACCAGGAAGCAAAGGGGGCCATTTCACTCATGGTATTTAGAGGCTCTTATTTCATCAGTTTGGGGGCATCTATGCCTCCTTTCCCATCTGTTGTTTGTCTTTTCTTTCTAGCTGTTAATTAGCTGTTTGAACAGAAGGTGCGAGAGGCGGGGGTATTTAATTTAATAAAGCATATCACGAAGGTTCTCCCAGTTCCCACAGTGAGCAGTCTCCCTGCGTACTGATGCCTTCAAGAAGGGGTTTCAGAAGACAAATGACTCTTGACTAAAATTAAGTTTTTGTATTACCATGCACTTATCCTACTACCTCATTCCTATTAAAATGTTGATAACTCTATGCCACTCAGAAGAGCAATTTTATAGAATTCTATACTCTTGTAAAGTTTTATCCTTCTTGCTACCAATTATCTATCAGAATGATTTTGATCTGGTTTTAGCAAGGCTTTATTCAAAAAGAGCGACATTAAAAAAATATTTTTAAGGCACTCTCCAAAAACTATGGAAAAATCAAATTTAAATGCAGTTCTGTTTTAATTTTTTAAATGTAAGCCTTCAGCTACTCGTATGTCTGAGTGCAGCTGAAAGGCAGTGGAAAAAAAACCCTCAGAAATCTGTTTAGAAAAGAGGTGCTGATGCTGTTAGCTGAACACTGAGGGGATTAACCCACCTTCTTGTGCTGCACAATTGTCAAATCTGGACTGGGGTGTTTTTTTACCCCTTTGAGGCCACACACTATAATGTGGAGTTTCTAAGGTAGTGTATGAATTCGCGAGAAATACATTTGAAACAGAAAGCACAAACTTCACTTCTGACGACCAAGATGAATTAGATTGCTAAAAGGTAGATAACAATGATCTATTTACAAACCCCAGTGCCAAAATAAAAGTAATTATAATAGAAGTGAGATTTCAGTTTATTATTATTATTATTATTATTATTATTATTAAAGTCAAGGGATCAGTGATCAAAAGGTTAAAGTCAAGAAAGCATATCTCAATAGAACAAACTCACAATTTGCCAGATAGTTTCTGTTTAGTTTACTCACTTTAGCCTTTGGAATTTTACTTATTGACTAATAAAAATGGCACTAAACGTAATTGCATTAAAAAATTTGGGAGAAAAAATAACTATTGCATTGTTTTGTACATCTGTAACTAATAATAATAATAATAATAATAATAATAAAATTTTAAAAATATTGGCAGACTGCTCTATATGTTATCACAGTAGAAAGGTGGTTTTTGGTTTATGTTTTGTTTTTTCAGAATTTCTCTTAAATACCATATTATTCTGAAACTGCCTAAATGGTTGATAGTAAGTGCTGAACTGCACACCAGCTACTGCAGTTTCCACTTGCATATTCCAATTTTAAAGTTGGCCCATAATGAATGTTTTCCTCGGGGAGGGTGCTTTGCATTTATTTATGATGATCAATTTTTAAGTATATGCCTGGAAAGTGACATGATCCTGATAAATGCCCAAACATACCAAAGCACAGAGTGAGATTTCACCTGGTTTTAAAGTATTATAAAGTAAACCATCAATCTGTAAATAGTTATACAAATTCCTAGCAATACCATGAAAAATGTATAAACAGGAAGTTTTATGTCTAAGCAAAAACAAATTGAATATAGCTTCATTTCAGCATTTATTTGCAGAAACAGCTTTGAAAAAAATTTCCAAGCACTGACGGAAAGCGCTGGATTGGAAAGGCTAACTCAAAATTATTAATATTAAATACGAATGGTGGACTTTATTAAAATGCCAAAAGAATTACCAAAGGTTCTGACAATTTCACTAATAGTTGTACAGCTTAACCCTTAACGTGGGTTATTTTCTTTTTTTTCTGCTTTCCCACTTAGGCAATAGGAAGGCACAGCAATTTTGCCAGTGGAGCTGTACAGGCTTATCCTGTGTTGCTTTCACACCATCTTCTCTTTATCCTGCTGAACAGACGGGAGCTCTTCTTTTTATCCTTTCTGCATGCGGATATTCTGTCTTAATTTTACCTTCCTTCCCCAGTTGCAGTAAAGGAGTTGCAGTGTTGTGCTTTATGATAGTGAGGTCAGGTTACTGTAAACTAAATTACTTTGAAAGCATTTTATTTTTAACACGACCCAACCATTAGCAACAGAGTCTTAAAATCCTCCTCTATAACTTGAGCTAATTCCCTCCTCCATTACTGAGGAAATCCCGCCCATGGCGTTGTGTTTATTTCCATCCCTGTGTTCACATTCTCTGACAGCCTAAAAGCACCGTCAGGAGGAGGAAGGAAAAAAGAGCTGCAAAAGAATATTCAATGTATGCAAAAATATTTACTACATATTGAGCACAAAAAGAAATGTTATAACTTTTATAACATAGTATAAAAGTTATAGTATATAGTATAAAAGTTATAATATAGTATAATATATACATCATCATTTATGTATTTATGGGCCATTAAACTATGCTATGTATACCCTTCTAGGTACTACTGTTATTGATATTATTAGTTATAAACATTTGTTTGGCTGAATCTTTATGACTACTCATGATGCTTTCCTGATGATAAATTGCAAGAAGCAGAATATTAAGGCTTTTGATTTATAACTGGCAAAATCTTTTTGATAATTTAAATAAACTTTGCCAGTAGCTTGAGGTATGGTGCCTGAAGATACACTTTGCTAGGTCTTACTTAGTTCCTCATTTCCAACACTATTCACCCCCATCTCTGATTTTATATTTTCAAGTCTCATCAAAGCAGTTATTCTCCAAGGAGCTGGTTAAAAAAGAGAAAGAAGAGAGCAGGAAACTTGTCTCCCCTTCACTAAAAATAGCTCCAACTGCTCTTTTATGCCCTGTTGGAGTAGTGTACATGCCTTTCAATTCTTTTTCTAGCAACAAACATATTTTCTAAAATGAATCTTGTACTGTTACAACTTTTCAAAGCTTTTCTGTGCTCATCCTTAATAAGTAAAGTACAATATGAATTGATGCATATTTAAATTAAAACAAACAAACAAAATCTGGTCTTTTCCAATAGTTTAATAAAAATGTATTTCAACTTGTAAGAAAGAAATGAATAAAAAGTTAGCCTTTTTAAAAAAAGTATTTATGGCTATCATTCTATGAATAACTCTCTCTAAAAGATTATTAAAAATGTTTTTTAAAACATTTCTCTCCAGTTGGTAAATAAGGTGTCTAGAATTGCTCTTTTAAGATAATAACCAAAACGTAAGCCTCTACACATGAGTGCACACAAGATAATATGGTATCTAACTATCTACTCAGATTTTTAAAATTAGCCTTAACTATTCTTGGAAAATATACACATTGGGCTCAGAGTAATCACTTGAGTAACTAGTTTGTTTATTTAAATAATAACCACTACAGATTAATAAAGAAAGAATTTCTTATCTTATAAGACTAGTGCCATGATGTTTGTAGTAATGATGAGATACTCAGCATGCTTTATAGGAACTTAGTAGAAAAGAACTTGCAACTTTTTCCAAAAGAAACCCGAGGGTAGGGTAAGAGGGTAAGAGATAAGAATTTAAGAGTGATTTCAGCTAATTTTTTGAGTGCCTGAAACAAACACCCTCTGGGAATAAAAATATCTGATTCTAGAAGAACCCACACCCACAATTTCTTTGTTGAAAGAGTTCTGTTAATCCTTTAAGAACTTGAATTTTTTTTTGTTTTGTTTTAGCTGAGCCATCCTGCCACCTGTTGGCAGCTCAGCGGCAGCTCAGCTTGGGCTGGCATCGAACTGCTGTTGCTCAGAGCTCAGCTCGCACTCTTGAGCTAACTCTTAACCAACCGAGTCACTCGGCCAGCCCAAGAACTTAAATCTTAAACCTTACTTTTAGCTATATGAATGAGTAGTTTTTATGGATTTCCTGCAAATTATGAAATAATTTACTTTTTACATTGTGCTTTTCTAAATAGACCTATTTTTACCTATCCAATCATTAATGATGTCATCTTTGAATAATTTATGTGCAAAGGATTTCCTCCCCTTCCCCACTATGGAGGATAACTGGGGATTTCTAACCATGTGCATGGTGGCAAGAAATTCTGTTTTATTCTCCCATAACATCCACACAAACAGACTCTAATATTTAAGTTCTATGCTGTTAAGGACACACATTCCATTGCCCTTGTGAAAATATGATTTTTCATGTCAAAAACGCCTCAAAATTTTCATTCCTTATAAATATGCTTTAGGGTAACCAGATGTTTGTGTGATTTTCCACCTTAAGATATGGCCTTAGCAGTGATTTTACTCAGCGAAAGAAAGAAGAGTGCTGGGGTACTTTTCATTTTAACATATACTACTCTTCTGTCTAAACAAATCCAGTGGTCTCTCTCTTTACCTTGGCCAGAAACATTCCTTGACTACCAATAACAAATATTTCTAGTTCTCCCCTCATCCCAAATTCATAATATCCTTTTTTTCTTTTTCTTTTTGCAATTAAAAGCTTTCTCCATAAATAATTATAGTTACTTTGGGTCAATTAAATTTGAGCCCCTTTTTGTTGGCAAGTCACCGGGTTATTTTTTTGAAAGTTTTTGCCTACTGAAAGTCATATAAATAAACCTTGCTTATTCCTAGCTGTGCCTGGGCTCTGAAAGAGCACAGCACTCTCAGAAGCAGAGCTTGAGCTCCTGGGATCTTTAAAGTGCTGATGACTCACAAACAGTAGGACCCAACCTTTTCAAAACTATAATCTTCTACAAAATCCAGCTACTAGGAGGTATCATGTTGGTTAAATCAGATTACGTGTTGGATCAACTGTTCTCCACTTGTGCCTTCTGAATCATTTAATAGTAACTTTGTTTAAGAGATGAATAAACAGTACTAGCTTGGAATCTCCGTTACACCTCCCCAGTAAATAAATGTCTACTTTATTGTACTGTCACTACTAAGATGTGAATGCTATTCTGCAAATGAGAGGTTCTTGGACAAGGAAAATAGTAACCTCTCAGGGACAATTGGCAATGTCTGGAGACATTTTTGATTGTCAAAATTTTTGTGGGGTGGGTATTGATTGCTACTGGCACCTAGTGGATACAGGCCAGTAATGCTACGAAGCATCACAGTGCACAGAATATAGTCCCCCTCAATGAAGCATTCTCTTTTTTTTCAATTTTATTTTATTTATATATACTTTAAATTAGCTTCAGGTGTACAACAAAGTGCAATACTTATACTTTTTATCCCTCAAAGTGACAATCCCCCTCCCCCAATTCTCCCCTCCCACTCCTCCACATATCACACTATCTATTACAATTCCTTTGACTCCCTAATGAAGCATTCTCTTGTTCAAAATGTCAATAGAGCTGAGGCTAAAAGTTCCTGCTTTAAGGAAATGACATAAAGGTAGATAAAAGTATTCTTGCTGAACCTTTGGAATACAGGCAGTATAGAGCTCTGACTTAGAATTTCATAACAGTCAGACAAGTTACCAAACAGAATCCCTACAGTAGGAGTGTCCCAATATATTCTTATAAAGGAGTGTAATAAACATGATTACCCTGGTATATAGACCAAGTTCCAGAGAAAAGTGTAATCATCAACTTGATAGTGTTCATAGCTAGTGAGAACCCCATCCTTCACATTTAATCTGACAGCACACAAAGTCTGAATTGAACAAAGAATAAAATAGAACACAGATGTTAACCAAACCATCTAAATGACTTTAGGTATAGGCGTTTTTTATCCATTTTTAATTTTTTCTTGTTTGGGGAAGTATTGGGCTTGGGGGATGAGGTAGAATAAATGTCTTCAGTGTTGTGTCACATGAGAAAACCTCCAGCCATTTTCATATTTTAATCATCTTACCCGTAACATTACAGAGGCAGGCTGTTTGGCAGACGCTCAGAGGAAAGAGCCTTATCACTCCTCAACATCTAATTACTTATCCTAGAGAAAATTAGGCAAGATTCCAAACCTACAGAAGACTCATCTTCTGTCAGGAGTTATTAATTACAAGCAGACTTAAGAAGCATTAATTTGTTTTGGTAATTATGCCAGGGAGTGCACAGCTCTGCCAAAGAGCACGGAAGTGGAGATGAAGGAGAAGGTGAGCTCCTTGGCTCAGCTGGTAAAGGGGGATCGAAACCAGATGTCCCCAAATTGTCTCTTTTACCCAAGTTCCAAATATAATATTCCTTGTGCTGAAGTTTAAATTAAATTGATGCCTGACTACCTGACTCCTTAGTAATAATCTAAATTAATTCCTTCTTTCCTTATGATTTCCCATTTTGTTGTTGTTGTTTTGAAGACCTTGAGATAGTTAAAACCTACTCTGACACACAAACACACACCCATGCACATATTTACATACACATGGGAAAAAAGACTGGAAGAAAATAGACCAAAAGTTAAACAGTAGTTATCTATGGATGGTGAGGTTATAGGGGATTTCAATTTTATTAATATATTTCTATGATGTTTCCAAAATGTCTACAATTCAGCACATATTATTTTTATAATCAGAAAACACCTGAAATAGGTTAATTATACCCCTTCTGTCTTTCTATACCATTCCCTAATTATAATCCAGTTCTACCTATACTGCTATCCTTTAAATATTAATATGAGTATTTATGCTGGAAAGAGGAGATTGCCAGTCATAGATACTAATCAGATCAAAATCTCACCCAGTATTACCTATTTATATAGCTGACTGTATAACATATGGCTAATGGGTAACATGTTAACATATTACTTAAGATTTAGTTTGTCAAAAGACTTCCTTAAATTCTATCTTCCATAGTATACACATCCTTATATTCTGGCAATATATAGTTAGAAGGAAAGGACAGAGGAGAACAGATATCAGGTCACAACCAAGCCAGTTATAAGACATATTGAAGACATAAGGATCTTGAAAAGGATCTAAAATATAATTATGTTTAGGGTCAATGTCTAAAGTTGCATGCAATGTATACAGTCAATGAAATTCTTTGACAGATTGTTGATACAAGGCAACTGATGTTGGCCCAAGTGAAGCACAAAAAATTCCTACAGTATATGAGATAATATAGATTTATGTAAATTTCATGGTGAACGAAGAATTGAAAGAGTGTCTGTTTTGCTATGATTCTAAGAAAAACTCCAAAGATTGAACTTGTGCATATTGAAGCAGGAGTTGACATTTCTACTGCAAAAAAAATAATAAAGTCAGCAACTTTCTCAAATTCAAAGGCAGAGCTGCATCAAACTTTAATAGATATTACCTTTGAAAAGTAACCCATCCTCTTAAAATTAAAGTCTAGACAGTTAAGCTGGTTACATAGAATTCTGGCAACTGGAGTGATTCCTCTCAGTTAAAGTATTGTGTTTTAGTTAAACTGACTTTAATTTCCTAGGAGGAAACATATTACTCCCGGCTGGTTATCTTAGTTCAGAAAGAGCAAAAGCCTGAGAGAATGAGAAATAGAACAGGCAAATTATGCTCTCTGAATGAGACCGGAACAGCCTAAGTCAGCATTAAAGCATTGAGTGGCTGAGGGGCTATTGATCCAAAGAATTATGTGTTTTCCCAGGTCTATCTCAGGCGATACTATTTGGGCCCATCTTTTCCATATTCCGTGGCCTCAAAAACATCTATCATGCACACATGAATGGCTAAGTGCTTTAACTAAAGAGTTACTAGGGCTGTTATTTTAAAAGAGATCTGGAAATATCCATATGGCCCTGTACTTAAACAAATGGTCATAAATGAAACGGTCATAAATGAAATTTCCAGTGTTAACAATGTGGAACTCAAAGTAGTGTTGGGGCCGGCCGAGTGGTGCGGTGGTTAAGCGCTGGTTTGGGAAGCCAGCGGCCCCGGTTCGGTCCCACATATGAGAGCCAGTGATACTGCCTTTAAAACAAAAACAAAAACAAAAAAAATCCCTAAGAATCAAAGTAGTGTTGATATAAGTTAATAAGTGAGAAATCAATTATGCCCACGGTGATCCTGAAAGTAGGTAAGAGATCTTGTCCATGAGCTACTTTGAGTTCCATGCTGTTAACACTGGAAATTCCTGTTTCATTTATGACCGTTTGCTATTTACATTGAGCATAAGAACTGTAGATATATTGAAAAAAGAGTAGGTCCTTATCCTGAAGCACTTTACAGTCTTCTGAAACCTGTTCACATTGATCCAACCAAATAACAGTTCTTTTTTCTTTTATCTAAATTTTTTTGTTATTTCTTTACCTAAATCAAATAAAACATGTCTGGAGGTTGGGTTAAGACAAAGAATCTTAGAGGAACCACATATTTCCAACAGAGCAGTTCATTCATTTCTTGCATTTTTGCCAGCTGGCAATATATGCTGAGTTCATCAAGATGGAGCTGGGTCTACTTTATAGAGAGTAATATCTGGTACATTATATGTTCTTAATAAATATACAGTGACACTAAAAATAAAAGCCCGAGATAGTACCACTGTAGGTAATAGTTCACATCATTCGAACAATACAAAATGTTTTCTTTTTAAGTGCTATCTGGAGAAATCTCTTAGGATTGCAGTTACTGCACATACTAATAATTACTTGTGCATACCACCAGTGACACGGTAGGTCCCCAACATCACCATATATTTAAATCAATATGTCTCAAAAGTTATCAGAGAAAAGCACTAGTATTCAATTAGGGGTTCCAGAGAGGTGTTCTCTCTCTTTAGACTATTATTTTTAGTTATTTTTTAAAAATATTATTTTTAGTTATTTTCCTTAAAAAATAAAAAATATTTAGCTATTTTTTCAGCATTGAATTGTTATTACCCTGTGTTCACAAATTAAGGCCTTTTTAAACAGAGAAGGGATGTCATACAAGATGAGAAGAAATAATGGACAGGCCGGCCGAGTGGTGCAGTGGTTAAGCGCTGGCCTGGGAAGCCAGTGGCCCCGGTTTGGCCCCACATATGAGGGCCAGTGACACTGCCCTCAAAAAAAAAAAAAAAAAAAGAAATAATGGACAATTTTAATGAAAATTAAAGAAGTCTAGATTTTAGTTATTCGGCTAAATTTTTCACCTCTAAGGGCTTTATTATTTATTGAGAAAATGTGAATGGTGTTTATAAAGGCTTTGATTATTGGAGTCTTTATTGAACTCTGGGGCCTAATCACCACTATAAGTTGGCATCTAAGACAAAAAGGCATCAGGTCTCCTAGATTTCATACTATTTTAAATGTATTCAGTCTCTATCCATTATCCACACATCAACAAAAGTACTCATTTGAGAGCTAATTCAGTTGAAGTTCTGCACTGCAAAACACTTGATTGCATTAAGTGACAGACATATTGAAATGTTGACAAGTAGTCAATTCTGTAAAATATTCAGGGTCATGGGTGTTACATTTGATCAATTCCAGTTGCTGAGCATATAGAGTTTTTTTGTGTATTACCAGGAAAAGCAATAATACTGGCCTCATGTTTCCATGGTGACTTCTGAGAGCAATTCTTACATGTAACAGTTACTCTTTTAATCAACTATAATTTTCATCTAAATGATATTCACTGGTTACCCTGAATTATATTATCTTCATGTTAAATTACTTTCTGCCCCAGAACAAAATAAAATTTATTTGCCTAGGGCAAGAGACGTTTTATTTGGGGATATGTTGGAGAAGAATTTAGAAGTTGAGGGACATGGCAATATAATTTTTTAAATTGCAGAAAAAAAGAACAACGAAGATACAGATTTACGTATAAAAATTAGTTTTTGTAATAATTAAAAATGTATGCAACAGTAAAAGTATCCTGCTTCAGTAAGGCATTTTGCTTACCTGGTCTTCATCCCCACATTTTACTTCCCTGCGCTTAGTGCAGGTAGACATGAATGTCTATGCAGACACCATTTTAAGGTTACATTACAGTATACATTTCACACTCTAAGCATCGATTAGCATGTTAGTGATTCTAGCCCAGTCAATAAAATACACAGCTTTAAACACTTTTTTCTACTGGTTCAATTAAACCTAATCTTGGTGGGATTCTGAAACACTAGCTAAGCACCACAGACTACTTCTGGCTGATGAACATTAAAAGAATCAGCACAGATTCAAGCAAGCGGGTAAAGAAAGCTGTTACTATTTTAAGCAAAATTAAAACAGATGGGAAAGCCAGACATGCATGTATTCAGATATGGGCCTACCTCACATTTAATCTTTTATGAATGGCTAATCACAGATGGTGATGGGAATTCAAAAGCATCCATTTTCTTTTTATTCCAGTGTACTATGTCAGTTAAAACTCTTCTGTTTAGTGAATGATGCAACTATCATCAAAGGGAAAGAAACCATCATGAAAACGGATTTCTAATATATTGATAATGAGGTGTTGGTCAGTTTATCAAACTGGGAAGATGAAACAAGACTCTAACGAGACAAACACAACAAACATATTATACTGATGACTGTCAGCAAATCTACTAAATAATCACTGAACCCAGAATGGGACATGCCCTCCCCTCCCTCTCATAGCATGTCACCTGTACCTCTTCTGGGACATCATGATTTATCTTGGACAATGATAAGAATAAGAGAAATCCAGACTTCTAACAGAGCAACTACAGTCCTTTATTACAGTTATGTATTTACATGCTGATTTCCATTACTGGACAGTAAGCTCCCAGATACAGCAACTTTGCCTTCTTTTTAGACCTGGCATATAGCATAGTGCACAGGAGGTAGGGGGAATTATGATACATTAAATGTATACATAATAATAGCTGCTTCTTGTACCTATCATATGCCAGCACCATGCTAAACACTCTTACATTATTCTATTTAGTCCTTAAAACAGCTTACTTCCTACTTGACAGATCTGATATAGAAGCTCATGGAAACGAAGTAAAATGCTTACAGACCTTGTGGGGAGGTAATGGCAGAGCTGGCATTCCAACTCAGGCCTCTGTGATGTCCTTGAACTTTCAACCATCCCACGTGGTCTGGAGGTCTAAGAATAGGCAATGGCACTGTGGGGAGTGGTTGAGTGCAGACTCCAACATTGGGCACAGCTATTGGCGGCCTCTGCACTGGCATTGGTGGAAAATTATGAGAGCAGTGTCTTTACTAGACATCTGTGACCAAATGGCTGTTTGGATGTTAACAATAAGGGAAGGCACCCCTACAGCAAACAAGAAAGGGACAGGAGGAAAATAGTGAGTGTCCTGTAGCCAAGAGAAGGGCATGGAGCGCATAGGAAACATGCCAAAACCGTTCCAGAATGAACTGAAGCCAAAGTTTTGACAGAACAGGAGGGGACAGGTCCAGAGAAATAATTTGGGGATGGTTATTATAATCCTATTATTACCCTATCAAAAACGAGAAAATGTGAGTGACATCTTGAGACAATATTTACATAGCATGTTTACCCCACCCATACTAGATTATAATCTTCTTGAAAGTAATATCCATATCTAATATATTTCTATGTCAGCCATGGTTCCTAGCACATTACCCTATGACTTGCTCTGTATCTCCAGAAAATAGCCATCCTAAAGGTAGCTAATGTAAGAGAAGTCACACTTCAGAAGTTGTCCCAATGGACTATCAGGTTGGTTTCCATGGATTTGAGAAAAAAATAGTACCAGTGGTACAGTTTCTCTAGCCCTGTCTGGAAGAGAGAACTCCTGGACAGGTTGCTAAGGGTATTCTGATCAACAAGGCACTGGGTATTGAATAGGAGAGGGTACGTTAGGTCACCAGAGCTTGAGCTCATTGGCTGTTACTCAATTCTTTGATTTTAATTCTATATTCAGGAAGAAAACTTCTGATGTTTACTCAGTTTATAAAATTGGATCTCCTACTTGGAAGGGAATGCTACTGTAGCAAATGACATAAATCCCCTGGTCCTCTTACCAATTGGACTTTTCACTGCAAATTCACAAAGGATGGTCTTGCTTATCCAACTCATATGACTGATAAGGAGGACTAATAAAGTTTATGAACTTGAAAAAGCTGATATGTTGACCCTGATTTCCAACTGCTAGTGTCTTAAAAACACTATAAGGAAACACTAAGTATCATCTTAATTGTAACATCCCTTCCACCTGTAAAATTATATTTTAAGAGAGAATGACACCAAAAACATACTGCTTCTCTGAAACAACTGCTTTGGGTTATTTCTTACTACAGTTTGTCTCGTATCAATGTGAGGACTTTGAGACCCAAAGAAGATTGCTATAATCTAAAAAATCTTTATGGAATTGAAAAAATAATTTTGTGTGTGTGTGTGAAATGAAACATGTGTGATTTTTTTCCTAGTAAAATAATGCTATGAAGTTGTTACTCTATATTAAATGGCCTCCCCAGTGACCAAGTGAATTTTATTGTTTAATATTAACAAAACTACTTTTCCAAATGCTGAATGGCCCACAGAATTCAAATCCAGTGATGTTACCACTTAGTTATAGGGATCTGTGCATACAAGAAAAATAAATCTCAGTTATTGCTGAACGATTTGGTTTTTCCAAATGTCCTTTTCAGCTGTCACAGATGGCTGGGCCTCTACCCTCCTTCAGAATCTTAGAAAGGCTCTTTGTTCTTTGTGAGTATCATAATCCCATGGACCTGAAGGTACAGGTATGTATGGGAGCTCCTATTCTGAATACAAAATGCTCAGACCTTTACATTTTCTGTTACTGAATGGGGATCAAGAAGGAAAGGGATTATCATGGGTGCCTGGTCTAGACTTCACAAGTGATGCTTCTTTGGCAGCTGCTAAATACAAAGATAAAGCATCTTTGGAGAAAGAATCTTGCTGGGAAGTTACTCCCCACCACCCTGCTCCTTTCCCTCATTGCCAGGCTGGAAATGGTCATCCCTGACAGCTGTTAACACAAGGAGTGTGAGGCCAAGCTGACAGCAGCTGCTACAAAGATGTTGAACAGAGATTCCAAGAGAAAGGTTGGGGTTCAAGAGTGGTTTCATAAAAATATGTGCTGAAGTCCAGGAGTTAGTACTATAGATTGCAAACAGTGGGATGCACTTGACAGCTGTACCTGGGGTTGTTTTACCCCTCACTGGGTAATGCTATAAGGTGGTTATGCTCTCCTGACAGAAGAAGAAAATGCAGACTACTATTCAAGACAAGCCTTTCCAAAGAAATGGGTGGCCCAGACATAACTGTTGTTGGTATTGCCCAAGGTTCTCCTGCTTCCCTTTGACAAAACCTAAAGACCGCTCATCTCAGTGGTATCTTGGTTGGATGTCACAGTCTTGGTTGATGTAGAATTCAGATCCCCTGAGACAGCTTTGTCTTTCAAAGTCTGAGCTTGCCAGTCCTCCAGATAGTAAAAGCTTGGAATTTAATCAGATAAACATGGGTCAGAGTACTGGTTCTACTACTCACCAGCCCTATGACCTAGGACAAGTTATCTAATTTCTTTGTACTTTAGGATACTTCCATGTGAAATATGGATTAAAAATAGAAGTTACTTCACAGTGTTGCTGTAGGAATTAAATGAGATGATACAGGCACAGGGCATAGTTCAACATGCTTGCAATAAATGTTCATTATTATGACTTTATTAAAAGTAGATATAGTTGTTAAACTTCTCCCCAATGAGAAAAGGCTTTGAAAAAGAATTAGGGTTTTGTTTTGTTTAAGGTATTCTTTTAAGAAATGAGGGTCTGATGACCTCATATCATTGATCAAAGTTCCATGAACTTTGATGCCATAAAGTTCAGTGTGTCCCTCCATTTTTTAAATCTTCTTTGATTTCTTTTACCAGCATATATTAGTTTTCAGCATACAAGTCCCATGTTTTGCTTTTTGGCAGTTGTAAATAATGTATTTTTAATTTGATATCCACATGTTCATTCCTAGTATATAAAAATGCAATTGATTTTTGTATGTTTATCTTGTACCCTGTAACCTTGCTGAACTCATCTATAGGTTCTAAAAATTTTTTCTTGATTCCTTGGGATTTCCTATGTGGATAATCCTGTCATCTTCAAATAGAGAAAATTTCATTTCTTCCCTTTCTGATCTTTATGCCTTTTACTTCCTTTTCTTGACTATTGCTCTGGTTAGAATTTTCAGCACAATGTTGAATAAGATGTGGTGAAAGCAGATATCCTTGCCTTCTTCCTTATTTTAGAAGAAAGCAGACTTTCACCATTAAGTACAACGCTGGCTGTTCTTTTTCAAGTTGTTAGATGCTTTTTTTAAGAATCAAATTGAAGCAGTTCCCCTCTATTCTGATTTTTCTGAGTTTTTATTTTTAATCTTAAACGGGTGTTGAATTTTGTCAAATTTTTTTCTGCATTGTTTAACATAATCATGTGGTTTTTCTTCTTTAGCCTATTAATATGAATTACATTAACTGATTTTCAAATATCAAAATAGGTTTTCCTTGTTATAATCCCATTTGGTCATGGCATATAATTCTTTGGTATATAATATTACAAACACCGGTTTGTAATATATACCTGTGTTTGTAATATATACCTAATTTTAATAAAGTCATATTATGAACATTTATCGCAAGCATGTTGAACTAGGCCCTGTGCCTGCATCATCTCATTTAATTCTCACAGCAACACTGAAGTAACTCTTATTTTTTAATACATATTTTACAAGTGAGTATCCTAAAGCACAAAGAAATTAAATGACTTGCCCTGGGTTATACAGTTGTTGTGATATAGAACCAGGACTCAAACCCATGTTAGAGTTCTATTTGTTAAGCTTAAAATTTTTTATATCTATATTAATGAGAGGCATTGACTTATATTTCTCTTTTTGTACCGTCTTTGGTTTTGGTATCAGGGTATATTAGCTTCACAAATGAATTGGAAAGCGGTCCCTCTTCCATTTTTCAGAAGAGATTGCATAGAATTGGTGTTAATTCTTCTTTAATATTTGTATAATTCTCCATTGAAATAATCTGGACCTGGACATTTCTTTTGGGAGAGTTTTTAAAATCAATTTCCTAAAGAGTTACAGGGCTATTCAAATGACCTACTTCACATTGGGTAAGTTGTGATGGTTTGTGTTTTTAGATGAATTGGTCCATTTAACCTAAGTTTATGTTTGTAGAGCTATTCATAATATTCCTTTATTATCCTTTTGATGTCTGCAAGATCTGTAGTTATAGCCTGTTTCATTCCTAATATTAGAAATTAGTGAGATTTCTTATCTTTTTTGGTCAGTCTTAATAGAGGTTTGCCAATTTATTAATCTTTTCTCTTTGTTTCATTGATTTTATCCATTCTTTTTCTTTTCATAATTGTATTTATTTCTGCTCACATCTCTATTATTTCCTTTTCTGCTTATTTTGAGTTTATTTTGCTTCTCTCTTTGTACATTCTTTTTTTTTTTTTTTTTTTTTTTTTTTAGCTGAGCCATCCTGCCACCTGTTGGCAACTCAACGGCAGCTCAGCTTGGGCTGGGCATTGAACTGCTGCTGCTCAGAGCTCAGCTCTCACTCTTGAGTGAGCTCTTAACCAATTGAGCCACTTGGCCAGCCCTCTTTCTACATTCCTGATATGGAAACTTAGATTATCGACTTGAGACTTTTCCTCTTTTCTAATGTAAGCATTTAGTGCTATAAATTTTCCAGCACTAATTTAACTGTGTTCCCATATTTTGATTTGTTGTATTTTCATTTTCATTCAGTTCAATGTAGTTTTCTTATTTGCCTTGAGATGTTCACTTTCACCTATAGATTATTTAGATGGCTATTATTTAATTACCAAGTATTGGAGGTTTTCCTGGTATCTTTGTGTTATTGATTTCTAGTTTTATTTCATTGTGGTGGGAGAACACACTCTGTGTGATTTTAACTTTTTGAAAGTTTTTTTGTGGTTCAGGATATCTTTTTTTTCTTAAATTTTCTTGTAGCTCTCTATTTTTTATTGGGGAATTGGGGGCGGGGAACAGCATTGGGGAACCAGGGAAGGGGAACAGGCAAGTTGTTGTCCTTTTGTTCTTCAGTCTAGTTATGGAGGACATTGCTTCACTGGCTCATGTTGGTATCATTATTGCGCTCTTCTCGGGTGAGGCAGATCGGTCGCTGGCCTCTGGACAGCCACTCACAGCAGCTCTTGGCAGCTCACGCTGTCTGCCGGCCACTCACTGTAGCCTATGGCAGCCCACTGCAGCAGGGGCTGCAGCTATGCCATCCTGGGGACTCACAGCAGCCCAGCTCCAGTGGAGCTGTTGTTCACCATCTTAACTGTAGAGGGCAGTGTCACTGGTGTTCATGTGGGATCCGAACCAGGGCCACTAGCATCCCAAGCCAGCTCTTAAACAACGAGCCACTCGGCCAGCCCTTGGTTCAGGATATCTTGGTGAATGTTCCATGGGCGGTTGAAAAAACTAGGTGTTCTTTTGTTATTGGGTGAAATGTTCTATAAGTGTCAATTAGATCCCCTTGGTTGATGGTATTTTTAAGTTTTCCTGTATGCTTGATGATTTTCTGTCTGGTTGTTCTATCAATTGTTGAAAGAGGTGCTAAAGTTTCAATTATAATTGTGGATTTTTCTATTTATCTTTTCAGTTCTATCAGCTTTTGCTTCACATATTTTGCAGCTCTGTTGCTTGGTGTTTACATATTTAGGACACTCTCTTTGAATGGGTTCCAATCTTTCCTGGGCTGCCTTCCTGACATCCTGCTCCTTAGGCCCCAGTCCCTTCCTGCCCTACTCAGGCCTGTCTAATGAGTTTGTAACTGAGTAGAAAGGAAGGAAGGAAGAAAAGAAAGAAGAAAGGAAGGACAAAGGCCAGATTGACGGTTTTTTAAGGCTAACTTTTAAACTACATTTTGTCTAAGAAATCTTTGTTTCTTCTACATCATTGAGTCCTTAAAAGCTCCCATATCAGGAGCAATAATTCCTGTTCTTTGAACCCTTTAGTGCTCACTATCCATCTGAAAGAAATTACAGAAATGTGAGTGTATGTGTGTGTAATTTTAATTTTGTGGATGTCTTCACGTCAGTTTGAGACACTCGTATAGGTTTTCCAATCATGAGGGAAAAAAATGGAGGGAAGATACAATAAAATGAGTTTGTGTTGGGAAGGAATCAAATCTCAAGAAAAGGCCAAATCACAAAAGTGTAAATTTTCATTTCCTCTCTCACCTGTGTCTTCTATGAAATACCTTCCTAACCAACAGGACAGTCACTAAAACACTTATAACCTAGCATTTAAGTTTTATCACTAAGTCAACCTTAATCACTCACAAGTATATTTTATTTGTTCAACAATTTTGGGCATCTGGTAAGTCCTTGGCATTACTTGGCATTATTGGAACCTTAAGTGTTATAAACTCACATATATTGAAATTCACATATAAAGTCTAATAATTTATTTTTCTTTAGAACTGGGTGTTAATGTTTCCTAACACAATGGCTCTACGTGTGTGACTTTGTTTTGAACCAGTGAGTCATGGGGTATAATCAAACAATAACTTTATTCTCCTTTTCCCTATACCAGGTCCAACCTCCTTTATGAGGCTACTTCTTTTCCTGTCATCTCAGATAAAATTTTCCAAAAAATAACAAAAAGTTCTCTGGGCACTTCACTTTCCAGCATAATTTCATGTCAGTGACTAATATGTCTATTCCACTGTAATAATCACAAACTGTGAACACTGATTAATGCTGAAACTTCTCTCTGCTGCCCCCAAATGCTGCGGGAGAAAAGGAGACAGGCTGACTTCCCTGTTTTCCAGCCCAAGGGCTTCACCTCCTCCCATCCCTTCATTGGTTTCCTCTGCTTCCTCCAGGACTGAAGGGGAGAGAGAAAAGGAGGACATGGAAGGCGACACGGACAACAGTCTTACTGACTGGCACCCTTCTGCACAGTGAAATTCTCTGACCAGGTTTTAAAAACTGTCTCTCTCTCTCTCTCTGGGATGTTTGTTTAGGTTCTCTAGCAATCCACCATCACTGGGGCCTCTTAGTTCCCTCTCTCTGGATAAATACACCTCTCTTCTGGTAGCTTACGTTCCCCTCTTCCAAGTAGGCATCCTGGGTCTCTCCACTCTTCCAGGCAGCCCTCTTGAATAGGATCCAGGAGAATTCCAGGCTAGCTCTGGCCCTTGGCTTACATTTGGACACTGGGAATCATACACTGTTGACCCTTTCATTGGTGGGGTGGAGTATTTCTTAAACACAGAGCTTTTTAAATTTAACTTCTGGCAAGCTCTGGATCAAGTCCTTTAGCTTTCAGATTTATCACATGCCAGTCCACATGGCCCCCTAAATTGTATGAGACACATATCAGATATCCAAACAATCTCCTTGAAACTTCTCCAGCTGGGCTTGGGATCAAGAGAAAGCATCCCTCCCCTCTCACTCTGGGGGAGAGGAGTAGTGGTTGGTTCGCAGCAGAGCTGTCTCCAAAAAAAACTGCATTTTGATATCCAACTTCCTACATAGGTAAAGGGGCCATGGGTTGAAATATTAGTATCTCACTTTGAAAAGTAGGGGCAATGGCTCCACTGTCCTGGCCTCTTAACTAAAGGTGAAACTGAAATTGTTTATTTTAATACATCCTATTAATGGTTCTTTCATCAATTGCCAAATTCATTCATGGTAAAAGCCCTCAATTTTTTTTGTTCTACTGTAGATTCAATATTTTGTCATAAAACACTGTCAATTCCATTGTCCTAAACATAGATTCACATCCAAATTCTGATTCAAAAGTTGTGGGCTTATATTTACATTCATAGCTGTGAGTAGACTATAAGCAGCATCAAAATGTCTGTATCCAACCCTCCAATCCTTCTCTTAATGAAAGTTCCCCATAAGGTTTTATGTTTCTCTTCAAGTGAATTAAATAAAAGAAAAACAAGACCAGCACTGTTGAGGTTTCCACTGTACATTGGAAGTCTGCCTGCTGGGAGGTCACAGATACTCCCAAGTTCTCCTAGCAGTACCTCTGGGGACAGAAAAAAGCCATCAAAGATTTGTTTGGAGCTGAGGTTCATTTTGCTGAGTTTTCATCTTGTCTGCAGATGACTGCTTAGTAGTTTTCTTTCTTTCTTTTTATTTTTAACTCTTCTATACCCTGCTTTCTTAGCCTTGAGATGCTTAATTAGACATTGCCAAATATAAGTACATCTTATACAGAAGTAGGCAGTATGGTTTCTTAAATTCCTGTGATAAACACAAGAAAAACCCAAACACTGAGTAGAGTACCTGAAAGAAGCATAATTTCAGTATTCAGGTGCCCAAAATATAATTGTCTAGGATATTCATGCAGGGACATTTGTCACCCCCACATACTCTCACAGTCGAAGTTCAAGTTAGCTCATAACTGGGGGAGAAGGTCTGAGGGAAGCAGCCAGATTCCAAGTGATTTGGAGTGTCAAAATCTTGGACTGAATTTAATCAGTAGCCTAGAGTTTTCAAACAATCCCGCTAAATTTCTGTAGGCAATTTATGTAATTATATTGGCACATACATTTTTCCATTTCACTAACAAAACCACAACGATCTTTTGTTCAAAGGCAAGTCTTTCATATTATAAAAGAAAAACAGTACACTCATATAAACTCACAAATTCCAAATAGGGGCATGATTCTCTGATTGTTCTCTTCAGAGTCAGTAAAAATGCATTCCAGATAAAGGAAAAGGGAGGCACAGAGCTCTTCTTTGCCAACTCCCTTCCTCCACTCACACATAAGTTTTATTCAGACACAAGATGCTATATTAGTCAAGACTCCTCCATTCTGTTTTGATATTTTGAGCCCAATTGAATATGGCTGATCACAGCTTTCAGCATACATTTGTGGGCAGATTTTTGCTTGCATACACAGTACATACATTTTGATCAAGTCCAGCTGAGGACACTGGCCTAAATAGACAGACTTGGCAGAATTCTGAACCTTGGCTATTCTATCAAGGCTAAAGGGTTCATATTACTTTCTAGAAGTTTTTTTGCTCATGGAATGTATTTAATATAAGTTTATATAAGGGGAGTAGAGTGAAAACCACTAAAATAATATTTGTTCCTTTTCAATTATAGCAAAATAGACTGAACACAGAATACAGTTTATAAATTTTAGGCTTATGACCACAGATAAGGCTCAAAAACCATGAATGTCAAGTAAACATATATCAAGTTAAATGTCAAACAAAATATGCATCAAAATTAATGATACGTATTTAATGATATGCATAATCACAGTAATTGCTCCACTAGATGGGAAGAGAGGCAAAAGACAAATTTTACCAATCTCATAAATCAGCTAGCTCTGATGGCCAACCATCTCCTTCAATCCTGCTCTACTTCCCAAAGGACAAAGGCCCTGGTCCAGTAGGAAAGGCCTGTGGGGCTCACCAATACTCATGTACTCTCTATATTCCTTCTACAGGCCAGAAACATAGGCTAGGGAATGTGACATAAAGAAAGGTCTCTTGGGCTTGCCGAGTGGCTCAGTTGGTTAAGAGCATAAGCTCGGGGCAACAGGTTTGCTGGTTCAATTCCCACATGGGCCAGTGAGCTGCACCCAAGCTGAGCTGCCACTGAGCTGCCAACAGGTGGCAGGATGGCTCAGCTGGTGAAAGCACATGCTCCTGACAACAAGGTTGCCTGTTCAAATTGTGGGCTATGCACACCCGCAATTAAAGACTGAACTCAGCATCTTGAGCTGAGCTGCCACCTGGGTGGCTCAGCGGGATACAGCATGCGCTCTTAACAACAAGGCTGCTGGTTCAACTCCCATGTGGGATGGTGGCTATGCCCACCCACAACTAATTGAACACAGCACCTTGAGCTGAGCGGTGCAACTGGACTTGGAGCTGAGCTTGCTACGCCCTCCACAACTAAGATTGAAGGACAACAACTTGGCTGTTCCCCTTCCCCAATTCCCCAACACTGTTCCTCTTCCCCAAATCCCCAATTAAAAAAAAAAAAGAAGAAGAAAGTTCTCCATGCATAATTCCTGTTCAAAGGCTCAAATAAGCTATCAAGAGAGCCAGAAACATGTCTTTCATTGGCATTGTTCAGCACCTAGCACAGAGTCAGGACCAGTTTGTTAAAAAGATGAGCCCTAGAAGGACTGGGAGTTTGTGTGGTGCAATGAGGGAGAAGATTGGCATGGCAGTGATGAGTCTTATAAATGCACCTCCTAGTTCATGTTGCTTAATTGGGTTGCTTTCCTATTATCTAGTACCCAAAGAAATAATGGGAGTTCTAAAGAATATGAGAGTATTGTGGAGATATATATATATATATATATATATATAGAGAGAGAGAGAGAGAGAGAGAGAGAGATCACATATATAGAGATATAGAGAGATAGAGCAAGATAAAGAGAGAGAGAGAAACTAGGAAAGGTGCCCTTCAAAGTACCTACTTCTTGTATCAGGAACAAACCTTACTCAGGAATAACCCTCCCCAGTCTCTCGCCGCCACCCCCCCACACACACACACCCTGACCCCGCCACCTGATTTTGAATATCTCATAATTGCCAAGAATAATCATCTTTTTGTAATCACACAGGGCAAGTGTTAATCTAACCAAACGGGGTTAATTTTATTATGAGATAGAACTTGTGAAACCTTCTGATGGACAGAAAACCTTTTTATTGGATAATAATGGCCCTGAAATGGCTTTCCTGAAAAATGAAAATAATGTGCAATCTATTATTTACATAGAAAGAATGTATTGCAGGATAATCATTCTCAGAATTACTGTATTATAGGATTAAAGATAATTTATCAAAGTTCATTAAAACAGCACAAGTTACCTGAACTAGAACTATTCAGCTAAGCCATTCCTGAATTCCTGATCCACAGAGACAGTGAGAGGTAATAAATCACTATTGTTATTTTAAGTCACTAACTTTTAGGGTAATCTGTTATGCCACCACAGTAACTGGCAGAGCTATGGAATCAAAACTAGAGGGTAAAAAGTGCCCTCCCTGAGGTCAAACAAAAAAATCTTTACCATCTACAAGAACCACAGGAAAGAAGCCATGGCAGTCTTCAGAATGATAAAGATAGGTACGATTACCAATAAATGCCACACAAAAAAAACACAAGAATTATCACCTTTTTATTCCCAAAGTGGGCAACCTTCATGAATATTTTTCTCACATTCATAGTTAAAAGAAATATAGTAAAACGGGCCCTAAGTGGAACCATTGGAAACCAGCAGCAAAGCCCAAAGTAAAGGAAAGTAATGGGGCGTCACTCAGTCATTTCTATGTAGGAGCCGATATTGCTCCCTGGCTTTCTGCCTTGTGCCTTTCTCAGTAGGCTGTGCAGTTGTTCAAGTGTTTCCCCAAACACACCTCTGAATAACTCGGAAAAGTAGAACTTCTCCTTTTAAAGGGATAAGGAAAAGAATTGGAGTCCAGTCAGCAAAGGTGGCAACTATCATTGGACCAGAGATAGCAAGTTCGGGATACCCATGTATCCTGGTGAAGCCGAACCATGGGCAATGCCCAGGAGGTGGCAAGTGGTGGCCAGTAGATAGGATTCAGCCACAAACCCATTCTTTCTTCCTAGCCCACCCAAAGTTTTCAAAGTAGGAAATTTCACATAAAAAGTCTAGAATTACAGCTTCTCTTGAAACACTGGAAATCCAGCAACACCGGGTATACATTCACACCCAGTTTTCATCAGCTGGAGCTGACTAGCTGTTTCTCCCTTTACACAAAACATGTCTTCTCTATTTGCCACAATCCCCACCATTCCCTATTCTATACCTGGGCTCACGTCCTTGTTTACTTTACATTTCTGGTCCCCATGGGCATTTGAGCTTGTGTCTCTTGACCTATATGCCAAGAGGCATTTCAGACTCCAAACCCCAAGGTATTCCCGATCACTACAGATTTAAATTTTTTTTGGTGGTTTGGAAATTCCAGTAAACTCTGCTGTTGCACCCTTAGCAGTTTCTTTCCATAAACTACAAATGTGGAACCATGACAAAACCATAAGCCTAACGATTATGTAAGTCAACTTACAACACTGTTATTTAATATTGGGATGCTAAGTGTGTCTCCAGAAATACTACTGAGCTTATTCGATACATCCAAATTATCTTTAAAATACAAACTGTAGTCATACACAGATCTAACATTCCCACAGCAAATTAATGTGGAAAACAGTTAATTGTCCGTTATTTCTAAAATTAGGACAGACAGAAATGGAACAAAGAGATCTACACTTCATAAAGTTCAACAATTTAATCACTTAGTACAGAATATCTTGAAGGTGATTTCTAGTGGGGACTTAATTAGGCAGTGAGGGCATTCACTGAGAGAGTAAAACCAGCATTTTCAGAGGGTGTGTGTGTGTGTGTGTGTGTGTGTGTGTGTGTGTGTGTGTTAGGGAAAGCAAAACAAGACAAAACAACTCACCAATTCCAGACATTGTCTGTGGCCATAGGCAGCAGCATAATGTATGCTATTGTAACCTTCCTTGTCCCGGATAGATGGATTTGCATCATTTTGAAGCAGAAACTCTAGACATCTGCAAGTATAAAGATGAGGTGCTGTTTTAGGAAACATCTCTGGACCAAAAGGGATAATTAATGTAAATTTCCTTCTCTTATGAATGTTCCACAAAGCACTTTGTGAATGTATTTCTTTAAAAACCCTACAGCAATGAGGTCTTAAGCACTGGAAGGGAGGGAGGGGTGTGTGTGTGTGTGTGTGTGTGTGTGTGTGTGTGTGTGTGTGTGTGTGTGTGTGTGTGTGTGTGCTTCCTGTAGCTTCCTTTATTTCAGCTTAAAATAGCCATTCCAGAATTCAGGAAAGGCTTTAGCAACAAGAGGGCAATTAAGTTTCTTTTTTTCCCTCTCATCTTTAGGTACAAAACCTCTCTGTTATCAAGATCACTGAACAATACATAATTTTACAGCTCCATGTTCAAAAAAGGAAATCTCAACCATAATAAAGAAGTGTTCAGGTCACTGCAACAGGGTGAACCTCCGAGAGGGAGTTTTATTTTTAACCCTCCTGTTGGAGACTCTTAAGGTCAAAAGGTTGGAAAATGAAAGTTAAAAAGAATAAGAAAACAACAACAAAATGGAACCCAAGAAGAGCCTAAACAACAAAAGGATTAAAGGAATGGGTAAACATTTTAAAAATATAAAGGATCGATTCAGTAACCATATATGAAGAAAAAGGCTCAAATTGCACCATTAGGAATATAGACTAAAACAAATAGTAAATTTAAAAACTGTAAAAGCCTTTTCTGACTGAATTGTGATTTTTCTGAAAAAGCTACAATCTGTGGAATAGGTTAGAGGAAAAGTGTGTGGTTCCACCTTTCCTGAAGAGCCCCACACTCCAGGATACAAGTACTCAGAGGATATAATGAGTTCTGTTTTGGGCTTGTTGGAAATGGTATCATCCTGCTTATGAAAGAGAGAATAACTAGGCAGGGAACACTGCTTCATCATTTCAGCTTTATTTCTGTGACAGTGGGACAAACACTTCCTTCACAAGACCAGGAGGATTCAATTTCATACTCAAGTCCAAATTGTAAGATTCTAAGTATAAGCCTATACTTTAAATAACACCTTCCAATGGAAACCTTCTATGGTTTACATAAAAACCTTAAAATGACATTTATCCATCTTTTGGCAAAAAGTAAAAGGAGTAAATAAACCACACAAAGAGACAACTTAAAATGATAATTTAATTTCTAGAAAAACTGATGAAAGACAAATTTTTTAAACCAAATACCTACAGGTCACATGATTTATCCATAAAATACTCCCAAGTAAATCAAATTATTACTGAAGTCTTTATGTCTGTTTTTAGTGATTTGTGCCTTATATGGAAGTCTTTTTTTTATTTTGATAATTAAATGCCCATGGACAGGATCCTGGGTGTGATTCATTTTAAACTGAACTTGGCTCTTTAAATAAAATCATTAATAGAACTAGCATTCTAGTGGACACATAATTTCCAGCTTCTGAAAGGAATATATTCTAAAAAAATCAGTGGACAAATTTAATATGTAATTTGGAAAAGACTTGGAATTGCTTCCAAAGAGTTATTTAATCCAGAAAATACCTGAATTATACTACCAACAGTGCTATTAAAATAATAAAATTGGTATAGAATTTAAATATGCTCCACTTTTTTTAAAACTAAATTTATTAGGGTGACAATGGTTTGTAAAATTATATAGGTTTCAAGTGAAATAAGTCAGACAGAAAATGTCAGGAACCATATGATTTCACTCATCTGTGGGATATAAAACTGAAAGCCACATTGTTTTTTAAGGGAAAATAGATATCAAGTTTTAACCAGGAATGCTTATCTTTCCTCCTCCCAGTGACTTGAATAGCAATTTTGGCAACTAAGCTGCAAAATCCAGAGATGCACATTAGGTCAGGGGTGGATTTGGACAAGGGGAGTCACCTCTCTGCATGAAAGAGCTCTCAGGCAGGCTGGTCCCCGACTCTCCCTGCCTTCCCTGCCCTTTCCTTCTCCATCAGTGGTAAGAGGGCTGCTTGGGCCCAGGGCAAGCTTGCATTTCACTGGAGAAGGGGGCATTTGTTGAGGTGGCTTAAAATTCTACAGTATTTAATATAGTTATTTTAATTTTGGAATACTAGGGTAAAACCTTGGTCATTCTACTTTATTTCCAGATGTGTTTCCAGTCCCCACCCCAGTAACAGTTGAAGTGATGTCCCACAACCCGCATTCTCTAACTTTATGCTTCTAATGTCTATATACGACGTCTAGCTTCTAACTATCTGCCATGGTCTGGACATGGGAGGAGAGCCCAGTGGGCCATATAGGAAGACCCTAGAGTGGACACAAACAATCAGGTCACAGAGAAACTGGTACCTCTGACAACTGAAGAAAAGAATAAACAAGTTAAGGAGTGTGTGTGCACAGACTATTAGGGCACCATATTCACTGGGTCCCATGGGGGCAGGGCACAAAATGTGGGTACCATGCATTCATTTCTTAATTTCTTCAATACTTATTAAATACCAGCTACATGCCAGTCACTGCACTGAGCAGCACAAGCTTGTCACCGTGCCTTGTATTGCAGGCAGGACCCTGCATTAGAGCTTCCCGTGGATCCACACCCTGGTTAATGGTGGTCATTCTAACCCCTAAGTGTCTGTCAGGAGAAGCCAGGGAGAGGCAGATGCGCTGAAGGAGAACAGAACCAGATGTTTGCAGGGAGCAGGAGGCTGTTTGCAAATTGACATGTGTGTGTGTTGGGGACAAAAGGGAGAGTGCAAGTGGTGTATTTCACACTGAAATCTTAAACCATTTATTTATAGGGTCTGCTAAATAGTTATCCCCAGCTCATAAAAGAGGAACCTAAGGCCCTGAGAAGAGTTTTAATATGTCACCTGAGGCACATGATACATAACAAAGTCAGAAATGCTATTTAAGACCCCTGGTCCCCCAAACTGCTGGCCAATCATGGTGATGGTCGTGTCAAAGCTTACAATTTTAAAAAGAGTTCCCTGAGTGAAGGATGTAGTAAAAGAACAGGTTCTTCTTTAGTAAAGACAAGCCCACATCACTTTCTCAGGATCTCAAGTGAAACCCCAAATAGTGAGGCTGGCTCACGTGGCAACCCAGAAAAGCAGACAAAGCATCAGTAACTGCACATTTTGCTTAAGCTGAGAGGTAACTTACAATGCAGCTTCCTTTTCCTTCAGTTCTCTGGCTCTTTCAAGTTCTTCTGAATTTTCATGGGCATTTCCTAGGGTAGTCTTACTTCTCAGCATTAGGAAAAGGAAAAAAAAAATTACAATTAATTTTTTTGAGAGCAAAGTTGCTAACGACTTTTGGTGCCATGTAACTCTCAACGATTTTTCCACAAACCCAAAAGAAATAAGTACTAGGGAGTTTTCATTGAGGATAGACTTGGTTCTCTCCAATACTATCCAGTAAATCTGTTCTCTCCCAAGGATTCCAAGTAAGAATGTGACTTTCCTAAAAGCTCCCCCAGGTATCAGCAATTGAAGACAACAATCAAGTTGTCCACACTTCCATAAATATTCTAAACTCCCCAAGTAAAAAGGAGGCGATTTAGCTTAAACTCTAACTCCTACCACATTCTTTACTGCTTCCTTGCCAGTTCAGTATCTCACATGCCTAGGAACGGGGTTCTAGTCACCCCTTATTTGCCAGAGCAGTTGTTCATCATCCGGGATTCCTTTTCCAGCTTTTAACAGATGAAGTATACTTGTTACCCTACTCTGTTCCAAGTAAATAGCATACAGCCTGGTACATAGTAGGTACTCAATAAATGATTGTTGAATTAATTTCATGCATTGCTATGGGATCCTGACTGCTACATCTGACTTGTCAATATTATACAAATATGAAGATGGAAACAAGCAGTGTTTTCTACACTACAGAAATATGAATCACAACCCATTACTAAATTGTAAGATAAATTTAGTGGGTTGCTGTCAATAGTTTTTTGCGTTTTTCTTTAATGAAATATGAGTAAAAGAGAAAATATCAGACTGTACTACACATAGTAAAAGTAAATATGATTTTATGAAACGTTTGTTTCCATTTTACATATATATATAAATAAGACATATATATGTGACTCTGTGTACTGGGTCATGATCTAAAAATGTACTTCTTACTGTGAGTCACTGTTTGAAAGCCACTGCTCTACAAGAGAAGGAATTAAAACTGACCCATAATCAATTCCACAGCACAAGGCAGCCAATAACTCAAGAGTTCTCCAGACAGGGTCACTGAAAAGTATTCCTATGAAGGAGGTCCTGGTCCTTACGTCTGACTATATTCTCATAAACTGTGGGCACCTCTCCCACCTTTTCCCCCTAACCTGGTTCACTTGCTTCTGCTTTCTATTCTAGATACCCGGAAGCCAAACATGTCCAGGGCAACCAACTTCCTGTCCCCCCCAGCTCCCGAAAGAACATTGTCACACAGGTTTGGAACAATAGTGCCTATTTTCTACGTACTGGTGCCGCGTTTGAAGGCTACTGGGATCGTGCATAGATGGATATTTTCCTGTCTTTCTTTCTTTCTTTTTTTTTTTTTTTTGAGGGCAGTGTCACTGGCCCTCATATGTGGGACCCGAAGCGGGGCTGCTGGCTTCCCAAGCCAGCGCTTAACCACCGCGCCACTCGGCCGGCCCTAGATGGATATTTTCGACATATGACATATTAGCAAATGTCAGTTTTACAGCATATGAAGCATTTAAGCAGTAATAATGAAAACTACAGTGTATGACAAAATAAATTACAACAGATTTTGAATGAACTGAAAACCTGTGCTTGACAGCTCCACTTGGCATTCAATACCAAAACAGAGAAGAAATTGTGCAGTGACATGTAATGATCACACATAAACAGAGCAAAATAGGAAAACTGAGGTTAGGGATGAAGCAATTCTAATTCCTTTGGGTCTCAGTGAGAGAGATGCTTCAGTCACAGTTTCCATGAGGCAGAATGAAGAAAACCTAGCAACACCCCCCCCACAGCCCTACTCCCAGAAGAAACATAAAAAGGCTGCTTTTACTTCCTATCCATGTCTGACGCAGCAGCATAGTGCAACGCTGTCCGTCCCCAGTCGTCTGTTTCATTAACGTTGGCCCCTGTGGTCACTAATGTCTCAATACAGTGGAAATGACAATTTGCAGCTGCATAGTGCAAAGGGGTCCTGGAAAACAAACAGCAATTTATTACTTTACTTCACTCGGTGTGAAAAACAGACCCATCATCAGCAATAGCACTGACAGCAGAATTCCTATGGGTGTGGAAAGCTCTTCATCTCACAGCGTGTGGTAACCAAGGGGATGTGCCTTCCTTTTAGTTTGTAAATTAGAACAGAGGCTACAAAAATAGTGGCTTCAGACAAGGCCATCCACCCATAGATCTATCCTTTCTTTCCATTCCTCGTGCCTGTCCTGGTTCAGGTCTACATTCTGCTCATTTGGACTACTGCAATCCCATCTCTACTGGCCTCCTTAGCTCAAACAAACTTCCTCTGAATTTCTGGTTCCTATGAATGAAGAATTGGTTTTCTTTTTTCTTTTTATCTTTTTTTTTTTTTTTTTTTAGCTGAGCCATCCTGCCACCTGTTGGCAGCTCAGCTCTGGCTGGGCATCAAACTGCTGTTGCCCAGAGCTCAGCTTGCACTCTTGAGCGAACTCTTAACCAACTGAGCCAAGCGGCCAGCCCTTAAGAATTGGGTTTTCTAAGATCCAATACCCACATGACAGTCCTGTCCTAAAACTTTTGGTCTTCCCCATTGAACAAAGCCTTGATTCCTTAACCTGGAATTGAAGACCTTCCCAAGTTTGTCCCAATCTACCTTTATGGAGTACCTTTCTCTCTCCTAGATGAGCCCATTATTGAATCCAAACTAAATGACCTGAGGTTTTCCTTATTATGTCCACATTTCCCTCTACTTTCATCCATGTTGTTTTCTTCCCTGGAATGCTCTTTCCTAAACCACTTCCACTCATCAAAATCCAACTCATCCTTCAAGTCCAGAAGTTCTTTCTTTTGTCTGAGATTGTTCAGCTCTCATCTGAGCCTGTCTTGAGCTCCCATCATATATACCCTTCATGTTTGCTATTGGTGTTGTCTCATCTTCTCCACTGAACTAGAAGCCCTTTGAGGGTGGGGATGTAGGTCAATGGGAAGAACAATGACCAAGGAATCAGAAGCCCTGGGATTTAGTTTGGGGGAGGTTCTTTCTTGGGGTTTGTGCCTGCTTTACCCTGGCGTTTCACTACAAGAAGGGATGGCCTTCTGAGGATGGAATCTCCCCTGCTAGCTTCCCTGTTTACCATTTCAATGTAACATGACTTCCAGATGGACTGCTCCTGCTCCTTTTATTTAGGCACTTGAAATAAAAGTTCCCTGTTACATACCTCCCACACTTGTCCTTTTTATGGAAATCCGCTCCACTGCTCTGCAAGAGTTTTATACATTCCACATTACTAGAAAGACAGGGAAAACATCATTAAGATAGTAGAGGTTAATTGCTGGACTATCTTCAGAATGAGCTGTTTTCTGCAGAATGCAGGCAGAGATGAAATGATAGCTCTACCTTTAAATTCTGCTAACACAGAAATAACCTGAACATATTAGACTAATGCCATTTTAAGGATCCAAAGTCCTCAAGTTCTTTTCTCAAAGCTAATAAATCAATACTTTAAAGAACTTGATGAAACATTTTTGATTCCATGACTAAGGAATTTAATGATTATTACATGATAAAACCTTTCAGTGATGGTTTGCATCGTTTATCCCAAAATTCTCTTTCTAAACTATCAAGAGTTAATGAAATAACCCTTTAAACCTATAATAATTTCTTGTCACCTTTAAACAATGAGCCAGAGTGGATGAGCATTATGTTTTATCACAGCAGAATGAATTCAACATAACCATTTTCAACCCAGACTCTCCTTAATGAAAAATAAAATAGCTGCATTTCCCTGTCTTTGTAATCTAGGTAAATGAACGTGCAGAACCAAGGCTGAAAATGTTGTAATGGAGCACAGTGATCTTCCAAAGCTTCTTTGTCATTCACAGAAGGAATAAATCACATTTAGTAGAGAGAAAAAAACCCATTGAAGTGAATTTTCCTGTTGAAGGGCATGTAACTAAATATTAATTCTAATAGGAGTTTCAGACATGAATCCAGAATGGTGTGTCGTCACCTTCTGTACAGGTCTATTTTTTAAAATGTGGGCATACCATAAGACAATCATCCATCATTGTTTTAAACTTGGGATGCTAAGAATTGGGTTAGGATTTTTAAACAAGAAAAATGACCTCATTAATGATAAGCCTGAGCAGGGCTCTCCCCACCCCACATCCATACTTCATAGACACCTTTCTCAGAGAAGTAGGTGTTTCAGTCATAAAACAGGGAACTTTCTGAGACCACTGTATATTGGTGGCGATTGCCAGTTGATATAAAGCACCTGTCCTTACTGAATGAAGCCAAAGGATCAAAAGCAGAGACAGATCCCAGTTGTGTAGCTCATGAAACTCATGTGAATTGGGGGAATGAAGTGGGGAGAAGGAGGTTCTTTAAAAAAACAGTACAAAATTATGAATATAAAACTAGATATAAGAATTCATAAGGAAATCATGCAAGTAAGGGGCAGTGCCGCTCTTTACAGTCAATCCACCTTTAATAAATACATAATGCTTTTGGTAATATACAGATAAATGGAGAAATTTTGTTGTTCCTTAAGCACTAGGAAATTAAGAACCAACACCTTACTGAAACAATGTCATTTCAGAGATGATTTGTCACAGGGTGGTCATATATGAACAATATATCATTCTGAGCCTTAATCTAACCACTGATATGAAAAAGAGTAGCTGATGAAAAATTCTCTTTATAAGTTAAAAAAAAGAAAAGGCGGGCCAGCCGAGTGGTGTGGGGGTTAAGCGTTGGCTTGGGAAGCCAGCGGCCCCGGTTCGTTCGGGTCCCACATATGACAGCCAGTGACACTGCCCAAAAAAAACAAAAAAAAGAAAGAAAGAAAAGGCAAGGATTAAATCACTTCTTTCCTATCCTTTTGGGTTTCTTGAACCATTGTTCACATTTAACCATTGTAAAGACTTAAAAATCAATTTTGAAATAAGGATGAAAAACGTTTGTAAATGAACATGAATTAATTCAATCTTGAATTCCCTTGATCATCACCCACCTACCAGCAACCAAAAGGAAAATTTTAGGAACAAATCTCAAATTATTTTCTTTCGGCACAGGGAATACCAAATAGATGTATATTCTATAGGCTGAAAATCTACAAGTGAAAAAAAAAAAAAAAGGGAAAAGAAAAGTAAAGGGAAAAAGATGAAAACAAGTGAAAAAATATTTTCTACATGAAATGAGCTAAAATTTTTCTTTGGAAAAACAAAAATGCAAATAAGTAATCTGGAAATGCAACAGTGATACTTGGTTTCGGTAGAAATGATTTTTGCCCATTTTACTAAGGAAACTGACTTTGATTCACAGACAACTTAAGTCAATTAAGATAAATTCATCATTAAGTCATACAATAACAACTAAAAATGCTAACTACTCACCCTCCTGCAGCAGCAGCATGAAGGCACGTTCTTCCAAATTTATCTGGGGTGTCTATTTCAAAGCCTGCAGACAGCACGTGCTCATTACTAAACAAGGATACTATGCTATACTTTTGTCCTAGTTAAACCACAAGAAACATTGCAGAGACAGAAAAATAAGTTAGTAGAAAAACCAGGATGCAAGCAATTGTAGTCAGAAAGAGGTTGTCATGGAAACGAATGGCAACTGCTCAAGCTTGGCAATTTCATAGGAAGAACCGTGAAGTCAAAAGGAATTTATTTTCACATTCAGCTCTGGGTGAACCACAGCCCCCGTTATTTCAATCCCAGGATAGAAATTTATGAAACCAATTTGAGGTAAGTAGGGCGATAGGCAGACAGAACACATGGAGAAAACATGGAAGGCAAAGAAGCAATCTTAACATGCTGAAATAGATATTTTCTTAAGTGTATGATGAGCTTTCAGTTGGTTTAAGATTTGGGAAACATGCTTTCATGCAGGGATTACTTTTAAACATGCCAAAAGCAGTGAAAGCAGAATCAACCATAGGTAAAATACTTAAAGGAAAAAAAAAATGCCTCTGGAATATTTGTTGAATTAATTCATAAACAATCTTTGCTTTGCAGATCTCTACCACCTCTGAAAGCCAGGAACATGGAGGTTGGCAGAAGCAGTGATAAGAAACATTAGCAAAGCTCCAAACCAGAAGGAATTTCTTGGTTCCAAATAGGCCCACATTAAAAAAATAAAAATTAAACCTAGTTGGAGTAATTTTTCAGAACCCACAGAGTGGGAAGGTAACATGATATTTTCCACAGTCAAAATATGGGGGATCTGCCCTTTTTCCTTTGTGTAAAAATATTCAATGTTAAGCCACCATTTTAAGCTTTAAAGATGCATTGTCTGATTATGACAAACTTCCTATAAGCTATGGCCATCTTTGCTCGTCTCTCAGTCTGGATCACCTACCCCTTAACTTGAAAAACAGACAAGACTTTCATTCAAGGGCAGGAATGCTAACTTTCCAACACTTCCAACTCCAAGGACTGCTGGGAGCTGTCCCCGGAGCAGGTAATGATTGACATGAAACACTGAAAGGCAGCCTCTCATTCAGAGCAGATGCATGAAGCCATGTGGCTCACTTACAGGACACATTAAGCCTCATCTGTGGTATTGGAGCTCCTTACCTGATGACAACAACTTTCTGCAGCAGTCAGAGTGAGCATTTAGGGCAGCTAAATGTAAGGGGAACATGCTATGGATTCCACATCTGAGGAGGAAAAACAGAGCAGCTCATGGTAACAGATCTCAAGGAACACGCAAAAGCCCAAGTACCAGTTCTCTGATGGAAATTAAATCCATGACACCTCACTCAGGGACTCTGGGCTAAAATAATTTTGTAATTCTTCCACTTGAGAAATAATGATGCAATCATTTTCTACCTTAAAATACTAAGTACTGGGGCTGGCCGCGTGGCTCAGTTGGTTAAGAGCTCACTCAAGAGTGCGAGCTGAGCCCTGAGCAACAGCAGTTCAATGCCCAGCCCGAGCAGAGCAGCCTCTGAGCTGCCAATAGGTGGCAGGATGGCTCAGCTAAAATAAATAAATAAACAAATAAATAAATAAATAAATAAGTAAGTAAGTAAGTAAGTGAGTACTGGACCTAAATCAGAATTAAAAGCCCATAACAACAGGGATGTATATTTCTAAGAAAATATTTCACATACACTTTACATTTGATAATTACATTTGATAAATGTGATACTTTACATTTAAAATTAATTTCCCTCCCTTTTCTCTTTCAGATAATCAATTTGATGTCTCCATTTACTCGTTCATTCACTCATCCATTCCACACTTTGCAAGTATCAGACACTATGCTATGTGCAACAGATAACAAGATAGTCTCAACTTCGAAAAGCAACCTGTTTTATTCCTTGAATTAATAAAGATTTATTGTTGACTGATTATGGGCCAAGATAAGAGTTAATAACCGCTATATTATTGAAGATGAAATTTTAGATAAGAATTGAAAACTGTTTACATTTGGCAAGTAAAACTTCATCTTTCTAATAGGCTTTTATATTGCACATTGACCCACATCAAGATACTGGCAACATAAACGCAATTAAAAGTAATAAACATGGGCCGGCCCAGTGGCACGTTGGTTAAGAGCTAGCTTGGGATGCCAGCGGCCCCAGTTCAGATCCCACATATGAGGGCCAGTGACACTGCCCTCTATAGCTAAAATGGTGAACAACAGCTCCACCTGGAAGTGGGTTTTTGTGAGTCCCAGAGACAGCATAGCTGCAGCCCCTGCTGCAGTGGGCTGCCATAGGCTACAGTGAGTGGCCAGCAGCCAGCGTGAGCTGCCAAGAGCTGCTGTGATTGGTGGTCCAGAGGCCGGTGGTGGATCTGCCTCACCCAAGAAGAGCGCAATGATGATACCAACATGGGCCAGTGAAAAAATGTCCTCCACAACTAGACTGAAGAACAAAAGTACAGCAACTCGTCTGTTCCCCTTTCCTAGTTCCCCAACGCTATTCCCCTCCTCCAATTCCCCAATAAAATCTTAAAAAAAAAAAAGTAATAAACATTATCTTGTATATATTTCATAAATCTAGCATAGGACAACCTAACAGTATTACAGAAAGAAGCTGGAAAAGGACTTTTTAGACCTACCCCCCACCACAACGCAGTCTCCAGAGTGATTTCGTAAGGGACAAGCAGCCTTCTGATGGCAGCGCCTTCAGAATGAAATCCTCCTCCTCTTGCCCGTCACCTCTCCTTAAATAAGGACTCAAACCCATGTGCTAAATTGTAGTTCATAACAAACATCATCATCAGGCGATTCCTGTACTTATAAGCATTTATCATGTTAGTGGTCATTTCTCATATCTCATTATATTCATATATTTCACATTTTGTAAACCCTCTGCATAACACAAGCAAGTACGTCTATTTACACCTGCAGCTTTTTTTTTATTTTTTTTTTATTTTTTAATTTTTTTTTTTTTTTTTTGAGGGCAGTGTCACTGGCCCCCATATGTGGGACCGAACCGGGGCCTCTGGCTTCCAAAGCCAGCTCTTAACCACCGCGCCACTCAGCCGGCCCCACCTGCAGCTTTAATTATCCAAGTTTCTCTCCAGCACAAAGTGTCCCATTCTTAGATTCTACTCTTAGTTAAAAAAAACACATACAATTTGAATTTGTTAAGTTTTGGATACGTGAATTTTGTTTGCTATCTCAAAAGTTACTATAACGTGTGTGAATATGTGAAAGTATATACATATTCACAGATATTTCACGGTATTCAGTGGTTTGCAAGATCTGAGTCTGTCAGCAATTAACCACCTCTCTCTTTCCATGAAAACTTCTTTCTGTTTACTGGTGTTTTTGTTCAGTCTCCCCTACGTTCATTTTCCTTTCCCTATATGGAGATTTCCAACCCAGTGTATATAATAGCCCGCATCCATCAAGTGATGCAATTTGCCCGTCTTCGGGCAGTGTCACACAGAGGAGAACTGCTGTAATTGCCTCTCCCATCATTTACCAGAAGAAAAAATTCTGCAAAGCAATTGCATCAGTGACAATCTTGATGCTCACGAAAAGGAAAAGGGAGTTGGAGAATGGGAGAGAAGCTTTTCTATTTAGGCTGCTATTTATATCATCTCTCTCAATGCCAGTGAAACATAGTAATTATTTTTAAAATCTAAAACATGTTTTAAAAATTCTCATTAAATGGAACTTAAACCTAATGAACTTTTATCTAATGATTTTATTTACTTTGTGTGGTTAAAGCAAAAATATATGATTAAACATCTCTGGACATTTACAAGAGGAAAATGGATAGAATATTTTCTGGGATGTTTTTAAGTTCCTGTAAAAACATGCCTGAAGTCAAGGGCTCGATTGCTGAAGATTTCTTTGAGCCTTCCTCATTCTTTATATGTATACAAAATATAAATGTATTTTAAAGATATATATATTTTTACATTTTATATTACATATATATTTTATGTATGTATATATACACATATATGTATATATACACTATATATGATATATATATATTTTATAAAGATACATAAAATATTTATATAAAATAATACAAGCAAATTAATTCAAGAAAATCACATTAAACTCCATAAGAAACCAATTAGGAAAACATAAAAAATATAAGTGATAGTATGACAGCAATAGTATTATAACATATTCCATAAACTTCATTATTAATACTTCTAATCAGCCTTACTACTTAACACCATTGTCTTTAGATAATTCATCATACTCTTATGTTAGCTAATTTTATAATTTTTTTTTCTGTTAGTTATAAACTTGAGAAAATAAAGGAGGTAAAACTACTCTAAAAGATCTAGCAAAAATTCTGTTTGATGTATGTTTTTTATTCCATAATAAACAGTCACTACTTCAGTGTAGCTTATGAAAACACATTAATTTAGGCTCAAGTAATATTGGCATTTGAACTTGAATATGCTGCTATGGTTTGAATAGGAAAACTAAGTATCAGGTCAATATTGTAAATAAAATAAAAGCAGAATTCAGAATTTCTTAATCACCTCAGAAATGATTCATACATTTTGAAATAAAATTACTCTTTTATTGTTATAAAATAAGACCACTTATAAAGGAAGGATCGTAAAACCTTTAGCAGGAAAATTAGGGTTTGGATGTCTTTGTCAAATAAGAATCATCACTCTTACATCATCAGGTATACATTAAGGAAGATCAAGAAATAAAGATGTCAGCTAACACTAAACTTAACAATGCATAAATTACAGGAAAGGGGAGACCAATTCCAGTTAAATTGCTACATTTATTTGACCAGACATAAAATTAATGGAACACATTTGTATTAGCCATTTCTAATTTAACTGTTAGCTGGCATCTTCCATCCAGTTATTTCAGAATAAATGAGGTCAGAATAAATTGTAGACAGCTATGAGAGGTGAGGAAAGGGCTTTTTGCACCATTAGAATATCAGTTTTTTTAAGATTTCCCCTTGGCATCAGAGACATGGCTGTCCTTTCTCACATCCAGTCTTTTCTAGAGCCTTCCCTTAGGCCATATGGTAAAGAATACTGTGGTTAAGGTGATGGGGTCAGGGACTTCAAGGTTGAGTTCTAGTTTTGTGACTTGCTAGCTATTTGACCTTCGGCAAGCACGTAATAGTTCTCTCATCCAGAAAATAAAGATAACAACAGTATTGATCTTATAGAGCAAGTGTAAGAATTAATTGAATTGATGCACACAAAGTGCTATATAGAGGGTCTGGCCCTTGATAAGCCTTTACCACACATGTTAGTATTATTGCCTTTTTAATTATTACCAGCTTAGTTGGGTAATCAGCAGTCAGTTTTGAAGTTATAATCAGGATGTGCCTCCTAAAAATCAGACATGTGATTTCTAAAAAGCTAAAAATTAATTATGATCAGCTAGCATATCTGGTATCTTTCTACATTTCAAAATCCTTTACTATAATTGTCTCACAACTCTCTGAGGGAAGGTGGTCGGAATTGGTTTAGTGTTTCCCACTGAGCGGGTGAGACAAAAATATTTGATTTTTAACTCGACTGTTGAACCCAAATCAAAAAATCAATTTCTTATTAATTTTATCTATGTCATTCCAAGTATTTATCACACACCCCTGAGTTATAGCATTTGGGTTTAACTGATAACAATGATGCCTGGTCCTTGCTGTTTGCAACCTACAGGCATTTTTAGTGGTTCTTTTGAATCCAGTGCTAATGAACCACTGTTACTGAAGGGAGCATTCTTATTTCCAAGTGTGATGTGACAAAAGAAAGCAGATGTGGCTGTTTGAGGCTGGACCAATGTTTCCCTCCTCAGTGTCCTCAGGACACAGTGCAGCCAACGGAAAGAAAGGCTACTGGAACAACAACGTTGTTTCTAAGGCACTTTTGTCACATGGTATGTGTTTGCATAAAGTGAAGGCAAAATAATTATCAGGAAATAAACTTTGTACTTATTGAGTTAAAAGTGTTTTTGGAAATTTTAAGTAAGGATTGGGCCCAGGTTATCTTTATCCCTCACACAGATTCAAATCTGAAAGAAAAACAGAAATTCATGGGTTGTTTGGCTAAGATTCCCCAAGTAACCTGGAGCTGAAAGAAAAATACCACTGAAAATATTAACGCATCATAGGTGAAGTTGGTCTGTGCCTAGATATTTTCCTTCTACTTAATGAACACTGAGTTTACAGTCTTGGGCTTTGAGTAGCCATGATCTGTTTGGAAACTCCAGAACCTGGTTAAGAGACTCCTGAGTCCTAGTAACAGTGCTATTTCCACAAGACCGGCTGCTTCTTTCAACTTGCAACATCCCAGTCAATTAGGTCCTTTGGCTTCAAGCAGATTCCTTTCACTTCTGAAAGGAGACACCCACTGCTCTTACTATTTGTCATCATGCTGCTTCTCCTCTGCCCACTTTCAGCCTAGCTGTAAGCACAAGCCCTTACCTTTTCTCTGGACATTCGCAAGAGGCTGCCTACTGTTTCTAGTCTGGACCACCTCCAGTATGTCTGATCTACTATCAGAATGATCTTTCACACAAATGGGATCATTAGACACAACTTACCCTACACCCACTTACAATTTTTTTAACAGCTTCCGAATGCCTCAGGATGGAATGCCATTCCTTAGCAGGACATGCAAGTTTCTTCAAGGTGTGACTCTTCCACCTCATTTCTTTCCACTCCCCCAAACACATCAGATAATACAGGCTTAGGAATCTGCTTTCAACACATTCACATGTTTGTGCTTTGTATATACTGTTCCCCCTTCCTGAAATGTCCTTCCTTAGTTCCCCCTTTAGCTTTTTTTTTTCTTTTCTTTAAGATTTTATTGGGGAATTAGGGGAGAGGAACAGCATTGGGGAACCGGGGAAGGGGAACAGACAAGTTGCTATCCTTTTGTTCTTTAGTCTAGTTGTGGAGGATGTTGCTTTACTGGCCCATGTTGATATCATCATTGCGCTCTTCCCAGATGAGGCAGATCGGTCACCGGCCTCTGGATGGCCACTCATAGCGGCTGCCAGCCACTCACGCTGGCTGATGGCCACTCACTGTAGCCTATGGCAGCCCACTGCAGCAGGGGCTGCAGCTATGCCGTCCGGGGGACTCACAGCAGCCCAGCTCCAGGTGGAGCTGTTGTTCACCATCTTAGCTGTAGAGGGCAGTGTCACTGGCCCTCATATGTGAGATCCAAACCGGGGCTGCTGGCGTCCCAAGCCAGCTCTTAACCAACGAATGTCACCTTTTTTGCTGAAATGTCACCTTTTTTGTGGAAACCAAAGAGTCAGTGTTTCTCCGACTGTTCCCACACCCTGGTCCAAACCTTCATGGTAAAAAAAACCCACAAAACTGCAGTCATTTGCTCTTGGTCTTATCTCCACCCCTAGACTGGGAGCCCATAAGGTCATTGAAACCCACCATACCTTCGTGAACAATTTAAATTTTGGCTTATTGTCAAGCAAGATTTTTCAATTCTATTGCACAAAATTAACAAACAAAACAAAATTCCTAATAATTCACTGGTCCTCATATTGTTGGTCTGCTGAAAATTTAATTACTGTTAACCACAGTCTCTGGGATCAAGGCTTAACTCTTTATTCAGGCATCTAAGGCACTTGTTAATTTGTTTCTACTACATATTACTAAGTAATAAAATAATAGTTAATATTTATTGATAGCTTACTATGTGCCATGCATTGTTCAAAGAGATTTTTTAACATGGATTATCTTGTTTAATAACCTTAGCAGACATATTTATATAACTCATACTCATACAGATCTTAACCTATACCAGAGAGCTTTACTAGTACAGTAAAATCTTGGATTGCGAATAACTTGATGTGCAAGTTTCCCACAAGATGAGCAAACGTTTCTAATACATTTTAACTTGGTAAACAAGTGACGTCTTTCAATACGAGTAGTTTGTTTCCAGAACGAATTATGTTCGCAAATTAAGGTATTACTGTAATTAAGTCCTTTAACCCTCACTATAAATCTTATCGATAAGTACTATTATTACTCCCATTTTTCAAGTGAAGAAACCAAAAGCACAGAGAGATTGATCAATGGGCTCAAGGTCACACAACTCACAAGTGAAGTGGCTTGGACTGGAGCCCAGGAGGTGCCCATGAAAGCCTGAGCTTCCAACCTGAGACCTGAGATTGCCCCTGGGCAGCGCATGGCACCATCACACTCCCTCTGATCTGTCAGGCTAAGCTCTTCCCAGAATTGTACTCTCTCCATCTTTTGTTCCTGCTTTCCTCCCTGCTTGAGATGTCTACCACCTTCTGCACTACTCAAATAATTCTCATCCTCCAAAGCCTACCTAAAACTCACCTTCTCCTTGAAAGCTTTTCTGAAAACTTGGACTCCCTTTGCCCTCTCTCCTTCCCATCCACATTCTGTGGCATATATTGTCTACAGCACACATTTTGCACCAAAGTCCTGTTTCATTTAGAACTTCATTATATACTTTCTGGCATGGTTCTTTGTCTTAAGTAGGCCTTGGGCCTCCAATATAATTATGACCTCCTTGAAGGCACCAACCAGATAACTTACTTCTGAAATTTCCCATAGCACCCAGCATTGTGACAGACTGGTACAAATGCTTTATATATTCTTGTTGAACTGAACTGTAAAATGAATTCAGGTCCCCTTTCCCTAGGTAGCATATTTACTCAATTGTACCCATAATTATATGATTAAAATGAAGCCAGCACACTTACATTTTATTTTTCCTGCTTAAAGAACCTTGGAACATTACAAAGAACAGAAGAATATTAGAAAGCAGAATTAGGAATAAAGTTCAAGCCTCATTTAAAACAACTGGAATAGACGTCTTTCTGATGTAGCTGAAAAACAAAATTAGGTCCTTCCTGGCATCTGTTATTCAAAGTCACTTAATTTTGTTCAAATTGAATTTGGGTTTAGCATACTAGTTCAGATCCACCTTAACCTGGATAAATGGGAACTATCTATGGCCTGACAGAATCCCTTTGGCAGTATTCCCACATGAGGCAATCACTCCACCATATTTTGGCAGTAACCTACTTGGCTGTGTCAGCTCCGCTGGTTATTAGGGTGTTTATCAGAAGCTCATGACCGTATCTTGCAGCTACGTGGAGAGGAGTGTTGCCGTCCTTATCCACACAGTCAATTTCACCCCCTGGAAGAGATTTTTTAATACAGGATAACATAAGGATTCAGGTTGATTCAGATACTACCTTCTATGCTAGTCACTCATGCTGATCAATGTCGATTTCTTTTCTACTCTGCTTGCTTCTCTGCTTGGAAGTATAAGAATGCTTTTCAAGGGGACAAATCACCATTTGAAGTAGAAGTATTATTAAGTCGGCATAGAAGAAAGTCTATCAGAAATGCTTTTGAAAAATCTTTCCATATTGTCTTCTATAAGAATCTAAAATCTTACAACTAGATTCCTGCTCTGAAGGAACAATGTAATCAAATTCTGAAAAAAATGTAATTCTGAAGATGTATTCAATTTTATCTGCTGAATTAAAGACCTCTGTAAGCCTTATACTACAGCATAAAAACCAAAGGGAATCAACAGTTCTGGAAAATATTTTATGTAGTTTGATTATCTAGTTTAAAATATGATACATACAAACTAAACTATGAACTGAAAAAGTCTATATTTACAAAAATATCACATTAATCATCTATAATCCATAATAATGTAGTATTTTCACCTTATTTAGTTTTATTTTGCCTTATTTTCCCCCAACTTTCTATTTTACTACATTTCTTTCTTTCTCCCCCCTTTTCATATACATGTAAATGTAGTTAGTCTATTTATTCATATATTTGAAGAACCATTTAAAAATAATTTAGACATCATGACTTTTCACCCTTAATAAGAACAAAGACACTCTCCCACATAACCATAATTCCATCATCATACAAAAAAATTTAACCTTGATATAATAATTTTATGTAATACAGTGCATATTATAATTTTTCCAATTGTCCCAAAAATGTGCTTCATAGCTATTTGAAAAAAAAAATATCCAGGATACTATCAAAGATTCTGATAGCATTTGGCTATCATGTCTCTTTAGTTTCCTTTAGTCTAACACAATCTTCTTGCCATGTATGTATGTATGTATGTATGTATGTTTGTATTTATAGTCTCTCATGTGATTGCTATTTTTGGAGGCCAAGCCAAGAGTCACATACAATGTTCTGCATTCTGGAATTGCCTGATCATTCCTCATTACTAGATTCAGGCTAAACATTTTGGCAAGAATACACCAGAGTCGATGTGTACTTCCCACTCCATCCCCTCAGCACACACATATAACGTCAAGTTATTCCGTTAATGGGTGATGCAAATTTTGAATACTTGCAATGGCTACAGAGTTTCAGTTTGGGAAGATGAAAAAGTTCTGAAAGTGGATAGTGGTGATGGTTGCACAATAGTGAGAATGTACAGTAATGCCTTGGTTTGCGAGCATAATTCATTCCAGAAACAAACTACTCGTATTGCAAGACATCGCTTGTTTACCTCTTTAAACTGTATTAGGAATGTTTGCTCATCTTGCGGAACACTCGCAAACCAAGTTGCTCGCAATCCAAGGTTTTACTGTATTTACTGCCACTGAACTATACATTTAAAAATAGTTAAAATGGTAAATTTTATGTTATGTATATTTTACCATGATACAAGAGAGGCTTGATTATTTGGGTAAGGTGATACCTTCCAGCACTCTCTATTGCAAAAATATATTTTCCCCTCTGTAATTAACAAGCTATGTGTGGGGTGATACTTTGAGATTGTGCAAATATCTTATTTCCCAACAAATTTTCTCACAATGATTTTAGCATATACAGAGGGTACTTTGTTCAAAAGTTACCTGAATACTTTATTCTGTGTGCTTGCTTATATTATCAATTTGACACATAGTGAGGATGATTTTATTCTGTTTGTTTTCAAAATGTTTACTGTGTTTTGATTTCATGTTATATTATTACTATGTAAAACATTTACATGTTTCAAAAGTCAAAATTCAATTTTTAAAACACCTCACTCTTATTTCTATCCCTTCCACTCATCCTCAACGACATCCTATAGTAATAATTTTCATTAGTTTTGATTTATGCTTCCTGTGTTTCTCTGAAAAAATAAGCACATAGGCTCTTTTACATTTTGCTCCCCGCCGCCCCGCCACTTAACAATATGCCCTGGAATTCACTCCTAGAAATCACTTCTTGGAGAACTTCCTTGTTTTTGTACATCTTTATTGTTTTCCATTGCATGGATGTACTAGTTAAGTACACCAATCTTATATGGATGAGTGTTTAGGTCGTAATAATACTTATCAGGAACGCAGCAGTGATTAACGTCGTGCGTATGCTGTTTCATATTTGTTGGATGTATCTTCAGGGTAAACTCCCAGAAGGAGGATTTCTAGGTCAAAGGGCTAATCAGTATGTGGTTTTGTTAGATTTTACCAAATTTCCCTCTTTAGACGCTGTGTAATTTTGCAATTACAGCATCAATGTATGAGTGCAACTTTCTCCCATGGCCTTTGTCAAGCTTTTGGGTATCTGTCATCTGATGGGTGAGAACTGGCATCTCAGTATAGTTCTCACTTGAATTTCTCTTATTAAGAAAGTTGAGCACCTTTCCATATATTGAAGGACCATTTGTTTATCTTTTTCTATGAGCCATTTGTTAATGACTTTTGCCTGTTTTTCTAAGTGTGTGTGTGGGAGGGGGTCTTTTTTTTTTTTAATGTATCAGTCTTTTCTTTTATTTATCTTACATTTTAAGTTGTAGTTAAAAAGGCTTTCCCCACACTCTGGCAATAAAGGAAATTGACATGTGAAAATATTTGCAACATGTATTACGGATAAGTGAGTAATCTCCCAAATAATTTCAGAGCCCTTGAAAATCAATTAATAAAGAGGAATCAAGAAGAAGGAGGAACTGGGAGTGACTGCTAATGGATTTGAGGTTTTTTTGGAGGGTGATGAAATGATCTGGAATTAGATAATGTTGGTGGTTATAAACCCTATGAAAAGACTAAAACCTACTGAATTGTATACTTCAAAATGGTGACGTTTATGGTATGTGAATTATTTCCCAATAAAAAGGAAAGGCCTGAAGAAAGTTACAGGAAAAGGTGAGTGAGTAGTGGGAAGCAGACCAGGGAGAAAAAAATACACAGTATGTACTTGTGCTTATCTGAGCTAATATGCACATCTAGTTTGATAAAAGAGCACCCAGTATATAGGGCACGGAGTATAAGTTATTTTGAGGTTCTATTTCCTGGCTATACTGTTCAAAAGCAAATCTCTGCATCATTATGGAAAACAGTAAATTACTAAATTGCAGATCACACTCTTAGATATCAGGCATCTTAGAGTAGGTCTCATTAGCAAATTTTGTTTCACAAAATATTCTATGTATCTCCCACAAATCTTGAACTTTATTCTCATTATCAATTATATTGAACTTAAGAAAGCTGATTTTTTAAAACTAAAATATACCATTACAATATATAACATTAATACCATAATGCTTAGTTTGTGTATCTGAACTACATACACACATCTATATACACCAGAATGAAAAATATAAAATCCTGAGAAATGTAAACATTATATGAATGACTTTGATCAATCTAGATAGTTGCTATATGCATTTGTTTTAAATAACATTTCTCAGGCTGGCCGAGTGGCGCAGTGGTTAAGAGCTGGCTTGGGACACCAGCGGCCCCGGTTCGGAACCCACACTGCCCTCCAAAATAAAAATAATAATAATAAATAAATAAATAACATTTCTCATTGAGAAAGTAACATTCTCTTTCTAGAAAATTTAGAAGATGCAATTAAATACAAAGAAGTAAACAGAAGTCACCTATAAATTCACTGAATATCCAAGATAGTCAGTATTCATATTCTGGAAAATTTCCTTCCAGTTGTGTGTGTGTGTGTGTGTGTGTGTGTGTGTGTGTGTGTGTGTGTGTGTGTGTAGAAATTTCCCAGGGTTGAGCCCATAGTGTAGAAAGAGTTTGGGATCATGCTTTCTCCCTGACCATTACATCACAAACACTTTTCATGTCATTAATTTGTTTCATTAATGTAACTGTGAATGGTTACATGTTTTCAGTATTTAGAGAATTTACTTAGCAAGTCCACAATTACTAGGTATTTAGGCTATTCCCAAATTTTGCCATTGAGAAAAACACAGGGATAAACATACTTATCAATAATGTTTAACGATATTTAAGATGATTTCCTTCAGCAAAATTTTTAGAAGTTGAACTACTGGATCAGAATATGAATATTTTTAGGGCCCTTGATAAACACTGGCAAATTGCTTTTGAGAAAGGCTGTGCCCATTTGCACTTCCATTAGCAATATATGTGAAAACTATACCAAAAAGACATTCTCCTCAGATCTGGGGAAAAAGCAGGAACTTTCAGGCCAAGACATTGTCTCTTATAATATGACCATTACATAACTGTCACAATAATATCTGTTGCATGGCCTGTCACTCTAATGAATTCTATCATTGGTCATTATTGTCATCAGCTCCCTAAGACTTATTTTTCACCAAATATTTTTTTCTAACCAGGTATATTGGTAAAACATAGAGTTAATGAATAAGAATTTTTGCTACAAAGTGAAATAATTACCAAATATGAGGGGGCTTTGTAGATGGGGCAAATGCTTCAAAACTGCAATTAGCACTTACATTTACAGGATTTAAAATGCTTTACTCTAAAGCCAAGACTTCTGCATGTAGAGTTTAACTTGAAAAATCAATCTACTACCAATAAGTTTGCACATTTGGGGTTTACAATTTAATAGCTGTTTACAAAAGGGCAATCCTTTTTCACTTTGATTGTGACGGAGAAATATATAAATGGCAACTTGAATACAAATGCTGGTCTTTCCTCAAATCTTTCTTTCTGTAGTATAGTAGTTATTTTTAAAACCAATTGCTCAAATAGACTATAACCATTTTTGTAAAAGCACAGAAAAATATGGAAGTTTCACCAAATTGTCAACAGAAATTCTTGGGATGGAGTTGCGGAGACACATTGGTGGGGATCATGGGGGATCTCTTTAATTATTTAATTTTATTCAATAGTGAGCATGTACCAACTTTATAATCAGGAAAAGTAATTTTAAAAAATTAGTTATTGTAATCTTCTAAGTACTCAAGAGATATTTCATTATGACCTGAACTTAGAAGCATTCAATTTTGATCAATCATTTTTATGACTTGATGGTGGCCTTGGGGACAGGCAGCCACCTGGTCTCCATGGATACCATAGAACAGTGTGTGGAGTACAAGCATCTACCTAAGAACTGCCCTTAGTGATCGGCCTAAAAGGTCCACCCTTGGAGCTGATCTGGGGGAGATGTGAGAGGCAGATCCCTAGATTTCAGAAAAGCTTTTGTCCTGGACACACACTACATTCCATGTAATTCCCAGCCAAGAGCCACCAAACTTTTTTTAACAAATGTTTAGGCCTCCATATTTACCAGCCTCAAATATGCCAAAAATTGGGTAGGCAAAGGGAAGAGTGAAAAATATTGAAAAGGATGAAAAAGAGGACTGAGTTGATAAAGTTTCTTGCTGTACTAGCATTTAATGTCAATTTAAAACTATAAAAATATACATAACTTCCACATATGCTTTTACTGTTATTTAAAGTATATTTCAGAACATCCTAACTCAGTGGAAAAATAAAAGAGAGACTGTGTATTTGTTCTTCAGAAATACATTTTATATTAAAGTAAGGCCTCTAGATGAATGAATTTCTATTTTGCAGTTACTCCCTAAAACTTTCCATTTTCACCTGAAAACATTTAAGATTTGCTTGAAATGCAAATTAAGTATCTTTACTATTCATTTAAAGGTTGCAAGTAAAATATTGGTATTTTCTCATTGATAATGAGTGAGGAAAACAAACATTTTTGTGAGTTGAGAAGTATGCAAAGCATGTCAGAAGGGATAATTTATGCAGCACTGTCTAAGCACTCATCTGACATGAGTTTTTCACTGCACAAACAAGAATGGTCATTTTACTAAGTTGCCTTGGAAGAACTGTGAGCCAAAAGGTCAAAAATCTCAATGAATCACCCTAACCTATCACTTGACTCTTCCTTTTCAAAGTCTATTTATTTATAAAGCTTCTTGAAGAAAACATCATGTTTGAACTTTTGTAACCTACTGAACAGCAGCTAAGCAGCTGCTGAGTGCAAATGGCAGCATCAAATGCCTCCTGATACTGGACTGAGTCTCCCTTCAGTTCTTTCCCTCTGGCTGTGACAACACAGCTTCACACAACAAGCAATGTGATTGAACAGCAGAGGCAGTCTTTGCTTGCTAACTAAAAAATTAAAGGGGTATTTGTTTGTTTGTTTATTTTAACAAATGTCTTACCAAAGCTGGATGATTCTGGAAAAGGAAAGTTATTATGAAAAATTAATAACCCTGACTGCAGAGCAGTAGGAGAAGCTGAGAAATGCCATACAAAGTCCAAACACCACAGCGATTTACCAAAACAAATAAATAAAACAAAGGCTGTTCCTCAGTAGCGTGTTCACTTGGCTTAGGGAGCCGACCACTGTCTCCGTGTGGAACTGGCATTCTGGGTGCCGTTGTGCAGTGACCCACACCGGAGGACGGACACTGGGCCCTGCAGGTGTGGGCCTCTGGATGTTTCCCAGAAGGAAGCCAACAAAGCAGAGGAAAGAAAAGAGCTTCCTACTCTTCTCCCTAAGGGCATTTTAGAAATGTCAGATGGAAGAACTCACAGTTCTCACATGTGTAATGAATGCCGAGACTTCTCAACTGAGAGAAAAGAATGCTAAATCATCCTTCTACAGGACAACTCTATTCCAAATATAAGTGAGGGACTCTCAGAGTACATAGAATTCAAGTTAAAAAAAAATGTTTTTAACATGTCATTGTTCATCCAGAAAATACATTTATAAGTGTAGTGGTTAAAAGTTCCATCTCTCGTGATAGACTGCCTGAGTTCCAATCTCTGTGCCTTAACCTACCTGCCATATAGCCCTACAAAAGTCACAACCTCTCCGTCTCAGTTTCCTCATCTTTGCAATGGAGATTTAAATAGTACCTTCTCATGGGAGTGGTTGAAAGGATTTGTGTGGAATGCTTTAGCCAAGTGCTTGGTGCAGTATGAATTGTCAACCAATGTTAGCTTCTTCTTGTATATAATGGATTATATATTACAACCACTATATCTCCATCATTTGAGGCCCTTGGACTCCATCAAACCAACAAACAAGATGCCGGGACAGCCAAGAAGGAGGCAAGCTCCTTGATCACAGAGGAAAAGACAGAGGTTTCCTTTCAAGTCTCATTCTATCTCAAAAGTCTAGCAAAGATGTCTGGAGAAAGCATGGAAGTCTTCGGGTCCACAAGGATGGCTTTTAGAGAGGTCAAAGCAGCCAGCAGCACCCAGGACTGCTACAAGCACACTAGCATAACAGAGGAAAGATGGGTCATGGCATTGATTCAAAGGAGATGGCCAGTATTGTCTGGACTACAGGGATGGACCTGTAGGAAGGCACGCTTACAAGGTGAAAAATTGCTCTCGCTCTCTCTGATCTGATCACTGATGCTTGAAATTGCTTTAACAGGGAACAAAGCTTTTCATGCCACAGAGCTAAGGACCACTGATTGAATTCATATTAAATTTTCAATAATGGATACCAAATATCTCCCTAGTTTTATTTATTTTTAAGGCAGTGGATATTATTTCTGAATAATACAGAAACTGAGAAATACAATGGGATGAGGAAACTGCACAAAAGAGAGACACAAAGGTCACTCACCACCTTCCCTGGTTCACAGCAAGTAAAATAAAACAATTATAGTGACCCTTTCAATAAAGTGAACGTCAAAGGCAAACCACATACTTCAAATTAGAAATAATGAGTGTTGTGCAGTTAATTTTCATTTTACTTTCCTTAGCTCAGTGGAAACTTGCTAGAATTTCCTTTCCCCTATGGTTTCACTGAAATGCTTATAAATTTCCTTTGCTTTGCTGCAGATATTTTCTTTTCTAAGCATAATTTCACTGGCTGGTCTTCCAACCAAATGTGAAATGACTGCTTGGTTTTATGACCTGAATGCCTAAGACATAACTTACTGTCACTAACAATTCAAGTGTGTGTCATCAAAAATTCTTATAGATGAGAAAAAAATAGGTGCAAGAAAACTGTCTAGTGCCAGAATTTTTGAGAAGTAGAAATGTGGGTCAACTAAAGATAGTTTAGGAACTGTTGAATGCACTTGGAATGTCAGCATAAAATCTGGGCTAACCCTGTTTTGTTTTGTTTTTAATTGTCTCTAAGATTTGCGAAGATAACAAAAGTTGTATTGTCAAGGTCAATTCACTCACAGATGCTGGCCATGAACCACCAATAGTAACATGAGTCGTGATGTGAAGTGACACTCCCTAGTACTTTGGCTGCAGAGACAACAATTTGGTTCAAGTATACCATTGTTGTAAGTCTGGAAAATTGCTATATTACGATATGAGGTCTCTATCAAGCCTGTGATTTTAGGATCCCTTATATCACATACTTACCTATTTTTCTTCTGAGTCACCTCATATTTCCTACCTTTGCCCAAGAAGCTCAGTGAGTTTTAACTTAGGGAACTATGATGAATTTTAAATTTAAACATAATCCAGAATTGCTACTAGAAAATGTATGGTACTTATTATTTTTATTACTTTCAGAGTGAAAAGTGCAGGATCTTGACCCTATATAAGTATGTGTATTGTTTCCAGTTTCAAAACTCACATGGTCTGTGACTGACTGGGAATTGATTGTGAAACTTAGTGGCTTTATGTTTTCACTCCTAAGCTGGATGGTGGTGACATGTCTGGTAAAGAACTTTTAGCACAGTGCACCAAGGAAACTGTGTAAGTCCGAGCTCAGTAAACTCTAAAACAGAGCATCATCTTTCATGTTCAGATGACTGACAGCCAAATTCAGTCAGACCAGAAAACTGCACAAATAACGATACTGCCAAAGGATCTCTCTTACCATTCTGAATGAGGGTTTGTGATCGTGTGAACCTTCCATGGACAGCAGTCATGTGCAGTGGACTTTTGCCATCTTTACTCTAAAAAATAAAGAAAAGACAAACGATGGACAGTGACATCAATCTGAAACATCCCTATGGATACCGCTGGCAATGCCCTGAAAATACCAATTTAAATTTTTTTTTAAAGTGTGTTAAAAAATTTCAAAGAAGTAAAAGATAATTTTGAAAGCAAAAGCTAAAATATATATATGATATCTCAAGTGACTGTATAACACCACATTTTAAAGAAGCTTAAAGAAGTGAATATTTTACAGAAGAAATGAGAAATTTCTAGTTATACTGACAATTTTTTTTTTTGAGGGCAGTGTCACTGGCCCTCATATGTGGGACCTGAGCTGGGGCCACTGGCGTCCCAACACAGCTCTTAACTACTGCGCCACTCGGCCAGCCCCTAGACTGACAATTTTTAAACTACCCTGTTTCAAACTGAAGAAATCACCCAAAACATTTTTTTTGATCTTGGGTGATCTACTAATGCAGGAAGTTTCTTCCAAGGTATTTTTTAACTTTTGTCTACAGTGTATGAAAAAAGACAAATGTTGTGTTAATTTGCTTGGCCCTGTCTGACCTGATATGGACCAATCTGCTATAAATCACTGCAACTTTCAAAACTGACCTGGAATCCTCCACCATTCCCTACATTCTATTTTATTCCATAGGAAAACAACACTTGGTTGTTGCAAAAGAGAAATGCTTGCTTCACTACAACTCATTAGAAATCACAGCATTAAGGCATGCAACTATATAGCAAACTGCCATTTTAATGACCACCTGGAAATGAGTGCTGAATTTATATATCTCTTTATTATTCAAGATATAAATGAAGGAACTTCCTGACACAGATTAAGCCAAAACATGGAAAATGTAAAGGATCTATACACTGATGATCAGTATACCAAATACTGAAGTTCTACACATTTAGGAAATTGTCATTTACAGAATTTCTTCTTAAAATAGTACTATCAAAAAGAAAATATTACTTATATTTTAGACCACAGCGTTATTACACACACACACACACACACACACACACACACACACAACTATGTAATTGTTATTTTTCTAAGTCTCAGGAGAAACATTTTCTTAAGTCTGAGGTTAAAATATGAGGTTTCAAAAGTGCAAGTTCAGTTTTGCGATGAAACCCATATATTTGTGCTTTAAAATGACTCTTTGTTTTAAAAATTTCACAGTGGAAAACAAAAAATTATTTAAAGAAGTGTTTCTCAGAGTGAACCAAGGACTAACTTACCTGCATCTAAATCACCCAGGTTTTTGTTTGAAATGTGAATTCTGTGCCCAAACCCAGATCTACCAACTCCAAATTGGGGTAAAGGGAGCCCCATTTGTAACCTGCACAGCACACTGCTTTAGATGGTGGGCTGAAATAGCTTATAAAACCACAATGTTTGGGCCCCCCAAGTGGCGTGTTGGTTAAGAGCTGGCTTGGGGACGCCAGCGGCCCTGGTTCGGATCCCACATATGAGGGCCAGTGACACTGCCCTCTACAGCTAACAACAGCTCCACCTGGAGCTGGGCTGCTGTGAATCTCTGGAGACAGCATAGCTGCAGCCCTGCTGCAATGGGCTGCCACAGGCTACAGTGAGTGGCCGGCAGCCAGTGTGAGCAGCCGGCAGCCAGTGTGAGCAGCCAACAGCCAGTGTGAGCTGCCAAGAGCTGCCGTGAGTGGCCGGCAACCGACTGCCTCACCCAGGAAGACAGCAATGATGATACCAACATGGGCCAGTGAAGCAACATCCTCCACAACTAGACTGAAGAACAAAAGGACAGCAACTTGTCTGTTCCCCTTCCCCAGTTCCCCAATGCTGTTCCCCTCCCCCAATTCCCCAATAAAATCTTTAAAAAAAAAGCCACAATGTTTGAACACAAGAATTTTTATTATATAAGTCTATTCCTTTGAGAGGAAGAAAAGTTATGCACAGTCTATACCAAGAGAAGACTTAATCAGAGCAGTAACTGCATCTTGATTTAAAACATAGTCTTTACAATGAACGATTCTCAGATAGATGGGAAAATAAGAAATAATAGAAGCTTTTCTCCATCTTACAGAATTATAACCTGAATCAAAAAAGACTGAGAAAGAAAGATGGAAGTAAGTTTGATGGTTTAATGATATATTTTTAGAGGAAAACAAGCAGCAGTCAAGATAATGGAGATAAGATGATGCCATCACTGACCATGAGACATACAGTGGAGGAGAGCTCTTAAAAGCTATCTAATTCCAAAGCCTGGGTCTTGGTTGTCAGAACTGTAGACAGTTCAAAGGACCTAAACCCTGGAAACTATTTAGGAAAAAAGATTTAAAACATACCCCCTTCACTAAAAAAAGTGATGACAATCCCAAGACCCAGAAGTAGAGAGAAAACAGAAATTGCAGAGTTGACATTAACTTTGTCCCTAGGTGGTGCTATTTCTTTAAATTTTGCTCCAATATTTTCTCTTATTTTTAACATAAAAACATAACTAATTAGCATTTAGTTAAATATATATAAAGCTATAAATATTTCAGTATTTGAATAATATCTTCATAAATATTTAACTAAGCACTTGTTCATGCCTAAAAAAATAGCTTACAGGCTTTCACACGCAATAACCACCAACCTTGTGGTCACTAACTAAATTGCAGCCAAGGAGCCAAAACAGAAGAAACCTGTTGGGTTCTACATAGTATGTAGTTTACAAAGCTGGTCCCATTTCATGGGTACCAAGCACCACACCATTTTTCTCACTTGGAGTGCTTGTACCTTTGGTAAAGGGACAAATAAATAGAGATGACCAAGGTTAGGTAAAATTCAAAGAATGACATCATGGTCAGTGGTGATCTGCCATTACAGATCTTTGCCTGGGTTCATCTATTATACCACTGAATCCAGGTCTTGGCTGACATTTTTTTTTTTTCCTTATAGGGATATGAGTGGTAGGAAGTGGGAGATGGGAACAGGAAGCATTAAATGTATCATGGCAGTCATTTTGGGGCAGTTTTACTTATAATGATGTGGATGTAAAGGGAACTCATTATTTCAAAAAGCCTTTGAACACTAATTAAAGGTGAAAAGCGTGATACTTTTTATTTAGTCTTTATGTACAAGTTAGAATATTCAGGTTGAGACTAGGGATCCTAATGAGTTTCATATCTGCCTGAGAAATTTTTCACACAGACGGCCTTGTCATTGCTGCTGCTGTTCTGAAAACTTCAGACAAAGATAAATATTTCTTACATTCTCAAAGGAGAGGATACATGCAATTCTTCCATTTATTCAAAGCTTTGCTTCTATACAATTTTTTCTTAATTACTAGTTTCCTTCCAATTTCTAGATGCATTTTCCTATTGGATTTAGGGGTTGGAAAATTTTGTTATATGGGGATTTATTTAAATAAGCAAGAAGCTCTTCTATTAATTCATGGTTCAGCCATAAGTCATGAAGGAAAGCTAATGAGGATTAAGAATATTTTATGACAAATATTAGTACTCTTTCAAGGCAGAATTTAACACCATTCAAGGAAAGTTAATCCTGACCAAATGCAGTGTTTTAATTTTCTTGACCACCATTTTCCTAAGAAATCCATTCATCCTTTTAGTCTACTCCTAATACCTTCTTTCTTCATCCTCCAAAATCCCACAAATCTTCCCTAAACTTAGACATATTATTCCCAGGAACTTGAAGGCATTGTGTTCTCGGTGGCATGGTGCCCTGGAGTCACACAGCTCAGTGTCCCTACTGGAGGGCAATAAAGCCTGTACAAGATAGCATTAAGGTCATCTGGCAGGGAGGAGGCAGATATAATCAGAAACCCAAAAGGGCTTCCTAATTAAATGGAAGAGAAATATAAAACCCTGGTTTGCAAAAGCCCATACATAGCCCATACATAGTTCATAGTCCTTTTTTTTTTTAATGATTCTAAAGGCCAGAAATGGTGTGTGGTTGGCTCAGACAATCATTCCCCCTCCTTCCCTCACTTCTCCAAAATTCCAAGTGCCATGTCCCTATTACTGCTTTCTCTAGCCTATCCCAGTTTTCATCTTCAACTTCCGCAATGCAATCCATTCTATAATTCAGTCCTGGTACCTATAAAGAAGGGAGCTGGTCCACTTCATTAGACGTGTGACGGGCTTCAGATCCAGTCTCTTAGGGCTAAATGACCTACTGGCCCAGTGAAAGAAAAAAAATTGAGACCATGGGCATGGTGAATGTTAGTGACTGGAAGGTAGGCAACCTGGCAACGGTAATTTCTGAATCTTTCTAAGTTGTATCCAGCATGGCTATGTGTTTAGTGTCTTCTTTAACCCTTACTTTGAATGCTTCCAAAAAGAGCCTTGAAATGCTATAGAAAATACAATGTGGTCTCTCATGGAGAAGAAAAATTATTTTATGTTTTCTCATGTTCTTCCTATTCGCAAAATACAAATAAACCGTCAATGGATTATTGAATATTGTCTTCATTATTCTATCACAAATAGACAAATATTACAAAGTCAAAGACAGGGCCATGGTCAACCTAAGCAAAATGAGGGATTGTAAAATGTGTGCAGGACATATATCCTTCCTCCTCTCTGTTATCTCATAATCTTCTGAATATCTCATGAAGACATCGCTTTTCAGGGGCCGGCCGAGTGGCGCGGTAGTTAAGTGCTGGCTTGGGAAGCCAGAGGCCCCGGTTCGGGTCCCACACATGAGGGCCAGTGACACTGCCCTCAAAAAAAAAAAAAAAAGACATCGCTTTTCATGATTTGTAAGGATAGAGGAAAACAAAGTGAACGCGTGGGTGGTGATTGGCTACATTTTAATATGCGATTTCCCTCAAACTTTGAAAAATCTAAACAAAGACAAACTGTCTTGCAATCTACAAACACTTTCAAAATCCAAGGGGCAATATGGCACAGGGAGATAACAACTTCAATTAGAAAGCTACCTCCAGCGTCAGACTGAATGGCTTTACAGAAATTTTAGATGATCTGTATATCCAGAGGCCATCTGGAATAAATATGGAGGATTTAAGAGAATTAGTAAATCAGAGGATTGAGACAGAGTAAATGAAGGGAGGCTCAGGGAGAAGGATAGATCTAATTCAATATCCCATTTACACAGATTGGAGAAAACATAAACCCAAATCTCAGGTTTTTAAAATGGCATTTCTTATATTCTATGGATGATTCACAGTCCACAGGAAATACTAAATATTAAAATCAAGTAACTATGCTTTCCAGGTCCATTTTATGCGGAAGAGAAGGCTGCCATAAACAGATAAACCATATATAACTGAAGCCCCTGATCCGATCTGAATTGACCACTAGTCAGTTAACTGGGAGAAGCAGGCTGGTGTCAGAAAGTGGCATTCTGGTCTGGGTACCGGGCACACTGAGAGCACCAGTTGGCATGCTTGTCAGAGGTAGTAGACAGCCCTGTGACTTCATTAAATGAAGACTTGTGAAGAGAGCCACTTTATTTAACTTCAACAATTTTCTTTCCTTTGGAGGCTTCAAGGATGTCCCTCAGATACCAAGACGACATAAGAAGACTCCACAAGTCTAGGGACATTGAGGGTTTGGTTACCTGTTAGCCTTCTGCGTCTCATGACCATCCTCTCCGACTTCAACACATAATGATTCTTCCCCCACCTTGGACTATTTTTATTTTATTTTATTTTATTTTATTTTATTTTATTTTATTTTATTTTAGCTGAGCCATCCTGCCACCTGTTGGCAGCTCAGCGGCAGCTCAGCTAGGGCACAGCGTCACTGACCCATGTGGGAATCAAACTGGCAGCCCTGTTGCTCAGAGCTCACACTCTTAAGCTAACTCTTAACCAATTGAACCACTGAGCCGGCCCATCTCCCAGTTTCAATTATCAGTCACCTCTATGTGAATGAGGCAACCTCCTTCATTTTTTCCTTCTATTCTCTACTACTCCCTTCTCACACTAAAGTATCACATTTTCCACTATCGGTTTTCCCAGACTGGCTGTACCAAAGGCTCAAAATCAGCTTCTCAACAACTAAACTCATCAGTTTTATCTCCTAAACCTAGTCTTTCTCCTGACATCCCTCTTAACAACAATAATCATTTTCTGAGTGCTTAACATGTGGCAGACACTGTTCTAAGTAATTTATGTGAGATAATTTGTTTAATCCTCTAACAGTTCCATGAAGAAGATACTACTGTTTCCTCAATGTTATAAATAAACAAGCTAAGACACACAAAGAGATTGTTTATAATTATACAATTGCTGAAAGTCAAGACTAGGATTGAAATCTAGGCAGTCTATCCCGGAACTGAACACTTAACCACTATGCTGTACCACCTCCCTTAGCCAGATTTCAATTCTTACACTTGGCTTCAACTCCTCCACCTCTTGTTTAACTAAATCCTGTTGATTTTCTTTCTGCAAAGCTTTTCCATTCTGTTGACTGTCCCCATTCCCATGGCCTCATTACCTCTTATCTAGACCAGTTTTTTTGACTTCTGGTTACCCTCTAGTTGTCCTCTTTCTAGGCCCACTCTACCTGAATTTCTTTTTATAAAAAGAGCTTTTTTCTCCCTTCTAGATATAAAAATAACAAATGTTCACTGCATCACAATCAGAAGATTAAAACAAACATATATAAAAAACCTAAAAACCAAAAATCATAAATTTTGTCTCTCTGCATAACTATTGCTAGCATATTGGCATATATTTCAGATACTTTTCTTTTTCTATGAATATACATAGACATACAACTTTTTAAAATAAAAAAATTGTATCATATTGACATTGCATTTTAATTTTTTCATTGATAACTCCGGGTATTATTAGACTTTTTGATATTTTCCAATCATAAAGGCAAATATCTTTGTGTATTAGTTTGCATTTTTCTAATTATTAGTGATGCATATTAACTATTTGCTTATCATGTATACTGCAGAAAAATTTCCGAATTCTTCTTCTTTCAAATTGTTAGTTTTTCCTTTTTTCTTTTTTTTGTTTTGTCTTGTTATATTAAAGTTTAAAATTTTATGTAGTAATATATTTACAGAGTATGCCAAAAAGTGTATACACATTTTAAGAAGGGAAAAACTGTATTAAAATTGTAATACTCAATATATACTGATAACAAAAGATGAATACAAGTCATGTGTATCCAATTTTTTGGCACCTCTGTTATATAGTTTTTTCCTTTATGTTTTCTCTCTCTGGTGTTCTGTTTATTATTGCTTCTAATTTTTGTTTCTAATTATTGTTTCTAATTATTGTTTCTAATGCTCAGTTCTGATCACATAACCTCTATAACGATTATTGACCCCCACAGCCTATGGCAGCCCAAAGTGCTCAGCCAGTAGACAGGCCCTTTTCCTTGGTCAGGTCACATTTCAGCTTGTTTCTGGCTTCTTTCTTTCATATGATTTATACTCTATTCAAGCACAATAAATTGCTATTCTGAAAATTTATCCTGTATTTCCCCACTATTAAAAATTATTTTTTAAAATGTAAAAAAATTTTAATAGTGAATAGTGAAGGTCATGAAAATAGATTGATCCAATATTCTTGATATTAAATCTTGGAAATAACTTTTCAAAAGCAGAGGCAGAATACATAGGGATCTTGGGAAAGCTGAGGGTGAATATAAGGTCACTCGGTACAGAAAAGGATATTCCTCTATAATTAAGTGCATTCTAAGTGATGCAACCAGGATCATGAAGGCTGCACGCATAAGTTCCCCTTGGTTATCTGTTACAGTGAGCTGACTAGTTATCTAAAGCTTACCCAGAGTTTTTCCTAGCCAGAACCCCTATCCCCTTTGCTTATGTTGTTCTATCTGGAATGCCTTTCTCACATTCTCTCTATCCCTCCTCATCTCAACTAACATCAATCTTTTGAGTCTCAGCTCAAAAGCAATCTCCATTTCTGATGCCCAAGCAAGGAACAAGTCAACACTTGTAGTCACTTTGTAAGGGGTGAAAAAGAGAACTATTGCAATGTTTTTATTACTCTCTCATGCCACTCATCACATTCTCTCTTGCCTCTTGATTATCTGAGTGCATAATTTCCCTACCATATGGTAAATTCCTTGAGGGCAGAGCTCACATCTCATCTTGGAGTGCTCTCTCTGTACCAAACAGAGGGCACGAGGTAACCTCAGTAAGTTTGCTGAATAAAGGAATCACCATTAGTACCAGGTCAATGTTATATCACTGAAGCCACTATCGGGGGTTTACTATAGGGAGGCATTTGAGAAGCTCCTTAGAGGGCCATGCTGAGTTTAGGCACAGACCTGAGATCATGAGATTAGGCCTTGCTTTAGATTCTTAGCAGCTCTGCCCTATCAGCCCAACATTCACCTCAATATTATAATCTGGGCCAAGTCAACATCCCTGAGACCCAGTATTTGCTCTGGAACATTCACTGAGCTACCAAGGACATGTGGTTAGAACCTCAATGCATTCCAGGTGGTACTACCACTTCTGTAGAAACAACACAGCTGAACTTCTATAGCAGCTCAATACAGGATGAGGCTGTGGCAGTCAAGATCCTCAGACTTACAAATCATTAAAATGTGATATAATTTGCAGCAGCTGATTTTGCTCAAACTGAGGCTCAATGCAAAGGTATTTGAGAGAGAGAGAAAGAGAGAGAGAGAGAGAGAGAGAGAGAGAGAGAGAGAGAGAGAGAGAGAGAGAGAGAGAGACTGACTAAGAGTGCTGTACCTGGATGTTAACGTCTGCCCCGTTGTTTACTAACAGCTCAAGACACAAAGCACCATGTGTGGAGGCAGCAGCAAAATGCAAAGGGGTAAACCCACTGTTGTTGGGCTGGTTCACGTTAGCACCGTAGTCGGTCAGCTCATTAACGACAGCATCCTGCCCATTGTAGCAGGCCAGGTGAAGTGCCGTGTTTCCATAGACGTTGATTTCATCAATCTGCGAATGAGTCCAAAACAGGGCGATTAAAATCACTGGAGCCAATTGACCCCATTTTCCACAAAAAGCCTAATGGCTCTCCAGAGTACAGAAACATTCATTTGTCAATGTAATTTTTCAGAGCTTACTCTTGCCCCAGTGTGGTCATCCTAGAAATGCTTGTCACTGGAGGTAAAGATCAGCAAAAAGCAAACGTGACAAAAAGTGAACCAGGGAGGAAGAGTTAGAGGTTTCAAATTGTGGAGAGAGATTTGGGGGCTAGAGAAGGAATAAGATGTGAAAGGCAAAGTTGCCTAGAAACGTCAAAAGAGAACTGAGCAGGGGAGCAAGAACAGAGCCTGAAACTCAGAAGTTGGGCTCAGAAGCCACTCTGGGTTTGGCTCAGCTGACACCTCACAAGGCTGCGTTCTATAACAGGGCCATGGAGCTGTCCAGGAAATTTAGCTGATAGCTCTCTCTTGCTTTCCCAGATGTGCCCCCACTGCTGAGTTCCACCAGCATGGTCTCAATATTGCAACTTGGTTTTCCTGTCCTCCAGGGACAGAAGGTTCAAGAGCCTCATCACTGCTCCTGTGCTGTTACCTGAAGGAGAGTGACGTTGGGCTGACCTCTCTGGCTTAGCACTGGACACTTCTGCTCTGAGTCCCTACCGTTCATTTACTCATTTCTGCTTGTAAATCACAATTTAGAAGGCTAAATTCTGTAAGAGGGATGAGGAATTCTAGCCAGTCTTTTAAAAATGACTGGTTAATATGTATTACTTATAATATTTCTTAATGTTGCCATAGAAAGTTAGTTTGTTTCTGGTTCTCCACTATTTAGAGATGCCTTCCTTACGCTTCATCAGCTGCCCATGTAAACTCAGAAAGAGAGGATGCTAGAAATGAGGTGCATTTTTTCCCCTTGAATTAAAATACAAACGAGATGTAACTTCAAAAACAATGTAAAACCCACAATACACAGGATTTCATTCCAGAACAACAGATCCACCCTGGGTGATGCATTAACCAGAGCTCACCTCCACACCCAAGTTCAGGAGATGTTTGACCACACTGATCTGGCCATTGGAGGCAGCGGCGTGCAGGGGGGTGTAACCCTTCTTATCCTTACACGTCACTTCTGCATCGTGGTTGATGAGCAATGCCACAACGTCCAGGTGGCCTTTAGAGAGCAAGCAGTAGAAAACAGCATTAACCTTTATAGGACAATTTAACAATCCCTTCCACCTAAATTAGCACTATTAGTTTTCACTGCCATCAGCATTTTGCTGAGCTATTTATCAAAAGCTGGTTCATGGCAAATATTCAACAAATATTTAGTAAGCACCTACTACGTATTGGACTTGACGTAAATGATGTGGGGAGAAAAGATGATTCATATGTGAGGCTTCTATTCAAGGAGATCTAATAGAAGTAATGCCTGTTCATAAATAAATAATAACAAGATCCTACTAATATGTTAGTACCACAGTCTAAAAAACAATATGTCAAAATGAAAGCAATGCTTTTGAAACTAATGAAAGAAAAAAAGTCCATTGAAATAACTCCAGAGTATTGTTAAGTCATATGAAATTGCTGCTGTTTGACCACTTTTTTTGACCCACAAAAATGGTAATTTCATAAGGCTCAACTTATAAGGATCCTTGTAAATTACTGGCTACACAGAAATTACTGGCTATTATAGTTTCAACTCCGGTTGGCATATTTTCTAGAATATTTTCCTTTATTCCCTATCTCACCACATACAATACGATAAATGTATTTGACCTATTTACGTTGATGCTGAAGATAGTTTGATGTTTCAGGGTCATTGCTCTAAATATGGTTGATAACTGAAGGGTAGAAGATGAATACTGACTCTTGGTTCTAAAATGTGTGTGTAGTGTATGTGTAAGAGAGGTGTGTGTGTGTGTGTGTGTGTGTGAGAGAGAGAGAGAGAGAGAGAGAGATTGGTCTTGGCTTGTTTTATTAAAATTTGAATAATTTTCCCTAAGTTTGTATATATAGAAAAAATATTTTCAGTTACTAGTGGTGCTATCTTAAGCTTAAGTGCTATGTTTTGTCCTGGTTTTGCCCTTTATTCCCTAGCAATAGTCATCTATATATTTTTTCCTATTTGTATCCTGATGACACAAAAAAATGAAGACTTTACTTCTTTAAAACAATTCTACACAAACATTTTAACTATACATCAGCAAAGAACAAACTTGAAACCCTGGGTTCTTTGAGTCCCATCTCACACTAGCTTAGTGTGTGCCCGCCTAAATATTGATCGGGCAAACTTTCACTGTCCTACAGGTACCATGCAGACCTCCAATCTGCTGCAATCCACTCAAAAGTCCACATTATCTTTAAAAATATGATGTTTTCAAAATATGATAAATCTTAAGGTTTGGGTTTTTTTAAGCACAAAGACTCATTCAGACCCTCTATAGCACATAATTTATTTCACCCTGCCCCAACCCACTCTCTTCATTCTCTCCACAATTAATGCTATTTTTTTAATGGTGATTAAAGGCCTGTATGCTTGTTAAAAAGAATTCAGAAAAGGCTAAACGGTGTTAAAAGGAAACCAAAATCATCCACAATCACCAATCCCTGGTAATAGTCAATTAACATTTCAGTGTATATTTCCCAGATTGTTTTTACTGTATAGTTGTTTTTAAATGGGGATCATATTATTCATACTGTGTTATGATATGTTTTCACTTAACACAGCACAGAATTTTTCTATGTTAATAAATACTAATGACATCATCACTGTAGTTACTGCAGACTGTCTCATTGTGTAGATCTCCCACAATTTACACATTGTTTATAACATGGAGCTGATAGAATTTTGTCGGCTTTCCTACTTGCAGGATGTTCTCCAATTAGAAACACAAAGGATGATCTTCAGTTCCCACAGGTCACACTAAGAATAAACTCTACAGGGTCTATCATTTGTCAGTAGTACTGGTGCCAACAAAAGTGAAAAATGTAGAAATGGAACTTCTCCCTTCATCTCCCCCATCTGAGCTGGCAGAAGAAAGGACTGCAAGCCCTAGCTTTGCTGGCAGTGGAGGAGCAGGAAAATCCATGCTGACTCTGGTCACTTTAACCTACAGAGGGTTGTCCATCCTTCCTTCCTTTTTATTTCTTTCAAAAATATTTATAAATAAAAAGACAAATGGAGTTTATGTCCCTGATTGGCTAGCCAGTCAGTCCTCTCTCTTTTTAAACACCTTATCTTGCTGCCACAACAACTTAAAATAAGCACAATTTGTGCAGCTTTCCAATCCAGGTTGAAACCCATTCGATGAGGTCAGAGCTATGATTAATTCCCTCCTTCTCTTTGTAGGAGAAATAAATCTCTGACAAAGCAACTGCCCAACTAGTGTTGGATGCATGCCAGCAAAATGGACTAAAGCTTAATTCAATTGAATCCCAAGTTCGAAAAGAAGTCAGACTTGCCCAAGAGAAAACCTAGATGGTCAAGGAGAGGCCTGTGGCTTCTTGAATTAAGGTTATCCACACTGTGCTTTCCATTCATGGACTCCTTACCCATATAAGCTGCCCAGTGCAGTGCACGCCGGTCCTTCTTGTCGAATGCATTGATGTTTGCCCCTTTGGCCAAGAGTAAATTAACCATCTGAAAGATAACCAACAATGAAATCAAGCATACACTCTGTAATGGGGAGGACCCTCACCATCTGCAGGTAATGAGCCAAATCAATGTCAAATCTAAAGGCAGGTCGGAGATCTGGGGTTCAAACAAAGTAGGAAGATGATGTCACAGCCAGCTCTGGGGCATGTGTATCAGAGGAGAAAGACTGAGGTGACAGCTTTGTCAAATTCATTGTGGCTCTAAATTTAAAAAGATATGGTTGCCTCATATTATCATCCCATTCTTTAAAAGTCCAAGCAATGAGATTAGGCTCCATTTGGAGCTAAGAGGGTCTGTAGGAAGGATTCTTGTTCCCAGTGCCGAGGACACCCACCTCCACATGGCCATTCAGAGCCGCGTGGTGCAGGGCTGTGCGACCCCCTCGGTCGGAGACATTGACGCTGCTCAGCAGGGGAATGATCACTTCTGCACACTTGACGGCTTTATTGGCTGCTGCCACGTGGAGCGGGGTCTGCCAGTTCTTGTCCCTTGCATTGACATCAGCCGAGTGCTTGATCAATACTTGCACTGCTTCCTACAACAAAAGCAGAGTTTGCAGGGGTCACTGACAAATAATCCATACTTATTGGGTGTAAAATGCTTCACCAGACCCCGGAACTACGGAAAGGAAAGGCTCCCTGCCCTCACAGCCTGGGTCCAGATGGATATCCGTCTGCAACCAACAAGGCAATATGTGATAAAAATCAAATGAGTGGCACAGATTAAAACAGATTCACCTTTTCTTTGTTAGGCTGAGAGACCTGGCACATCTCCAAACCCAAATAAATTCTTCTATGTATAAGGTTTCCTTACAAGGTTTTTTTGGCCAAATGAGAGCACTTATGCAAGTGTCTACACAAGGGTGAAATATTCATCCGCCAAAAGGCCCTCAAAGACCATCTAAGTTAGACGTGTTTGTCAGTAAGTCTCCTTCCAAGCTGGAGGCCTAAAGCCCTTCAGACATTCCCGGATCAATGTATAAATCTTTGGTTCTCTCAGCCAACATCTTAACCTCCACTGTGTGATTAAAAAGCAGTCAAGGGATGAGGATGTATGTTACTGCCTCAACGCGAAGCTACAAAACTGTTCCATCTTTTCCCCACCTTTTCCTTGTTATAATGGGGTAATTTCCTTTCTTCTATTGAATTCCTTCATATTTACTAGGCCTCCCACTTTTTATTTTTCTTCTATTGACCTAATCAGCTTGTTGGCCTCCTGAATTATAACTCTCAACCTTTGCTGTGCAGTGAATCATCAGGGGAGCCCTTAAAAATACAGATGCCTGGTCCAGCCTCCAGATTTCTGTAAAGCTCCCTGTGTTGGCTGTGCAGCCAGGGTTGAGGACACTCTTCTGTTCAGTCCAGTGAATGATACAGCTTCTCTGGAGCAGGGAATGACTATTGGTTGTCTCTCCTTATTTCTAGAGACATCCCACCGAGCAGTACACCTTGAACTGCTTGTCAGTGTGGCATCAATGAACCAATGAAAGGCATCGGTGCTATATCCCTGCCACCTTCCATGGTCCAAGCACTCACCTCTGTCCACACTGATCTCCACAGGCCTGGACTGTCCAATCTATTTTATCAGGCAGATATATAAAAGTACCCCAAATTAACACTTTCATCAGAGGTAAAAATGATGAAATAAAAAAATGCTCCATGAATCACTTGTAACACCATACTGAGATGAATGACTAACTTGGACAGCAGAATGAGAGCAAAAAGAAATTAACTCTGCAAATTAAAAAATACGGTTTAAATAAAGAGTGTGACTCCATTTAGATGCTACAAATAAATGGCAATAAGCTGATAGGGCCCAAGCAAACCATTTGTTAATATTATCTAAAAGGGGAACATATATATATATATATATATATATATATAACCCATCCTCAGCAAGACTAACTATAAAGTAATGATTACTAAACAATTCCTTGAGCCCATTTTAGAGTGAAATGCATGTACGTGTATTTTTAATGCTCGCCTACTGTGCAAAAAACTGCTAGAATTATGGAACATTGAGAGAAACACTACCCAGGCTCTATCCTAACAATTAGCTGGTGAACAAAAAATAAACAATAGGAGAGCTAAATCACAATATGAGCATGAGATTTAAATAAGAAAAACATTTTTATCAACATTGGTCTCATAAACATTGAAATTTATGTAGATGCACAGACAATTTATTGTGATGTGGGAAGAAAATATTGGAACCTCTGATTATATTTATTTTCTTTAAAAATGAAAGCCTTTTAGCTGGTACTCAACTTCTGGGTTGGCACTGTGCCCTGAGCCAGCTCCACCGAGGTTCTGCCCTCACAGTACCAGAGGTGCCCTCAGGGAAGAAAGGGGCTTCCACAGCGCTGAGGGGGTGGGCTTGCCCTCTGAATTCATTCACCTTGAGTCTGAACACAGTGACGGGCCTGTCATATCAATTTACAGATTGTAATATGTACTCTTAAACTAAAAGCATCCTGCAATGAGCAAGATTTATGCAAGGAACCCCCATAAATAATGTGTAAGTCACAGAGCTGACACTTCTCCTCCTACTAAGAGCTTTCTATCACCTACATTACAAGGTAAAAGTAATGACAAATTTTATCAGATCTGACAAGAGCTTGGCCAAAAGAGAGGAACATCATCTGAAGTCTATTATCTACCTTGGATATATAAGACTATGATAAATGAAAAGTCTCATCCTAAGTACATTGTGCCTTGAAATATTAGCTAATGATACTAGTTCCTATACATAATTTATAAATAAATGAGATGCATGTTTTGAAGATGCACACTGACAAAGTTTTGCAGATATGTGGCCAAAAAGGTTGGAGACAACCATCTCAAAGCAATAATGTAAAAACGTGATATAGTGTCCTTTTCACACATTTACAGCAAAATAATAATACATACTGTCACTTTAATACATTTGCCCTGAGTGTTATTTTATTGTACTTGTACAGATCCCTGCTTTGCATTAAATATTATATAAATTCAGGGTAGACTAACGAAATAGCAAATATACAGGAACATTTCACAAATTTATACTATTTGGAGATAAGACCAATGAAATCATTAAAAATTTGTTTCTTAAAGGTAACAAAATGTGATTACTTTTACTCAGACTTGGCGAATGAGATATAACCTTCAAGAGGCTCTACTTTTAAATGAATATGTCGAAATATTTGCATTCCAACTAAAGCAACAGGTTAAGCAAAGAAAATATATATTTACATACCAGTTGTGGGTTACATATAAATAAGCACTTTTACAGTTTGTGGGGGGAAAAAACCTGTATTCTTTTTTTTTTAATCTGTATTCTTAAATAGGCAATGCTTCTAAAAATATTTTAATCACAAATTATTTTTATCTGTTTCTGTCAACAAAGTTTTATTGGAACACAGCTTCATTCGTTTATATATTATCTATGGCTGCTTTCAAATTATAACAGCAGAGTTGGATATTTGTGACAGAGACCATATGCAGCCATCAAAGTTTAAAATACAGAGGGTACCCCAAAAAATGGATACACGTTTTAAAGAAAGGAAAAAGCTGTATTAAAATTGTAATACTCAATATATACCAATAACAAAAGAGGAATACAAGCATGTGGATACATGTTTTTGGTACCCTGGGTATTTACTCTCTTGCCCTTTATGGAAAAGTTTGCAGACCCCTTGGTCTAGCTCCTTGTTTAAATTACCACAGACTGCAAATTATCCAAATTGGTTAAAATAAAATTTTGTTATTTACCAGCATAAAAAAATACTGTTTCAAGTCCAAATAGTCATTGCAGAAGGGCAGGTCCCATGAAAAGAGTCAGAAACCTCTGTGTTTGACCCTTGCTATGCAGTGGTGGGCTGCGGTGAATTTGGAAGGATGCTCAGGGCCGCCATTGCTTTGTATAACAGAGTGAGAAGATTTGGAGCCTGGAAAGAAGGAAAGGCAAGGGCAGAGAGAGGAGAGAGGACCTGGGCCCTGCACCCCAGAGCCAGTGGACATCTGGGTGGGAACAGAGTCAGCAGGCCAAGAGGGAAGAGGGAAAACTGAATCATAAACCAAGCAAATGAAGCAAACACAGGCTTTTGGAGCCAGGCAAACAAAAACTTAAATCTCCCAGAATTCTTTGAAATTGTTGCATATGTAAAACTTTGCACAAGACGTAGTTTCCAGCCAGTCCTATCTGTTTAGGTGTCCCTGACCAACATCTGCATCACACCTAAAAAATTAGAGAGGGAAATGGTTCAAGTTCATTGATCAGAAGGGGGAAAAAAGAAGTGGGGAGCATCTCTAATAAAACTCTTTTCATGCAAACTTGAAGCAATTCCTATGTGAGTGCCAATTTCACCATATTTGTCTTTCATACCAGCACTCACTTTGACAGCTCAACCATACCTAGAACAACCATTACTTTTATTTCTCTGCTTTTATAAAATGTTTTAGCTTTGCCATTCTTCATTTTTATTTCTGTATCTGCTTATGTAAAGAATTGCCTAGTTTACATCTTACTTGACAAGAAAGGACTCTGTCAAGAAATAGTTAATATACAAAGGAAGGGTTCTTACTTAATTTCTAAGGATTAACTTTTGCAAATGAAAGTACAAGTAGTCTAAAACTGCTATGGACTTAAATTCACAGACATATAGGATATTAGAAGTGACCCTTTCTGAAGTCCAGAGCAATGATCTGTTAGTCTATCTGGCTGACTCAAGGGCTCCTCATGTTCTGCTAGGCCAGAGCTTGTTCAATGGACAGTATCAGCCAAACACCCTGACACAGGCACTTTTACAGGTTAATTCTCTTTAGTCATTTACCTTTTTTACCCTGAAGTTTTAGCCAGCCAAATTGGCTTAATATACTTAATAGAAATTTAATATAATATGTTGGCAAAAACAAAACTTTGGTTTGAAAAGACAGCTTTCTTTTTTAAAACTGCATTTCTCTTTCAAATGTTTAATCTTGGAAGCACTTTAATGTGGTTTGAAGAGAGAATAATTTTATGGCTAGATAGGGATTTAATGATTTTTGTAATGAAAAAGTCTTTTTCCTGTATCACGCTGGTTAAAAAAAAAATTAATATCTAGGAGTCTGCTCTACCAAAAACTTACAAGGTGAAAGAAACTAATGGGAAGGAAGGGGAGTTGAATGCTTTTTGGATCAAGAAAATCTACTTAAACAGTACTTCTCCAACTATCTATGATGAGGCACTTGTTTTTTAAAACAATTATCATTCCAAATCCATCATGAGCCAACAGTGTTCTAAATACAATAAAAGTACTCAGTAGAATACTAACATTTGAAAAGATAAACACAAGTTTAAAACTCAATTATTTTATTATTAAGGTTTGGAATCATGAAATTACTCTATTAAATTGCTGAATGTTTGCTAAAAAGTTTCTGAATGTTTGCTCTTCTGACCAGTAAGGCAAAAGCCCAAGGGCCTAGACCAGCATGCATTACGCAAGCCACGCACTATTGGTAGGGCCCCTTCAAAGCCTCCATTTCTTTCTTTTCTTTTCCTAGCAGATTTCTTTTAATGTGTGATAAGCTTACCAATTTGTGTCTTTTTATTATTATTTTTTCAGTTACAGTTGACAGTCAATATTATTTTACATTAGTTTCATATGTACAGGATAGTGGTTAGGCATGTATGCATAGTATGCAGTGATCCACATCTTTATTTCTATTTTAATGAATCAGCATGTGTGAGAACTCCAGCATTTCTTCTGAGTGGAGATATCAGCCAGTTACCATTCAGTATCAGGATTGACTCTATGGGACTATACCCCATAGTAGGCTGTCCTATATAAGACACAGAAATAGACAGAGAGGAACTGTCATAGGATGTCACATGGGAAGGAATTGGAGATGGCACTTGCGGTCACTTTATTTCTAGTTTTTATGACTTTCTCTTTTCACAAAAGGCCATTCCAACCCTGTAATAAGAAGTAGAAACACACACTGTGGCACCTGGAAGAGATGAGAAGAAATGGGAAGCACGTGTCTTTTTAAACTGTCACCCCTAATATTTGTTTTTTTACTCTCAAATGTGCATTGCATTTAAGTGGTCATAAATGACTCATGGAAAAGCAATTGTTTATGAGTACAGAGTCCTTACAGGCACAAGCAATGTCAAATTCCATAAACTGCTTTAGACCAGGGTCTGAGTCTTATACAATTTTCTGTGCTCTCTAAAAGCCTGGCAGATGCCTTGCACACAGTGTATATTCAGTAAATTTGGATAGAATAAAAATACTGGTATAATCCTTAGCAAGCTCTCTAAGTAATGATACGCAAGAGTTCACAAGGCATTTACTGTGGGCTGACATCCCTGAGGCTGCTCTCAGATCCTGAAGGCATTTACTCTATTACTGAAATCACTGGGGCTTTCCTCCTCTATTGCTTACAGCAATTTCATATTCTGAAAGAATTGTGTAAATTGGTGCCCAACTAATTTGTTCCATTAATCAGACTATTCCTATAAAAGTTCCCGTTATTAAACTAAGCTCATCCTTTATTATTGCAATTATTATTAGAGTACAATTATTCTAAGAACTAGTAATAACAAAGGGGGTTCGCTGATGACTTCGGGATAGGAAAGAATTCAAATGAAACTATTCAAGAAGCACTGGCTTGGAACATTGGGAAGGCCAGACACTAAAACGTTCCCAGGCTTCAGTCTCAGGTCTCAAAGCGTGGTATGTAGACCACATGCATCAGAATCTTCTTTTCAAAATACAGATTTCTGGACCTAATCACAGGCTTCATCAGAATTGCTGGCAGTGATGTTCTAGAGCAGGGACTTTTTAACAAGCACCCAGATGACTTGAATGCTTAGTCATTAGGCTGTAACACTCATCTACATCCTAACAGATTATAAAATGCTCATTTTCTTCCTATTCCAGGTACAATCTATGTTCTCTATGCAGCCATCTTTTTATAGTCATAAAGATAATTTAAGGAAAGAATAAACAGTCTAGTGTTCCATATAATTTCCCTAATTCTCCTGTCTACTAGTATTTAGGCCACGATAATGATTTTTTTTTTTTTAGAGGAAGGGAAAATACAGGTTTTTAAAATTTAAGCTATAAAATACTTCTCCTCTTCAGCTCTGGGAAACGCCTTTATTCCCGCTGGGACTTCTGCCTACACAGACACAAGCATAGACCCATTTTATTGGTTGGAACAGAATCCATCAGGGTGCTCTTGTGATTGGAAGGAAGCAGAAGAGCATGGTGGGTAAGAGGGCAGGTTCTTAGTCACACTCTCCTCCATTTACTGGCTGCAGTGTCCTTAACTTTTCTGAGTTACTTAACTTTTCTGAGATAACATTTCCTAAACTAGGATTAATAACAGTGTCAATCTCAAAGAGTGGCTCCAAGGTTAAAATTGAATAATGCACAGAAAGTACCCAGCCTATTGCTTAGCATACAGTATGCTCAAGAAATGTTCACCTTGACAAAATATATTTGGACACAACATCCTCAAGTCTACCCCGCAGACAAGATACAACCATTTTTAACTTTTCTAACCAAAAGATAGCCACTAGAACAGGGAAGTGAAAGCTCCAGCAAGTCTGCTTTGGTGCTATCAGTTCATCATAGAAGAAAAGGCATGTGTGAAAGGCCAGCTGCATTTGAACACACGCCACAAGAACACAGGCTGTGTGCCTGGTTGTCTGCCCTAAACACCATGTCCTGGAGGCCTCACTTTGTACCCCTCAAAGCCTCTATCGCACACTTAACAGTGCCTTCCATCCAGTGGGCATCCATAAACTGCATCAAACTCTCTATGTTTATATGCATTTAATTCCTTTCTGCTCGTTTCCAAGAAAGAAAAACAAAAATGCAACAAGAGTAAGCTAAACAGAGGAAACTATATGAAAAAATTCACAATGACACTTCAGAAAATTCTCTGTGGCAGCCCCAAATCTTGCTCAACTATGTTACCTAGAATTGCAAACTATGTCCCCCTAATATTTTGGTAAGAGACTATCTTCTTTTCTTAGCAGCCATGGAAGTGGTTAAGAGAAAAAGGAGCATGAGTGAAGAGGGAATCAACAGGAGACAATGCTGTTTGGCCCCAAGCATCTGTTTGGATGTTTCCTTCCCGGGAATCCCAGATGTGGGAGAGGTGAAGGTGGGAGAAGGATGTGGGCCTAGAAGGGAGCATACAACACAGCCTGGTCAGTACCACGTAAGTCTTGAAGGTTTATCTCAAGAATCCAATGTATGTTGGATGATTTTAAGGGATATGACAGTGTCTTGATCTACTTTCTTGTCTATAGAGGAGCTTTTATTAAGTCAGACATGGGTGGACGTTTAAACAATATAATGATCTAATACTCCTATTGATTGCTATAACAGGCTAGGAAATGAATTTAGCAATGAACTTTATTTTTCCAGGTATTGAAATCTGAACATAAAATTTGCTGAGGTGGAAAAAAGGCTCAAAAATGTTGACTTGTACTGATATCTTTGACTTATTCTGATGTCTGTGTTGCATGCAATTTTAAAATTCATCCTGATTTTTCAGGTTTCAGCATCTTAATTGGCTTCTAATACCATACTCCCTTAACAAGCTTCAAGTCAGTTTATCTTGCATGCATGAAAGATGATTACCACCAGCGTTCTCTGTGGTGTATATAGTTCCATGTTAGCAGTTGTACAGAGAATCATGTTAACATAGTTGAGACCCCAGTCTTTAATGAATCACTCAAAAAACAATTGTTTACTGAGCAAGCTAGATGCTAAAAATACAATAACAGGCAATGGGTATGCCACTCATTTCAAGGAACTTACTGTACAGAAGTTCCTTTTAATTAAAATAGAATAACAAGCCAGCGGCCCCAGTTCGGTCCCACATATGAGGGCCAGTGACACTCCCCTCAAAAATAAAATAAAATAAAATAAAATAAAATAAAATAAAATAAAATAAAATAACATAAAATAAAATAGAATAACAATTTCAATGGTAGTTTTCTATTGTGTCAAATTGAACTACATTTCCCAGAATTCCCTCTCTCTATTGTTCCATTTAGGGCTGGCCATGAAAGTAACTGCAAGAGTTTAAAAGGCATATATGAAACCACAGCCTGACTGCTGTGTTGGCTGCCAGGTAATATTATAACTTATGCATGATGTCACTGACCAGCTAGATGAATGGGTTGGCACAGGGCAGTCCTGGGTTGATGCTTCTTCAGATCCTGCTGTATCTTCTTCAGTTTCTCCTTTGCTTAGGCCAAGTGTGTGCAAGCTCAGAGGTGAAGCATGCAGCTCCTTCCACAAGACACCCACACCCATGATGTTGAGGCAGTTTTACAGACAGATAGGGGTTCTAGTTTGTCCCTGTTATCCCCCATTTCATGTCCAGATTTTCTACCAACTGTAGATCCTGCTGGCCTATAGTGAATTTGGGGCCACACAGAAGCCAAGGAGACAGTCTGATGTAAACTTCGTCAGTAGCTTGTACAATTATGTAAGGTTTGATTCCTATAATAAATATTTTATCCTATATCTCTCATGGTGGTTCTGCTTCCCTGATTGATCACTGAACCCTGAGAGATCAATTTACCTACACTTTGGCAGCAAAGGGACTTTGAGGACAGTATAGAGTTTATAAGCCTTTCAATGAAGAAATGGTTGTTAATACCTATTCATGTGAGTAATCTCAGTGCTTACCAATCCAAGCAATAGACACATGCGCCAGCTCTCATGCTGAACACATATAGCCCCTTTGGCAAGTGCTCAAAGCCAAATTCCATAATCCCAGTCCAAACCTTCTCTGTTCTCTCCCCCTCAAGCCTTCTTCCCTTTCCCCAGCTATTATTTAGGGGAAGCACAGCGTAAGAGTAATGGCAACAGGATCAAATTCAAAAGAGGGAAATCTGAATTTTTAGTATTTCCACAGCGGAGTGATGTGCTTTGGGGTTAAGATGCCCAGAGTCAGTTCTAACAATGATTACAGACACTTCAATTTTCATAAGAAACTTTTTAACTTGCTGTGACAGATATTAATATGAAGACATCCTCTTTCACAAGCTTATAGATGACCTTGATTATTCACAGCTCAGGGCCTGTTTGCATTTTAATTATTTCCTGGCAAGAGACACCTGCAAAGAACTTAAGAACTTTTTTAGTCCAGCAGACTTGCAAGGGAATGGATTCCTTAGAAAAGCAATAAATGCCTTTCTCAGATATAAAGGTGGATCCATCATTGGGTTGACAGAATTCAAATCCATGTAAAAAAGGTAGGCTGATGGTTGATGGAACATGGATATTTTGAGGATTGAAATCTCTGCAGCCAGTTTAGCCAACAAAGGTGGTGATCACTTGGGAACAGTAACATAGTACTGAAATCATCTGCTTTTGTGTCTTCCTGTCCCACTAGACTATAAGCTTCCTGAGGACAGGGCCATGAGTCTTATTTTTTGAGGTAGCTCCATCAGCAAGCACAGTGCCTGGTATATACGAAGTGTTTAGTAAATGTTTTTCTGAACCCAAAACACCTATCTTTTGTTGAAAGGGGAAACAAACCCATATTTTTCAAAAGATACTTAATTTTTAATTTTTTTTTCTAGTTTACCAAAGATCGGATAGTCTTAAAAGACCAGGAAAAATGCCTCTGTGAAGGAGCTGGTCTCATGAAGCTCAAACTCAAGCAGCCCATTGAACCTGCTTTCCCAGATAAAACAGAAATGAAATGTGGAACCATAAGAAGATTCTGAATTCCCCAGGGTCTGCACTAGGCAATTTAAGATCAGATGCCTCCCTCATTCCATATGGGCTATTTGGAAAGACAATACAACCAACCTCTTATAAAAACTACCCAAATCACGCAGCACAGGAAGGAAGCTTATGAGCATTAAGCTAACTGACATCTACCAAGTATATTGTAAAATTTCCAGACAGTTCCAAAGAGGACAAGCTGACACTGATCAGCACCTGTAACATCGGTGTACGCATTCTCAGCAACACCTCTGGCTCCTAGGTGTACTTGAAGAACATCACCCCCTCCAGTAGCAGAGGAGAAGCTTCATTTGGTAAAATCAGCTACAAAGACTAGTCATACAATGTCAAGTACCTCTGAGATTAGAGCCTCTTGGATCCGTAGACAGTGGACATCCCCTATGACCAGGTTTCAAGGCTCACATTCTCCAGGGTTCCCTGCCACCCCTACCCTCATTCCTCTCTGTTCCTTAGTTCTAGACCTGTATGAATAGTTGTACTCTATTAGCCATCTTCACCCGAATTTCCAACATTCAAAAATAAATTCTTTCTTGAGCAACTGCAATGTACCAGACTTAATACAACGTACCAGGGTTCCTCAGAGAACATAACACAGATACTGCCCTCAGGGAGCTTACATTCCAGCGATGTGTTTGCCAAACTCGGCATATTCAAACAGAATTGATGAACTTCCTGGCCCCTGCTCCTCCGCCTCTGCCTTCTCAATTAATGGCATCACCATTCACCCAGTGGCTTCTCTCCCACCTCACCTCACAAGGTTCCAAATCCTGTCAGGTTCACACTTATCTCTGCTGTGCTCCCCGCCCTCCACCCCGGCCATGCGACCCAGCTCAGAGGACACCCAGCCCTCTGCATCTAACCAGAACCTCTACTATAAAACTTACCTGGCACTACACCCCGTGTTCCAGCTACATCCGGCTGAACACGCCCTTCACTTTTGTGCCTCTTGTCCTCTAGCCTGTTTATGATTCTTCCTCAGCCCTCCCTACTTCTCTTGGCCTGGTAAATCCCTACTCAACCTCTAAGGATCAGTTCAATTGACATCTCTTCTTGGAAGCCTTCCTCTATTCAAGCAGACAGTTATTTGCTTCCTCCTTCAATTCAGTTATGACACTGTACTGATCTGCTTACCTGTTTGCCTCCCGCTCCAGACTGAGAACTCACTGAAGTCAAGGGTCACGCCACCCATCTTGGATTACCCAGTCACCCGCGCCAGCACCATGTATGGCATGCAGGGTATGCTCAAATAACCAGCTGTTCAATTTTAAAAGCTAAGCCTCTTGCATTAGAAGTAAAAGGCTTTTGCTCACCAGTGAAAAGCCCTAATTCAGCAGAAAGCATTTTTCTCTTTCTAGGGACTGGAGGTGCTGGGGTAAAGAAGAGAATCACTCACTTCACTTCTGGAGGCAACGGCCCGGTGCAGCGGGGTCAGCCACATGTTGTCCTTGGCATTCACACGTGCTCCTGGAACCAAACAGCATAGGTTAGAGGCATAAGGCAGCCGGGGGAAGTTCTGTGACGTTCTATCAAATGCTGCATCGTGTACTCTCATTTGCCTGGTACAATCACCACATTTTGTTTTGTTTTTCCTTTGTATCAGCCATGTGCTTTCTAGCAACCAAACAGGAGGAGATACCCATTATAGGCGAAGGAGCAAGATCAAAAGCTGATAATGTCACAAGAATTGGGTAAAGACCAGATAAGAAATACTGTGTCTCACTGGGTAGGAGTTACAGTTGTAAGAAGACTGAGAGTCTCTAGGACTATGAAAAAGTAGGTTCTGGAAAATGAAGTACTTTTCAGGTGTGTGTGAGTGAGAGAGAGAGAGAGAGAGAGAGAGAGAGAGAGAGAGAGAGAGAGAGAATGCATGCACACGTATGTTCCTGAATATAATGTGTAATCCTGAATATAATATATAATCATATATATTATTTTATGTTTAGTTATTAAGTATATTTGTGCTACAGGGCACACAATACCCTTCCCCGCAAACTGCCAGAATGAGCAGCCTTCCAACAAATGTATACTAGAGGCCAGTCAGGTTTCACACAAATCTTGTGAGGCTGAGTTCTGATGAGATTTCAACTGGGCTGTAAGGGATTAGCAGAAATCTGTTTTATCTAGAAATCACAATTATTTCTCTGGAAATAGCCAGATGTTTTGGTAGGAAGAAGCCAGCTTCCATGGCGCTTTTGCACAGATACACACGAGGCCTCTGGCTCCCGGCTCCCTCACAGCATGGGGTAGGCAGACAGGCTCCCACAGGAGCCAGGAGCAGCTCACGCTCAGCGATGTGTCTCATGCCCTACTCTCTGGGGGCCACATCACCATCAGGGAGCAGAAACTGTATCAACGGATTCAAGGAAAGTAGAATATGCCTCTTTCCATGAAACCCTCTCCCTAAGTGCAAACCCACCAAGTCTACAACAGAACTGAAGAAACAGCCAATATAAACTTCCTTTTGGAGAAGGTTTAGGGTTTTGATCCGTCTCTGGTCAGACATGGAAAGTTTTCTAAAAGAGCTGCAAGAGAAGAGAAAATATGTATTCTATCTTTGCAGATGCAATAAGATGAGACTGCTTTAGCTTTAGGACAACAAGGAAGGAAGCTTGTTGAGGAAGAAGAGTGATGAATCAAAGAAACTAGAAAGTAAGGCAGAGGGAAGTACAAAGGAGGTGCCTCGGGACAAGGGCTGAGAAAGTGAGTCAAGTAGAAGCAGGGGCTGACTAATAAGCTCTTTGAGGCCTAAGCCAGCTGACTGCTAAAAAAATAGAAACCTTGGGTTAAAAAAAAATAAAACAGACTTTTATGGGTAAAAGTGGACTGGAAATTTAGTTTAGGGCACCAAATAAAAGGAAATAAATGACTGAACTTACACTTTTTTATCTTTAATTGAAGAAGAACAAATACCATCAACAATATCAATTATAGAAGACAAGTACACCATAATTCCTAAAACAAAGCTAGCATGCCTCCTCTCCCTGCATTCTGACTTCATTGGTTTGAGATGTGGCCAGGCACAACTATTTTTTAAAAGTCCTCCAATATCCAGGGTTATTGTAATATGCTATCAAGGTTAAGAACCATGATAAATTGTTGCTTAATTTATCAAGCTTAAAATTATTTGAAACCTAATTCTAACTCTATCCAGGCAGTTTACCTGAAACAGTTCAAGCCCCTTACATCCATAAGGACCAAATAAAATCAGTTTGTGCATGCTGAGAACCAGAGACAGCAAACACCTGCCTCCCAAGCAGCAGGAAATCCTGGGCTAACTGCTCTGGAGACAAACGAATGAGGTCTGGAAGGACAGTGGAATTCATGTCAGAAGACCCAGATTTCAGCATCTACTGATCCAATGACCAAGAGCCAATAACCTGTAAAATGGGCTAACGACAACACAATAATAATAATCATAACAATTCTCTACCCCCTTCACTGGGTAGTTGGGAGAATAAAATGAATTTGAAGGTGCTGTGTAAATTTCAAAGCACTAGAAAAATATTAGTAGTTCTAATGTCTCACTCACCTCTAAATCTAGGACTCAAGGAAGTGGGAGGCACAGTATTCCTATCACACCTTTCTCTCCCTAGTTCCAAACACTGGTGATAATAATATGGAACAGAGATACATCTTTTATTATTCATAGTCTTTGACAGATTAAATTTTGTATTGTATATAAACTTAAAAAGTTAAACCAACAGGAAGGAACCCAAATGGCAAGACACATATGAAAAGATACTGCTCCTCAAAATTTATTCGTGGGAGGCAAATGAAAGTGACTTTAATGTACTATTTCACACCCATCAAATTAGTGAAAATTATAAAGTGTGACAATGCCAAGATTTAGTAAGAGTGTGGAGCAACAGGAAGACTTGAATACAGATGGTTGGAGTGTGAATTGGTACAACTCCCTTCGGGAAGCAATTTGGTTCTACCTAGTAAAATTGACAATGTGTGAGCCCTACCACCCAGCAATTCCACCCAATCATATACCCTAGAGAATGTCTCACATGGGTACAATAGTGTTCCCTGCAGCATGTTTGTAACAGCAAGAAATTGGAGTCCTAAATGTTGATCAAGAGGAAAATGGATAAATACACTGTGGTATGGTTGTACGATGGAATGCTACACTGTCACAAAATGAACAGGTTGAAGTTCTGTACATAAACAGTTGCACTTCAAAAATGACATTGAATGAACAAATGAATTTGCAGAATAATACCTAGGACATGATAGCAGTTACATCAAGTTTTTAAATGTACGAAAGCAATTCTATATGTGTCATATAGTCACATAGACATAAAAGTAACATATATGGCTAAAGAAAACAGATACAAATTCTAGATGGTGGTTGCTTTAGGGAGGGGAAGTGGGGGGGGAAAGAACTAATATCTCTACCCAATGGGCTGCAATGGTGTCTTCAATGTTTTATTTTCTTTAAAAAAAGATAGTGAAAATATGGAAATGTTGATTTTTTTAAAGTTTGATGTACACAGGTATTAATTATATTATTTTTACATTTTTCCATATGTCTGAAATATCACTACTAAAATATTTTAAAGAGAACTAATACATTTGAAGTTTTATATTTCTCATAAAAATGGAGGCAGGGATTAAGTTGATTTTTTTTTTACAGTATTTTTTTCTCAGTTAGTGGCCCTTGATTATAAAAATGACAATTCCATTCTTTCCATATAAAGTGGTCCAGCCATACAGTAACTTCCAGGATTTTCCTAAGGCTCACCCCAGGTGAATAAGAGAATGGTAGCAAGATGCTGGTGGTTGTACAGTCCGATTTGAAAAGAAATTTTCAAGTTAACGATGTGTTACTTGCTGGTCTCTTTGTTGTGTTTTTCTTTCGCTCTCCTTTCTCCACACTACAGCTAATCCCAGGGGTAGAGTCCCAAGCTGTAGAACAGAGGCAAGGTAAGCACACCCAGGAAAGGCAGGGCCATGGAAGTGGCAGAGATCTAGAGTCTTAAGGAATCTTTTGTTGTCTCTCCAAACATTTTGTTATCACCACAGTTTGAATCAAAGCATCTCACAATCCCACTAGCTCCCTCTGCAGCTAGCCCACCAGAATACTGATGAGGGCATGGTACATGGGTGTAGTACATGCCCAGGCCTGTGTCTACCTGCTTTTTGCCACTGCATGTCAGAATCCTATCTTTCTTCTCCCTCCCCCTTTCTCCCCTTTCCTTCACCTTCTCTACCCCACTTCATACATGCAACTATTTCTGTCTTTGTGTGTGTGCATTAGAATTCTCTATAACACGTTTCTAAAGGAAATAACTATGGGTGAATATTAAGACTACTCTTCAAGGATGTTTTATGAAAATTTGTCATAAAAGTAAAATACTGGAAACAACTATGGTGTTAGCCAAAGAAGAGTGGGTTAAATAAATTACTGTATAGCCACACGAAATAGCTATGATGCTTTATAAGAATGCTTAATAATGGGGCGAAATGTTCACAAAATATTGTCATGTGAAAAAAGCAAGTACTAAAACATTACACGTGGAATGAGCTCGTTTGTAAAAACAGTGAATAGTCTCAAGAAGGATATACCACAAAAGCCCTGTAAATCACTTTGGGGCACATGATAAGCACTATATAATTGCTTGCTATTTATAAGAGCAGCATCAGGGACTAAGGGATAGAGACAGGGGGGCATCTGCCATTGGCACAGTTCTAGCCCAGGCCAGACCTAAATTAATAGTTGCCAACTGAATTATGCTTTCTGGTTAAAAGAGAGATTCAGCAGTATTTCCTCATCTGAGCTGACTCAAACCAAAGCTATGAAAATTTGCCTAACACAATGAACAGCAACAGACCTATTTTTCTTCGTGTTCTGATCACACAAATAATAAATGGATGAATTCTTCTTTTTTTAAAAAAAAAGCATCATTACAGATTTAGGTAAAGTCCCCTTGCAATCATCCCCAATGCTGCACTCTCCCCACTCCTTGAAGAAAACCACTGCTCCGAGTTTGGTACACACAAGCTTCCAGCTGCTTATATGCCTTCATATGCAAATATGTGTACGCATAGAAAATTGAGAGAATTCAGCTGAGTGGTCAGTACAGTATTATTTTTGTATATTTAAAATTTTATAGAATAACTTTTTAAATCTATAGCATTATTTCATAAGTATAGTTTTACATATGTTGTATCATATTGTAATAACACTCTGAATCTCCTTTTCTCACTCAACAATATCTATTTCATATCCACCTATACCTAGAGAATGAGTCCATTCTCCTTCATCACCACATGAATTCTAACACATAAATGCCACATTTTTTAAACATTCACTCTATTGATGGGTATTTCACTTTTTTCCAGTATTTCACTATTCAAACAAGGATGCTATGAACACCCATAGAATGAGTCCTTAGGCAAATGTGCAGGTATTTGTCTAGGACACATAATCAGAAATGGGCTTGCTGGGTCATAGTCACGCACACTCTTGGTTTTCACAGTCTCAGCCCTCCAAAGTGAGCCAATTTACTCACACACAGTGTATGGCACTGTTTAGTTTCCCTACTTTCCCGTCAAACTGGATATGATCAGTCATTTAAAACATTACATATCTGATTAAAAGAAAATGGTATCTCACTTTGGTACTTTCCTGTTTAACAATGAAGTTGGATGTCTTCGAATATGTCTGTTTACTGGCCATTTACAATTTGTCCTCTGAGAACTGCTTGTTCATGTGCTTCCTCCTATTTCCCCTATTTTTCCAATGTTAGTACATGTGCTGCTGAAGGGATCACTCATCTATTTTTCTATTACTGTGTGTTCTTATAATTTATATTTACACGTTGGTATTGTATTGTTCTTACTATTATTATTTATATACTCCAAACACTTCCACTTTTACATAGATCCAAATGTGGCTCTTAATATTAAAATTCTTTCAAGGAGAAAAATGGCCCTGAGCTAGCTAAGCACCAGAAAGCAGCACAGCCCTTGTGTGTAACAATACCAGCACTGTTTCCGTGCAGCTTTAGCGTCACTGGAGAAACTGGAAGATAATCAGAAACCTAGGAAGTGGCTTCGTGCGGTCACTGTTAAAGCCCTGCATCCCTCCAGCCATCCTCCTCCAGAAGACTGCATAGGCAGCTGCTAAGAAAACCTCCTCTTCCCTGAACAACAGGATTATTATAACAAAAGCAGAGTTATCTGTATGGGGACCCAGCAGTATTTCATCAATGTCATCCCCTGCTACTGGCTTCCTCATCCTCTTCCTCCCAACGCTTCGCAGAGTCTTGTTTACATGTCAGAAGGAGATGTCAGCTGGTTTTGGCTCTGAGCTGAATATTTATAACTGATTTTTTTACAGGAAGCTCCACGTTATTTACCTGCCTGTCAGGCGCCATTGTGCACTGACAGACACTGAGTCTGCATGTCTAATGATTTAAAGGCAAATGCATTTTAAAGCTTCAACATGTTTTTAAATGCACAGGGCTATGCTGATTCTTCAGAAACACAAACCCAACTAAAAGTTATCACGCATAAACTCTGATTACAAATTAAGTGCGTTTTTTTAAATCTTATCCCTATTGCCACTTAATGTTATTTTCATAGAGATCAGGAGTAACAGGAACTCTGAGCATCTTTTCCAGAGGCAATATTTCTGTTCTCTTAGCCCTGTCATCTAGGAAGAAGCAGAACAAAGAAAAAAGGTGACAAGTGATGGGAAAATCTTATAGGCCAAAGAGAGTAATTGATTCCTAAGGCTGATTTATCCAAAGTTTGGCTTCTAATTGTAGAAATTAACAACTATGGACAAAAGATCATATGAAAAATTATTATAATACAATGAAGTCAGCTTGCTATTGATTTTTTTTTTTTTTTTAACAAACAGATCGAATCTTATTACAGCCCAGGAGACTGTCCTTTAAAGCAGTGACCTTGGAAGAGTGTATGATAATTCCATGTATGTGGCAATTGCTTGGAACATTTTTAGAACTCCCCCTTGGGCTTGCTTTTGGAGCCAGTTTTCATACCTACCAGATACTGGCTCATATAATCACACCTCACTGGGGGCCAAAATCAGCACTGCCTGATTTAATCACCCTGCTTTCACTTCTGGAAAAAAGATAACAACAAAAAAGAAACTCCAACCTCAGAGGATGAATATTTGTTATGCATGAGAATGAAAAGCATGGCCTGCCATGGCTCTGGAGGCAATTTGCACTGGGAGGGGAAATCACATTTTGAAAAATCACAAGAAATAATTTTAAAGGAATACCATTTGTTTGGTGGCCTGTGCTCTAATAAATTTATTATTTTTAATTAGTACTTAAACCTCACATACACTCCCATGTTAGAGGGTGGGTATTTCTAGTTTTCTTCATTCATCCCAGAACTCTCTCATCCTTGTGCATCCCCAGAGTTTCTCTACACAGTATTGTTACTGTGGTCATTTTTCTGTGTGCTCCGCTTCCTATATCTCAACCCTTCCCTTTTAATTGTTATCCACTGATTGGTTCACACTGATGTCATTCATACATCTCTGGGCAAATGATTTAGCAAGCTCCTTTCCTTCTCTCTGCCTTAAGCCTGACTAGGCCAGTTCCCACACAGAAGCTAAAGCAGAGGGTGTGTGGGGGGAGAATGAAGCCAGAATCTGGACTGGCATTTACAAGAAGGGGAAATTTGCAAGGCCTAGGTTCCTCTCTGTCCGCTCAGAGGCACAGGACTCCATCCACCTGGCTAATAGGAGATAAAGTCAGTAGGAATTTAGCAGGCTTGGGTTGCAGTCTGCCCTGTAAGTTAATACAGCAATAGAGAACACAGCTGGAATGGGCTATTTCAGCAAGACCAAATTATTTGTCCAGCATGGGAATCATTAGCACCTCATTCATTATTAAGTTGGAGAACAGTTTGGTTGGAGTCCCTAAAGGGTCAGCTGCCAGATGTAAGCTCAGAGATGAAATCATCAGGCTCTTAGAATGATATTTCTTTAGGAATACGATACACAAATTGAAAATTAAAATCGTGTGAATTCCAAGAGTTTGCCTAAGCTTCTGCAGTTGAGTAAAACTTTTTAAAGAATTTCGCTAATGCTCTTTCTTATTCTAAGTCTTCCTAATTTGATGGAGGGAGGAGGAAAAATTTCATAACATGTGCCACCCAAAATTATTCTAGAGAGGTTAACAGCTCAGTAACTCCAAGACCAAAGAGGTGTACGACCAAGATATACGGAACAGCTTCTCCTGGTTCTACTGCATACGGCACCTTTAAGAGAGGCTGGTGGACTCCACGCCCACATGAAGGTGATGTGAAATCAAGTTTCTCAGTCACCAACTCCCAGATACCTGAGGAAAATAGGTGTGCCAACTTCATGCTACAGAATTAAAACCTGCCCTTGCAGATGTGGAAAACCAAACAAACAAAAGCCAAACTTAGGGGTCTAAGACAAAGTTTTGAATTTGTACATACATGAATCTAACATTTCTCTGAGAGGTCTCTTAATTCAACATTTGGACGGTGGGTATATCTAGTAGGGACTATGAGGTGCCATACCACAAGATTATTTAATTAATACCCCCACTGATTTCTGCCTACAATTTTCCATGGGCCAAATTTCTATTGCTGCGACAACTGGCCAGGTGTATGCTGGCTCTCAGCCATAGTGTGCCAGCATTAAACAATACATGGTGTTTGGGAGCATCGCCTTGGAATACCTTTAGAATTGTCAGAAGGAAGATCTGTTCCCAAAAACATAAGGAATGCCCCACAAAATCTAACCTAAACTGCATGCGATGGTCAGGAGCACAGGGCACACCTGTTACAAGGCACAGAAAACTCATTTCCTGGGGAAACCCACCTCAAGGAGACGAACACCACAAAAGTAGGGCAATGTGAGTCTTCCTTGTGTAGCACGGCACATTTCTTGTTTCTTTTCCACAATGGTCTCCACATCTGCTTAAATGTATGTATCAGTTCCTACCTTTGCGCAGCTTTGGAATTCTAACTTCCCTTTGCTACTACAAACAAAATATAGGCCTTTTGCATAGGCCTTGGGCAGAGGCATTTCCTCCAGATTTTAATCTTCCCAAACAAAAAGGAGGAGGAAGAAAGCCGGCCGGTCTGCACACAATCCACACTAAGACACGTGCAGTGCTCAGATCAGTGCAGGGATGTCTGGCAAATCCTCAAAGGAGAAAGCGCATACTGGGTTTGGAATTCTATTTAGTGAGATGTGCCAAGCATACAGGTTTCCAAAAATGAAACCATTGGCATGTTTAAATCTGATGAAATACTTAAAATACATAGAAAAATAAACAGAATATCGCGAAGACCAGCATTCACACAAATCAGACTTAACACTGTTTGTCATATATGCTTCCAGTTTTTAAAAAATAAAATATTTTACAGAGTTGTAGTCTCTTTTACACCCTTCCCTGAAAATATCTCTCACTCAACCTGCTTCCTCAGAGGTAACTTAACCACTATGCAGACATTGATGTTTCCTTTCCTTCCATGTTTTAATATTTTTATTACATAGTCATAGTCATATATCCATAAACAAAACAGAGCATCATTTTGCAGTGCAATTTAAATATAAGTATATACACACACATATTTGTATGTATTCATAAAGACCTTAAGAAACCACTTTTCTTGTTTGTTCTTATTTTTACAATGGAAAAATGTAAAAAGATAACCAAATATACTAAATTGAGTATATCCAAATATACTGAATTCATCTACAATACTAGGCCTGATTAGACAGTCAGGAATCAAACTTCCAAAGCAAAATGCAAGTTTTACTGGAGAAGTCAGTTTTTAATAAGAACAACTTCTTGCATTGTCTTTCATCTACTGATAAAATCACTGATCAAATAAATTTCCATAAGCACAAAACAGAAATTCTGTTTGGGTTCATTGTAGTAGTCAATCTAGTAAGTGGATCATTTAAAATTTTAAGTACAGTTGACTTTAAGTACTGCTGGTATTTACCTGAAAGAATCAGGAGTTCGATGATCTCTGCATCTCCTAGAAACGCAGCCACATGAAGTGGGGTTCGCTTCTCAGAATCCTGAAACAATGGCAAAGATAAACAAAGTCAGTGGTGTCTTCAGGTGCCTTTTGTAGACAGAGCAAGACATGTCATTCACTCTGAGGTTAATGCTTGTGGGAGAGAGTGAAGACCAAACACCTACTCAGGTGAGCTCTAGTTATACATTTCTCTCAGCATCTCCAACAGTCACATGTATGAAAGACGCCATTTTCTGTGTCTGTGTGTCACAGTGGTCTCCCTGCTCCATCTATGGAAGGTCAGGTCAGGATGGACCATCACGCACAGGATGATGAAACTGAATTTATTTTCAAACCTTCATTAATGGTTAAAAACAACAAATTTTAACCCTTGTACCTATCTTCACAGCATAATTCAAAGCTTTCAAGGATTTATTTTCTTTCTAAGGGAACATAGTGGAATTGTGCACAAGGATATTAAATATAAGTACAGTCATTTTCTCCTTTCTATCCCCAGTAACTGTTGCCTAGACCACTTCCCATTCATATAATGCTTATTGAATGCCTACTACATGCCAAGAACCAGATTCTGGGGACAGAGGGGTGACCGTGAAGGCCCAGTCCCTGCCTTCATGAAACTTACATTCAAGTGGGGAGGCCGACATAGCCATCTAAACAAATGATGCATAAGACAATTTCAGATGGTGATAAAGGCTATAAAAAAAATTAAAGCAGGGTAATGGGATCAAGTAACTAGGGAGATGGGAATAAACGTCCTTAGAGTGGTAGAGGAAAGACTTTCTGAGGATGTTGACAAGGAAGTTCAGAGCTGAGGTAGACATTACTATTACCGTTTTATAGATGAGAAAACTGTGGCCCAAATAAATTAGAACTTTCCTCAAGATCCCATAGAAGAGCCAAGATTAGATCTTCACTGCTCAGACACCAGTATAAGTCCTTGGCAAGGCATTTAACATATTGTGCTAAGAGGCAGCACAATAACATGCAGGGGGAAAAGTATTGCTTCCCTTTCTGCAAATTGAAGATAATAATATCAACCTTAGAAAACTGATAAGAGAATTCAAGATCATGTAAGTAAACAGAGCTGTAGACAGGCATGGGGCTTGGCCCATGCACAGCAAGTGCTCCCTGCACAGCCATCATTGTCATAGACAGTTGTGTGATATCTTTCCTCCAAGACTGAGAACTCTCACAGGATAAAGATTTACTCCTGTTTATCCCCATAGTAGCAATAAACTAGTGCTCAGCATAAAATAGCCAAAGTTAACTGGTCTGTGTGTGTGGTCTCTTCCACAAACTTCCATCCATTGCTCCATAACAATGGTCACCAAAGCCTGCATGCTGTCTTTGAGGTTTCTCCTAAAACTAGCATGCATTTTAGTTTCCAGAGACTCATTGATTTGCTATTTATTAATTTTAACCATTATTCCTGTGATTACTTGATTATACAATCCACCTAACAACCTTTGATTAACCTAAGAATCTTATTCTATTTTCTGACCAGTTCAAGCCCTCTGCTTTTGCTCAGTCTCTTTCAGACTATTGCTTTTAGGTATTTCATGACTCACTAATATCTAAAACAGGTGGCAGGAGACATGACAAGAACTGATCTTCGAACCAGTCTATTTGTTAGGAGGTCTGGTAAGTAGGTTTTATGAAAGGATGGACTAATTGTTAAGTGCATATACAGAGGAGTCTGAACTAGCTGGGAATTTATGTTGTCTATGTATGCTGCAGGTAATTACTAGATAAATGGAAATTGGGCAGTCATATAATTATTCCATATAAAATAATGGCATGCCTTGGAAAATTCAGTAAGCTATACAATCATCTTTCACCCTCTTATAGCCATATCAATTTTTCTGTAACAATAAAGATTCAATATTTGAAAACACATTGGTTGATTTGAGAATCAAGTGTAATAATTTGAGTAATGAATTATGCTACAGAGACTATATCTACACAAATGTTTTCTATTTCCATTTCTTCTATCAAGATCTCCATATGCACTCTCCATTTTAGCCCCATATTTCCTTTGAATCTCCACTATAGCTACCAAAAAGTCTCTCTTGAATCTTGGGATAAAAGTTATGTAATTATACATTGTTCTGGGCATTGAACTGGTTCCAGAGTTTGGTTCAACAAATTAAACCTTACCTAAGTGCTTTCAACAAGGACTAACTCAACCCAAATTATGACTTCATTTCACCTAAGGCAAAGTCAGTGCTCTGTTTGAGAATTTGGCCTCCAATAAAAAGCCAAGAAAACCCTAATATCTAAATCTGTTGGCCTGTTATTATAGGACTGGCCTTGCTGATTTTGTGGCCCCTTCAATGGCACTTTTACAACATGGCTTGTTCAAACTGAAGTTTTCATGGTATAAAATGGGTGTGTTATGTGACAGCATATCGTAAAAATTCTTGATTGTAACTCCCAGTGTCCTTGTAAATATGCACTTCAAAGTCTCCTTTGGCTCCCAGAACATCTATGTCGATTGATCATCTCCTTCAGTGACATGCCATAGAGGTGACTGTGGAGAATGTCTGTATTCAGGCAGCAGTCCTTTGGTTCTCCAAAGCAACAGAGCCACATAAATGATTTCATGCGCTATTAAGGCCTTAACCAAAATAACAATGCATTTCTATTGTTTACCACGGGGTGCTAACACCTGCTGTCCAGCAGAAACCTGAGCGATGTATAGGATCATGAGTCAAAGGCAGAACCAGAGCCAGTCATCACTATACAAGTACTCAATCAGGTGAATCAGCCAGAAGTTTGCAGTTCATCCTCTCCCAAAGCATAAGGCCACTCCTCTTTGCCAAAAGCTAGACAAACGGAGTAGGCAATGCAGTAGTAGAAGGAGGGGGAAGGATCTGGGGAAAAGAGATTACTAGTAATAATACTAGTAAAAATAGGTTCTAGGCCAATGATACCTCTAGGGTATCTAGAAGAAGAAACAAAACCTATCTGGTAATTATGGAAGTGCTTGTAATTTTTTGGTGTTTTTTTTTTCAAAATTCCTTCTCATCTATTTTACTACTTGAATCTCATAACATCCCTATCAGGCAAGACATACCTTTCAGAACTGTGTTGGTAAGTCTTATTATCACCAGGGGGAAACTGGGCCCTTGAATGACTTGCTTAATGCGGCAAACTAATGTAAAAGAATTAGGCAACCTGACTCCCAATCTGAAATTTTTTTCTTTATAAAAATGGAAGCAAGAACATATTAGGAGTTGGCTTGATCGTCTATAAATATTTCCATTATAATTCCCAAGAAATTCTGAAAAAACAAATGTGACAAACACGACTAAACATTCTTTTTAAAAAAAACATTCTTTTTATTCTATTTAATAAATTAAATAGTCTGGGGCCAAAAATGAAGAGGAAATTGAGAACCACAGCTGACACACGTGAGCTTTTACTACAGGGAGAGTCAATATACCAGACGGTTGGGATTTAACACTTGCTCAGGGATGGACGATGAGGTGGAGAACTTGAACTCATGTAGAGAAAAACCCTTGAAGTGTTCTCAAAGAAAGGTTCTTGAAGTGAAATGGTAGGCTCGGGGGAAAAAAAAAACAAAAGAGAGAGCCCAATGCTCCACAGGCAGATATCAAGCAATGCCTGGGCCTAGATTTTCGGTGGGGGAATAAGTGTCTCCACTAAGCATCTGCATCTTCAGATTCTGCCCTTACATGGCTTGAGGTTTTGAATACATAGTACCTATATAATCCGGGAACTTTCCAAGCCGGAAAATAGGCATAAATACTGGTGTTCAGCCACAGGGTGCCACGAAGAAGAAACAAAACCTATCTGGGGAGGTGTGCCTTTAATACAAGCAACCCAGGACACCCACAGATTAAACCTCCACTGAAGATGAGCTACGAGCCTAAACCACAAGACCCATGTGGAAACAATTCACCATAAGTAAGAGTCAGCAGGCATGAAACCAGCAAGAACTTGAGATAAGAATCAGAGATATGAATAATGTTTTCAATAATTTAAAATGAAGGACAAAGTCCAGGAGAGAAAACAAAACAGTATTATTTTTTTTTTATGAACAAAATTTGAGGAAAGAGGTATGAAGGAAGAGCTATGGAAAACAGTATGAACACATAGTGCTAGAAATTATCTAAGACTTTGGTCTAAGAGATGAAACAGAAGAGCAGAGAAAGGATAGGAGAAGGATTAAAAAAGAACAAGATATGCTTTGCAACCATTTATCCAGCCATATTTTCTAGGCACAGACATTTATTGAGAAGTTATTATATGCCATACATTGTGGTAGATGATAGGAATACAAAATTTAAAACATCCAGTCCTCACCCTAAAGGAACTTATAGTCCAGTTACCAGTTCCCAAATTTAGGACATCAGAACAAAAACAGTAACAGGAAGTGGCAGTTAGTGATAGTTGTGATGCTAAATGATTTGTGAAAATCACCAAATGCAATGAGACAAATGTCTTGGTGCCTATTGCCCTGAAACCCAGCCAGCTCTCCATCACCCTAAACAGGAAGTCTAAACCGACAAGAGAAAAATCTCTTCCGAATTGGGAAATAAACGCATATTGCCTGGGATGTCCTAGAGGCTCTGTGGGCTCCAGCTTAACCTGGGAACATTGGAAACCCTAGACCAAACTTCCAGGTTAGACACAGAGCCCAGTCTGTACCTTACAGGCTGACTTCAAGGTACTTTCTGGATCAAAATTAGAATCCAGGACCAGGCCAGTTCCAGGAACATTCAGGCATAGTGGCTGAGCTAAGTGCTCTGCACCATTTGCATGCACTTCCATCTGTGGCCCAGGTGGCTTCTCTGTGATACCCAACAGCTGATGAACGGTCATGTGGACCTTTACACCACCCATGAATACAAGAGGAGAAAATAATTCAAAAGCAAGCACTATAAGATCAACACATATTGGAAATGGTTCATCGGAGTAGTTTTTAACTGATTATTCAAGTACCACAAAAAGAGAGATCTTTTTCCATTACCCAGTAACTCCAATTCCAAATAGCCCTTTGCAAACAGATTCCAACCCATGGAAAGACCAAGGTCTCTCCAGAAGGAAGGAAGGTAAACCCTCCCTTTCTGTAAATAGCCACACACATACAGCCAGCTGGCGTCTGAGCTAAATTTGCAGTATGTCATAGAGATCAGGCAGAGGAAGTTTCTGTCATCTGTTTACCAAAGAAGCAGATGAAAGAAAATAGGGAACTTGAAGTATGTACACGTAAAGTGAGCTTGACATGGACAGAGAGTTCATTTTGGCAGCTAAAAATACTGTGCAGACTGAGGGAGCTCCCCAAGCCTTTGTTTTAAAGATTAAGAATTGTTGGTTATATGCTTTGGAAATTCTGGGAAGTGCATGATCTAATCTTCATTATAAGTATCTGTCATAAACTAAAACAAACATCCCTCCCTACATATAAATATCTTACATACCAAGACAGACAGATGGAGCAGATTATTAACAAGCCCTGCAAAGCTTTCCTATCATGAAATACAGAAGAAGGTAAGTTCCAATTGTCAATCCAAACTGCCATTAATATCAAAGAAGGAGGGAAATAATCAACAACTTAGGTCCAACGATCTTAATGTAATAACAAACAGAGATCACTAGAAGCAAGGAGACTTCTAAAGAAACTGAATATGAAATAGGTACCAAGGAGATACTTCAAATGATATGAAGAGAAGAGCCAAAGACACGTTACAGATTTAAGTCAAACAAGAAGCAAAACAGTAAATATGTTTGCTTGGTCTTAAGGTGGGAAATTAAAAGAAATTTGTAAAGAAGGAAAGAAAGCAAAGAACAAGTATTGTGTTTCTTTTTAAATTTCTCATATTTACTTTCAAGTTTTAACATTTCACAAATATAGAGAAAATGATAGCTCTATACGTTCCTACCAGCAAAACCAAGTATGTTAGCATTTTTTATATCTGCTTCAGAACTTGGTTTTAAAAAATACCTTTATGGGTAAAGTGCCATGAGTGCTGTGACTTGCAAATAATTCAGCAAATAACTTGAAGTGCGTGTGTGTGTGTGTGTGTGTGTGTGTGTCAGAGAGAGAGAGAGAGAGAGAGAGAGAGAGAGAGAGAGAGAGACTGTTTTGCATTCTTCACTGTTACAAATGGTGTTTCAATGAACATCTTTCTACATGTCTCTCTGTGTATATGTATGAGAATTTCTCTAGAGTAAGTACCAAGGAAAGGAAGTGCAGATCTTAGGCTAAATTCATATTCAACTATATTAGGTATTGTCAAATAGCTCTCAAAACTATATAGTTTTACCAATTTATACTCACACGAGCCACATATTAGTTCCTTTTCCCAACATCATTGCTAATATTTAATGTTATCAACCTTATTACTCTTTGCCAATATGAGGTGCCTGACATGGTATTTCATTGTTGCTTTGATTTGCATTTCACGAAGTACAGAGGAGGTTAAGATTCTTTTCGTATGTCTATTAAAAGTTCTGGCTTCTTTAACTGCAGACTGCCTGCACATATTCTTTATCCATCTCTAAATGCAATTATTAGTCTTTTTCTTATGATGTGTGTAGTTTTTTTATATTGTCTTATTTAAGTTTCAGTGAAAATTCAAGTTATGCCTTTACCTAGACACAGCAGAGATGACTCAACATCTACCCAAAGTCACCATAAGAGAAAAATTTAGATTTATAGGTATTATTCATCTTCCATGCATGCACTACCCCATGGAGCTGGATTTTCCTTGGCTGAAATTTTCTATGCCTCAAAGATGATGGCAACTCTCTGCCCCTATGGATCCCCACCAACAAACAATTTTAATTAACCATTACTCTGTTCGTATTCAACCCATTCATTTGAATGTATTGTGACACAAATGTATGAGAAACAGTAGTACATTTTGCTATATCTAGTGCCCAAATTATAAGTTCAAACTTTAAAACTATATCTAACTCTTGAAACTGAATAAGAATCACTCAAAAGACTTTCAAATGAAGATAAAATAAAGAGAAATGAGAATGCCAAAGACATTTTTATTATATCTGCCTTAGGTAAATAAATACTAGATATTTTTATTGCACTATTTTTTTAATTAAAATAATGTATTGTAAGCAAAAAGGTATTTGATATTTTCTAATTTGATCGTTAAAACAATATTGTGAGGTAAATATTATCATCCCCATTCTACAGTTGAGGAGCCTGAAATGAGACTCTGAAATGATAAATAATTTGACCAGTCACACAGTTAGTAAGTGGTAGAATTAGGATTCAGAACCAGATCTAATTCCATGGTGCATGTTCTTGCTGACTGGCTGAATAGCTGCAATGCTTGGTAAACAAAATAAAAGTTATTGTTCATCACAATTAGTACTCTTGCCCTAATACTTTAGACCCAAGGACAAAATTCTCCTAAGTAAAAAGTATAAGCAGGCAAGAAGAATAAAGTTGGAGAAGTAACACTACCTGATTTTAAGACTTACCATAAATATCTGTACAAAGACACATATCTGGGCAACACATATAATTTTCAAAAAAAGATACAAAGGCAATTCACTAGTGAAAGGATAGCCTTGTCAACAAATGATGCTGAAATAATCAGACATTGAAGTTTGATTTATACCTTGCATCCTACATAAAAATTAAATCAAGATGGATCATAGAACTAAATGTAAAACTTAAAATTATAAAATGTCTAAAATAAATATAGGAGAAATCTCTGGTGACCCTGGATTAGACCAAGATTTCTTAGACATATCACCAAAGCACAACCCATAAAAGAATAAATTGATAAATTATATTTCATCAAAATTAATAGCTTCTACTCTTTGAAACACACACTGTTAAGAGAATGAAAAGACAAGCCACAGACTAAAAGAAAATATTTTAAAACATATACTGGATAAAGGGCTTCTATCTAGACTATACAAAAAATTCTCTAATATGAAAGCAAACAATCCAATTAAAAAGTAGACAAAGATTTAAACAGGCATTTTACCAAAGAAGATATACAGATAGTAAATAAGCACATGAAATACTGCTCAGGATCTTCAATCATTAGGGATACATAAATCAAAATCACATTACATATTAAAAGAGCTAAAATTAAAAAGACTGATGATGTAAAGTGTTGGTGAGGATGTAGAGAAATTGGAACATTCAAACACTTCTGGTGGTAATGTAAAATGGCACACCACTTTGGAAAACAGTTTGGTAATTTCTTAAGAAGTTAAATACAGAACCTACTACATGATCCAGATATTCCACTCTAAGGTATTTATTTACCCCAGAGAAATGAAAGTGTATGTCCATACAAAGACTTTCACATGAATGTTCATAATGGCTTTATTTGTAATAGCCAAAAATGGGAAACAATCCAAATTTCCATCAACAGATGAATGGATAAACAAACTGTCGTATTTCTATATAATAGAACACTACTCAGCAATTAAAAGGAATGAACTATTGTTATTTGTCACAACATGAATGAATCAAAATAATTATGTTGAGTGAAAGAAGCCAGGCAAGAAAAAGTACATATTGTATGACTCCATTTACATAAAATTCTAGGAAATGCAAACTAATGTACAGTTACAGGAACAGATCAGGGGTTGCCTGAGGAGGCTGGGAGAGAGATCAGAAGGGGTCAGAGGAACCAATTAGCAAGCAACACAAGAATGCCTTCGGGGGCGATGGATATATTCATCAGGACTTTTTTTTTTTTTTTTTGAGAGCAGTGTCACTGGCCCTCATATATGGGACCCAAACCGGGGCCGCCGGCTTCCCAAGCCAGCGCTTAACCACAGCACCACTCGGCCGGCCCGTGATGGATATATTCATTATCTTGATTGTGGTGGTTTTATGAATATAAATACGCCAAAACTTTGCAAACTGCACTTTCAGTATGTCTAGTTTACTTTATGTGAATTATATCTCAATATAGCTGTTTTAAAATGCATAAGCAGACAAATGAAACATACTCTCTCATGCAACTTAAAGAAGGGCATATTTAAGAGTTAAAAAAAAAAAACACCTAGGCAACAAGACAAATTCAGTTAAGAGTAGAAAAGAAATGGCAAGCTCATGAAAGAAAATTAGGCAACTCATGTTACGTCCTGCTCATGTACAGACACAAAAGTGAAGTCCTTGCAAAAGAATGGGTGTCAGATTAAAGTCTACATGCTTTTCAAATAGCCACAAGCAAGATTTCTCATCGAAATCCCTCAGAACATTTGTTTCCTAAGTGAAACCTTGGATAAATGTGTACTGAGTAAGGACGCCGAAAATAAATCTAGAAAACCAAGTACACGTGGGAAGGTGAATGGTTATGCCTAACCTGTGAGTACACTGCAGCACGTCAGCAGTAAGTTACCAGAGGGCTCCTGGGACCTTACTTACCACAGTACCCAGAAATTCCTCAGACAGAAGCCCTTGGAGAGCAGTCCCTGCCTGGGGAAGCTGATGAAGTACCAACTATTTGTTCTGTTGCCCTGATATCATTCAGCCAGGGACATTTCTTGAGAGTTAGTGGAAACAGAACCTGGAAAAGGGTACGAGTGCCCTAGTCCTACAGAATGGAAAACCCCAAGTTGCACTTTTATGGCAGTGAATCAATCATATACATCCACCCACTGTGAAGACAATTATCCAGGGCTGGTGATGAAAAGCAAAGCAGGTAGGTCTTCGGGGCACCACCTCCCCTGCATCTTCAAAGCCAATAAAATTCACACTTGTTCTGTGCAACAGTGCCTTTAAATTTAAGGCATTTATTAAATAGTTTTTCATGAAGAAACCCTAATTCTTGTTTATAGAAAACACAATATTTTACGGCAAAGGATATTTAAGGAAACCCATAGGTTGGAACACTGCTTGGTTCCAATGAGCTATCCAGCGAAATGAGATGTCTAGTTTCAATTGGGGCCCCCACTCCTGAGTCACTGTCTCTTTAATTAGTTCATTAACCAATCTATTCAACAAACATAGATGTCTAATAAGAGAGGCAGATAACTAAGAAAATCCCTAGTTGGAAAATTACCTCCTATTGATGAAAGGGTGAAGGGCAGCTGCAATGCAATATACAGATGAGGTATGAAAGAACTGTGCACCTGAAACCTATATAATTTTATTAACCACTGTCACCCCAATAAATTTAATAATAATAAAAAAGAAACAATATTTACCAGTAGAAGGGCTGACCTACCTACTCAAAGCTGGCCAATAGCAGTACTTTGCCCGCCTCCTCTCCTGCCTGAAGCAGTCAGCCTCCATGGAGTTGGCAATTGCATCCTGTCTCCCTCAGCCCAAAGGTAAGCAAAGTCTCTCCCAAACTCCAGAGTGGGGCGTGGCATGATTCATCCTTTACCTCACGAAACACACAGAGGAGTCTTTTCCTCTCATAGAGCCACATAAAACACCTACACCTCAGCAACACTAAACCCTTGCTCAAAAGAGTCACACCTGGTTGCAACCTGGACAGATGGGAGCTGCCCTGGGGGGTTAGATGCTGTGCCCTTTCTCTCCTTCCCCAAAGCTGGAAACCTTTTAAACAAGCTAGAACACCCTCCCCTAAATCTTTCTGACACTTCACAAGAAAGTTTTGCTACCCAAGACACCTATGCTATCGATAAAAGCCCCCCTTATTAACTTATTAGAAGTAAAGCCACCACGGACTCATTAAAGGTCCTCAGGAAAATAACCAGGAGGCCACTTCTACATCAACAAGCAAGAAGCACTCATCTATGTCCTTTCTAAATGGAGCCAGTGAGACAGAAAGCTAAACACACTACAATAATTCCATACAGAGCATTCTGCTTAGCAAGGGTAGACTGCAAAATGGCAGGCTTCCCAAGCCCCTTCATTACAGATTATATGAATGGTCCCAAAAGTTGGAGATGGTTCCATAACACTGCTTCTTGGAACAGGGATATGAGAGATGCACAGCTCCACCTCTAACGCAAGCTCAAATACACCTACATCACTTGAGAACAACCATCAGAGAAAATGGTCACTAGAGATGCTCTTGGTCTTCATAAACATAGACTGTAAGGGATATTTTTGCCCCAACCCAGACTTAAATCTCTTGGTATTTCCAGGCTAACTAGTACTTTTTCACATGGGTTAACTGCCCTTTGGGATCCTCACTCCACTGTCTGGCTTCAAGAGCACAGACAAGGCAAGAATGGGGTCTTCCCCCAGAAAATCTCAAATACCCACGTACTCAGCACCAGAGAGGACATGGGATATATGGTTCCATTGATAGATCAAACACTAATATATTTGAATGGTTTGCTTGATTGCAAGTACCATCTTTTCTCTATTAAGCATATATATATATATATATATATATATATATGAATCATTTTTAATTTAAATGTATTTGGCTTCGTATACCATATGCATATAGTGGTCTGCACATTAAATTGTGTAGATTTGACTATTTTTCCACTGAACTATGAAATAATGACTAGAAAACAGAGTTCAATCAGGTCTTTGTCTCTCTCTCTGGGCAATCTGACCTCAAGATGGAAAAGAGCCAGGAATACCGCACTAGCGTATCAGCCATCTATTTCCTCTAGGTAGGAAAATGTATCAGCTCACACCCTGCCATGATCTCATGGCTTGCAGGGGCTACTCATTCTTCACCCACTTCCTATCCACCACCCCATAATCATTGATGTGCGTCATGCTCAGCCTTGAAATCCCCCAGAAAACTCCATCACCATTAGTGACCCACCTAGATAGATGGCTTAGGCCACAGTATGTTCTGGCATATGATATTTTCCTCCTTATAATCCTTAAATCAATGCTAATCTTAGATCACTCCCCAACTTCATCCCTAAGAAGACAGACTTAGGTTTTAAGCATAACTGTCCTGACATAATTTCTCTTCCTATCCTAAATGAGACAGGTATGTAGGTTTCCACTTCCTGAATGCCACTGGACACAACGCAAGAGCTCTTTGATCTTTGCACCTACTTCTTATGCACCTCTTTATTTCTAAGAATCTGTATTTTCTCCTGCTATAAATCCTATGAACCTCTTCTGCCTTCTCCTTGCCAAAGCATAAACTGCTGGCCAAAGGGCGAGTTTTAGATAGATGGAAATGTAGAAGTGTGACGCTTTGAGACACTCAACACGAAACCATTTCCTCTTGAGAAGAAGCAGGGATATTTGACATAACATAAGGACAACATTTTATAGTCACCAAACAGGGAGCCTGATTTGGTGTTTTTTAGTTACTTGGAAGAGGCTTTTCATACTCAGTTCAAGTTTCCTTTCCTCTGAAATCTCTTCTGATTCTCTACCTCCCCTTCACTGCTGTACAGTCTTCTATCATGTGGAACCATCACATCTGATTGTCTATCCTTGTTATTTCCTGCCTCTCACTGACTACAGTGAGGGCAGATATAGTTTTATTCATCTCTGTATAAGCCTAGCACCATATCTGGCATACAGTAGGTGCTCAACATATGTGTCATAGAGGAATAAGAAGGAATAATATCTTAATGTATCTTTGACTCTTTATCAAAACTTATATCCCAAAAAGAAAATGGCCTGTATGAAGGTGGCCTGCAGGTTTCCATGGTGAGACAGTGAATTGGTTTTCTATGAGGGGTTAGAGATGCCAAAGAGTCTGAATGGAGAGGCTATCATGGTGTTTGTGGCTCTCATCCACCTTTAACCTTGGCTGAAGATAGCAACCCCCTCAATCCACCACTGGTAGGGGTTGGCCTTATCTCAAAGCTTTCTGACCATCCCAGAACCACTCAACCCTTCAGACTTCCTATGGATTCTGCTGCTCTCCACTGGGGCCTTGGTTTTGCATCTGACTGAACCCAGTAGGTGAGATGGCTTGCTAAGAAGGTGGTAACAAGTATCTATGAGGCTCAGCTAGCATTCCATAGCAATAAAGCTCACCAGTGCCCCCTGCCTGCTGTGGAGTTTTGGTTTCTATGAAACCTTTCCTACGACAAGACCTAGAGAGAGACATTAATTGTAGTCCATACCCAGTCCACAAATGCCAGTTCCTGAGAACTCCATGGCTTGTGGAACTAGGGAACCAACACTGAATTTTTTTTCTTAATGAGCAACATTTATTTCCTCATCTGTGGCTAGCCCAAACTTGTGTATGAAATGATTAGATGCTCCTATTCCTAGTGATGTGGAATAGTTCCAGGCAAAGAAAATCTAGTTGTTGGAGCAGAGTCAGAGAAAATAGAAGGCACTGGTAATCTTTAACAGGCAGGTGCAGGTCCAGTGCTGGGGAGGGGTGCTGGTGATGGAGAAGACTAACACTATTTCTTAAAAGGAGAGAGTTGACAAGATTATAGTGCAGGAGTGCTTCCATCAAAGTGCTTCATAAAAGAATAGAAAAGGAAATAGGGTCATGGGTGTCTAACTTTTCTGTCTCTCAAGATTTTTCCCGAAGGATGGATTTCCCAAAGGGGTAGGTGTGCTGGAGAACCCACATCCCAAATCAGCCATGTCCCTTGACTAAGACCAAGAGTTCCTGGGGAAATTTTATTCGGAGGGTAAGAAACTTTATTTCCAACCAGGCTGAGGAAGGACTTCTTGCACGCCTCAGGTCCCTGGAGATCTGGCCTCAGAGGCTACCAGCGGTGTCTGGGTAGCAGGACCCCTCTCTGGCAGCACAAAGTCAGGGTGTGGGGAGGAAAGCGCTGAAGTGGGAGGGGGAAGCGCAGCTGTCATGTTACTGGAGTTCTCAGGCAGGCCTGAGACAGGAAGTCTTCTCCCTGTTCTCCAGGCCACACTGTGGGGTCAGGCAGGTCATGCGTGTCGCTCAGCTGACGAGCAGCTCTCAGGAGAGCGCTTCCCCACAGGGTTGTCTCTTTAGGGGAAGAAAGGCAGGCTGTGCCTTCACACTGAGCATGAGAGTAATGAGTCCCCCTCCCTTCGCAGGGACATCTCAGCCCATTTTTTATGGGAGGAGGAAGGTCTTCGTGCCATCAGACTCGTACCTCCCACTCCCTTTCCTGCAGCTCTCCCCTACCTTTCAACCCCAACCCCTGCATGGACCCCTCCCAGTCCCAGGGCAATGGCTTACCCCCCCACACACACACACACACAGCCTCAGCTCAGTCAGGCCTGCCTCTTAACCAGAACCATCTTCCTCATTTTCTCTAGCCCAGAAAGGTCTTCCTTTAGAAGGCTCAGGTCTCAACCTCCCAGAGGCCCTGCCAGAGACGCCCTGCTCTCTCTGGAGTAGCAGCCCCTCCTGTGGTCCCTAGACTTGGTCTGCACTTAGCTGATTTCACCTTGGATTTTAGCCACCTAGAGCATAGCAGTACAATCTAATGGGCTCTGGACAGAGAACCAGTTCAAATCCTGGCCTTGCCTTCAGAGCCATACTGACCTGGGACAAATTCCAGACCCTCTAAGCCTCCATTTCTTTGTCTGTAGAAGGGGGATAATAATAGGAAGCAGGATAATGCCTGCTTCTTGGGGATTTGTGAGATGTAATGAAATGATGCTAATAAAGCCCTGCGGATAGTGGCTAGTATATGGTTAGCACTCAATAAATGTTGCCTGGTATTATTTAATCTGTTTTTACTCTCTCTCCAGCATGCCCATTCTTGCTGGTTGGTAGAAATGGGGAGAAAAGTTGGGGTGGGGACAGAGATGGGGAAGCATCAGGTGTCCCACCCAGTCTCACCTAAACTCCACAGTAATCAAGATGGCACCATCTAAACAGGAGGAGAGAGAATATGTCTAGGGCCAGATAAACATTCTCTCTAATAGGTCCTATGAATGAAGATGCACAGAATAAGATGAACGAAATCAAAATATGCTTAGCATCGTGGGAGGTGTCACCTAACAGGGGAGCTGACCAAACAAGCCTTTCATATTTGGTAAACAAAATCTAATTGCTGCCTGCCACAGCCACTTGTAATTACTGGGGTGACAGAAAGGTGGAGTGAGCAAAGGCCACAGTGACGAGGTTACACGATGCATCACATTTCCTGTAGGCAAGCAGGGCTTGGTAACCAGGAGGCCAAACATAAGTAAAGCCTGAACACTAGAGGAGCTCAGAAAATGCAGTTCTGTGTCTAAAAGACAATGGACAAATTAGTCAACTGCTAATTTGTTTTTTTGAGCATGTCCCACCATAAAATACAAGTTGTGGAAGCATTACTGATTGGGAGAAGGTGCTACCATCTAGAACACCAGGAACCATTCACCCTAAAACCTAACCAACACAACAAATGTGTAATGGTAACTCGGAGCATCTATTTATATGTGGCAGCTTTTAAACTTGGATTTATTTTAGAAAATGCACTCAAAATGACATAATGATGATGTAAATGATTTGACTTGTTCTATGAAATGAACAGAAGTATTTTCTAATAATTTTTACCATTGGCCTTGGAGAGGGATTTCAGACAAAGAAAAATAACACCATTCTTGCCTTAAGTTCATACTTGAGCAAAAGCAACAAGCATATTTGTAAATTTTAATCCATACCTATAATAATCCACGCTGGGGCTCAAAAATTGAAACCTAAGTCTTCCTAGAGATCTTCTGTTTGGCCAGCACAGGGGTTTTTACAATCTAAATTGGAAAGTCTTTATTGGTGCATGGACACTCCAGTTCAGCATTGCTTTCCCCACCCCCCACTTCCCCAATACCTTCTGTACATGCTGGCACAGCCTGCTGGACCCAAAAGCTTTTGAGCTGCTACCTGGGGTCTGCTCATGCCTTTGGCCAAAAGCAATACAGTTTGGATCAAATAAACTGCAATCCAAAGATGTGCTCTGAGACACATGTAATGCCATCAATTGTTATGGGCAGTTGAGAGCCAGCCAGGCCTAGTGACAGTTCTGGGATACAAAGATGAATGAGGAAGGATCCCTGTTTTATAAGGCCTTACGATACTAAAATGACAAAGGCACCAAATGAAATTGAGGAATATTGAAAAGAGGATGCTACATGATAATGTCTGGAGAAAAATTAAATCCTTTAGAAAGAAACATCCTTAGAATAGAGAAGAATCACCAACATTGATTGGATTCTTAACACGTGCCAGGCCCCAATCTGAGCATTCTCCACGGATTATGCTCAGAATAGGTAGGAACTATGAGCATCCCCATAGCACACGTGGGGAAACAGAGGTACAGGGAGATTAATACCTTAGCCCAGGGCACAGCAGAGCTGGTAGGCAGCAGAGTCACAGCTCGAATGCAGGCAGTCTGGCCAGGACTCACCCTTTTAGCCACTATTCTATGCTGCATCCCCATAATGACCTACCACTGGGCTTCTTGCAAATATTTCTGAGGAACCAAAAAATTATCTTTTCAGTTTAAGGTTCATCAAGCCAATTATTTTCTGATATTTTGTATTCTGAGAGCCATTACTTTGTCCAAGAATAAAAGCATAACATGTATAAACGATAGGTCTGCTTTTCAAACTATTGGAAAAGAATTTGGTACTTTAGTTTACAAATAAGTCTCTTTTGACCTTAAATAGTGTGAATCAATTCCCCAAATTCTAATCCCTCTTGCACTGAGCTGAGGAAAATCAAGTTTTTCTAGGTGATTTGTATGCATAATAAAGCTTGAAAAGCATTAGCTATAAGGTATAGATGTGATTAAGACATGCCTTCTTGCAATGCCAGATAGCAAAAAAATGACTTTTTGAGCACAAAGTTATTTATTTAACTAGTTATTCACAAATTTTATACACTCACTACTATATTATCATATTCAATATTCATAAGATGCACACAAAAATATACATTAAAATTATTTTAAGAAATAAAAGTAGGTATTCCATAGCCCCCAATAGGTTATCTTGCATGCCTCCTGGGATGCCTATGCTCCCCTTTTTGGAGTCTACTGCCTTAGATCAAGGACCATCCTTGATCTTATCTTATGGCTGGACCATCCAACTCAGGCTGTATCTTCCAATCATCAAAGGCTACCCCAAATCCACATCAAGAATAATTTCTACACATAAAGGAAGTACTATGCAATGCTACTTCATGGATGAAGCCCACCAGAACGGATCTAAGAATAGAGGTCTTGGGAAATTTGTGTCCAGGTCATGTCTGAAAATAATTCAACTCTGTTCTTATATGTCCTAGTTTACGAACATCCTCTTCTTATCTGATAAGCAGGTGCTTCACTCGGCTGCTTCAACTCTCAGGGCTGGGCAAGTGGAAAAGACTGGGAAAATACTTGTTTATCACATGACTGGCTTACAGCCAAAGTAAGAATATCCTTGTCATCTGGTTTAACACAAAACAACAAGGTCTTCCTCCCCACAAGTCAAATTATCCCCGAGGCAGCATGCTGAGCACAGCAATCTCCTTATCTAGCGTTCTATTAAGCAGAACACAAATTCAGCTACCTGTCCCATTAATTTAGAGATGCAAGATCTTTGCAATGATGACTCGCCTTTGGAATGCTGAGTTGCCATGTCAGTTCAACTACCCTGTCCGTGCCCTGCTGTGAGGAAGCCCAGTGGAGAGCCCACGTGGAGGGACCCCTGTGTAGGTGCTTAGGCCAACAGCCAGCATCAACCACCAGATACGTGAGTGAAGACATCTCCAGATATTCCAGCCCCCATCTGTCACATCCCCCAAGCCAAGTCTTTCCAGCTGAGCCCAGACATCATGGAACAAAGAAAAGCTATCCCCTTATGCCCTGTCTGAATTCCTAAAACAACAAAATCCATGAGCATAGTAAAATGGCATAGTTTTATGCCACTAAATTGTGGGGTGGTTTGTTACAAAGCAATAGTAACAGGCTCTGTGAGATTCTGAAGTGCTCTCTGAATTATTAGAGAAAGACAACGTTATGTTTAGTGTTAAATGGCCTTATTTGTTTTCTAAGTCAGGGCAACCAGGCAGTCATTGATACATGATATACAGGACAACTCTCTAATAGGAGTAATTTATTAAACCCCAACACCACTTCTTTTGTGTACCAGCAAACAGCCAATTACTATATTAGCAAAATAATGGTGATGAGGGTCACTTCACTGTCCCCTGAAAAGTAACATTTTAGTCCTGTCTCCTCTCTCAGAAATGAATCATCGCCCCCTTCTCTATTGCTCAAGCCAGGAACCCATGAGGCATTCTTCGTATTCCTCTCTTCCTTGCTTCTCACATTTAATCCATCAGCAAATAGTATATGATCTACCTTCATGATATACCCAGAAGCAATCCAAGCTTCTCCACTTCTAATGACTACAAGTAGTGGAGCCCCCTAGAACTCATGAGTGCATAGTGTCCCTGACCACAGCTACCGCCCGCTCTAGGCACATCATTTCCACCCTGGCTCCAGCTATGGTGTTCCTGCTCATCTCACAGCTTCTACTCTTCCCCTCACAATCCTTCCGTCACACAACACCCAGAGACTTTTATAAATATTCACCGAAATTTTTTGCATTTAGGTTGAACCCAAACTTTCCACTCCGCTCTGATTACTTGGCCCTTCCTTGTCTCCCTGCCAACCTCCTTTTCTTCCACTTTTTCTCATGCTCACTGTCCTCTAGCTACACTGACCTTCTTTCAATTCCTGGAATTTGCCATTCTCTCTCCCCCAAACCCTCAGAGCCTTGGCTCACGTCTTTATCCATGCTGAAATATTAACCCCATCTGCGTATGGCCCCCAGTTTCTCATGGCCTGTCTCAGCTTAGATGTCACTGCCATCTCAGAGATCTTTTGTTCAATGTCACAGCACTGAACAATGCTACGAAGTCGTTGGCTTTCTTCACAGCAGTCTTCTCAATTTATATGGACTTATTGACTCATTTTCTTTACACTTACTGCCTATCTTTCCACTACACTGTAAGCTCCTGATGGCAAAAATTAAGCCTGTGTCCACCACCAATGCATTCCCATCATCTAGCATGGTTCAATCGTTACACACTGAATGAGTACGTTAACTTGTACACTGTAGAACAGTGCACCTGTAATACCACCCCTAACCCTTCCCCAGAACTTTTGTCTTCCTTCCAGTTGGACCATGGACAAGTAGTTCTCAAAATGGGATCCCCAACCAGCGGCCGCGGCATCTGGGAATGTACTAGAAACACAGGGTCTCAGGCTGGACCTCTGGGAGTGAGGCCCAGTAACCTGTATTTGGACAACCTCCAGAATTCTGATGCACTCAAGTGCAAGAACCACTGCCATAGATTATTCCAGGGACTCTCATTCAACAACAGTATGTCTCGCAAAGTGTAAGTATATGCCACTGGTCCTAGGGACAGTAGGTGTTTGGTTAAAATTAAAAAAAAAAAATAGGTAGGCATTCAAAGCCAAATGCATTTGGAAAACACAGTGTTCAAGAAAGTTAAATATGGCAATATGCACTATAATTCACTAAAACACAAGGAAATTTGCAATAGAAGTGCTTCCCAATTGTATATAGCCATAAAGCCTCTTTTTCCCCCTTCTAAACCTTGTCAGATTTGTTCTGAATAACACACTTTGGAAAACATTGTCATAATGTATTCCTCTCCAGACAAAATCTTTCTAATACTCTTCCAATTCATTGAGCCTACAGCAATATTAGTGTCTGAGTCACTGGCAGCAAATGTTTTAAGCTTTGTGCATCTTTATCTCTATTGCTCTTTCCTAGATTTGAAAATAAACGTTCATATTAAGCACATCTTCATATATATGTATAATTTTAATATTAATAAAAAGAAATCTGGTCTTTGTTGCAGCCAGAAATGTTTATAATAGAGCAAATATGGAAGGAGAGAAAATGGCGATTTCCAGTAGACTTAGAAAAAGCAGCCCAGTTTAGTCTCTTCTCCTGTACCAGAGTGTAGGCAGAAATTGTGAGAGAAAAGTCCTCTAATGAGCATCAGAGAGCCACCTTCATGTTTGGGGCTCTGGGACAGCCTTGGTTTTCTTCCCCAGTTGAATGTGGGGAGGGGAGGGGATTCTCTGATGATGGAGATGAAAACTGCACAGGTGACTGAAAAATTATTGGTCCCAGTTGACAATCAGTAACCTTGAGAGGCTGAGCCAGCTTGGAAATAGAAAGTTAAAATATTCCTGCCAAACATCCAGTGTTTACTTAATCAGGACTAATGATTAGCTTCTTAATGAAATTTTACAAGCTCAGTTGAACACCGAAAACATTTGCTTCTCTAGAAGCAAATAGGTCTGTTTGTACTGTAATCAGACATCTGGAGCACAGATGACCCCAATCCTCAGGAGTACAGAGGTGGTTCTGTTTGGGGACTTCCAACCTCTCTGTAAAGATGAGGGCGGTCAAGTGCGATGGGCGAGAAAGGACAGTGACCAACAAGCTGGTCATGAGCACATCCACCACATTGACTGATTTTGAAACTGCAGAATTTAATGCCACAGGCTCTGACATAAACTTTGGGCATTTGTGCTAAACACAGAAGCTCTCAAATAGAGGCACGGGTGACCAAAGGAGCCAAGACAGTCAGCGGAAATTCCAGAAAGTGTTTGGGATGGTTTTGGCGTGGCAGTCTAACTGGCGCTCCTTTTGCATTTCAGGCAAACTGTTTCTTACTTAAGTTATATGCAAAATTCAATAGAACAGGAGGGGAGGAGTGAAGAGGCAAAGCATAGAGGATTTTTAGAGCTCTGAAACTATTCTGTCTGATATTATAATGGCAAATACATGTCATTAAAATTTCTCAAAACCCATAGAAAGTATAACACCAAGAGTAAATCTTAATGTAAACTATGAACTTTGGATGAAAGTGATGTGTCAGCGTAAGTTCATGGACTGTAACAACTGTCCCACTCTGTGGGGGATGTTGATAATGGTGAGGCTATCTGTGTGCGGCAGGGGGCATACGGGAAATCTCTGTACCTTCCCCTCAATTTTGCAGTGAACCTAAAACTGCTCTAAAAAAAACAAGATCTATTTCTAATTCAATAAATTTTCTAAAGATCTTTTTAGTCCTACTTTATATAAGATTGATAAAACATCAATTGCCAAAAATAAAAAATTACTATTAGTATCATTACCATTAGTAATAGTAGTGATAGTAGTAGAAGCCTGGAGAAGGAGGTTGATAAAGATGGTGAGTGGGCTTAAAACCTCTCCCACCATTCTCCACCCCCTCACCTACCCATGCACTTCCTGACACAGTTGCGATAATCTATTCCTCTAAGAGTCCTGGTCATGCAGGGAGTATGCAGTGACAGATGTTTCTATTTCCATTGTAGCACTGACCATTTTGTTTGATAACCTGATTAAATATGTCTTAGCCACCTGATTATATGATGCAGGAAGACAGGAACCCTATCCTATTGAGCTTACTGGCCCTGCCCCTGGTACAGTGGTGGGAACATGATAGAAACTCAATAAATGTCTTCCAATTGAATAGAAGAAGTGAAACAATGGTTAAATAGCTAATTTAACTGCTACATGTGTTTTAAATATGGTCTATAAATATTCAAGTTTTATAGGATTTGAGGAAGTATACCAATCAAATATAGGAAATGCATAACACTGCCTGTTTTGAAATCGCTAAATTGCTAGCCAAAGTCTGACTCTATCTCCAGAAACAATATTCATAGCCCCAATGGACTTACATGAGCAAAATGCAAAACAGGGTCAATCATGTGATCATTCTAGAAGAGTTTCACATTTAGCCAAGGACTACTAAGTCATTATTCAAAATTATGGGTGGTAAAATCTTAACTTTTTCAATGATATCTACAAAACTTTTTCAATTATATCTACAATTATATCTACAAAATCTACAAAATGCTTTATAAATAAAACTTTGTCCTCTAAGAAGTTTTTTTTTAGGAAATTCAGAAAGAAGTTATTTAAATGTCCTAAAGAAAACTCAGGCACTGCAGTTATTCTGTACCTATGCCTGAGGTCAAATTGTCATGTTATAGCAAAATCAGACTTCTCTGACATTTAGAATCTTGTTGAAAGCCAAGAATTCTGAATATTACTCTAGGGAAACCCAACCTATTCTCTAGTTTTCCTGCTTAAGAGAAAATCCATTAAAGGTTCTAAAATGGGACAATTATATATTAAAATATATGATTTATCTCTGAGGTGATTCTATTTTCTTTTTTTCCCCAGTTTCACTAAGGTATAATTGACAAATAAAATTGTAAGGCACTTAAAGTGTACAACATGATGATTTGATATACATACCTCGTATATATTGTGAAAAGATGGAGTTAACACATTTAGCACCTCACATATTCACTTTTTTTTTTTTTTTTTTAGGATTTCACATATAAGTATACCATGTGGAATTTATCTTTTTTTGTCTGGTTTATTTCAGTTAACATAATATCTTCTGGGTTCATCCATGTTGTCACAAACGACAGGATTTTCTTCTTTTTTAAGACTGAATAACATTTCACTGCATATATACCACAGTTTCTTTATCAATTCATCTATCTACCAACACCTAGGTTTTTTTCCACCACCGTGGCTACTGTGACTAATGCAGCTATGATCACGGGGGTGCAACTGTCTTTTTGAGTTAGTATTTTGAGTTTCTTCAGATGAATACCCACAGCTAGAATTGTCATCATATAGTAGTTCTAGTTTTTAATGTTTTGAGGAACCTCCATACTGTTTTCCATAGTGGCTGTATCCATTTACATTCCCACAAATAGAGCATAAGGGTTCCCTTTTCTCCACATCTTTACCTGTACTTATTATCTCCTGTCTTTTTGATAATAACATTCTAACAGATGTGAGGTGATATCTCACTGTAGTTTTGATTTGCATTTCCCTGGTGATTAGTGATGGTAAGTACCTTTTCATGTACCCATTGGCCATGTGTGATGTCTTTTTTGAGGGAATTCTATATTCTAAGTTACCAAGAACAAAATCACAATTCCTTGAAAAAGACATTTTTATAAATAAATGTACTCAATGGTGCTTAATAAAATTCATTCTCTAAAATACCATTTACCATGGTTTTGTTTTTACAAAGAGTCCAGTTCTTATTGAACATCCTTACTTGGTTCCCCTTCTAACTTATTTTTTTTCCAAGTATATGATTTGATGGTTTTAAATTTTTAAATTCTGGTAAAATACAGACAACACAATTTACCATCTTAACCACTTTTCGAACTCATTTCTAGGATTGGTACCACAGGTCAGACTCAGGGTGTCCCTAACAAAAGAAGGGTGAGAAAGTCATTATTAAAAGGCTTTGGACCCACTGTGATAAAATCCTAGGAATAATATTGTAGGAATATGAAATATGTGAAATAAAAGTTCATATAGCTACACAGATAAATCTCAAACACATAATGTTAAGTGAGAAAAGGCAGTTACAGAGGATACAAACAGTGTGCATATGTAGTATTTTTAAAGATATACAGTACCATCTATTATTCTGGCATATATGTACACAATGCACACACATAAATTTAAAGGTATAAATAAAATTAGAGTATTCAAAGGCAAGGATAGGGACAAGATATAAAACTTCAGGACAGTGGTTCTCCCTGAGGAGAGAGGCAGGGAGGGAAGTGATGGGTCAGGAAACATAAAAGGTGCTTCAGCTCTGTTCATCGGTTCCTAGTTTGTCCAGCCCCACTGGAGACGAGCTAGAGTCAGTGGAAACAAAGCCATGTCCCGGCTCTCACAGAGCTGACATGCTCGTGGAGGGAGGCAGACAGAAGACAAACAAATAAACACAGTGTATGTCAGGCAGTGGAAAGGGCTAGCAAGAAGAAGTTAGAAGCTAATGGAGAGGGCTGTTTTAAATAGGAAGATCAGGGAGGGTATCCCAGATGGGGTGATATTTATGCAGAGACATGAATGACACATGGACCATGTGTTTATGTGGGGGAAAAGCTCTACAACTATAACATTCTATTATGTTGGGATTTTTTTTTAAGTAAATATGGGGGGGGGAGAATTAAAAAAAAAAAGAATTAAAATAAATATGGCAGGGCCGGCCAAGTGGTACATTGGTTAAGAGTTGGCTTGGGACACCATCTCTGAGCACTAGGACCCCGGTTTGGATCCCACATGCGGGCCAGTGATGCTGTGCCCTCTACAGCTAAGATGGTGAATTACAGCTCGACCTGGGCTGCCGTGAGTCACCAGCGATGGCGTAGGCTGCAGTGGGGCTAGCCAGCAGCTGGTGTGTACTTTCATGAGCTGCTATGAGCCACCGTGAATAGTCGTCCAATGGCCGGCGAACGGCTGCCTCACCAGGGAAGAGCGCAATGATAATACCAGCATGGGCCAGTGAAATGACATCCTCCACAACTAGACTAAAGAACAAAAGGACAGCAATTTGTCTGTTTCCCTCCCCCAATAGCCCAATAAAATCTTTTTAAAAAAAAGGAAATATGGCAACGTATTAACATTTGTTCCATCTCAGTGGTGGGCTCACAGGTGTTTTCTGAGTGTTGGAAATTCCCATAATAAAACAAGAAGATTTTTTAAAAGAAAGCCCACTGTTATCAATTTCTGAAAGATTCCATGGAAGGATGTCAGACATGTTCTGATTTCTTCCAAATGGAATATCTTGAGCCTGTGACTACAGATCCTATTTCCATAGGAGTCCTGCATATTGGGGCTCCCTGAGAAACAGCTAATAATGGATAATGCTGCCTGACCATTAGGTTATGCATGCTTGCTCACTTATCTATCTTGATCGATTAATTGATCTATCTATCTATCTATCTATCTATCTATCTATCTATCTATCTTTGCTTCCCAAGTAAAATTCATGTCTGTTAAAACACTGAGTGCTCCCTCTTTGAAAGGGAGAGGGCAAAAGATAAAGAGCCAACCCAACAATAGGTTTTAAATAAGAGGAAAGGCATACTCGTACATACAAAGCAAGCAAGGACACAAGATGTAAATCAACATGAAGAACTGATGACAAAAGACAGGACCTCTGCGAGCTGGAAGAAAAAACACACTGTGTCTGTACTGGTGAACTAGAGAGCTGTCATTTATCTCATACTCCAATGGCACCCTTTTCCCTCCCTCCTCCTAAAGAAAGGGATATTGTATCTTAGTGATATTGTGTTCCCACATGCTCAGCAAAGATGGGGGAAAAAAATCACAGCTACATGCATCCCTCAGACGCTTTTGGAGGTTAACTAAATTGACTAAGAACATACTATGTGAGGAAGTATGTGGGGTATCAGCTCTTGTGCTACAATTCTAGCAAGTATTGAAGAAATATTTGGTGAATGGATGACTATATATGAGGTTGCCTCATGGCAATATTACATAACTTTTTTTTGTACTCAGAGAATTTCCTAGGTCACAAAAGACTTTCACATACTATACCAGAGGCTGCTGGTTTATCCCAACATCTCTCTTTCTTTCATAATAAACACTGATTTTTAGCTGAGTACTTGGCCATTCTGATGCGGTTCTGGACAACATGTAAGCAATCTGTTCTCAGTGGAAGTGTCCTTAAAGAGAGGGGGCATATCAGTCTTCTACCTTCCTCTTTCCCACTAGCTGGAATTTGAATGAGATGGCTGCAGCTCAAGTGGTCATTGTGGGCAATGAGATGAAAGCCACCTGCTAAGGATGGCGGTACAAAAGGAAACAGAGACTGGCTTCTACCACCATGGCGTATAATGCTAGCCCTAGACAGCTATCTCTGGACTTGTTGTACATGGGAAATAAATAAACTCCTACTTCACTCAAAACTACTGAATCTTATAAAACAAACTTCTTTTCTACAAAAACCCAAGATTCTACTGTTACTGATGCAGCCAAATCTAATCCTAACAGATACGAGATCTGACAATTAAGTTCGAGAATTCATCCTAGAAAAAGTGCTACATACCTCATTGCTGAATATCACTATGGTCACATTAAAAGTACTCCCCTGGGGAAGTTATGCCCTGATGCCAGTGCCTAGTCCACCCTTCAAAGAAATTTTGGAACTCTTTCTGGAATGGCCATCAGAGCTGTCATCATATTATTACCCTTGATGTCCTGAATGTCATCAAAATGTCTTTCTTTCAATATTTCCTTTATCTTCAGGTAAAGAAAGAGGTCATTGGGTGCCAGATCACGTAAGTAGGTACTGGCTAAAAACTCCCTCACAGACAGTGCCATGTGAGCTGATGCATTGTCGTGATGCAAGAGCCATGAATTGTTGGTGAAAAGTTCAGGTCGCCTAACTTTTTCACAGAGCCTTTTCAGCACTTCCAAATAGTAAACCTGATTAACTGTCCAGTTGGTACCAAATCATAATGAATAATCCTTCTGATATCAAAAAAGGTTAGCCACATCGTTGCAACAAGTTCACAAACTTAATTGTCTGACCTCATATACATATATAAGTTTATCTCCCTAACCATAACCTTATAAAAAGTTTGTTATCATGCCCATTTTATAGACAGTGAAGTGAGGCCAGAGTAAATTGACTGGCTTGCTCAAGAACACACAAAACCCAAAGCTTCTGCCCCTGAGCTGAGCCCAGTGCTCTTTTCCCTATCCTGGAGTTGCATTTTGGTGTAACAGATGGATTATGTACAAACAAACAAAATATATTTGGCTAGGACATACAAGGTTTGGTTGTGAAGGAGTTAAATCAGAAACTGAATATGTGCATGTGGGGTAGGGAAAGCCAGGAAGGAGTTTAGAAAGGGAAACTAAAGGAGGAGAAGGTGCCTGTGTTACTCTCAGGATGACTTTAAAAAGTACACAGTAAGAAATCCATAAATGACCTAGACTCATTGCCAGGAACACCCTTGTAAGGAGAATGTTGGCAAGTGACATGACTATAACCAGCTCGGCAAACACCTGAGGGAAAAGCCCACTCACCCCTCCAGGCTTCTGTCCTAATTGAATAACATATGCTTTTAAGCTCTTTGCATCTTTTTTTAAAGTCAGTTATTATAAAAATACATCTATAAAGCTACAGTTCAGAAGTCCTCTGGCTGTCATAATTATATAGTTATTTAACATTTGAAACCAAAAGTAATATACCCTTAGTAAAAATCAGAGCCGACATAGCTAATTGATCTAAAATTAACTTATATCCTTTTAATTTAAATATGCCTTTTAAGAATAATATGGGTATTTGGTTGCCTCTAAACAATCTATTTTTTAAATGAACCTCTTTTCCACAAAGCTTTTTAAAAACTTTCTGATGACAAGTATATGCTGATTGTAAAAGAAATTAGAAATTTTTTTTTTAATTGAAGTTTTCTGGAAGCATTTACTTGATTTTTATCTTAATGGAAACTAACAGTCAAAAATTATTTGACCCTGAATAGCCAAAGCAGTCTTGAAAAAGAAGAATAAAGCTGGAAGCATCACACTCTCTGATTTCAAACTATATTATAAAGCTATAGTAATCAAAACAGTATGGTATTGGCATAAAAACAGACACATAGGTCAATGGAACAAAATAGAGAGGTTGGAAATAAACCCATGCATGTATGCTCAATTAATTTATGACAAAGGAGCCAAAAATATACAATGGGGAAAGGATAGTTTCTTTGATAAATGGTGTTGAGGAAACTGGACAGCCACATGCAAAAAAATGAAACTGGACCACTGTTTTATACCATGCACAAAAATTTAACTCAAAACGGATTAAAGATTTGAATGTAAGGCCTGTAACCATAAAATTCCTAGAAGAAAACATAAGCAGTAAGCTCCCTGATATCAATCATGGTGATGAATTTTTTCATCTGAAACCAAAAGTAAAGGCAACAAAGGCAAAAATAAACATGTGAAACTATATCAAATTAAAAACCTTCTGCACAGTAAAAGAAATCAACAAATGAGAAGACAAGGTACTAACGGGAGAAAATATTTGCAAATATCTGATAGGGGTTAATATCCAAAATATAGAGAGAACTCATATAACTCAACAGCAAAAAAGCAAACAATCCAATAAAAAATGGACATTTTTGAATAGCCATTTTTCTAAAGACATACAAATGGCCAACAGATACATGAAAAGATGCCCAACATCACTAATCATCAAGGAAATGCATTTCAAAACCACAATGAGATATTACCTCACACCTGTTAGGATGGCTATTATCAAAAAGACAAGAAGTAACAAGTGTTGGAGAGGATGTACAGAAAAGGGAACTCTTGTGTTCTGTTTGTTGGTGGGAGTATATATTGGTGCAGCCATGATGGAAAACAGAGAGGAATTTCCTCAAAAAATTAAAAATAGAACTACCATATTATCCAGCAATTCCATTCCCAAGTACTTATCCAAAGAAACCCAAAACACTAATTCAAAAAGATATATGCAAGGCCAGCTGAGTGGCTCAGTTGGTTAAGAGCTCGCTCAAGAGTGTGAGCCCTCAGCAACAGGGTCACTGGTTCGATTCCTGGCCCGAGCTGAGCTGCCGCTCAGCTGCCAACAGGTGGCAGGATGGCTCAGCTAAAAAAACAAACAAACAAAATGAACATGCACCCCCATGTTCATTGCAGCATCATTTAAAATAGCCAAGATATGGAAACAACCTAAGTGTCCACCGATAGATGAATGGATAAAAAAGTGTGGTGTGTGTCCGTGTGTAGGAGGTCTGACAAGTTTGAGAACTTGTTGAAATGATTTTGCTAACCTTTTTTTGATATCAGAGGGATTATTCATCATAAATTTGTACCAACTGGACAAACAGTTAACCCAGCTTATTATTTGGAAGTGCTGAAAAGGCTACATGAACAAGTTAGACAACCTGAACTTTTCACCAACAATTCATGGCTCCTGCATCACAACAATGTACCAGCCAACTCACATGGCACTGTGTGTGAGGGAGTTTTTAGACAGGAAACAAAAAACTGTATTGGAACACCATCCCTACTCACCTGATCTGGCCCCCAATGACTTATTTCTTTACCTGAAGATAAAGGAAATATTGAAAGGGAAACATTTTGATGACATTTAGGACAATGATAGCTCTGATGGCCATTCCAGAAAAAGAGTTTCAAAATGGCTTTGAAGGATGATTTAGGCGCGGGTGTTGGTGCATAGCTTCCCAAGGGGGTTGCTTTGAAGGTGACCACAGTGATATTCAGCAGTGAGGTATGGAGCACTTTTTCTAGGATGAGTTCACAAACTTAATATCAGATCTCTTAGAGCAACTTTGGAATCTGGTTTGTTGGCTTTCTTGTATATGTAGATGTGCATTTCATATAAATGTAATTTTTTTTACTATTTATCAGCAAAATAAATGGTCACTGTAAAAAGCATTAATAATACATAAAGAATTTTTAAAAAAAGCAAAAATCCCACTACCCAGATTCAACTATAATTAGAGAACATTCATCTATACCTCTTCTTATATTTATATATATACATGATACATGCTGTTTAATAACTGGCTATTTCACTCAAATATATATATATATATATATATATGTATTTTTTTTTTAAGATTTTTATTGGGGAATTGGGGAAGGGTAACAGTGTTGGGGAATTGGGGAAGGGGAACAGAAAAGTTGCTGTCCTTTTGTTCTTCAGTCTAGTTGTAGAGGACATTGTTTCACTGGCCCATGTTGGTATTATCATTGCGCTCTTCCCGGGTGAGGTAGATCGGTCGCTGGCCTCTGGACAGCCATTCATGGTGGCTATTGGCAGCTCACTCCAGCTGCTGGCCACTCATGCTGGATGCCGGCCACTCATTGTAGCTTATGGCAGCCCACTGCAGCAGAGGCTGCAGCCTACACCATCACCAGAACTCACTCAGCACAACTCCAGGTGGAGTTGTTGTTCACCATCTTAGCTGTAGAGGGCAGTGTCACTGGCCCTCATATGTGGGATCCGAACCGGGGCTGCTGGAATCTCTAGCCAGCTCTTAGCCAACGCGCCACTCGGCACGCCCTCAAACATATATCTTGAAGATCTCATCTATCAATAAATACATGTAATAAATAAAAATTGATACAAATCACCCTTTTTAAAGGTAGTATATTACCACATATGGCTGTACTGTAATACATTTAAGAAATAAACTGGTAATTTCCAATTTCTTGTTATTGTAAACCACAGCAAGGGCCAGCCGAGTGGCTCAGTTGGTTAAGAGCTCGCTCAAGAGTGTGAGCTGAGCTCTGAGCAACAGCTGTTCGAGGCCAGCCTGAGCTGAGTTGCCATTGAGCTGCCAACAGGTGGCAGGATGGCTCAGCTAAAAAAAAAATAAAATAAAAAAATAAAAAATAAAAAGTAAAACACAGAGCAACAAACATTATGTATATATACATATGTATGTGTGTGTATGAATACATATATACATATATATACATATAATCTCCAATGAGTTCCCTTAAATTCTCAGGAGTCATGTTGCTGTGTGAAAGGATGTACACAGTTGAATATTGATAGACTACCAAACCGTCCTCCAAAGGGTAGTCCAAATTACACTCTCCTCAAAAAGGGATCAGAATGTCCCTTTGCCTATGCCTTCCTTGAGATTTTATTTTCACCTTTGCTCTGACCAGTAATGAATGACACTATGTGGCTATTTTATACGAATTCTTAAGTTTTCAGGTGAGTTGAGAATGGATGGCTTTTCTTATGTTTTGGCTATTTATATTTTTTCCTTTGGTGAGTGGCCTCTGCATGTCCTTGGCCCATTTCTCTATTTGCATGTTTATCTTTTTCTAAATAATTTGCAAGAGATCTTTATCATGTTAGGAATATTAACACTTTTCACATATATTGCACATATCATTAGCTTGTCTTTTAAATTTGTTTATGGTTATTTAACATATCAAAGTTTATAGTTTATATATATTAAAGGTATCCACCTTTTCCATTATAGTTTTGATCTTTGCTGTTATTCTTAGAAATTCCTTCCCCACACACCAAGACGGCAAAAAAAACTGTTGTATCCCACTACTTTCATCTTTTTATTTTTTTACCTCTAAGATTTATCTTGATATAAGAAATTTGGCAAGGGTTCAGTTTTATACTTTTAGAAGAAGTCTCAACACCATTTATTAAATAATCCATCTTATCCCAGAGGTTTCAAACGCTTCCTTTATTTTATACCAAATGTCCACACATTTCAGTCTAATTCTGGACTCTCTGATCTGTCTACTAATTTCACTGTCTACTCCTGTGCCAGTAACACACTATTTTAATTGCTAGAGTTTTGTAATTTGTTTTAATGTATTTTGTGAATTTTTCTCCTCATTGATTTTCAAGAGTTTCCTAACTAGTTTCACATGTTTATTCCTCTAGATTAAGTTTAGAATGATCTTGTCAGGTTTCCCCAACCCAAGTCCTACCACCCAATTCAATTGCATTGAATTCCTATGTTAATTTCAAATAATTGGGTCTTCATACCATCTAAGACTAATATAGCTCATTTATTCACATTTACACCCTCCGCCTCCCCAATTTAATATCGAATATGAAAAAAGGGATATACTCTTTATCCTAGAGATGTTTGCATTCTCAAGCTCTTTACAAAATACATCTTTTAACTGTGAGATTTTTCTGGGTGCTGTAAAGACATCTAGCAATTGCAAAATACTAATGCCTTTATACTTGGAATGTTTCCATAGCTCTAAAACACTCATCTCTATTATCTGGAGGGTGCAAATTGTATACCATTGTATGATTTCTCCTCTGACCTCCAAGGCCAGTGCTGGAGAAAGGGGGCCTCAAGCTGCTAAGGGTCATTAGGGATGATGCTAACCAGACCTGCCTTCCGCACACTTTAAATGGCCGTGAAGTCACATAGCTGCAGCCTGCTCAGTGCCGTCTGGAGTTCATGAATCATTCTCTACAGGACACAAATCAAGGCTTCCACATCACAGCCCCACAGCCCGGGCAGTGGTCCAACCAGGAGCGGGGGATGTGACAATATTGCCAAGCACGTGCTGAGAGGCTGGGCACCTACTCTCAGGATAAAAAGTACCTCTTCCAAAGCAGTGAAGGGAGCACCAACCTGCCCCCAGGGCCAGTGAGCCAAAAGAACTGTCAGTGCTTGGAGAACACAGGCCACTGCTCTCTCCAGGACACGGGCCAGTAGCTTCAGGGTCAGGCTTTAGATTTCCAGATGTAGGCGGCCAGAGGAACCTTGACTGTGGAATCTTTGCTGATCTCGTCACAGTTAGCAAAACAGTGGCCTGCAGGCCGGATTTGGCCCATAGATGTGTTTTCTTTGGCCTGAACAATGTTGGACCATTTTTTTTGGAAACGACATTTAACAATTTATAGATTTCCTGTATTTTCCCTTTAAAACTTAAAAAGTCTAGGCCACACCGCGCCTGCATTCCCATCCAGCAACACTTGGTGAGAGTTTAGTGGAGAACAGCACACAATGACTATCTAATTTAGAGGGTGCTCAGGTCCCTATGCTAATAAAACATCTCACGTCTTTGTTCCACTAACGAATTATTTATTTAAAAAGAAAAAAATCAAGAAAGGTATAAATAGGTGAGGGAAAATAGACAAAAAGCTAGAAAGTTAAAAGATTGTGCTATGTAGTTTGAATTTCTAATGTTGCAGGGAATTTGACATGGTAGAATGAAGCTGACAACAATTTATAGAAGATTTTAAATTTCTCATTCAAAGTTGTTTAGGTAGAGTCATATTGCACCCTTCTGGTTGGAGTCAAAAAATATATTCGATTTTTAAAAGAAATACTGCAATTTGTGAAAGCATGAATGGATCTTAAGATTATCATGGTAAGTGAAATAAGTCAGGAAGAAAAAGTCGAGAACCAAATGATTTCACTCATTTGCAGGATATAAAACTGAAAGCAACAAACAACACAAGCAAAGAAACAAAACTCAGAGACCAAGACAAAAGTTTAGTGGTTACCAGAGGGTAAGGAGGAAGGGGTGATAGAAGAGGGTAAAGGTGATGGAAGGAGAACTGACTCTGGGTGGTAAACATATAATGCAACAGATAGATGATGTATTATAGAAATGTATACTTGAAACCTATATAATTTTACTAACCAATGTCACCCCCAATAAATCTAATAAAAAAAAGAAATTGCTAATTTCTAGTTATAAAATAAATAAATCATGAGGATGTCATGTACAACACAGTGACTATAGTTAATAACACTGTGTTGCATATTTGAAAGTTGCTAAGAGAGCAGATCTTAAAAGTTCTGATCACAAGAAAAAAATTTTGTAACTATGTATGGGGATGAATGTTAACTAGACTTACTATGGTGATCACACACACATACGGTGTAATACCCCTATACTAACACACATACACACAAGAACAAATTGTAAGTTTACTGGGGATAATTTGTCTTGTTTTTTGAAAAAATACTCTCATCATACAATGTTGATACAGTTTCCTTTTTTGCACTTGGATCATCTCAGGCCACATCTCCTGAATTAATGCCCGTAGTCCAGAATTACATCTTTAATGGTGTTCTCCCCTTTTTTCACTATAAGTTTTTGTAGGCTTAGCTTTCACTTCAAGATTCTATTATACTCACAGATCACCCCTTCTCGTCTTGGAATTACAGAGAGTAAGCAAAATGTACCAATAGACTTAGGCCAAATCCTCGTATTATATAATAAACATTAACAGCTTGACAAAATCATTTGGTGTTATAAAATAGATGGATTGAAATAATCAACTTGGAGACAACCCAAGTATAAAAACACGTTTTTGAGGGACGGCCGAGTGGCGCGGTGGTTAAGCGCTGGCTTGGGAAGCCGGTGGCCCCGGTTCGGGTCCCACATATGAGGGCCAGTGACACTGCCCTCAAAAAAAAAACAAAAAAACACACGTTCTTGAGGTTACTGGAACAAAATAAAATTGAATATACATTGGGTATTAGCTGATACTGAGGAATTACTGTTCATTTTATTTGGTAGGATAATGATTGTGTGTGTGTGTGTGTGTGTGTGTGTGTGTGTGTGTTCATATCTGTTAGCAATTCTTTTAAAAAGAAATAAGCATCATGGGTCTGCTATCACATGGGACTTACCAATCTTGGAATTGGAGTCTTTCACAGTTGTAACAGACTTGAAACATCACCTAGTCCAGGCATAAGGAAAAGGTTTCAATTTACAGGCCAACCCCAATTTAACAATGCTGCCCTGAGAAGAAATTTTGGTCTTTAAGACTCAAAGAAAAAAAAGTCAGGCTCCATTAGCAACGTCATCCACTGGCACAAGACAGCAGAGTGAGGCCATATGTGCTGCTATCTGTCACCTTTAGCGCCTCCAGCCAATGGTATTCCAGAGAGCTTATTACTTGTCAAGTCAGCTCATTACTTCTTTCGACAGCTCTATTAAGTTGTTTTTTTATGTGTTCAACTGAAATCTTATTTTCTGTAGCTCACAACCACGTAACATAATGATAAGTTTAGTTTCTTTTTTTTTTTTTAAGATTTTATTGGGGAATTGGGGGAGGGCAACAGCTTTGGGGAACCAGGGAAGGGGAACAGACAAGTTGCTGTCCTTTTGTTCTTCAGTCTAGTTGCAGAGGATGTTGCTTCACTGGCCCATGTTGGTATCGTCACTGCGCTCTTCCCAGATGAGGCAGATCAGTCCCTGAGCTCTGGATGGTCACTCACTGTAGCCTATGGCAGCTCACTGCAGCAGAGGCTGCAGCCCACACCATCACAGGGGCTCACGCAGCCCAGCTCCAGGTGGAGCTGTTGTTAGCTGTAGAGGGCAGTGTCACTGGCCCTCATATGTGGGATCCGAACCACGGCCACTGGCATCCCAAAACCGGCTCTTAACCAATGTGCCACTCTGCTGGCCTGAGTTCCATTTTAACGTAACAGTGTTTGAACTATTGGAGGCACTTCTCCTGTCCTTCCCAAGTCTAAAACATCCCCAGTTTCTTCAACCACTTCTCACATGGCATGGTTCCCTCCCTGTCTTCACCGCTCACCATTGACAGGCACCAATTTGTCTCTGCCCCTGTTCCAGTGCAGTACAGTAAAGCTGTCTGTGGATTCACATTGTCACAGCATAATCCCAAAAATGCCTTTATGGTATTCAAATTATGGTTTTCAGAATCTCTGCCTTCATTATGAATTCAGATGTCCTCCCTCAAGCGCAATTTGGTTACTCGGATGAATCCTTCCAAAATCTTTCTAGTGAGCCACATCTGGATCGATTTAAATGGATTTCTCAGAGAATACAACTGTCTTCCCATATTTCCAGGTCCTGGCATGCCACTAGCCAGAAAACCCACAAAAGAACTCAAAGTACCCTTCCTGATTTTTCAGTGGCTCCTCTAATCCATCATCGGATTTTCAGTCTTACAAGAACTTTCAGTCTTAGAGCTGAGACCTGAGGGACACTAACTAAGCCAGACACCATGCGACAGCTTGTCCTCATTGGCAGAAATGAAAAATGAGCCATCACAAATTGACTCAACATACGAACTAATGTGGGGTTTAGTCATTCACTCAAAATGTGTTGCAAGGACTGGACTGGGCGATTCAGCAAATGAGAATAAATGACATAGTGACCATGTCATCAAGCAAATATTCCCTGGGAAATAAAACACAGATATAAGTAACTCAAGTAAAGTCATCGGTGAGGTATAAAGAGCTATGGCGGTTGAGAGAAGAGGTAGGTTTCTTTGGCTGAGTTGGGGAGATGGTAGAAAAGGCAGCAGAAAGGAAGTGAGAAATAGGACAACTTAATGGAAGAAACAGTAGGTCTGGAAGTAGGATTGGAACAGTAGAGAAGTGAGAAAAGAATAGATACCAATGGGTTGTGTTATTTGGTTTGCTTGAAGCACAGGGTTCATGAACACTCTTGGTGGGAAATAAAGTTCGGGAGAACACGAAGAGGCAAAGCTGATTGAGATTGCTTTCCACATCAGGATCACAAAGGGTATTTACACCAAGTAACATGCAACCTATCAAAAGACACAGAAAGGTAGGGAAGAAAAAGGCCAAAAAAAAAAAATCAGAACCTAGGACAGAAAAGAAAAACTAAAGAATAAATAGGTGTAAAAAAGAGAAAAGCAAAGGCTGAGAAGGGAAGAAGAAAATATTGTCTTGGGGAGGGGGGTTGTCACTTTGAGGGGTAAAAAGTATAACTATTGCACTTTGTTGTACACCTGAAGCTAATTAAAAATATATATAAATAAATAAATTTTAAAAAAAGAAAAGAAAATATTGTCTTCCCATTAACGGAAGGCTCCTCCACTATTTCTTTCCCTTTCCTGATATTTAAATGTACTGATTAGTAGCCTCTCCTTCTGAAATGAATCTCCAGGCTGAGATTTCTAATCCTTATTTGTCTTCCATCTCCCTGTGTCCTTTGTTAATTACTATTTCCACTCAATGACCTACTCCACCCTCAGCAAGAGTCAATATGACTGATCTTAAGGAGTATTGGCAAAAGGAAAGCATGGTGTTAAGAGGACAACTCAGTGTCTACAACATACCTGATAATAGAGTCAGGGATCAAGTGATCTTTATACTCGCCCGAGGGAAGGCAAAGCAGGGTATGAAGAGGAATCTAAAGAGGTGTGAGTGAAGGAAATGGACTATGGGCCCCAAGAGCCATATGTCCAACCTAAGGAACTCAGGCCCTCCTTCTGTTTGTTCATTCATTCCTTCAACCACTCTTTCATTCATTTCTTCCTCTCCCTCCCTGCATCCTTCCATTCCCTGCTGCCACATGTCCAACAGTCCACAAATACAAAACAAATTCCACAGCAGTACTCCTCAGATCTCCATTTACACATCACTTCAGCAGTCTCTTGTGATTAACCTAGGCCCATACATAGCATCCTGGATTTTCCCTTTCAGAAATGCATCGCAGTGTGCTTTCTCATTCGTTGACTTCTCTGCCATGTTGCAAGTTCCACCAGGGAAAGAGTTGTCTTCTCACTGCTGTATCCCTCATACCTAGTGCAGGTCTGAACTCAGTAAAATAGCTGTTGAATATAAGACACTGTAGAGAAAAGTGGTATCATTTCAATTCCCTAGAATTCTGTAAAACCCAAAATTGTCATGGCCAATTGTTAAGATTGGTAACTATTCACCAAAGTTCGTGTTCTCAAATTCTTTTGGGACACAGCTACACTAATTTCCCAACCTCCCTTGTAGTTAGGTGTGACATATGACTGAATTCTGGTCAATGGGATGTAAATAGAAGTGATTATGCCACTTCTAAGCTGACCCATAAAAATCCTCCCATGCTTTGCTGCCATGTTCTTTTTTCCCTTCTGGTGGCTGGACTGGAGACAAACTCCTCAGGTGACCTTAGAAGCCCCATGGAACCCTACATGGAAAAGAGCCACCCCTCTAATCTGTTCATAAGAGAACTAAATTTCTCTTATATTTGAGCCATCTTACATGTAGAAGTCTGTTAAAGGTAGGTTACAGTAGTTAACCTATCTAACTAATTCAGTGACAGATTTAGGTTACAACTAAAATTAAGCTCTCCTAACCTTTATCAGCCAGCAACTGTCACTTTCCTAAGGAGATATAAAGGCCCTTCAGAGGCCAGTACAATGTTTCTTGGTATGTATGACTGAACAAAAGTCTGTTTGCTTGGGAACATCAGGCAAAGATAGTAACCTCGCCTTTGGTTTGCCTGGGCTTGGGCCATTGCCACAAAAGAGGCTGGGCCAATTCCAGCGATGTCAGAACACTGGGCAGTCAGCTTGCTTGCCTGGCCTCCTCTCAAAAGTATAGGTCACACCCCACAGACCTTGGACGAATGCCCAAAGGCCTTCTTGAGTAGTCAGGCCCTGGCCTCATCTGTGCTTACCTTGCAAAAATGCCACAAAACACTGCCCCATTGTTTTCAGGGGAAAAGCTGCCAAAGGCTTTTTTCAAAAAGCCACACCAACTTGCACTGCCCCAAACAACTCGCTTTCTGAATAAAGCATTCAGCTGACTAGGTATACAACCTCAGACATAATCCATTTCCCATGCAAAGCTCTCCTTATGCTGTAGATATGTTTGACTTGTTCTGTTGTTTCTACTTAACACTAGAGGCTTCAAGGAGAGCTTCTGTCCCCGTCGGACTGAAGCATGTAGGGAATTGAGTTACATTAGGAAAATTAGTTGCACGTACTGTATATAATTGCTTATTCAACCCAGGTCTAGGAAACTATTAAAAGGGTAAATTATTGACTAACTCTTCACTGCAGGTTTGTTTGTTTTGAGATCTTCCTGATACAATGGTTCTTAATCTTCTGTGGGTCATAGACCCTGTCAATAATTTGATGAAATGTCTTAAGCCTTTTACATAAAAATATAAATGTCCACACATATTACATATGATTTCTGGGTCGCACAGAATGCCTACATGATCCCAGGACACAACAGGGCAGAGATCGCAAACTTTTCCTCTAATAGGCCAGAGTAAATATTTTTGGCTTTTCAGGCTACATACAGTCTCTGTCATAATTACACAAATTTTTTATTGCAGTGCAAAAGCTGATATGGCTATGTTCCAACAAAACTTTATGTATAGACATTGCATTATGAATTTCATATCATTTTCATGTGTCACAAATTATTCTTCTTTTCATTTTTTTTCAGCCATTTAAAAAATAAAAACTACTCTTAGTTGGTAGCCTGTATAAAACTAGGTGACAGCCCATGGTATGTCAACCCCTGCTATAGGGCACCTGCTGTAGGGAATGAGTTCTAAATGTAAAAATATTACACCTTTATTTTCACCAACTCCTAATGGAAGATTTATATTTCCTTCCACCATAAATGTAAGCAGCGAACCTCAGTCATGTCAGAGGTTTTTGACTCAGTCAGCAGCAGAAATCACAGGCATGTTCATATCACATTAGAGAGGATTTCAAATAACACAGGATATTGATCATACTCATACTATTTTTAAATCATGGTCATTATTAGATCTTCTGTTGTATCTTGCTATTTAAATACATTGATAAAAAGGCACCTATATTATTATTTTTTTAACTACTTTTTTTTTTTTTTTTTTTTTTTTTTTAGCTCCAAGTCAAGTAGTTGTTTCAGTCTAGTTGTGGAGGGCACAGCTCACAGTGGCCCATGACGGGATCAAATCAGCAACCTTGGTGTTATGAACTCCGTGCTCTAACCAACTGAGCTAACTGGCCACCCCCTGGAAGTACCTATATTATTATATCACAAATTTGATTTTTAATGTTTTGATAACTGTATTTCAATATCACTGATTTCCTTTCTAACCCTATGTATGTTATTTCATGGCTTTAAAAACAGAATTCTGAGAAGGAATCCTGAGTTTTCACCAGATACCAGAGAGGCCCACAGCACACAAAAGGTTAAGAGGGCCTTTTCAAGACCACAGCACCACCTACCAGAGCGTTCACGTCTTCAGTTTTGTGGATGAGCATCCGTATCTCCTCTGGGTCACCGCTGAAGATTGCTTGGACCAATGGTGGCTGTGAACACAGGAGAATAATTTGAATTAGAACGATAATTAAATACACTGGATTGCATTCAGAGACAGATGACTAGAAGATTTGTTCCCCAAATGTTTATTTAACAATTATCAATTGGTAGACCAAATGAATATGGCTCAGACCCACCCTGGGGGGGAGGAGAGGGGAAAATATTTGCATAAAGAAATAACTATAATATGATTTGAAAGCCATGACAGACAGTCACATCTAACCTGGAGCTATGAGTATAACATGAAAGTCACCCATAGTTGAAATTGTCCTTGACAGGCCCTTAAATTCCCCATCAAGAAAACTACCAAATCCACGGTTTTGTGCATACTGTATCCTGTCACTCCCCCACCTCAAACAATTCCATTCCTAGAGGACGTTAATGGCCATGTTTCTGGTCTCCTGGTCACTTCTTTGTCAATGTTTGGAAAACCCTTGAAATCATTCCCAAACACATCCATAGCTTTAGCTAACAAGCACTGAGTGTTTTAAACATGATTAGGACCCACGGCCTATTCAAAGTAAGTGGGACAATGGTTGGGTGAAGAGCAAGAAGGAGGGGCATTACTGAGTGCTTATTATGGAACTCACCTACATTACACAAGCTTCACCATATAGTAGAAGGATTTATAAAGTGTGATGGAAACACAGCTGAAAGAGAAACTAGCTCTACTTGAGTGGTAGGTAGGGTGAGGAGAGAAATGTGTCCAGAAAAGCTTCAGGGAAAGCGCCTCAACGAGTGAGTATGAGTTTGCAGACAGGGGAGGAAGGACATTCCATGCAGAGAAATCAGGATATGCCAGGTGAATATGGAAAGAACCTATGTGAGAAATGCTGCCATCAACCTGCTGACCCGAGTGTGAGGTACACAGGGAAAAGTGGTGAAGTGGTAGGCTCTGAGCTTGGCTTTGGGCTTGTCCATGTGGTAAAGGATCCTGTTCAAAGCCAGCGCTGCCACTTGCCAGCTCTGTGCCGAGCCCATTTCCCATGGGTAATATAGGGGTGAGTGTGATCTGTGCTGCCCAGTTCCTCAAAGGATTGTCATTAGGAACAAACGAGGTGATATATGGGAAAACCCTCTGTAACCATATAACCCTACACAAATAACATGTTTTCATTAAGAAATGTTCAACAATGCCAATATGAAATATTTGAAGATTTTTAAAAAACCTTAGCAATTACACACACACACACTCACTCACACACTCATTCACTCACAACTTTTGAAAATACTTTAGTCCTAGCAGGCAATTAGATGACAGCAGTTTCCCAAACTTATCTAACCATAAGAATCACCTGACTGGTGACGGGTATAACTGTCTAACAATTACATTGCTTTGTTCACCTAAAATGAAAAGGAAGGGAGGAAGGGAAGAAGGAATTAAGAAAAGAAAAGATTGGACCAGCCGAGTGGTTAAGAGCTGGCTTGGGAAGCCAGAGGCCCCAGTTCAGTCCCATATGTGAGGGCCAGTGACACTACCCTCAAAAAAAAAAGAAAGAAAGAAAGAAAGAAAGAAAGAAAGAAAGAAAGAAAGAAAGAAAGAAAGAAAGAAAGAAAGAAAGAAAGAAAGAAAAGGTTCACCTTGTTAAAACAATATTCCCAAATCCCTTCCCAGGAGATTTTGATTCACTATATCTGGGGTGTGGGCTTGTGAATCCAGATTTTTAATAAATGCCCACTTAATTCTTAGGAACTGGTGAACACTGGCCTAAGGTAAAAATCATTAGCATCACATGCCTCAAACTATCCCTGTGCTATCTACATGAGAAGCCAAGCCCTCATTTTCCTATAAATTTTCTTTCCTCTTTTTTATGATGCAGTCGCCTTTCTTATAGGTTTTGATGGTATTTCTTGTTAATTGGGGAGAACCATATAAGTATTGTCAGTAGGTTATAGTAAGATTTCTTGAGGAAACACTATATAAAAAAATTTTTAATTGTAGATATTAATAAATATTTCAATATGCCAGGAATTTGTCCACAGTTTTCCCCTCTGTCATAAAAGCTTCCAGCAAGTGAACAGAGGTGTATCTTGTTTGCCCAAAATACTCTCTCAGTTCTACCTTCTTGCCAATCCAAAGATATTTTCTCAAATTCCCAACAATTAAGTTGTAGGAAAGAAGTCTGGAAAAGAATGCAAGTGTTCTACCCATTCAGGATCAGCTGGTTGCCCTGCCTAAAACAAGGAGCTCCTTCCACATGTTTGATGACCACCTGCTAACCAGGTGTCTGTGTTAGAGTGGCAAGGACTATACTTCATATAAAACACAGTCAGGCACAAAGTCAGGATTTCAAGAAAAATACTGAGTCTTGTGTATCTGTTTCATAATTCCCTATCTGCTGTGCCCGTGACCAAATGCTTGTGTGCACTTTTCGGCCTTTTGGAACCTTAAGAAAAAACTAATAACAAACCCCAGTAGCCACAGGATAATAAGCAGAGACACAGACTGACAAGATTTTAGTGTTACATCAACAGTGTTGAGAAGTTAAGGTTCTGAGGAGCAACCCATCCCAGGAGTGAATGCATCACTAGTCACTTTAAGGAAATATGGCTAGGTAAGCAAAGTTTATCATCACTCATGAGTGTAAGGAATGTGTCCAGACATTTTGATGCATTCAGTCCGCACACTTCTCAAGAAAGACAAGGGTTCCAAGCTATGGCTGGAATATTCCCAAGGACAGCCTCCCTGACCAAGCTGCCAGACAAGGACACCAGCACAGTCCTTCAGCAGCGAGTGGTGTGCCAGGCTCCCCCAACACCTAGAGGTCAAGTTCCTGAGACTTTTTAGATTGTCATCAGTGGGCCCGCCGAGTGGCGCATTGGTTAAGAGCCGGTTTTGGGATGCCAGCGGCCCCGGTTCGGGGGCCAGTGACATATGAGGGCCAGTGACACTGCCCTCTAGAGCTAACAACAGCTCCACCTGGAGCTGGGCTATGCAAGCCCCGGCGATGGTGTAGGCCGCAGCCCCTGCTGCAGTGGGCTGTCATAGGCTACAGTGAGTGGCCGGCAGCCAGCGTGAGCAGCCAAGAGCTGCTGTGAGTGGTGGTCCAGAGGCCAGTGGCGGATCTGCCTCACAGAGAAGAGCGCAATGACGATACCAACATGCACCAGTGAAGCAACGTCCTCCACAACTAGACTGAAGAACAAAAAGACAGCAACTTGTGTGTTCCCCTTCCCCGGTTCCCCAATGCTGTTCCCGTCCTCCAATTCCCCAATAAAATCTTTAAAAAAAAAGATTGTCATCGGTGCACAAAAGTCCCAGCACAGAATGCTGTGCACACTTGCCCACGTCCTCCGGGCCTTGCTCTGCTAAAAGCTGCTTTGCAGAATATTGTCAAGACATAGAATTCCCAGCTTCCATTGGGAAGAAGAAACTGAGCTATTGTTGTAAATCTTCTTATACTGCAGTCACATATATACGTAAGCATAGATATGCCCACAAGTGTGCCCAGGTGCCCACCCATCTGTATCTACACTCATGTGTGTGTTCACAAAGATACAAATCCCTCACACTTCCTGTGGAATAGAACATTCCCGGTTCTCCAAACTCAAAGTCTTGCTAGATGGACATCTCTAGACCCAGCTGGGCCACGTGGCCACTGTGACATCATTGTCTTCACAGTTGGGAATCCAAGCAATCATGGGATTTCACACCATAACTTCACAAATAAACGTTTTGCTTGAACATAACCATGTGTGTTTGCATGGATGTAATTCTTGAACTACATTACTGTGACTCTTGAGCAAGTTAGTATTTTTTTTAAAAAAAAACATTGGGCCGGCCGAGTGGCGCAGTGGTTAAGAGCTAGCTTGGGATGCCAGTGGCCCCGGTTCGGATCCCACATATGAGGGCCAGTGACACTTCTCTCTAAAAATGAATAAAGGAAGGAAGGAAGGAAGGAAGGAAGGAAGGGAGGAAGGAAGGAAGGAAGGAAGGAAGGAAGGAAGGAAGGAAGGAAGGAAGGAAGGAGTAAATAAATAAAATAAAATAAAAAATAAAAAAAATTAAGAGGTGTTTCTTTTTTTCTCCCCACTCCCAAATAAAATGTGCCCAGAAAGCACTTTAGCATTACCTTTTGTTGGGATTAATCTGATCCTGCAGTTATATTTTTCCCTAAGTATAAACACTTACCCTGAGAATAAAGATTTGGAAAAAGACATATCTAAATACTGTCTCTATTACATGATTTTAATAAAGGGGGAATATTCTAATTACAATATTCTGGCTCATAAGTAGCAAGTACTTATACTCTGTTGATCACTAATTTGGCAACCACCGTATCTTTCGAGCTTTTACCTTGACTTAAATGCCAAGTCTTACCTGAAAAAGAGCAGAATCCTAAGCCTTGGCATGTATGGGTGTTCTTTTTGAAATTTCACACATTCAGCACTAGTATATACAAAATAGGAGTGCTTTGTGTGCAACACAGTGCAAAGTTGAATAAACACAAATCCATAACAAGGGTCAAAGTTGTGAAAAACAAATAAGGGAAAAAAAATAGAGAGTTTCTCATGCCATGAAACCCTTGGATATCGTTCCCTAAAGAAATGTAAACTCTTAAGAGAGGTACACAGTCATTTCACCTGTAATTACTAGAACTTTCTTAGCATGCTTAGTAGCTGTAAACTGGAAATGACAGCCATGTGCTGTGGATATTGGCACAGTCCCTCATATAGATCCAGCAGGGAGAAGGATACTTCCTGGGCCTACTTTACCAATGGCACAAGCGACATTCAGTATTCAGAAGGGACCTGTCCTTGTCTTTCAACATCACCTACCATCAGCACCCTACCATCTTTGCCAGGAGAGCTGACAACTGTCTTCTAGAGATGACTGTCTGCCGGGCTGATGACATTTGACCCTCAAAAACAGAAGCACTGAGCAGAGAGGCCTTTGAATTTGGCAGTTATTATAAATGATATAGCAAACCTTGCTAACACTAGAAACTGAACATTTATTAGAAAAATGACACTTTCTCTACCTACATCCCCTATAAGCCAATATGATGCAATATGTTTTCAATTTTATTCTCAGTCTTTGAAAACAAATTGAGAAACTACCTGATTTCCAAAACTAAGATGCTAAATCAAACATGTACTGATACAGTATTCTCAAATTTTGCAGTAGAGTTACAATTCCACTAGGGGGAGCACGAAGGTAATTTGTTACCTGGGAAAGCAAGAGTAACAGGTTGTGTAATTAAGAGAAGTAAGGTAGCTAGCTGGAGGACGCACTTTATTCAAGACATTAAAAAAAACTCAGTCTTCTAAGAGAGTTCTTAGTAATAAGTAAACACACACACTATTTACATATCCGAAAAAAAAAAACTTTCCTATTGATCCCTGAGGGTGCAGGTTGTTAGGAAATGAGAATAAAGCTATAGTATCTAAAACCCAGGTGTTAAAGTATCATTTTCATCAGTGCAAAACCCAATCCAATTATTCCCTCAATTCCACTTTTTAAAGGTGCTACTAGTGGCACCTGAAATGTTAAAAGTAAATCCCATCATGGGTTCTATAAAGAGAGTCCAGCGAGTGTAGAGTATCCACTCGAATCTGCAATGAGGCCCTAGGTCCCTCCTGCAAAATCCCCTCATGAAACAACCTATTTGATTTTTGCTAAAACTTTGTAGGCTGCACTTCACTTTCCCTTCATCAGAGTTGCATGTGCTTTACTAATAAATTGGCTTTGGAAGGTAAGCAGAGTGGTAGTGTCTGTCACTGAGCATCAGTAACTACAGTCAATGGTCAGAAGTCCAAGGTGTTCCAACCCTTTGTTCAAAATTCCTGGTGTGTTACTTGACTTTTCCTGATTATACTGTGTAATTAAAGACTCCAGGTCTCAAAGAAAACATCTTGCATTCTAATCAGGAGTGGGTGGGCGTTGAGAATCAATCAATAGCTAAGGGTGGGGGGGGATGATATTCCAAAACATCTGTCTATACTTGAGTATTCTGAGTACAGTATGTCATTAAAGCAAGCTGGGAGCATGTTATTAGTAGCTAATAGCTGATGCAGCAATAATCTGGCCATATGAAACCATCAACTTATATGAACATGCTGAAACACTTCATTAGGTAACAACTGGTTTTTGCATGAGATGGTGCTTGCATTTTTACAAAAGGGTAATAAAAATTTGTTCAAGTCACTAAATTTAATGGACAGAACTTGTCAGCTCTATTCATGTGGGTCCTGCTGTGTGTGATCTGCTGAATGGACGCCATTAAGTGCTTCCTGAATATAGATCACTCTTTACTTGGGGAGAAGTTCACTCCATCCCAGAAAGATAATGATGATCATAAAATCAAAATCTGTTTCCCTTAAGAACTGTACAAAATATACCGAGTCCTCATAAACGTTTTTTAAATACAGGACTACATATCTGAACATGTCTCCTACAAACTATGCTGCACAGCGAATGTCTATAATGTTTTCCATTATTTTCAATTATTATTAAAAATAGAAAAAGCATAAAATTCCAAGTATCTCTATATGTCGCTGTTTATTAACTCTTTTACTTAAACATGATGAAAAAAATAACTACAGTCAGAAAATGGAAAAATTCATTTATGAGGTAACCTTTTCCAAAATGAAAATAACACATAGGCATTGACTATAGTTATTTAAGGACCAGTTATCCAGTTTTTGGAACATCCATATCCTTTGTTGCACCTTCCTTTCCTGAAAGCCTCCTGGCTTATTTCTCTGTTCTTTTATACAGTGCTAGTACTACTCATTACCGCCCTCACCAGAGGATAGCTCACCCAAGGAAAAAGGAAACTCAGGCATGTCAACTTAGCTACTAGTTACTCAGAAAAGGTTAAGTAAAAGGAAATGATGAAACAACAGTATCGGTTGAAATCTGAAAGCAATGTTGATTTTCACAGGCCTGAGATCTTTTTCTTCCCCAGTAAGGGATTCATGTATGGTATCAGACTGACCTGGGATTCACTTCTTGCCATAGCTTCCTCATCTATAAAATGGGGTTATCACAGCCATTGCACAAGGTGTGTTTAAGAAATTACACAAGATATGTAGCACCCCCTTGAACAAGGCTGGATGGCCAGGTGCACGCAGTAAAAATAATGATGAGTGTTGACTTTGAGTTAATAAGGTTAAAAACTTTGGGCCGACCGAGTGGCGCAGTGGTTAAGTGCTGGCTTGGGAAGCCCGTGGCCCCGGTTTGGGTCCCACATATGAGGGTCAGTGACACTGCCCACAAAAAAAAAAAAAAAAACTTTTACAAATAAGTGCATTTATGTCCATCTGTGTTACAACTGGAAACACACAGGATCCAGGGAGATGTCCTAAAAAATTACAAAGCAAATAAATCCAGTTCAGATTAGAGCCTGCTCAACGCTACCTGTAAAGTACCAGAGCTCATCATACTGGGAGAGAAGCTTTTACAGGCAGGGAAGCAAAAATCAAACTGAGCATGACTTGGCCTTTATGACACGGGGCAACCTCAAAAATGTCACATAACCACTCTGTATTTAGGGACCTAATTTATAAAACCAAAATAAAAGCAACTCACCTGCATAACACATTAGCTTTCTTTTTCTTTTTTCTATTTTTTTTATTTGAGGGCAGTGTCACTGGCCCTCATATGTGGGACTGAACCGGGGCCGCTGGCTTTATCTTTCTTTTTCTAATCAAAGTGTGCCACCCATTCATGTCCACTGGACGTGATGTGAAATCATAACTTTCCTATTTAAGGTGATCATAAACGTGCACAATTATACTTTTCATTTATGATTTCCAGATGGTCATAAAGGAAATTAAGCCCATGTCTGGAGTTGTGAGGGAGTCAAACGATTTGCCTGTTAGTGGCAAAAGTTGACACTAGAACTTAGTTTTCCTAATTCTTGCAGTCTAGTACTTTCTCTCACATGTTGTATCAATACAATACAATGCAATGCAATAAATACAATGAATATAGAATGAATAGATTATATATAATTCCATGATCAGGAGTTTAGCCTCAGTTTTAATGTACTTCCTATGGAGAAATATTCTATACTTTATGACTAAGGAAAAAAAATCTCACCATATACATATGCATATTTGTCATATAGTGACTATATAGGTCTACATACTTCAAGATACAATTAGTCTCAACAAAATAACAATAAAACAATCTTGCCAAAGATTGTTTAGAAAACAAAGACTTACAATTTTTCAATGTAGGGGAGCTCAGTGTGGGTTTGAGTTATCAGAAAGGTGAAGAAGGTAGGTTTTAAACTGGGTTTTAAAGAATGAGACTGGAGTAAATCTTTCTTATTGGGGAATAATAACTGAAGAGTTTAGAAAAGTAAATAACTGAGTGGGGAGAGCACCAAGCCAGCAGAAGGAATCTTAACTTAATCGTGTGGGCAAACAGGAACTAGGGTCTTGAGCAAGAGTTTTTTGCAAACATTTAAGCTGTCCACAACATGCACTGAGCATTGGAGAAATAGAGAATAGAAAGGAGCTAGAGAACCCAGTTAGAAGACTTGCCATAATCCCTGGCTTCATAGGAAAGAGCTTTCCGATCTGCCTTTATCTCAGGCTCCCTGATTGCTACTTACAGGGATATATGTAGTGGAAACAACAAATACCGTTTTCAGTTCTTTGATGTTGCTCTATTCCTGCATGCAAGTTTGGCTCAGCATGTTGGCCACTCTTTCCTTCACTCTTTATATAGAGCCCAAACTCCTGCCCCTGAGATACTAATGTTTCCAGGTGAAATTAAGGTTATTTCCTCTAGTTCCTGGAACACTTCCATTTTTCCCCTACAGAACCTCCACAAAGTAAATTCTGTTTTGTCAGACTTGTCACTTGATCACTGAATCTAAACCATAGCATTTCAAAAATAGGCCACATCCATAAAGAGAAAAGAAAAGCAAAACAAGGCAGACATGCTGTGCCAAATGCCATATTTTTACTGGGATCTACTGCCAACTATTCACATCTTTTTTCACTGTCTAGTTTCAAATGGCTGAGATTAAATCTAAACTTTGGCTAAGTTAATTAAGTAGTATTCGGAAGTTAACTTTTAAAGAAAGTTTATTTAAGCAAGAGCACAATGAATCCGAGGTAAATTCACACAGAATATTTAAATCAGTGGAACTTTAATTAAACCAAAAACACAACAATATACTTGTCCAAAAGTTTGCTGTTTTGAAAACTTGTTATAGAAGTTATATTTCCCATTTAGTTTTGCTTACATTCTTTGCATAACTGTATCCTATAGCATATTGAATTTATGTGGTTTCAAATATGAAAGGTGATTTAATAATGTTAATATAAGCCATTTTAGTGATCTTTGTGGGGGAAAAAAATTATACATTCAAAAAGATGATTTTCAGGGTAGTAACTGTATTCAGTGTAATTTATTTTGTCTGTTCAGATACAGAAATGGTTCTCAGTTTTAGGACGTATTGTACAAGCATGACTTTTATCAATGCTTGGTATATGCATACCTTATCATAATCAGGGCAAAAATAAAGAGTATTCCTAAAGAAAAAATATAATAGCAAATAATCCATAGCTATAGTAATCTTTTCTTAAGAGTCTAGAGTAATTATAATTTTTGAGAATCTCAGAAATTGGAAGCTAAATACAGTAATTCGTGTCCTTTAAAAACAAAAAAATTAGTGTGTAGAAATAAAAGGCATTTATCAGGAAGGTGGTTGACTCTTGCTGTATTTAAGGGGTATGGAATGACTTTATATGAAACATATGGATTAACTCAATCACATGAAGTCACTCATGATTTAGGCAAACTCCAAATTGGGTGTGTCTGAAATTTGTTAGAACCCAGATTCTTTCAAAACACCAGGAAGCCATTTTTTGCCCAACCAAGTCTTTCCAAAGACCATGACAGTTTATTTTTAAACCTCCTTCCTTTCCATAGTTGGTGTTCTATACCAACTTGGAAAGGGAGATAGCAGTTAAACTCTCACCACCTCTTCACAGGGAGCCAGGTGGGGGGTTGGAAAGATGTGCAAAACTCAGTCACTTTCCTGGCTCTGGCTCTTCAAACCACTCTCCAATCTGAGGCAGGGGTTGACCAGGACCTGGATTAGTCTCTGAGATGACTGACAGGTTTCCTGCTGCCCACAAAACCAGGAAAGTGACAGGAATACAAATATATCAGAGATATCCTTGGTGTAGTCTTCCAGGAAGCATCTTCTCAATTTTCCCACCCAATGTCACGGCAAGGGCGACCAGTGACAGACGTCAAAAGGAAACGATAAGGCGGCAGGAAGAGAGGAGTCCAAGAGACTGAAAAACATTAGATAACATAAAATGGGAAATTTTGAAGAAAAAGAACGGTCACATCATATTTCCTTGCAGAGACATCAACTCAGTTCATATTTCCTTTTTCTCTGCCAGCACCCCTTCCAAACAAGAGGTGAAAAAAATATTTAAAAAAAAAAATTAACCTGGGGGCCGGCCGAGTGGCGCGGTGGTTAAGCGCTGACTTGGGACGCCGGCGGCCCTGGTTCGGATCCCACATATGAAGGCCAGTGACACTGCCCTCAAAAAAAAAAAAATTAATCTGGTACATTTCCAGATAACAACCATATTCAATACAATCCAACAAAGGTTGATTAAATGTAAGAAATTTACTAAGTGTAAGAAATTCAGACACTCAGATGTTGTGGTCAGTTGCTCCTTTGATGGAGTTACTGAGGGGTGAGAGGAAGTATATGAGTAGGTACAACGCCAGTGTAAGGAAAACACCATAGAAGAACACGACAAATGGAGCAAGATCCCATCTGGCCTCCTGAAAGATGCAGCCTTTAATCTGAATATTGAAGAGTGGAGAGAATTTCAACAGGAAGAGATGGACAGAATGGGGAGGGAGCACTCGTACCTCAGGAGAATGTGAGCAGAAGCTGCAAAGACTGAACGTGTGCAGAGAACAATTTCATTTGGCGGGAGCATGACAGAAGTGAGGTAAGCTGAAAAGTCGACAGGGATCATATGACAGAAGGCTAAGAAATTAAACCTTCTATTGAGCCGGCCGAGTGGCGCGGTGGTTAAGCGCTGGCCTGGGAAGCCAGCGGCCCCGGTTCGGTCCCACATACGAGGGCCAGTGACACTGCCCTCAAAACAAAACAAAACAAAACAAAACACTTCTATTGAACTGGAAGGCATGCAAGATTACAGAGCAGAGGAGTGACCTACGAGCTGTGCCTTAGAACCAACACTCTGGAAATGGAGTGTGTGATGAACTGGAAGAAAAGACCAGAGTGATACAAGTGAGGACTCTGCAACAACGGTCCTGAGTATGGTGTATCCATCAATTGTGAGGACACGCATTCTTCTGGCAGCCATGATGTGGATCTAAAAGGTAAATGAACTATCCCTGCCTTTCATGCATCAAGAGCTAGCACACTAATGAGTGGCAGCCTACACTCAGAAAGACTCTCACCTACTTCCTTCAAGGGATGCAGGGCTCTCCAGAGCAGAGCCACCCCAAACATCAGTGCAGGAGCACCGGAAGTTCTGCAGCACTTGCTTTCTTTACTTTTCACTTGGGCAAGTCCCTCTAGTTGCTTACTCTGTTCTGTTCAACTCTGGGACAGGAAGTTCCTAGGGCTCTGAAGTCAGTTAGCATCCTGCATCTGTAAACCTGTAACATCTCTCCCCATTGCACCATAGAAACCAGAGCACCAAGGCTTTTGGTTTTAGTGCTACCTTCATCGTTTAGGTTTTGATTAAAAGGAACTTATCTTCATGTCATGAGAAAGAAAAAAACTTATTTTCAGATCATGAACTGAAAAAAACAAACACAAAAACCATAACCCAAGTATAATGTTACCTTTATTTCCTAATTCTAAAATTTAGTCAAAAAACAAAACTTTTGTTTTTTCAATCACACAAAGTTTGAAAACTGTAAAGTATTATGGGAAATGAACTTTCTAATGCATGAAATCCTCTACGTGTTTTCTCTTTTTTCTTGCTGGTTTGTAATCTTAGTAATTTCCCTGTTGCAACAATACAGACAAGGTTACTTGTCTAAAAAAATTTAATAACCTTTCCCACCACCACTCAACAGTCTAATGTATATCCTTCCACATCTTTCCCCATGTTCCTGCTGGTATATAGAAATACAGATATAGGAGGTTACATTGCTATCACAAAAGTGGGGCTTTACTATTTTCCTGTCCTCATATATTGAGGACATCCCCCAGGTGAGTAGCTATAGGACTAATTCATTTCTTTTTTTTTCTTCTTTTTTTTAGCTGAGCTATCCTGCCACCTGTTGGCAGCTCAGCTCTGGCTGGGCATCGAACTGCTGTTGCTCAGAGCTCAGCTCACACTCCTTTTTTTTTTTTTAATTACTTCAGGTGTACAACACAGTGCAATAGTTATACTGTTCACCCCTCAAAGTGACAACCCCTCCCCCACTTTGCCACCCCACTCACCCCCATATCATATATATCTATTACAATTCCTTTGATTCCCTTCCACCGTATAATCCACATCCCATTACTATCTATATATTCAATTACAGTTGGCATACAATATTATACAACATCAGTTTCAGGTATACAGTGCAGTGATCAAGCCTCTACTCCATCCATGAAGTGGTCTCCCTAACAAGACATGTGACCATCTGACACCCCACAAAATATTTACAACACTATTATATTCCCCAAACTGTCTTTCATATCCCTGTGGCAATACTGTAGTTCCTATTTATGCTGTCTAATCCCTTCCCGTTCTCCCTCATCCCCACTCCCCTCCCAACTAGCAACGCTGTTTTTCCTCTATATCTATGAGACTGTTTCTGTTTACTTTGCTCATTCATTCAGTTTTTCAGATTCCACATATAAGTGAGATCATATGGTATTTGTCTTTCTCTGACTGACTTATTTCACTTGACATAATAGTCTCTAGGTCCATCCATATCGTTGCAAATGGTACGATTTCATTCTTCTTTATAGTGGAGTAATACTCCATTGTATAAATGTACCACAGTTTCCCAATCCAGTCATCTACTGATGGGCATTTCAGTTGTTTCCAAGTCTTGGCTATTGTAAATAGCACTGCAATAAACACAGAGGTGCATATATTTTTTCGAATTAGCTGTCTTGGATTCCTCTGGGTAGATACCCAAGAGTGGAATTGCTGGGTCATACCGCAGTTCCATTTCCAGTTTTTTGAGATACCTCCATACTGACTTCCATAATGGCTGCACCAATTTGCAATCCCACCAACAGTGCACCAGGGTTCCCTTTTCTCCACACCCTCGCCAGCACTTGTTGTTTGCTGATTTGTTGATGATAGACATTCTGACTGGAGTGAGGTGGTATCTCATTGTGGATTTTATTTGCATTTCTCTGATGATTAGTGAGGCTGAACATTTTTTCATATGCCTGTTGGCCATCTATATGTCCTCCTTAGAGAAATGCCTCTTCATAGCCTCTGCCCATTTTTTAATTGGGTTGTTTTTTTGGTGTTGACTTTCATGAGTGTTTTATAAATTTTGGATATTAACCCCTTATCAGATATATCATTGGCAAATATCTTCTCCCATTCAGTAGGCTGCCTTTTTGTTTTATTAATGATTTCCTTTGCTGTGAAAAAACTTTTAAGTTTGATGTAATCCCATATGTTTATTTTTTCTCTTAGTTCCCTTGCCCGAGGGGATATATCAGTAAAAACATTACTAAGGGTAATGTCTGCAAAATTACTCCCTATGTTTTCTTCTAGGAGTTTTATGGTTTCAGGGCTTACATTTAAGTCTTTAATCCATTTTGAGTTTGTTCTAGTATATGGTGTAAGTAGATGGTCCATTTTCATGTTTTTGCACATGTCAGTCTAATTTTCCCAGCACCATTTATTAAATAGACTATCTTTTCTCCAATGTAAATTCTTGCTTCCATTTTCTTAGATTAAATGACCGCATATGGATGGGTTTATTCCTGGGCTCTCCATTCTGTTCCATTGATCTATGTGTCTGTCTTTATGCCAGTACCATATTGTTTTGATTACTGTAGACTTGTAGTATGTTTTGATGTCAGGTAGTGTGATGCCTCCCACTTTGTTCTTATTTCTCAAGATTGCCGTGGCTATTCGGGGTCTTTTGTGGTTCCATATAAATTTTAGGATTCTGTATTCTATTTCTGAGAAAAATGTCCTTGGTAGTTTGATTGGAATTGCATTGAATCTATATATTGCCTTATTAGTATTGACATTTTAACTATATTAATTCTTCCTATCCATGAGCTTGGTATGTATTTCCATTTATTTGTATCTTTGATTTCTCTCTTCAGTGTCTCATAATTTTCTGAGTACAGGTCTTTTACTTTTTTAGTTAAATTGATTCCTAGATATTTTATTGTTTTTGAAGCAATTGTAAAAGGGATTGATTTCCTGATTTCTTCTTCTGATAGTTTATTATTGGTGTATACAAATGCAACTGATTTCTGAATATTAATTTTGTATCCTGCTACCTTACCAAATTCGTGTATCAGTTCTAGCAGTTTTTGGTGGAGTCTTTGGGATTCTCTACATATAGTATCATGTCATCTGCATATAATGACAATTTTACCTCCTCTTTTCCAATTTGGATGCCTTTTATTTCATTTTCTTGTCTCATTGCTGTGGCTAGAACTTCCAGAACTATGTTAAATAGAAGTAGAGAAAGTGGGCAGCCTTGTCTTGTTCTTGATCTTAAGGGAAAAGCTTTTAGCCTTTCCCCATTGAGTACAATGTTTGCTTTGGGCTTATCATATATGGCCTTTATTATGTTGAGATGTGATCCTACTATTCCCACTTTGCTAAGAGTTTTTATCATAAATGGCTGCTGGATTTTGTCAAATGCCTTTTCTGCATCTATTGATATGATCATATGATTTTTATTTTTCATTTTGTTAATGTGATGTACTACATTAATTGATTTGTGGATATTGAACCGACCTTGCATACCAGGAATGAATCCCACTTGATCGTGGTGTATAATCTTTTTAATGAGACGCTGAATTCGGTTTGCTAGTATTTTTTTGAGAATTTTTGCATCTATGTTCATTAGGGATATGGGCCTGTAGTTTTCCTTTTTTGTAATATCTTTGTCTGACTTAGGAATCAGGGTGATAGTGGCTTCATAGAAAAAGTTTGAGAGCCTTCCTTCCTTCTGTATTTTTTGGAATAGTTTGAGGAGAATAGGTATTAATTCTTTTTTGAATGTTTTGTAAAATTCACCTGTGTAGCCATCTGGTCCAGGGCTTTTGTTTGTTGGAAGATTGTTGATTACCGATTCAATTTCTTTGGCAGTAATCAGTCTGTTCAGAGTTTCTGTTTCTTTTTGGCTCAGACTTGGTAGATTGTATGCTTCTAGAAATTTATCCATTTCTTCTAGATTGTAGAATTTGTTAGCATATAGTTGCTCATGGTATTTTCCTAAAATTTTCTGTATTTCTGTGGTATCTGTTGTCACTTCTCCTCTCTGATTTTATTAATTTGGGTCCTCTCTTTTTCTTGGTTAGTCTGGCTAAGGGTTTGTCGATTTTGTTTATCTTTTCAAAAAACCAACTCTTGGTTTCATTGATCTTTTGTATTGTTTTTTTGTTCTCTATTTCATTTATTTCTGCTCTTGTCTTTATTATTTCCTTCCTTATACTCCCTTTAGGCTTGTTTTGATGTTCTTTTTCAATTTCCCTTAGGTGTAAAGATAGTCTGTTGATTTGAGATTTTTCTTCCTTCTTTAGGTAGGCCTGCACTGCTATGAACTTCCCTCTTAGGACTGCTTTCCCTGCATCACAAAGATTTTGGGTCATGGTGTTTTCATTTTCATTTGTCTCAAGGTATCTTTTGATTTCTTTCTTGATCTCGTTTTTGACCCACTCACTATTTAGTAGCATGTTATTTAGCCTCCATGTATTTGTAAGCTTTCCAAATTTCTTCTTATAATTGATTTCTAATTTCATAGCATTGTGGTCATAGAAGACACTTGATATGATTTCAGTCTTCTTAAATTTGTTGAGACTTGTTTTGTGGCCTAACATGTGGTCTATCTTGGAAAATGTTCCATGTGCACTTGAGAAGAATGTATATTCTGTAGCTTTGGAGTGAAATGCTTTAAAAATATCAATTAAATCCAGCTGGTCTAAAGTGTCATTTAAGGCCACTATGTCCGTGTTGATTTTCTGTCTGGAGGATCTGTCCATTGGTGACAACGGGGTGTTGAAGTCCCCTACTATGATAGTGTTACTGTTGATCTCTGTCTTTATGTCTGTCAAAATCTGTTTTATATATTTAGGAGCTCCTATATTGAGTGCATATATGTTTACTAGGGTTACGTCCTCTTGTTGAATTGATCCTTTTATTATTATGTAGTGCCCTTCTTTGCCTTTTATTGTAGTCTTCATTTTAAAGTCTATTTTGTCCAAAATAAGTATTGCTACTCCAGCTTTTTTCTCATTTCCATTTGCATGAAATATCTTATTACATCCCTTTCCTTTCAGTCCTGTGTGTGTCTTTTGATCTGAGATGAGTCTCTTGTAGACAGCATATACATGGGTCCTGTTTTCATATCCACTCAGCCACTCTGTGTCTTTTGATTGGAGCATTTAGCCCATTCACATTTAAAATGATTACTGATAGGTGCATATTTATTGTCATTTTGTTATTTGTATTTCTGTCTTCCTGGGTTAGCTTGCTTTCCCCTTTCTTCTGTTTAAAAAAGCCCTTTTAACATTTCCTGCAATGCTAGTTTAGCGGTAATGAACTCCTTAAGCTTATTCTTTTCTGAGAAGCTCTATATCTCTCCTTCAATGTTAAGTGATAGCCACGCTGGGTAGAGCAATCTTGGTTGTGGACCTTTATTTTGTGTCATTTTGAATATCTCCTGCCACTCCCTTCTGGCCTGCAGAGTTTCTGAAGAAAAGTCAGCTATTAGTCTTATAAGAAGTTCCTTTGTATGTAACCTGCTGTCTTTCTCTTGCTGCTTTTTTTTTTTTAAAGATTTTATTGGGGAATTGGGGGAGGGAACAGCGTTGGAGAATTGGGGAAAGGGAAAAGACAAGTTGCTGTCTTTTTGTTCTTCAGACCAGTTACAGCAGACATTGTTTCACTGGCCCATGTTGGTATCGCTATTGCGCTCTTACAGGATGAGGTAGATTGGTCTCCGGCCTCTGCATTGTCGCTCATCACGGCTATTGGCAGCTCACACTGGCTGCCAGCCGCTCACACTGGCTGCAGGCCACTCACTGTAGCCTATGGCAGTCCACTGCAGCAGGGGCTGCAGCCTACACCTTCTCCGGGGCTCGCAGCCCAGCTCCAGATGGAGCTGTGGTTAGCTGCAGAGGGCAGTGTCACTGGCCCTCACATGTGGGATCCGAATCGGTGCCACTGACATCCCAAGGCAGCTCTCAATCAATGCGCCACTCGGCCAGCCCTCTCACTGCTTTTAGAATTGTCTTTGTCTTTAAGCTTTACCATTTTAACTATGATGTGTCTTGGTGTGGGCCTGTTTGGATTCAGCCTGTTTGGAACTCTCTGCACATCCTGGGTTTGTATGTCGATTTCCTTCACCAGGGTAGGGAAATTTTCAGTCATTATTTCTTTAAATACATTCTCAATCCCTTGCTTCTTCTCTTCTCTTTCTGGTATTCCTATGATGTGAGAATTGTTGTGTTTCATGTTGTCTCTTAAGCTATTTTCATTGTTTTTTATTCTTTTTTCTTTTTGTTGTTCCAGCTGGGTGATTTCTGCCATTTTGTCTGCTAATTTGCTGATCTGCTCCTCTGCTTCATTTATACTACTGGTGATTCCTTCGAGTGTGTTCTTCATCTCAGTTATTGTATTCTTTAGTTCTAATTGGTTGTTTTTTATGGTTTCCCTATCCTTCTTTATGTCCTCGCTAAGTTCCTTAAACATTGTTATCATCAGTGTTCTAAATTCTGTCTCTGAAAGTCTGGATACCTCTGTTTCATTTAGTTCCATTTCTAGAGTTTTCTTCTGATCTTTTACTTGGGACATGTTTCTTTGTTTCTTCGTTCTGTCTGTCATTCTGTGATTGCTTCAATGTATTAGATAGATCACCTAGAAAGAAGAGAGAAGAAAAAAAAAAGTGGGGTGGGGGGCTCTCCATACTCTTTAATCTTCAGACCACTTGCTCAGCAATAGAGAGTCTCTGGGCGACTCAGAACCGTCTATTGGGGGGAAGAGCTTAACGTGTTATGCACCAGCCTCCCTCTCAGGCTTGCAGTGAGCTTTCCACAATTAGCTGCTGTGTACTCTGGAACCATGCTCAGGTCTGTCTCTGTTGAAGCTTGCTCTGTTCAAGGCATGGGAGCGGAATCCCCTCTCCCTTTCAAAAACGGCAAGAAACACCACACCAAGAGGCCTTGGGCCCGCGTAGTACATTGCTACTCTCAGCTCACACTCTTGAGTGAGCTCTTTTTTTTTTTTTTTTTGAGGGCAGTGTCACTGGCCCTCATATGTGGGATCCAAACCAGGGCTGCTGGTGTCCCAAGCCAGCTTTTAACCACCGTGCCACTCGGCCATCCCTTGAGTAAGCTCTTAACCAACTGAGCCACTCAGTCAGTCCTAAGTCATTTCTTTTAATAGCTATCTAATTAATACTCCCTCATATAGATATATCACAATATATCCAATCATCCCCCTTTGGATGAGCATTCAGGTTGTTTCTAGTTTGTACTGCAACAAACAAGCCTCTATTGAATCTCTCCTGGCCAGAGTGTTTCATAGAAAGTGCTACCAGAGTTGAAGGCATTTTCTGAGTATCTGCTACATGCTATTTTTATGAAATACACAAAAGAAACGTGTGACATAGTCCCTTCCTCAGGGAGTGCCAAATACAGCTGAGGAAATAAGCCTAACCCACACAAAACAAACTGTGAGAGAGGAATGAACTGTGTTCTACAGACTTCACACAAATGCATGCCAAGTTTTCCTTAGGCACAGTAACCGATCAGAGAGATAGCTCAGGTCCTTTTAGGCCTAACATTTTCAGGGCCTTCTCTGATTTAGATACTGGAGAACTAAGATGGGCTAAGGAGCTGGTGGTGACTGTGGAAGAGGCAAGACTTGAAGAAGGCTGGGGAATGGTTTAGATCTATGGAGGGGAAAAAAAAAAATGTGTTTTGGAGTAACAAATTACCCAGGGCACACAGCACTGACGTTAGACATGTATATTGTTGGGAGAGTGATAATACACAATCCCTTCTCCAAGCCACTGCATTTCCAAGCAGCCTCTTTCATATACTTCCCGCCCCCACCCAACCCCTGCTTAAAGACATAAAAAAATCCTAAGCTTAGCTGCCTCAGATCATTACACCAACACTGATTTAAAATGCACTACTTCCAATAAGTCATGGTGACATAATGTATAGCACAGGGAATATAGTCAATAATATCATAATAACTTTGTATGGTGACAGATGTAACTAGATTTATTGTGGTGATCACTTTGTAAGGTATATAAATGTCAAATCACTATGCTGTACACCTGAAACTAATATAATATTATATGTCAACTATAATTAAAAATTATAATAAAATAAAATGTACTACCCCCCTGCCAACACACACACACACACACACACACACACACACACACACACACACAAACACACACACTTCGTATTATACTATGCCTTTCAAACAATAGCAGTCATTTAAATTGTTCCTGTCCATATGGAAAGTACATTAATAATAGAAGAAAGTAATAATGAAGTTTAAATGATTGTAATTTAAACCAAAAAACTAAATTCTTTTGAGAATCAAAAACTGTGTTTAAAACAGTATCAATAAATTAGCTATTATAGTGTTGGTCTTTCACTCTGTTGCAATACTATGTTTGCAACTTACCTAGTCCATTTAAATATAAAATATATTTAGCAACGTTTTAAATTTTTTATCGGTAAATAAGAATTGAGAGCTCGGTGTACATGCCAGATATATACTATGCCTTGATACTGAATATAAGTAACTCTATGAGAAAGTTCTGAAAGTGAATTAGGCATAAGTAAATTCACGTGCCTTCCATTTCAAAGACTTGAGATTTACAAGTTGTGTGTAATTTTTAACACAGGTAGTGCCACAAGAAAGTCTATGACTCTACCTTTTTTTTTTCTTTTTATTACCCTTCCCAGTGTAAAATTAGCTTTCAACAAATTTTTTTTTTTTTTTAAAGATTTTATTGGGGAATTGGCGGAGGGGAACAGCGTTCGGGAATCGGGGAAGGGGAACAGACAAGTTGCTGTCTTTTTGTTCTTCAGTTTAGTTGCGGAGGATGTTGCTTCACTGTTGGTATCGTCATTGCGCTCTTCCCGGATGAGGCAGATGGGTCGCCGGCCTCTGGTTGTCGCTCACCGCGGCTATTGGCAGCTCACACTTGGCTGCCAGCCGCTCACGCTGGCTGCGGGCCACTCACTGTAGCCTATGGCAGCCCACTGCAGCAGGGGCTGCAGCCCACACCATCACCAGGGCTTGCACAGCCCAGCTCCAGGTGGAGCTGTTGTTAGCTGTAGAGGGCAGTGTCACTGGCCCTCATGTGGGATCCGAACCGGGGCCGCTGGCATCCCAAAACCAGCGCTTAACCAATGCGCCACTTGGCCGGCCCTCAACAAAATTTTTAAACATTAAAAGAACAAGATTTAATCCCAGGATGTGAACTTGACTGCCAAGTTGAAAGACATAATCTTGACATTCATATTGCAGAAAATAAGAACTTTTACTAAGGAGAGGGGGTCACTGAGTTTAAATAAAATATAATTTGCTATGTGTTTCTATTTAGTAGTGGCGGTGGGGGGAGCCCTTGACTTCCGCTGTACCAGCCCAACCACAAAGGCAGCTAAAGTCTGAAATTGGGCGTCAGGGTATCAGGGAGGCAGCCTTATGCCTTGTGTGGCCCACTGACCATAACTGAAGGGGCTCCTTTCTTGGCCCTACCTTTCTCTTCACCTGCCTCCCCCTGAATCACCTCTAAATGGTGTGGCTACCCCATTCATACCTTTGCAAGTTAAATCTAGATTAGGAAATCTACACCACATGCCTAAAATCAAGACCCTTAGCAACTATTACCTGGTCAACACATGGCATTCCAGTGCTCTAAAATGTGCACTATTATCATGGTTCCTTTGAGATCATGATCCATCCCGTTGTCCCAATGAAGGCGACTTTTGGCTGCCCTTCCTCATCTAAGGGACAGAACTGGGCTTGGCCAAAGACAGTAAAATGAAGGTCTCGTGTGACGCCAAAGGCCAGCCCAAACATGTTGAGGCCTGTTGTCTCGTTTAGAGCACTCTGAGTACACTTGGCATGTGGAACTTCATTTCACCTCTTGACTCGTGACCAATCCAATATGTCAAAACAAGGCCACTGAGAGAAGTGAAAAGAAATTATCTGAGGAGCCAGGTGACCTGCATTTGCTCTAGCCTTGGTATTATATAACAGGGCAAATCACAACGCTAGCAGAAACCTGTTTCCTCACCAGAAAAGATGGGTTCAAGACAATCTACTCCCCAAGAACAGAAAGGAGAGGACCAGATTTTATAAGGGGGGAAAAAACAGACTTAGGGGTCCAGGGTATGGTAAGCTCACTCCATGAGAGCCGCAGCCACCAAACGTGATGCCCACAGTTGGAGAAATGGCAGAACCAATCTGTTGAGAACCAGTCAGAGTATTGGGACAAGCAATAGTGGCTTTTTGGTTTGGTTTTGGTTTTTTTTTTTTTCAAAGCTCTACATGGCTTCCGAAGAAATTTGACTAGGTTCTTAGGTGGGTTGCATATCAGAATCTCCTAGGAAATTGGGTCCCACTCCAAGAAATCTAATGCAGTAAGTCAGAGATAGAAATCCTAGCACAGGTGCTTAAAACGACTTTCCAGGCAACTTATATGTGCTCCTCAAACATGCAGTGCTGAATCAGACCCTTGGTATCAACACCTTAGAAACATTATACCTTTGACCCTCATAATCCCACATCAAGGAAGCTAATCTATAGAAATAACTAGATAGTCAGACAATTTTTGTATAGAGATGTTCATAACAATGATATTCACAATAGCAAAACTTAGAAAGGAACCAATGTCAAAGCTAGGTAAACTATTAAATAAGTTACAACACATAAATCCTAAAAAGATATACAAATGGCTGACAGGCACATGAAAAGATGCTCAACATTATTAGTCATTAGAGAAATGCAAATTAAAACCACAATGAGATACCATTTCAGACACACAGAGATAGCTAAAACAAAACCAAAATAAAAATAAGTATTGGTAAGAACACAGAGAATGTAAAGAAACACTGCCCATGGGAGTATAAAACGGTGCAGCCACTGTGGAAAACATTTTGGCAGTTCCTCAATAAATTAAACACAGAATTACGTGTGACCCAGAAATTCCACTCCTACGTATATACTAGAATTAAAAATGGGTGTTCAAACAAATAATTGTTCATAAAGCATTATTCCGATAGCCAAAATGTAGAAACAACCCAAGTGTCCATCAACTGATGACTAGATAAAATGTGGCACAGCCATACAATGGAATATTATTCAACCATAAAAAGAAATGGCATATCATGATAGATGCTACAACACGGATGAGCCTTGAAAACATGCTAAGTGAAAGAAGTCACAAAATACACAAAAGGCCACATATTGTATGATTCCACTTATATGAAATATCCAGATTAAGCAAATTCATAGAGACAGTAAACAGATTAGTGGTTGCCAGGGATTGGAAGGGGAAGGAAATGGTAAGTGACTGCTTAATGGATACAGAGTTTCCTTTTGGGGTGATAAAATGTTCTGGAACTAGATTGTAGTGCTGGCTATAGAACACTGTAAATGTACTAACTGCACACTTTAAAATGGTTAAAATTGTAAATTTCATGTTATGTACATTTTACCACAATAAAAAAAGTTACAATACTCATCTATCAAACAGAATACTTGAAGTTATTTAAATTGATCTTTTGAGGGAGTTTAATGAGATGTGGAAAAATTAGTCTATAAAATTATTTACAGTGTTTGATTCCAGCTTCATAATGCATAAATATGCACAGCAAAACAAGAACTGGAAGGAAATTTATAAAAATGCTAAACAGAGTTACTGACAGATGCACTTCCTGTAATTTCCCAAATTTTCTATAATACTGTTTTTATTGTTAAAGATTATTTTTATAATCATAAAAATAACTTTTTTAAATGATCAGACTGCTTGACACTTTAGAACACAGATAAGAAACGATAAGAATAATGAAAGATCTAAAAAATCATGGGACATAATGACCTAAGTGGCAGGGGCTAAACGATATTATGGAGTGGTTCGTCAACAATCAGCAGATTTGTATAACAACCTGGAGAATTTATGTCTTGTCCAAAACTGGAATTGTGAATCCAGATATTTTGAGTTTTCAAGTGACTCCAGAGCTCCAGACTTTTCTGTGAAATGCCATGATTTTTGAACGTTGGCAACGTATTCAATATTTTTCAACTCCCACAGGCCAAACAAAATACATCTGTGGACTGGATGCAGCCCACAGGCGCCAGTTAGCAAACTCTAGTTTATAGGAACAGGAATGTTTAGCCTGGAAAAGAAAAACTTTGGAAGGGACATATTTGTAATTTCAAATACCTAAAAAAATGGCTATGAGGGTGATGGTGTGGTCATAATCCATGTGTGTCTAGAAAGCAGACCCTGAACAAAAGGCTGGGTATGTCCAGACGCAGAATTGGCTTTTTGGTTTGTTTTTGGTTTTTCTTTTTGAAAGCTCTACATGGCTGCCGAAGAAATTTGACTAATGGTTCTTAGGTGGGTTGCATATCAGAATCTCCTAGGAAATTGGGTCCCACTCCAAGAAATCTAATGCAGTAAGTCAGAGATAGAAATCCTAGCACAGGTGCTTAAAACGACTTTCCAGGCAACTTATATGTGCTCCTCAAACATGCAGTGCTGAATCAGACCCTTGGTGTCAACACCTTAGAAACATTATACCTTTGACCCTCATAATCCCACATCAAGGAAGCTAATCTATAGAAATAACTAGATAGTCAGACAATTTTTGTATAGAGATGTTCATAACAATGATATTCACAATAGCAAAACTTAGAAAGGAACCAATGTTAAAGCTAGGTAAACTATTAAATAAGTTATGATACATAAATCCTAAAAAGATATACAAATGCTCCCCAGTAGGTAAGGGAGCATTTCCAACTATCAGAGCGGCTGTCCAACAATTAACAGGGGACTTCAAAATGCAGCATGCTGCAGGTCCCTGAGATGTTACATAAGTAGGCTACATAAGTAGGATTCCTGCTTTGGGTCAGAAGTTGGACTGGTCAGAGGCTCCCAATTGTGGCTGAGCATCAGAAACTTGAAAAAAAAAAAAACAAAAAAAAAACATACAGATTCCAGGACCCATCCAGGACCACAGGGTGAGGTTCAGGAGTCTGTATTTTTAAAAAGTATCTCAGCTGCCTGGCAGATGATTTGGAACTGCTGGACGAAACCTCTGAGTCGGATGCCAGAATTCTATTATTCTAATCCATGGTGTGCCCTAGTTGGCAGGTAAGGGAAGGGAGATCGAAGAAAGAAAAAACCATTTACTGGAACGCAATGTGGAGCAGCCCTTTGCTAAATGCTTTCCTTATGTCATCTTGCTGAATTCTCACAACCACGTGAGGTCAGAAGCGATGACCCGCGCCCCAACCCCCCTACCCCATTTCCCAGAGAGAGAAACTAGGTTTGGGGCGTTTGAGTATGTATGGCCAGTCACTAAGATCTTTCTGGCTCCAAATCATATGCTAATTCAACTACACCACACTGCTTTCTGCTCAGCCGTTCAGCAAACATTTCTCAAGTGCTCTTGATGAGCCAGGCAGCAAACTAGGTGGATTCAATAATGACTGAGACACAGTTCTCAGCCTCAAGAAGCTTTGGAATCTAGTGAAAAGCAGAAAAGTAGGCAAGTACATCACAGTGAGCAAACAGGGGGTCACACAGGAGGGGCACCCAACCCAGGCTTAAGTTGTCAGGGAAGGTTTCTGGGAGGAGGTAACATCAAAGCTGGGGCCCTAAGGTGATAGGAGAAAAGGGATTCAGGGGTGAAGTTACAACATCTACAGAGACTCAGAGGCCAGTGGGGACCTGGCAGGTATGGCGAAACAGGAGCCATTTCTGGGTGACTGGAGCACGGCTTGCAAGGAGAGGAGTGCCAGGGTATGGGCTGGCAAGGCAGGCAGGGCAGAGCTCCCAAGCCCTCGTGGGCCACGCTAAGGCTTTGTCAGTTATCCTGAGAGAAACAGGAAGTAGCCGAAGCTTCACACAAGGAAGTGACCCATTCAGAATCACATTTTACAAAGATCTGACTGGCTGTGGTATAGAAACGGACCGGCAGGGCAGGATCAACTGAAGGTAGGGAGGCCACATGGAAGGCTGTTCAATTCAGCGAAGAGGTGATGGTCACCCACACATCAGTGCTGTGAAGCAGAAAGAAGGGGCTCCTTCATTCCTCCTTTGCCCCCTTCCTTCCATTAGTAAATAAGATTAGAAAGCCCTGGCTGTGTGCTGGCCACTCTGCTAGGGCCAGACATACAAGCATGGGCAAAAACAAGCACAGTCCTTGCTGTCATGAGGTTCGCCCTCTGCTAGGCAATAGATGCTTGTGGAAGCACTTTCAAAAGTATTAAATGACATACAAAAAGCACACTGGTTCATTATGTTATCAAAAATAATATAGCGGGTAAAGGACATAAGGAGGCTGGGTTCTCCCCGCCTTCATCATCAATTCTGAAAGAGTCATTAAGCAGAAGAGCCCTATACGATAAATCTGTAAGGTTATAGCCTCATAAGGCCAGGACTGCTCAGAATTACATTCCTAATATTCGTATATGAGAATTTACATCAGAGAGCCCGCTCCAGTTGTTATTTCATTCATGGAAAGTAAGATGAAGTTACTTATATTTTAATTCACCAGTCCTCAAACAGAAATCATTGCTTTTTAAAATGGGGATGGGATATTTAATTAATAAATTAGAAAAATTGTTTTAAAACTAAATGTGACTCCACACTAAATTAAATGAAAACTCTTCTTGGGGACAGTTTTAGGTGCTTCGGGAACAAGTTTGGATTTACCCAAAAACTAACCACAGAATAAGTGACCAGAGAATCACAACTTTGGAGGGCAGGCAATGGACGTTGGAAGGGTCTTCTTTCTCAGGGCCCTGCAAGGGGTCTGGAGGGGCACCCTGCTCTCGGATCCACTCTCTCCAGAAGTCTGCACTATTCCGTTCCCTGAATAACTCCATTCACGTCTGTCCCAGGTCACTGGTGAGGCCGGGACATTCTGACTGAGGCCTTGCAGTTGAAGTCACAGTCACAGCATTCTGTTCATGCCTTTACTTGATCCCAGTGTAAGAATCACCCTTCATTAAACAGCTGTGCCTGTGGATGGCACATTAAGCTGCTTCTCTTTTATACATGATTTTATTTCTTGTGACCTCTCAGATGACTCCTCTGATCTTTTATCATTCTAGCATCTCAATGGTCAACAAGGGGAAAAAAAAGAACATTAGAAAATGAAATCGTTCTCTGCTCCCCTTTCAGTTTTTCACTTGAAGCACTACTCTTACAACAACAGCTCAGGTATTACCACGCATCTCAAGTTACAGAGAAACAGCCTCTTCTAGTTTCTTCTCTCCATGGTGCTTTTTCATGGGCATGTGATATACCTTTCCCTGGTCCACCAGCAAAGGAGAGCATACCCTATAAGTGGGTAGTTCAGAGTCAAAATCTGTTCTCCCTAAAATGTTATAGAAAGAGAGAAATCATGTCCCACATGGTTGAATAATCCTACCGTTTACATTTGGAAAAAAAAAAAAAACAGAAAGGAAGAATAGAGAGGAATAGGCATACACCTCCTGAGTACTTATAAGCCAGTCTCCAAACAGGATTCGCTAAAAAGTATCAGATTCCTAAAAATAGAAATTTAAAATCCCCCTCCCCCTTCATAAATTGTACAGGAAGGAAAGAAGAGAAGGTGCCAAATGGTGATGGGAGCTTTGTTGCTATTATTGGGTTATGGTTTTATATAATAGTAGTCTTGGATAGTATTGTTGAACTTTTAAAAATTGCTTTCCTCAAACTTTCTAAATATATACAGTAAAACCTTGGATTGCAAGTAACTTGGCTTGACAGCGTTCCACAAGACGAGCAAACATTTCTAACGTGGTAAACGAGCAATGTCTTTCAATATGAGTAGTTTGTTTCCAGAACGAATTATGCTCGCAAACCAAGGTATTACTGTATTTTACTCTGGATGCTCAAAAAGATGTTCAAGATAATTGTTAAGTATTTTAGATACTTTTCTCTCTAAGTAACTTCGCAAAGGACTCTCAAAACCAAGGTGTGACCTAAACCTGCCTACAGATGCCCTAAGTGGAGAACAACACTGAGTGCAAATAATAACCTACACACGCACACCAACAGTGCCAGGACCAGCGGAGGTCAGAGAGAAGAGCTGACCGGTTTCTCCTTATTCTCAGAAAAGCTTCTCTGATTATCCAGGAAGGGCAGGGAGAATGAGAGGTACACAAAACTTCCAGAAAGAGCTGTTAGTCCACTTTCCACACCCAAAGATGAGTTCAGTTTCCCAGTGGGAGAGGTGACTGGACACAGCTGAGCCATGCCACATACCAGATGTCTATTTTTCAATAATAGCTTTCATTTTAATGCTTTTAAATGCATTCTAATGTAACCTTGGAAAAGAAAAACCTGAAACCCCATTTAAGTGACCCCTTTTCTCCAGGCGGTTTGTCTGCCTCTCTCAGAACATAGTGTGACTCATCCATTAGGCTATCAGGAAAACAGGCATGTGGAATAAAGGCAAAGTGGGCACAGAGGCCGATGCTATTAGAGGTAGTTTGTTGCTTTGTGCTGCTCAAGTGATTCATGAATGCACTTCATTTCCTTGCCTGCAGCTCACGGGCTCACAGCTCCTCAGAGATGAAAAGGTCAAGATGTTCAGAGTAGTTTTCTGCGAATGAACCAACTCCTAATGCTATTCATGGACCTGGAGACCTAAAACTCTGACTCCATAACAGCTCCTAATTATTCATGTCAATGAATATCAAGAATAGGGTAAATATGAAATCTACAGAAAACCAAAGAAAAGTTTTCGTTGGCGTCATACTTGAGCCCTGCTAAATCATTTACCAGAGTAAACCTTCTTAGATTCTCCGACTGCTCTCAAGTGGGAGAGCAAATGAAGAGAGAAATGATGGAATGACTAGTGGCTGGAGGGTTGGAGAAAGTCATAACAAATATGGAGTCATGATCTGCCACTTCCCTTCCTGTGCCTCTAACAGACATCACTAATCATGCATGATACTCTGCAATCTCACACAGGCACAACCTCAGAATCTTTTTTAAAACTCAAGGACTTCTGTCAACAATTACCAAATCAATAATGGTTGACCTACTTTCCACTATAGTTTAAGAGAAACCTACATGATCCACTGGTTATATACAAAGATTAAAAAGCTCATCGATTGGATTTTTTTTTAATTTAACTATTTTATTTTCCTCTAAGAACTGGAATAGTTTATGGACATTACCATGAAAAGCAAGAAAGGGTTAACTGCTCAAACAGTTGCTTCTGATTTCTGTAAGATGGACAGATAAGCATGCTGCCTCAGCACACAGCACAAGGTTGCCTTATGAATCAGAACAAAGAATCAGCACAAAGGTTTAAGCTAAGAGGGAGTGAAAACAAGACTGCAGCTAGAAGGTGGGGACTGCTGGGGAGACAGGGCACTTGGGAGCCTCACTTGGGGGAACATGGGCAAAGCACAAAACTTCTCAGAAACCATGGGAACCCACTCCTATTACCTAAAAGACTTCTCTTAGAAACATAAACTCCCTCGAATTAAAGTTTCCCCTTTAGGCTGAAATCACCTCTGAGCAAGTTAGATTATTATCCTTCAGTCACAAGACACATCTTATGGAGAATTTACTTAGGGTTGTTTTGTTTTGTTTTTCTTGACTCCTAAAGAAGATCAGCAGCAAGAGTGGTGGGTGAGGGGATAGATATTTTCAACAGAGATAAGGCAAGAAAAGTATGATTTAGAACCTTCTAAGAAGGGCCACCCTGGATCCAACACTGGGCTTGGGACCTAAAGCATCAGTGAGGAACATTTAATGAATTGCTACTATATGCCAAGCACTTTTCATACATTAGCTTGCTTCCTCCTCACCACTAACAGTGAGTTATTATTAACATCATCCTTTTATAGATGAGGAAAATGAGACTCAGTAATGTCAGTAACCTGACCAAAGTTATAAAGCTTGCAAGGGACTGAAGCCAGGTTCAGATAAAGATTTGTGTGCTTCCAAAGCCTGTGTCCTTCCCACTCCACCGAGCTGGCTCTTTTGAGAAAACATCAAAGACACACGTGGCACACTCCAAAATTTTCCTTCCAGCTGACTGATGCCCGTCTTACTCCATCGTCTTCTTCCAAAGATTAGGAGGGAAGCAAACTCACCTCCTGCAAGACAGGCCTTAAGAGAGAAGGCTCACCACACCTGTTAGAACATCTTGTCTTGGAGAGATTAGGGGCCCAGGACCATGGACTAGAATGGTATGTGTCAGCCTCCTTCAGCTCAGATGTCATTCCTTCCTCTTGGAGAGAAGTAGCTTCAAAAGAGGTCAGAAACAGAAGCTGAGCGCGGCCTCAGCTCCATGCAGTGGAGAGTAAAAGACTGGAGAGACAACTGTCCTCCTGCAGCCTTTGGTGGAGCTCTCAATGGAACAGAAAGCATCCAGGGCACAACCTGGGTGGTTGTAGCCTCTAAGCTAATCCTGTGCTGCTCCACCACTGGGGTTTACCTATGACTACAGACAGCCTCTCATGGTATTATACATAGATTCCATTGTGCACCTGTGTGCCAAGAGAGGGTAACAGGCCAGGTAGACCCCGTGCCCCTTCTCTAAGCACAGTCTCTCCACTCTGATGCCACGAAGCAGGACTGCAGCCACCCTCCACGCACTCCTCGGTCCCATACAATTAATTCACCCTCAATACTCTGAGGGATCAAAGGTGTGCCCTTCAAACAGGTTCAAGGAAACTCACGAGCAATGTCAACAGAATTTGTGGGACAGGCAGGCACGCAGGAGGGGTGACATGCAGAGCAGAGCACCGTCAGTGTGAGAGATAGCACAGGGGATAAGGTGAGGAGAGTGGGGAGCAGGGAGGGAAGACAGCCAGCATGCACTACACGCTTCCCACATATCTCAAATAACTTAACAAGGAACCAGGAGTCCATGAGCCTTTTTTAATCTCTTCCTCCAAAGTACTTGTAACAGAAGACAAAAGTGAATGCATTCCCCTGGGTATCTGCCTTAAAAATCATTTTTTAACGTACAATTCATGTAAATTTTGCAGTCTGTGCTTCAAGATATCCATGTTTGTTTCAACATAAAAATAATGTTTCTGTTGACTGACCAAAAAATTAACTGGGAGGATAAATCATGTTAACTCTGAATTATGCAGATCCTGGCATACCCCGGGTACACCTTCTTTAGGGGCACAGGAATCCTGAGCCCAGTTGGGGCCATGCAGTCCTGCTGCCCCACCCCACCTTAAGATTCTCCTTTTTTTTTTTTTTTTTTTTTTTTACCAACTTTGGGGGTTCCAGGTGTTCATTAAGAAAAGCAGCAGTTATAAAGCATAGCTCAGAGAAGAACAATAGTGAGAGACAGCAAGCAGGAGAAGACACAACACAAGAAAACTCCATGAAAGGTCAACAAATCAAGATCAAAATAGCCAACGAAACATAGGCAAGTGGGAGTCCAATCACTTTGCTCTCTACTCCAGGTTTGTGACCAACACTGGTGATGAAGGATTAGCAATAAAAAATAAACTCTCCTGTGTATAAATTTACTTCATTTAATCTCTCTCTCTCTGTCTCTCTGTCTCTCTGTCTCTCTCTGTCTCTCTGTCTCTCTCTCTCTCTCTCTCTCTCACACACACACACACACACACACACACACACACACCCTATCACCACTATTCACTATTTTAAGGGAAGGAAAGGAGATCTTGCAGGCACGTAGCAAGGAGGCCCTGGTGCTGGTAGAAAGAGATCAGGCAGCCCTGGAGCCAAGAGTTGGAAACCAGGTAGATGGTGGTCTGGTGAGGGCAAGCTGACATCAGATAGGAAGGCCAACTGGCCTCTGAGGTGGGGTGTTACAAGCCAGTAGGTGCGTGAGCATCAATAATGGATAGTTCTCAAAGAAATCATTTTCATCATAGAGTCCCAAGTCAAGAGCCAACAAATAAGCATTTTTCTCCACCAAATATTTGAGCCCCTACAGATTTAATGACTATCTAGTCAGTCCATTGTTGCCTAGGCAAAGGCAAATTCTCAGGGACCTACCAAGACCATACGTTCCAGAAGGACAAGGATGGTCACCACTGTGTCCCTAACTCCTGGTTTATAGTAGGCCCTCAATCAATCTATGCTTGTTGAATATAGAGAAGGGAACACTAGAGTATTATCATTTCAAAAGGACATATTCATTCGCTCTGCCCCTCCTACCCTGCTTTTGTGGTGTGTGTTAACCAATAAGGTCCCTGTAGGGCCTCATAGAAGGACTTCTAAATGGGTAAAAATTCCACATCACAGCAGCTGCTGTAGTGTCACTTCACACATGCTTTCACTCAAAAGAATTCAATAACACCCACATGGGGGAGGGCGGCAGGGACACCCATGTGCTCCTGTATGCACACCAGCCAACCTACTCAATGGCCGCACGCCTCAGGGTGAGGGACAGGAGAGAAGGAAATATGATTCCGTAGCTCCTTCAGTCAGCCTCATTCCAGAGAGCCTCTCGCAGTGTGAACATATCACAGAGCTGCGCGGGATTCTAGTGTTTAAAGAAACATATTTTTCATACAAGTCGGCCCCTAAATACAAGCCAATTGCTTATCTGGTGCTCAAAGAAACAGCAATTCATTCCAGCTCCGCAGGCAACACGAGTTGTGTTGGCCTCAGAGAGAGTGTAGGCCTCCTAGATGGAGCCTCCTGAAGGGATCCTCAAGGGGAGTTTTGATTCTACATGACTTCAGCCTCATATACAGACTTAAAAATAACCACTCAGTACATCACCCAAAACAAGATTAGGTTAAATGAGGAATACATTCCAAAGGAGAGGATTATACATCTGCTTACACAAGTGGTCTAGAAAAGGAATGTCTATATTGTAGACGATATTATTTTTGGCATGGATTAGGATTCACTATGTCTTCTTCCAACCAGCTTTCTGGGTTTTCTAAAATGAACCAAAATAATATCTGCACGGGGATTATTCTTCAGAAAACCTACTTGGAATTTTTCTGCATGTCTTCTAATTGACTTCAACACACTTTATTTGAAGACCTCTGTTAAATATATTAAACACATTTAACCTTAGCTAAAATAAATCCACCTAATTAAATGATATACAGAACAGCTCATTAGCAGAACACTGGTAAATATTTCTCTATTCCAGCTAAGCAAGGCTTATTATACACTTGTCGTCTTATCATGGCACAATTACCAGCCTTATATGCTAAACCTAAGCATAAAACTGCTATTGAGTTAATAATGGAACTGGGTCTGTACATTGCTAAGCTCTTGGCAACTGGTTCATATACTCTTTAAATGGCCAATTGAAACCGTGTGCAAGTTTTCATAAACAAGACAATTCTAACACATTTAATGATCTGGTTTATTAGACTTTTTGAATAAACAAGCTTAGAACTCTTCAGTCCTTGTTAGATGGATTCATATTTCAACCCTAGTCACTTTAAGAGATTAATTATTTGTATCTTTGGGAGTATGTAATTGTTTCTAAAATGTATGTAATGCTTTTTAAAGCTATGTGAATTTTAGGATCACTTTAAGGCAATCAAATCACTTGAGAGGACAAAGAATCAAATAAGATGGAGTTTGTAGTTGGAGGGTTCATTCAGATAAGCTATACTTATCTTCACATTCTTTTATCCCCATAATTCTTGTGGGAAATTACCCTAAGGAAGCAATCACAGATGAGCACAATGACTTATGTTCATGATGTTTATTGGGGTGTTGTTTATTATAGAAAATAATTGGAAGCTTCTTTATCCAATCTCAGGGATATAATTAAATAAAATACGGCATATACAAATGGTAGAATATTAGGCAGCTATTAAAATGACATTTCAAAGCATTTTTAAAGACTTGAAGAAACATTTGTTATATAACCCTGAGTGGAGAAAATAAAAAATTTTAAAAAATGTGTCCAAGGCCTGGCACACGGCACACGTGCAAAAAGAATTTTGTTGCATTAACATACACAAGACAGCAAGTCTATATTTTAAATCCATATACACATATATAATTAAGTAAGCATACAGAGAAGACTAAAATAAAAAATATCAATAAGTCAATAGTATTTTATCTTATAGTGATTAGATTATAAGTATTTTTCTCCTTTTTTTCTTTTTCTGTGTATATTCCAAATTTTGCCATTAATATCCATCACTGATATAGTTGAAAGAGAAAAGAAACATGATAAAAACTAAATGTGAAAACAGATGTCGAAATAAAATTGCATTTATAATGTAATTTGTGAGAGTAACTAGAACACAGAAATCAGATGCTATCAATAGCTACCCTATAGCAGAAGCAAAGCCTTGGACCAGAGGTCACAGATGCTTCCTCTGGAGGGATGCGCAAAGTTAAGCCAAACTGGAGTTCAGGGACTGGAAGAACCGGAAGCTGTTTTTAAAGAGCAAGTTTATAGCACATCTTTAGTTTTGCATCAGAATTTTCTAGGTTGAGATGATATATTAAATGTAAGCAAAAATGTGCTAGTTTATTTTACTCTGTTTATTGAAAAACATTAGGAAGTAAATAGCCAGCCCCAATTTTTCAATTAAAGCTTCTTCTAGCTTTTGGTAGAGAAAGGCTATTTTGTGTGCCATTGGTTGGGCTACAGAAACCCAAGGTTTTGGCAGCATGAGGTTGTCTGGGTATAGAGGTTAGCCAGTAGTTATACTTTAGTTTAACCCTCTAAATGGGAAAGCATAAGGCAATGAATCCATAGTTTCCAATCTAAACCATCACCAAAACCACGGATTAAGGAAAATTTCCCCATTCCTCAAATGGCTTCAAATAACGGAAATAAACATTTCTATATACTGTTAATAAGAAAGAAATGAATTCTTGGTTGACTAAGTACTGGGGAAAAAAATCTGGTACTTTAAAAAATATATATTAAGCCCTACCACTAAGTAGCCATTTAATTAAAGTATGTGACTCAAAATAAATCTTGCTGGCACAGGGAGCATGCCGTTTTAGAAATCAACCTGCAATTTAGACTTTGGGCCTAATTATGTCCAAACAGACTGAGAGATCCTAAGAGCTAGGACATATTGAAGGTCTTTCAAGGCCTTAATCTTTTGTGTCAGGATTTACAATGCTCTTTCCTCCCCATTTCCCTCTCAACTCTATTCAAATTCACAACCTTGATTAACAGCAGCATCTGCCAGTTCTCTCCCAAGCAGCTGGGGTGTAGAGGAAAGAATCCAAGAAGTCACATAGACCTGGATTCAAGGACTTACTAGGCCCCTCGCCAGCTCTGAAACCTCACGTCTTGGTGCATATCACCTTATCCATAAAACCAAGAGGAAATCACCTATCTCCCCTGGCTGCTGTGAAGACAGCAACTCATGTGTAGGTAGGAAGTACAAATCGTCATTCAAAATGTAGTGTGTCTGGTATGGTTTTCAAAAACTATTGTCCTAATCTGGAAGTAATATACAAGAATGGTACTTTCATTCAACAGAAGATATGAGTTGACATTTCACCCTAAAAGTCTCTCAACTGAGGGCCAACAATATTTCCTCTGGTTCATCCTATGAGTGATCCAACAACTTTCTTTTCAGTAACCTACTGCGATCTAATCAATGTACTCCAAAGAATCAATGCTGCTGTGGGGAAAATCTGTGACTTTTAGTCTATCCTACCTCCTTCCATTTTAGAAATTGTCCCTCCTAAATCTTTGTGATTCGGAGCAGGCATGTGACCCAGGTTGACCAGTCAGAGTTCTTTTTTAAAAATTGATTTGAGTCTTGGGAGGGGAGAAAGGGTGACCTCTCCTCAAGACACTGAGTAACGATGCACTTTACTAGCTTCCTCTTCCTTTTCTATAACTGGCAGAGAGTAGACTTTCCATTCGGCACCAACACCATCCCACACAAAACTACCTTTTCTGGCCTTTTTCCAACAGAAAAACATTTCTATCCTCACACTGTCCCTTCTGGAAAACACTACCTTACCACCCTGAAACCTAAGGCAGCCAGTGGCTGGCTTGTAAACAAGCACAATGATAGCAATACAACCAAAATCACTCTTTTGGCCAAAAAAAAAAAAAAAAAAAAAAGGTAGACTCAACCACCATCATATATGAAAAGACAGAGCTGGCTGATTTATAAAAGCTCCCAAAAAAATCATCAGTCCATTAAGACGAGTATGAAGATGAAGAAGGAGTTTTGACTATTTTGTCAACACTGTTTGCCAAATGAGCCTGGTTTTGCTAATAAATAGAGATTGTTTCATTTCCTTTCCACTTTTTTCATGGCCCAATTATCTTCCATATTTCTAGATTACCTAAATCACAATTACCTCTTGTTTCCTGCCCTATTCATATGTTTTTCAGTCAATCAAAAACTGAAGGGCCAGCCAAGTGACATGTTGGTTAAAAGCTGGCTTGGGACACCAGCGGCCCCAGTTCGGATCCCACATATGAGGGCCAGTGACACTGCCCTCTACAGCTAAGATGGTGAACAACAGCTCCACCTGGAGCCAGGCTGCTATGAGTTCCCGGAGACAGCATAGCTGCAGCTCCTGCTGCAATGGGCTGCCATAGGCTACAGTGAGTGGCCGGCAGCCAGCGTGAGCAGCTGGCAGCTGGTATGAGCTGCCAATAGTCGTGGTGAGCGGCCATCCAGGGTCCAGCAACCAATCTGCCTCACCCGGGAAGAGCGCAATGATAATACCAACATGGGCCAGTGAAGCGACATCCTCCACAACTAGACTGAAGAACAAAAGGACAGCAACTTGTCTGTTCCCCTTCCCGGTTTCCCTGCTCTAATTCCCCAATAAAATCTTTAAAAAAAAAACAAAACAAAAAAACATAAAGAAGCAAAGAAAGATCCAGGGTGTCAGATATGATGTAAATACCACCAGCATTTCATTCACAGGCTCTAAAGCTATCTAGAGATTTAGTTTTTCACTAAGGTTGTACAGCTCCTGAAATAGATTTGATGGGGGAACGTACTAGTGTTCTTTAATATAGAATATGTGGGTGTCATCATAGTTCATCAAAATTTAAGTGATTCAACTACAGAAGGACTATTATTTGCCTGGCTGATGTGACAGACTCTCCTGGAGAGAGGCAGCAAAAATAGCACACTCTACTCCGTATCTAAAAGACACTTGACATTGTTGTGTAAAACAATTGAGAAATTAAGCAACAGGAAAATGGCTAGGTAACAAGTCCAGAAGAGATTATTTTCCACTTTGGGGCAGAGCAATAATGATTCTGAATCACTCATCTAGTCTTCCTTGAAGTGCACCCTTCAGATATTTGTCCTTTGAGGTAGTAAAAGTATGACAAGAGTTATTTAACAACTGTGCAATCCAGTTTTCTCATCTGTTAAATGAGTGGGTTGGATGGCATGTTTTTTATTGTGGGTTTGTTTGTTTTTTTTAAGGCCCTTTTCAGATCTAAAAAGTCTACAGTTCAGCTCAGAATACACAACTCCCACAGAGTTTCCAGAAAAACATTTGAGTAATTGGCCCCAAAGGAAAAGATATTCGGCAACAAAGCCCTTCACTCTTGGACTAAAATGTTCCCTCGGCTTCCTATTGATAGAATATGTCTATAGCAGGTGGGTTAGGTTATAAATAAGAAAATGTATAGGCATAGTTAAAACACTAGAATGAGATAGAGGAAAGGATAATTCTTGGGATCAGGAAGCAAGAACAGGGTGAATTCTTATTTGCTTGGAATACTTAGGAGAGGTCCTATAAAATGGCAGAGAGATGGAAAGACTATCCTGTAAATGAAAGGATAAAAATACATCTAAATTTAAAAAAAAAACAACACACAATCAAATAGAAGGAATGAAAAATGTTTACTGAGGGTCAGCCAAGTGGCTCAGTTGGTTAGAGCGCTAGCTCTGAGCAACAGGGTCGCCAGTTCGATTCTCACATGGGTCAGTAAGCTGCACCCAAGCTGAGCTGCCACTGAGCTGGTGAGAGCTCACGCTCTTAGCAGCAAGCCTGCCAGTTTGACACCCATCTGGGATGGTGGGCTGCACCCCACCTCAGCCCTGCAACTAAGACTGAAAACAGCAACTGGATTTAGAGCTGAGCTTGCACCCTCCACAACTTAGAAGAACAACTTGACTTGGAGCTGATGGGTCCTCGAAAAACACAATGTTCCCCTTCCACAATTCCCGAACACTGTTCCCCTCCCCATTTCCCCAATAAAAAATAAAAATCTTAAAAAAAAAAAAATTTTTTAAATAAAATAAAATAAAAATATTTACTGAGCTGATTCTTCCCCAATACTCTTTCCCCTTCAAAGTCCCCAGAATAGGAGTCTCTGCCTTCCCTACGAGCAGCCACTATCCTGATCCTCCCTTTCACTCCTCCATTCTCCAAGGATGTCGAAAATACCATGGACACACTGCTATTCCCAGCCGCCATTTCTGAGCTTAGCTATACTACTTGCCTTTACTTCGCACACACTATACAGCATCTTCAAGAGCCAAAGTAAACTATTTACCTAGGTTTTCCCATCTTCACACCATTGCTCAAGCTGATCACTTTACTTTGAGAACTCTTCTTTTAACTGCTCCCAAGCCAATAACCACAGTTGAATAGCCAGTTTCTCCATGCAGCCAGCCACCTGTGACCCATTGCACAGTCCACTCCCCACATCCCACATTATCTGTGTCACATACTGAAGAAAACTTGCACTTCTGGAGCTTTACAAAGGAATGATGAGAAGTTAAATATTGGACACCCAAGGGGTAAAGAAAAAAAAAAAGTTTCCTGAAGCCCCTTTAGATTTCCCAGAATGGGAAGGGGGAAGGCATAAAGTCACTTTTTTTAAGTGTACAGTTCTTTTTTTAAGTGACATTAACTACACGTACATCCACATTGCTGGGCAACCATCACTACCACCTAGCTCCAGAATGTAATGTCATTTTTGCTTAAACTAGTTTGAATGGGGTTTCTGTCACTTGTAGCCAACAAAATCTTTCATAATAAATAAATGTATAGTACAGATGGATTAAATATAAGAAATCCATAAAGAAAATGAGGGCTGTTTTAAAACAATGAATAAAGCAAAATTTTCTGTCACTCTGAAAGCAAATGGGACCCTAGGGTTGTTGAGAATAATCAGGGTCTGGGAAGACCAGAAGATAATTAACGAAATGGATCGTGTAGTGTAAATCACGGAGGAAGGATTCTCTACTTTTATATTTGTAATAGGAGAAAGCACTAAGACACACAGGAAGCTTGCATCTCATCTCCCAAGGGAAGAAGACATTTTACAGAAGAAATTAGAATCAAGCCAAACAGACAACTCTCCTAAGGCAGGAAGAAGCCTTAGAGAATATGGAAGGAAGGAACGAAAGAGAATGAAAGCCTTAGCAGAAAAGATTCCCTTAGTTTTAACAAGCTTTAGAAAGCTGCTCCCATATTATCCTTAAACATACAAATAATTTACTAAAAGCATAAGAGGAATATTTGAGGATCACTTTTTTTCATGTCACTAGGAAAACCTGTGCAATATAAATTACTTTGAAATCTAGAAACTTACATAAAAATAAAAGTATAATTTTTAAATGTAGAAAAAAAAATGAAGGAAAAAATAGTCACAATGTAATCCTTTTTTAATAGCAGGTCTTAATTCCCTCACCGCTTTGTTTCTTCTTCTTTACCATATACCAGGGGTACCCCAAAAAAATGTATACTAGTAGACACTTTGGTCAACATTGCTCAAACAGTAGTTCGCTGTAATCAGAAATGTCTGGACACAGATGGTAACCACTTTGAGCACCTCTTGTAACTGCAGAAATCAAACATGACTTGTATTCATTTTTTGTTATCGGTATATATTGAGTATTACAATTTTAATACAGTTTGTCTTTCTTAAAATGTGTGCCTGTTTTTTTGGCACCCTCTGTATTTAAATTTGAATAACACTATACTCTCACTTTCTCCAGGAATAAAATTTATGTCATTAATATGCCTAAACAACTGATTATAAATCCTAGAGTGTTATGATCCAACAAGGAGTTAGATTAGCCACTATTATGTTCTTGATATCATGTTTGTTAGCTTAGAAAATGGGCTCTCTAGATAATGGGTTTTTCTTATTTCTCTTCCTTTTTCTATACTCTTCAAAGTATTGCCAGTGTATATTTTGAGACAACGAATATGCCCTAGAGAAAGAAATGTGATGGAGAGTTGTCATAGGTGGACATTAGCAACTTGCTTCGTGACCAGACTCAATCACAAATACCCTTCGCTTTGGCTGGGAGGCCCCCAGAGCCAGAAGATGGATGCTTCAATGAATTGTTATCAGGCTGATTGCATTTCTGGGGAAAAAGAAAAAACTAGATTACAAGCACAGCTCCCAGCTAAAGCATTTAGTTTGCCCACAGCAATCAGTCTCGGAAGAATCTTGCCTTAGAAATTTACCTATTAATATAAATCAGTGTTAAAACCTCGGAGACATTTAACAGCCTTTATTAAATGGGCAGTCAGGGGCCCACTTTATTTGGATTCACAGGTAGACTTACAACTGAGCATTTGTTTTTGAGATATATTATGTGATGCGGAAGTTATTTTTACAATAACAATTGGGAGAATGTATTCTTCTCCTAAATTTACATAATTTGAATTATTGGAAAATATAACTACTAGATCAGGAAACCTTTTTTTAACGTAACAGTTTGGTTATTCTTTGACTAGGAGTCCTGACTCGAACTCCTGCTTTAACCTCTGCTACAGAGAAAAGCCATTGCTAAGGAGGAGAGCATAACTTAGATTGTTTCAACCTTCTATGTCCTCCAGGAAAAAATGTCCTAAGGATGTGAAGCCGCAGAGTGAGGGGTTTGGGAGAAATGCGTTTATCCTCCCCACCCTCAGTATCATTTTGAAAGTTGTTAGCAAAAGGATACATAACGTTAAAATATGTCTCTTTGCACCAGAGGTAACCTGGAAAAGTCCTAAAGTTAGAGACGAAACACCATCTCTAGTGGTCCAGGGTGGGGCAGTTATGTTAGTCAGCCAAAGGTAAGGACTAGAAAGCAAGATGTGATAGCAGGAAGCTTGCAGGGCGGCAGTGGCAGGTTTTAGTCCTGCTCCAACCCTTCTTGGGTCAGGCTACCTATATACCAGGTGTGCTAAAAACATGTATGCAAATGCGCACTTTGGTCAACATTGCTCAAGCAGTAGTTCGCTGTCATCAGAAGTGTCTGGATGCTGATGGTAACCACTCTGAGCACCTCTTGTAATTGCAGAAGTCAAACGTGACTTGTATTCATCTTTTGCTATCGGTATATATTGAGTATTACAATTTTCATACAGTTTTTCCTTTCTTAAAATGTGCATACATTCTTTGGGGGGCACCCTCTGTACATCAGAATCTCACCTTTGCCATCTGTAAAATGAGAGCACTTAATTGCATGTCTAAGATCCCTTCCTACACTAGAGCCCCAGTATTAAATACTTGCTGGACTAATAGCCTCTCTTTTGTGATTCTCCACTAGCTAAGAACAGCACCCAGAGGAAGACAGTGAATAAATAAAGGTTTCTAGAATAAGAGACCGGTTTTATACGGTGCACAGTGTTAGGCTGTCAACCCTAACACTGTGTACTATAATTGCCTCCCAGGACCTGCTTTGTACTTTTATTTCTCTTTAGTCCCCAAAACCATCTACCACTGCCTTGAGAGCAGACACAGGAAGAAGAGGAAGATGGTATGTAGGAGACTCTTAAACTTCTGCCATAGCTGAAAGTTCTAAAGCAGGAGACAAAACAAACAAACAAACAAACAAACACTCTAATGAGAATGGAAAGTACGGAGGACTAAGTATTTTCCTCAGGGATCAGAGAATTTTGTGAAGATGACAGTTTTATTTAAGCCTGGAGGTGCCCATCATCAGTGGGTCAAGTTGTTTTAAAACACATTTCATGCTCTCATTCTTCTGGGAGATTCAGATCCTTCCTCTGGCCCAAGGACACATCCTCTTTCCTTCACTGTCTCCACCTTGGTTATGACAGTCCCAAAATAAGGGTCAGGAGACACTTAAAGAGCGTCATCCTCACCATCTAGTGCTGTGCTAATTCTGTTTGTTTGCTTGTAACAGGTTTCCTTAAGCAAATTAGACATTTCATGTCACTCCATCAAATTTCCTTCCAGATTCCTGATTCTTTTTGTTGTTGTTAGTGATAAAACTACAATAGGATTTCAAGACAGTTGCTTTCTCTTCTATTACTATTAAACTGTAAAATACTTGAAGCATATAAAACAGTTCACTCAATAATATTACAGATACCCATGAACCTACTACCCAGCATAAGAAATGAAACATTACAGAGATCAGAAAGCCCCAGACCAATAAGCCATCTTTCCCGTGCATAGTAAAACATTATCCTGATATCAGTCATTATCAATCCCATACATGTTTTTAAGTATTTACTGGGTGTATTTATAACTACAAACAATGTAGTATTTTAAAGGTTTGCATAAGTATAATTATAGTGTATAAATCCTCCATTTGACATTATGTTTGGGGGGGGTTATTTATGTTGGTGCACATAATTGTAGTTATTTCATTTTCACTCCTGTATAGTATTGCACTGCGTGAAAAATACCACAATTTATTTCTCCATTTCAGTTAGGTTTGTTTCCAATTTGTTTACCTGTTTTTTTCTTTTTCCACTACAAACATGCTGTGATGAACATTCTTGCGCTTGTTTCCTTATACACAGATTCAAGGGTTTCCCAAGGGTATAAACCCAGGAGTGGAACCACTGGATTGCGGGATGTACACAGCTTCAACCTGACTATCTCTAAATTACCCTACAAACAGTTGTAACAATTTATACTCCCAGGAATAGTGCATCAGAGTTCCCTGTGTACCTACATCTTCTCCACCATTTGTTATTTTTAGACTTCAATTCTTATAAATCTGACATTTATATCTACTTGTGTGCTTTCACTTATTACTTATGCAAAAAAAGTTTTAAAATGCCAAAAAATATTTTTAAAGACAAAAGTTTGATGAAGGAATACATGATTCCACAAATGTGTAAGCAAACACCCCCAAAATGGTAGATGCACTTCCATTTATGTAACAGAATATATTTAAGAAAACAATTTTCTGTCTGTATTTATAAAATGTGGGCTTCTCAGGTATTGATTACAACTAGCAGAATGATCTGGGTCCCTAAAACTGTTTCCTGAGGACATGTTCTAGAGACAACATGTCCCAGGCTTTATCAGACCGGATACAAGAAATACCACCACCAACACCATTATCATGTCTCCGATGAAAGTGGCTCTTACAAAGAAAAAAATTAAATGGAAAAAGAGAGAGAAAAAATTAAACAAATGAAAAGGGAAGAAGGACAGCAAAACTGTATTCACAACTGACATAATAGTTTTAATCTGATACAGCATGGAAATTTTCATAATTGTTCAGGTATCATTGTTAAAACCAAATTCTGCTTTTCTGAGATGACCCCAAAGGGTAGGCCCAAATAAAGAGTAGAAGGAGATGGTTATGAGATGTGTTCTTAAAAAAAAACTAAGACAGTATTCTATTTTCACAGCAGCCTAGTTACTTAGCAAAAATAGTTACAACTTGATGCAATTTAAGTCCCAAACATTTTGATAAGGAGTGTAAAGAAATGGTTTATGAGCTGGACGTTGGAAGCCAGGCTGTCTGGGTTCAAATCCTGGCTCTTCTGCATATTAACCATGACCTTGGGCAAATTACTTAGCATCTTTTTTCATCTTTAAAGTAAGGATAATAATAATATCTACATTATAACAGTTGCTGGTGAATTAGAAGTTAGAACAGGAACTGGAACATAATAAGTGGTCAAAAATATTAGTTGTTATTACATCCTAGCCTCATTTTTTAAATAAAAAATTCAGTTCTCTATTAAAAGTAGACATCTAGAGAGTACTCTTTATGCCCTATTTGGACACTTGGGTTTCTAATGCTTACCACATTACCTAGGTGATGAATTTGAGGTCATTTTGTTTTCTTCATTCTGCTTTTCTATGCTTAAAAAACTAACATCCAACCTTTTTTTAAAGCTTCATTGGGTTTTTAAATACAAACTCTATTTTCTTTCCCTTTTCAGAAAAACAGTCAAGGGCTAGTAATGAGTATCCATATCGATTGTTTTAAAAGCACTTCTTACCTAATTACATCTGCTCCTACTTGATGCAGCATGAGGTCACATACTATCCACTTTCCTGATATAGAACTGTTAAGAGATCACAAGCTCTAAATTCAAAACAAATGTGAAGTTTATCGTGGGTACAGTTGATTTCCTGTTTGGGGGAAACAACAGTTCAGAATCTTGCCTGGATTCTTCTGACACAAAAGAGGATTACATAGCCAAAGCTTTTTATGAGTGCGGTGGGGAGGGAGAGAGAGAAGGGAAGAGGGGTGACCTTGGGCTTGGATTTACTATGAACTGATTATGTGTTGGATAATAGTCACTTCCATGGATCTGAAGGACCAAAGATTTGAACAGAAAGTACTTGTAAGAAAACCTTGGGTATCAAATTTTATGCCAGACATCTTAATTTTTCTTTTGATATCCCAATATAAACTATAAGATAATTCAGCCCAATTCCTATAGGGTTAATCATTTGAAATTAAGTAAATAAAAAGAATATTCAATTAATCTTATGTCTTTCAGTGCATTATATTTAAAAATAAAACAGATTTGGGGGAATTTGATACCCAGGAAAGTGTAGTTTGCTTTAGAAAGAACAGGAATTTTGACCTAATAATTTGGCATTTGTAAAAAATATGGTTTTCTCCCTTTGGACTTAAAATGGCAGTGTGGGTTAGAAATTAATGTGCTTACCTTAAAAATAGTTTGCAACCCAAACATTCTCTTGTATGAACAAATTCTCCTAGCATAAACTTCTGAGGAAAAACACTTTCAGTTACCTAAAAACTAACAATTCTTTTCTGGCTATATTAAACTCTCTAACTTCCTCCCATCTTCAATATCTCAAAAAAAGAAAACTTTGTCCCCGAGAGAATTATCTTACAAATCAGTGGCATAGCGTCCATAATTCTTCAATAACTTTTCTATGTCTTCCAAGACAAAAATGATCAGTGTTCTTCATTACAGTAAACCCATTTATAAGCTGTTGTGTAGTTTATAAACACTTGGTAAGAGACCAACTATATATATTTTAAGGGTCTCCTGCCCTACCAACTGAACTAGCCATGCTGCTAGAGATCAACTAACTATATGTCTTTTAAAATAGACTGTCAGAACTAAAAGAAATTTTAGCATCGATTGGGACTACACATTTGCATCCCCTAGAGAGCCTTTAAAAATACTGATGTGGGGGCATATGCCACACCAATTAAGTCAGAATTCTCACAGATGGGGCCCAGACATCTGTATTTTTTAGAAAGTTGCCAGATGATTCTGATGCAGTGAAGGTCAGATACCACAGATCTGGTCCAACCACCTCATCCTACACACCAGAAAGCTGAGGCCCAGAGCTGTTAAGTGACATTCCTAAAGTCACACAGGTAATTAGTCACATAGCTGGGGTTAGAGCACACGTCTTCAGATTCTTTCTTCTCTACTACTTTACCTTCTTTCATAACTCCATTGTTCCTTGTGAAATTAGATCTCAGAATATGATTCCAAAAAGGGACCACAATATGATTCCAAAAAGGGACCCTAACAGCTACCAGAGACCAGCTCTGCAAATAGTCCGTCTCACTGCTGCCTGTATGGCTGGCAGTTTGCTGCTGTTATGACAACTACATCATCCTGTGAGATGGAAAACACCCCCCTCCTGCCATCTTCACCAGAAAACAGCAGCTTAATCTTCAATCTATATTAATGGTTTTCTTTATTGCTTCCATCAACCCCTGTCTTCTGATACTTCTCTTTAAAAGAAATAATAACAACCTCTTCTAAAAAACTTCATTCGGTGGTAAATTGAATTTCTAGCATAGAGATGAACTAAAAGCTTTCATATAAAGAAATAGCTTCAGGGCAACTCCTTGAGAAAGGAATCATTTGCTGACGGGTGGTCTGAAGCTATGCTTTCAGCGAGAGCTATCTGCACATGGGGCTGCAGAAATAGTGCAGGGAGCTGGAAATGGGCCAAGCTCCTCAACTACTGGGTGTCATGTTGCCATTGCTGGCCCTTTTCCAAGATTCTGGAAAGGAATAAACAAAATTAACCCACCGGGGGTTTAGGGAACACATCCTGATACACACAATTTAGGATGTGGAGACTCCTAGAAGGCCTGGTCTTTTACTCGTCCTGCTTAATCCCATGCATATGTCCCAATCCTGCTAAACTATTAAAAATAACCAAGAGGGCCGGCCGAGTGGCGGTTAAGCACTGGCTTGGGAAACCAGCGGCCCCGGTTCAGTCCCACATGTGAGGGTCAGTGACACTGCCCTCAAAAAATAAAAAATAAAAAAATAACCAAGAAAATGTTTTTTCGTTTTAATAAAAAGTAACCCTCTTGGGGCAGGAAGAAAAACATGGACAACCTATGAGAAAGAAGTAACAGAACCACAGCCAAGTTGAATGAGAACTGGACCAGGAGTCCAAAGACCTCATTCCAGTCCCGCTCCTGCCACTCGTATTGGGGTAAGTCCACCTTTCAGGACTTCATTTTCCTCATAAGCAAAGCTGGGATAACATCTGTCCTGCCTGCCCCATGGATTGGTTTTTTCAAACCAAACAGAGAGATAATTTATATTAAAACATCCTTTAAAAACAACACATAAATGTAGGATGACCAGGAAGAACACAAGAGATAAAAAGAAATATCACCAGATAAAAAGTTAAGACATTCAGGGTTACCAAATTCCTAAAAAAAAAAAAAAAAAAAATGACTTGACTATAGATTGATTCAGCAATACAATGTCATGATGAATAACTGAGTCAGACAGACTTCGAGTCAAATCTTAGCTCTGTCAATTCACTGCTCAGAGCCTCAGTGTCCTCAGCTATACAATGAGGATTGTTATGGCATGTTCTCTTGGAGGTTTGATGAGGTTGGCATGAGATAATCATGTAAAGTGCTTAGTTCAGTGGCTGGCACATGGTAATTGCTCAACAAATGTTAGCTGTTAGTTACTACTGTACTTTATTATTATTATTATTATTACTATTATTATTATTATTGTCATTACTTCCCCTACCTCACAGAGTTAAGATGACTACTAGGGGTCAGATGTGTAATGTGATGGCACACAGGAAGCTTTCAATAGATAGTCGTCATTACCCTACTTGAGTTACCAGCTCTCCCTTTTGACAGAACCAGAAATACTGCTAAAGGCGACATTTGCAAACTCTTCCCTTTCTCACCAAAAGATTTCTTTTGACCTGGTCCAATTCTTTGCAGGTTTTGAGTGATATCAGGTAGACTGAGGGTTCTAGATAATCATTCTCACCTTTCAGTCACAGCTGTATCACTCATCTTCTAGGGGCCCCAAATGTTAAGTGTGTTTTGCAAGGTAAAAGCAGGAAGGGTCCCTTTAGTATTAGGTCCATGTCCTGTTGCTATTTGATCCTATAGCTCATCAGAGTGTCTCACAGGGATCCAACTAATTACCAGAATTGGCAGACATAATGAGCAAAGGAAACAAACAAAAGAACAAAAGCCACTTGAAGAGAATTTACATGCAATGCCCAGCTATGTTCTAGAAGTCTCTGTGATTGGCAATTTGTGTCACTGTTCCTACCAATGCTTTCATTTGAATGAAGAAAAGCATCGGAGGAAAATCACAAAAAGTTAAGGCAAAAAACATTCACTTGACGTGAAATTTCATATAGCGTGAAATACATATTCACATGTAAACACAATACAAATAACATTCTTTTTGGAAATGTCAAGAATAGTGAGTTTCTTGTTCATTAAAACAAAATTCTACAAATAATATAGGCTCCTATGTAGAGACTTAGAAAATTTTAAATGAATTAAGATCATCAATAATCAAACCTCCCAGAGATGATGCTATTAACATTTGAGTACATAGTCTTTCATATTTTTCCTGACACTGTATATATAAAAATAGAAAATTTTTCCCAAAATGAGTTATAATAACTCTAGCTAATTAAGTCTGTAAAAAGCACACCAGAGGTTTAAAGACTTAATGAATTAAATAATGATAACTAGTTTCCCCTTTTATAATGATAACCACGTAATTAAAGTATATGAAAACAAAGCGCTTGGCATTTAGTAATACTAATAGGTAATATTTATAAAGAACTTACATTGCCCCAGGCATGCACCAAAGTCCACAGATAAATAAACCCTTTTGGTTCTCACAATGGGTCTCTGAAGTCCGTACAATTACTGTTTCTCAAAGCAAGGCACAGTGAAGTGAAGCAGCTTGCTGCATAGTCACACCATAAGTAAAATGCTAAACTGGAATTAGAACCCAGCAGGAGGGCTTAGGAGTACATGTTCTTAACCAGCCTGCTGTGCTGCCTCCCCAGTACAGGTGCAACATTATCACTGTGGACAAACTCTCTTATGCGTATCCTTAACTTGACAGCAAATGATATATAGTAGAGTGATTGCTAGGCTAATCACAAAACTGTCTAACATGCTGAAAATCACAACACATTCAAATAACCTAAAAAAACAAATATTGATGAAAATAAACTACAGAGAACTTGCATTTCACAAGCAAAGATGGAAGGATGATTTTGGAAGGTGGAATATTCGTGTATAATGTAGCCAACACAAGCTTTCTTCAAGGATGTGTTGTCTGTGTTTAGGTTTATGACTTAAAGGTTTGACTGCCAAGAATTTTTTTTTAAAGGTTGCTACATCTGTGGCTGCGTTTCCCCAGAGCACCATAACTCGCAGTCTTGCCAAAATTAAATAAAAGGATTGACTGTCCTCTTTCTTCCTTTGCCTTAAGGATGTCACCATTTGAACTGTGTGGAGAATAAAGCTACTCTGAACTCAGCATTCAGGAAGAGCTTTCTGCTTGCATTGTAACCAGAACTCCTTATTCCATGACCAGGTCCTCGTCATCTCAAAGGCAGCTAAAGGCACATCCAAACACTCATCCATTCCTGAGAAGATGCTGAAAAGGAAAATCATGTGAGTTGGGAAAGTATATAATTAATTGTATCATAGGGACTGCTATGATAGGGGTATGTCCTAAGTTATAACATGTGCAGGTCACCAGAGTGACCAAACAGAAGTAACATTAGTGTTTTTATGACATGTGACAGGTACCCAATAAAAGAGTGGGAGCAGGAGAGAGTATATTAATGAGGAAAGCTAACTTCTATACTAAATATCCCCTAAATCTCAGTGGTATAGCAGAGTTAAGAGTTTCTTTCTTTCTCATGTTACAATCCAATGCTGATCAGGAGAGGGCTGGGCTCCACAGAGCTATTCAGGGTCTCTTAGACCTCTTCCCCCAGTGGCACTCTCACCACCTAAAACCTCAGGGTCCCCTTCTATAACAGATTGTGCACTGACAGTCAACAAACCAGGAGAGGCAAAGTAAAGGATCAGGTGAGAGGTTTTCTAGAGAGGAGACCAGAAAGTGGCCACATTCCATTGGCCAGAACTCAGTCACCAGTCCCCACACAGCTGAAAGGAAGGCTAGAAAATGGGCCCGGAAGGAAAATAATACAGGGTTTGATGAAATATAGCATTATCTCTGTAATGAGGAAGAGGAAGAAAAATCAATCCAGATTTTGACAAAAATAGACAGAGGTGCCTTACCTAAGTCGTTGTCAGCAGCCATGCTTCTTAAAGATAAACTGAGCTGAGCCTGAATTATCAATCAATTAAGAATGTCCCACCCTCTACAACCTTCCTCAGCCCTGTCAAACATGGTATGACAATCCCATGTTCCCTTAGGCCAGTGGTTCTCAACCAAGGGAGACTTTGCCCTGTCAAGAGACATTTGGCAACGTCTGGAGTCACAGTTAAATGAGGAGTGCCACAGATATCTAGTAAGTACAGACCAGGGAAGCTGCTAAATATCCTCCAGTGCAGAAGACAGTCCCCCACAACGAAGCATTATCTGACCCAAAATGTCAACAGCACTGTCCTTAAGTAACTTTGCTCTAGGCCTTGAATCCAGGGCGTTGTTTACACATGTACTATAACACTTCCACTCATGGGCCATTTTTGAGTAGTTACTATGTGCCCAGTGCTTCACCTAGCACTCTGTAATAGAACAGTTATTTCCACATTTCTTTTTCCCCTTCCCCACCAGATTATGAGTTACAGGGCAAAAACAAGATTGGTCTTTGTATCCATCACCATCCTCCAGTGTGCACTGATATCAGGCACATAATACATGTTGAATGAGTGGAAGGATGGACAACTTTGTCCCAGAACCACTGTACCTCATCCTCTGACCCTTTGGATAAATAAAGATATTTGGTTCTCAAGACTGCTTACTCTGAAAACCTCACAGAACAACAAGGCAGTGCTGATTCTGCCTGTCTTTAAGACACCCAGCACTCAAAGGAGCACGTGACTTTACAGACTGGTGATGAAGCACAACCCCTCACCTTTACAAGACAGCTCTTCACAAAACCTCATCTAGACCCAAAGGTAAAAGAATTGCAGCCATGTGACAGCTACGTGGTGAACTTCCTTTGATCTGACCCCTATCTATGCATCGACTGTCCCAGTTCCAATAACATGGCCAATGGGGTGGGCACAATTCCAAAAATGTTTGCCACTCAAAATCTGTCCACACAAGAGAGGAGGAGTCCCTTAATGTCTGGAAGAGGTTCTCTTCCTCCTCAAAAGAAGTTTCTCTTAATGGTAGTGAGTCCATTTGATCCAAATAGAACTCAATTCACGAGTTTCCTTTCCTGGCTCTCTTCCCCTTCTCACCTCTTCTCTTCTTCCACATCAGCTTTCCCATCTAAAAGAGATTAGAACTCCCAGGCACTTCTCACAAGCATGCCAGGAAGAGATGAAATGTGTTGTTATGCCAACGATAACCAAAACACGACCTCACATTTGTAAAATGTTTTCCAAGAAAAGTTCTTTCATGTTTGTTCCCTCATCTCCTTCCTTCAAGCCTAGTATTCTCTCACAACACGTTTCAATAAAGGGAGGCTTGATCAGCACAAAATATTGCCCAAGTACATTCTGCCCTGGGCAGCTCTGCTATGGTGTGCACCCGCAACCTGGGTAGGAAGAAAACGAAATTGCAATTGGAGAGCCTGGCTCCACCCAATTCCTGACCCTGCCACTTACTAGCTTTACGACTCAATGTATGTCATGAATTTTCTTGATCCCATTTCCTCCTTGTGTTAAACAGAACCAATACTGTCTGCCCTCCTCTACCCACTGCTCTTAAAAGGATCCCATGGAATAAAATACGTAAAAGTATTGTGTGATGTGGTCTTATAGCTTCTTTCTAAAAGTGATCTATAGGCCTCTCGGATACTGAAAGTCTCTAACCAAAGTAGAACTGCTAGAAAATACAAATTTGATTACATAAATGATATGATTAAACAAATTAAGTGCTGCACTTTTTTCTTCAACCAATATTTAATGGCTTCCAAATTGACTTAACAAAGGGAATAAGCAGGAACTGCTTATATTCGATTTCATATCACAGTTTCTCATTGTTCGGCCATACCTCATTTTAAACACATTACCTTTGGCCAAGTTTAACCACATTACCTTTGGCCAAGAAAAATAATGCAATTAAACATTTCAAAACTATACACTGTTCAATTGTTCTTTCGGTTTTCTCTCATAAGACACCACAAAGCTGGAATTACAAGGGAATGTCTATGGACCATTAGCTGTATTTTTTTAAATAACCAAACAACATACAAATATATTCTCAGTTTTACAAAGATACAGAGTAAATCAGAAAACCCACCTGTCTTCACTTCCCAGGGGTAATCACCCATTAATCTGTCTAGGGTGCATCCTGCCAGACTTCTTTCTATGAATTGACCATATGTGCATATACACAGAAATCTCTTGTTTTGTTTTATAATTGTGATATTTTAAGAATTGTTCCATAACTTGCTTTTTTGACTTTTTGTAGATTATCTCATGTTGTGCATGCCTAGCAACCTCACTCTTTTTAATAGCATATGTTTTCCTGTTAGATGAATATCCCAAGCTTTCCTTAACCATATTGATAGAAATTTCGTAGTTCCCAATTTCCAAAACTACAAAGCTTTCCTAAACTTTTAAAATTGTTAATGAATTTCATTTGATTTCTTCTCTTTCAATTTCACCTGAAACCCACTTCCAGTGAAGTTCTTTGTAACACCCTTTTCTTCCCAGTGATAAGAAGTAGAAGGCTCTTTTTTGAAAATACAGTAAACTCAATAGAGTCTTTTAAGAAGAGGCTAAAGAGAGGCTTAGCTATCTAGACTCAATGCTAAACCTTTCAAACTATATTCCTATCCATGCTTAATAGCATTTGTTCAATCAGTCCTATGGTTTACCTGCACAATGGGCCTCTACCTACATGTTTCCCATGTAAAGTTAAGTATTACAAACTTCAGCCTCAAAACGCACACACACACACATGCACACGCACATACATATACACGTATGCACGTGCACACATGCACGCACACTCACAATGCAAAGACCAAAGAAAGAATGCATGTGAAAATCTCAGCATGCTATAAGGAATTGTCTACCCAGTTAAACATGGTCTTGGGTTCTATTTAAAAAAAAAAAAAAACCTAAATAGAATGATATTGTTAGAACACTATACAAGAGTAAAACTACCTTCACTTAGAATTTCCAAATTCAAATATTTGTTGATTGCCTACTACATGCTTAAAGAGGCTCAAAAGTAGTATAAGATCCAACCTCTGCCTTCCAGAAGCTATAAAACAACTGAAGAGATGAGGTTTATATGAATAAACAATTAATTAACAATGCAAAATAGCCCATGATTAGGTGAGCAAATGAATGGTCCAGGCAATAAGTGTTCTAGGAGGAGTTCTCAGTGGTAGTAAATTAAGGTAAGTAACATCAAACAAATCATTCTGAATAGGTCCCTCAGTACTGCAGTGAGAGCTTAAAACAAGGAATCAACTGATGAGGGTTATTTATTATATGACCATAAAAACAGTAATTCTAGGGCCGGCTGAGTGGCTCAGTTGGTTAAGAGCTCGCTCAAGAGTGTGAGCTGAGCTCTGAGCAATGGCGGTTCAATGCCAGCCTGAGCTGAGTTGTCGTTGAGCTTCCAACAGGTGGCAGGATGGCTCAGCTAAAAACAAAAACAGTAATTATGACTGTAAGAGGCACCTGGACAAATGTATCTAACTGTGAAATACGACCAGAGGAAATCATGCTCCAAGAGGAAAACACCCAATAGATGTGATGCCTCTCAATACAGACCCCAAAATATATCCAGACTCCTCCAGCCCCTACCCCTTCTGCAGGCCAAACAGGCTACAAAGAACTTCTCTGCAAAGCCTTCAGCCTTCTTGGAGGGATCAGAACGTAAATTTAGGGCACTATTTTTCTCCTGAAGGCTTATTGTGTATGAAACATTTGAAAGCCATCACTAAGCTTCTGTGTGCTTAAGTTAAGACCAAATTAAGAGGACACATGGTACTTGAAAGCATTCACAAGTGTCTGAACAAGGGCCGGCTGAGTGGCGTGGTGGTTAAGCGCTGGCCTAGGAAGCCAGCAGCCCCGGTTCGGGTCCCACGTGTGAGGGCCAGTGATACTGCCCTCAAAAAAAACAAAAAACTAAAACAAAAAAAAAAAACAAGTGTCTGAACAATCCACTCCAACTTAACAGTGTCCTGAACCCACCTCCCCATCTAGTCAATGGTAGAGCCTGAACTCATTAAAAAAAAAAAAGGGGGAAAGCAACAGAAGAATATATAAAGTATATTTCTGTAGCCCAATTTTAAAAAAAGGATATTATAAGGGATTTATGGTTTTAACTTATTCCTATAATGTTTCGGCTTGGTTTGGTTTATAGGGCCTAGTAGTTTCTTTCAATTGGATAACAAGAAGTGTGGCATATCTATATCTATATCTATATCTATATATATATATATATAGATATATAGATATATATATATTCTTATTATGGAGACTTTAAATAAGTTTCCATTTCCTTTATCCATTTATCACAAAGATAGTCTCAATCTAAGCTGCAAACAAGCCATCTCCCTACAATAAATCACTAAAAAAAAAAAAAAAGGAGGGAAGGAAGGAAGGAAGGAAAACAGGAAAAGAAAGAAAGAAAGAAAGAAAGAAAGAAAGAAAGAAAGAAAGAAAGAAAGAAAGAAAGAAAGAAAGAAAGAAAGAAAGAGAAAGAGTTATACTAGCTACTGAGAAACAGGGAATCACTGTACCACATCAGTTCCAAGTTTGTTTAGAATACACAGTGAGAGGGAGAGTGAAAACTATTGTCTTTGGTCTAGATGCTGCAAAGGCCAATCAGCTTTCAGAAATATTACAGAGAAAATGGGAGAGGCAAGACATTGCTATCTGTTTCTCACTAGAAGTCAACAAAATAGATGAAACAAAATGCCCTTTGATGCCCTGGCAGTGACAGAGGAGGGTAACAGCATAGAACAGAGCTGATGAGAGGCAACACAGACTCATTTTTAGAGCAAACACGACTCCTCTAAGTCACTTGCCATCAATTGTGAGTCTTGTATAATAGCTGACTGTATTATTTCTTTTCTCTAAGAATAGACCTCTGTTCTCATATAGTACTGCCCCCTTGAATGTTTCAGTGCTAGTTACTATGCTTAAAGAAAGGCTCAAAATACTATATTTGTTCAAAACAAAGAAAGAATCAATTATTAAATCATCTTTTCTAAGAACTCACCAATTTATAATAAAACATGTTTGGAAAACAAATATTTTCCTGCCTCTGCTGTTTTTACTTTCAGTAGCATTAACTTAAAAGGTACCATTTCAGCAATACTTTTTTTTTTCAAAAATGAGAGTCACTAACTCACTCGCATTCAAGCTACTCTGCTAAATTTTTTTTTTTTTTTTTTTAGGAAGGGGCTCTAACCAAGGGAACATGAGCTCATTAAAAATATTTCAGGGCGGCCGGGTGGCTCAGTTGGTTAGAGCGTGTGCTCTGAACAACAAGGTTGCCAGCTCGATTCCCACATGGGCCAGTGAGCTGTGCCCTCCCCACCGCAACTATATTAACAATGGCAACTGAACTTGAAGCTGAGCTGCGTCCACCACAAGTAGATTGAAACAATGACTTGACTTACAGCTGATGGGTCCTGGAAAACCACACTGTTCCCCAATAAAATTAAAAAACAAAATATTTCATAGCAACAATGGTCTCACCAGAAGTTTCAATTTGTGTGATGACTTTAATGCTGGCTTCATTTGTGCCCACTGTCCACCTGTGTAAATATCTAAATGACAGATGATACACAATAAATAAGTCACTGCAAAAGAGGATCACAGAAAAATCTGGAGTTTAATTATACATCCTAGGGCATCACTCCCAAAGATACCAAAGGTCTGCTTGCTTTATCTATTTTGTGACAGACTTGGAATTTAATGATCAGATTCTCTAACATAGTTTTGTACTAAAAGATAATGCTTAGTTCCTTACAAAAGTGACATCCTTGCCAAATAAGCTTAGTTTATGTCCACTACATTCCTTGTTTATCGTGCACCTGTAACGAACAGTTAAATGCTGGGGCTACCTCTCCACTCCTGAAATGCACCAGCTCCGTCCCTCCTCACAGCTTCTACATAGAACAATTCCCTCTGTCTAGAACATCCTATATACACTTCCTCACTAGTAAAATGGAATTCATCTTTCAGATCTCAATTCAAAAGCCCTTGTCCAGCCTCCCTGACTACCCGGTCCCACCCCACCCCAGTCTAGATGAGAGTCCCCCATCACATAGGTTCTTGTAGCTTCCTGTGCTTTTCTCTCAGAGCGCTTATCACAATTTGTAGAGTGATTATATAACTGTGTGGTTATTTGATTAATATCTATCTTCTATACCAGACTATAAGCCCTTTCAAGACAGAGATACTATGGCTGCCTTGCTTTCACTGGATTCTCAGAGCCTCATACAATGCCTGGCATATACACACACAGTAGGCACTCAATTGTTTGCTGAATGAATTAATAAACAAACTGTCATGTCCTGACACCCTCCCACAGTACGTGGTCAGACCGAATAAGGATGCAGTGAAGAGGATAAGGAATCTGTTCTGAATACTGCCTAGTCAACTGGCTCAGCATAGTGCTATTAAGTTGATTCTTCGTGGTGAATTTGGTTTATCTTGTTCTGTGTTTGAATATGCCCTGACAAAGAATTGACCCTCAGGATAGCAATAATATAATAGAAGGATTGGGTTCAGCAGCATAGTACAAAAAAACCCAAACAGCAGTGGCTTAAACAAGATAGGTAAGATAGATGCACATTTCTCCTTCATTATAAACAAAGTCTAAATAGGAAGTTACCAGGACTGATATGGTGTTCTAGTGATACGGATCCAGCTTCTATCTATCTTGTTGCAAAACCCACCTCAGCATCTATTTCATGCTTCTACTTCATAATACACAATGGCCGTTCAAATCCAGCCATCCCATTCAGTCCCAGGCATCAGGAAGAAAGAAGAGGGCAAAGAAGGGTGACGGTCCTCCTTTCTGAAAATTTCCCACTTACATCTTTTAGTCAGAATGTAGTCACATAGCTATACCTAGTGGCAAGGGAAGCTAGAAAATATAGTCTTTATTCCAGGAGAAGCTTACACTACTTATAAAGAAAGGAAGGCTGAATACTGGGTGACAATCAGCAGTTTTTGCTACAGATTGCAAAAATAGTTGAGGGGACCTCGTTCGCTGCTCCTGGTAACAGCAGATCTCTGCTCGTGTGGGCATTATCTAAGCAAGTAAAACTGACCAAGTGGGAGAAGGAAACCTGTATGTTCAACAATGAAAAGTCATTTGAGTGCTGACATGAACAAACAAGTATCCATGCAAGATAACCAAGTGTCACTATCACATGAGTTCTGAAATGTGTTTTTAGTTTTGCTTCGATTTTATTTTCTATCTTCATAAAATTTTTGCATCGCTTACACTGTGCCAGAAAGTCAACTTAAAGTTTCACATTTTATATACCTGCCAGCTCTACTACATACCTTCCTAGCTTTAGTAACCAGTCTTTGGGAGTTTCAATATCTTGATGGATTTCAGACCCTGAACAAGAGATGAAAATGTGACCAAACACTTACATAAAAAACAAATGCAACCAGTCTGATTCTTCTCAAATGGCTTCAATGTGGATCTTACAGTCAGATAAAGGGCTTTCCATTGTTCTGCAAATCTGTCAAACACACTTCCTAATATGCATTTTGGGTTATATGGTCTCTACATTTTCTCAAATGTCAAAGGTTGAATTATTGGTTATAAGGGAAAACTTATGTAGAAATATGTATTTAGGAGGTAGGTCAAACCAGATTGATATCTTCTTTAAAAAGAAAAAACAAAAAGAGTTGTTCAGACTTCAACCACGAAGCTTCCAGCATTTCAGAAATAAAGAGGAAGAGCAGGCAAGAGCAACGTGGGAATCCCTAAAGCTGTTCTAAAAACAGCAATGTAGTGACACTAGTGACAGTTACTAGAAGCATAAAAGAAACCTCCACAAAACTGCTGCAGATGCAACCTCATTTGTTTCAAGCAAATCTTTCCCTGAGGGTGACAGAGCTTTCTGCCCAGTTTAGTGTGGCTACGGCAGTCATGAAGCAAGTTTTTTTGATTAACCACAGCCACATGTGGTAATGTTTTACTGTGGATAAAAGTCATCTCAGAAAGACAGATCCGAGGACATCATATGCTACATAATGACCAAACCTCACAATTTTATGGCCTGCTCTCTACCACCACCCCCAGCACAAACCCATCTTCTCTGAAAAGTCATTGTCTGCTCTTTTCAGTCAGGAAATTCTACAAGCCAGCCTCTGATCAAAGGTCTCTCCATCAGCTCTCTCCAGATACATAATCCACAGCTGGCAAAGCCTTGGAAGAACTGGCCATGAATAAATGTGATATTTGGACTGAAGGTCTGCAAAATCTTGTTATGCTGCCCACAATGATCATGCATTTGAAGATTATTCCTCCTTTCCAGGGCAAATTTTCTCTTTCTGATTTTGGTCCTCTTTCTGAGGTGTACGAAGAGATCAGGCCTGAAAAATTGAAGTGAAAGTTCCCATAGCCAGAGCAGACTCTCAGAAAAGCTAATGTCTTAAAAGGAAAATAGAAGTAAATGTGTCAAAGTGTGAGGAAGCTAAAGGCTCATGCACGCACACACACACAACGGGCTTGGTAGTCAAATACGTTTGGGTAATACTGATTAAAAAATGAAAAACGATTTCTTTCTGCAAATCTTCTCAGAGCCTTTAATATTGCCAATATGTATTATGGATCTCCAAGAGAAGCACAGTAGGAAGATTTTCTACTTGAACCCTTGTTTACTGGGGCATCATATATCACAAGTGCTCATACAAGGCAAAATGCTGGACTAGAAAAAAATATATCAAAATTAAACAGAGCTATCTCTTGGTACTGAAGTTTATGAGTAATTTTAATTCTCTGTATTTCCATATTCTTTATAATGAGTTTATTTTGTTTTTATAATCTGAAAATATTAAAGATGATAAAAGGAAAAAAATATTTGAATCTGTATTATTTAAACATTTTTAAAAATCAGAAGTAACTGAAGGTGAGATTTTCTTTCTTATAAAAATTAGATGTACTTATTGTTCGTTAAGATTTATGGTGTGCTGCCAGTATGCCAGGTTCTAATACTAATACGAGTAATAGAAAGGAAGAATTTATTTTGATGATTTACTACATAGTGCTGGCAACGTAAAAAGAAAATAAACTCGGGGGCCAGCCGAACGGCTCAGTTGGTTAAGAGTTGGATTAGAGAGTGTACTCTGAGCAACAGGGCAGCCAGTTCAATTCCCACATGGGCCAGTGAACGCTGCGCCTTAGCTGAGCTGTCACTCAGCTGTTGGCAGGTGGCAGGATGGCTCAGCTGGTGTAACAATAAGATTGCCTGTTCAATGGTCGGCTACGCCTACCCGCAACTAAAGATTGAACTCAGCACCTTGAGCTGAGCTGCCTCCCGGATGGCTCAGAGGATAGAGCATGTGCTCTTAACCATAAGGTTGCTGGTTCAACTCCCGCATGGGAGGGTGGCTATGCCCACCCACAACTAAGATTGAACACAGCACCTTGAGCTGAGAGGCCAAGAGCTGCCGACTGGAAGCCAAATGGTGACTGGCGCCCCGAAGATTGAAGAACAACTTGGCTGGTCCCCTCCCCCAATTCCCCAATAAAATCTTTAAAAAACAAAAAAAAAGAAAGAAAGAAACTCTTTAAAGATTTTTCCCACTACTAATAAATACACTAAAGCCTGCAAACACAATAAAGATACTCGCACAACATTAATCTTAAAAAGATATCTTTACATTATTCTATTTCCCAAAAATCATTTAAAAGATCTCCTTTTAGGTTTAACTTCTCGATTTATCTTCTAATAATACCCTATATATAAAAATTTGCTGTGGTGCTTTGTAAGTAAAACTTTATCAATAGACCCTTATTTATTTAAACTCCATCACTCATTCTTTTATCAACTTATTGAATGCCTTTTATATGCCGAGAAGTGTGCTGATTATTCTTGGAGAATTCCAAGATCCCCCTTCATGACTGGCTATTTTAGTAGCTGATTATCTCAATAAACTTAATACTATTTATACAATGATAAAAATAATAATTAGCATAGAATATCTGAAGTTATCACAGATCTATTTAGCCAAGTTTCTAAAATGTGATAAGTTGCTTTGTCTTACTTTATTTCAGTTTGATAATCACAGTAACTTGGACTATCCAGAAAAGCAAAATCAAATTCTAATTCTAGCCCAAGGGGAAAAAAAGATGTTCAATATGCTCTATCCTAAGGCTTCTAGTTATAACAGGTTTCTCAAAAGAGAAAGGAAGATCCAGGTATCCATCTTAGCAAGTCTACAAACTGCTTCCTTGCTAAGCATTTTTCTCCCCAATTACAACCACAATGAGCAGATTAAACTGGCAGGGCCACCTCTCCAGGTTCACCATGAACAGAAGAACTCTTCCTTTCACTCCACCAGACTGTTCTCCCCACGGAATATTCTCAGACAGTTCTGAAAATTCCCCCCGCCCACCCCCTGCTCCTGTCAGCCGGGTGGAATGGTCAATAGGACTTGCTAGCCTAGGCAGAGCTTGGGATTTGAGTCACCTATGAAGAGAGGCAAAGGACGTGCTTCTGTTTACCTTGACACCCAAGACGAGGTCAGAAAATCTCAAGAGTAGTCTCTCTATAACACAAAGGGGAGACACACAGGGAAATTATGTCAACTGAAAGCCCCAGAGTCAGACTTCTCAGTCGACTAGACTAACCACAGCCAGGTGTAAGGGCCACAGTATATTGGTACAAGTTCCTTTGCTTTCAGACCTGAGTAAAGAAGCCTACATTTTTTGACTATCCAAATAAGAAGCAAACTTATTTGCTTAGGGAAATTATACTGCCCTGCTGTAATTACAGCTCTGCTGGAACAGTTTTTCTAGAAAGTATTAAGATTTTTCCAGTCTCACTGAGCGAGAGTTCTTTCTAATGACTAAAGTGGACCACAAAATTATATCAGAAAAGCTCTTTGTTTAGAGGAATAAATTTCCACAAATCAAGCTAAAGCAAGACAAAATTAAACTATGTCTATCATTTTTTTTAGTATTTACTGTACACATATGTTCACCAAATATGCAATATGTTTCTAGTTCACACTTCTGAATGTGTCTTAAGATGTCACTATTCCAGCCAATAGCAGCAAGGAAGACTTTAAGACTAGCTCAAAAGAGCTCTTAGAAAGCCTAAGAAACAAGGAATCCAGTACTACAGAAGTACAGATTTAAGACCAAAAAAAAACCAAAAACTGAAATTGTATAAGTAAGAGAAACAGGCCTGAACTCTAAATGTTGTGTTAATTGAATCAAAGTTAGTTGGGCCTTCCTAAAACTAACATACTAAAACATAAGTGAAGGCCAAGAAAATATACAAAGAGGACATAGGAAAGATTTGTGGGCCCCAAACGAGGGAGTTAGGAAATAAAATATCATTACTAATAAACATAGAACTGTTGTTATGTTACCCACAAACATAGACACGAGATGAACTATGTATAAAAGTTAACAGTCATCACCACCATATTCCAAGATGAAAATATCAAAATAACCAAATTCTCCTCACACATTGGGAGCCACAGGTCAAAAGCCCAAAGAAACTGAAACCTACTTAGGTGGCTATAAATGACAGAGGAAGCAGTTGGTGTTAAAGTTTCAAGTTTCTTACTAGCTCATGTCAGCAGCAACACAAAAAGTAGAGTAATTTTAAAAATACTTGGATAAGACTCTCCTAAGCAACTACCCATAGTATAACAGGAAAATTGGAATGCATTTATACATCACAAAACACAATGGCAATAGAGGAAAGTCACTTCACACTCTCTCAGATTATTTAGCAAACAAGAAGAATGTATCAGTCTCTGGATTGGTCAGTATATAAGCACCAGGCAATAATTTTTGCTTATTCCCCTGTCTTTCTGAAGGCCCATCCATTTATAATAGTTCTAATAATAATGGTATTTGCTAATAATCACTTCTATTCATTGTCATGAAGCATAGGTCGGGATAAAGCTGGATTAGAATACCACATATGTTTCATATGTAAATTGAAACCATTGCTGGGGAGATAGGAAAATGGAAGATAGGAAAAATGACATTCACAAAGACAATCAACTATTCACTTTCTATCATGAAAAAATTTAACTAATCCCAACCTTTGGTCTAACAATGTTTTGTTTTGTTTAAGAGCCAAAGCTACATCTCAAGCAGTAATGCTAATTATCTCTTTAGCTATCCCCTTGCTCTATTAAAATGATCTATCACTCTACTCATGGTAAAAACACATGGGTAAGCGTGGGGGTAGCCAATCTTGAAGGTATACATATGCTGCTTGTTTTAAGAAAATATAAGAAAATTTCAATTTCCAAAGTAGATAAACTCAAGGTGCTCATTTCCCTTAGAAAGCAAAAAGGCTGCTTGCTATGACTTTTATCAGGTAAAGAAGAAGGACGAGACTTCACAGCGAAGCTGTATGTGGGTTTATTCTCCCCTACAATGGTAGACACTGCTTAACAGTCACATGGGAATCACCATGAGGCCACAGCTTCTTATCTCTAGGTCAGTAGGCAGCTGGAGCTATAATTGTGATTCCGAAGGACACTGGAACATCTTCACATTCAGGTAAAATTAAAAGGACAGGGAAGTGAAGTGAGGCTGGTCAAATCAAATTGTGCCTAAATTCTTCCAGAAACAGTTTTTAAAACTAAGAAGGCAAACGAAATAAAATACAGTCTCCAATATAGTGCTTGGATATCATGTAACCTCTTTTTATCTGATTGCAGTAAAAGTAAAACACAGAAAAAAGTGGGAAGAGGGAGGAGTGAGTATTTTGCATACTCTCCCAATGCTCCGTTCCGAATCATGTTCCTCCATTGTGCCTCCAAACCTGAAAATGACATCAGGAATGTTAGCACAATATGGTCACATGCACCCTGATGAAGGCTTTGAAGAAGGAAATGGAAGAGATGGGGACAAAGATGAGAGTCCAGCTATCATCCGATGCATTAATAAGTATGCCCTGCCGTACATTAGCCCTATATTCTTAAATTATTCAGCCCAGCCGTCCCTACAAAGGGTGCTTGAATTCCCAGGCCCCTGGTGCTGTCAAGTACCCTGCTTATACTGCCCCAGTCTCCCCCACCACCACCCTTTTCAGCCTTTCCCCACTGTAGCCACCTTCCCCTCGTGTTGCTCCCAGATTTGTTCCCTGACACACGTTTTCTACAGCTCGAACACCTACAGCAGTTCCCCAGGATCAGGAACTATTCTAAGTGGCTTTCAGGCATTCACTCATTTCATCCTCCCTACAATGCTATGAGATCTGTACGATATTATCTCTCTTTCCATTTCATAGATGAAGAAACTGAGGCAAAAAGTGGTTTCATAATCTGCCCAAGATTACACAGCTAGGAAGTAGCTGAGCCATAATCGGAACCCAGGTGGTCCAATTCCAAGCAAGCCCAGGGCTTACAACCCCCATGGCTTAACATCAACAGAGTAAAATCCAAACTCTCCAGTCTAGCAATCAGATATCTCTGAATCTTTCCAATCTCTTACCCTCTCATCTTCCCCTTTGTTCCTTCCTTACTACGGCACAGTGCCATTCACGACACAGGCCTCACCATAAATATGTGTTGATTGAATGAATGTCCAAGCTAATGAATGAACAGTCAGTTCTTATTTCATTCAAGCAGGGGCCTTATTTTCAATGCCATAGGAAAAAGATTGTTTCAGCTCCTGCCCAGAAAGTCTAATCTCTGAACATGACACCAGGCAACAAAAGAACTTGTTAGGTTAATTATGCATCTCCTTACTGTCAGCAAGGGCTTCCAAGCAACCCAGCACTAACAGATCTGCATCCCATACATGTTTATAAGTCAAACTGGGGGAGCAGCTAGGCATAGGTTATTGAAATACGGCTCTCCAACACAGGAAACAAATGCCTTACCCATTATACCCTTTTGTTCCTCGAAAGAAAAATTGGCAAATCTATCATAGGGAAATCATATTGGCAGAAGTCCTGCATACCCAGAGCAAAATCGATTGCTTTGTATAAATCAGGTTTTGTCTGATGGCAGCCAAGTGCGATAAAGTAAAAACCCAGCCTTCCTTCATATAGTGCTTTACAGGATACAAATCACATACACATAACCTATGACACAATCCCCATAGCAAAGTTCTGAGGCATTATTATCCCCACTTGGCTACAACAGAGTGAAGACAGGAAGCCAATTCTCCTCGCTCCAAGTCCAACCCAAGGGTACCAGCTGTGAAGAGCAGTTATTTTCTCTCAGACTCTTCCTTATATATACGGCCTCTTCCATGGTAAAGAAAGGTTCTGCCCAACTCAGACCAAGAGTCCAGGCTGAGGAGTGGAGGCGTGCAAGAATTGGGAAGTGGCTGGCAATGGCCTTGACCTGTAGAGGCTTCTTTGGGCTGAAGACACTTGGTCTGTCAACTGTGCACAATAAGTAATGGATCTGGACATGGCTTCTCCCTCATCATTTAGATGGATTAATTTTGGGTAATGTGAGTGAGCCTCATCCAATCAGCTGAAGGCCTGCATAGAACAAAAGCCCAGCCTCCCTGAGCCGGGGGCAGCCTCCCGGACCGCCTGGAACTGAACCCATTCCAGGGTGAACTGGGTCAGGTCTCCTGGGTCTCTAGCCTGCCACCCACACTGCAGATTTTGGACTTCTCAGCTTCCTCAATCATTTGAATCAATTCCTTATAATAAATTAACTATTATATTATAAGGAATACAATATAATTATATTACATATAATTACATGTGTAATTATATAATATATACATATGCAATAAATCTGTAATTTATTTTAAGGAATTGGTTCACATGATTTATATCTGTATATATGAAATAAATTACATGTATATATATTCTATTGCTTCTATTCTAGAGAACCCTGACTAACTCAGGCACCAACTTGCAATGATGGAAGAGTCAGGGAGAAGATCTTTGCTACAGATGAAGAAGGATCTCTGGGAAGCTGAGGAGGGACTCAAGACAGGAGTAACATGTGGTGTCCATGTGGAAGAAAGTACTGAATGAGGAATGATGATGGTGCTGAATTTGAGTGAAATTTTTGTTTAGGGAGAACTAACATTTTTAGCTACATATAGAGAAAGAGTTTATTATTCTTGAGAATTCTATACATATGTAAGAAAAATGTGGTAGAAAGCTCATTTGGTTTTGAAAATCCACCAGAAAACACATTAGACAAGTATTTTTTTTTATCAATTTAACCTTCTTAAAATAGGGCAAGATTCACATTATGAAAAAGAAAGAACTTCCCAATTTTGTTCTGTGTGGGAGAATCTGATGGCCACGAGCATATTTTTATTCAAACGGTACACTGAGGAGTAAAAAGTTTTTAGGAAAGAGCAAAGGAAAAACACTGCTTCCTATTTATTTTAGATATGTAATTTCAGCAAACATATCCATCAAAACACACAATCTATTCATCAGCTGCACTAAAGTTTATTTTCAAACAGACAGTCAAAATATTTAAGCCAGAATCCTATCAGGGCTACAGCTGGATCACAAATTGTAGAGTTACAGGTTTATACTCACTCTTACAAAAATGTCTACACCATTAGAGTATTTATTTTGAGAATATTTTCACATTGATAACTGAAAGCATACATGTCTATCTACATTTCACTTTTATTATCAAAGTAGGTTTCAAAGAAGTTTCTAGGCTCAAAATATACAAAACCGGTATTAACTAAGGTTAAGTTTTCAATGCATTATTTCTATAATGAAAATCTTACATCTAAACTGAAAGACTTAATAGAAAAGTGCTGACTTACTCCATACATTTGAATCTACTCATGAAAAACCATTTATATTAGTGGTATTATTTTTAAATCACTGCATAAAACAATAACAATTAAACTTACCATATCTATCACTTAGGTTATTTTCAGTTGCAAATATCAGAAGAGACAACTAAAATTTGCTTAAGCAACTTGGACATTTATTTATCTCTCTTCACAAAATCTCTTAAAGTAGGTGGTTCTAGGCTGAGTAGTTCTGTGGCTCCTGAGGTTATCAGAGAACCAGGCTCTTTCCGTCATTTTTGCTCTGCCATCCTTGTTGTTGGCAACCACCGCCTCATGATTGCAAAATGGCTGCAACTCCTCCAAACAACATATCATCACACAAGAATGTCCAAAGCAGGAAAGCTGGGGACAGGGAGAAGTGAGGAGCACATATCTCTTTGTGCCTCTTTTTTTTTTTTTAATAAGGGAGTAATGTCTTTACCTGAAGTCTCCAGTTACTTTGCATTAAATCTGAAGGAACAGAATGAAGTCATATGCCCACTTCTAAATGAATTTGTACCAAATGGGAATAGGATTGCCATGATTAGCTGAAAAGTCTTCACTCACCATCTGGAGCTAGGCATACTGTAATGAATGCCTGAACAAAACTGGGGTTATGTCACCAAGGAAGAAAGCAGGGTGGACAATCAAGAATGCCACCCAATATGGGTATAGAATAATAGCTTTAATTGTTGAGTACTTTTAGTACTAGGTACCTTATTGTGCACTTTATATGTATTATATCATTAAATTCTCACGAGAGACCATTATTATCTCCATTTTTCCAGATGAGGAAACCGAGGCACAGAGAGGTCATATAGTTTCTCCAGGGTGTATACCTGGTAAGTGGTAGAAATTGGGTTTAAACTCAGACAGTCTAACCCCACAGCCCACAAAGATTTGGCTTGGGTGATTGCAAAAATTTTAAAGTAGAAAAGACTTAACTGAGATAGCTAGAAAATTCATTTTAGGAGGTAAGGTGGTAAAAGGAGAAAAGCTATAAAGCCCTTCAGATTTCAAATGAAAAATGTTTTATTTCACCCATCTTCACTACATTAAGAAGGAAAATTATTCCACATATTACAAACTTCATAATGCTATTTTTTAAATGTCATTTATTTATTGATAAATTTTTTAATGTTTTAAAATTCACATATATTGTCAATACCATAATAAAAAAGTGTTTATTTGTTGACAATCTTTTTATATATTCCATTATTATATATATATATACATTTTACTATGCTTTCTTCCAAACCTTTTTCTTTGTTTCCACAGTCTTCCTATATCATTTGGGACAGCTAGAAAATATTCCAATTTTTTATCCATTGTTGGCCATCTACATTTTTTTCTTATTTTCACCATCAAGAATAATGCAATAAATGTCTTTTTTCTTATAGTTTTTTTCTTCTTTAGAAGTTTTTCTTTAAAATAAATTCCAAGGAATGGAATGACTGGATCAAAGGGTCTGATCATTTGTATGAGTTTTTACATCCATTGCCAATGTGATTTCCAAAAGACTGAGCTGCTAACATTTCTGTCAGAAATGTAAGAATATACTTATTTTCTGAGATCACATCAGCTTTGTTTTATTTATATTTGCATTATTTTAATACTCACAAAATTGTTTCTTGGTTTTTTTTTACTTCTGCTTCTTTGATTTGGAGTGGAACGTTTCTCTATAGGCATGTTTGCAAGTATTTCCTCCTGCGAAAAATCTGTTCATATTCTTTGCCCATTAATCTTTTGGGGTCTTAGTGCTGTTGTGATTCACATATTTCAAAACAAAGTTGGCTTCATTTCATTTTTGCAAACTGCAAGCAGACATAAATGACTAGTTCGTCTAGACTTACACTTGGGCAGTCCCAAATTCCAGCTCATTTCCAAAACCTCCTAAATTTCAACAACTGAGGCATAAATGTCAATCTTAGCTATAAAAATATGAATAAGAATGTTTCCACTGCTTAATTTTTTCCCCAAAATAAATATTAAGGTTACTATACACAAAATTCTAAGAGTAATTTTAACATGTATACATCAGCCTTTGTTTTCATGGTCAACTAACTCTTCAGATAAAGGATTATTCTTTCTCTATGAGATAATAGCCATTGTAAGATTTTTTGTGTGTTTTTATCCTGAAATTGCTAGGTAAATGAAAAAAATCAGGCGGGGGAAAAGCAGTATCTTCAGATTTTATTTTGCTTAAGTTGGAAAGAAAACTTCCTCAAAATAACATATGTAATAAACAATAAACTCTTCAATCTTTTAGCAAAAAAGAAATGGCATACAGTACATTGTTATACACACTTTTTTTTAGATTCCACAACTCTTGTCTCTTATCTCCATTACCTAAATATTTATTCCCAAACCAGAACCCCTGAGAGAGCCTTTTAAAAATGTAGAATCCTGCCTCCTGGCCCCAGGTCTAACAAATCAAAATCTTTGGGGTTACAACCTGATAATCTATGCTTTTAAAATACCCCCCAAGTTTTCAAATATTTTAGCTGCAAAATTCTTATTTTACGTTAAATTTTAACAAGAACCATGAAGCTAATATTTTTATTCCTTTTTAAAACCTGATGAGCAAATGATCAGTATATATTTCTGTAGTGCTTTGAAAGGAGCTCTTGAGAGATAATTTACACTGTTAATTAATCTTTTACCTAAGAAAGAACAAAGGCCAGAGACAAATATTTTTTACTTTTAGCTCTTTGCAACAGTAAGGTAAGAATCATGCGGCATTGATGATCAACACCCATAGCCCTAGTGCTGGCTTGGGAAGCCAGCAGTCCCGGTTCGGTCGAACATATGAGGGCCAGTGACACTGCCCTCAAAAAAAATTTAAAAAAATTAAAAAAAAATAAAAACACCCATAGCCCTGATTTATCCTCAGGATATTCCCCCAAAGTTTTGTATTCAGGAATCCTTAGTCCCTATTACAAAAAGTTTTTTGTCATTGTTCGTTTGCTTGCTTAGAAATGACCAGTAGCTCTTGTATGAGGTTGATGCAACCATCAATAATTTTATTTTATTTATTTATTTTTTTTTAAGAAATTTTTATTTGGGAACAGTGTTTTTCTCCAGGACCCATCAGCTCCAAATCAAGTAGTTGTTTCAATCTAGTTGTGGAGGGCACAGTTCCCTGGCCCATGTGGGAATAGAACTGTCAACCCTGGTGTTATGAGCCTGCAATCTAAACTAACCTGAGCCAACCGGCTGCCCCCAAATAATTTTATTTTTTCAAACATCTGCTTAATGTTCAGGGAAGTTATTTTTATCCTTCAGGAAAAATTAAAAAGAGATTCATAAAAAATCCAGGTGGATTCACAAGTTATCTACTGGTTGCTTTTGAATTCTCATCACTGTCAGGCATTGTTAGAATTTTATTCTAAGATGTCAATAAGCACAGGGATGGTTTATTAATATATCCAATAATGTCGATATCCACATTATTCTATTACTATTTGTCATGTACACACGTATACACACAGTAAGTTCTCAGTCAACATCGTGGATAGGTTTTGGAACTACAGTGAAATAATGTATAAGGAACCCAATTTTACCATAAGCTAACTGATACAAACAAGAGTTATATTCCCCCAGTATCTCATCAATGTTATAATAAAACAGCACTGAACAAAGCTATGTTATTCTAGGAGCTGCTACAGTCCATATATGTCAATTAACATAGTGAGCAGTTTAATAATGTCTCAATAATGTTGATTTCTGCATTATCCTATGAATATGAAATATATAAATGTTTATACCAAGGGTACCAAAAAAATGTATACAAGTGGACACTTTGGTCAACGTTGCTCATGCGGTAGTTTACCGTAATCAAAAGTGTCTGGATACTGATGGTAACCACTTTGAGCACCTCTTGTAACTGCAGACGTCAAATGTGACTTGTATTCATCTTTTGTTATTGGCATATACTGAGTATTACAGTTTTAATACAGTTTTCCTTTCTAAAAATGTGTATACATTTTTTTGGCATCGTGCGCATGTGTGTGTATGTGTGTGTATTATATAATATATTCTGTATAAAAAGGAAACTTGGATGAATTGGAAAGCCAGAAGGATATTAACCTACGAAGCTAGAAACTCCCATAAGTAAATGCTCTACTAACTCTTCAGAGGATTTCCATGTAGGTATTTAAATCACAGAAAAGCATTTCAGCTGTGGCCTCAACTGGTGAAGGAAAAGCACTGTGGTTAGAATTTTATCTTCTTTCTATAGCCCAGAAAAAAAAAGTCATAGTATGTGACATGAGCTATGAGGAGACACAAGCAACTCTGTGTGGTTGGTCCTGCAGTCAACAAATGAGTTAACTGTTTACAACACTGTGGCTTCCAGAACTGGCTAAATCTTATTATTCATCCTCATTCTAGAAACAATATTAATAACCAGTCCAGGGTTTCTTCAAAGATTACATGAATGCTCCTTAGCTCCGCCACCCCCAGGGGGAATATTCCATACCCAGTTCTAGAATACATAGGTAGCAAATCTTCTGGCCTCATTGAACTAAAACAGCAAACACACTCAATAACTTATTATGAAGTTTCATATTACATTTCCAACTCCAGTCTGTAATTGGCCAGAAACTCAGTGCTTCCTGAGCTATCCTACTAAAATATCCTAACAGCTGAGGAGCATATCCCAAATATAAAACTAAATTACTTTTGTGGTTACCTCATAGTTATCTAAAATTCTTCCTTATGTTCCATCTGAGTCCCTACTATATGTATGCATCTGCTTTAATATCAAAATTAATGTTTCTTCTACAACTACAGGAAAAAAATGTATACTCCAGGAGGAGGTACTAGGCGTATTATAGCACTTCAAATACTCAGTGGGGACCACACCTATCAGACTATAGCCTTATCCAAAATGCTCCCTTCCCAACTGCTAAACACATCCACAAAGCGAGTTGCCAGGAGCCATTCGTGCAGTGTGCTGCCCCCAGGCCTTCACCATAGTTAACTGAACTAAGAAAGCTGCAGCCAGCTCAGGGAGCAAGGAGGTGCCCAACCACAAAATGTGAGGAGATGAAGAGAGCGTGAGATGTACTCTCTCTCTTTCGATGGACCTATATATAGCCAGGTGTTCTGCTACATGGTCCAAGGAGTCAAGAAAAAGTCTTCAGAAAGGGAAGGAATGAAGACATTCAAGAGTGAAGCAAAGGCAAGCAGTAGAATTATGTAAGTGCTGCGTGGGACCCTGCAGATGTCCATTCCAGGAGACTGTCCCTCCTGACCTGGGCTCCACCAATTGGGAAGCTTACCTGCCTGAGAAGGTCACCCGAGCACACCCCAGAGTGTGCTCTGGGTACAGTGCCGCCACTCAGGGCCTCATTCACCACAAGCTCAATCATTTTTGTTGAGGGTATACCCTTGCCCCAACAACTCTGAGATAAAAGAAATAAAAATAAAAACAAGGGCATTAACAACAAGAGCATTAATAACCAAATTAACAACAGTGCAGGCTCCTAGTTGGATATAAACTAGGTGTTTCTTACCTAGCAAGAAGGAACCAGTCTAGCCTGCCTTACCTTAAACTGTTATAGTTTTAAAATTGAGAACCTGTGAATTATAAGCTAGGGGTCCAAAAGAAAAAAAGAAGAACCGCAGGCCTGTGTTTCATAGTACGATGAACTTCCTTTGCTCCACAGGTTTTACATGCTTTGCTGTTGTCACTGCTGCCAGTGTGGAAAGAGGCAGGCCTCTCTGCTCCCACAGCAAGGAGCTTCACATCCATCAGGATATGAAAGCCTGGAAAGCTGACAAAGAATAATGGTGCACCTCTAGTCACATAATAACAACCAGGACGGGACACTGCACTTACAATAAGGGCTTCCCCCAAATAATGAAATGTTTAATCATATATCTGTACATTGACCTTTTATGAGGGTAATTACTAAGGGCAATTAAAAAATAATAAGGAATTTTTATCTGGTCTAAATCTGAAAAATGATTGTAGGAGATTCTTGTACTAGTCTGAATTTTTTTTTTTAATGGGGGCTATCTTTTGTATATGCAGTTTAAGAGAAAAATGTATGGATATCTATAATTTGAACACAAATTCAAAGCTAAGATATAGTGCCCAGTTCGGACCATTTTCACGTATTGCTCCAGATGGCAGAAAACTAAGACAATGGGAAAAGAAATTAAAAAGGGAAAGATTTTAGATGAAGAGAAAGATAAGTTTCTAGCAATTATCCAACTGGCTGGTTTTTAAATCACTAAGTGTGTGAACGTAAAACACTAAGGACTAGCCCCTTAAGTATCAGGACCATTAGTAGAAAAGATTCCTACCTTTCTATTGTGTGTCTTTAAAAGACCTTTTAACTTTAAGTCTCCAAAATAGAGATAGTCTCCATATACTGACAGCTTCACAAAAGGTACATGTCGGCACAGCAGAGCCCAAAAGATAAGACAATTTGAACATAAAGAGTCATATCATAGTAACAAAACCAAAGTGCATTATAGTCATTACATCAGGAAATTAAACAACCTGAGGAAGCGGAAGGAAACAATATATATAAATATGAAATATAAATATATAAATAAATATAAATATAAACATAAACATAAATATAAATCATGAACATTAAGGTAAGCATGTACTTATGTATGTTCAGGCGTAAGTTGTTTCTTTTTAAAGAAATGCGCTTTAAGATTGATTCTGAAGAAGACATTATATATTTACAAACACATTAATCTCCTATGGAATAGATTTAAAACAAAGACCTAGGTATTTCAGCAAGCAGCATAGGAAAAGAAGGGGGTGCAAGGCTCTGAGCATAAACAAAAGTCAAGAAGCTCACATTCTAAGCCAATTCCTTCCTGTGAAAGTTGAGCCAGCCACACAATCATGTATATTCCCGTGTATTCCCAATAAACAGTAAATTGTGCTGAGAGGGGCTTCAACCTTCTCATAGATCACAGATTAAAGACAAAGTCTAAACAAAAGGAGGAAGGAGAAAAAAAATTGCATTCATGCTTCGGGTGCAGCAGAGAGAAGTCAGTAGATGTCTCCAAACCTTTCAAAGCATCCCAATCTTCATTAAAACAGAAAAAAATAGGTGAAAATATTAATCCAGCCCCTAAGAAGAAAGCACACTGCTTGCACACGTTTAGAGTTTAAATTGCAATGCCTGAGCTTGTAGGGATGCTGGGACTCTCTTGGAGGCAGCTGCCATACTGCATGGGATTTCTTCAAAGTCAAGGTGATCAACACTCTTTTAGGCCATTTTGCAAAGTCAGTTGGCCAAATGTGGATACCATGTAAACCCACCTAGGAAAGCTGAGTATTTGTCAGTTTAATATTATTTGACAATAGTTTTAAAAGGTGTTCTTTTAGAAACAAAGGCAGAAAGAGTTCTTTTACTTGATAAAACTTACAGAATCAACAAACCAGTACTAGTCAGCATTTTAACTGATTATTATAAATCTTTGGGAAAAAAATAGTCATGACTTTATTTAGTTCCATTTTCTTTTTCTCCTTTTTTTTTTTTTTTAGTATCTTAAAACAATTTCTTTTTTTCACCAATCTTTTTTATTGTGGCAAAATATACATAACATGAAATTTACCATTTTAACCCTTTTCAAGTATAAAAGTAAGTGGCATTAAATACATTCACATTGTTAAGCAGCCATCACCAGTATCTCCAAAACGTTTTCACCATCCTATGCAGAAACCCTGTACCTACTGAATAAGTTCCCTTGCCCCCTCCTGGTTTCGGCTCCTCCACTTTCTGTTTCTATGAACTTGACTACTCCAGGTGAACAAGGCCCTGCTGGGACCCCCACAGTAGAGGCCTCTCTGCATCCCTAGCCTCACCTTTCCTTAACCTACCTAGAGCTTAACAATAGATCAAACCCCTGTGGCTTGAGCTCTGAATATCCCCTGTCCTACCCAGTTCCCTGTTTTAGAAAATTACCCTGAAACTTTTGATTAATACCTTTAGGCTTATTGATCAAAATCTCTATGGTCTAGCATTCCTTCCAGGCTGCTCCTATCCTTGTTCCTGGATGGCTGACTCCACCAGAGAGCCACGTGGCCCGAGGGAAGATTCCATGCAGACCCCCAGAATTGTCACATATCTTCTGGAAGAACACCCAGATTTTCCCTTAGACCCCAAGCGGGTCTGAGCATGTCAAGGCAGTTTTTGGAGATGTTAACCTGCTGCCTTCTCAGACCACCGGTGCTCTGATAATAAATGCTGATTCTAAGACCCAACTTCTGTGTAGGTCTATTGGCTGAGCAGCGCAGGCAGCACAAGCCCCCAACTCAGTGGGCCTTCGGTTTCTTAGGTACCTCATGTAACTGGGACCATACAGTATTTGTCCTTTTTTTTTTTCGTTTAGCATATTGTTCTTAAGATTCATCCATGTTGTAGCATGTATTAGAACTTCATTCCTTTTTAAGGCTTAATAATGTTCCACTGTATGTACATACCACATTTTGTGTATCCGTTCATCTGTGATAGACAGTTGTGTTGTTGCCACCTTTTGGCTATTGTAAATAATGCAGCTATGATCATTGGTGTACAATTGTCCATTCAAGTCTCTGCTTTCACTTCTTCTGAATATACACTCAGGAGTAGAATTGTTGGATCAAATGGTAATTCTATGTTTAATTTTTTGAGGAACCACCATACTGTTTTCCATAGCAGCTGCACCATTTTACATTCCCACCAGCAATGCACATGGCTCCAATAGCTCCATCTCCCAACCAACTCTTGCTGTTTTCTGGTTCTTAATAATAGCCATCATAATGGGTAGGAAGTGACATCTCACTGTGCTTTTGGTTTGCATTTCCATAATGATTAGTGGTTGTTCCACTTTCTTTTAAATGGTGTTTCAAAATATGTCTTCTTGTTTTGTTTTAGTATCCCTTTTCGTAGGATAAAAATGTAATCACTTGCTCTAAGGAGATACTCAAGAAAGGCCCTGGGAGCTCTGAAGAACTTCAAACACACTAAAACTAAGAAGCCAAAATTTCCATGAGCTAGGTCTCAACCAGGCACCAAAATCTTGGGACCTCGACATAAAAGATATTCTAAAAGTTTCCTTCTAGTCCTTAAAGATTAGGTAATAGTCTTAAAAACTGTCCTATGAAGTCAATAAAGTGAGTGTTTATAGTCCAAGGAGTTTAACTAGATTAACTAGTGAGTGAAAAAGCAGGATGGTCCAGGTTCTCTGGAGATGTGAGGCTTGTGCATTGAGTCAGGCATCCTGCCTGAGGCCTTAGGTGATCAGCTCCTGATCACACGTGCACACTGCATTCTCTGCATCCACCCAGAGCTACACACAACACAGCTACAGATCCAAACTCCTCATATAAAAATAACTTCATAAATCTAGGAAGCATAGGCACTTAAAAGATCTGGGGTTAAAAGTCCAGTTTTGACATAGATCTAAGTTCCTCTTCTTTAGCCCACCATGACTTCCTGACTCCTGCAAATAACCTCTTTCCCTTCTCCATTTAAGCAGACCCAACCCTCTCCTTAGGCGACCTGTGAAAATTTCTTTCAAATCTTTTTTCTTCCTTTTTCATTGTTAAGATGTCCTTTAATTCATAGTCATTGATTCAAAAGGTGACATATATGCTGCAGACCCCTATGTGCCAGGGACTGCACTTGGCACTGGAGACACCACAGTGCGAGCAGGAAGGACTCAGAATGGAGGAAGTCTGCCTTCTCTAGGTTCTGACTTTATCTAAAAATCCCAAAGTATCTCCTGGGGCTATAGCTACTCTCTGTTCATCTATAAACAGAGGGTTACTTGCTGTAACTCACTAAAAATAATGTGGTACAATAAAGAGAAGAGGCCATACTGCCTTATATAACCTTGAACAAAATCATTCATCTCAGTGGTCTCACCTGAAAAAGTGTAATAACACCCTTCCTGGAAGCAGAGACCTGAACCAAACTACCTTTTTTTTCTTTTCCAAAAAGATTATATTGGGGAATTGGAGGAGGGAAGAGCACTGGGGAATCAAGGAAGGGGAACAGACAAGTTGCTGTCCTTTTGTTCTTCAGTCTAGTTGCGGAGGACGGCGCTTCACTGGCCCATGTTGGTATTGTGATCTTTGAGCTCTTCCCAGGTGAGGCAGTCACTCACCAGCCATTGGACGGCCACTCACGGCAGCTCAAGCTGGCTCACACCAGCTGCCAGTCGCTCACGGTAGCTTAAGGTAGCCCACTGCAGCAGGGGCTGTAGCCAACACCATCGACAGCAACTCAATGGCAGCCCAGCTCCAGGTCAAGCTGTTGTTCACCATCTTAGCTGTAGAGGGCACAGGGTCACTGGCCCACGTGGGATCTGAACCGGCGGCGGCCCTGCTGCTCAGAGCTAGCACGTCCAAGCCAACTCTTAACTCATGAGCCACTCAGCCGGCCCCCAAACAATCTTGTAAAGGAAAATTCATCAAAGTCTTTCTAATTAGCAAAAAAAAAAAAAAAAAAAGATGATCTTCTCTAAAAACTTTCAACTTAAGTCTCTATGCCAAAGATGAAGCTTTGATGACAGTTGATACCCTGTCTCTTCTTTAGTAGCTGTCACAACTGCTGAGTCTCCTGAAAAATGTTTAAGGTAGAGTGACAACAAGGGACCCTAGAGACTCTGACTTTTCATTGCCAAACAAAAGGCCAGAACAAAGCTGGAGATACAATATATACTACTAAGCCAGCAAGAACAGTTGCCTTATATTAAACCAGAGAGAGGTCCTCCTTACTCTTCATAGATGGCCTACAAATCTAGTTCTCAGAGAAAGCCTACAAATCTAGTTCACCCTTATAAGAAAAATCAGATCTGAAAAACTCAGATGTCAGAACCACCTTTGCTGCGTATGATGGAATATGAAAAAATCAAGGGCAAAGCTCAAACACACACAAACCTAGAAATCTCAACTAAAAATCTATAAAGTATTGTGTATCTATGCTTTACAACAAGAACCAGTATCAGTGACAGCTCACTTCCTACCAAACAGAACAAAATATTCACATACTTTTATACAAACAAACCTTCCTGGTCATACAGTAGTTCCCTCTGATAGAATATCGCGGGCTGAGAGCAATAAACAAAATCTAGACAGAAGCAGCCAAAACGGAATAAATGGCAGTGCTTTCTGGCACTATCTCCTTATAGAAAACAAGAGACATCCCTCTATTTTAATAAAATTATTTTAGAACCCAGACCCTAAAATTACTTATTAATATGATTACTCACAGGGGGTAGGGAAAGTTATAAATGAGTTTGTAATGCTTTTGGCTCTGTTCCTAGAATCAACATCATAAAGGCAACCCTAATTACTGACCACTGACAACTCCAGAATCAAATTCCCATCCAGAATGAAATAATTTTGACCTACTCCCTGGAGGTTGTCCTTTCTGAAGCCTTTTCTCATTTTGATGCATACAGATTTGTGCTAACAGAAATTCTGTATCAAAATCCCAACTTGCCAAAATGAGTCTGTTCTTCCCACAAAAGAATGTTTAAAGAAAGGACAATCACTTTTAACTTAATGGTAATACATTCAAAATCGACTTTCCTAACACGGGCGTCTGAGCAACACATTAAGTAAGATATAAACATTGTATGATATGTTCTGGTATTGTTTGTGAATGATAATTATGCCTCTTTAAAAGGTATAGTGTCAAGTCTGAATTTGCCTAGAAGCCACAGTAGAACAGCAACACTGAGGAACATATGCTACTATTCTTATGTGCCAGAGGCTCCTAGTTGCCTCCCCAGTACCCATTCTCCCTTTGGGTAGGAACAGAAGGCTTAGCTGGGCACACAGCTGCCTACCTAAAGATCACATTTCATAGATTCCCATGAAGGTCAGCAGTCATGTGACTGCCTGTGAGCAATGGGATATGAGCCACATGATGTTTCCAATTTCATTGATATGTAGCATATAAAACTGAAAGCAACAAAGGAATAAGACCAACAAATACTCATAGACACACAGACAACAGTTTAGTGATTACCAGAGGGTAAGGGGGGAGGGAGGATGGTAGAAGAGGGTAAATGGGGTCGAATATATGGTGATGGAAGGAGAACTGACTCTGAGTGCTGAACACACAATGTGATATATAGATGATGTATTACAGAACTGTACACATGAAACCTACGTAATTTTACGAACCACTGTCACCCCAATAAATTTTAATTTTAAAAAAAGGAAAGGATGCTGCCCTCTCCTTTCTTACTCCCTTTTGCCATAGTGATAGAAACTGGGACAACCATCTTAGCTGGAAGATGAAAGATGTGTGATAGAGGTGGCATTGTAGTATGAGAGTACCTTTATCCCCAACATCATGAAGCCATCTTCTCAGCCTTGGTCTGCTTATGCTCAGACCAGTATAGATGAGAATAAAATAAACTTCTGTGTTATTTTGACCAAACCAGTGTCCTAACTAATTCATCTCTTGAAGTATTTTGAATTCAACAACTATCTTTTGTTTTGAAATCTGTTCCTTTAAACAGAAAGCACCCTGGATTTCTTGAAGGAAAATTTTCACCATGTTTTTAGCATTCATTTTCAGCATCTGATGTTAGTTCAATAACATGAATCTTTTTGTTTGTTAGTATCAATTTTCACAATCCCTGAAATCAAGATCTACAGAAGTAATCCATAACAAGAAGTAGCTTTCCTACCCTTCACTCAGGGCATTCTTACAGAAGGAGAAAGTCTTTTTTTCTGTCCTAGCACCCATCTTGTCCATTTAACAAAAATCTCATCTGGGTCTTCATCCCTCCATCAAAAAAAGGTAGGACATATCTTGGCACTGGAATCTTTCACATCATTTATAAAATGGGAACCTATCTTAAAGTCTCCCAGACCAGGGAGAAGTTTAAAATCATTTTTTTATATCGTTCAGGAAATCAAAATTCATGACTCCACATAACAGGACAAAATACTTAGAATAAAATTACCAGGTCACATTTCATTGGGTTGTTTTCTTTAAAAAAATTTACATCACAGATGTGTCAATGTAGATTCATCAATTGTAACAGACATAGCACTTGATGGAGGGAGTTGATAGTGGGAGAGGCTACTGCAGGTGTGGTGCAGGTGGTGTATGGGAAATCTCTATCACCTTCCTTTCAATTTTGCTGTAAACCTAAACTTCTCTCTAAAAAAAAAAAAAAAAAAAAAAAGGAAGTCTTTTTTAAAAAAAACAATATACAGTCTACTACTACAAAAGACACTAAAATTTCTCAGTTTTGTAATAGTCATTACCACTTATAGAAAATGATAGTTGGCTGGATGACAAGAATGGTAAATGAGTCAGCAGCCAAAAACACTGAGAAAACCCAGTCCGCCTGCAGAATTGAGTCCTCATAGAACTACTCTGTCCAATATCAACCCCTAATCCCACCCTGGCCAAAAAATCCAAATAAGACTAAACAGATCATTAACCCATTCCACATGCTAGGTAGTTTTTTTCTGATTTAGTCACAGAAATGCTAATGCACTTCCTTAAGTAAAAGCTTTCTAAAATGGAAGCTTGGGCTGTCTCTTTCTTTCTCTCTCTTTTCTTTCTTTACTGCCTCTGCCTTGTCTAATAAAAAATGAGTGAGTGTTTTGTTTTGTGATTCTTTAACTCCTAAGTGTAGGATTTCTCCGATGCAGAGGGTATTATAATTGAGACCATTTACGAATAGAGCATATTAAATGTTGCCAAGAGAGTACCACAAACCAATGGGTATCACTTCCCTTAAACACTTGAAAGAGCACATAATTCCATGATATTAAAAAGAAAGACAAAAGGAAGATTTTTGATCATATTTCAACCCTTAGCTTTATTAGCAATATAACATTTCACCTATGTTTCCACAAATTGAACTCTAGCAGTAATAAAGTATTTAATCACATCCTCCAAGGGCTAAAATCTAAAGCATACATATTTGGTTTAAAGTAATTAAAAATCAGTCTGGAATGCAAAGTATATGACATAGCCCTATAAAAAAGTGACCTATAAAAAAATTATAAACCATGGGCCGGCCAAGTGGCACGGTGGTTAAGCGCTGGCTTGGGAAGCCAGCGGCCCCGGTACGGGTCCCACATATGAAGGCCAATGACGCTGCCCTCAAAAAAAAATAAATAAATAATAATTAATAATAATAATAATAATAAAAAAATCAAGGGGCCAGCTGAGAGGTGCGTTGGTGAGGAGCTGGCTTGGGATGCCAGCTCTGAGCAGCGGGGCCCCGGTTCGGGACCCCATATATGAGGGCCAGTGACACTGCCCTCTACAGCTAAGGTGATGAACAACAGCTCCACCTGGTTGGCTCTATAGCTAAGATGGCCGGCGACAGTGTGGGCTGCAGCCCCTGCTGCAGTGGGCTGCAATAGGCTACAGTGAGTGGCCAGCAGCCAGCATGAGCTGCCAAGAGCTGCTGTGAGCGGCCGTCCAGAGGCTGGAGACCGACCTGCCTCATCCGGGAAGAACGCAATGACAATACCAACATGGGCCAGTGAAGCAAGGTCCTCCACAACTAGACTGAAGAACAAAAGGATAGCAACTTGTCTGTTCCCCTTCCCCAATTCCCCAACCCTATTCCCCACCCCCAATTCCCCAATAAAACCTTTAAAAATAATAATAATAATAATAATAATAATAATAAATCAAATGCTCACTCTCAAGCAGAAAGTCACAAACAGGATGCAGACAAGGGGAAAGCTGTACATGAAGGCCTGTGTTTTAATATAAAAGTCACCACTCAGACAAGTGGAACCTGTCTGAGGGTGGTAGCTGGTTGACCAGGCTGAACCCTCAGTCTTCCAGGGGACCAATCAGAGATGACCATCCAAAGAATGCTCCACAGAACACAACCATTTTTAGTCCTTTCTAATTAAGGACCGAAACAAAAGCTACAGTAGTTGTTTCATTTTGATAATTTAGAAAGCCTCAAATTACAGCTAGCAGCTTTATAAGCATGCTAGAGGGAAGGGGATAGGTAGGGAAAGAAAAATTACAATTGAAATTATATCCTTAAGAGAGCCAGTTAAGCCACTAATATACAAGCTGGTCTCAAGTCTGCTACCTAACCCAGAAAATCATGGGTGAGGAATTCATTTTAGAACTGATTACACCAACATGAAATTACTCTGTTTTTTAACCTTTTATATTTGAATTTTCGTATTTTTTTCTTCCCTTTTTCTTTATACAAACTGAACAGTCCCAACCGGGGGACTTGCACTTGAAAGTGGGAAATCTTCCAGTACAGGCACTGAAGAATATTACTAACCCCTATATAACCTCAGGCAAGTCATTACACCTCTCCATTCTGCCATTTCTCCACTTGCAAAAAACAAAATATACTTCCTACTTCCTGTTGTGATGAAAAATGAAATAATTAGAGTAAGTCAAGCTCCCAAGAGACTTTGAAAATGGTATATGACATTCATAGAACCAGTTTAGAATATCTTAAAAATAATCTTTTCCATTTAATCTATGTGCAACATAGAATAACTTCCTACATAAACTACTAAAAATAATTTTTTTGAAAAAAACTGGACCCTGGGGAATTATGTGTTCTAGATAGCTTGCTCTTCTAGATTAGTCTCCAAGAGGGCAGGCATTTTGTCTGTTTTGCTTTCTAATATATCTTCGGCACCTGGAATGGTGCCTGGCACATAATAATCGATGCTCATTAAACATTAGATAAATTAATGAATAAAAGTTTAGCCCTTATACATAATTTTAGCCATTTCAGGTATGAATTTTCTTACAATGTCTACAAAGTAGCACCCTTCCTTACCTTGAGAAGATCATATGGACCATAAGTACACATTTTGCCAATGGTGAAGGGTCACCATTGTATACATTCTATATTTCAAAAATTCTCTCAGGGTATTTTAAATTACTAAATCACTCTAGAATGTTCAGTGTAATTTTTCAGCTCTTTTATGCTTTTATCATTTTTCCCATCCTTCCCTTACTGTTAAATTATCACTTCTCCGTATTGTAAACAGCCTATAATTTGCTGTTTTATTGTGTGCTTAAAAGCCAATCACCCACAACTTATCAGCAGTGTGTCTAAGAGCATAAGTGAGGGCCTAAGGCATTCTCCTAGGGGTTAGACCTTGGAAGACATCTAGGTTTGGCTGATCACAAGCTCTGTTTTTCAGACTGCTTCCTGATTCTCCATCTTGTTCTGGATAGGTAAGAGGCCAGATAGCCAAGTTCCAAATAGGGTGTACTAAATACTCTTTCAACATGACATTTCCAGGGGCTAGGAGGCAACTGTTCCATTAGACAGGGTATCTGGAAACTATGGGCCCAGGTTATCTAAGTAAGCAGCTGGCCTAGGGCTGGAGTAGGAGTGGCCAAAGAAAAACACCAGGAGGGCAGAGAAATCTGTCTCTAGGGAATGTAAATCCCATCCTCAGCACTGGGATTCCAAGGGAGGAAGCCATTCCAAGGAGCTGAGGGTGAGTAGGTTGTCAAGAGGGAAGTTGAGAAAGAGTTGTCATAATCAAGTGCAAGGTTGAAATTACAACTTAGGAACAAAACCAAGGCCCAATTTTCCAACATGCAACACAAAGGCAGAGCTAGACCTGACTTGACAGAGAGTCCCAGAGGTAAGGTTGAAGCTTCCTAAATCCTCAAAGCCAGAATGGGATGGGACCTCTAGGTAGGGGTCAAATGTTTCAAGTTGTAGCATGCCTGAGGAATCTGGATTATGACAGGAAAAGAGGGGCAAGAGAGGTGCCAACTACTGCCCTCTCCATGGCACAAATCACTTTCTCCATGGCTAATGGGAAAAGCAGCCTCTGTGTTTGAAATGCCTGAATGGCTTACCAATGAGAGAGCATTGTCCCTGCGTAAGCAGAGACCCAGGGAAACCTAAGGTGCACCAAAGAGACAATTGGATAGCTTAGCGGAGGATATATATATATATATATATATATATATGTCTTAAACACCTAAATTTGCCTCAACTTCCTACATAATCCTACATGTGTGTCTCTCAAATACTTCTCTACATGCATTACAGCATAATCGACACATTTATTCCCTGAAATAACATAGTTCTCGACATGGCAGTGAGAAGGCAAAAACTCTGGAGCAAACCTATGAAGTTCCTTCTATGCCTGACTTAAGCAAATATGCCATGAAAATCTATTGATCTTTTTGAGATGAAAATAGTAAAGGTAGAAGTAGTGGATCAGGAAGAAAACTGAAGAAACAAGCAATGGAGATGAAGTGGAGCAGGGGAAGTAGATGGCAAAGAGATCACCTAGGTGACCAGTTATCCAGGAATACTGTGATGAAGACACTGACGAGTTTCAATTTTGGGTAATAAAAGAGAGAAAACTATCATTTATTATGATTTCCTGTGAACCAAGCACAGTGCTAGTGTTTTGTACATTCATTGTCGCATTTATTCCCCAGTTTAAGTCTTCAAGAAAAGTATATTATTCCCATTTTACAGGTGAGGAAATTGAGACCAGAGAGGTGAAAGAAATTATATATAGTCACATGGCATGGATGACAGGTGGGATTCATTCTGGAGAGGGCTGATTCAAAAATCCCATTTGCACCAACAGATACACAAGAGCTATGACTTAAAAGAAAAAGAGAGGGTAGGCAGGGTGGCACAGCTGATTCCAGTGCAACAGGGTCACCAGTTCTATTCCCACATGGGCCAGTGAGCTGTGGCCAAGCTGAGCTGCCACTGAGCTGCCAACAGGTGCAGGATGGCTCAGCTGGTGAGAGCACATGCTCCTAACAAAAAGGTTGCCAGCATGCGATGGTGGGCTGCGTCCCCCGCAACCAGATTGAAAGTGGCAACTGGACTTGGAGCTGAGCTGCACCCTCCACAACTAAGATTGAAGCACAACAACTTGACTTGGAACTGATGGGCCCTGGAAAACCACAATGATGTTCCCTTCCCCAATTCCCCAATAAAATCTTTAAAAAAAAAAAAAAAAGAAAGGAAGAAAGAAAAAGAGAAAGAAAAGAAAGATGGGGAAATAGAGTGAGAAGAGAGGGGTCTGTATGTTTGCAAGCTGTTTCTGGTGGGCTTGAGGAATCAGCACGGAATGAGGCCTTCCTAGTATGCACCACCTTCAAACAACAGGGGGAGTCCACCAACCTGAAGCAGCTGATCCAGGGGAACCCCCTAACACTAGGGAGCTAACATTCTGAAATGGTATTTTAAATAGGAATGATCTAAAACTCCCTCTCTAACCTGTGGGTTGATTTCCCAGGGGTCTTTAATCAGGCCCCATCTCACAGGATCTTAGATTAAGGTTGGTTTGAAAAAGAAATGTGATTCTTAAATAAAATAACAAATGCACATTAGAAAAAAAAATCCAACAGGTCCATGAAAAAAATCATTAAACTTTGGGGTGCTGTTTCTTGATCTGGCTGCTACTTATATGGGTGTGTTCATGGAGACGTATAGTACTTATTATATGTGATCTCTTCTGTATGTCTAGTATGCTTCAATAAAACGTTTGAAAATTGCCAGAGCACAGTAATATTTTACCCTGCCCTATTCTAATGTAAACTGGCCTTTTATAAGCAATAAAGCAGAGGAAGTTTGAATATGGAGAAAGGGGCCGTAAGACTCCTCTCTCCTAATGGGGACCCACTAAGAGAAGCACTCTACTCTAACCAGAAGGCTGTTGCCTTGGAAACAGGAGCTGTAACTACTGCAATCACACCTCGGGAGCAAAGATGGCCAAGATCTATTTCAATTTTTAGATGCCTCGAGGAACTGCAGATGACTGTAACTATGGAAGATAGCCAATCTGTAGTAATGAAGAAGCACATGCCAGAGTTAGAAAGGCTGCAATTGAGAAAGGAAAAAAGAGAGAGAGAGGCGGGGGAGGAAGGAGAAGACAAAATTCACGTTAAGCAAGTAAAGCCCCATCCAAGAACCGCACAGCTGAAAGGCTATGGTTTCATTTCTTTCCACCATTCCATCCTCTTTAGCTTATTGCACACCCACTACCTGCCAGCACTATGCCAGGTGCAGGGAGTACAAAGCCAAATAAAACCAGCACTTTAAGGACACAAAGAAAGAAGTGCTTTGCTGGAAGTACAGCCCTCTGGAACACAGCGGGGAAGCTGATTAACTTTGGTGTGAAAAGGAGAACAGGAGACTTCAAAGAGAACACGGCGGGTTTTTTTTAATTTATTGATTGATTTTTTTTATATTAGTTTCAGGTGTACAAAACAACATAATGATTAGACATTTATACCCCTCACAGTGAGAATGTGGCATTTTTAAAACTGGAACTCAAAGAATACATAGGAGTTCCCCAGTTGGAGGCCAAGGAGGTATCTCAATTCAAAGGAATGGCAGGTACAAAAGGACAGAGGCGTAAAACAGCGCCATTCTGTTTCTCAACAGGGTAGCGACCTGTCTTTCTGAGTGGGACAATTCCCTGTGTGAGAGACACACACCGCAGGGTACTTACCATCTCTGACCCCACCCACTAGTTGCTGGAAGAAACTCCCAATCATTGTAATAACTAGAGTTATGCCTTGCCACCACCACATTTCCAAATGTCCTCAGGACAGCGGGAGAGAGGGGGAAAAGTGCTCTTTCTCGCAGCTGAGAAGCCCAAGAACTTACGGGAACAGACATGTAGCTGCAGCAGGGGTTGGTGGGGATAGGGTGGGAGTTGAGGATGAGAATGCCATAAAGACCAGAGCAAAGGGTCTTGCATGCCCTGCCAAGGAGTCAGACTCCCTGCAGACTTGGAGAAGAGAGAGCAGACTCAAAGCAGTTATGTGGGAGGCCAAGCCGACAAAACTTGGCAACTCATGGGATATGAGGAGGTGGAGAAGAAGGAAGAATGGAAGAATAAAAAATAACCCCCACAGTTTTAAGCTTGGACAACTGAGTAAACAGTAGTGGTACTAACCAAAGTGATGGATACAGGGACAAGGGCAGGTTTGGAGGGGAATGGAAAGATGAGGTAAAAAATGAGTCTCTGGCACATAAGGGACATCCAGGTGGAATTGCTAAGAAGTAATAAATAGACTAATGTTGAAGAGAGACATCTGGGTTGGAAATAAGAAAAAACGTAGCATGTACTTGTAAGCAGTGTATAAGCCAATCCCTAAGGGGTTTCCAGGAAGGGTGTTCCTAGACTCGATAAGCCTGGGAGAGGGACAACTACAGATAAGAAAGCTGAAATCCTGGAGCTGGGCATAACTAACGGGGCACCAGCCCAGCAGGAGCTGGGCACAGGCAGACAGGAACTAGGGAAGTGGAGCCAGCTGGAAAGGTGGAGGTGAGCAGGCCAGAGCAGGAGTGACTGAATGCAGATTGTTCAGAAGCAACTACCCCACAGCCATCCTTTCATGTGAATCTCAGCACACATGAGACAGCAGCTTTCTAACTTATCTGCCTGTGAGCCATAGTAAGAAAATAAGGGGCCAGCCGAGTGGCGTGCTGGTTAAGAGCTGGCTTGGGATGCTGGCTCTGAGCAGCAGGGCCCCGGTTCGGATCCCATGTATGAAGGCCAGTGACGCTGCCCTCTACAGCTAAAATGGTGAATGACAGCTCCACCTGGAGCTGGGCTGCTCTGAGTCCCTGGGATGGCATAACTGCAGCCCCTGCTGCAGTGGGCTGCCATAGGCTACAGTGAGTGACCAGCAGCCAGCGTGAGTGGCCAGCAGCTGGTGTGAGCTGCCAAGAACCACGGTGATAGGCCGTCCAGAGGCTGGTGACCGATCCGCCTCACCCAGGAAGAGCGCAATGATGATACCAACATGGGCCAGTGAAGCAATGTCCTCCACAACTAGACTGAAGAACTAAAGGACAGCAACTTGTCTGTTCGCCTTCCTCGGTTCCCCAACACTGCTCCCCTCCCCCAATTCCCCAATAAAATCTTTAAAAAAAAAAAAGAAAATAAGTTTACATCTCAACGCAGGTCATTCACACACATACACACCAGGGCTGGCTTCATAGGCGAACTGTGAAGCTACACAGGGCTCTATACACAGAAGGGTCCCACTCTTGGATAAGTGCTCAGCTGTCGTCATCTTGAAATTCCCAAATATTTTTAACCAGGGGCCCCCCATTTTCATTTTGCACTGGATCCCGCAAATTATGATGCCAGTCCTGACACACACACAAGTACACAATTTAACAAATGTTTTATGAAAAGATATCGACCTTACTACATGTGATATAAAATTATATTTTCTATTCTATTACATATATTTTTTAATGTAGTCACTGCCCATTACATTTAAAACCCACTAATGGGTTGCAAAATCAGTTTTAAAATACTCTCTTGGGTTAAGTCAATACTAAAGGATTTAGTATTTAAGTAATTAAGTATTTAGTATTTAAGTAATTAAGTAATTTAGTATTTAGTATTTAAGTAATACTAAAGGGGTGTGCAGATTCTTTTGGAAATTTATATTCGTTTTTCTCTACAAAGGTTTCAAGGTAGTATACAGTCAGTAGTGAGGGTGGTTGAAGACAAAGGAATTGCTGAAATTAGTCAAGGTAGAAGAGAGCCAGGGAAGGATTGGTGAGGAACCAACAATGAGTTGGGAGGTGGGGGGATGAGGAAAAGTGGTCAGAAAGGTAGAAAGAAAACTAAGAGAAAATGAGCAAAACGAAGGAAGCAAAGAGCTTCCAGAAGTGAACAGTCAACAGCCCCAAAAAACAGCAGGCTAAGGTGAAAGCTGGACCAGGAGGCACCCGAGAACAGGCTATGCCAGTCCAGCGCCACCGTGGGAGCGAAAGCCTGAGTGGTGACCTGCAAGTGACCAGGAAGCACTAAAGCAGAGAAATCCACGGCAGAGCACAGAAAAGGAGAGATCAAGGAACTTAAGAGGGAAGCAGAGCGAGGCAAGTGTTTTCTTTTTAACAACTCTGGGAGAGTCGAGGGTGGCTTAAAGTCTTCCAAGGCCACCAAGCATTCTTTCATTTAGAAGCCTGGGCCCGGCACCTTATTAAAAAGGTAAAAATACACCCACCTCCCACACCAGTATACACTACTTTTATTTGAATTTTAAGTAACTATATATTGAGTTGGGTTGTAAATGACCAGTTGACATAAAGTTATATTTTATAGGCATTTGATTAAAATATACAATACCTTCAATTTTGCAGTTTTCTCTTAGCATTCAAGAAGCCAATAAAAACTTTATTTTTTTCTGATTTTTAGACATGCTTTTAAGCCTTTGAAAAACTCATAGGCCCGAGGCCTAAAGTGCCTAATCCCTAAGTATTAACAAGGGCTGCTTCTCTCTGGGGCTGAAGGAAAGAGGTCTCAATAAGTGGAGAGACTGAAGAAAGAGGAAGAGAAAATAAGCCAGGACATATGAGGCAACAGAGTCTGACTGACAGAGAGCTCCTACAGAAGAGGCTAGATAACCCACATTTTTTTTAATGGCAAAGCAATGAGTAGCAATTCAAGGAAGAAAAATGTGAAAAGGCCATGAACATATAAAAAGCTATCTAACCTCATTAGTACTCAAGGAAATACCTATTTTTCACATATTGTATTGGCAAAACTTTGAAAGACTAAAACACCTAAAGCTGAGGAAGGTGTGGGGAAACAGAGACTTGGAGACATTGCCAAGTGGAGTACAACTCGCTACAGCTTGTGCAGAAGGCTATCAGGCAGACTCCATTAATGAATGACCCCTGGACAAGCACCTGACCCCCTCACCTGCACCACTCTTACAGCAGGGGTGAGTCTAAAGGGCTATCTCCCCAGCCCTGCAGTCTCAGCTGAAACTTAGCTCTGAAAAGAGGCCTTTCCTCTAATGCAGCATCTTGCTTTATTTTTCTCAGAACCCTTATCTCTAGCTGCTATTTCCTGTTTTATGTATTGCTTTCCCTGTTTATGCACAGCTTCCTCTCTCCTACAATGTAAACTTCTAGAAAGCAGCAAGCATCTCTTTCTTGTTCGCCTCCTCATTCCCAGCTCCGGGGTGCCTGTAGAAGCACTGTGTGGACTAACAATGTGCATTGCAGCATTGTTGTAATAACCCAAACTGGAAATGAGATGAATGTCTATCAGTAGGAAAAACGGTTGAATAAATCATGATACATCCACACTGTGGAATATTATGAAGCTATATACTAACCTGGGGCGGGGGGGGGGGGGTAGAATATCCATAATATATTGTTTTGTGGATAAAGCAAGTTATAAAATATTTAGAATCATAGTTGTATGATTCTAAACATGGAAAGGAAAAAAAACATGAGGGTGACTATATGAGTACATGTTTGCATAAGCACAGAGAAAGTAGGAAAGGAAATACAAACGACTGTTCATACTGACGACCATAAGGGTATGACAGCATTGGCGGGGACAGGAGATTGTATTGCAATAGTGAACATATATTTTGCCATTTTTAAAAAAATTACACAATTTTAAAAGAATTCTGGCCTTAAAAATATTAAACTATCATACTAAGAACTATGCTTCTGTTGTTTTTATTTTTATCTGTCAGGGTTAATAAGGTTCACAATTCCTAGGGTTTACTGAACCTGCCTATGGCCAACCTCGTACCCTAGTAGGCATTTCTCATTTGATTTGTTAAAAAGCCAAAATTACTCCAACACACAATAGCAGAAATGTCCTGCCTTTGACTAAAGATGGTAGCTTTTTTCCGAGGGAACTGGAAATGATTTGAAAGCTTTTTCAATGGGCCACTGAGAGAGAGCCCACACTGAAGCCGCCTGCACGGGGAGGAGAAGAGGACACAGGGTCGAGGTGCCAGGCCAGCGCCTGGCAAGCATGTGTTTCCTGGTGTGCATGTCATATTGCCGAGGCAGCTGCCAGCCTGTCAGCTCACCCACAAACTCCAGTTGGCTGGAGCCTGGGAAGTGATATCTTGAAAGCCGGAGGTGCTCTTTTCAGGAGGCCCTAAATCAAATATCCTTGTCTATGCCAGAAACAACCTAGGAGAAAAACCTTATCACAAAACAAGCAGCTCTCAGGCATGTCAAGGATTCTCAAAATTAATTCCTTAAGCTGATCAAGTGATAAAAGCTAGGAATTTAAAAGGCCTCAGATATTTCTACCTCACTGCTGCTAATAGACCTATAAGCTACTCAGTCAACCAACAAAATAAACAGTATGAATGGGACAAGTTTTAGCAGCTCAGCTGTCCCATTGCAGCATGGGCACAGCACTTCACACCAACCATATGAGTGGGAATGAACAAGTGAATGAATGAATGAATATCACCAAGTGCATGTGGACATCACTGAGGGAACCTGGCATTTGGAAGGCCTGGAATCTAGTCCTCACTATACTAGTTGGGTACTTAAATCAGGGAAGTTCGTGAAAATGCTCTAACCCTCACCTTCCTCATCTATGACATGGGAATGATAACTGTACCTATCTCCTAGGATTACTGTGAGGCACAAGTGAGAATATATCCAGAAGGCTGTGGTAGACCAGAGGTGGGCTGCCCAAATCGCCCTTGAGGGAAGGACTTGCCACCCAGCTTTGGGGAATACATATGGCTTCCAGCCACCAGAGACTTCAGGGTCTGCCTCAGCTGCAGAGAGCAGCCTTGCTAAGATCACACCCTTCCTGCAGTTTCCGCAACAACCCAACAATCTGCATCTGGTGACTGAGGCCCAGTAATTCTGATGCATTCCTGTGCAAAGAAGGACACCTAGACAGCAAAATACTCGTTCCAGGGCTTCCCAGGAGGATGCCTGAGACCTCTTCTACCTCCTCCTCTGACGAATCCTGCTTCCTTCCCTTCCTGGGGTTGGGTCCCTAATGAGTGTCTTGCACCTCAAGCTGCATGTGGGCATCTGCTTCCAGAGAACCCAGCCTGGAACAAAGCCCTTTTTCAGTGTTAAGTACGCCCAGGGTTTTCATAAGGTGACAATGGGCAGAGGCTAATTCTTGTTCAGAAAAAAAAGATAGTGCTTGTAAACTGTTTGTTTGCTTGCTTGTTTTATTATACATATGTGCCATTTACTTCAAGTATTCAAAGTCTGACAATTCATTCGTATTTACCAAGTATGTATAGAACACCATGTCCTGAGGCCACAGGACTGATCTCTTCCTATCTTGGTAGCTCTCAGTGGGCTGGCACTGCTCCTCGAGGGTAAGGATTGTTACAATACTTACAGAGCTCTGCTGACATTTGAGGGGGTGGAGGGGAGCAGGAATGTTAGACCCCTACAAAACTTCGGAAGGTCCCTCATGATGATGAATTGTCCCATGTCCCACACAAACTTCATAAAAGAGAAAAAACAAATTTTCTATAATATTCTGAGCCTAGATCTTAATTCTGCATTTTACAAAAATATTTTGTTCAGTTTTAAACACGCTGAATTTTATAGGAATTTGATTACCCTATAAATTGAGGGAAGAGTGTACTTTATTCTATTTAGACCTTTACCAAAGGTTGTTTTTTTTTTATCATCTCCAAAAACTCAAGATAGTTTCAGAAATGTCACTCATGATTAGCCTGTCACTTCTATAACACATCTGTATTGGTCTACATTTATAATTTTTATTCTTAGTGATATACATAAAAATATTTATTTAGGCCTCATTTATAAGATTTTATATATGATTATTCATAATATTCAGCTGAATATTTCTTAATCCAAACTAATTTATTATAACAGCAAATATCTGAATTCTTGTCTTCTTATGTAGCTGTGCACATATTGAAATATAAACTATTTTATTATAAATTTTCATCTTATTTCTCCTTTTTATTACAGTCAGAGTCTTATTATTTTGTTTTGTTTTGTTTTTAATATTGTGTGTGAGGTCTATTATCTTTGAGTTTCATTTCAGGATGTAAAGAGGATGTTATAAAATACTTAAAAGGGAATGTTGGGTTTCGTAGAATCAATTCGAAAACTGGTGTCTGAGGCCCACCTGAAGCAAAAACATCTGTGATATTCACGAAAAAAATCTAGGTTCCTAGGTTCCAATCCACACTCACCAGAATGTTCTCTGGGGGCTATAACCCAGGGATCTGTATTTTTTCAAAGCTCCCAGGTGATTCTGATGCTCATCCAGCCTTGGTATCCACAGCTGTGGAGAGGAGAGGGCGCACCAAGCTATCACCTAGTCTGGAGGTGCTCACAGTCTAAGAGAGGAGGGTCAAATTGTAACTATAATGTCAGACACACAACTGGCAAATGCCAGAAAGCAACACCAATGAAGTGCTATGGGAATTCAAGAAAGGGAGAAGTTAGCGTGGGGGAGGTCTCTTGAAGAAGGTGCATTGGCGTGGGGATCTGAAAAACAGCATGGAGTGTCTTCTCAGGAGAATTAATGCAGGCATCTTTACATACAGTATCTCCACATTATCTCCATCAGAACTCATGGCTACCCTCTGGGGTGAATACCATTCCTGTAAGGTCTCTCAGAAGAAGATACTGAGGCCTAGAGATGTCAAGTAACTTACGGTTCCAAACTTAGATCATGCAGCCTGGGAGGATGGGGCTGGACCATCCCACCTACACTCAGAACCTAGCCAGAAGGAAAGGGAGTCAGGAGTGGGTCTGGGAGGGAGCCCAAGGGGGTTCAGGAAGTATGATTTCTATCCAAAGCGGCATTTCTATCTTGCTATTCACCTTGTCAGCAACATTCAGGACAACAAAACAGGATACCACCATCATGAGGGATTCTGAGCATATTATCATTCACATATGGCTACAAAGACTCTAGGATGAGAACACGCATTCAGGAGTCACTAATGCTAATAATGACCCACCAATCATAGAAAAGTAACTTAATTGAGGCAACAGCCAAATGGAAGCCTTGGAATTAGGAGCCCTCTGTTGCTTCCACTGATCCGGCAATAGCATAATGCAGCTTCTGCTTAATCAATTCCTGCTTAATCAGAGAGCCATCTTAATGCTGTCTCCCAGAGCAGCAAATTAGCCTAACAGATAGTGAGTGAGTGCAGCAATCCAGAGGGGTTGGTGGGGAAGGTGGGGATGGAAACAGTCTTGGAGGAAAAGCAATTGGCTAGTGCTAAGGGGTTAAGTGGTGTTTAACTAGCTGTTAAATTGCAAAGTGCTAAGTTTCCCCATTCTAATACAGAAATTATCAACAATGAATAGAAACGAAGATGAAATACATCAGATTCTGTTTTTATTCTGCTTCTAGATGTGGATCCAGGTAGATATAAAATTTATTTTTATCACTATAAAGAGAAAGATCAAGGCTCTTCATAAGCTGTCTGTTGTGTAACAAGTGTATCTCAAACTCAGACACTCAGAATTTAGCATGCATCAGAATCATGGGGCGGGTCTTATTAAAACACAGATGGCTGGACCCACCCCCAGTGTTTCCAACTCAGACCCTTGGGTGGGACCCTAACATTTACATTTCAAACAGTTTTCAGGGGGTGCTGATTCTGCTGACCTGAGGACCACACGTTGAGAACCATTGCTCATAATGTCCCAAGAGCCATTTGGAAGGGCAGGAGTGGTGCTGGGGAGAAGAAGCAGCAGCTGTGAGAGTGACTAGGGAGTGAATCAATCTCAGCAAGCAATGGAAGATACCCCTAATAACACAGGGAAGCTTCCATATAGTCTTTAAACCAGTGATTTGTTATCTCATTTAAGAATAAAGAGTATAGGGGCCTGGGCCGGCTGAGTGGCACCGTGGTTAAGAGCTGGCTTGGGAAGCCAGCAGCCCCAGTTCAGATCCCACATATGAGGGTCAGTGACACTGCCCTAAAAAATAAATAAATAAATAAATAAAACTGACAAAATTAAAATTAAAAAAAATAATATAGGGGCCAGCCGAGTGGCTCAGTTGGTTAAGAACTCATTCAAGAGTGTAAGCTCTGAGCAACAGGGTCGCCGGTTCAATTCCTACATGGGCCCGAGCTGAGCTGCCGCTGAGCTGCCAACAGGTGGCAGAATGGCCCAGCTAAAAAAAAAAAAAAAAAAAAAGAATAAAGAGTATATAACTATTGTGTAATGGCTGCCATATGTCCATGGGGAATGGGAACAAAACAACCAGGATGACAAAGGAGGACTGCATTTTTTGTGGATGTGAAATGTGATTGGCTCATCAAAGTGGGAGTTAGGATACTGTTTATGTCACAAGGGACAGAAGTCCCAGGGCAGAGACAGCTGAGCGGCTACTTCTCTGTGTACAGAGCCCTAAAGAACATTCACCGGTTTTATATTGCTCCTTCCCTCTGTCAACCTATGTTCTCACTGTGACTGATAACCCCAGGGTTCGCAGTTTGAAAAGGACCAGGCTTCTGCAATGAATGAAATCTTGCTTTGCCTACCTCTATTTAGCATCCATTAGCAACCAGTCAAAATCAAACTTCAGGTTTCTTTTGGGCCAGCCTTACACTGACCTGGCAGAGGTGATACAGGTAAGGTGGGACCAATTATTTCATGCATAATTATATTGTGGACAATGAGAATCTCTTCTGCTAAGCAGAAATAAGACTAATAACGATGTATTACACCCCATGCCCACATTCCTCAACTTCCAGGTGCATTGCCAGGAGACCAGATGCTTCTGGAAGAAGATTTCCAATCAAAACACTGCTTTTGGCCCAGTTTCTATTAACTGCAAAGACCAAAACACTCCTCTGCCCATCCTCTCCTGTCCTCCATGCATTTCCATCCCCTCAGGGACCACATGTGGGTCAACAGCAAGCAAGTGCATCAAATCTCCAAGGCAGAGACCTTTGGCCTTGGAAACATTTGAAGCAGAAACAGGTGGGGTGCTCTGAAGCAAACACTCCAGAGAATAAAATACCAAAAACTCAGATGATTCACTCCACGTGGAATTCTCCTTTGCATTTCATGCAGTCAGCGGTTCTCCAGTTTTTCCATGTCCCTTCAAAGCTTAGGCTCTCCTATCGTGTGCTGTGAGTAGGTCAGACTAAAAGGGTTTTTTTCCTTATGATTTCAGGCTGGGTAATATTTCATAACCACATGATTATAGGGCTGAACTTGGCAGTGCTGTATTTAGGAGCTGATCACATATCCATCATTCAGCCCACATTTCAAAGCCTGATAAAATATTGCCCCCATGGATTTAAGAGAAGTTGGTGATCAAACATTTCCCTCTCCTAACTAACAAGAAGACTGTGAGGGTCAGTTCCTAACACAACGCCGGGGGGTCCAGCCTGTGCACCATAAAGCTGCATCTCTAACAGAAATTGGCTTGCAAAACAGTATCACGCAGTCCCCGCAGTAAAGAAGACATTAGGTCTCTACCTCACGGTAGATTATTTGTCCTAAAACATTACTTTGCATACATCATAACCTCTGATCAAAAGTCTCACGTGGCTCCCCACAGAACCCAAACTCCTTAGTGGTTTTTCAGGAGCCTCCAACAAACCAGTGCTGCCCATTCTCTCATCTCCCACAGCTGCCTGGGCAGACTGCTCGCATCACTGCTCCTGGAAACCCTACACAGAGCTCCCTTTTTCCCATTTGCTTGACTGACCTTTGCCCCAAATGCCCCTTCCTCCTTCTTCGCAGTTTGTCCAACTCCTACCATGAGGCATTTCAAAACCAGCTCAAATTACATATCCTCGACAAAGCCGCTTTTCAGGAAACTTCCTGCCCTGGATGCTCTCTCTCCCCAGAGTGGCCATGATAGCGATCTCTGGCACCATACATGGACTGCCCTGCATTGTGGCTTATTTCTTCCCATATCCCCCACCCCACCCCAGCTGGACTGTGAAGCTCCTATGTACAGCGTCTCACACTGGCTTCCCCAGTACCTCACCTGTTCCCCCACCACAGTGGATGCTCACGAAAGGTTTGCTGGCATCATTCTTCTGCAATCCCCACTATAAGAATGAGGGTCTTCCCTAGGACTTCTGTCTTTAAACTACTTTATTTCTTTTCCTCACTGTCCAATCATTGTCCTGTCTTTTAGCACGGGTATGTGACAGGACTGCCAATTCACTCTGTCCCTAAGGCTATCAAACAGTTTAATGAGTGTTTAACAGAAGAGCTGTAAGAGGCAATGCTAAGTTGGAAAATCACCCTGGGTCCCACAGGCCCATGTGCAAACTACAGACAAAAAACAGGCAACTGGGGGAAAGAGGTTAACATGAAGAAAAAGGGGGCTACAGCTCCCCTCCACCTAGAAACAAAATCCCTCTAAGAAACAAAAAAGAAAGCATCTGGATAAAACGTGGGCAAATATTGCTGAGATCAGAAAATTGTGCTCGTAACAAAAGCACAAAGGATTTGTAAATGGCAGATTCTGCTCCCAACCCCCAAATCACCAAAAGTTCAACAAGAAAACTAGCAGTTTTCACTCAGCACATCTGTTTTCAGTTACCTGTGCCTGAACCACAAACTTAGAGTAATGGAGAGACTTCGAACTGACTCTGCCGTTTAAGGCCTCTCAGGATGGTGAGCAACTGCTGTGCAATATTCATGGTCTTGGAAGGGTGTTGGGGGTGAGATTTTCGTGGATTTTCTAGAAATTGTGCTTGGACTAGACTGCTCAAAAAGTAAAAGCTGCCAAAGGGTATCATTATCACTTGATAAACACAGCTACCATTGTTAGTTAATCACTGACAGATTAATTTACCAACTATTAGTCACATGCTACCAATCAATTCCCAACATATTTAGCTTTTTTCCCCAATATCTACCTTGCTACCATCTCCCTAAACCTCTTCAGTTACAATATGATTTTGTTTTACTTTATTGAAAAAAAACAATCTTTGACCACTAGAACGTTCTTAAATTCTTAAGCCGTGGTTCTGTTCACAAGATTATCTCTCTAGGCTCATAAAATTTCCAAGAATAGTATTTTCTTCCTTTCAGTGAATTGGGGATATAGTGTACTGTCCATAGATAGATGCTGCCAAGTGGGGAAAGAGGGTAATTAACACTGTTTTTTCCTTCTATAAAACCCTTCCACATCTGCTGCTGAGTTGAGTCACAGAATATGTGCTGATATCACTGAGCTCCTCTGAAACAATGCAGTACTGAAAATCCCTCCATACCAAAATCCAAACCACTCCTTTATCAAACACTAGTCTGACCTACTCACGTCTGATTGAGTGCCGAGCTTTACCTTCCCTCTTTATTGCTCCTTGATTGCTGTAAAAATGGTTGCAAAGAGAAATGTAATTTTAAACATCCACTTTGGTAACAACAGAGATCCCAATGGCTTCATTGCTACATTAAACTTTTTTACGAAACCATCACCATAAATTATTAAAATATATACTTATTTGATAATTATTGTCATCTTGGTACCTACTAATTTGTTGCACTTTCAATAGTTGGGTTTCTAATTAGAATACAATTATTTTGTGTGGGAAACAAATATTATAATTATAAAGACACATCATGTTAGCAATTGTTTCACTATTAATTTTTTACTTGAATTGCTTTATATGGAAACATGGAGATTAACACCGAAATTTCAGTAGAACAGGTATTGAAAGATGTATCCAGGAGCTCTGCCCAGAGTCCAGCATCAAATTTTACAGGACTCAATAAATATTTATTGGTGGAAAAATTTCATTCTGTTTGTTCCTAGGGGAATTCATCATAGCAGGCCTTTTTAATTTAACAGGCCTCACTGTAAGAAAATTTAACTAGTACAGTTTGGTGTCACTTGAGCTATATCAAAGAAGGGCAACCAAGTTCTGAGACAAAGGTCATCAATTTCTCTCACTTGTCTCCATGTTCTGGCAAGAGAAATTAATTTGTCCTGTGAGTAGAGGATAATTTAAGTAAGGCTTAGAAATTTACACAAAAATACGCTTCTATAAAAGTATTCCTATGATATTTCCTTCTCTAACAAAAAAATCTACAAGTGACTTTTCTAAAAGAATTATAAAAGTTTCTAAACAAACACAGAACACCACAATTTAACTTGCAAATTAATAACCTGGAAGTTGCTATATTTTTAATTCATAAAAGCAGGGTCCTATAGTGTATTCTCTGCCTACAAAAGTAGGTGGTCCTTTCCCTAATTATCCATCTGGCTTCTCCTCTCATGTGGAGAGCCCCCTTTTCCATGGTTTTAACCACCATCTATATCAATTATTGCTCATTCCCTTTCAAATAGTTCATTTTCACCCTCCCTAAATGTAAAAAAGATAAAAAGCTGGGCTCACTCATTTTCCTCTCAACCTTCTCAAAATCCAAACATCATACAGCTCCTCTCTGTTTTACCTCTCAACATCCCAAGGAGGTCCTCAGAACTGCTATATGCCCCCAGGACTTCATCACACCACAATGAAACCACTTCAACAACTCCAGCTGGAACTCTTTAAAGGAAACTACCTATCTCCAAACGCCAGACTCATCCTCAAACTCTTAAACATACACTGCCACACACCCC